>CM027831.1:49346018-50596018 GCA_016097485.1 Eucalyptus sideroxylon x Eucalyptus melliodora
CCTGCTTTGTTAAGAAGATAAAACAGACGAAACTATTAAAATTTATACGCTAAATAAAGTGAGTGCAAACATTGTTGGAAAAAAATAAGACTTCTCTAGTTAGATAGGTTGAAATAAATGCAAAGGAAACATCAAATGCAGTCAGCGACAATTCCCCAAAATTTATCTGATATTCTATGGGAACTAAGAATAGTACAAAAGCAAATGAGGCACAATATCATGTCCGTTAGCTATATGTTACTGTATTTGGCATGCTGTAGTACGACACAAACATTGCATTGCCAATACGAGGTCGTCCAAATGTCAAGTAAATTAAGCGAGTGCTGGTCTGGAAAAACAGCTTCAGCACACACAATTAGACAGCCAAATAACTTGAATGTTAACACTTTCGCGAGGGGAAAAACCACTACGCATCAATAACCATATATTGCATTTCACATATGAAGGTGAACAATAGAACAGCCCTTATCTTCATGATGGTTGGAGGTCTTGCGTTACTCTGTCTAGACACCATCCATAATTTTCCCAAAACCAAAACCCCACAGCCACAACAAAGGCGTCCATAATATGGAATGGTGAGCTGGGGGTAAATTTACAACAAAGGCGCATTTAAATGCTCCTACAAGAAGCACTTGCATGCTGGTGGGGTCAATCACATCTTGCTAATGACATAAACAAAACATTCTAGGTTCATAGTGAAATTGCCCCTTGAACCCCAAAACTTACAGTCATAAATAGCGAAGGAGAACTAAATCTTTAAAAGGGTCACAATGCATGGAAAGGGCCACGACGTAAACAAAACATTCTAGGTTCATGGTGAAATTGCCCCTTGAACCCCAAAACTTACAGTCATTAATGGCGAAGAAGAAACTAAATCTTAAAAAGGGCCATGATGCATGGAAAGGGCCACAACGCATGGGCATGATGGCTCAGAACAAATTTTCCACTAGAAATTGGCAAACAAAAATGACATTTAAAATCATCCAAGTATTCGGACAAGATGTTACCACTACTACTAATAATTCGAGAAAATGTTTAGTCTAAAGTTCACACAACCTATGATCATATCGTAGCCCACGTGAACGTCTGTATAATCTAAAGACGAAGTTTGACTCTCTAAAATCACAACTTGTCATGAAGAAGAGAATTGATGGGACATGACTTTGGGACGAATACCATTTCTAGTACCAATTCCGCAATAGGTGCCTAGAAAACTCTGGACCACTCTATCCAATAAAGCTGAGACAAAAAGCAAAATTTAGATAGAATTGGCTCCAACCTATAACATATCCGGTCCCGTAGTCCCATTGCAAAGGAGCTACTTCTTTTGGTTAGAGAGAGAGAGACAGACAGAAACAGCGCACATAACACAGATTTAGGATCAACATATTCTAATTTAAAATGCATTAGCACTTCAAGATTACATGACATAGAATTTGAGCTTCAAGTGCTTGCAAAAGTTATATGTCGAACATATCAATAATCCCGTTAAGTTTCCAACAAGTAAACTTTGTAATGATTAGTTGGAAGTCTTTATCCATTATATTTAGGTATTCCACCAACTTGAAGCTCCACGGCTTAACACGTAAGACTCAATTCACACAACTAAATACATCGACCATAGGTGGTTCAGGTAAAGGTTTGCAACCCATTCTGCTTGTGTTTTGTCTATTGGTTGATTTGCCAAAAAAGATGAAAAAGAGAAAAAAAAAAAAAACAAGATGTTGACCAATTGTAAATATAAATATGAAGCCATAAAGTGTTCAAGATATCCAGAGTCTAGACTCTTCAAGGCAGAGTTGGCAGAAATTGCCAGGTAACCCTTAACAGACCAAAACTGAAATAAATGGAAGAACACAATAGAGAAGAACCAATATCTGAACCATAACAATCTTTTAACTATCTTACCACAAGATCAAGTCCCCAAAAGGATGCCATAGCCCCTCCCATAGAATGCCCTGTCACCATGACATTAATGTCTCCATATAGATCCTTGGCTCTTTTAAAAGCATCCATAGTACCAAGTTGCATTGTCGTATTGTGATAAGCATAATAAATCAATGATGAACTAAAGCAAAGACAATAGAGTAAGACTGTAACTCATTCCAAATCAGAAGTATCCACAAGTTGCAAGAGGCTTATTGTCTCTAGAACTCACCATGGCACCAGACATGCCAGGGTAGTTTATGTCGAGCTGTTTCTAGCAGAGACCTTGAACCCAATTTCATATGCTGTAGAAATAAATAGAAGTAATCACTAACTAAAAAGCTCAAACAACTTTTCCAAGAACAAAATTAGTGAAGTTCGTGATCGCCTCATGACTCCATCCAAAATTACAAGCACATAACTTTCGTGTCTCAGTGGAAATGATTCACCGTTTTCCCTTCTTATGGACAGGAGACCCGTGTTCTTTGCACACGAATTCACTGTAGGCTACTCTTCTTACCTTAAATATTCAGCAAATCCTTCACATGTCAAATGTGAGAGGAAGAATTGCTAAAGTTAACATGCATACCCTCGTTCTTGAGTATTTTTCAAAGCTATAACCCGCAGCATTAAGGTCCGGGCCTCTCTAATATATGCCTACAGTTAATATATATATATATTGATTATAAATAGAGACAAACAATTAGATGCAATTACCACCGGCCGTGGTGGCTCAGCTAGGTAGGCTTCAGTGAACCTTTGCGAGAGAGGTGAGGAGTTCGAAACCTTTGCGAAGAAAAGGCTCTTGCGGAGTTACTTGGTGACTTAAGTGTGCTGTTGGGGGTGGTGGGTCCTCCTGCTTACGTAGCACCTGGGGGTTTACGCTTCGGCTACCGGCTGAGGCGGTTCCTCCAGTACCAAAAAAAGAAAAAAAAAAAAAAAACAATTAGATGCAATTCAAACATAGAGGCATCACAAGCATTGCAAATTGGTAGGCCACTAAAACACGAATTATATACCTATAAGCGGCAGGACATTAACGTGACTTCAAACCCCTGCTTTCATATAAAAGGGCATTAATAACCAATTAGAAGCTAAAAAGAGAAGGCAGCATATGCTCAGAGAATCTCATCTCAAGAATTGGCCATTTAGTACTGTACTGAGGACCTATTCTTTAAGTTTACGCAACCTTAGCAACAATGTCATATTAAAATGAAGTCAAATTACCTTGGTCTCTCCCTCTCAACTAGGACATGTCCAACTAGAAAGTTCTGTCAAATCTGACTTTTAAACCTGCAAGATGATAAGATTTGCATCTAATTACAAATTTATTGCTTTGAAATGGTGAAACCTGAAGGGTAATAACAATAAGCTCTAGGAAAATGCAAAAATCTTTATGAAGAAACTTACAGCAGATGCGAACTCCACCACCACGTCGCAAGAGTGTGACTGTAACAGCTTTACAAGTAGTGGAGCTCACTCTAACTTTTGGACTTACCAATCAAGAAAATTTCAAATTGAAAATGCAGTCACAAGCTCATTCAATTACAAGCAACGAAGCAAGTCTCTTGATGTCTCTAGCAAGCTATTTCAACGAATCAAGTGAGTGGAACACTTCAAGGAAACATCAACTCAAAATAATATTTCAGTATATTTCTGCCGTCCTTGTCCGTGAACTGAAAGAACTATAAATTCAATGCAATGCAATGAAAGGGGAATAAGTAAACAACAAGAGGCCCATCTTTCCCAGAAAGCTACTCCACTGAAACCTACGAGCTACAGTCCATTATTCGACTGGAGAAAAGCTGAATAGCCAAGAGTCAATTACTATGAGACACTTGAACAAATTTTATCCCCAAAGTGAACAAAAAAGGGTGAGATCTATATCAAACAAATATAAGAAAATTCGATCAACAACTTCCCCCAACCCTGAAATGCCTGTTCAGCCAAATTCACTATACAAATCTCACTTTCCCAAGCTCAAAACCGATGCACTCAACACTAGAGCCTATTCGTTCGCACCTTATCACAATCAAAAACTCCCAATCAAAATTGAGCCAGAGGATCACAGCAGAAACCGATCCATGAACACGAATTGCAATTGACCTCTCGCCCCATTTGCAGCGATCAAGCACGTTAGAACCGTCACTCTCCAACCACAACCCGTTCTGCTCCATATTCTACAAGATAAACGGATCGAACAGCGTCATCGAGAAAACTACGGCGTGATCGCGCAACGAGATAGAGAGATTGACCGCAATCTTTGTTCGTATTGCTCCAATTCCGGTCTCGCAAGTTCGTGGATATCATGGCGATTGAAAGCTACTGTGACTTAGGGGCAAAGGAAGGAGAGGAAGATGAATTTACGAATTTTCCTGTTTTGCCATCGGCATCTTCTTCTGTCGGTGGTCACGTTCGGTGATTTCGGTGTTTGCGTGGGGGCACTGAAGTAAGTTCTGCTAGGGGTGAGCACGGTTCCCGGTTCTAAAGAGACCTGTTCCGGTTCCTGGTTCCCCTTTTCTAGGAACCGGCGTTCTCGATTCCGGTTCCGGTTCTATGGAAACTTCCGGAATGGAAAAATATAATTCAAAAAAAAAAAAAAAAAAAAAAAAAAAAAAAAAACCCTAACTTCCCCCCACAGATTTCCCCCCTCTGCGGATTCTTCCCCCCTTCCCCTTTCTTTTTCTCTCTCTTTCTTTTCGCCCATTTTCCCTCCTCACGTCACTTCTTGCCCCCCCAACTTTTTTCTTTTCTTCTCTCTCCCTCTCTTCTCTTTCCGGTTCCGGTTCCGAATCGCCTAGGGTTTCCTGGATTGCTCTCTCTCTCTCTCTCTCTCTCTCTCTCTCTCTCTCTCTATAGAATCCTCCGTTTCTTTCTCAACGAGCGCATCCTCCCGGCGCCGTCTCCGATCTCCTACTTTCCGGGACCTGATCCGCGTGACGCCCTACGTTCCGCGGCCACTCCGATTCGGAGCTTCGATCGAGCGCTCATCGCCGTCGATCAGTTCCCGCTCTTCTTCTTCTTATCTCTTTCTTGTTTTTTGTGGCTTGAGAGAGCGAGAGAGAGAGAGGAGGGGGAAATGGTGAGGGGGAAGACGCAGATGAAGAGGATAGAGAACGACACGAGCAAGCAGGTGACGTTCTCGAAGCGCAGGAACGGGCTGCTGAAGAAGGCCTTCGAGCTCTCCGTCCTCTGCGACGCCGAGGTTGCACTCATCATCTTCTCCCCGAGGGGCAAGCTCTACGAGTTCTCGAGCTCGACGAGACGGTAGGTTTTCCTCCACATTTTTGCTCGTCTTCGCTCGCGACCCACCGCCTCTGCTTAGCGCCAGAAGCCCCGACGCCCCTGCTGCTGGGTCCTCCTCTGCTCCACCGCCGCTACAACCAGATGCCAGAAGCCACCATTCCTGCCGAACGCTACTGCGTTGTCTCCGCCTCTACTCCGACGACCCGACACCAGCAGTCGCGACGCCTGACGCCGTTGCCCCGAAGACCAGCGACCGACGTCCCTGCTCGGCGCTAGAAGCCCCGACGCCCTGCTGCTGGGTCCTCCTCTACTCCCGATGCCCCTGCAAGTGCATGCTGCTTTATTCTTGGTTGTGAATGCTGGTAGAGCTAAGTTGCAGTGTCTGACTTCCTCATTATTGTGAATTATTTAATACTTTTGAGGTTTTATTCCCCTTGTTTTCTCTTGACTAAGTGTGTATCTCCAAGTGTGCCCTCTCTCCTTGTTCTAACCCTCTTTGTGTCGTTTTCACATTTGAGTTGACCCTCCGCGGATGATTTCGACTTTTAATATGGTTGCACTTATGCCTTGCTTCTCATGCAAAACTCTGTTTCTGCGATGATAATATATTAAAGGTCTTACTATGGCAAGTCTGTTGGTGCCATGCCATTTTCAGGAGCGAAATTGGGTATGATGGATGGAGGCTCGATTTTGTTAGAGGCTTTTGGGGTGGCTATGTCAAAGACTACTTGGATGCTAGTGAACCTTACTTTGCTGTTGGTGAGTACTTGGGATTCCCTCAACTATACATATGGAGAAATGGATCACAATCAAGATGCACACAGGCAGAGAATTATCGATCGGATAAACGCTACAAATGGCACAAATGGAGCATTTGATGTCACCACAAAAGGAATTCTTCATGCCGTAAGCACTATCACTGATAGATAGGCACTTTTTTAGATGTTCTGGAAGCATAGACACTCTGATTAAGTGCACTGACTCTAGATAGAGGAAATTCATTCGGTGTTTTGTTTTTCTTTTTGGATGAGTATGCATACCATGTCAATTAATTTGTTCATGTTATGCTTAAATTAGAGATGTACAGCTATTACACTGCTGGACTCGTTGTTATTCAAGTAGTTATGCTCTTGGATGTTGCCGGTGAAGGAGAATTGTAGACTAAAACTCAGGCTCTAACCCTTGAATTATGTACTAATCTGCACTTGATGAATCTCACTAATTAGGTTGCTGAAGGACAGGCTTTTATAGATTACTTGTATGAGCATTAACTGTACCGCTGATTATCTTCAGAAGCAAAAGCTCTTGATTCCTGATTCTCTCTTTGTGCTTTCTAACCGAATTAAAGGATTTAACTTGGCAGAAAGTGTCATTACCTCAACCAACAAATTTATAGAATCTGTAGAGTTTGTTACCCTTCTTCAAGTTTCAATTATGTGTGCCTGATGTTCAACAGTCATCCATTAGCCAACATCTGGCATTATGGATAACTGTAATTTTTAATTTGTTAACAGGTTAAGCGTAGCAAAACTTCTTCACGGACTTACAAAAAAGATTTCTATGTTTTGATAAAAACATATGGTTTGAAAAGAAAGATCGGTGACAACCAGCATCTCAACAGTGCTCAAGATTCCGATAATATGTGCGTACGTTATAATTCAACTCTGAAAATGAACTAAAAAAAAAAAAAGAACCTGTTGGAACCTGGAACCGACCCTAGAACCTGTGACCGGGTAGGTTCCAGGTTCCAAATTTTTTGGAACCTGTACCCGAGGGTAGGTTCCAGGTTCCAAACCCGAACCGGAACCTGGAACCACTCACCCCTAAGTTCTGCTAATATTTCAAATTCAGGGTTCTCTCTTGGAGCTCCCCTTCGATGTCTCCACATTAGCACTTTGACTCGAGCTTAGTTTTTCTACTTTTTTGGTCCGTCTCTCGAGCTTAGTTTAATTAGCTGGGTCCGAACCAGGATTCTGAAATTCAAATAGAAAAAAAAAAAAAACAACAACAACAACAATAAACCAGGATTCTAAAAAAGTACCAAAATTAAAGGTTAATTAATATCCTTTATCTATTTAATTTTTATTTTTTGAGGTATATAAAAATAATGCACCCTCCACTATGGTGAAAAGTTTTTTAAGTCATATTTTTGAATTCAAACTCAAATCGATCTAATGACTTAAGTTATTCAAACTTCAAAAGAATGTAATCGAACTTGAGTGACTCATGAGTTGAGCTTAACTGCAAATCATGAAATTTACTTCTCTCAGGCTAGAAAGAGAGTTTAAAAAGATGACTTGCTATTATGTATAGATTCTTGAATGCTCTCTAGATACTTATGTTGAACTGGATGCAATATTTTCTTTTCCTTTTTAGTTAAATGTACTTATAGTATTTTGAGTCAAGACAATTTGTCTAGAATTTCCAAACTATTTATAATGCGAATGTGTTTCAAACTTATAATCTTGTAGAAACTTATAGCCTTCTTGAAAACTGTGGCATTATCTTGTTAGGAATGCAATTTGTTGAAGAGAAAAAATAAAAAAAAAATAAAAAGATGACAAGCAAAGTTTTAAGTGAAAAAACCCCTTTAGAATCAAAAAGGAAAAAAAATTACATTGTTGCACTATACAATTTTTACACTATCAATATTAGTTTAATATGAGAATTACATGTACACCATTAGCAATAAAAAGCCTCTATGCTTTAATAGCACTTTCTTCTGTCACACTCCATAACTCTATCATTATCTTCCCATAATTTCTCTAATTGAATATATTAGCAATACAATCGTTAGTGTTGAATCTACGTGTAAATGAATGAGGAATAGAAGAAAAGGTCCGCGAATGTTGAGAACAAAAATCATTGGGCTTTTTCATTGGCTATGTGCAAAGTAAATAGAGTTTATGATCTTAGACAACAAAAATCATGATACATTTTTAAAGAACAAAGAGCATGAATGATTTTTTTGATCAATAAAAGATAAGAACCCAAATGTATGGCAGGCGCCATGTTCGGTGGCTTTCATGAATTTATATTTGTAGTGGGATATTTAAAAAGGTACAAGGATGGAACAATTTTATACACGACTTAATTTTTTGTGAAAAGTGCCAAAAAAGTCCTAAACATTTTGTCTTTGTGTCAATTTAGTCATAAACCTTTTTTTGGTGCCGATTTAGTTTTCCGACTAATTTAGGCCGGATTTTGCTGACTGGACACCGGCCGGCTGACATGGCCTAATCGGCATTGACGTGGACAACTTTTAATAATATTTTAATATTTATGAATTGTCACGCCCCGATCCTCAGGTACGCACACATTCTTCTACTTGGTTAATTTTAGAATGCGATATCCCAGAACTATGTATCGCCGACCCTTTCATTTATTGAGCACATGCGGAAGCAGTTATAAATCCCCAGACAATAAAACAATGGGATAGAAAAGTAAGGCTATATTTTTCATATTGAAAACTCATAACCAAACTTTTATACACAACACAAGTCAGAGTATTTCACAACTATTCACAACCTCCAAGTCTCACTTTATCTACACACAGACAGGGGTTCACAAAAAGAGAATAGGCTCTCAATCCTTGTCAGGCTCTTTAGCTTCTTCCAGCTCCTCAACAGGTAATCCTCCTCTTCGGGATCTTCCACCTAAGGGCTTGAAATTGGTTTTACAACAACCAATGAAACTATGTCTCAGCGAATTTTACCCCCTAAGACTCGATTAGAAAACTAATACACCACCAGGTTACGTAAGCAAAGTACGAGTCGGAAGACTTACCTGGGTATCAATCCCAACCTGCAATTCGAGTTATGCACATATGCCTCATATATTGCATCAAACAATCAATCCACTCACAACAATTGGATCAACTCATTGATCAATCGACCTAGTCGATTTACATGTCAGTCGGACCATCTCTGGGTCGTTTCACATCACATCATATCACCTCCAGCCGTACACTTAGTCACGGAGCTTCATTAATGCTCTCGGGCGTTGTTTTCACCAAGGTGATATATTTAATCACAGAGCCAATATAAACCAATTAAGTGCACTCTCTTTTAGGCATTTCAATTACTTTCGGCCATCCAGCACGATACACGACACACAGAAATATGGCCACACAGGCACAATCTACGCCACACAGACACGTTCTACGCCACACAGGCACGATTAATTATCGCCACACAAGCATGATCAATTATCGCCACAGAGGCATGATATATATTCAACAATTTACGTGCATTCTCTAAGGCATCCTATATGCCAAAGCGATGTAATAATCGCCGAGTCACGTCGCACAGCATTTCTTCTCATCTTTTATCATACCCGATAAAATATTGTGTCGGGGCACACGGTTAGCCTTAGCCAAAATATAGTATTTTCCTTTCCATAACTCCTACATTTTTTATAGTCCACTAAAAATATTTTTGGCATTATCAATCGATGTCTGGTTATTTTTTTCAATTACTAACCAACATTAATTAATTCATGAATAATTCCTAATTTCACATATAATTTAATTCCACACAAAATAAAGCTCAATTAAATAAACGGGCCGAGCCACGACAATCAGCATAAAATTCCGGTCACCGGCTATCCCGGCCTAATTTCCAGAGAAATGAACAAATAAATGATTAATTATTAAAAATTACTAACTAAATACTAATAAATCCAACTTAGGCCCGTATCGTCTAATTGGAACTAGAAACGGTCTGGGAAAAATACTGAGATGCATTTAATAATTAATAGGGCGTGTCTACTTGCTAATTGCACAATCAAATTAACTAACATGCATCACAATTAACTAATAATCACTAATCTACTCTAATTTAACTACCTAATCTTACTTAATTAACATTAATCAACCCTTAAGCATTATTAGTTTACTAAGCGAGGATTAGTGAGATTACTCACTTGATTAAAGATTTGTTTGGACCAAATCGACGAGCACGCGGCAAAGTTCGATTCTCTCCAAAGCGGCGATGGCAATGGGGCACGGCTCTGGCCCGAAAAATGGCCCGCAAGCTCACTGCTCAAGCTGAAAAAAAATCAAATCAGAAGCTGCTGGGTTTTCCCTTGGTTGATGGGCTGAACGGACGAACGGCAGCAGCCTCGGACGAAGGAGAGAGGCCGCGTGAGCTTCGGTCAAACCAGCAGCTTTGGTGAAGGTTGCCGTTGATTCGGTGATGCTGCAGACTTCGGATGAAATAAAAAAAGAACGAAAGCAAAGCAAAGACCGAAGCTCCAAGACGTGCAGAGGAAGAGAGAGAAGTGTGAGGATGAAAGTATCGGTCAAAGAAAGCAGAAAAATAGAGATAAGCTTTGACTAAAATCAAAGCAATCGAGAGAGGAGGGGAAATGGGATACGGCAGGGGAAGAGAGACGTCGGTGGGGGGAAATTTCGCACGAGGAGAGAGAGAGAGAGAGAGAATGAGTGCGAAAAAGGGGGGGAAGACGTACGCATGCAAGGGAAAAAAAAGATTAAAAAGAAAATTCAAAACAAAATCCTATAATTCAAATTCATCGATCCCACTTGCACTTGTCTAGTCCAATTTGATCCCAAAAAGTCCCCATGCTAAAGTACTTGATTCTCACTTGCTTTCTTGTACAAAATTTCTCTCAAACAACAAGTTTTGGGCAACAACAACGACAATTTCCTTTAATTCCGAATTCTAATTTATTTTCTTTTCGGAATCCAATTTTCTAAACAAACAAATTCGGTTGAGGTCCAATTTAAATTCAGAAAAAGCCCAAACAACTTCCATTCACCGATTCACTTACACTAGATGTCAAAAGTCTATTCAAATTGGCCAATCTGAATTTCCATTCGTTTTCCAAATCGTCCACAACGATTTTCCGTAAAAATCCCAAACTCACCGAAAAATTCTCAAAAAAAAAAGTCGACGTTCCTAAAATGGACTCAAATTGGCGATTAATTTCAATCAGACGCGATTTTAGTATGACTGAGGCTATCGGGAAGCTTTCAGAATTTTTTAGGGCAAATGACCCGTTGTCGATTTTCTTTAAGTCACACTAAACCCACTTGACACATTGGCAACTTTCGATTATCGTGAAAATCTCGATGATTCAAATACGGACACAAGGTACCAAAACGACAGTAAAATCAAATTAGTGTCGGTCGACGAAAATTTTCCAATTTAGTGGAGTCACCCACGATCGACCACACATCTCAGTCAAACTGACTTATCTCTGATCTTAATTCGATTTTTAACTGTGCCGTAATGACATCTAAAAATGAGCATGGTCAAAAAGTCGATTCTTGGTCAAATTCTCAAGTCTATTGCCTTAAAATTCCTTAATGGCTTATACAGGCAATCTAGTTATCTCGAAAGTAATCAACTCTGAGAATAACCCTATAAATGCATCAATGAAATGCCCAATTAATTCAATAAAAAACAGGCTGAAAATTCTGGATGTCGCATGAATTTTTTTAAAAAATTTCCACCCGTTTATTGCATGGACCCACCCGGGAACCGGACTGTCGGTCCGGTCCGGTTCCCGGGTGGATCCATGGAATCGATCTTGACGCGAAAATTTTTAGTTTTCAACATAAAACTTTTGGTTTTCCGGACCACCGGTTTGAATGAGGAAGAGGAGGAGGAGCGGTTTTTACTTTTTTTTTTCTTCCAGCCGGTCGCCCCATCTCAACCGACACTGCGCGCTGATTTTTTACTCATGTTGCTCTGTCCCTCCAAATTTCATATCTTTAGGCTAAAAGTACAAGAGACCCACTGCCCCCTTCTTTGTCTCAAAGATTTTTCCTGCAAGTTCTTTTTTTTCTCGAGAGATTTCTATTTTTTCCTAGTTTTTCCCTGGATTTTTGGCCATTTGCTCAAGGCCAATGACGGGTCAAGATGACCACAAACAACTTGAATTTTGGGAAATCTGTGGAAGCTGGGGAAGAAAGAAAGAAGAAACCTGAATGCCGAAGCTCTCCCATTTTTCATCGCAACTCGTCGGGAGAACAGGGGAAAAAATTGAACCCAGAAATCCAAAATCTGCTCGCGACTTCCTCTGTTCGTTTTCCGCTTTGTCTTTCCGACAGCCCAGCTCCAGATCTGGAGCAGAGCCTCGTCCACGGCGGCGACAAGTGAGGTTGAGATCCTGGCTATGATTGGGCTCCGGCGGTGTTGGGGATGGGGGCGGAACTCAGCTCGCCGCCGGCGTGACTACCGCGGCGGGGGGTAAGGGCTCATGGAAGGAGGATTGCGACGGACTGGCGAGGTCGAGGTCGACCTTGCCGGCCATCACCTCTGGCCAGTCGCCGAGGTCCGGCGAACGGCTAGAGGAAGAAGAGGAGCAGAAAAAAAGAAAATAATAATAATAATAAATAAATAATCTAAAATATTAAAATATTATTAAAAGTTTTCACGTCAACGCCGATGAAGTCACGTCAGCCAACTAGCGTCCAGTCAACAAAATTCAGCCAAAATTAATCGGAAATGACTGAATTGAAACAACGTAAAAATATTTAGGACTGAATCGGTACCAAAAAAATGTTTAAGATTAAATCGGCACAAAGACAAAATGTTTAGGGCTTTTTTGAAACTTTTCCCTAATTTTTCTTACCAAGCTCATGCACTACTCATTCACTTTAAAGAAATGAAATAAAAAAATTGAACATGAAAAGATTCCAACTCACCCCTAAGTGATTAAAGAATTATAACGTTTTTCATGAATTGTTATGTTATGAGCATACTTCTAACCAATTAGTATCTTAAGTGTTTATTGCATCATATAGAAAGATTTTTTAGACTTTTAGCACGCCGATGAAGTTGCAATGTCAGATTTATATACTGGATTAATTAATAATAATTCAAATCAAATATTTCATGATGGATACTTGCTCTCTTTATCTATTGAAACAAAAGTTCACAATCCATCATGACTTGGGCGGCGAGGCCAAGACGGATCAACCCCAACTCGAGCCGGGGATCCATCCGGCCGTGAGCCAGGCGGTGGCTTCAATTCCCACGGAGGGGAACGAAAGTACACTTCCTACATTTCCCCCGCACTGCCTGGCGGGAAATTTTCGCACCACTGGCATAAAACTAAAATCGAAAAAAGAAAAAAAGGAAAATTAATTACAACACAAAAACGAAAATGAAAAGCGAAAAACAATTCAAAACAGAAAATACGCAAAGCGCGACCCCTCCTCCCCTGCTTCCTCCCAGATCCGGACATCCGTTCAGATGAAAACGAAACGGCTACGATCCTTTCACCATCCCACTCCCACTTTCTCTCTCTCTCTCTCTCTCTCTCTCTCTCTCTCTCTCGCTCTCTCTCTAGAGCAAGCACCGACGACCTCGATGGACCGATCGATCGGCCGGTCGCCGCCGTAACAGGCTTTCAGCACCGCCGTGGTGAAACTCTCGGAGCAGCGGGCGTGGCCCGACGGCTCCGAGGAGCGGCGGCAGCAGCTCAACGAGCCCGGTCGATGACGAGGAGCTCGAGGCCCATCGGACCGCCCCGCCCGAAGAGGATGACGCTGCCGCGGCCTGCGGCGCCGACGAGAATGTCGGGGCCGAGGAGGACGACGATGAGGTTCGACGTTCGCCTGCGCCGTTCTTGCTGGATTAGTTGAATTCTGCAATTTCACTGCAATCCATGACAAATCTCTTGGAATACTCCGCGAGGAAACCCCAAGTGTCTGGATCATAACAAATGGCTTCAAAACTTTTCCATAGGAAGAAGGATGTCAATAGCACGAGTAAACCGATAAATTGAGAGCTGCAATGCAGACAAAATGATAATAATAAAGAACAAGTTGACTTTATTCATATATGAGTATTCTTCACATGGTTAACAGTTAAGTGCTTTAATGGCGTACTACGTGATGATAATAACATCCTTTTCAAAAATAAAGAGCTTGGAAGCAGGATGATCGGCATGAAAGTGAACCTGAAAACAGTATTGGCCGTACCGGGTTGCAATGGCAAGTTGTTCTTTTTCAAGAGCTTCATAACTTACTGCACGAGTGTAGCATCTTTGTTCTTTTAGCATAATGCTGCATTTCGATACCCCGAGTTAACAGAAGAAATGTGCAAATAAACCAAAACGAAAGAAAATCACTTGATATAATATCATAGACGTTATGCTTCCACAAGGCCTTCTTGCCTACAATTTCGTCAGCCCTTGGTTTCTATCGTCAAGGACTAAGTGCACCGTGGCAATTTAAATGCTTAGACAAAATAAGGATAAGAGATATAAATGTTGATTATATTATGTACTTCCAGCAACAAATTAATTGATGTAATCTCCTGACCAAAGACACACTACAAAAATATAGTTTGATTAGGAATCAACTCGAATGGATAACCAGTGAAGCTATCGGTTTGTAAAAACATGTTTTGCCCAAAGTAAACGCTCTTTGCTAAGCTTCAGTAATGAAATAATAAGTAACTTCAAGTAGAGATGCCATTCAAGAAATCAGAAGCTCGTTGAGCTAGCAATTCGTCAAAAGATCAATTTACAAAACCAGTGTATGACACATATTAAGTTGGATCAAGCTTAACAGTGCCCAAGTCATAAATGAGATAACAAGTCCGTACATGAAAAAAAAAGACGTAACCAATTTAAACACATCGAAGCATGTCGACCAAGTTAATGTGTTACTCCCACAGGACACGTTCATACACATAAAATTATAAATGAAAAACTCTTTCTTGAGCATGTTACATGTGTCATGTTACTACTTCATCCATGTTGCAATTAAAAACTTCCTTGAATTCAAAGATTCGACAATCTCTGGAGTGAAAAAAAAGAGAGGTTGGTTATCAACTGTTAAAAGATCAGAATTTTACTTCTTAAATGGAACAAGAAGTCAACTGACAAATCTGCGTAGGTTTTGCAAGACATCAACAAGAAGCGTAATATCCTCCATTTTTACAATTTTCATTCACGCACCGCGTCCATGCATTTGGAGCCATTGTTCTTTTCGGATCGATGGATTCAAGAATTTCGCAGTACATCTCCTTCATGATTTCTGCATAATATTATAAGAATTAAATATCAAAGAATAACACAATTCGTCAAGAGAGCTCACCACACAGTTTATTGAAGAAAGCAAAAACCGGTGGGTTCCTCCTTTTCAGCACTAGCTCCAGAACAACATGGTAAACTTGACATTATTGAATAAGGGGCTGCTGGCAATCTATTGCCATGAACTGGCCTAGTGAATTTCAACGACATCATATTAAAACCTTTTACTGCCATCGAAAATGCAACTTCGTTTTGCATCAACAAGGACAAGAAATAATTCAACCCAGAACTGACATTTAAAAACATGAAGCATTCAACTAGAAGAAACAATTCAACGTGATTAATTTTCTATTACAGAATCATGTCTCCAGCATCAAATGTATACAAAGCAAACACAATAAAAACAATAAAAAGATACATCTCTATATTCACAAGTACAATCCCTGACAGCATGATCATTTCTGATCTATATATACTCTCCGCTTCAACTTCCCTGCACCAGCTACACATCCCTCAAACGAGTTACTCTGACTTCTTCATCGATCACCAAATTCCTTTTGCCCCCGTGTCTAGACATCAAACTCAACCTATAAAAGGCCCCTACTAACAAAGAACTATCACTCTGGCATCTACATTCCACGTTGAAATTCCCTAGCGGCAAAACAGAAAATCCTAATAGAGAACAAGCATGCTATCTGCGAAATCGAGGGACTGAGCAGTAGAGCAAAAGGAGTTGTGATTTTGACATGCTTTGACACAAATTTGAGCACATTCTGTGACTTGGTGATCATACGGAGTGATGAATCCGGCTGAGCTGAGATGAATGGGAGGCTTGAAAATGCGGTAGAGTCTGCAAGCTCTCGAGGCAGCGTGCATGGCTTTGACGCGATTGAATCACAAGTTGACGAGTTCTCATGCCTGAAGGCCGTGTAAAGACTTTGCAGTCCAACATCTGTATTGTAACTGTAAATGGAGACGTTACTAGGTGATTTTATGGTGAAGTAGAAGCAACTCCACATATAGTTAACAGAACTATGTCTATGTGCAGGAGGTTGTGGTTCATTCTGCATGTGAATTAATTAGAAGAGCAATTAAATTGAAGGATCGGGACCGGATTGAATTCTTTTTAACCATAATCATAAGGAATCTCAGGATGTGCTGTCAATCTACTGTCTAGTTTATTTCTCAGCACCTAATCTGTTAAACAGAATTACATGTTGGATATTTCGATTGTTACTCGTAGCGTATTCAATTCATGGAATCAAATCATAGAGAAAGTTCCAACTCAGAAATCAAGCTCAAATCAGTCACCTGGTTAATGAATGTGGTCATCTTGTGATGTAATTGAATCATAACAATGAATCTGGTAAAAGATGCGATCTTTTTCAACGAATTGAGAAAAAAAAAATAGTTTGTACACAAGACTTGAAGGAGATTCCACGCAACCCGTGGCTTAGACTAGTTCAGCAATTGATAGACATTTAAGTACAGATTACTCCCCAACACAGTCCAAAACCGTGTTAGCTAAGTACATGGAAAGGACAAACCCCCTGAAGCTGCCCAGTCACGTTTCCACTTCTAGTCCATCGACATTTCCTAGTCTTCAGCAACGTCCAGTAATCAAACTGAGAGAACCTAAAAAAAATTGCAAGAGGGGAAAAATAAAAGGGAAACTACTCATAGTGGAGGTCATCATGCTTGCTGGTCATGATTATATGATGTCGTTGATTTTCCACCGGCAGATTGACTCCAAGATAGAACTGCACTCTTGAAACCCGGCCCACCGCCCCCCTCCTTGTTTTTCAATCCGCTACGGAGCATATTAAAATTGGACATAACTCTACCAAATCTTAGTTACCCTTGAATCGGAATCGGGTCACGTGATTCACCTGTTTAGATTTGGTAGTGAGAGTTAGTAGCGTGGGAGTTGTAGTCGGGGTGGTGATGCAGTAACGCTTGTGAGTGCAACGTCAACGTCATGAAGCTAGAGTATTCTCCTTATTTCAAAGACAAACCAGGAAGAAGTTATATGCTACCGCGGATAAAACAATGAAGGACATTTTCAAAAGTTAACTACAAAAAGGGTGTCTTTAATCAATGAACGTGTAGAACTAGCACCACCGTTTCTGTAAATTTTCATAAATATAGTAAGTTTGTTTTTTAAATTCATTTTTTCGGCTTATTACTTACAAGTGGGCCCAGCCCCTTGGTACTAATACATAATATTTATATGCCTTCTTTGGCTAGGAGAAAAACTTATATCAATTATTGATATCTAAAACTCTTTAGCTCACTAAAGATTAATATCTATACTTTTCAGAACCGCTATCCTTTTTCCCCCCAAAATATATTCGATTAATTATTTTTTTATATTCCTATCAATGCACAAATGCACAAACTAATAATTCTACTTTATTTATTATGCATTTAGATTTTAAAGTTTGAATCTTTTCTATCTCATAAGTTATAAATAATCTTATAAAAAGGGACATAGTTTTATCTTTCCACAAATTCACGGATACAATTTCTTCATATACATGAATAATATCTTTCAATTCATTAGTAATTTGAATATTTTGTAATAAGAGAATTGTGCCAAATCTCTTAAATCATAACTTTTCGTATACACGCAATGCGGGTACACTTTTTGCTAACAATATTAGAAAGGAACGATATAATTGATCATAAAGATTATGTAATAGTACAGACAAAAATTATTGGCTAGAAAGGAAAAATGAGAGGAACAAAAAGAACTACTTTAAAAAAAATAAATATATATATAGGGGAGGATACTGTTATAAGTTTCGAAGAATAATACTTTTGATCACGCAATTTGACAATGTATGCTTGGTTATTTTTCTCTATTTCTGATAATGTACACTTAAACAAAAACATAATTTATTAATATTCAGAAAAATTGCATTCAAGACAAAGGTGAAATAACATTCTTCTCATAAAATTTTAAAAAAAAATTCTTAATTTTACTCCAAATTCTGGGACTTTTTTTATTTTCTTCGTTTATTTTCCTACTTCACATCACATATTCTTTGTTCATTACCAAGACCATAACTTATTGGTGTTTATACCGCAGCAATTGCACATTAAAATTTTCTTCCTTCCTCGAAATCTGAATTTGACACATCATAGTCATGCATTATTTTATGTGTCTTTGGCTTTGAACAAAGTTTTCAAAAAGACTAGAACTTCAGCATTTTTTTACGTTAATTAATATGTACATTAAGGCTGCGTTTGATAACGTTTTTGTTCTCGATAACAGTTTCTTTATAGAAACATTTTTTTCCTTTTTATGTTCTCGAGAATAATTTATGAATATTTTAAGACGTTTGGTAACTATATAAAATTTATATTCCCATAATAGAAATACGTTTAGTATGACTCTAAATATTTTTGTGACTTAAAATTTCTTTTAATTTATTAATAATTTTATCATTTTTTTCTATTCTTTTTCTTCTCCTTCCTCTAGCTCGTCACGAACCGTGGCCATAGCCGATCAATGACCGGCCAAACGAGAGTTGATAAGGTCGCTGGCCACCAGCAAGGTCCCCCTAGGCCTCACGATGGCTAGGCGAGGTCACGAGGCCGACCTCGCTGTAGCTAGGCAAGGTCAAGTCTTGCGGTGGTTGGATGAGGCTTAACCTCGCCTATATCTATGAGGCCAAGCCCCACTTGACCACCGCGAGGCTAGGCGACGCCATTGTGGGCGACACCAACCTCTCGATGGCCTAGGGAGGTTCGTCCAGACCTGGATGAGGTTGAGCCTTGCCTAGCCATAGCGAGGCTCAGGGGGGCCTTGCCGAGGGCTAGCAGGGTCACTGGGCCTCATCTGGCCGGTCGCTGACCATTGCTGAGGCTACGCAATCGGATGGGGGAAGAAGAAAGGAAGAAAGAAAATAAAGGGAAGAAAGGAAGAGAAAAGAAAGACTTATTTCTTGAGTTGTTTTTATTTATTGTTTCTATTCCAAACTATTGTTTCAGGGGAAAAAAATTACCAAACGTGTTTCTATTTTATTTCTATTCTAAAGAATAAAATGATAGAAATATTTATTCCTGGGAGTGTTATCAAACGTAGCCTAACAATTCCCCGGGCCATGCAAGCCCATACATAACACAAACCGGCTTCCTTGGGCCCAAGCCCGTGAGGGCCTGTTCCAGGCTAAGCCTATTAACGATAGGGGTGATTGTAGACTTGTAGTCCGAACGAAAGTGAAGATGGTAGAGTACTCCAAGATCTCCCAATGGCGATTTGTCATGAATTTAATTATGAAAAGAAAATACTCGTAGTAACAAAAAAAGAAGGGGCAAAAACGGAAAAGATCAATACCGAATAAATTTTCCACCGTCTTCTTTGGACAAAAATGTTGCCAACAACACAAAGGTACGCCAAAGCATTGGCGTAATCGTCTTTTCCACATTCGGATGACTCACCTTTTTTTCCCTTTGCTTTTGTTGCTTTATTTCTTTTCATCATCATCACTCTGCTATTTGTAACAAGATTTTCCTTGGATTCTCTCGGGGCCAGTTTCGCCGTGAATGATGGGGTGACGTCCCCAAAAGATGGTTTTGTGGTGGGAGCAAAAGTAAAGATAGTGAAAAATAAATATTTATGTGACTGTTCTTAATTAATTATGAGAATAATAATTTATTTTAAATTATAAAAAATGAATATAAAATAATTGAAAATTATTATGAGATTTATTTTTTTAAGAATTTATGACTCATAATATATTATGAGCATAATAAGAAAGAGCAGTAATAAATAATTTTTTTTGCCACTGAAGTGAAGTGCACCCTCATGTTTTTAATTTTTGGCCTTGCGGGCTTCTTTCGACTGAAGTCCCGCCGACAATAGAAAGGCATGCTAAAGCATCGGTCACCGAGCCATGCTACCCCGACACCGTACAGACTCGCCCCTCTTTTTTCAGATATGTAACTATGAAAAGAAATTCCTCGGCAACGGGAAAAGGAAGGGGGCCGAAACAAGACGGGGCAATTATGAACAGTGTCTTGCCACCGGAATGCATCCTCCTCACGTTTCCTTTTTCGTTGCGGTCTCCTTTTAACTAAAATCTTGCCGACAGAACAAAGGGCGCCAAAGAATCGATGGGGTTCTTTTCCACACTGGCAGGACCCATCTTCTCTTTCTTTGCTTTATTGCTTTATTGCTTTTCATTGTCGCTTCTCATTGAATGAACCTCGCTTTATTACAAGTTCCCAAGAAATGGTTTTGTACTTGTCATCAAACCGGTAGGTTAATTATTTTGATAATTTTTTCTTTGCCAACAGCATTTGATATATCCTTCAGACCACAATTTCAATATTTTCGAGTAGATTTTCAATGAGGACTTGTATGATAACATACTTTCGCCGTTTCGCGCAACATATTTTATTTAATGACGACTTTAATTATTTTTCACTGGTACTATGTAGATTTTTTTCTATCTTGTTCCAAAAATTGTGTACCTTCACTCAGGACGCACTTGCTCTCCATCATTTGAAGTTTGACAAATAAGTTCAGATAATTTACAAGTAATGTTATTAAATATAGTAAAATCGATATAAAAGATATTATTACCAAATTAGAATTTTACATTTAGCAAGTAAGTAGATGAATTGATGAAAAGAGATAATATACAAGCGTAGAAATGTGAACACTTCTCATGTTCTTTTAAAAAAAGAAATCCATTTTGGAAAAACTGAATTTCCTGAAATAGCTATAAAAAAGTGAACTCGAACTTTCCACTTGCTATTAAAAATGAACATAATTTTTAAGTTTCTCATGGAGAATATAAACTTTTAGTTTTGTAGTGAGACATGATGAAATCTTAATTTTCTTTCAACTTTATCAAGTCAATTTAGATATTGCAGGAGAATGTTCATATCTTAAATTTGACATATCAATTCGGAGTTTCTATCTTTGCCCATTATCGGTTTTACATATAACTATAATATCCAGAAATACAAACTATATAACTCCCACTAACAAAATAAATCAAAAGATTCTAAAACACCCATATTCTTTACATATTCTTTAAACAAAATGGGTCGTAAGCCTTTTGTTAGAGGATCACCAACATGGACTCGGTTCGATATTTTCAATTACAATGTCTCCATTTTTTACCAAGTCCTTAACAGTATAATATTTGATCTCCATGTGTTTGGACGCATTACTAATCTTATCATGCTTGGAATAAAACACAGCTGCAAAGATTATCACGTAGATCACCATAGGTCTAGCAATAGAGTCAACAACACGCACTTCGAGATCAAATTTCTGAGCCAAACTGCTTGAATTGACGAGCCGTAGCACGCTACAAACTCAGCATACATTGTAGAGTTCGTAATCAAGGTTTGCTTTGTGCTGTTCCACGAAATAGCACCTCCAGCCATCATAAAAATATATCCAAGTTGATTTCCTATCATCCGAACAACTAGCAAAATCAGCATCTGAATATCCAATCACTTTTAGGTCCTCAACTCTGCTATACACGAGCATGAAATCCTTTGTTCATTGTAGATATCTCATCACCTTCTTAGCTGCAACCCAATGTTCTTGACCTGGATTCGACAGATATCTTCCAAGAGTATTCATAGCAAAAGCAATATCGGTCCGGTACATACTTGTGCATACATAAGACTGCCAACTGCACTAGCATATGAAACATTTTTCATGACTTCTTTTTCAACATCATTCTTGGGACATTGATCTATGCTCAATTTATCTCCTTTCACAACAGGAGCTTCACCTGACTTACAGGTCTGCATATTGAATCTTTTCAAAACACGATCTATTTCTGAGATAACCCCAGAACCTTCTTAGATCTATTACGATGAATCTCAATGCCTAGAACAAAAGAGGCTTCCCCAAGATCTTTCATATCAAACTTTGTAGATAGAAAATTTTTGGTGTCATTCAATAGATCAACATCACTGCTAGCAAGTAAAATGTCATCTACATAAAGTACTAAGAAAATATATTTACTCCCACTTACTTTCATGTAGATGCATTGATCAAACTTATTTTCTTCAAAGCCAAATGATCTCACAACTTTGTGAAATTTTAAGTACCATTGACGTGATGCTTGTTTGAGACCATATATGGACCTTTGAAGTTTGCACACCATATGCTCCTTTCCGGCTTCTTTAAACCCTTCAAGTTGCTACATATATACTTCTTCATCCAAATCTCCATTTAGAAAAGCTGTCTTGACATCCATTTGGTGAAGCTCTAAATCAAAATGAGCCACCAAAGCCATGATTATCCGAAAAGAGTCTTTAGTAGATACTGGTGAAAAAACTTCATTATAATCAATACCTTCTCTTTGTGTGTACCCTTTTGCGACTAACCTTGCCTTGAATCTCTCGATGTTGCCTTTATTGTCTTTCTTAGTTTTGAATACCCATTTGCAGCCGATTGGTTTATGCCCATCAGGGAAATCAACTAGTTTCCACACTTGATTAGTTGACATGGACATCATCTCGTCATTCATCGCCTAACGCATTTATCTCGCTCGATCACTATTAAGAGCTTCTTTGAAGGTCGTCGGATCAACTACTCTTCCAATGTCAAAATCAGCTTCTCCAAGATAGACATGATAATCATTTAAAAGTGTTGGTCTTCTTTGTCGCGTGATCTTCGCACGTGCATTCCCGAAGCCGCATCATTTATCTCGGGAATTTCATTTGTAATGGGATGATCTATTGCCATATTTTCGGATTCGCTTCTTGTTGAATTTCCACTCTGCTGGGATCCCGCATAGAATCTTCATGTAAGATGGGTAATGGAATAGAGACCATTTTTTTTTTGTTCTTCCCTTTCAAAAGATTGAGAGGAACTCTTTTCAGCAACATCTAATTCCGTGAATTTAGCGATTGAGATTCAACGATTCTAGTGCCTCGAGTAGGACAATAGAATCTATATCCTTTAGAATGATCAGGATATCCAATAAAGTAACATCTAGTAGTCTTGGATTCGGTCTTCTTTTGAGAAGGATCATAAATTTTCACCTCTGCAGGACAACCCCAAACTCGTAAATGATTCAAGCTAGGTTTCTTTCCAGTCCACAATACAAAAGTGTTTTCAGCACCGATTTATTAGGTACACGATTCAATATATAAGTTGTCATTTTAATCGCATCACCCCATAAGTATTCAAGTAAATTAGAACTGTCCATCATACTTCGTTTCATCTCCATGAGTGTGCGATTTCGCCGTTCAGCTACACCATTTTGCTCAGGACTCCCAGGCATTGTATAATGAGTAATAATACCACAGTCTTGCAAATATTTTGCAAACAGTCCCTTTTGTTGTCCAGCCTTAGTATATCGCCCATAATACTCACCACCACGATCAGATCTGACAATCTTGATAATTTTTCCCAATTGTTTCTCAACTTCAGTCAAAACACTTTAAACATGTCAAGAGCATCAGTCTTCTCCTTAATTAGATAAAAACCAGAATCTAAATTCAAAACAATTGTCCCTAAGCGCTCCACATCAACTCCAGTATTGTTTCCAACTTTAAGCTTTGACTCCCTCAGACTTGGACTTCTTAGATTTGTGAGACCCTTGGTGACTTTCTTTTCTTATTTTTAGCCAAGCTCGAAATTTGTAGCAATTGGCTCTCTTGTGACCCTGCTTCTTGCAGTGAAAACATTTAAAATCATTATCTCCATTCCTCCCATAGTTCTCATTTTTCCTAAAGTCTTGCCATTTCTTTGGGCCATGAACATTTGACCCCTTAGGCTTCCATTTGCCCCTGTCTAACGCAACTTGGCATTGGTGGTTAAGTGGGCAGACTCATACTTTTCCTTCTTTAATTTCTCTTCCTCGCCACACACTTAGCAATCAAGACATTAACACTCCATGTCTCATTCGAGCATTATAAGCGAGTCTTAATCGGCTAAATTCAGTGGCAAAACATTTAAGGCTTGATGCACAATATAATTTTCAGAAAGAACAATTTCATGGGCCTTAAGTTTGGACTGAATGTGGACCATCTTCAGTATAAATTCTCTAACACCCATAGCAGCATCATACCCTTGTTCTTAACGCACTCGGCAAGTTCCCGCTTCAGCCTTATCTGAGACTCTATATCTTTCTCCCACTGCTTCAAGGAACTGTATGGCATTCGTATCTTCCGGCAAACCACTAATCAAATGCTCAGCAATGGACCTCTTCATAGCTATGAGGCTCAGTTAATTAGATTTTTCCCATTTAGCATAATGGGCATTTTGATCTGTAGTACTTTGATCATTGGGCCTAGCAGGTTCATCCTCACGTAGAGCCAAGTCCATATCAACGATGCCCAAAGCAAATTCTATTTCTTGCTTCTATCTCTTAAAGTTTGATCCAATTAACATTTCAACCGTGGCATTGTTATTATTTACAACAAAAATAACTTTTTGTCTAACGCAATAAGATCAATTATCGGCAATAAGTATTTTAACAAAAATAATTAGTACATTATAAACTCCCCTTTGGGCAGAGTGTATAATGCACAATTATTTCTCACGGCATGAAGTTTATAAAGCAACAATAAGGAGAATTACATATAATTGTCAATGATACATCCCCTTTGGGCAGACAAATCATTTAAATTATACATCTCCATGATATCAATATATAGAGATGATAAAAGAGAATTACATATAATTTTCAAGGTTCAATCCCCTTTGGGTAGACAAATCCTTTAAATTATATATATTTCCATTATCTCAACATAGAGGGGAATTACACTTGACTCTAAAAAATTTATCCCCTTTAGGCAGATAAACCTTTTGAGTCACACATCCCCATCATTCATCTCTAATATATCAATATAGAGAGGAATTACATATAACTTTCAAAACATTTATCCCCTTTGGGCAGATAAACCTTTTGATAAATATTTTTCAATTATACATCCCCATCATTTAAATAATAACAACACTTGTCTTTTATCTTGGGTTTTATTTCTCTTCATTGCTTCTACACCGACTATAAGTGCATCTTAGTATTCCCGATCAATGAATTACAAATTTATGTATGGTTTTATTTCTTTTCATTGATTCCGGTTGCCAACTACTTCAATTAGATTAATCAAACCATTAAAAAAAGACTTGCCTGAGGTCTTCTAAACACCATTAGCAAGTTTATTTTTATTTTTATTTTTTATATTTGTGGCCCATAGCAAATAGATCCAAGCACAGTTTTTCCGTTGAAGAGACGAGACTTCCCTTATACAAAAACCCTTACTATTGCTACTCATCCTATTAAAATATAGTAAAATACAAGTTAATTCAAAATTATTGAACTCACAATATAAAGATAAACCCAGTATATTTGAAGCAAAAGTAGTTTTTAGAATGATAGTAATCAAAAATATTAAATAGGCGATTATTGGCACTATATAGATATGAAAGCAGCTTTTGCAAACGTTGTGGAATTAGAATTTTTAAAATTCTGTGGTTGAAAGAAGTTCTATTGAAGTCATGTACGTTATCTATATACACTAATATAAAGCCAAAACCTTGAATTTGGTCTCCTCCCTCGAAATATTCATTTTATACTTGACAGACACTGTTCTCTTTGATGATGAGGTAAAGGTGTTATCTAATGGGCAGAGATGGAAAGCATTGTTGTTTTTTCTTCTGCCACTGTGCGTATGCAGCAACAGCGTTTGAAGATGGACCAAGGAAACAGAAGAAGCTAAGGACAACACGTTTAGACGTGGAAGTGTAAGTTGTGAATCATTGCTTAATCGAGCTTTTTTTAACTCATCATGATTAATAACTTCAATCTTAAAAATATATTTTTTTTTTTAAGAAGAGAGTTGTCACTCTTGGATCATACATGCTCTCTTATCCCAAAGATGAGTAGATTAAAAGTGCAACTCTAAAAAGAAGGTGGACAAATGTGAAGTCTCAAGGGCGCAGCAGCGGAAAAGGAAAAGCAAAGCAAGAATATATTCCATTTCACACTTCTTAAAGCTGAAATTATAGTATTTTGCATATTGAGTTTTAAGTAAGATTGTTTCACGGATTATCTCACTCCGAGGATTAAGATTGTTTCACAGATTATCTCACTCCGAGGACTCTAAAAATCGCTAAGTCCAATTTTTTATAAAATTAGACTTTGACATGTTATCTAAAGTCACTTTGGACTATACTAAAGTTACATTAGATCTACATTAGCTCTGTTTACTTGCCGTTGTTTATGCATACTGCTACATCGGATTTTTACTAGTCGCCTTAGATGAAATTGTAACGCAAGTTGCTCTTTGGTCATTAGTAGTATTAGTAATTAGTAATATGAAATTTTTCTTTTTGAAGGATTGGTGTCCCCTGGTAAAGTACAGACTTTTTATGGAATTTTTCAGAGTGATTGCAAATCCATATCAGATTTTTAAGCCCATTGTTGTCCAATTAGGTGTCACGTTGGATTTTCTATGTCTATTTTGGACCAAATTTGACCGAATGTATTTTTTTGGTTATTGTGTAAGTTTCGGATTTTTATGGAGATAGTGATTTCCTTTTGGTGAAATTGTTATGAATTGTACTTTTCTTGGAGTTTTTCTCCGTTCATAATTTTTGACCCAAATTGTTTGGCTTTAAGTTGGCTGATTTTGGACATATTTATTTCCATGCACTCGAAAGTAATAACCGTGCTAAATTCTTTGTTTTGTTTCCGTTGACATTTCTTGATTTGGTAACGGAGACATTGGGTTCTCAAATTTGGTAAAAGTTGAACTTTAGCAAGAATTCGATTTTTTTAGGAGGAGCAAATGTTGTTACATTTCTTCCATTCTTGATTCTGTTTCAAGTTCAAAAAGGTATTTGCCATGGTAGTTGCAGGCTTGTTAGAAAAACTTGTCGTGTCTTTGGCAAATGTGGTTGTTTTTGGAAGGGAACGGAGTAGCATTTGCTCTCTATTCCGAAAGGGTCACAACCATGGCAAGCTACTCTCTTCTGAAAAAATAGCCATGGCATAAAACTTCAGGCTAATGAGATGCGCAAAACTATCACGTTTTCCAAAAGTGATTTTTTTTAAAAAAAATGAGAAATATCTATATTTTCACGCTTGTATAGCATCTATTTTCATAAATCTATATATTCACTTGCTAAATGTAAAATTAAGATTTGATCATATCAATTAATATATCAATTTTAGCACACATCTTTTTGAACAAAATTGGAAAAGAAATCCATAATTGTTAGCATAAAGCCATTTCTTGGGAACCTGACCATCATCCACGGCGAAACTATCGGCGACATGGAGAGGTATAATGGAGAGGTTTAAAGCAAAGTGATACTGGAGAGGTATGGAGTAATAACGCATAGAAAGTAATAACACAAAGAAAAAGGAGGTGGGGCCATGCTAATGTGGAAAAGAAGGGCCACTAATGCTCTTAGCATATCTTTTGTGCTGTCCACAGGACTTTAGTCAAAAGAAATATGCTAGAATAAAGGTTCATAATTGCTCTTTCCTATTTTGCCCCTTCTTTTCCCATAGTAATTTTTTTAAATTAAACTCATAAAAAATCATCATTGAGATCTTATTTGTCAAATCTACAAAATGGACATTCTCCTCTATCTAAATTGACTTGATAAAGTTGAAAGATTAGGACATCATAAAAAATAATTAAGATTTCATCACATCTTAATATTGAACTAAAAGGTTATCATCTATGATAAAGTTGAATTTTTATGACATTTTTTATAAGCAAGTGGAAAGTTTTAAATTCTCTTGAATATTTGGCTAATGAAATCCAAAAAACTTTCACCTTTTTCAAAAGTGATTTCTTTCAAAAGAAGATGAAAACTATCTAGATTTTCACGCTTGTATGATATCCATTTTCATAAATCTGTATATTCACTTGCTAAATGTTAGATTGGGATTTGGTTGTATTAATTATTATATCAATTTTAGCATACTTATTAACATTACTCATAAAAAACCTGAATTTATTTGTCAAACTTCAATTGATAGAGAGTGAATTCTTACTAAATAAAAAGTGCACATCTTTCTTAACAAAATTGACTAAAAAAAATCCATAATAATAAGCATAAAACCATTTTGTGCGTGGTTTTGATAATTGGTATTACAGTGGACATATAGGTTAGGATTTTTTACGGAACTGCCAATTGCCATCATTGGGCCGGCCACCCATTGCCATCTTGAGTCCTTACCTTCATGGCGTCAATCCATGGGCGAGTTAACTCCTTGCCCGCCCAAGTTGTCATTTACGCCCTCGTCTCTTTTTATGGTCACTAGCCTCGTGCGGCCACGATTTGTGGTTGCATGGCCACGGTGTTGGGGCTCGAATTAGTTAATTCCCTCGATAGTTAGAGCAACGGAGAGAGGCCCTCCGCCTATTTTACCATTAAAATTAATATCGAAAAAGAAAAAGAAAAAATTCCTCACCACGAGGGCATTTGGGTATTTCGGCAACGGCAGAAGATAGGATGTAATTGACAGGGGAGAGAGGAGCAGAGGAATAGAACAGAGGGGTCGTGATTCTAGTTCGAGTTCGAGCCAGTTGGGCAAAGAGTCAAAGACTCAAGGGACCAAGGCGCAAGTGCCTCGTGCGATCCCATTTTTGTAATCTGCAGGCAAGTGTGCAATCATTTGTCGAGACACATGTTGTCAGAAAATTCAATAAAAGATATATTTATAATTTATCATTGC
Source organism: Eucalyptus sideroxylon x Eucalyptus melliodora (assembly GCA_016097485.1). Taxonomy (NCBI): domain Eukaryota; kingdom Viridiplantae; phylum Streptophyta; class Magnoliopsida; order Myrtales; family Myrtaceae; genus Eucalyptus; species Eucalyptus sideroxylon x Eucalyptus melliodora. The sequence goes on from CM027831.1 coordinate 49,374,887, forward strand.
TTAAGTGTGAAGTAATCCACAAAGATAGCATAAATTAAAATTCAACGATGCAAAAAGAAGGAGAAGGATTTCTTTTAATATTTTGTTTTAGTCACAGAAAGTGACTTAATTGCTCCCCCATCCCTTTAGAATTTTACTAATTTTTTTTCTCTTTTTTCGGAAATCGAATTCCACTAATTTTATTTATCCCGCAATTACACTGTTCTTTTGTCAATTGCGTTGTGTCGGTGGCGAGATAAGAGAAGGATTTGGTTTTCTTTCTTGGGTAAAGAGTCCTTCTGCCAGGGCTTTCGCCTCCGCCGGAGCTGCTGCTGAAGTTGTGCGCGCAGATCTCGCGAACCCGTCCCCCGAAACGCCACCGCAGTCTCAGTACGCGCGGCTGATCGCTCCCTCCGTCACGCCGCCGGCGAAGGATCCTTTCACCTCGAGAGCTCCTTGCGGCAGTCCGGAGCCAGTTCTGAGGTGAGTCTCCAAGGGCCCACTTTTGGTGTTTAGAAAGAACCCTGGCATTTTGTCAGCTTTGACAGGCCACAATGAATTATTCTTAGTACAGAGATCTCAGGGCTTGGAAGTTTTTCCTATCTCTGGCTGCCGCTGCTTTTGCTGCTATCCTGTTCCGACTTTTTCTTCGAAGAGGAGATCGAGCAAGATCAATGGAGGAGAGTGCAAAGAGACGGCGCATGTGTGAAAATGATGGAACAACACGAGGCGCTTCTTCCACTCACACTTCAACAGAAGGTCAAGAAGTGGCTACTTCATCAGGATATGGCTATGAAGTATTCTTGAGCTTTAGGGGACCAGATACTCGAGCAGGTTTCACCGATTTCCTTTACACAAGTATGATAGATGCGGGAATCCGCGCATTTATAGATGATGAAGAACTCCGCAAAGGGGAAGAGTTTGCCCCGGAACTTCTCCAAGCAATTGAGCGGTCGAAGATCTCAATACCTATATTTTCGAAAGGTTATGCCTCTAGCGTATGGTGTCTCAAGGAGCTAGTCCAAATGGTCAAGTTCCAGAAAAATGGAAGACAAAAGATCATGCCCATTTTTTATGATGTGGCACCTTCAGAGGTTCGACACCAAACCGGAGGTTTTGCAGAGGCCTTTCTTTCACATGAAGAGAAGCAGCGATATGATGAAGAGATTATCCACGAATGGAAGGCTGCTCTTAGTGCAGTTGGGGCAATAAACGGGTGGGACCTGCACAGCGAGACCAACAGGTGACTTCTCCTAGCATTCCATCTCAAGTGCATTATATCATTAGAACTCGATGCGTTTCATATGGTTTCTTTTCTGGATTTGTGTTAGCCTTGTTGAAATTGAATTCCGTGTTATTGAAGTTATACTGTAGAAATCAAATTTTTCCCATTTTATTCCAAGCGACATTTTTTTCCAGTTCACTTCATTTAAGTACCAACGGTAATTCATCTACAATGGAATAAATCCTTGAAGTAACACATTTCGAATTCAATTTGGTCTTCTCAGAATTAGTTTGATGTTTACACAGTTTTCTCACTCATTGTCTTTTGTCTCCATCTAACTCTAGGCGAGAAGGTGAGTTCGCAAGAGAAGTTACCCATAAGGTTTTCACTGAGTTGAAAAAGGCTTATCTGGCGGTATCAGAGTGTTTGGTCAGTGTCGACAACCACCTGGATGCAATCATGGAAATGATAGGTGCTGGGACAAGTGAAACAAAAGTTATAGGAATCCACGGGATGGGTGGCATCGGAAAGACAACTACTGCCAAAATGATGTACAATAAGCTTTTACACGACTTTGAGAATTGTTGCTTTCTTCAAGATATTCGAGAAATGTCAAAAGGTTATGGCATTCAATACTTACAGAATCAGCTCATCTCTGTCATCCTCAAAAAGAAATGCATGGACATAAAACACATTGATGAAGGAACTCAGATGATTAAAGACAGGTTGTTTGATAAAAGAGTCCTCCTTCTTCTTGATGATGTGGAAGAAGCGAATCATATTAATGCACTTGTAGGTAGACGTGATTGGTTAGGTAGAGGGAGCAAAATTATCATTACTACAAGAAACAAAGATATTCTTGAGGTCCCTGAAGTGGACTGCAGTTATGAGCTTAGCGGCATGGATCGTGATCAATCTCTTCAACTATTTAGCGAACATGCCTTCAGAAAAGATTATCCTTTGGATGAGTATATCGACCAATCCAAGAGGGCAATAGGTATTGCTGGAGGTCTTCCACTAGCTCTTGAGGTCATAGGCTCACTTTTATGTCACACTAAAAAGGAAAAGTGGGATCTCACATTGAAGAAGTTGGAAAATGTTCCTCATGCAGCAGTTCAGAGTAAGTTGAAAATAAGCTATGATGCATTAGATGTTCGACAATGGCATATATCCCTCGATATAGCTTGTTTTTTCATTGGATATAACAAAGATATTGTGGTTCATTTTTGGGATGAATCTAAATTTCCAGAAGAAGCTATGGAAGTTCTACAGAACATGTCTTTGATAAAGATTGAAGTGTCTTTCGAAAGCATTGGAGTGTCTTTGATAAGGATTGAAGAGTATAATAAAGTATGGATGCATGATCAACTCAGAGACCTCGGAAGAGAAATAGTTCGTCAAGAAAGTAAAATGAGAATAGACAAGCAAAGTAGGGTGTGGGATCCCAATGAAGCATTGGATTTGCTAAGGAGACTCGAGGTAAAATTCTCCATGCAATAAATCTCCAAGTTACTTATGGATATCTTCTTTTTAAAAAATGCAGTTACTTTTTGTGTTCTCTAGCACCATTGTGACACACTCAATTAATATTTTTGCTCTTTTAATATTAGATGAATGGTACTACGCAACCCCTTAAAATTGTGATCTTGAAGTGTTTCCCTTCAACTTTTCATTCTTAGATTTTTCCTTTGGGCAGGGAAAAAAAGAAGTTGAAGCTCTTCGTCTCAAGTTTGACCACAAGGGGCAGTTCTGTTTTACCTATGAGGGCTTTAAGAGCCTTTCAAATCTAAGGTTTCTTCAAGTTGATAGTTCGGCGGAATATTTTGATGTAGAAAAGAGGCTTTTTTGGTATGAATCGCCATTAAATGTTCTTCCAACTAATGTTTTCTTGGAGAATTCAAATCTCCTTCCACAATTACGATGGCTTTCTTGGCATGATATTCCCCCATCATTTAAGATTACAAATTTCTCTATGGAGGATGTGGTTATTCTTGATCTATCTAGGAGTAGAATTAAGCACGATTGGCAAGGGTGGAGCCACATGAAGGTATCTTTTATGGTAGAAAAAACTCATTATTTCATCTTATCATATTCGAAAGTAATCTTTGCATGATTTTTCTTTTTACAGGTGATGAAGAATTTGAAAGTTCTGGATCTGCAGTGTTGTCTTGAATTGGAGAGAACTCCTAACTTCTCTGCTCATTCAAATTTAGAACGCTTGATCCTAAGTGATTGTCTCCGTTTAGTTGAAATTGACAAGTCAATTTGTCAATTGAAACGCTTAGTTTCCTTAAAAGTAGATGGATGTCACAAACTTCGAAGGCTACCAGGAGTGGTGGGTAGAGATCTTGCAAGCCTTGAATACACATCTCTGCAACATTGCAATTCGTCGGAGAGGCTTTCGAATACAATCGAAAATTTGGAATCGCTGATTGAGTTGGATATATCTTATACGAAGATCAAAGAATTACCCGATTCTATCAGAAAGTGGAAAAATTTGAAAGTAGTGAATATTGGTGGTGCCATAGGCAAAATACCCGATGCCCTCTGGATGAATAAGAGCCTTGAAGAAATAAAAGTCGAAGGTAACCCTCGTTTCAATGTGGAAATTGGCGATTGCATCTACGAAAATCGATGCCTGAGGAAGTTGGACTTGTTGTTTGTTAGAATAAACAAAGTACCGAGACTTCCCGAAAGTCTTGAGTTTGTAAGGTTGCAAAAAATATTTATGGATACATTTCCAGATCTCTCAAATCTGGTTAATTTAAAGGAATTGGACCTGAGGTTTGGTGGGGAGTCTGGTGAGCCTATGGAAGCATATCCAATGCCACGGTGGATTGAGAATTTAAGCAAACTGGAGTCCCTGGGCCTGTGGTCCGATTACATGACCACCTTACCCATAGATCTCAGTAGCATCCTTCCCCGACTCGAGTCACTTAGCCTCATGGGTGCTCATGTGCGTTGTCCCCCGAGCCTTCCCTCCAGTTTATTAACCTTCACCTTTGCATCTGAATACGTGACCACCTTACCAATAGATATGAGTCTCCTCCCCCAACTCAGGGATGTTTCACTCAATTGCCTTTATCTCGATTGCCTCCCGTGCCTTCCCTCCCGTTTGTCATTCATGGATTTGCAACTTGAATGCGTGACCACCTTACGCACGGATATGAGTAGTCTCCTTCCTCGACTCGAGGAACTTACACTCTCGAAGTGCCCTAATCTGCGTTGCCTCCCGAGCCTTCCCTCTAGTTTATCCCTTTTGAGTTTGGACGGTTGCAAGTCATTATCTTCTCTGGGGGATCTATCGAATTTGAAGGGACTTTCATATCTTGACATCGTGGATTGTGCAATCTCAGATATTCGATGCTGTGATCCTTTGGAGAACCTACAAGAATTGGATCTTCGGAAACTTCAACAGGTGGAGACTTTACCTTCTCTAGGTAATTTCAACAAACTAGGTTCTCTTCATGTATCAAAATGTGGTAAGCTGGTTGAGATTCAAGGCGAACTACCACAATCTTTGGAGAAATTGAAGATTATTGGATGTAGATCTTTAAAAGAGTTACCTGATCTGTCAAGCTTGAAGGGACTGAAAAAGGTTAGAATAAAGTGTTGCAGGAATTTAAACGTGGAGGCAATTTCTTTGCTTTGCTTGGAGAAGTCAGTCGAATTTGGGGAAGAAGACAGTGATTACGTAACCGAATTTGAGCAAGAAGACGACGAATTTGAATCTGAATTTGAGGGAGAAGGCGACGAGTACGAGGAAGAAGACGACGAATTTGAATTTGAATCTGAATCTGAGGGAGAAGGCGACTAGGACGAGGAAGAATACGACGAATCTGAATATGAAAAAAGAAGACGACGAATGTGAATATGAGGAAGAAGACGACGAATGAGTGCACGATCTTTTGAAAGCTTCTTGATCCATGTCCACAAATTGTTCCCTCGTGTTCAAGCTTTAAACGGATTGAGGTAAGTTAATTCATCTGACGGTCAATGTTTTCCCTTTCCAGCAATCTAATTCTTTCGCGGATATGAACAGTGAAGTTTCACATGCACTTTTTAATTACCTTTTCACAAGTTGATGGCTGCAAATCTGATAAAGGCATTGAAGTTATGCTTCCTCCGTACAACCAAAGGGTTGTTAATTATGTACAAATATTCGTTCTCTTTTCCTAGTTTGGTTTTGCTTTTTAGCTATATTTTTTCTTGGATGGTTTCTCCTTGCTTTTATGTTTCCCAGCTGGAGGTATGTATGTCGATTGCATCGTTTTTATTTGATGTGTAACAAATTATTAGAGATACTTGTCGATTTGCTGCTTCACATATTTCGAAGTTGATAACCTTGCCTCGCATTGGAGATAACTTTGTTATGCTGTAAACAATTCGATGGAATTTGTGTTGGAAGGTCATATAACCATTGTTCTCATCCTGGAACTTTACAGCATAATCAACTCATTGATGCAATTGTGAAGAAGATAGACACTCTGTATTGATATGCTCATGTTCAGTTTATTTTCCAAGAAAGGTGTGCTTCTTAGTGGGATTTGCAAATGTTATGGAGAAGTTATAAAATGAAGAAAGACGGATTTTGGGTAGCGGCATCGACAGTTCGCACAGCAAACTTCCATCTGTGACAGGAGAGAGGAGCTACTTAGCTTCTCTGATGTATCATAAATCATCTTATAGTCGAAGGCTAATATTTCAGTATTCCTGGTGCATAGGACCTATGATGAGTCTCGCTGGGGTCAAAAGTCATGTAAATGGACTCTTTTGTGATTTTCATTATCGCCTACATCTTTTAGAAATGGTTATGCCTATGTGATTATCTGTAATAGAAGCCCATTCATTCACCTCAAGTTGTACTAGAGGACTCTTAGGTTTTAAGTTTGACAAGAACTGTGAAGGGAGACATCTCAAACAACCAGCTTTTTGCCGGTTTCTAGTGTTGCTGAGGTTTTAGAGTATGAGAAACTTACAAAATGTTTAAATGTTGTACTAGAGGACTCTTAGGTTTTAAGTTTGACAAGAGCTGTGGCTAATTAGGCATCTGTACAAATGAAGACCGAATGAAGGAAAATGAAGATGACATTTAATGTCGCCTCAATTCCCTTTCACAATCTTGGGGTAGCAAACTGTGCATCCATCTGTCGAGAGACGGAAACTTGAAGATCAGGGAGGGAAGTCGTTGCCTAATGATGAAATTGTAAAATCTGTTGAACTCGATGTTAAGTTTCAGTTGAATGTTTGGCATTTTTTTCCAGAGCAGGGCAGGGGTATTCATTGTGAAATTTGTAGCATCATATATAATGTTTTTTGGGGGTAAAAGGGCTATTTAAGCAAACCTGATTGTTTATTAATCTTTTTTGTGGGGCCACAGAATGAATATTGCACTTCATCTGGATGTGTGTTCTCTTCATTGGCATGCAATAGAACTTGCTTATCAGTACACAAATGTTACTTTGCGAGGGAACACTCGAAGAGCTTGTCTGGACAAGGTGAAAAATTGTGTGCGCTTAAAGAAGTGTTCACGGTAGTGCCTGCCAAAATCAGTTCATGGACTTCTTGATGTGAAAATGGTGCTCAAGGTAGTTTTCCTCGTGAGTATGATGATAGGCACTCACAGCACAGGAAACAGGAATTGTTGGAATTCATGAATTGGGCGGTGATGTCAATTGAGTCTCACCAAAATTATCTACAATAGTTTTCACATGGTTTTGAGTACTATTGCTTTCTTTCTAACGATCGTGATACTTCAGAGCGCAAGGGCATTCAGTACTTAAAGAATTAACTCATCTTTTGTGTCTATAAGGGGAAATTGACTGAAATAAGTAATGTTGATGAAAGGATCAAGATAATTAAAGATAGGCTATCTAGTGAAAGAGTTATTTTCCTTTTTGATGATGTTTACAAGAAGAAACAATTGAATGCGCTTGTGGGAAATATCTATGATATTCAGGCATTACTGAATTCTTTGACACTAAGTATCAAGTGCTGATGGATCTCGAGATTCTTAGTGCTTCACATTGTTTATAACTGAAGATAATCTCTTCCATTGGTCACTTGACATCTCTATCAAGGCTATCTTTCAAAACCACCACAATTACACAACTTCCCCTATCAATTGGAGCTCTTACAAGCCTTGAATACTTGTCTTTGAAAGAATGTAGATGTATACAGAGGCTTCCAAACTCGAGTGGCAATCTACACTGGCTACTTGAGTTCGATATCTCCTACACTTGCATTAAAGAGCCACCTTCTCGATGGGAAACATGAAAAGTTTGAACGTTGTGAGGACGTATAATTGTTCCATTGAAAAGGTACCTAGTGCCTTATGGTTGCTATAAAAGCTTGAAGAAATAGATGTAGCAAGGTGAAAGCTCGCAACTGGAAACTACAAATGACATTTGCAGATATTCTTCTTTGAGAATCTTGAAATTGGCACTGATTTAAACATGACGTTACCAAGGCTTTCTCGTCTGCTTACAGATTGATTCATCGATGATGACACATTTCAGATTTCTTAAACCTGACTAGTTTAAATGATTTGTATTTGGCCATTTGACAAGATGTTTACCCGTTGACAATTGTCCACTTGTGGAAAATCCTATGCCATGGTGCATTATGAGATTAAATAAAGTGGAGTCTTTGACCTTGTTGTCTGCTGTTGTAACCACCTAATCAATAGATATTTGTCAGCTTTCTCTATTCAAAAGACTAGAACTTTGGTGTCCTAATTGGCTGCGCCTCCAAAGGCTTCCCTCAAGTTTGTCTTATTTGTCTGTTGAATCTTGCTGGTGGAGGAGAACAGCGATGGATCTCTCAAATATGAATAGACTATCAGAACTAAGAATGGTAAAATCTGCAATAACAGAGATTCAAGCCCTTGACTGTTTGAAAAATCTATGAATTCTGGAACTCTTCGATCTTGAAAAGGGAGAGTTTCTTCAATCCAACTCATTTGAAGAAGTTGAACTCACTTGAACAAGATTATTGGAGTAATGTGGATTGTGCTCATTGCAAACTACCAGAATCTTTGGAAGAATTGTTGATTGGAGGCCCTGCCATACCCGATCTAAGTTGATTGAGTCTAAATGCTTTGCAGAGAGGAAATAACATGTGTGAGGCCTGACTCTTTCAACTTGAAGAGGTTCAAATGATGCAATGTCTAGCATTGCTTAGGAGATTCGTCCACTTCTCGAAAAATTTAGAAGACATGCTCTACAAAGGAGTACATTTTCCAATAAGAAGTGCATGCAGTTCTTGAAAGGTCAAACATTTACAACCAAATATGTTGTCAAGAAAGCTCTGAAACATAAACAAATTGCTTATTGGCCTAGGTCCTTTTAGCAGACTTCATTATTGTTTTCCTGGAATTGTGTTCTTTATACTAAATTAGAATCACAATTTGGCAAATTGACTTGAAACCTGCACCCTTGTATAGTTAATTACTGGCCTTTTTGCAACCCTTTCTATTTTGAAGATGGATGGCTGCAAAATGCTCATGAGATGGACCATGGTTTCTTTTGATCTATTTCATGAGTTAGATTTGGTTAAGAGATATTCCCTTTCGACGATTTTGGTTGGTGAATAAATTTCTGGTAAAAGACTAAGTCAAATTGATATGCTAGTTTACTATAGTCAAGTGCATTAATCTTGTCAATTTACACATTGGCCTTTTATGTGAGATCCTCGGAACTTGCTCGGTTGTACAATTTGAAGCTGATATCCATGCCCTGTAAATATTAACTTCACTACACCTTAGACAATGAAGGATATATCCAAAGTGTAGGTTTTCATCAGAGACAGAAGCTCTGTCATTCACCTTTTCGTTTTCCTTGAAATGGAGCTTACGGTTTCAACATTGATAAGGAGAACCACTGCCCAACAAAAGTCCCCCACGACAGCCTAGGCTTCTCTCTCGGCAACAAGTAAGAGAAATTTACAGGGTCTTTCTATGCGAGTAAGCTGTGGTTAACTCAATTAATGCATAGAATTGACAACTAGCTCACCAAGTAAAGGAAAATATACAAAAGACGACAATATATTTTTCCCAACGCTTCGGTGTTGTACTCTGGCTTTTATCGCAACATTCGAACTCTAACTTATCATAAGGTATGGAGGACTTAGCTGGTCTCTTGCACAATGTGCTTTGAATGGTCATAATTAGCAATATATCCTTTGAAATGATGAAGGAAATTTAGTTCTTCAGCTTTCCACCGATGTTAGTTCCTGTATATCAAGGAAAAAAGAAGGTAAAAGCTTACAACTCTCGTTCCAAAGGCTGATCAGTGTTACATGTCAAAGCCAAGATGACATAAATTGTTCACTCCTAAAAGTTAAGATTTAGCAAAGGTTGCCAGTGGAAATGATGCAAGACAAGGTCATCATCTGCTTCCAAGATGGCTTGATGTAATAATTAATCAGCATAACTCCCTGCCAGACAACAGTTGAAGTACTTGCGCCAAGAAGTCTTTAGTGACAATGTGCCTATAGTAGAAGGTGAGGTCACCAATGGAGAAGTGGTCTCTCAAGGCACTCTTTGCTTCACCTTACAAAACCGGTTAAGTCTGGTAAACAAAGCCACGGGCCCAAGATAAGATTGAGAGGTCAACTAGCGAACGCATTCATTCAATAGAAATCACGGAGTTGTATTTACAAGAATGACACATTCAACTTCGCGCTATTTACATTCAGAGTGAATTTGAGTAGAGCTCTTATGCGTCCTGTGATAAATGTGGCCAACAGATTGATGGAATCCATTTCATAACTGTCATCACAGAGGTCCCTGATAATCTTTGAGAAACCAGGTGCTGACCCGTGAGCATTTTAACTGAAGTTGCTCTTGGCATCGGAGTCTGAAGTCAGCCTCAATGTAGAAGCAGAAGGATTCATAGAAAGCAAAAGATTTCCTTTGACGTCTTCACTTCCGTATTCCTTCAATCATGCGTCCATTACGATTTTGCATGATCCCCATGTCTCAGACATTAATCCCACGCCATAGTAGACTAAATGGTCCGCAATGCTGTTACCAGTTACCGATCTGCACGGATGCACCCTCATCAGTCGTCCACGTATATTCCTGGTAACAAAGGACTGACATTCTCTGGAACAAGCTGGTTTGTCACGACTTATTGCGTTTAGCATGATAAATCCACAAACTAATTGCTTGAACAAGTAGCCACGACCGAAACTACCTCATTACCTGCTACATGATGGGTCTTCTCCAGAGCTATCACAAACTTTCTCAACCTGATAAACCAGACTACCAAATCCTATATTATACAGCCATACCTACAACAAAGGGAACATTCCAATTACATGTGAACATTGACATAGAAAAGATTATGAGTAGTCACCAGAGAAGCAGGTGGAATCAAATCATTTTCGCATAATCTCGCAGCAATATGTTTATCCGTGACTGTCTTTGAGCTAGTCGCGAATAATCATAAGCATTAGTAGACATACAATAATTAAAATGTGTATAATTGCACATAGCTTAAGACTAGGTCAAGACTAGGTTATCAGCCATCAGGAGAAAGAGAGAGATTATATAGCAAACATTATTACACGTCTTAAACTTTGGAATCAGTATGAAAAAACTCAAGATGGCTCTTGCAGGAATGAGAGTTGCTCGAATATTTCTCAAAAGTCATGAGCACTTCGAACTACCCTGCTCTGCTAAGAAGATGAAAAACAAAACAATTATTTTTTATACGCTGAAAAAAGAGAGTACATACATTGTCGGAATAAATGAGACTTCGTTAGATAGGTTGGAAGAAAAGCAAAGCAAACGTCAAAATCAGTCAGCAACAATTCCCCATAATATAGATGATATTCCATCAAGATCAAAGCCTTACCTCTCTAGGGAAGTGATGGTAAGTCTTCTGTGGGAACCGAGAATAGTAAGGAGGCAAATGAGACACAATATCATGTCCATTAGTAATACATATTGTAATTGGCACACGGTCACTGTAGTAAGATGCAAACACTGCATTGCCAATACGAGGTTGTCCAAATGTTAAAGCCTGAACTTTTTGTGCTTCATGATTGACCTGGAAAAGGAGCTGCTTCTTTTGGTTAGAGCGAGACAGATGGAAACAGCACATAGAACATAGGTTTAGGATCAACATGTTCAAATTTAAAATGCATTAGTACTTCAAGATTACAGGACATAGAATTTGAGCTTCAAGTGCTTGCAAAAGTTATACGGCAAACATATCAATAATGCCGTTAAGTTTCCATCAAGTAAACTTTGTAATGATTAGTTGGAAGTCTTTATCCACTATATTTAGGTATTCCTCGAACCTGAAGCTCCACGGCTTAACACATAAGACTCAATTCACACAACTAAATACATCGACCATAGGTGGATCAGGTAAAGGTTTGCAACCCATTCTGCTTGTGTTTTGTCCATTGGTTGATTTGCCAAAAAAGAAGAAAAAGAGTAAAAAACAAGATGCTGACCAATTGCAAATATAAATATGAAGCCATAGAATGTTCAAAATATCCAGAGTCTAGACTCTTCAAGGCAGAGTTGGCAGAAATTGCCAGGTAACTCTTAATAGACCAAAACTGAAATAAATGGAAGAACACAATAGAGAAGAACCAATATCTAAACCATAACAATCTTTTAACTATCTTACCACAAGATCAAGTCCCAAAAAGGATGCCGTAGCCCCTCCCATAGAATGCCTTGTCACCATGACATTGATGTCTCCATATAGATCCTTGGCTCTTTTAATAGCATCTGTAGTACCAGGTTGCATTGTCGTAATGTGATAAGCACAATAAATCCATGATGAACCTAAGCAAAGATGATAGAATAAGACTGTCACTCATTCCAAATCAGAAGTGTCCACAAGTTGCAAGAGGCTTATTGTCTCTAGAACTCACCATGGCACCAGACATGCCAGGGTAGTTTATGTCAAGCTGTATCCAGCAAAGACCTACAACCCAATTCTATATGTTGTAGAAATAAATAGAAGTAATCACTAACTAAAAAGCTCAAACAACTTTTCCAAGAACAAAATTAGTGAAGTAAGTGATCTCCTCATGACTCTATGTAAAATTACAAGCACATAACCTTCGTGTCTCAGTGAAAATGATTCATCATTTTCCCTTCTTATGGACAGGAGACCCATGTTCTTTGCGCACGAAGTCACTGTAGGCTACTCTTCTTACCTTAAATTTTCAGCAAATCCTTCACATGTCAAATGTGAGAGGAAGAATTGCTAAAGTTAACATGCATACCCTTGTTCTTGAGTACCTTTCAAAGCTATAACTGCAACATTAAGGTCCGAGCCTCTCCAATATATGCCTCAGGTAATATATATTGATTATAAATAGAGACGAACAAGTAGATGCAATTCAAACATAGAGGCATCACAAGCATTGCAAATTGGTAGGCCACTAAAACATGAATTATATACCTATAAGCAGGCAGGACATCAATGTGACTTCAAACCCCTGCTTTCAGATAAAAGGGCATTTATAACCAATTAGAAGCTAAAAAGAGAAGGCAGCATATGCCTAGAAAATCTCATCTCAAGAATTGGCCATTTAGTACTGTACTGAGGACCTATTCTTTAAGTCTACGCAACCTTAGCAACAACGTCATATTAAAATGAAGTCAAATTACCTTGGTCTCTCCCTCTCAACTAGGACATGTCCAACTAGAAAGTTCTGTCAAATCTGACTTTTAAACCTGCAAGATAATAAGCTTTGCATCTAATTACAAATTTATTGCTTTGAAATGGTGAAACCTGAAGGGTAATAACAATAAGCTCTAGGAAAATGCAAAAATCTTTATAAAGAAACTTACAACAGATGCATACTCCACCACCATCGTCGCAAGAGTGTGACTGTAACAGCTTTATGAGCATTGGAGCTCACTCTAACTTCTTGACTTACCAGTTGAGAAAATTTCAGATTAAAAATGCAGTCACAAGCTCATTCAATTACAAGCAACGAGGCAAGTCTCTTATGTCACTAGCAAGCTATTTCGACAAATCAAGTGAGCAGAACACTTCAAGGAAACATCAACTCAAAATAATATTTCAATATATTTCTGCAGTCCTTGTCCGTGAACTTAAATAACTATATATTCAATGCAACGCGATGAAAGGGGAATAAGTAAACAACAAGAGGCCCATCTTTCCCAAAAGCTACTCCACTAAAGCCTACGAGCTACAGTCCATTATTCGATTGGAGAAAAGCTGAATAGCCGAGAGTCAATTACTGTGAGACACTCAACAAATTTTATCCCCAGAGTGAACAATAAAGGGTGAGATCTATATCAAACAACTATAAGAAAATTCGATCAACAACTTCCCCCAACCCTGAAATGCCTAATCAGCCAAATTCACTATACAAATCTCACTTTCCCAAACTCAAAACCAATGCACTCAACACTAGAGCCTGTGTCTATTTGCACCTTATCACAATCAAAAACTCCCAATCAGAATTGAGCCAGAGGATCACAGCAGAAACTGATCCATGAACACAGATTGCAATTGACCTCTCGCCCCACTTGCAGCGATCAAGCACGTCAGAACCGTCACTCTCCAATCACGACCCGTTCTGCTCCATATTCTACAAGAGAAACGGATCGAACGGCGTCGTCGAGAAAACTACGGCACGATTGCATAGTGAGATAGAGAGATCGACCGCGATCTTTGTCCGTATTGCTCCAATTCTGGTCTCGCAAGTTCGTGGATTTCATGGCGATTGAAAGCTACTGTGACTTGGGGCAAAGGAAGGAGAGGAAGATAAATATACAAATTTTCCTGTTTTTCCCTCGGCGTCTTCTTCTGTCGGCGGTCACATTCGGTGATTTCGGCGTTTGCGTGGGGGCACTGAAGTAAGTTCAGCTAATATTTCAAATTCGGGGTTCTCTCCTGGAGCTCCCCTTTGATGTCTCCACATTAGCACTTCGACCCGAGCTTAGTTTTTCTTCTTCTTTTTTTTGGTCCGTCTATCGAGCTTAGTTTAATTAGCTGGGTCCGAACCATGATTCTAAAATTCGAACGAAAAAAAATAGGAAAAAAAAAACAACAACAACAAACTAGGATTCTCAAAAAGCACAAAAATTAAAGGTTAATTAATATCCTTTATTTGTTTAATTTATATTTTTAGAGGTATATAAAAAATGCACCCTCCACTATGGTGGAAAGTTTTTTGAGCCATATTTTTGAATTCAAACTCAAATCGATCTAATAACTTAAGTTATTCAAACTTCGAAAGAATGTAACCGAACTTGAGTAACTCATGAGTTGAGCTTAACTGCAAATTATAAAATCTACTTCTCTCGGGCTAGAAAGAGAGTTTAAAAAGACGACTTGCTATTATGTATAGATTCTTGAATGCTCTCTAAATATTTACATTGAATTGGATGCAATATTTTCTTTTCCTTTTTGGTTGAATGTACTTATAGTATTTTGAGTCAAGACAATTTGTCTAAAATTTCCGAACTATTTATAATGCAAATGTGTTTAGAACTTATAACCTTGTAGAAACTTATAACCTTCTTGAAAATTGTGGCATTATCTTGTTAGGAACACAATTTGTTTAAGAGAGAGAAAAAAAAAGGGATAACAAGCAAAGTTTTAAGTGAAAAAGCTCCTTCGGAATCAGAAAGAAAAAAAAAATTACAATGTTGCACTATGCAATTTTTACACTATCAATATTAGTTTAACATGAGAATTACATGTACACCATTAGCAATAAAAAGCCTTATTCTTTAATAGTACTTTCTTCTGTCACACTCCATAACTCTATCATTATCTTCCCATAATTTCTCTAATTGAATACATTCAATACAATTGTCAGCATTGAATCTACGTGTAAATGAATGAGGAATAGAGGAAAAGGTCCACGAATGTTGAGAACAAAAATCATTGGGCTTTTTCATTGGCTATGTGCAAAGTAAATAAAGTTTATGATCTTAGACAACAAAAATCACGATACATTTTCAAAGAACAAAGAGCATGAATGATTTTTTTTTTTTGATAAATATAAAATAAGAACCCATGTTTGGTGGCTTTCATGAATTTATATTTGTAGTGGGATATTTAAAAAGGTATAAAGATAGAACAATTTTATACACGACTTAATTTTTCTTACCAAGCTCATGCACTACTCATTCACTTTAAAGAAATGAAATAATAAAAAAATTGAACGTAAAGAGATTCCAACTCACCCCTGAGTGATTAAAGAATTATAGCATTTTTCATGAATTATTATATTTTGAGCATATTTCTAACCAGTTAGTATCTTAAGTATTTACTACATCACGTGAAAAGATTTTTTAGACTTTTAGCACACCGATGAAGTTGTAATGTTAGATTTATATACTTATAAGTGGATTGATTAATAATAACTCAAATAAAAAAATTTGTGATGGATGATCGTCTCATCCTGCTCTCTTTATCTATTGAAACAAAAATTCACAACCCATCATGACTCGGGTGGCAAGGCCAAGACGGATCAACCCCAACTCAAGCCGGGGATCCATCTGGCCGTGAGCCAGGCGGTGGCTTCAATTCCCACGGAGGGGAACGAAAAGTACATTTCCTACATTTCCCCCGCACTGCCTGGCGGGAAATTTTCGCACCACCGGCATAAAACCAAAATCGAAAAAAGAAAAAAAGGAAAATTAAAACCAACACAAAAACGAAAATGAAAAGCGAAAAACAATTCAAAACAGAAAATACGCAATGCGCGACCCCTCCTCCCCTGCTTCCTCCCAGGTTCGGACATCCGTTCAGTTGAAAACGAAACGGCTACGATCCTTTCACCATCCCACTCCCACTCTCTCTCTCTCTCTCTCTCTCTCTCTCTCTCTCTCTCTCTCTCTCTCTAGAACAAGCACCGACGACCTCGATGGACTGATCGATCGGCCGGTCGCCGCCGTAACAGGCTTTCAGCACCGCCGTGGTGAAACTATCGGAGCAGCGGGCGTGGCTCGACGGCTCCGAGGAGCGGCGGCAGCAGCTCAACGAGCCCGGTCGATGACGAGGACCTCGAGGCCCGTCGGACCGCCCCGCCCGAAGAGGATGACGCTGCCGCGGCCTGCGGCGCCGATGAGAATGTCGGGGCCGACGAGGACGACGATGAGGTTCGACGTTCGCCTGCGCCGTTCTTGCTGGATTAGTTGAATTCTGCAATTTCGCTGCAATCCGTGACAAATCTCTTGGAATACTCCGTGAGGAAACCCCAAGTGTCTGGATCATAACAAATGGCTTCAAAACTTTTCCATAGGAAGAAGGATGTCAATAGCACGAGTAAACCGATAAATTGAGAGCAGCAATGCAGACAAGATGATAATAATAAAGAACGAGTCGATTTTATTCATATACGAGTATTCTTCACATGGTTAACAGTTAAGTGCTTTAATGGCGTACTACGTGATGATAATAACATCCTTTTCAAAATAAACAGCTTGGAAGCAGGATGATCGGCATGAAAGTGAACCTGAAAATAGTATCCGCCGTGCCGGGTTACAATTGCAATTTGTTCTTTTTCAAGAGCTTCATAACGTCCTGCTTTGTTCTATTTAGCATAATTGACTCGACGACTAGGTGCCCCGTTCGTGACGCCCAGTAGTCGCGCTTCACGTCCCCGCGTCGCCTGCAGCCGCCCTCGCCGGATCCCCTTCGCCGGACTGATCAGCCGGCTCCCCTTGGAGATCCACAGCTGTGCGTGGAAAGGAAGGAAAAACAACAAAAGAAAAAAAAAAAGGAAAATCAGATTAGGTAGTTTTTTTTTTTATTTTTTTATTTTTCATTATTTCTTTAATATTCTGTTTTAGTGGAATTGTTCCTTAGTATATTATTGATATTCCAACATGAAATAGACCCTCAAATTAGGGATTGACAGTCCGATTTTCGCGCTTGAAATCCGACTTCAATCCCTTATAAAAATCGACAATCCAATCTCGGCTAGAGATTCGATTCTCGATTTAATTTAAAATTGGCTAACCCAATCTCACGCGCGAGATATGGTTCGTCAATTTTTAGATATCAATCTTATCTTTTGTTCGATTTACTATTGTCAAGTTGGTTGAGTCAAATCCTATTTTCGTAAAATAAAAAATAAAAAAATCTCAATTAGGATTAGGTTTGTTGTCATCTTGCATATTTAGGATTGCAATCTTATTATGAACTTTTAAATAAAAAATCCAAAAAAAGAAAGTGCAATCATTTAGGTTGTTAGTTTTTATTTGAATTGCATGTTTAATTATGTGTTAGTTTTAATTTCGAATTTCTTAAAGAAAAACACAAAAAAGATCATTGTGCATATTAGATTAGAATTGCACGTTTCATTTTAAATTTAGATCATCTTTTTTTAGATAAATTGCATTTTAGATTTAGATAATGTCTTAGTTTAAATTAGGATTTAATATGACTTAATCCCTAGTTTAAATTAAATAGAATATTAATCTAGCTAGATCATTTCAAATTTTATAAAATTTGTCTTAGGATAAATTAGTTGCAATTTCTAGGATAGATTGCATTTTTAAAATAATAAAAAATGTCAAATGCATGTCATGTTAGTGATTATTGTTAGGTTCATTTCTAATTAGAATTTGTCCGTCATTGGATTAGGTCATTTAATAAATGTCGCGTGACATATAGCTTGCATATTAAATTGCAATGTCGCATGTCATTTTAGTTGAAATAATTTTGTACGTCATTGCATTGCATTGCATTGCACGTCATTAGAATTAAGTCACTATGGATAATTTAGATTGCATATTTAACAATTGCATGTTCATTAAGAGATCATAAAATTTTTATTCATATGTTTAGGACATGTTGCCATGCCATATCATTTCATATTAGATTAAAAGCATTGCATTGCATATGGATTATGGTCTCGTTTAATAAGTGAAAACAAAAAGAAAGAAATTGCTTGTTAATTATAAACCATATCTAGGGTTGTTGATGTGGATTTTTAATTTAACAATGCAGATGCTTTCATTGCTTTAAGGTGAGTTTTGCAATTTATTTACTGCCTTACTTGGGTGTTAAATTGGTGGTTTGCGCACCCGCATGATCACCTCACATGTTAGGGAAATAGATTTAAAATCAATTCAAATTGCTTGCCAAACATTTTTTCAAAATAAAAGAGAAAGGTACCGAAAGGGTGTTAGAGAAATCTAACGTAATCAAGTCCCCAAACTCACCATAAATCTCTGGTTCGTAGGAGTAAAGTAAATCTCCCGTTACTTTACTTGGGTTTCTAATCGACCCACCAAAAATAGATTAGTGGCGACTTCTAATTGAAAATCAATTGCATGTTAAGAACTTGAACCCAAGTCGCGAATTGGTATGAGCTTGGGAGAACCCGAGTTAAGTCTAGGCTTAACAATCCATTAGCCAAACCCTAAGTGGTTCATACCCCGAAAAATTTGGTCGCGACAGCTTGGCGACTCCACTGGGGACTTGAGTTGAAACTCTTAATGGACTTAGGCCAATTTTCTTTTTTGAAAAAAATATTTTTGTTTGGCAGCGAGGATCCCAGGTACGTCCCTAACATTTATGTGTTAAATGTTCTTGCAGATTAGGAGGTATAAGGGGAAGTGATTGCTAACCCTTGCCTTGCAGGTTGGAGTTAGGCATGTATGGTTTATTTATTTATTTTTATTTTTTTTGAAGTGTTGTTTGATTTAAATTGATGTGCATGCTTTGCATAAATCACTACACTTTGCACACACAACCTGCCGCTGGACCTGGGCCGCATAGGATTATTTAGGATGGTATTGAGATGGATACCACTTTGACCGCATGCTTGCGGTACGAGTCGCCCATCTCAATCCCGAAACTTCTTTCATGGTATCAAGAGTACCCACCTCGGTCCGCATGCCCGCGACCTGGGTCGGCTCTTTGATCAAGCCGAAGTCATGAGGACCCGACATAGTCCACACGCCCGTGGCTAGTCTGATCATCCTTGTGGCTTCACTTTGATAAGCCTTATAGATTAGAAATCGAGCCACTTACCATGTGTATGTCTATGTGATTGTCATCCATTTCAAGTGAAAGTAAGTTGTTTAAATTCTTCGCAATTTATTTACTTTATTTTGTCTGTCCATGACAATTTAGGTTAATCATTGATTTAATTCCTTTGTCAATTAGGAACGAAATGAGGAAATTGCCATGCAATTAATCATTTGAAAAATAAAAAAATTAGAAATTTGTTTTCAATTTACGTTTTGGCTCTTCCTAGTTCATATTTAGGAAATTTCGTCCCTACTAGAGCATCCCATATCTTTGTTTTCCTAGTTCATTTTTAGGAAATCCTCTTCATATGTGGACTTTTCTTGACTAAAAATAAATTGTTGTCATGGACTAGCTCTCTATTTACACTCCATGCTTACATGTTCCCATTTATTTTTTAGGTGATTATGAAGCGATCTCGCTCACCCATCCGTACACGATCGAGATCTAAAATGGCGGATCAAAACGAGGTGCTGGACCGCATCATCGACAATATAAATAAGCGAATTGCACACCTCCAAAGTCAAGTCGATGAATTGACCACTACTATAGCTTTTCTCACTAAGCAAAAGGGCCGAAATGACATAGGTATTCTATCTTCAGTAAGAATCTGCGACTCGAAGAAGAGAGCCAAGAGAACTTTTGAATCGTCTCGTTTTCCCGAGGTAGCTGAATTTGATGCCACCATGAAGAGACTAGTGACGTATCTAGAAGGAAGAATCTCTGACCTGAAGGGTTCGCATGACACGATCAAGAAGGGTGAAGAACTCAAGCATGCATGATTCATGGTCCTAAGTAGTTCATTTTCCTTGTTTAATTAGGGGCATGCTTGGTTGCACCTTCCCCTGCGTGGGAATTCTTATTGCTTTTTAGGAATCGTTCTCGCTTTCTAGGAATCGTTTTTGATGTTTTCTCTTTTTAGGGGTTAGGAATCACAATTTCCATTCCAATAATGTAATTCATTTGATTTTATTCAATGAAATTACAATTTTATTTCCAATTTTGAAGACATGATGGAGTATACCAAACCAGTCCAATGACGATATTCAACCATGAAAAAGGAAAATATCATCCACGGAGAAATCCTGAGGGCTGGACTTTCTCATGTTTCCTCCCAAAAACTTTTTCGAAAACAAAAGCATTTCACTGCTAAAAAAAAAAAAAAAAAATTTTCCCAAAGCTTGTAGCAGATTAAACTTGTTTGTTTGTTTGACTCATTTGCTTCTTGTCTTAGAACATGATTCTATAACTTGTCATGACAAGGGACATCTGAGAATGGCGTATCAAGTTTCAATGATCATAAACTTGACTTGTGATCAACAGGTTTAGAGCGCACTTGTAATGAAAAAGATTTGGGGCAAGTAAAAGAGGACCATCATTCCCTGGTGGAAGAGTTAACAAATTGATGGCATGATAGGTTTTGGTAGTGCCCAGACTGGGACAAAGTCTTAACCTGAGCCAAAATGGATGTGCAATTTGAATTTACTTTTATGTGCATAGCATCATACTGATGCACGTTCTCTTGTGCAGGGGCAAAAGTGGATTTTCAATCTTGGATGATAAGGACAATCCAAAGACATCAACTGCTGAGGCAATCCCATTGTAGAGGAATCCTTGAATGAATGCTTAAAACCATTTTGCAGTGTGGAAAACTTTTGTTTTAAAGTTGACAATTTTCCATGCCTAAAGAGGGTTTTGCATGATGACTCTTACTTGTTTTGTCCACCAATTCCACTAAAGAACATCAGGATGGACTAATTTAATGAATGATGTGGAATTGATTGAGCATACTAAATGAGACGAGTTGGGATGATGAAAGGCAAACCTTATCCTATACACAGTCCCATATTCATATACTTGTGAGATGAGTGTAGGAAGGTCCATATCCATAAGGTAAAGAGTTCTCTCACAAAAGGTATGGCAACCGAAATGATGAGAGGCAATTCATTTCTCTATCCCAAACACTACATGTGATCCATTACTTAACCCTTTTGAGCCCATACACTTATGGATATTCTTTTCAAATCACCCCTGTCAAGAATCACTCCACATCGGGGCAACTAAGAGATAAAATTGCAGCATGAGGTGAGTAAAATGAATTGAAATTTTCTTGCTCTCACTTGCATCAATCTTCAAGTCGTGCTATTACATTGAATTCATGTGTTAATTTAAGTGCCTTAGGATGATGAAGAGCATTTCTTTCTCTATCATATATACTTATATCCTTTGCATAGCCCACTTGAGCCTATAATTTCATTTATTTTAAACCCAGTTGATGATCATCCCCCACACTGGGGCAAGACAAAAGGTAGATGAAGATTCCTGAAAAGTTCAAGTGTCATTCAAAGTGTAATTGCTTGACGGATGCATTATACGCAAGAATTGAATTCAAAATAGAACTAAAGGGCATGAAAAAGTAGTGTGCCTGGTAAAAGCAAGGCCAGTGCCCATGAAAAAGAAGTGAAGAAAAGTGAATGAGAACTAAGGGCACAAAAAGCGGTGTGCCTGGTAAAAGCAAGGCCAAATGCCCATAGATGAAAAAAAAAAAAAGAGTCAAGATAGGTGACTGTCAATTACAAAAATCGAATCCCAATGGAGCAATAGTCAAAGAACTCAAATGCTAAGTTTTTACAATTAATTGGGCATTTCATGAAGACAATCCCCGATGATGAAAAAGAAAACTGGTGGCAATGCCAAGATGATCATCAACTCTCACATTTTACACACATTTTGAGCCTAATGATCCTTTCATTTCTCAACCCATGAACCCGACCTACGTTACGTCCCTTACAAAGTCTCTTCAGATTATGGCATTTGAATTAATGTAGGAGTTCATATGTTTATAAGCATCGCTCGAAGAAGTACGAGCAAGATTATTTCTTTTTCATTTTGCAGGTTTCTTGACTTGTAAACCCGGAGATGATTACAAGACAATTCATTCAATAGCTTTGACTCAAAGAGTCCTTTTGTTAAGCCGTTGACCAAGCCCTCATTATAGTCCCCGTTAAAGACCTCTCGATTGGTAAGATCGTACGCTTGCGAGAATACTCGGACCCATGTCGATATGATAAAATTGAGTGATTCTCATAAAATAGCCATTCTAAATGAGAGTGAGTGAAAGTCATTTCTAACCAAAAGTCTCTCATTTAGTATTTTTAAGAAATCCATGTCGTGAGTGAAGATTGTCTTGAATGATAATTCTCTCAAGTGGAAATTTGGGTGATACAAATGTCATTATGCATAAAGCCTGATTGAGTTGATAAAAACCTCACTGAATTTTGAAATGTGCATTTTTGAGTAGCTTAGATTGCTTATCTCTTTGATGAATGCATATCAATTTTTGCTATAAATCATGTCTAATAGGTAATTCAAGTTCCTTTCAGAATATTTCGTGATATTAGAATATGAGAAACCTCCACCATGAGGTGAAAGACTTCCACAGGATATCTAAATTCCAAAAGGCATATCCCGAAGAATTAGAGATATCACAAGGTAAGTATCTCTGCCATACTTTAAAATACTCGTCATTGTGCAGGTATTCTCCTTTGAGTGTATCGACACTTGATTTGGTCAAGCTGTCCCTTTATATTGACTTGGCGTGCTTTCGTAGCCCAGAGTCCCTCTTTACTGACCTGGCGTGCTTTCGTAGCCCAGTGTCCTTATATTGACCCGGCGTGCTTTCGTAGCCCAGAGTCCCTCTTTATCGACTCGGCGTGCTTTTTGTAGCCCGATGTCCATTTATATTGACTTGGCGTGCTTTCGTAGCCCAGAGTCCCTTTTAATCGACACTCGATGGAGTTGTCCCCCAAATATTTTTCTCCAGATTCAATCTGATTAAGGCGACCGAAGAATGGTTCGGTCCTAGTCGGATGATTTCCTAACGCAAGGCGACCATAGAATGGTACGGGGCGACCATTTATTGCTCTAACAGAAGAATGGTTCGGTCCTAGCCAAGCAAAACCTCGCCTAGGCGACCGTAGAATGGTACGGGTCCTAGACAACATTTATTGCTCTAACAGGTGACCGTAGAATGGTACGGGTCCTGGAAAAGCAATTTCCCCATTCAGGCAACCGTAGAATGGTACGGGTCCTGAAAAATCAATTTTTCGTTTAGGCAACCGTAGAATGGTACGGGTCCTCGACAACATCTATTTCCCTATTTTAGGCGACCGTAGAAAGGTACGGGTCCTAGAAATTGAATTCTCGTTTAGGCGACCGTAGAATGGTACGGGTCCTACACAAAACTTATTTCCCTATTCAGGCAACCGTAGAATGGTACGGGTCCTGGAAGGTAAATCCCCGTTTAGGCGACCGTAGAATGGTACGAGTCCTAGGAAGCGATCTCTTTGCAAAGCCACGTTACTATTTTAGGCGACCGTAGAAAGGTACGGGTCCTGAACATGTAACACAAACTATCTTGAATCACTCTACCCTCCTTGAAGGTAAGATATTCCAGGTAAGTTCCTTTACCATTTGCATACAAATTGCATTCCAAAATTTTGACATCTCAGTCTGGATCTGAATGTCTCAATTCTCTTCGTTAAATATTTCACTCTGGATGTGAATGTTTTTTCGACCTTTCTCGTTATACTTAGTCTGGATCTAGGTATCTCGAGTACAAAAATCTTGACATCCCAGTCTGGATCTGGATGTCTTGATTATTTTCATTCAAACATTTCACTCTAGATGTGAATGTTTGTCAATCATTCTCATTATACCTTAGTCTGGATCTAGGTATTTTGAGTTTTTCAAAAAATCTTGACATCTCAGTCTGGATCTAAATGTCTTGATCTATTGCCTGTTACACTTTTCAAGAAACCTGAGTGAGAGTCGAGTACTTATGGAGTAAATAGGAATTTATCATGTACCTCAAGATGCTTTACCGCATTAATTGGGAAGTAATTGTAGATATGTTCTTTCCTTTGACATCATGCATTTGCATTAGCATTTCCACGCATCATATAATTGCATTAAAAAATGGAATTCATTTTCCATTTTTTTATAAAAAAAATCATTCAGTGTATTTGCATGGTCAAAATTTAGATCTCAATTTGTCTTTGAAGGCAACCTCTTTGAGTTCACCTTTAAAGAGGGGCAGCTGTTGACACCTAAATTTTGGACAACTCATTTAGTCATTTATTGCATAAAAATTGGGGATTAATTTTTAACCCCTAAAAATATTATAATTCAATCGCATAGCATATAATTTTTTAGGTGCATTTATTTTTAATTTACATGTTTTGCATTTTTATTTTTAGGACCGGTGGTGGATGAGCTCAAATTTTATGTTTTTAAGCTCTAGTTCGGTAGGCCAGGGCTAGGCCCATGAAAGGATAAAATTAACCCAAGCCCATCGTTATTTTGAATTGATTATCTTGCGAAAAATTAGGATTTGATGCGATATTATGGTTTTTGAAAAATTAAAAAAAATCGCATTGTAATCTTATTTTTTTATTAATAGATGATGAAATCGGGGAGAATATTATGAGATAAAAGGATTTTGTGATCCGGAGGTTATAAGCAATTTTCGAAATATTCTAAGAAGATCGCATTATACTTGCTTATAAAAGGGCAGTGTACTGCATGAGGTACAGGGGGGCTTTTGCTAGGGCTTTTTCTCTCGGTTTGAAGGAAAAGAAGACAAAGAAGTAAAAAGTGAAAGAGAAGAGAGAAGCCATCCGTGGGGGTTTTCTCTGGAGAAAAAATTCAGAAAAGAAAAGAGAAAGAGAAAGAAAATTTTCCTGCAGAAAGTACACAAGGAAAAAGTAAAAGAGAGAAGTGAGTTTGAGGGGGAAGCGGCCGAAACAGTAAAGGTTGATTTGACCTTTACTGTTCATCATCTTCCCCAAATCCACTTCCCCACTTCTGCAATTTTGTTTTCAGCCAAGATCCGACGACACCGGAGCCATCGCCGCTCACCCTCCTTTTGGAGTGTCCATCCGCGAGCACCCACGCCGGCCCTGTCACCGGCGCTTTTAGCCAGGTTTCTGCTGCTGCCTCGCCAATCCGCGTGCTCCGCCTCATCTCCAATCCGCGCTGGTTCGTGACGCTGGAGCCACTCCTCACCCGCCGCCGCTGCAACTCGCGAAGACCCCGACGCGCCGACCGTGCGTTGCACCGGCACCGTGACGCCAGCCTCCAATGCACCTTCGCCACGACGACCCGACGCCACGCCTCGCCCAACCTCGGCTTCAACCTCGCGATTCGACGCTACCGCCGAATCCCTGTGCCCTGCTGCCCAGAACTTCTGCCGACGCCGATCCGCCCAACGCTGGTCCTGCTCGATCCACGACTCCCGCACCCGGAGCCCCCAGACGTACTCGATCTCGCCATTGCTCCGCTCGCCCTGCTGCTCGAATCTTTACAAGCAGCAGATTGGTGACTCGACGACTAGGTGCCCCGTTCGTGACGCCCAGTAGTCGCGCTTCACGTCCCCGCGTCGCCTGCAGCCGCCCTCGCCGGATCCCCTTCGCTGGACTGATCAGCCGGCTCCCCTTGGAGATCCACAGCTGTGCGTGGAAAGGAAGGAAAAACAACAAAAGAAAAAAAAAAAGGAAAATCAGATTAGGTAGTTTTTCTTTTATTTTTTTATTTTTCATTATTTCTTTAATATTCTGTTTTAGTGGAATTGTTCCTTAGTATATTATTGATATTCCAACATGGAATAGACCCTCAAGGATTGATTGATCCGATTTTCGCGCCGAAATCCGACTTTGCAATCCTTCTAAAAATCGACAATCCAATCTCGCTCGAGATTCGATTCTCGATTTAATTTAAAATTGGCTAACCCAATCTCATGCGCGAGATATGGTTAAATCAATTTTGGATATCAATCTTATCTTTTGTTCGATTTACTATTGTCAAGTTGGTTGAGTCAAATCCTATTTTCGTAAAATAAAAAATAAAAAAAATCTCAATTAGGATTAGGTTTGTTGTCATCTTGCATATTTAGAATTGCAATCTTATTATGAACTTTTAAATAAAAAATCCAAAAAAAGAAAGTGCAATCATTTAGGTTGTTAGTTTTTATTTGAATTGCATGTTTAATTATGTGTTAGTTTTAATTTCGAATTTCTTAAAGAAAAACACAAAAAAGATCATTGTGCATATTAGATTAGAATTGCACGTTTCATTTTAAATTTAGATCATCTTTTTTTAGATAAATTGCATTTTAGATTTAGATAATGTCTTAGTTTAAATTAGGATTTAATATGACTTAATCCCTAGTTTAAATTAAATAGAATCTTAATCTAGCTAGATCATTTCAAATTTCATAAAATTCGTCTTAGGATAAATTAGTTGCAATTTCTAGGATAGATTGCATTTTTAAAATAAAATAAAAAATGTCAAATGCATGTCATGTTAGTGATTATTGTTAGGTTAATTTCTTATTAGAAATTGTCCGTCATTGGATTAGGTCATTTAATAAATGTCGCGTGACATATAGCTTTGCATATTAAATTGCAATGTCGCATGTCATTTTAGTTGAAATAATTTTGTACGTCATTGCATTGCATTGCATTGCACGTCATTAGAATTAAGTCACTATGGATAATTTAGATTGCATATTTAACAATTGCATGTTCATTAAGAGATCATAAAATTTTTATTCATATGTTTAGGACATGTTGCCATGCCATATCATTTCATATTAGATTAAAAGCATTGCATTGCATATGGATTATGGTCTCGTTTAATAAGTGAAAACAAAAAGAAAGAAATTGCTTGTTAATTATAAACCATATCTAGGGTCGTTGATGTGGATTTTTAATTTAACAATGCAGATGCTTTCGTTGCTATAAGGTGAGTTTTGCAATTTATTTACTGCCTTACTTGGGTGTTAAATTGGTGGTTTGCGCACCCGCATGATCGCCTCACATGTTAGGGAAATAGATTTAAAATCAATTCAAACTGCTTGCCAAACATTTTTTCAAAATAAAAGAGAAATGTACCGAAAGGGTGTTAGAGAAATCTAGCGTAATCAAGTCCCCGAACTCATAAATCTCTGATTCGTAGGAGTAAAGTAAATCTCCCGTTACTTTACTTGGGTTTTTAATCGACCCACCAAAAATATATTAGTGGCGACTTCTAATTGAAAATCAATTGCATGTTAAGAACTTGAACCTAAGTCGCGAATTGGTATGGGCTTGAGAGAGCCCGAGTTAAGTCTAAGCTTAACAATCCATTAGCCAAACCCTAAGTAGTTCACACCCCGAAAATTTTGGTCGTGACAAGCATAAAGCTGCATTTCGATACCCCGAGTTAACAGAAGAAATGTGCAAATAAACCAAACGAAAGAAAATCACTTGGTATAATATCATAGACGTTATGCTTCCGCAAGGCCTTCTTACCTACAATTTTGTTAGCCCTTGGTTTCTATCGTCAAGGACTAAGTGCGCCATAGTAATTTAAATGCTTAGGCAAAATAAAAATTAAGAGATATAAATGTTGATTATATTATGTACTTCCAACGGCAAATTAATTGATGTAATCTCCTGACAAGAGACATGCTATGGAAATGCAGTTTGATTAAGAATCAGCTCGAACGGATGACCAGTGAATTTATTGGTTTGGAAAAACATGTTTTGCCAAAAGTAAAATGCTCTTTGCTAAGCTTCAATAATGAAATAACTAACTTGAAGTAGAGGTGTCATTCAAGAAATCAAAGGCTCGTAGAGCTAGCAATTTGTCAAAAGATCAATTTACAAAACTAGTCTATGACACATATTAAGTTGGATCGAGCTTAACAGTGCCCAAGTCATAAACGAGATAAAAAGTTTGTACATGAAAAATAAAGATGTAACCAATTTAGACACGTCGAGCAAGTTAACGTGTTACTCCCACAGGATACGTTCATACACATTTAACAATGTTATATGTACTTTGAATAAAATGTGGTTTCATATAATTATATATGAAAAACTCTTTCTTGAGCATGTTACATGTGTCATCTTACTACTTCATCCATGCTGCAGTTAAAACTCCTATGAATTCGAAGATTTGACAATCTTTGCAGTGAAAAAAAGAAAGGTTCGTTATCAATTGTTAAAAGATTAGAACTTTACTTCTCAAATGGAACAAGAAGTCAACTAACAAATCTGCGTAGGTTCTACAAGACATCAAAGAGAAGCGTAATATCCTCTGTTTTTGCAATTTTCAATCACGTACTGCGTCCATTCATTTGGAGCCATTGTTCTTTTTGCATCAATGGATTCAAGAATTTTGCAATACATCTCCCTCGTGATTTCTGCATAATAATATAAGAATTAAATATCAGAGAACTACACAATTTGTCACGAGAGCTCACCACACAATTAATTGGAGAAAAGGAAAAAACCGGTGGGTTCCTTCTTTTCAGCAATGGCTCCAAAACAATATGGCAAACTCGACATTATTGGATAAGGGGCTGCAGGCAATCTATTGCCATGAACTGGCCCGTGAATTTCAAAGACATCACATTAAAACCTTTTACTGCCAACAAAGAATGCAGCACCGTTTTGTATCAACAAGGAGACGAAATATTTCAAGCCAGAACTGACATTTAAGAACATGAAACACTCTGACTAGAAGAAATAATTCGACATAATTCATTTTCTATTCCAGAATCATGTCTCCAACATCAAACTTACATGAAACAAACACAATGGAAACAATTAAAAGGTCACATCTCTATGTTCACAAGTAATCATTCCTAATCTATACTCTCCGCTTTAACCTGACTGCACCAGGTACTCATCCTTCGTATGCGTTACTCAGACTTTTTCATCGATCATCAAATTCCTTTTGCCCCCCATATCTAGACATCAAACTCAACCTAAAAAAGCCCTCAACTAACAAAGAACCATAACCCTGGCATCTACAATCCATGTCGAAAGTCCTCAGCACCAAAAAAGAAAAGCCTAACAGACAACAAGCACGCTACCTGCGAAACCAAGGGACCGAGCACCGGAGGAGAAGAAGGAGCTGTGATTTTGATATATGCTTGGACACAAATTTGAGCACATTCGACGACTTGGTTATCATAAGGAGAGATGAATCCAGTTGAGCTGAGATGAATTGGAGGCTCGAAAATGCGGTAGAGTCTGTGAGCTCTCGAGATGTCATGCATGGCTTCAATGCCATCGAATCACAAGTCGTGTTGTTTTTTTTTCTTGGGGGGGGGGGGTCATATAAAGGTCGTGTTGTTGTTGAGCGATTTTTGATACTTATATAAGCTTTGAGGATTAATACTTTCAATCACTCACTATATTTCTGATAATAAATACTTAAACAAAAATATACAATTTTGATACTCGGAGATATTGCATTGAACTAACATTCTTCTCTCAAAAAAAAAAAAAAAAAAAAAAATAACATTCTCAATTCTACTCCAAATTCTAGGACATCTTTTTCTTTCCTTTGTTTATTTTCTTATGCCACATCACATATTCTTGGTTCATTACCAAGACCATAACTTATGAGTGTTTATGCTACACCAGCAATTGCACATTGAAATCTTCCTTCTCCCTCAAAAGTCCGAATTTGACTCATTATACTCTTGCATCACATTTCTTTGGCCTTGAACTTAAGCATTTTCCTTCTCCTAACATGTACATTAACAAATCCCAATCCTAAGAATGGTAACTGGGCCACTCCGGCCCAGACCTAGCACAGACAGGCCCTCTTGGGTCCAAGCCCATGAGGGGCCGTACCAGGCCAGGCCTATTAGCAATAAGGGGCTGTGTCAGTGCCAGGGCACTGATCCAGTAACATTTTCATTTTCAGGGGTGATTGTAGTTAGAACCACATAAAAAAAAAAGGAGAACAAAAAAAAAGTGAAGATAGTGATAGTATTTTAAGATCTTGATGGTGATTTTTCATGAATTTCGTAAAGAAAAGAATTCCTCGTAGTACGGGAAAAGAAGGGGCAAGACAGGACAGAGCAGTTATGTACTTTTTCTTGCCACCAAAATGCATCCTCATTTTATTTTATTTTTAATCCTAGAATATTTTTTTTTTTGACTAAAATCTTATCAACAGCACGATCGCATCTTCTTTTTCTTTGCTTTATTGCTTTAGGTTGGGTTTGGTTCAACCTCTCCATCATCACTTTGCTTGACACCTCGCCACATTGCACACTTCTTTTGACTAAAATCTTGTGAACCACACAAGGGCACACTAGAAGTATTGGCTGCTTTTCTTTTCCACATTAGCCCGAACCCATCTTCTTTTTCTTTGCTTTATTGCTCTAGGTTGAGTTTGATTCAACCTCTCCATTATCACTTTGCTTTATACCTCTTGCACCTCGCACGTTTGTTTTGACTAAAATATTGCCGGTAATTTAGCCGTGAAAGAATGTTTAGGTCCCCAAGAAATGGCTTTATGCTAACTTTTTTATTAATTTTTTTTTCAAAAAGATGTGCACTTTTACTCGGTAAGGACTCGCTCTCCATCAATTGAAGTTTGACAAATAAGTCTAGAGGTGTGCTGAAATTGATCTATTAATTGATACAATCCAATCTTAATTTAACATTTTAGCAAGTGAATACATAGATTTATAAAAATAGATACTATAGAAACGTGAAAATGTGAATAGTTCTCATTTTCTCTATAAAAAAAAATGTTACTTTTGGAAAAAGTAGAAGTTTTCCTAATATCATCAGCCTAATATTATAGAGAATCTTGGATTTTTCACTTGGAATAAAAAAAATTCCTGAACATTCGACTTTATCACGGAGAACATGAGCTTTCATTTTTATATAAAATATCTTAACCTTTTAACTTTATCAATTTAATTTAAACATTGTAGGAGGATGTCCATATCCTAGATTTGACAAATAAGTTAAAACATCAATAGAGTTTCTATCATGGCTGCCTATCGACATATAATGGCTCTTGTCTTTGTTTTTTTTGTGTTTTATTTATTTTCGTTACTTCTGCGACGTGGATACTATTCTTGGTCAATGAATTACCAATTTATGTCTAGCTTGATGAGTTTGAATTATTGGTGCGATTATAGTTACCAACTACTTCAATTAGATAAATCAAACCATAAAAGAAAGACTTGGACAATAAGGTTTTCTAATCAACACTAGCAAGACCTCTTTTTCCCTTTTGTGGCCCATAGGAACAAAACCCACTTTGCTTAGTACCTGGGAAACTGCTATTTTCGCAGCCAAATTTGTCATTAGATCACTCCATAAAGTCCAACAATAACTCATTGTTCTCCCATTCACCTGCAAATTTTACATGGTAAAAAATCGATCTCCAATTCTTATATTCACCGATAATTTCATCACACCATTTCCTCCAATGATATACTATCATATAAAAATAGAAAAGTAAAAAAAAAAAAAAAAAAAAAAATTCTTAGGGTGTATTTATCTCGCCGAGAATTTTTTTTTTGTCTCAGGAAAATGCTTTTAGGAAACTTAATTTTAGACAAAGGGAATCAGAATGATTTGATTGCAGTGAAAACAAGTTTTTTTTTTAAAACTAATTTTATCATAATTTTTTTTTTATACCCAAGGAACCCCGTATAGCCGGTAGCAGACGGGTAAACCCGGAGCAACACTAGTGGAAGACACACCACCTCGATGTCGCGCTTAAGATTCCGTGCGGCCAGCGGGATTTGACCCCCTCCACTTTCGTTAGTTTTATTGGAAAGCTTTATCCAACTGGGTCACCGCAGACGGTGGTATTTTATCATAATTGATAATAAGTGAATACACTAAATGCGGCTTGTATTCTTAAAAGTGACATGGAATGACTAATAAACTAGAATCGATATCATCTTTGTTTATTCTATAATCCATCAAAATAACAACGATTACAAAGAAATTAAGATAGAAATTATGAAACCATTTTTGTAAAATACAGATATGATGGTGCTTTGGGAATGTAGAAAATTTGAGAATTAATAAAAATATATTCATCTTAGTTCGAAGGGTATGAAGAAAATAAGGGTAACGATTCCTTCTTGTCAAGTTGTTTTTTTTTTTTTTTTTGGGTAAACTTATTGTTTTTAAGGTTAATATCGCAAAAAATCTCAAATTGGTATATTTGTGATAAATTTAATTTTTATTAGTTTTTGTTAAATTGGATTAGTATTATGAAAATGCAAAAATTAGTACACATGTAATAAATATAGAGTAAAACCCCAAACTGATACGCCCGTTAATTGTCAAAATTTGATGTATTCTCTTGTTGGCTTGACTTTGAATTAATCTGCCATTTATTTGGGGGGCAAAAGTCGATTCTAATCCCAAAATTTCTACACCACAGAGTCCAATGATTTTCCGCATTAAGAAACGTAAATAATTGTCAACTTCAGCAGGCTTGAGTGATGCTTTAAGGAAGCATCCTTATTGACCAAATTTTGCAGCAAAACTAGCTCACAACTCTCTCGGCATATTTCACCAAATCCTGTGGTTTCTAAGTTCAATGAACTACCCAAAAGTCATTCAAAAAGATCTTTCTTTTTTATTTCTTTTATATTTATGTGGTGAAAGAACAAAAGTCTTTGATAATTAAGGCCCGCATCTAATACGAAAAGTCTCTTTTCCTTTAAAAATAGTAGGAGTTAGGTAGTGGGATCCCACTGGTTTTCTCTTCTTCCTGAAGCTTTTGAGCTACATTGGAGGAGACTCAATTTCAATTCGAATGGAAGGAGTATGATTTTAAAATAATTTGCAACAAAACTTTCGGACTTTCATTTTACTAAAACAAAGGTTTAATAGAGTAATAATCAAAGCTAAAGCTATCGAAGATCAAATCTTCCATTAGTTTCAAATCAATGAATTTTATATTTTTCAAGAGTATTTTTTGACTCATCAAGTATCGTGATTAATAACTTCAACCATAAATTTTCTTTTTGTCAGATTCAGATGTACATTTAAAAAGACTTTAGAGTTTATGGATTCCAGAACATAATAGTTTCACATCTAGCGGGATTTCATTTTTCCTCCTTGGCTGCCCCACCATGTGCTTCCTCCATGTCGTCCTAATCAAATACCAATAGTTTAATCGACTTCGATACCCATCGAAATCTTAAGGTCTTGCTCGTATTGGAGCATTCACATCAATCATGCACTCCCCGCCAACTTTGAGGAAGTCAGCTCGTCAATCACGGAGATTGACCATGGCCATGGGCATGGGGCTAGGGTTTTGGAGGGGTGTGAGCAGAGAGCAATGACAGGGAGGGAAGATCAGGGATTTGGAGTTGTTGTGGAGTTTAAACGAAGTTTACCTAGAAAAGAAACTAAATAAAAGGAAAAGATAAAAAAGAAAATTCTAAACCTGGGCATGTTGAATATTTTGATCTCTTCATCCAAATAAAGAGAAGTCCATCACATGCTTAGTTCTCCCTGAAAGGAGTAAGACCAAAAGGGAAATGCTAAAATCAAGATGGACGAATGTGAAAGTCTCAAGCGCGAAGCGGAAGAGGATAAAAGCTCGTTTGTTTTGCAAGAAAGATGGCGAAGTGGATTATCTCACTTGTTGGATGCTAAAAGTTGCTAAAGTCCAGTTTTCATTCAAAAACTTAAACCCTGACTCTAGAAATTGCAAAGTTCAGATTTTTAAGTTTCATGTCTCAACGTACATGTGGATCAAACTTCGATGAAAGGTATTTTTTGGTTATCATACAGGTTTTGGATTTGATGATATGAAAACAGTTTGGACAATTGGTATTACAGTAAATATAAAGCCTAGGATTTTTTATGGAGCCGTCCATTCACCATCGTCGAATTTGCCGCCCACCCCTTGCCATCATGAGCCCTCAACTTCGTGCATCAATCTGTCGGCGAGTTTGTCTGTCTTCTACGCCTTTGTCTCTTTTACTTTCCGCACAAAGCTCAAAACCTACGTCCATAGAATTCGCGATCGACAGAGTTCGCTAGTCTCGCACGGCCACAAATGTGCGGTTGCATGGCCGCGGTGTCAGGGCTTGGCTTAGCTAATTCGCTCGATTTTTTGAGGAACGGAGAGAGGTCTTCAGCCTTGTTTATCATTAAAATCAACACCAAAACAGAAAAAAAGATAAAGAAATTTGCGTATTTTGGCAGTAGCAAAAAGGCAGAAAGCAATTGATAGGGGAGTAAGAGGAACAGAGGAAAAGGACAGGGATCGTGATCATGATGCGCATGCTGTCAGCTGTCGGTGGTCACACGGGGGGAGTGATGATATCGTGTGCAGTGAAGCAAGAGCCAATTAATAAAGAAAAAGATGCTAAATCAATGTGGGGTCACGCGTCCCGATGGATGATTCATCCCTGCATCAGTTGGGTTCACATGCGCCGGTGTACGGGCGGGCAAAGACCTGCTCGGAGAATATTTTCTCGGAAGTGAAGAGAGCTGTAAATGCAGTAACCCCAAAAGAATGGATTTTCAGCCCACGCGTCCCCCGATTGAAATTATCATATTTTTCCCAAAATTCTATTGTGTTTTCCAGGTTCGAAGAGCACGAAAAATAGACGGGGCGTTTTCCCCAATATACCCCCGATGTCGTCAGCCTATAACATGGTACTTGGCATCTACACTAAACGTTTCCCCCGGCGTGGGACACCCCCGTGTCCTAGAAGTGACGCTACAACTATGTACGAACAAAGCCACGAGTGCGTCCCGTGCCCTGCCATTCCCGTAAATTTGCGGGCAAGGGCAAGGGCATTCATCGCACATAGTGTTGTTAGATAATTCAATTGAAGAAGGAAGATGCATTTGACACCGAGCGGTCCATTTCAAGGTGAAAGAAAACTCTACAAAGACAATATAATTAAAATACAAATGACCCACAAATATCTCCAAGTGATTTAAATTTCACGATACATTGTACTGATTTTGCTGCTATACAATTTAATCGATAGATCAATGGAGAGGATACAAGGCTTGATTTATTCATCATTGGATTGATCATTATCCAAACCATGAAAAGCTTATGATACATTTCAATTAGTTCGTTTAGTCAACATTTGTATCCTATCGAGATTTGAAGGTCTTGCTGGTGTTGGCACATTCACATTGCTCATGCACTGGCCTGCAACTTTGAGGAGGTTAGCTCATCAATTTTGAGGGGCATGGAGTTGGGTTAGGGTTTGTGAAGATAAGGGATTTGGAGATGAGGAAGAAATGTGCAGTTTTAAGCTCATCATTGATCAAGCAAATCGTCATGTCGGATTTTCAACATCCGTTTTGGAGCAAACTTTGACAGAACGTATTTTTTTGGTTACCATTGAAGTTTTGGATTTTCATGATATGAAAAATAGTTCGGATAATTGGCATTGCAATGAATATAAAGGTTATGAATTTTTACGGAATCACCACTCACTATCATTCACCGCTTGCTGCCATCGAATTTGCCGCCTCCCTTTGGCATCATAAGCCCTCAACTTCATGCTTCAATCCATCGGCGAGCCAACATGTCACTCGCTCGAGTCTATCTCCTATACCTTCATCTCTTTTTTCTTTCCACTTAGAGCTCATAACCTATGTCCATAGAATTCGTAACCAACAGAGTTCACTAGTCTCGCATGGCCATAGATTTGGGGCTGCATGGCCGCGGGTGTTGGGGCTCAACTTAGTGAGTTTACTTGATTTTCTAAGCAACGGAGAGAGCCCTCAGCCCTCAGCCTGATTATTATTAAAATCAATACCCAAAAAAAAAAAAATAAATTCCTCATTATGAGGGCATTTGGGTATTGCCGGTGCTGGTGCACACAAATCACTCATGCAATTGCGAGGAACTTTGAGGAGGTCTTTTAGAATGACCACGGCAATGAGGTTTTTAGGGTTTTAGACAAGCGGGAGTAGAGCAGCGATAGATTTAGTCTTTTGATATAAGAACGTGCTTATAGCTACAAACTATAATCTTTTAATTTATAAGTTTTGTCTTGTTTTGCAAATCTTTTGGGAATTGTTTGCTTGAAAGTTTTCTATCTTCCTCCCATATTTGATTACGATAAATAAAAAAAAAAATTCTTTCTACCAAAAAAAGAAAAATCCGAACTCATGTATACCGATGGATAACGTGGGCGCTATGGAGAATTCACCAGATCTATCGATGCACGAGTTGGGTTCACATGTGTCGGTGCACAGACAATACCCGCTCGATGAATAGAGAGGGAGGGAGAGCGCTATATACTTATATAATATGTACGGGCAAAGACGCGAGCGTGAAGTAACCCGCAGAGGCAGGACGAGTTAAAACTCAATAATACAGAAAGAACGAGAGAGAATAGTTTCTTTTAATATTTCGTTTTAGTCACCGGAAGCAACTCAATTGCTCCCCCATCTCTTTAGAAAATCCAGGGTTTTCTACTAGAGCCTTGGCTTCCGCCGGAGCTGCTGCTGAAGTTGCGCGCGTGGACATCCCAAACCCGTCCGCCGAAACACCACCGCAGTCTCGGCACGCGCGGCGAATCGCTCCCTCCGTCGAGCCCCTGGCGAAGGACCCGTCGATATTTCACCTCGATAGCTCCTTGCCGCAATCGGAGTCATATCTGAGGTGAGTCTCCAAGGGCCCCACTTTTTGGTGTTTAAAAAGAACCCCGGCATTTTGGCAACTTTGATTGGCCGCAATGAATCATTCTTAGTACAGAGATCTCATGGCTTGGAAGGATTTACCGTATCTGGCTGCCGCTGCTTTTGCTGCTATCTGGTTTCGACTTTTTTCTCGAGGAGGAGATCAAGCGAGATCGATGGAGAGGAGTGCAAAGAGACGGCAAGGAGAGCAAGCGAGATCGACGGAGAGGAGTGCAAAGAGACGGCGCACTGGTGGAAATGATGCAACAGCAGGAGACGCTTCTTCTACTCACACGTCAACAGAAGGTCAAGAAGTGGCTACTTCATCGGGATATGACTATGAAGTATTCTTGAGCTTCAGAGGACCCGATACTCGAGCTGCTTTTACCGACTATCTTTACACTAGGCTCGATGATGCGGGAATCCGCACATTTAAGGATGACGAAGAGCTCCGCATTGGGGAAGAGTTTGCCCCAAAACTTCTCCAAGCAATTAATCAGTCGAAGATCTCAATACCTATATTTTCGAAAGGTTATGCCTCCAGCGTATGGTGTCTCAAGGAGCTGGTCCAGTTGGTCGAGTGCCAGAAAAATGGAAGACAAAAGATCATGCCCATTTTTTATGATGTGGCCCCTTCAGTGGTTCGATACCAAATTGGGATTTATGCCGAGGCCTTTCTTTCACATGAAGAGAAGCAACGATATGGCGAAGATACTATCCGTGAGTGGAAGGCTGCTCTCAGTGCAGTTGGGGCAATAAACGGATGGGACTTGCACAGCAAGACCAATAGGTGACTTCTGTTAGCATTCCATCTCAAGTGCCTTGTATCAATAAAACTCGATGAATTTGATTTGGTTTCGTTTGTAGATTTCTGTCAGTCTGGTTGAAATTGTTGAATTTTATGCTGCAAAAATATACTAAATAATGGCACAGTCCCAAATTTGTCATTTTTTCATTTAATAAAACATATTTTTATTTTAGGCCATTCATTAACTCTTAGTACCAACATTAGTTCATGTACAATAAAATAGATCCTCTAAAAACACATGCCGGATGGGTTTGTAGTTTTCAATTTTCTAACCCGTTGCCTTTTGACCTTCAACAAACACTAGGCAAGAAGGTGAGTTTGCAAAAGAAGTCACCGAGGAGGTTTTCAGAGAATTGAAAAAGGCTTATTTGGTGGTATCGGATTGCTTGGTTAGTGTTGACGACCAGGTAGAGAAATTCATGGAAATGATAGGTGCTCAGACAAGTGAAACACGAATTATAGGAATTTATGGGATGGGTGGCATCGGAAAGACAACTACAATTGACTTTCAAGCAATTTCAAGGATTGTTGCTTTCTATCCAACATCCGTGAAACGTCAGAACACAAGGGCATTGAATGCTTGCAGAATCAACTCATCTCTGGCATCCTTAAATTGAAACGGATGGATATAAACAATGTAGATGAAGGGATCGAGACAATAAAAAACAGGTTGTCTACTAAAAGAGTCCTCCTCCTTCTCGATGATGTGGAAGGACAGGATCATATGAATGCACTTATAGGAAACCATGATTGGTTTGGTAAAGGGAGCAAAATTATCATTACTACAAGAAAGAAAGATATTCTCAATGTTTCTAAAGTGGATTGCAGTGATGAGCTTAAATGCATGGATCCCAATCAATCTCTTCAACTTTTTAGCAAACGTGCCTTTAGACGAGATTCCCCTTTAGATGAGTATATCGACCAATCCAAGAGGGCGATAGGCATTGCTGGGGGTCTTCCGCTAGCCCTTGAAGTCATGGGTTCATTTTTATCCGGCAAAGATAAGAAAATGTGGGATGCCACATTGAAGATGCTAGAAAGTGTTCCTCATCATGGCGTTCAAAAAAAGCTGAAAATAAGCTATGATGCATTAGATGATCGGCAGAAGCATATATTTCTCGATATAGCTTGTTTTTTCATTGGATATGACAAAGACATTATGGTTTATTTCTAGGATGAATCAAAATTTCCAGAAGTAGCCTTGGAAGTTTTGCAGATCATGTCTTTGATTAAGATTAAACAGGATAATAAAGTGTGGATGCATGACCAACTTAGAGATCTCGGAAGAGAAATGGCTCGTCAAGAAAGTGAGAAGAAAATAGAGAAGCAAAGTAGGGTGTGGGATCCCAAGGAAGCATTAGATTTGCTGAGGAGACATGAGGTAAAATCTCCCGTTACTTATGGACATTCTCTTTTTTTTTTTTTTTAAATAGTTACTTTTTGTGTTCTCTAGCACCATTCTAACCTACTCCACCAATATTTATGTTCTTTTGTGATTAAAGGAACGACGGCACTCAACCCCTTAAAATAGTGAATAATGTGTTTTGCTTCAACTCTTTTTGTTTTTAAAATTTTCCATTGGGCAGGGAAAAATAAAAGTTGAAGCTCTTCGTTTCCACTTTGGCCGTGAGCAACAATACCGTTTTACCTGTAAGGACTTTGAGAGATTATCAAATCTAAGGTTCCTTCGAGTTGATGGTTTGAAAGAATATTTTCGTGCAGAAGAGAGGCTTCTTTGGCTTGAATCGTCATCGAATGTTTTCCAAGAGAATTCAAATCTCCTTCCACAGTTACTATGGCTTTCATGGCCTGGAATTCCCCCAACATTTAAGATTACAAATTTCTCCATGGAGTATGCGGTTATTCTTGATCTATCAGAGAGTAAAATTACGCATGATTGGAAGGGGTGGAGCCACATGAAGGTATGTTATATGCTAGATGACACTTATTGTTTCGTCTTATTAGATTCTAAGTGATCTTTGCATGATTTTCTTTTCACAGGTGATGAAGAATTTGAAAGTTATGGATCTGAGCAATTGCGATTGCTTGAAGAGAACCCCTAACTTCCCTACTCATTCAAAATTAGAACGTTTGATCCTAGGGGGCTGTAGGAAATTAGTTGAAATTGACAGGTCAATTTGTCAATTGAAAAGCTTAGTTTACTTAGACATAAGTGAATGTGAAAATCTTCGAAGGTTGCCAGACGAGATGGGTAGCAATCTTGCAAGTCTTGAATACCTACTCGCCTGTTTTAGTTCATTGGAGAGGCTTCCGAGTACAATCGGAAATTTGGAATCGCTGATAGAATTGGATATATACTATACAGATATCACAGAACTCCCTGATTCAATTGGACAGTTGAAAAATTTGAAGGTGATAAACAAGAATTGGGGTGTCATAGAGAAATTACCTGATGCCTTATGGACGATTGAGACGCTCGAAATAATAGACATTGAAAATTCCAATGGTTTTGTTGTGAAAATTGGCGATTGCATCTATAGGAATCGATCCTTGAGGATCTTGAAATTGGATAATGGTATAATAGACGAGGTACCGAGACTTCCTGAAAGTCTTATCACTCTCGAGTTGTCTACGTTGTATATGGATAGGTTTCCAAACCTCTCGAACCTGACTAATTTAAAAGAATTGAAGCTGCACTTGACGCGACGTGGTTTCGATGGGGAATCTGATGGGGCTGTGGAAAAAGATTTGCCACAGTGGATTGGGAATTTAAGCAAACTAGAGTCTCTACGCCTGACTTCTCCATACGTGACCACCTCATCAATCGATATTAGAAGTCTCCTTCCCCGACTGCGGTTACTTACTCTCTGGTGCCCTAAATTGCATTGCCTCCCGAGCCTTCCCTCCAGTTTATCATCCTTGGATTTGGAATCTAAATGCGTGACCACCTTACCCATGGATATGAGTAGTCTCCTTCCTCGACTCCATTCACTTTACCTCGCGTTCCCTAATTTGCATTGCCTCCCGAGCCTTCCCTCCAGTTTATCATCCTTAACATTGGAATCTAAATGCGTGACCACCTTACCCACGGATATGAGTAGTCTCCTTCCTCAACTCCAGTCAATGTACCTCGCATGCCCTAATCTGCGTTGCCTCCCAAGCCTTCCCTCCAGTTTATCATCCTTAACATTGGAATCTAAATGCGTGACCACCTTACCCACGGATATGAGTAGTCTCCTTCCTCGACTCCATTCACTTCACCTCGCGTGCCCTAATCTGCGTTGCTTCCCGAGCTTTCCCTCCAGTTTACGTAGCTTATATTTGTACAATGGCAAGTGGTGTTGTTCCATGGAGGATCCATCGAATTTTAAGAAACTAATGCATCTTTACATCTCTGGCTGTGCAATCTCAGAGATTCAAGGCCTTGATTGTTTGGTGAACCTAGAAACATTAGAGCTTCAGAAACTTCAACGGGTGGAGATATTACCTGATCTAAGGAATCTCAACAAACTATGGTGTCTTCAAGTATCCGATTGTGGTAATCTGGTCGAGATTCAAGGCAAACTCCCATCATATTTAAGAAAATTGGTGATTATGGGATGTGGATCTTTACAGAAGTTGCCTGATCTGTCAAGCTTAAAGGGATTGTGGAAGGTTGAAATACAGCGTTGCGGGAAATTAAATGTGGAGGCAATTTCTTCGCTTTGCTCAGCGATGGGGATCGAATTTGAGGGAGACGACAGCGAATCTAGATGCAAATTTGACTACGAATCAGAGGGAGAAGATGACGAATCTGGATGCGAATCTGACTATGAATCAGAGGGAGAAGATGACGAATCTGGATGCGAATATGACTATGAATTAGAGGGAGAAGATTGACGGATAAGTGCACGTCGCTCTTGAAACTTCTTTGATCCCCGACTGCAGATCGCTCTCTTGTGTTCGTTTGAGGTAAGTCATTTCATCCGACGACTGATATTTTCCCTTTTCTACGATCAATCACTTTCGCGGATATGAACAGAGAAGCCTCACATGCACTTCTTAATGACCTTTTAGTGAGCTGACGTCTGTAAATCTGATGGAGGCATTGAAATTATGGTACCTCCATTTTGGTCTGGTTTTTTTTTTTTCAGCTAAATTCTCGAGGGATGGTTTCTCCTTGGTTTTATGTTTCCTAGCTGGACGTATGCATGTCAATTGCATTGTTTTTATTGGATATCTAACAAGTTATTAGAGATCCTTGTTGATTTGCTGTTTCGCATATATCGAAGTTGATAACCTCGCTTCACATTTGAGATGACTTCGTTATGTTGTAAACAATTAGATCGAATCTGTGCTGGAATGTCATATAAGTATGATTCTCATCTTGTAAATTTACAATATAACCAACTTATTGCAACTGTGAAGTAGACAGACCCTCTGTGTCGATATGCTTATGTTCAATATATTTTCCTGGAAAGGTATGCTTCTTACTGGGATTTGCAAATGCTAGGGAGAAGTTATAAAATGAAGAAAGACGAATTTTACTTGGGTAGCGACGTTAATAGTTGGTGCAGCACAACTTCCATCTGTGACAGGAGAGGAGAACTATTTAGCTTCCCCAAGGTATCATAGATCATCTTGTAGTTAAGGCTAAATTTCAATAATATCAATGCCTACTGCCTAGGACAAATGATAAGTCTCGCTGGGGTCAGAAATTTTGTAAATGGATTTTTGTGTGATCTCCCTTATTGCCTATATTTTCTAGAAACAGTTATGCTTAGGTGATTATCTGTAATAGAAGCCCTTCCATTCACCTCAGGTTACACTAGAGGATTCTTTTAGGTTTTAAGATTGACAAGAAGTGCTAAGGGAGATATTTCAAATGACTACCTTATTGCCGGTTTCTAATGTTGCCGAGAGGAATTAAAGCTTGAAAAACTTACAAAAATCTTTCAGCTGTGGTTAATTGGGCAGCTATGCAAATGAATACCAGAAAGAGGAAAATGAAGATGACATTCAAAGTGAAGTTTTTTGTCCACTTTACAGTTACTTTGGGAGTTGATGCTTGGAAATCTAAAGAAGGTATTGAAATTAGGGTACCTCC
Source organism: Eucalyptus sideroxylon x Eucalyptus melliodora (assembly GCA_016097485.1). Classification (NCBI taxonomy): domain Eukaryota; kingdom Viridiplantae; phylum Streptophyta; class Magnoliopsida; order Myrtales; family Myrtaceae; genus Eucalyptus; species Eucalyptus sideroxylon x Eucalyptus melliodora. The sequence continues at coordinate 49,417,440 of CM027831.1, forward strand.
GTACAGCCAGAGGGTTCTTAATTATGTACAAATGTATGTTTTCTTTTCCCAGTTTGGTTTGGCTTTTTTAGCGAAATTCTCTTCGGATGGTTTCTCCTTGCTTTTATGTTTCCCAGCTGGAGGTATGCATGTCAATTGCATCATTATTATTTGATTTATGACAATTCATTAGAGATCCTCATCGATTCATTGCTTCACATATTTCGAAGTTGATACCTTCTGCTTTGCATTGGAGATAGCTTTGTGATACTGTAGACAATTAGATGGAATGTGTGTTGGAAGGTCATAGCATTATGGTTCTCATCCTGGAATTTTGCAGCATAATAAACTCATTGTTGCAATTGTGAAGAAGATAGACTTTTGTATTGAGATGCTTACATTCAATTTATTTTCCTGGAAAGGGTGTGCTTCTTAGTGGGATTTGCAAATGTTATGGAGATGCTATAAAATGAAGAATGAGGAATTTGCACTTGGGCAGAAAAGCTTCCATCTGTGACAAGAGAGAACTATCCAGCTTCTCCAAGGTATTATAAATCATCTTATAGTTGAGGCTAAATTTCGGTACTATTGGTGCATAGGACATGTGATAAGTCTCCCCTGGGGTCTGAAATCGTTTAAATTGACCCTTGTGTCTTCATAATTGCCTCCATTTACTTGAAATGGTTATGCCTAGTTGGTTATCTGTAATAGAAACCCTTCCATTCACCTCAAGCTACACTAGATGACTCTTTTAGGTTTAAAGATTGACAAGAAGTGCTAATAGAGACATCTTGAACAACCAACTTTTTGCTTTGGTTTCTAAGGGCGCGTTTGGTAACGTTTGTTTAAAAATTGTTCCAGGGAACGTAAATAGAAAAAAGTGTTTACATTCCTTTAACAATTTCTGAACAAAAAAGCGTGTTTGGTAAACTTGTTCCGGGAACAAAAAATAAAAGAAACATGTTTGGTAAATTTGGATAATTTTTTTATTTCTTTTATTTTTTCTATTTTTTTCTTATTTTTCCTTTTTTTTTTCTTTTTTCTTTTTCATTTTTTTTTTTTTTTCTTCTTTTGGCCGGTCGCCGCCAAGGCCTTGGCCGGCGACCGGCCGGCGAGGGCCGAGCTCGCCCGCCGGCGGCGGCGGCGCGCCTCGCCGGCCACCGCCACGCGGGCCGAGGCTCGCCGGCCACCGCCCGAGCGAGGCCGAGGCTCGCCGGCCGGCCCGGGCGAGCTCGGCCTCGCCGGCCGGGCGAGCTCGAGGCCGGATCCGGGCGAGATCGAGCTCGCCCGGCCGGCGAGGTCGGCCTCGCCTTGATCCGGCGAGGCCGAGCTCGCCCGGCGGCGGGCGCGGCCTCGCGGCCACCGCCAGCGAGGCCGAGGCTCGCCGGCCGGCCGGGCGAGCTCGGCCTCGCCGGATCTGGGCGAGATCGAGCTCGCCCGGGCCGGCGCGAGGTCGGCCTCGCCATGGGCCGGGCGAGCTCGAGCTCGCCCGGATCCGGCGAGGCCGAGGCTCGCCGCCGGCGGGCGAGGTCGGCCTCGCCGGATCTGGGCGAGCTCGAGCTCGCCCGGCCATGGCGAGGCCGACCCTCGCCCGGCCTACGGCGAGCCTCGGCCTCGCCGGGACGGGGACCAGGCGTCGGCCTCGCCGGGGCCGGCGGCGTCGGCCTCGCCGGGGGCGGCGAGCCTTGCCGTGGGCCGGGCGAGGCCGCCGCCCCCTCGTCGGCCGGTCGCCGGCCATGGCCGAGGCCGGCGACCGGCCAAAAGAAAGAAGAACAAGAAAATAAGAAAAAAAGAAAAAAAAAAAGTGTTTCGATTTGTGTTCCGAAACAAGAAACAAGTTTTTCTTGTTTCTTGTTTTGCTTTTTTTTTGTTCCCGGGAACAAAAGAATAAAAAGGAACGAAACGCACACAAACGCGTTTCTGTTCCTTTTTTGTTCCCAGGAACAAAAGAACAGAAATTTCTGTTCCTGGGAACAAAAATAAAGTCCAACCATGCAGGCCCTAAGTTCTTTGAGGGACTTAAATGTTTGAGAAACTTGCAAAAATCTTTAAATGCGAGGGAGCTATGGCTAATTGGGCTGTTGTATAGATGGAGACTGAAGAAAGGCAGATGATGGATGAAATGTGATGTTGACCGCGTTCCCTCTCACAATCTTGGGGTGGTAAACCCTGTTTTCATGTGTTTTTGGGGTAAAAGGGCTATTTAGGCAAACCTGGTTGTATTTTTTCCCTTTATTGTGGTCCCACAAAAATGCTTATTACATTTCATCTGAATGTGTGTTCTCTTCATTGTTATGCAATAGAACTTGCTCATCAGTGCCCAAATCTTCTTTTACAAGGAAACACTTGAAGGCCTTGTTTGGATCGAGAGAAACATTGTGTGTGCTTAGAGTGGTGCTCGAGGTAGTCTTAGTTGCTCCTGCCAAAACTAGTTCATGGACCTCTTGATGTGAAAATGGTGTTCAAAGTAGTATTTGTCATGTGTATGATAGGCACTCACAACACAAGAACCACCAATTGCTGGTATTCATGGAATGGGCTGTTATAGAGACGACTCTCGCCAAACTTATCTAAATTGAGCTTTCACATGGCTTTGAGCACTGTTGCTTTTTTTCTAACATCCATGAAACTTCAGAGCTAAAGGGTGTTCAATTCTTGCAGAATAATTCATCTCCAATGTCCTCAAAAGGAAATTGACATAAATAAGTAATGTTGATGAAGGGATTGAGACAATTGAAGGTAGGCTTTTTAGTAAAGGAGTTCTCATCCTTTTTGATGATGTTGACCAGAAGAATTAATTGAATGCACTCATGGGTAACATCAGTGATATTCGAGCATTACTGAAGTCTTCAATGCTGAATATTCAGCGCTGAAGGATCTCGAAATTCTCAGTGCTTTTTGTTTGTCATTGAATATCAGTGCTTTTTGTTGATAGAAGGCGCTGCCATCCTTAATGTGAGTTGATCGGGTTGTAATAGTTCGCAGAAAGGGACATGTGTGAGCCCTCTCATCTGGTCCAAATGACGCAATGTTTGGCATTGCTTAGAAGATTTAACCAGTTCTTGAAAAATTTAGAAGACATGCTCAGCAGAGGAGTTCATTCCAATAAGAAGTGCATGTAGTACTTGAAAGGTCCTGCATCCACAACCAAGTCTATTGTGAAGGATTTGAAATTTAGACATTTCTCATTGCCCTATGTCATCTTACCAGATATTGATTGTTGTCTTTCTTGGGATCGTTATCTGTTATACATAAATTACAATCACAATTTGGCAAGTGGACTTGAAATCTATTGTTCTTGTACCTAGAGTTATCACTAGCTGTTTTCGTAACCGTTTCCTATCTTTAAGATGGATTGCTTTATACTGCTCATGAAAAGGGACCATGGTTTCTTTTGATCTATTTCATGACTTTGATTTGGTTTAGATATATTACTTTGTGACGTTTCTGGTTGGCTAATTGAGTTACCAGTAAAAGACAAGTGAAATTGATGCTAGTGTTACTCCACTCAAGTGCATTATAGTGTTCCTACGTTCAAGTGCATTACTTTTGTCAAATTACACGTTAGTCTTCTATGTAAGATCCTTGGAGCTTGCTGGTTTGTACTTTAAATTTGAACCTTATAACCCTGCATTGTAAAACTTAACTTTGTTATTCCTTAAACAATGAAGAATCTAGTCAAACGTGTAGGTTTTAATCCGTGACAAAAGCTCTTTCATTCACTTTTTGGTTACCTAGGAATGGAATAAACGACAAAAGAGGCCAATATGATGGCCTGAGCTCTTCCTCTCGGTAATAAGAAAAACTTAAAAACCTAACGGGGTCTTTCCGTAAAGGTAAGCTACCCCTAGTACAATAACTAGTAGATTTGACGACTGTGCATCTTTCCTAACATTTTGGTGCTATACTTCAGCTTCTACTGTAATGTGCAAACTCCAACTTATCATGGAGTGTCAAGTACTTGATTGGTCTCTTGCACAATGCGCTTTGAATGGTCACAATTGGCAATTTATGCTTTGAAATGATGAAGGAATTTCAGTTTTGCTAGTTTCCGCTAATGTTAATTCCGGCATATTAGAAATAGAAGGTAAAAGCTTATAGCTCTCGTTCCAAAGGCTGATCAGATCATTCTTACATGTCTAAGCCAAGATGACATGAATTGTTTACCTCCTAAAAGATGAAATTCAGTAGGGGTTGCCAATTAAAATGACGCTTGTTTCCATGATGGCTTGATTTAACTGTTAATTTGCATAATTTATTGCCATGGAACAGTTGAAGTACTTGGTTACGCCAATAAATCTTTTATGTGCCAATGAGCCAGCGGTAGAAAGTAAGGTCATTGATTGAAAAGTGTTCTCCCTAAACAATCTTTGTTTCACCTTATTGAACCCGATTGATTGCCAAACTGTGCAAGTCTTACAATTCCAAAAGCCACATTTGACTATTTTGTGAAGTTCAACATGAGTTCAACCCTCTTACCAAAAAAAAAAAAAAAAAAAAAAAAAAAAATGAGTTCAACCCCTAAAAGAGAGAGAGAGAGAGAGAGAGAGAGAGAGAGAGAGAGGGAAAGGCAGATGGACAAGAGCAGGTGATTCAACTATGGATAGTTTAGCTCAGCATCCACACATCCTCATTAGGTTTTATCGAGTCAGGTAAATTAGATTAATATGTAAACTTGCGAGCACATTCATTCAATAGGCATCACAGAGTTGTATTTACAAGGATGATACATTCAGTTACATGCTCTTTACATTCCAAGTAAATTTCAGTAGAGATCTTGTGCATCTTGTGATGGACATGGAAACAGATTGATGGAATGCGTTACATGAATAAACTTCATCTAGAGCTACCTAGTGATCTTCAAGAAATTAGGTGCTGACTTGGGAGCATTTTTACTTTAATTGACTCGTGGCATCGGAGTCTTAACGCAGCCTCAATGCGGAAGCAGAAGTAATCCTGGAAAGCATAAGGTTTCCTTTGTCTTCGCTCCCATATTCCTTCAATCGTGGGTCCATGAGGATTTTGCATATTCCTTCAATCGTGGGTCCATGACGATTTTGCATATTCCTTCAATCATGGGTCCATGACGATTTTGCACGATCCCCATATCTCCGCCATTAATTCCACACCATAGAAACACAAGGCTGTTATTAGTTACCAATACGTAGAAACACAGTTTGATACGTCGTCCGTAAATATTTCCGGTAATAAAGGACTGGCATTCTCTGGAACAAGCTGTTCTGTCACATGACTTATTGCACCTAGCATGACAAATCCGCAAAATAATTGCTTGTAACAGGTAGCTACGACTGAGACTACCTCCTTACCTGCTGCACATTGGATCTTCTCTAGAGCCATCACAAACTTTCTCGACCAGATAAACAAGACCACCAAATCCAATATCATACAACCATACCTACAAAAAAAGTAGGATTCCAATTACATGTGAACACTGACATAGATAAGAGTAAGATTATCTCACATCAATATACATTGTGGCTGTCATTGAGCTAGTTGCCAATAATATAGGCATTAGTAGACATACATTATTTAAATGAGTAATGCCTTAAAATTGCACAGAGCTTAGGACTAAGTCATCAGCTGTCATAGAGAGAGAGAGAGAGAGAGAGAGAGAGAGAGAGAGAGAGAGAGAGAGAGATACATATTATTATGTGTCTTAAATTTTGGAATTGGTATGGGAAACTCATGATAGCTTTACGGGAATGAGAAGGGCTCCTTATATATTGTCAAAAAGGTCATAAGTACTATGAACTGCCCTGCTTTGTTAAGAAGATAAAACAGACAAAACTATTAAAATTTATACGCTAAATAAAGTGAGTACGAACATTGTTGGAAAAAAAAATAAGACTTCTCCAGTTAGATAGCTTGAAATAAATGCAAAGCAAATGTCAAATGCAGTCAATGACAATTCCCCAAAATTATCTGCTATTCTATGGGAACTAGGAATAGTACAAAGGCAAATGAGGCACAATATCATGTCCATTAGCTATATGTTATTGTATTTGGCATGCTGTAGTAAGACAGAAACCTTGCATTGCCAATACGAGGTCGTACAAATGTCAAGTAAATCAAGTGAGTGCTGGTCTGGAAAAAAACAGCTTCAGCACACACAATTAGACAGCCAGATAACTTGAATGTTAGCACTTTCGTGAGGGGAAAACTACTATGCATCAATAACCATATATTGCATTTCACATACGAAGGTGAACAATAGAACAACCCTTATCTCCATGATGGTTGGAGATCTTGTGTTACTCTGCCAAGACCCCATCCATAATTTTCCCAAAACCAAACCCCCCCCCTTTCTTCACCCCCCAAGAAAAGGTGTCCATAATATGGACTAGTGGGTTGGGGGTAAATTTACAACCAAGGGGCATTTAAATGCTCCTACAAGAAGCACTTGGATGCTAGTGGGGTCAGTCACATCTTGCTAATGACACAAGCAAAACATTCCAGGTTTGTGGTGAAATTGCCCCTTGAACCCTAAAACTTACAGTCATTAATAGCGAAGGAGAACTAAATCTTAAAAAGGGCCACAATGCACGGAAAGGGCCACGACGTAAACAAAACATTCCAGGTTCATGGTGAAATTGCCCCTTGAACCCCAAAACTTACAGTCATTAATAGCGAAGGAGAAACTAGATCTTAAAAAGGGCCACGACACATGGGCATGATGGCTCAGAATAATTTTCTGCCAGAAATTGGCAAATAAAAATGACATTTTAAATCATCCAAGTATTCGGGCAAGATGTTGCCATTGCTACTAATAATTTGAGAGAATGTTTAGTCTAAAGTTCACACAACCTATGATCATATCGTATGCCACATGAACGTCTATACAATCTGAAGATGAAGTTTGACCCTCAAAAATCACAACTTGTTATGGAGAAGAGAATTAATGGGACATGACTTTGGGGTGGATACCATTTCTGGTACCAGTTCCGCAACAAGTGCCTAGAAAACTCTGGACCACTTTGTCCAATAAAGCTAAGACAAAATGCACAATTTAGATAGAATTGGCTCCAACCTATAACATATCTGGTCCCGTAGTCCAACTGAAAAGGAGCTGCTTCTTTTGGTTAGAGAGAGACGGACACAAAAAGCACACAGAACACAGACTTAGGATCAACATGTTCAAATTTAAAATGCATTAGCACTTCAAGATTACATGACATAGAATTTGAGCTTCAAGTGCTTGCAAAAGTTATATGTCAAACATATCAATAATCCCATTAAGTTTCCATCAACTAAACTTTATAATGATTAGTTGGAAGTTTTTATCCACTATATCTAGGTATTCCACCAACTTGAAGCTCCACGGCTTAACACGTAAAACTCAATTCACACAACTAAATACATAGACCACAGGCGGTTTAGGTAAAGGTTTGCAATCAATTCTGCTTGTGTTTTGTCTAATGGTTGATTTGCCAAAAAAGAAGGAAAAGAGAAAAAAAAAAAAAAAAAAACAAGATGCTGACCAATTGTAAATATAAATATGAAGCCATAGAATGTCCAAGATATCCAAAGTCTGGACTCTTCAAGGCAGAGTTGGCAGAAATTGCCGAGTAACTCTAAACAGACCAAAATTGAAATAAATGGAAGAACACAATAGAAAAGAACCAATATCTGAGCCATAACAATCTTTTAACAATCTTACCACAAGATCAAGTGCCCAAAAGGGTGCCATAGCCCCTCCCATAAAATGCCCTGTCACCATGACATTGATGTCTCCATATAGATCCTTGGCTCTTTTAACAGCATCTGTAGTACCAGGTTGCATTGTCGTATTGTGATAAGCATAATAAATCCATGATGAATTTAAGCAAAGACAATAGAATAAGACTATAACTCATTCCAAATCAGAAGTATCCACAAGTTGCAAGAGGCTTATTGTCTCTAGAACTCACTATGGCACCAGACATGCCGAGGTAGTTTATGTCAAGCTGTTTCTAGCAGAGACCTTCAACCCAATTCTATATGCTGTAGAAATAAATAGAAGTAATCACTAACTAAAAAAGCTCAAACAACTTTTCCAAGAACAAAATTGGTGAAGTATGTGATCTCCTCATGACTCCATCTAAAATTACAAGCACATAACTTTCGTGTCGCAATGGAAATGATTCACCGTTTTCCCTTCTTATGGATAGGAGACCCATGTTCTTTGCACAGGAATTCACTGTAGTCTATTATTCTTACCTTAAATTTTCAGCAAATCCTTCACATGTCAAATGTGAGAGGAAGAATTGCTAAAGTTAACATGCATACCCTTGTTCTTGAGTACCTTTCAAAGCTATAACCACAGCATTAAGGTCCGGGCCTCTCCAATATATGCCTACAGGTAACATATATTGATTATAAATAGAGACAAACAATTAGATGCAATTCGAACATAGAGGCATCACAAGCATTGCAAATTGGTAGGCCACTAAAACACGAATTATATACCTATAAGCAGGCAGGACATCAACATGACTTCAAAAATAACCAATTAGAAGCTAAAAAGAGAAGGCAGCATAGGCCCACAAAATCTCATCTCAAGAATTGGCCATTTAGTACTGTACTAAGGACCTATTCTTTAAGTTTACGCAACCTTAGCAACAATGTCATATTAAAATGTAGTCAAATTACCTTGGTCTCGCCATCTCAACCAGGCCATGTCCAACTAGAAAGTTCTATCAAATATGACAGGTAAACCTGCAAAATAATAAGCTTTGCATCTAATTACAAATTTATTGCTTCGAAATGGTGAAACCTGAAGGGTAATAACAATAAGCTTTAGGAAAATGCAAAAATCTTTATGAAGAAACTTACAGCAGATGCATACTCCACCCCCATCGTCGCAAGAGTGTGACTGTAACAGCTTTATGAGCATTGGAGCTCACTCTAACTTCTGGACTTACTAGTTGAGAAAATTTCAGATTGAAAATGCAATCACAAGCTCATTCAATTACAAGCAACAAAGCAAGTCTCTTATGTCTCTAGCAAGCTATTTCGACGAATCAAGTGAGTGGAACACTTCAAGGAAACATCAACTCAAAATAATATTTTAGTATATTTCTACCGTCCTTGTACGTGAAGTTAAAGAACTATATATCCAATGCGATGCGATGAAAGGGGAATAAGTAAACAACAAGAGGTCCATCTTTCCCAGAAAGCTACTCCACTTAAACCTACGAGCTACAGTCCATTATTCGACTGGAGAAAAGCTTAATAGCCGAGAGTCTATCACTGTGAGACACTCAACAAATTTTATCCCCAAAGTTAAAAAAAAAAAAGGGTGAGATCTATATCGAACAAATATAAGAAAATTCGATCGACAACTTCCCCCAACCCTGAAATGCCTAATCAACCAAATTCACTATACAAATCTCACTTCCCCAAGCTCAAAACCGATGCACTCAACAGTAGAGCCTGTCCGTTCGCACCTTATCACAATAAAAAAAAATCCCAATCAGAATTGAGCCAGAGGATCACAGTAGAAACCGATCCATGAACACGAATTGCAATTGACCTCTCGCCCCCACTTGCGGCGATCAAGCACGTCAGAACCGTCACTCTCCAACCATGACCCGTTCTGCTCCATATTCTACAAGAGAAACAGATCGAACAGCGTCATCAAGAAAACTACAACACGATCGCACAGCGAGATAGAGAGATCAACCGCGGATCTTTGTCCGTATTGCTCCAATTCCGGTCTCGCAAGTTCGTGGATTTCATGGCGATTGAAAGCTACTGTGACATGGGGCAAAGGAAGGAGAGGAAGATGAATTTACGATTTTTCCTGTTTTTCCCTCGGCGTCTTCTTTTGTCTGCGGTCACATTCGGTGATTTCGGTGTTTGCATGGGGGCACTAAAGTAAGTTATGCTAATATTTCAAAATCGGGGTTCTTTCTCTTGGAGCTCCCCTTTGATGTCTCCACATTAGCACTTTGACTCGAGCTTAGTTTAATTAGCTGGGTCCGAACCAGGATTCTGAAATTCGAACCAATAAAAAAATAATAATAACAAACCAGGATTCTCAAAAAATACCAATATTAAAGGTTAATTAATATCTTTTATCTGCTTAATTTATATTTTTTGAGGTATATAAAAAATGCACCCTCCACTAATTAATTTATATTTTATCTGCTTTTTGGGTCATATTTTTGAATTCAAACTCAAATCAATCTAACAACTTAAGTTATTCAATCTAACAACTTAAGTTATTCAAACTTCAAAAGAATGTAACTGAACTTGAATAATTCATGAGTTAAGCTTAACTACAAATTATGAAATCTACTTTTCTCGAGCTAGAAAGAGAGTTTAAAAAGATGACTTGCTATTATGTATAGATTCTTGAATGCTCTTTAAATACTTATGTTGAACTGGATGCAATATTTTCTTTTCCTTTTTAGTTAAATGTACTTATAGTATTTTGAGTCAAGACAATTTATCTAAAATTTCTGAACTATTTATAATGCGAATGTGTTTTGAACTTATAACCTTGTAGAAACTTATAGCCTTATTGAAAATTGTGGCATTATCTTGTTAGGAACGCAATTTGTTGAAGAGAAAAAAGTAAAAAAAGATGACTAGTGAAGTTTTAAGTGAAAAAATCCCTTCAGAATCAGAAAGTAAAAAATCATCGGGCTTTTTCAATGGCTATGCGCAAAGTAAATAGAGTTTATGATCTTAGACAACAAAAATCATGATACATTTTTAAAGAACAAAGAGCATGGATGATTTTTTTTTATAAATATAAAATAAGAACCCAAATGTATGGTAGGCACCATGTTCGATGGCCCTCATGAATTTATATTTGTAGTGGGATATTTAAAAAGGTACAAAGATAGAACAATTTTATACACGACTAACTTTTCTTACCAAGCTCATGCACTACTCATTCACTTTAAAGAAATGAAATTAAAAAAAATTGAACATGAAAAGATTCCAACTCACCTCTGAGTGATTAAAGAATTATAGCGTTTTTCATTAATTGTTATGTTATGAGCATACTTTTAACCGGTTAGTATCTTAAGTGTTTACTGCATCATGTGGAAAGATTTTTTAGACTTTTGGCATGCCGATGAAGTTGCAATGTCAGATTTATATACTTATAAGTGGATTGATCAATAATAACTCAAATAAAATATTTTGTGATGGATGATCGTCTCATCCGGCTCTCTTTATCTATTGAAACAAACCATCATGATTCGGGTGGCGAGGCCAAGACGGATCAACCCCAACTCGAGCTGGGGATCCATCTGGCCGTGAGCCAGGCGGTGGCTTCAATTCCCACGGAGGGGAATGAAAGTACACTTCCTACATTTCCCCCGCACTGCCTGGCGGAAAATTTTCGCACCACTGGCATAAAACCAAAATCGAAAAAAGAAGAAAAGGAAAATTAAAACCAACACAAAAACGAAAATGAAAAGCGAAAAACAATTCAAAATAGAAAATACGCAAAGCGCGACCCCTCCTCCCCTGCTTCCTCCCAGGTTCGGACATCCGTTCAGATGAAAACGAAACGGCTACCATCCTTTCACCATCCCCACTCCCACTTTCTCTCTCTCGCTCTCTCTCTAGAGCAAAGCACCGACGACCTCGATGGACCGATCGATCGGCCGGTCGCTGCCGTAACAGGCTTTCAGCACCGCCGTGGTGAAACTCTAGGAGCGGTGGCAGCAGCTCAACAAGCCCTGTCAATGACGAGGAGCTCGAGCCCCGTCGGATGGCCCCGCCCGAAGAGGATGACGCTGCCGCGGCCTGCGGCACCGACGAGAATGTCGGGGCCGAGGAGGACGATGATGAGGTTCGACGTTCGCCTGCACCGTTCTTGCTGGATTAGTTGAATTCTGCAATTTCACTGCAATCCTTGACAAATCTCTTGGAGTACTCGGTGAGGAAACCCCAAGTGTCTGGATCATAACAAATGGCTTCAAAACTTTTCCATGGGAAGAAGGATGTCAATAGCACGAGTAAACCGATAAATTGAGAGCTGCAATGCAGACAAAATGATAATAATAAAGAACAAGTTGATTTTATTCATATAAGAGTATTTTTCACATGGTTAACAGTTAAGTGCTTTAATGGTGTACTACGTGATGATAATAACATCCTTTTCAAAATAAACAGCTTGGAAGTAGGATGATCGGCATGAAAGTGAACCCGAAAACAGTACTGACCGTACCGGGTTGCAATGGCAAGTTGTTCTTTTTCAAGAGCTTCATAACTTCCTGCACGAGAGTAGCATCTTTGTTCTATTTAGCATAATGCTGCATTTCGATACCCCGAGTTAACAGAAAAAATGTGCAAATAAACCAAAACGAAAGAAAATCACATGATATAATATCATAGACGTTATGCATCCACAAGGCCTTCTTCCCTACAATTTTGTCAGCCCTTGGTTTCTATCATCAAGGACTAAGTGCGCCGCGGTAACTTAAACGCTTAGGCAAAATAAGGATTAAGAGATATAAATGTTGATTAATTGATGTAATCTCCTGACAAGAGACATTATGAAAGTGCAGTTTGATTAAGAATTAACTCGAACAAATAACCAATGAATTTATCAGTTTGTTAAAATATGTTTTGCCCAAAGTAAACGCTCTTTGCTGAGCTTCAGTAATGAAATAACTAACTTGAAGTAGAGGGGTCATTCAAGAAATCTGAGGCTCGTACAACTTACAAAACTAATGTATGACACATATTAAGTTGTATTGAGCTTAACATTGCCCAAGTCATAAATAAGATAACAAGTTAGTACATGAAAAATAAAGACATAACCAATTTAGACACATCGAAGCACGTCGAGCAAGTTAATGTGTTACTCCCACAGGACATGTTCATACACATTTAACAATGTTATATATACTTTGAATAAAATGTGGTTTCATAAAATTATAAATGAAAAACTCTTTCTTGAGCATGTTACATGTGTCATGTTACTACTTCATCCCTGTTGCAATTAAAAACTTCCATGAATTCAAAGATTCAACAATCTTTGTAGTGAAGAAAAAAGAGGTTGGTTATCAACTGTTGAAAAATCAGAATTTTACTTCTCAAATGGAGCAAGAAGTCAACTAACAAATCTGCGTAGGTTTTACAAGACATCAACAAGAAGCGTAATATCCTCCGTTTTTGTAAATTTCAATTACGCACGGCGTCCATGCATTTGGAGCCATTGTTCTTTTCGGATCGATGTGTTGGGTTGAGATTCGAGAAATGGATCCCCAAAACAGTGATTCGACACAGAATCAAACACAAACGTAGCGGAAGCGAGCCTAAGAAATTCATGAATCACCGATCCTAAGGCACATCACATAAACGAACGTACCTTTGTTTCCACAGACTAAACCCCGATGTCGCGACTCAAAGAGGAATAATCCACGCCGTTCTTCAGAGGATTCTTCTGTACTGTTCTTCGGGAGAAAGCGGGGTGAGAAGACTTAACTTCTGAGAGGACGTGCGTAACCGAGAGAGAGCATAATCTCTCTCCCTTTTTTTTTATACGTAACCTTTCAATCAAATAACCGCCTCTCTTATTTTTCCTTTATCTATAATAATTTCCTCCATGGGCCCTCAACTTACGAGCCACGCCTTTTTGGGCCCAACATGGGCGAACGGGCCAACTCAAGCCCATCAAAAGGAAAAAATATCCATCATCTTCCACTCGCACATAGTAGTCCAAAATCAACATGGGCGAACGAGCTCCACTCAGGCCCATCATAGAAAAATCCATCATAGACTCCCACTAGATATGGTGGGCCGAACAAAATCCTCTTTTCCTTACTGCAACATTAATACTAGTGAATAGTCCATGCGACCAGCATACTTTGAGAGCTCGTTGCCATACATTTGTTAGGAATATATAGCAGCTCATAATGGGTATCACATCCTGAGTAGATTTAGTATGCAGTACCCTAAATCGATCAATCACATTTATATCTCTCTTGATCTCTTTTAAACAATGATATATATATATATATATATATATATATATATATGTATTGTATTCACAATTATGATTATTCCAAAGATAGTCATAATTGGTTAACCACTGAATACAAAACTATAATGTGATTCTCCAAATTCGATCTTCCTCTTTCCTTCAAACTCTCAATTTCAGTTCAGCTTGCTTTTCTAAAAATGTCCCATTAGATCGAATCAACTCATGACCATTGGCAACATCCTAAGATAGCAAACACTAAATAGAAATCTTGAGAATAAGTAAGAGTCATGCGGGCAATAAAAAATTGAGGAACTCTTTTCCTCAAGAGTCTCACACGGCATAAAAGTTGAGATCAAACTTTTGCCACTTTTATTGGTCGTCTCATGCATACGTGGTATGAAATACGTATTACGGCATTAACTCCTTTCCCATTAAGCGTATGTCTATACCTTCAATACCGTACAAATGATAGTTCAGACATACCCAATGTCTAACTTGAGTTCACGTATCTACTCATTCACAAAATTTATCAGAACTCACATCTGGCATCATAAACAGATAAAGTAAAATATGTGGATTATTTTACTTTCAGACATAATAAATATTGTGTCCTTATCTTAACACTCAGTTAAGGCGATATACGTATTTTAAGTTTGAGCTCTCAATTATCACCTAGATAATAAGCTTAAAAATAGTCCAATCTCTATTTATCACACAGTAAATAGAGGCGATTACTCGTGTGAGTGGGCCAATCTTTTATCTGTCCGACATACTTTCTCAACTTAAAGTAATGCACTGAGCATTAAGATGCATAAAGATCAAACAAAGATTCATAGGCATTAATAATGAAAAAACACTAGTTCATAAATGTGAACAACTCAGGGAAATTACAATCCAGTACATCAGACTCTACGCAATCCTAGAGATTTTACATGACCACAAAACACATCTCTAGGTATTGGTTTTGTCATAGGATTTGCTACCATTCGTACTGTAAGTTCACATCCTTTCGTGCAACCATATCTTTGACAAAATTATACTTGGTATCTATATGTTTGGTCTTGCCATGATATTTTTGGATATTTGGTGTACACTTTTGCTGCTTGGCTATCACAGTTAACCAACAATGAATCCGCAGCACTTCCAATAACACATAAATAATCCAAAAATCTCTTAAGCCAAACTCTTTCTTGTACCGCTGCTGATAATGCTACGAACTCAGCTTCCATCGTGGACAAGGCTATATACGTTTGCTTCTTACTGCTCCAACATATAGCGCCATTATTTAGTAAGAAAACAAATCCAGAGGTAGATTTCATTTCATCTAAATTTCCTCCCCAATCAACATCTAAATAGCCTTCGAGTTGCAGATCATTTTCTTGATAACTCAGCGTATAATCAGCAGTTCTCTTAAGATACCTCAGTATTATTTTAATAGCTTTCCAACGTGCTTGACCTGGATTGGATTTGTATCTACTCACAATTCCAACTATAAAACATACGTCAGGTCTTGTACACATCATAGCGTACATCAAGCATCACAACAGCATTAGTATAAGGAATATGTTGCATTTGTTCCTTCTCTTGTGAAGTCCTTGGACACAATCTGTGGCTCAATCCTTCGCCTTTTGTAATAGGAGTATTTATGGGTTTACAATCTTGCATACGTAATTGTTCAAGAACCCTATTTATGTATGTTTCTTGCGAAAGATACAATGATCTCTTCGAATGATTTCTTGAAATCTTAACTCCAATAATGTATGCAGTCTCACCCATATCTTTCAACTCAAAGTTAGAAGATAATCAACTCTTCACAGTATTAACAAACTCCTTATTACTTCCAGCAATTAATATAGCATCAACATATAATGATATGATCACAAATTGATCTTTGGATCTTTTGATATATACACAATGATCCTCAACTATCATTGTAAAATCATATGCCATTATGGCATTATGAAAACGTATATACCATTGTCTTGATGACTGCTTAAGGCCGTATATCAATCTCAAAAGTCGACATACCTTTTCTTCTTGGCCTTTTATAATGAAACTAGCAGGTTGTTCCATATATATTTCTTCCTCTAATTCTTCATTGAGGAAAGCAGTCTTTACATTCATTTGATGTAACTCAAGATCCATACTAGCCACTATTGCTAGAATAATGCGAATCAAGATAAATCTTACTATAGGAGAAAATGTTTCTTCATAATCAATTCATTTATGTTGATTATACCCCTTCATCACAAGGCAAGCCTTATGCCATCAGCTTTTCGCTTTATTTTGAGAACCCACTTGTTCCCAATAACTTTGCGTCCTTTTGAAAGATCAACCAGTTCCCAAACTTGGTTTGACTTCATTGACTCAATCTCCTCTTCCATTGCATGAATCCATTTTTCCTTACTAGAGCAATTTAGAGCCTCATTAATATTTCTTGGCTCATCCTCATCTTGCAGAGCAATCATAAAAGTTTTCCCTTCAATGTCAAAACGTCGATGGGGAATACTTTGGCGACTTGTTCGCCCTATGAGAGATTGTACACTTTGTACATCATTTCCCATTATGCTCCCACTATGATTAGATAATGATGAGGTCGTCTCATCATGTGGTTGTAATTGAGAATGAGTTGAATTCAATTCACCATTTCTCATATTACTCCCACTTGGATGAATTCCACTAATATCATTATCTTGATCCAATATTTCAAATAGGGAGTAATCTTCCCCTATTTCGCCCTTCTTAAGAAATTCATCCTCTAAGAATGTGACATCCGTGATTCAAATTCAGTTATACTCCCACTTTCCTGCTCACCTATGAACACATACTCTTTCAAGTGTTCGAAGTATCTTATGAAAATACTCTTCTTTCCTCTGGGACCTAATTTCCCAAACTTGTGAGAGGACTCATGGGTATAGGCAGCACAGCCCCATGGCTTAGGAAAACTTAAGTCGAGTTTTCTACATGTTCATAACTCATATGGAGTGGAAGTAACTGATTTGGAAGGCACCTGGTTAAGTATATAGGCAGCAATTAACAACGCATCATTCCAAAAAGTGATAGGTAAGTTAGCATGCGCCGTCATGGACCTAACCATTTCCAGTAGGATTCTGTTTCTTCTCTTCGCAACACCATTTGAGTATATGGAATAGACAACTGTCTTTCTATTCATTTTTCATCACGTAATTTTTCTGAACTCATTAGATAAATATTCTCGACCTCAATCGGATCTTAATGTTTTTATTTTCTTGTCTAATTGATTTTCTACCAAGTTCATAAACCTTTTGAAACAACTTAATGCTTTAGATTTAAACATATCCGAATCGAGTATAATCATCTATAAAAGTGATGAAATAAACAGCCCTATGCCTTTTCCTCACATTCATTGGACCACAGACATTAGAATGGATTAAATGCATAGGAAATTCAGCTTTTTTACATTTTTCCAAATGGTTTCCTTGTCGTTTTCCCTACTGGGCAATACTCACATATGGGCAAATCGACTTTTTCAATGTTGCCCGACAAGCACTCTTTGGCTAGTCTATTCATACGTTGTTGACCAATATGACCAAGTCTAGCATGCCACACATTCACATCATTATCATATGAATTAGGAGACATGAGAAGGGAATAACAAACATTTGCATTAACAAAGTCAATATCTAATACAATGAAACCATTCAGAAAATAACCACAACCATAGTAGTTTGTATCCAAATACAAATCTACACCTCTATTATGGAAGTTCATATTAAAACCAAGCTTGACCAACACCAAAATAGACATTAAATTTCAACGAATCCCCGGAGCATATAACACATCATGTAGGAACAAGGTGCGTCCACCACGCATGTTCAATTGGCAGGTGCCAATCCCTTTAACTTTAGCTCTGGAGTTATTTCCCACATAAATCCATTTAGTTCCAGTTGGTACTCGTCGAAATTCTACGAATGATTCTCTATCATTCGCTACATGGTCTGTTGTTCCTGAATCTACAGTCCACAAAGGATTGGATTCAACCAATAATACAGAACTTGACATATAAACAAAGTTCTCAAATGTACAAGAGGTGTCTACCATTTTCGGCTCACAACAGTTGCGAGCATAGTAACCTTTCTTGTCACAATTGTAACACCTCAGCCTTGACATTTTCTTCACTTTAGGACGTTTTCCTCTCTTGTGTTGGTTAACTCTTGATTTCTTGCAATAAGGACTTGATCTTTTGCATTCCCACATATTGAACGAATCAATACGCTTGCGCTTAGAGCTCAAAACCCTTTTTGAGCTAGAACCAGCATTGTAAATATCTTTTTTTGGCTCAAATGTCGTTAGACAGTCCTCTATTAGCTCAATGTGGCACACAGCATCCTCAAGATCTTCCATAACGTGGTCAAGAGCTTTTAATACTTCTTGCTTTTCCAGCACATATTGAATCTTCATATTCAATATTTCATAATTGTTACCGTTCATATTAGCAATTACGTTCTTAGTTACTGAAAACCATCGATCTGAACACATCAGACATATATGCACGAATAATTAATGCCTAACATTTATGCATCCACTTTGTACAGACCCATCATATCAATGAACAATTTCAAGTAAGGTTTCAGAATCAAAATGTTACCATGTTTCCAATCATCCTCCAAAAATCCTAACTTAAAACTATTATTAATATAATTGTCTTATGCAAAATAAATTCTATGAAGTTACAAAAACTTCTATGAACTACTCACAGCAGTCAACAATAACAGAAAGCAAATAATATTTGACTTCCAATAGAATAATAATGCTTTCACATAATACAACTATCCACTACACTAAGTAATATATACAGAGGAAAATATCAATATAGAAAGAGATATTTACACCCAAAAACATCTCAAACTAATCTAAGAAATAAATAGGGAATGTCCATTCTAATCTATCAGTCAAAATATTTAAGAAATCTGAAGGCACATTTGCCAACCATGGAAAAACTTTTGGAGAGCTTTCATATCGCTTCCAAGGCGCATTCACTCTGCGCCATATGGCACTCAATCTAAGGATTGAAGTTTTGGTTAACTCAATCCTATATTACTCTCTTACAAAAGCTACTATTAGTCTCGTATAACCTAGGACCACGTTGACCTCCCATAAGCGATGTCGCGACCAAATTTTTTTCGGGGTATGAACCACCTAGGGTTTGGCTAATGGATTGTTAAGCCCAAACTTAACCCGGGCTCTCCCAAGCCCATACCAATTCGCGACTTAGGTTTGAATTTTTAACATGCCATTGAATTTTAACTATGAGTCGCCACTAATCTATTTTTGGTGGGTCGATTAGAAACCCTAGTATAGTAATGTGAGATTTACTTTACTCCTACGAACCAGAGACTAAGGGTACGGGAACTTGGTTACGTTAGATTTCTCTAACGCCCTTTCGGCACCTTTCTTTTTATTTTTGAAAAATGTTTGGCAAGCAATTTGGATTGATTTTAAATCTATTTCCCTAACATGTGAGGTGTTCATGCAGGTGCGCAGATCACCAATTTAACACCAAAGAAAGCAATTAAATGATGCAGAACTTACCTCAAAGAAACGAAAGCATCTGTATTGTTAAATTAAAATCCACATCAATAACTCTAGATATGGTTTCTAATTAACAAGCAATTTCTTTCTTTTTGCTTTCACTTATTAAACGAGACTATAATCCATATGCAATGCGATGCTTTTAATCTAATATGAAATGATATAGCATGGCAACATGTCCTAAACATATGAATAAAGATTCTATGATCTCTTAATGAACATGCAATTGTTAAATATGCAATCTAAATTAACCAAAGTGACTTAATTCTAATGACGTGCAATGCAATGCAATGACGTAAAAAATTATTTTAACTAAAATGACATGCAACATTGCAATTTAATATGCGAGCTATATGTCACGCGACATTTATTAAATGACCTAATCTAATGATGGACAATTTCTAATTAGAAATGAACCTAACAATAATCACTAAAATGACATGCATTTCATGAACCTAATTCTATATGACGTGCACCTGATTTTTATTCTAAATAAGCATGCAATTTATTCTAATATGCAATGACGTATAAAGAATGTCCTAATTCTACATGACATATGCATGATGGCCCTTTTTGTGTTTTTGTTTTATTAATTTCGAAATTAAGAATTGTCATGCAACCTAAGTAAAAAAAACACTAGCAACCTAAATTGATTAATTTGATTTTTGATTTTTGAAATTCGAAATAAAATCTCTATTCTAAATATGCAAGATAAAAAGAAATATTCTAAAACAAACCTAATCCTAACTCAAATATTTTTTCTTTTACAGGAGCAAACAAATAAAGCATCAAGAACAACACGGCACCAAATCAAGCAAGACATCATCCACGTCCATTTAATTTCGGGAACTAAATTAATGAATCATATCTCGCGTATGAGATCGGATTGGCCAATTTTTAAATAAAATCACGAATCATATCTCGAGCGTGAGATCGGATTGGCGATTTTCCGTGCAATTGCGAGTCGGATTTCGAGCGTGAAAATCGGACTGTCAATCATATGCACGTTATGAAATTAGGGATTAATCCCCGAATTCATGAGAATTCAAAATATTTTTGGATATGGCAATAACGAACAAATATTCAAAATAAATCGTGATCCCATGGGTTGGACAATGAAATATAAGAAAATCGAATCAATCAAAAATCTTACCTAGCTCTCGATATCGCACCGATAACTTTTCCAAATTGGGATGGCAACTCGCAACCGCGGACCGGACGACAGCCTTTGAGCTTAGGGATTGTTGGTGAGCCACCAAATTAGATGCGTTCCTCGACCCTCAGTATTCAAGTCCCTTCGTGAATTTATATTTGTCCGAGCTTCCACTGAAGACTTGATACTTTGACCGGGCAATCCACTTTGACCACCACTTTATAAAAAATTGGCGTCTTCTGCATGTGATGGTGATGATGAGGCCATGGGTGAGGCTGAGCAGAAATTTTCTGGTTGCTGCAAAGAACTAAGTGGACTTGCGCAAATTGTTCTTGACTTGTGTCGCTAGATTGACGTAGGGCAACTCTTGCGGGAGGCAACGCTTATTGCTACCGGGACTTGACGATGAGGCTCTTCGTCATTGGATCATGCCGGGGATACAGCTGTGTTCTCACGAGTGCAGCCAAGAATAGGAGCTGCATCTGAATCAGCAAGAATGGGTCTCACCGGGAAGCCTGCATGAAGAAACAAGCCTCTACAAAAAAAAAAAAAAAAAAAAAAAAAAAAATCTGATTCGAGTGAATCGCTGCTAGTCGTGAGAGAAACTCCGAAAAAATTCTCAAGATAACCGTCGGCATTGATGGTGACTGGACGGGACTGCGAGCCTCAAAACAACGGCAACTTCGACAGGAACCTGCAACCTTCTAAGAGACTCGTCGGGATTTTTGGAAACTCGTTAGCCCTTGCTTGGGATTGGAAAACTGTGCTGCATCTCAGCGGTGGTTCGTCGCAATAGGCCCTGGGACAGCAGATGGCCTAATAGGCCACACGGATGCGGCTTGCGTCAGGGATGCCTGTAGAGATGTTGAACATCAATTCGTCACTGAAGCAAAACAGCAGCAAAACATATGCAATCGAGGACTTGTGCGCGAATTCCCCCGAGAGAGAAAGGAGATGAAAGTGTGATGTTGATGGAGAATGGGCGTGAATCTCCACGGTAGCAAATTTGACTTTGAAGATTTAGTGGGCAACGGGATCTTCGATTGGCCAGGGGCGGGTCTCCTTCACGATTTTTCCTTCATGTGCAGAACATCCGCTCTCTCTCTCCATTCTCTGCTCGTCTCAGAATTGTGGCCGTGTATTCTCCATTGTGTAGCCTCTCCAACCCTAGGTATTTTTATGTATTTATAGGGCACGGATTAGGGTTTTAAATTTTTCCAAATTCATCTCCACGAAGATTTCTTTTCGAAACGCAATATTTGTTTTTTTCCAAACGGAATATTTGCTTTTTCAATTGAAATCTTACAAAGATAAATCCATAAAATTTCTCCGAGGATATGAGCTTGGGCCGATTTGCTTTCTTCATGGGCTTAGCCCGACTCATCAAGTTAAAGTTCTTAACCATCAATTTGAACCCATTTGTCACCGGCCCAATGTAAATGCAAATTAAAACATAAATGCACCTAAAACTATATGTTATGCAATTGACTATTTTTTCAAGGATAAAATTAACCCTTAATTTTTTAATGCAATAAATGACTAAACAGGTCGCCAAAATTTAGGTGTCAACAAGCGATCTAACACTGCTTGCCATTTAAGTGGAAAAGTGTTCATCAAGACCGGCACCTTCTCAAAATCCGGCATAAGATAACCATTCCAGATGATTTCCTATATCATCTGATTGACCCTAACCACATGTGATACTAAATCACCATCATGCCACCGATAATTAGTTAACTCTGTCATCAGCCTTTTAAGTCTTGCATTTCCTTCATCCGTTCTCGGAAATGCAGGTATCCGTGCATAACGCATCATAGTTCCTGCAACAAATGCAGAACTAAAAATGGATCACTTATAATCCATAATGAACGTAAGGGAAAATACATAATTTTCCATGATTCATGCAACAAATGCAGAATAAAAAATAGATTACTTATAACTTACCAAGAGAGAGCATAATCTCTCTCCCTTTTTTTTTTTTTTTATACGTAACCTTTCAATCAGATAACCGCCTCTCTTATTTTTCCTTTATCTATAATAATTTCCTCCATGGGCCCTCAACTTACGGGCCGGGCCTTTTTGGGCTCAACATGGGCGGATGGGCCAACTCAAGCCCATCAAAAGGAAAAAATATCCATCACGATGGATTCAAGAATTTCGTAATACATCTCCTTCATGATTTCTGCATAATATTATAAGAATTAAATATCAAAGAATAACACAATTAGTCAAGAGAGCTCACCACACAGTTTATTGAAGAAAGCAAAAACCGGTGGGTTCCTCCTTTTCAGCACTAGCTCCGGAACAACATGGTAAACTTGACATTATTGAATAAGGGGCTGCAGCCAATCTATTGCCATGAACTGGCCTAGTGAATTTCAACGACATCATATTAAAACCTTTTACTGCCATTGAAAATGCAACTTCGTTGGACAAGAAATAATTCAACCCAGAACTGACATTTAAGAACATGAAGCATTCAACTAGAAGAAAAAATTCAACGTGATTAATTTCCTATTACAGAATCATGTCTCCAGCATCAAATTTATACGAAGCAAACACAATGACAACAATAAAAAGATACATCTCTATATTCACAAGCACAATCCCTGACAGCATGATCATTTCTGATCTATATACTCTCCGCTTCAACTTCCCTGCACCAGCTACACATCCCTCGAACGAGTTACTCTGACTTCTACATCGATCATCAAATTCCTTTTACCCCCGTGTCTAGACATCAAACTCAACCTAAAAAAGGCCCCCACTAACAAAGAACCATCACTCTGGCATCTACAATCCACGTTGAAATTCCCTATTGGCAAAAAAGAAAATCCTAACAGACAACAAGCATGCTATCTGCGAAATCGAGGGACTGAGCAGTAGAGGAGAAGGAGCTGTGATTTTGACATGCTTTGACACAAATTTGAGCACATTCTGTGACTTGGTGATCATACGGAGTGACGAATCCGGCTGAGCTGAGATGAATGGGAGGCTTGAAAATGCGGTAGAGTCTGCAAGCTCTCAAGGCAGCGTGCATGGCTTTGACGCGATTGAATCACAAGTTGATGAGTTCTCATGCTTGAAGGCCGTGTAAAGACTTTTGCAGTCCAACATCTGTATTGTGACTGTAAACGGAGACGTTACTAGGTGATTTTCTGGTGAAGTAGAAGCAACTCCACATATAGTTAACAGAACTATGTCTATGTGCAGGAGGTTGTGGTTCATTATGCATGTGAATTAATTAGAAGAGCAATTAAATTGAAGGATCGGGACCGGATTGAATTCTTTTTAACCATAATCATAAGAAATCTCAGGATGTGCTGTCAATCTACTGTCTAGTTTATTTCTCAGCACCTAATTTGTTAAACAGAATTACATGTTGGATATTTCGATTGTCACTCATAGCGTATTCAATTCATGAAATCAAATCATAGAGAAAGTTTCAACTCAGAAATCAAGCTCAAATCAGTCACCTGGTTAATGAATGTGATCATCTTGTGATGTAATTGAATCATAACAATGAATCTGGTAAAAGATGCGATCTTTTTCAACGAATTGAGAAAAAAAAAATAGCTTGTACACAAGACTTGAAGGAGATTCCACGCAACCCGTGGCTTAGACTAGTTCATTAATCGATAGACATTTAAGCCCAGATTACTCCCTAACACAGTCCAAAACCGTGTTAGCTAAGTACATGGAAAAGACAAACCCCCTGAAGCTGCCCAGTCACCAAACGTGCCTGTTCTGACATTAGCTTAATTAGAAAAAATGACCCAAATCATTAAATCTAATGGATAGAAGCGTAGCAGTATCTCAACAGCGGCACTCAATAGTCAGAAAAAAAATCCTCTTGGTTCGAGAATGGATTTTATAGGACTCCACTTCTAGTCCACCGACATTTCCTAGTCTTCAGCAATGTTCAGTAATCAAACTGAGAGAACCTAAAAAAATTGAAAGAGGGGAAAAATAAAAGGGAAACTACTCATAGTGGAGGTCATCATGCTTGCTGGTCATGATTATATGATGTTGTTGATTTTCCACCGGCAAATTGACTCCAAGATAGAAATGCACTCTTGAACCGTCGAAGAGAAATTACTCGAGACAGGAGAAAGGCTTACCAACCCCGGCCCACCGCCCCCCTCCTTGTTTTTCAATCGCTACGGAGCATATTAAAATTAGACATAACTCTACCAAATCTTAGTTACCCTTGAATCAGGTCATGCGATTCACCTGTTTAGATTTGGTAGTGGGAGTTAGTAGCGTGGGAGTTGTAGTCGGGGTGGTGACGCCGTAATGCTTGGAGTGCGACGTCAACGTCATGAAGCTAGAGTATTCTCCTTATTTCAAAGACAAACCAGGAAGAAGTTATATGCGACCGTGGATAAAACAATAAAGGACATTTTGAAAAGTTAACTACAGAAAGGGTGCCTTTAATCAAAGAAGGTGTAGAACTACCACCACTGTTTCTGTAAACAAATTTTCATAAACATAGTAAGTTTCCTTTTTAAATTCATTTTTTTGGCTTATTTCTTACAAGTGGGCCCAGCGCCTTGTTAGGAGAAAACTTATATCAATTATTGATATCTAAAACTCTTTAGCTCACTAAAAATTAATATCTATACCTTTCAAAATCACTATCTTTTTCCCCCCGATATATATTCAATTAATTATTTTGTAATATTCCTATCAATGCACAAATGCACAAAGTAATAATTCTACTTTTTTTATCATGCATTTAGATTTTAAAGTTTGAATCTTTTCCATCTCATAAGTTATAAATAATCTTATAACATTGGACATAGTTTTATCTTTCCACAAATTCACGGATACAATTTCTTCATATACGTGAATATATCTTTCAATTCATTAGTAATTTGAATATTTTGTAATAAGAGAATTGTGCCAAATCTTTTAAATAACAACTTTTCGTATTGCGGGTACACTTTTGCTAACAATATTAGAAGGGAACGATATAATTGATCATAAAGATTGTGTAATAGTACGCACAAAAGTTATTGTCTGGAAAGGAAAAATGAGAGGAACAAAAAGAACTACTTAAAAAATAAAAAAAAAAATAGAGGGACGATACTGTTATAAGCTTCGAAGAATAATACTTTTGATCACACAATTTGACAATATATGCTTGGTTATTTTTCTCTATTTCTGATGATATACACTTAAACAAAAACATAATTTATTAATATTCAGAAATATTGCATTCAAGACAAAGGTGAAATAACATTCTTCTCGTTAAAAAAAAAAAACATTCTTAATTTTACTCCAAAATCTAGGACATCTTTTTTTTTCTTCGTTTATTTTCCTACTTCACATCACATATTCTTTGTTCATTACCAAGACCATAACTTATTGGTGTTTATACGGCAGCAGCAATTGCACATTAAATTTTCTTCCTTCCTCGAAATCTGAATTTGACACGTCATAGTCATGCATTATTTTATGTGTCTTTGGCTTTGAACAAATTTTTCAAAAAGATTAGAACTTCATCATTTTTTTTACGTTTCTTGATATGTACATTAAGGCCGCGTTTGATAACGTTTCTATTCTTGATAACAGTTTTCTTTCCATAATTTTTTTATTTTATTTCTGTTCTCGAGAATAATTTATAAATATTTTAAGGTATTTAATAACTATATAAAATTTTATATTCCCAAAACAGAGATATGTTTGGTACGACTCTAAATATTTTTGTGATTTAAAATTTATTTTAATTTATTAGTAATTTTATTACATTTTTCTTTGTTCTTTTTCTTCTCCTTCCTTTAGCTAGTCGCCGGCCTTGGCCATAGCCGTTTGATGATCGGCCAAACGAGGGCTGATGAGGTTGCCGACCTCGAGGTAGCCTCGCCAGCCACCAACGAGGTCCACCTAAGCCTCACGATGGTTAGGAGAGGCCACAAGGCCGACCTCACGATGGTTGGGCGAGGTCGAGCCTTGTGGTGGTCGGATGAGGCTCGACCTCACATACATCCGTGAGGTTGAGCCTCACCCAACCATCGTGAGGCTAGGCGACGCCAACCTCATGGTGGCTTGGGGAGGCTTGGCCAGACTTGGACGAGGTTGAGCCTTGCCCAGCCATGGCGAGGCTCAGGGGGGCCTCGCTGAGGACTGGCAAGGTCGCCGAGCCTCGTCTGACTGGTCGTTGACCATCGTTGAGGCCACATGACCGAATGGGGGAAGAGGAAAGGAAGAAAGAAAAAAAAAAAGGAAAGGAATAAAGAGAAAAGAAAGACTTATTTTTTGAGTTGTTTCTCAAAGCAAAAAATAATTTTGTTATTATTCATCGTTTCTGTTTCAAATCTATTGTTCCCGGGAAAAAAATTACCAAATGCATTTATGTTTCATTTCTGTTCTAAAGAACAAAAGAACATAAATATTTATTTCCAAGAGCGTTATCAAACGTAGTCTAACAAATCCCCAGGCCATGCAAGCCCAAACATAACGCAAACAGGCTTCCTTGGGCCCGAGCCCGTGAGCGGCTGTTTCAAGCTAAGCCTATTAACAATAGGGGTGATTGTAGACTTGTAGTCCGAACAAAAGTGAAGATGGTAAGAGTTCTACAAGATCTCCCAATGACGATTTGTCATGAATTTAATTATGAAAAGAAAATACTCGTAGTAACGAAAAAAGAAGGGGCAAAAACGGTAAAGACCAATACTGAATAAATTTTCCACCGGCTTCTTTTGACAAAAATGTTGCCTACAAGGCTACAACACTAAGGTATGCTAAAGCATTGGCGTAATCGTCTTTTCCACATTCGGATGACTCACCTTATTTTTCCTTTGCTTTTATTGCTTTATTTCCTTTTCATCATCAGTCTGCTCTTTGTAACAAGATTTTCCTTGGATTCTCTCGGGCCAGTTTCCCGTGAATAATGGGGTGAAGTCCCCAAAAGATGGTTTTGTAGTGGGAGCAAAAGTGAAGATAGTGAAAAAGGAATATTTGTGTGACTGTTCTTAATTAGTTATGAGAATAATAATTTATTTTAAATTATAAAATCTAAATATAAAATAATTGAAAATTATTACGAGATTTATTTTTTAAGAATTCATGACCCATAATATATTATGAGCATAATAAGAAAGAGCAGTAATAAATATTTTTTTGGCCACTGAAGTGCACCCTCATGTTTTTAATTCTTTGCCTTGCGGGCTTCTTTCGACTGAAGTCCCGCCGACAATACAAAGGCACGCTAAAGCATCGGTGACCGAGCCATGCTACCCCGACACCGTACAGACTCGCCCCTCTTTTTTCATATATGTAACTATGAAAAGAAAACGACCTTTCGTTCAAAAAAAAAAAACTATGAAAAGAAATTTCTCGGGGCACGGGAAAGGCAGGGGGCTAAAACAGGACGGGGCAATAATGAACAATGTCTTGCCACCGAAATGCATCCTCCTCACGTTTCTTTTTTCTTTGCGGTCTCCTTTTAACTAAAATCTTGCCGACAGAACAAAGGGCGCCAAAGCATCGATGGGGTTCTTTTCCACACTGGCAGGACCCATCTTCTCTTTCTTTGCTTTATTACTTTATCTCTTTTCATTGTCGCTTCTCATTGAATGAACCTCGCTTTATTACAAGTTCCCAAGAAATGGTTTTGCACTTGTCATCAAACCGGTGAGTTAATTATTTTGATAATGTTTTCTTTGCCAACAGCATTTGATATATCATTCAGACCACAATTTCAATATTTTCGAGTGGATTTTCAATGATGACTTGTATAATAGCTTACTTTTGCCGTTTCGATTTAGTGACGACTTTAATTATTTTTCGCTGGCAATATGTGGATTTTTTTTTTCAATTTTGTTCCCAAAATTGTGTGCCTTTACTCAGCACGCACATGCTCTCCATCATTTGAAGTTTGACAACTAAAAAAAAAAATGGACAGGAATTCGTTCCATTGATCGCTCAAAGAACCGCATCCCAGATTATATCACTTCTAGTTACTTAAAAATTGTTAAAGACTTGTTGTCATCATTGAGGTTTTGTTTTTTAACAATCTTGACGGAAAAAAAGTTGGGTTTTGATATCTCACCAAGCAAAATTTAGACTTTTCAGTGAAATTTTCCCCACTAAAGTTAGCTTTGTTTGTCTACTGTTGTCAACTCAAATGAGTACATTAAATCTTTATGATCATCTTAGACGGAACTTTGTTGGAATGTACTTTTCAATTGCCGATATAAATTTGAAATTTTGATGATATAAAAAAAGTTTTGAATAATTAGTCTCATAGCGAATATAGTTTTGGATTTTTTGCAGAATTGCCACCCATTTTCGCTCATCCATTGCCATCACAAGCCCTCACTTTCATGCGTAGATCCACCTGTGACATATAACTCCTCACCCATTGGACTTGTCTACTATACCTTGGTCTTGTTTTTTTCTCCGTGCGGAGCTTGCAATCTATGTCTAATGGAAGTCGCAACAGGCGAAGGTTGCCAGCCTCGCACAGCCATGGATCTATGGTTGCATATGGCCGCGGTGTCGGAGCTCAACCTAGTCAATTCGCTCGATTTTTTGAGCAAAAGAGAAAGGTCCTCAGCCTATTTATCTTTATAATCAATACCAAAAAGGAAAAGAAAATTCCAGTCCAGGAGGGCATTTGGCACCAGCAAAAGGCAAATGCAATCGATGATCTACAGATTCACAAACAAGGAAAGGGAGGGAGGTGCGGAGGAAAAGGACAGGGGTCGTGGTTACAGATGAAGAGCGAGCTATCAGGTGTCGATGGTGGCATGGGGGAGTGATGATAATGTGTGTAGTGGAGCGGGAGCCAATTAATAAGAAAATGATTTTTTTCGTCAGAAACCTAAATTAATATATTTATAATAAATTTATTTTAAATTAATTATTCAAAATTCAAAATTAATATATTTATGATAAATTTACTCTTTATTAATTTTCGTTAAATTTTATTATCAAATTATTTGTATTTTTTGTGATATTAATCCAATTTAACTCAAATTAAGATAAAGTAAATTTGTTAGAAATGTATCGGTTTATGATTTTATATAGTCAAAAAATTAATTTGAGATAAATTCATCATAAATATGTTAGTTTGATTTTTTTTATAATATTAACTCATAAGAAGAAGATGCTAAATCAACTTGGCTTACGTGTTAGGACGGTTTGTGGTCTCAAGTATTGGGCAGTGACACACATATCCAGATGAATGAGGTGAATCCTATGGGAAGTTCACCCGATCTACCGGTGCATGAGTTTGTGTTCACGAGGGCAATACCTTCTCCGTGAATAGAAATGAAGTTGAGAGTCATATTTCCCCAAACTTATTTTTTTTCAATTTTCAAATTCGGACAGCACGGAAATTGGACAAGGGCGGATTTCCCCAAAATTAGCCCCGACTGGACACCCCAGCTCTGAAGTGACACTACAATTGTGTGCAGGAAGAGACATAGGTGTGCCTCGTGCAGTGTTACTCCTCCGTTCTAGGGACAAGGTGTGGACAGAGAATCCAGCGGAAGATATATTTATAATTTGGCTGTGTTTGTTTGTATTTTTATTCAAAAAGTGTTCTAAAAAATAAAAATAGAAAAAATTATTTCTATTCTAAAGAATGATTTTTTTACCAGAAAGACGCATTTGGTAAACTTGTTCCGGAAATAAAAAATGAATAAAAACACGTTTGATAAATTTGTATCATTTTTTTTATTTCTTTTAGTTTTTAAATATTTTTATTTTATTTTTTATTTTTTTATTTTTTTCTTCTTTTGGCCGGTCGCCGGCCATGCCAAGGTAGGCGACCGGCCAATGGGGGCCAACAGCCTTGCCCAGCCATGGCGAGGCTCACTGACCCCTGGCAAGGTCGAGCCTGGCCATGGTTAGGCAAGGCTCGGCCTCGCCGGATCTGGGTGAGCTCGAGCTTGCCCAGGCGAGGCCGGGCCGAGCCTCGCCAGGGGCCGGTGACGCTCCGGCGAGGTTGCCGACCCTCGACGACCGATCGCCGGCCATGGCCAAGGCCAGCAATCGGCCAAAGAAAAAAGAAGAAAAAAAAAGAGAAGAAAAGAAAGGAGAGAGAAAAAATGTTTTTCAAAAGTGTTTCTGGAATAAAAAAAATAACTTTTTTTTGTTTCTCATTTCCGTTCCAATTTTGTTTCAGGAACAAAAAAACAGATTTTGAACAAAAACGCAAACAAACGTATTTCTATTCTTTTTTTGTTCACGGGAACAAAAAAACAGAAAATCTGTTCATGAACAAATAAAAAGAACATAAACATGCACGCCCTTTGTGGTGAGTTAAGTAGTCGAGTACCTCCACAAAGACAGGATAATTATAATTAAAAAATACAGAAAAAAAAAAGGCGAATATTTTCTTTTAATATTTTATTTTAGTCACCGAAGGCAACTCGATTGCTCCCATCTCTTTAGGATTCCACTAATTTATTTACCCCGCAATTGTACTGTTCTTTTTTCAATTGCCTTTTGGTGGCGGAGAGAAAGGGAGAAGAATTGGGTTGGGAAGGGGCCCACTTTTGGTTTTTTATTTTTTTTTTGGTCGAGTACTTTTGGTGTTGGAAGACGTGCACTTTGACAGGTCGCAATGAATCATTCCCATTGATCAATTCTAGTAAACTGGCCCCCGACTCTCAGAATATATTGAACCAATCCTCGCTTCTAAGATTAATGACCACAACACGCCCATTCGCTCCTTGAGATTTGAAACTGCCTTGGCTTCTAGTACTTATTACTCCATCCTGATCTTAAGGGCTACCTCTCATCTCTGATATTCCACCACTCCCCTGTATTTCAAGCTTAAACCCTTCTTGTTGCTAACTCAAAATGTTTGAAAACTTTTGGTTGCCCTGTATGGTGACAGTTGCCGCCATCTTTCTCTCTGCTATCATGTTCAAAGAATTCCTGAAGAAAAGAGCAGGTCAGTCCGCTGTGGAGGGCAGTGCAGATAATGATTCAGCTACAGAGAATGGTACCGCAGAGAGGGCTGCTCGTTCTTGTCCTTCACCACGAGTTGAGGAAACGGCAAAATCATCTGGATATGACTATGAGGTATTCTTGAGTTTCAGAGGACCAGATACACGATCAGGTTTTACCGACTACCTTTACACTAGCCTTACAGATGCGGGAATCCGCACATTTAAGGATGACAAAGACCTCCACATTGGAGAAGAGTTTGCCCCAGAACTTCTCCAAGCAATTAATCAGTCGAAGATCTCAATACCTATCTTTTCAAAAATTATGCCTCTAGCGTATGGTGTCTCAAGGAGGTAGTCCGGATGGTCGAGAAAAGAAAACTGGGGGACACAAGATTATGCCCATTTTTTATGATGTGGCACCTTCGGAGGTTCGATACCAAATTGGGATTTATGAAAAGGGCCTTTCATTCATACGAAAAGAAGAGGCGATATGGTGAAGAGACAATAAATCAATGGAAGGCTGCTCTTAGTGTAGTTGGAGAAATAAATGGATGGGACCTGCATAGCGAGAAAAACAGGTGACTGCTTTTAGCATTCCTGATGTGCATTGTATCATTGAAACTGGATGCATATTAATCGGTTTCTTTCTCAGATTTGTGTTAGTCTTGTTAAAATTGACTTTTATGCTATTGAAGTTATCTTGTAAAAATCACTTAAATAATGGTACAATCCCAATTGTATCCTATTTCATTCCAAACAAAATGTTTTTCAGTTCAGGTCCTTTATAAACCGTTTGTACCAACAGTGATTCATCTATGATGGAATAAATCCTTGAAGAACGCATTTTACTTTTGTTTTGCCAAAACATAATTTGATTCAACACACTTTGATAACTCATGGCATTTTGACCTCTAACAAACACTAGGCGAGAAGGCGAGTTCGTGCGGAAGCTTACTCAGAAGGTTTTCAATGAGTTGAAACAGGCTTATCTGGTGGTATCAGACTACTTGGTGAATGTCGACAACCATGTGGATGCTATCATGGAAAAGATAGGTGCTCAGACAAGTGAAACACGGATTATAGGAATCCATGGAATGGGTGGTATTGGAAAGACAACTATTGCCAAAATCATCTACAATCGACTTTCAAATAGTTTTGAGCATTGTTGCTTTCTTTCTGACATCCGTGAAATGTCAAAACTCAAGGGCATTCAATGCTTGCAGCATCAGCTTATCTCTGACATCCTCAACACGAAATGGATTGATATAAGAAACATCGATGAAGGGATTAAGACAATTAAAGATAGGTTTTCTAATAAAAAAGTCCTTCTCCTTCTCGATGATGTGAATGGAAAGAATCATACGGATGCAATTATAGGAGAACGTGATTGGTTTGGTAAAGGGAGCAAACTTATTATTACTACTAGAAACGAAGAAGTTCTTGATGTTCTCAAAGTGGATGACCGTTATGAGCTTACGGGCATGGATCGCGATCAATCTCTTGAACTTTTTAGCAAACATGCTTTTAGAAGAGATTATCCTTTAGACGAGCATATCGACATATCTCGGAGGGCAATAGACATTGCTAGAGGTCTTCCGCTAGCTCTCGAGGTCATTGGTTCACTTTTATGTGGCATTGACAAGAAAAGGTGGGATATCATATTGAAGAAATTGAAAACTATTCCACATGCGGAAGTTCAAGTAGGCTGAAAATAAGCTATGATGAATTGGATTTTCGGCAAAAGCGTATGTTCCTTGATATAGCTTGTCTTTTCATTGGATATGACAAAGACCTTTTGGTTCATTTTTGGGATGAACCTAATTTTTTTCCGGAAGAAGACTTGGAAGTTTTGAAGAACATGTCTTTGATTAAGATTAAGGAGTACAACAGAGTGTGGATGCATGACCAAGTCAAAGACCTTGGAAGAGAAATGGTTCGTGAAGAAAGTAATATGAAAATAGAGAAGCAAAGCAGGGTGTGGGATCCCAAGGAAGCATTGAATTTGCTAAGTAAACATAAGGTAAAATCCCCCATGCAATAAATCTCCAAGTAAATTATGGACATTTTCTTTTCAAAAGAAAAAAAGTCAGTTACCTTTTGTGTTCTCTAGCACCATTGTCACCTACTCAACGGAATGATAATACTACTCAACCCCTTAAAATAGTGAAATTGAATAAATGTGTTTCCCCTCAACTTTTTTGTTTTTAAATTTTTTCTTTGAATAGGGTGAAAAAGAAGTTGAAGGTCTTCGTCTCCACTTTGACCATGAGAGGCAGTACCAGTTTACCTATGAGGGCTTTATGGGACTATCAAATCTAAGGTTCCTTGAAGTGGACTGTCCAATTGAAAATTTTTGTGCAGAGCAAAGGCTTCTTTGGCATGAATCGCCATCAAATGTACTTTTGACTAATGAGAGAATTCAAATCTCCTTCCAGGATTACGATGGTTTTCTTGGCATGATATTCCCCCAACATTCAAGATTACAAATTTTTCCATGGAAGATGTGGTTATTCTTAATCTATCTCGAAGTAAAATTACGGATGATTGGAAGGGGTGGAGCCACATGAAGGTATGTTATATGTTAGACAATACTTATTATTCCGTCTTATTAGATTCACAAATAATATTTGCATGATTTTTCTTTTACAGGTGATGAAGAACTTGAAAGTTCTAGATATGTCCAATTGCCTATCGTTGGAGAGGCTTCCAGATTCAATTGGAAGTTTGGAATCGCTGATTGAGTTGGATATATCCAACACGTCGATCAAAGAACTACCCGATTCCATCGGAAATTTGAAAAAATTGAAAGTAGTGAAGATGTGGAATAGTAGGTTAAGAAAATACCTAATGTCCTTTGGTCGATGGGGGATCTCGAAGACATAGTAGCCTCCACAGATGCATTTGCTGTTAACGGGCTTTTCCATGTGCAAATTGGCAATGGCATCCACAGGAGTCAATCCCTGAGGATCTTGATATTGGAGAATGCGGATATATATGCACTACCGAGACTTCCTGAAAGTCTTATCAATTTACAAATGTCTATATTACGCAATGGATACATTTCCGGATCTCTCAAACCTCACAAATTTAAAGAAAATGGATTTGGATTTTGGCGTGGCCTCATCACGACGTGATATCTAATGGGCTTGGGGAGCATCCGATGCCACGGTGGCTTGGGAATTTAAGCAAACTGGAGTTTCTGGCCCTGCGCTCTCATCACGGACCACCTCACCAACAGACCTTACCCTCCCTCCTCAACTGAAGTCACTTCGCCTCGAGTGCCCTAATCTGCGTCACCTCCCGAGGCTTCCCTCGAGTTTATCCTCCTTGAAGTTGGATGGTTGCAAGTCACTTTGCTCGATGGAGGATCTATCGAATTTGAAGAAACTATCATCTCTCCGTATTTCGTCCGCCGCAATTGCAGAGATTCAAGGCCTTGGTTGTCTGGAGAACCTACAAGATTTGGAACTTCATTTGCTTGGACAGGTGAAGATACTACCTGATCTAAGCAATTTAAACAAACTAACATCTCTTCGGGTAGGATATTGTGATAAGTTGGTTGAGATTCAAGGCCAACTACCTCGGTTTTTGGATTTCTTTCGTGTTGATGATTGTGGTTCATTACAGAAGTTGCCCGATCTGTCAAGCTTGATGGGTAAGCAAGCGTTTTTCTATACAATTGCAAAAAATTAAATGTGGAGACAATTCTTGATGTTGCTCGGCTGAATCCACAACATTTCAAGTTTGTAGACTTTGAACAGCTGCAGATCCTACCTGATCTAAGTAATTCAAATGAACTCGAGATCTTCAAGTAGAACAATGTGATAATCTGGTTGAGATTCAAGGCGAACTTCCACAATCTTTGGAAGTATTGAGGATTACTTCATGTAAATCTTTACGGAAGTTGCCTAATCTGTCTAGCTTGACGGGGCTACGAGATGTTCACATAGGTCACTGTAATGATTTGGTTGAGATTCAAGGCGAACTACCACAATCTTTGGAAAAATTGGTGATTTGTTCTTGTGTATCATTACAGAAGTTGCCTTATTTGTCAAGCTTGATAGGATTGCGAGAGTTTTCCATAAAAAATTGTGATAATCTTGTTGAGATTCCAGGTGAACTACCACAATCTTTGGAAAAATTGGTGATTTCTTCCTGTCTATCTTTACAGAAGTTGCCTTGTTTGTCAAGCTTGATAGGATTGCGAGGGTTTTCCATAGAAAATTGTGACAATCTGGTTGAGATTCCAGGCAAACTACCACAATTTTTGAAAAAATTAGTGATTTCTTCTTGTGTATCTTTACAGAAGTTGCCTTATTTGTCAAGCTTGATAGGATTGCAAGAGTTTTCCATAGAAAATTGTGATAGTCTGGTTGAGATTCCAAGCGAACTACCAGAATCTTTGAAGAAATTGGTGATTTCTTCCTGTGTATCTTTACAGAAGTTGCCTTATATGTCAAGCTTGATAGGATTGCGAGAGTTTTCCATAGAAAATTGTAATAATCTGGTTGAGATTCCAAGCGAACTACCACAATCTTTGGAAGAATTGGTGATTTCTTCTTGTGTATCTTTACAGAAGTTGCCTTATCTGTCAAGTTTGATAGGATTGCAAGTGCTTTCAATAAAATATTGTGATAATCTAGTTGAGATTCCAGGCGAACTACCACAATCTTTGAAAATTTTGGAGATTTCTTCCTGTGTATCTTTACAGAAGTTGCCTTATCTGTCAAGCTTGATAGGATTGCGAGAGTTTTCCATAAAATTTTGTGATAATCTGGTTGAGATTCCAGGCGAACTACCACAATCTTTGGAAAAATTGGTGATTTTTTCCTGTGTATCTTTACAGAAGTTGCCTTACCTATCAAGCTTGATAGGATTGCGAGAGTTTTCCATAGAATATTGTGATAATATGGTTGAGATTCAAGGCAAACTACCACAATCTTTGGAAAAATTGGTGATTTCTTCCTGTGTATCTTTACGGAAGTTGCCTTATCTATCAAGCTTGATAAGATTGCAAGAGGTTTGCATACTAAATTGTGGTAATTTGGTTGAGATTCCAAGTGAACTACCACAATCTTTGGAAAAATTGGAGATATATTCATGTAAGTCTTTACAGAGGTTGCCTAATCTATTGAGCTCAATGGGGCTGCAAGAGGTTTGCATACGCTACTGTAATGATCTGGTTGAGATTCCAAGTGAACTACCACAATCTTTGGAAAAATTGGTGATTTCTTCCTGTGAATCTTTACAAAAGTTGCCTTATCTATCAAGCTTGATAGGATTGCGAGAGTTTTCCATAAAATAATTGTGATAACCTGGTTGAGATTCCAGGTGAACTACCACAATCTTTGGAAGTATTGGACATTTATGAATGTCAATCTTTACAGGAGTTGCCTAATCTGTCGAGCTTGAAGGGACTGCAAGAGGTCAAAATAATTCGTTGCAGGAAATTAAATG
Source organism: Eucalyptus sideroxylon x Eucalyptus melliodora (assembly GCA_016097485.1). Lineage (NCBI taxonomy): Eukaryota > Viridiplantae > Streptophyta > Magnoliopsida > Myrtales > Myrtaceae > Eucalyptus > Eucalyptus sideroxylon x Eucalyptus melliodora. The sequence continues at coordinate 49,454,461 of CM027831.1, forward strand.
TGGAGGCAATTTCTTCGCTTTGCTCAAAGATGTCAGTCAAATTTGTGGAGGTAGACAATGAATATGACTCTGAAGAGGACGAATAAGTGCACATTGCTCTTGAAAGCTTCTTGATCCACGACCACAAATTGTTTCCTTGTGTTCAAACTTTAAACAAATTGAGGTAACTTATTTCATCTGACAACCAATGTTTTACCTTTTCTGCAATCAAATTCTTTCACATATATGAACAGAGAAGTTTCACATGCAACTTTTAATTACCTTCTCACGAGTTGATGACTGAAAATCTGATGAAGGTGTTGAAATTATGATACCTCCCTACAACCACAGGGTTCTTAATTATGTACACATATTTGTTTTCTTTTCCTAGTTTGGTTTGGCTTTTTCAGCTATATTTTATGTGGATGATTTCTCCTTGCTTTTATGTTTCCCAGCTGGAGGTATGCATGTCAATTGCCTCGCTTTTATTTGATATGTAATAAATTTGAGAGATCCTTGTTGATCTGCTGTTTCACATATATCAAAGTTGATAGCCTCGTTTCTCTTTGGAGATAACTTTGTTATTCTGTAAACAATTAGATGGAATGTGTGTTGGAAGGTCATAAACTATGGTTCTCATCCTGGAACTTTACAGCATAACCAACTCATTGTTGCAACAGTGAAGAAGATAGACACTCTGTATTGACATGCTTATGTTCAATTTGTTTTCCAGGAAAGGTGTGCTTCTTAGTGGATTTACAAAGGTCATGGAGAAGTTATAAAATGGAGAAAGACGAATTTCACTTGTGCAGTGGCATTATTAGTTGGTGCAGCAAAATTTCCATCCATTACAGGAGAAGAGAACTACTTAGCTTCTCCAAGGTATCATAAACCATCTAATGGTTAAGGCTAAATTTCATAAGTAGTGGTGCGTAGGGCATATAATAAGTCTCATGTGGGTCAGAAATCATGTAAATGGACTTTTGTGTGATCTTCATATTACTACCTACATTTTCTAGAAATGGTTATGCCTGGGTGATTATCTATAATAGAAGCCCTTCCATTCACCTCAAGTTATACTAGAGGACTCTTTTAGGTTTTAAGATTGACAAGAAGTGCTAAGGGAGACATCTCATACAACTGGCTTTTTGCCGGTTTCAAATGTTGCCGAGAGGATTTAAAGTTTGAGAAACTTACAGAAATTTTTCTGCACAAGGAGCTTTGCCTAATTTTTTTTTTCTTTTTTTTTTTTTTTTTTTTTTTTGGAAAGCTTTGGCTCATTGGGCAGCTATACAAATGAAGACCAAATAAACGAAAATGAAGATGGCTTTTAATGTCAACGAAATTCCCTTTCACAATCTTGGGATGGTGAACTGTGCATTCATCTGTGGAGAGACAGAAACTTGAAGATTAGTGAGGGAAGTCATTGCCTATGGATGAAATCGTTAAATCTGTTGAACTCGATGGGAAGTTTTAGTTGAATGATTAGCCCTTTTTTCAAAGAAAACATTAGAGCAAGGCAGAGGGATTCATTGTGCAAGTTGGGGCATCATACGTAATGTTTTTGGGTGTAAAAGGGTTATTTAGGCAAACCTGATTGTTTATTAATCTTTTTTGTGGGGCCATAAGAATGAATATTGTACTTCATCCGCATGTATGTTCTCTTCATTGACATGCAATGGAACTTGCTTATCAGTTCATGCACCTTTCGATGTGAAAATGGTGTTCAGAATAGTCTTACTCGTGAGTATGATAGGCACTCACAACACAGGAGACACGAATTGTTGGGATTCATGGAATGGCGATGTTGTAAAGTTGACTCTCGCCAAAATTATGTAAAATCAGTTTTCACATGGTTTTAAGCATTGTTGCTTTCTTTCTGACAATCGTGATACTTTAGAGCTCATGGGCATTAAGTATTTGCAGAATCAACTCATCTCCTATGTCCTCAAGAGGAAATTGACAGAAATAAGTAATGTTGATGAAGGGATCAAGACAATTAAAGATAGGTTATCTTGTAAAAGAGTTCTCTTCATTTTTGATGATGTTGACCAGAAGAATCAATTAAATGCGCTTATGGGAAATATCTACAATATTTAGGCATTATTGGATTCTTCAATATTGAATATCAAGTCTTGAATTATGACCAAAAAACAAAAAAATGTCAAGTCTTGAAGGATCCCAAAATTCTTAGTGCTTTGCATCATTCATCATTGAAGATAATCTCTTCCATTGGTCACTTGACATCTCTATCAAGTCTATCTTTCAAAAGCACCGTAATTACACAATTTCCCTTGTTGATTGAAGCTGTTGCAAGCCTTGAATACCTGTCTTTGTAAGAACGTAGATGAATATAGAGGCTTTCAGACTCAATTGGCGATCTGCAATCGCTACTTGAGTTCAATTAACTCCCACACGTGCATTAAAGAGCTACCTGATTCCATGGGAAACATGGAAAGTCTGAAAGTAATGAGAACGAATAATTGTTCCATGGAAAAGACACCCAGTGCCTTATGGTTGCTGTAAAAGCTTGAAGAAATAGATGCAGCACAGTGAAAGCTTGCAACTGCAAAATTCAAATGACATTTGCAGAGATTCATCTTTGAGAATCTTGAAATTGACACTGATTGAAACATGCCAAGTGCCAAGGCTTTCTCGTCAGTTAACACAGTGATACATCGATCGTCAATGACAACATTTCAAATTTCTCGAAGCTGAGAAGTTTAAATGATTTGTATTTGGCCATTTGACAAGATGCTTACCCCGTTGACAATTGTCAACTTGTGGAAGATGCTATGCCATGGTGCATTGTGAGATTAAATAAAGTGGAATCTTTGACCTTGTTGTCTGCTGTTGTAATCACCTGATCAACAAATATTGGTCAGCTTTCTCAACTCAAAAGACTAGAACTCCGTTGCGCTAATTTGCTGCACCTCCAAAGGCTTCCCTCGAGTTTATCTTATTTACGTGTTGAATCTTGCTGGTGGATGAGAATAGCAATGGATCTCTCAAATTTGAAGAGACTGTCATAACTAAGAATGGAGAATTCTGCAATAACAAAGATTCAAGGCCTTGACTGTTTGGAGAATCTATGAATTCTGGAGCTCTTTGATCTTGAACCAAGGGAGAGTTTCCCTGACCCGACTCATTTGAAGAAGTTAAAGTCAGCTGCACTAGATTATTGTAGTAATGTGGATTTTGCTTGTCGCAAACTACCAGAATCTCTGGAAGAATTGTCGATTGAAGGCCCTGCCATCCTTGATGTAAGTTGATCAGGTTCAAATAGTTTGCAAAGAGGGATAACATGGGTGAGGCCTGACTGTTTCAACTTGAATAGGTCCAAATAATGCGATGTCTGGCATTGCTTAGGAGATTCTACCATTTCTTGAAAACTTTAGAAGAGATGCTCTGCAGAGGAGTACGTTTTCCAATAAGAAGTGCATGTGGTTCTTGAAAGGTCCTGCAATTACAACCAGATCTCTTGTCAATAAAACTTTGAAACTCAAACAAATTGCTTATTGCCCTGTGTCGTTTGAGCAGACATTTGTTATTGTCTTTCCCGGAACCATGTTCATTATACTAAATTAAGATGACAATTTGGCAAATTGACTTGAAATTTGATGTTCTACTGCCCTTCTGTAGTTTATTACTGGTTGTTTTTGGAACCACTTTTTACCTTTAAGATAGATGGCTGTAAATTGCTCATGAAATGGCACCATGGTTTCTTTCGATCTACTTCATGAGTTCGATTTGGTTTAGATGTAATCCCTTTTGATGATTTTGGTTGTGAATTAAGTGACCAGTAAAATTCAAGTCAAACTAGTTTTACCATATTTTATCGCATAAATTTTGTCAATTTACGCGTTGGTAGTTTATGTAAGATCCTTGGAACTTGCTGGGTTGTACTTTAAATTTAAAGCTGATGACAATGAAGGATATATTCAAATGTGTAGGCTTTAATCGATGACAGAAGTTGTCATTCACCTTTTGGTTCTCCTAGGAATGGAGCTTCAGGTTTCAATGTTGATAAGGAGAACCACTCTCCAACAAAAGTCCTATATGACAGCCTGAGCTTTTTCTCTTGGCAACAAGTAAGAGAAATTTACGGGGTCTTCCTATGCAAGTAAGCTTTGGCTAACTCAATTAACGCGTAGAATTGACAGCTAGCCCACCAAGTAAAGGAAAGTACAAATGAGATGACAATTTATCTTTCCCAAAGCTGTGTCAAGGACTTAGATGGTCTCTTGCACAATGTGCTTTGAGGGGTCATAATTAGCAATATATCCATTTAAACGATGAAGGAAATTTAGTTATTCGGGTTTCCACTAATGCTATTTCCTGTATATCAGAAAAAATGAAGGTAAAAGCTTACAACTCTGGTTCCAAACGCTAATCAGTGTTTCATGCCAAAAAGCCAAGATGATATAAATTGTTTACCTCTAAAAGTTAAGATTTAGCAAAGGTTGCCAGTGGAAATGATGCAATACAAGGTCATCATCTGTTTTCAAGATGGCTTGATTTAACAGTTAATCTGCATAACTTCCTGCCAGGAAACAGTTTGAAATACTTGTGCCAAGAAGTCTTTAGTGAATGTGCCTATAGTAGAAGGTGAGGTCACACATGGAGAAGTGGTCTCCCAAGGCACTCTTTGCTTCACCTTACAAAACCAGTTAAGTCTGGGAAACAAAGCCATAGGCCCAAGATCAGATTGAGACGTAAACTTGTGAATGCATTCATTCAATGGAAGTCATGTAGTTGTATTTACAAGGATGACACATTCAACTTCATGCTATTTACATTCAGAGTGAATTTGAGTAGAGCTCTTATGCATCTTGTGATGGGTATGGACAACAGATCGATGGAATGCATTTCATGACCGTCATCACAGAGGTCCTTGATGATTTTTGAGAAACGAGGTGCTGACCCAGAAGCATTTTAACTGAAGTTGCTCTTGGCATCAGAGTCTGAAGGCAGCCTCAATGTAGAAGCAGAAGGATTCCTAGAAAGCATAAGATTTCCTTTGACATCTTCACCTCCATATTCCTTCAATCGTGCATCCATGACAATCTTGCATGATCCCCATGTCTCAGCCATTAATCCCACACCATAGTAGACTAAGTGGTCCGCGATGCTGTTACCAGTTACCGATCTGCAGAGATGCACTCTCATCAGTCGTCCACAAATATCCCTCGTAACAAAGGACTGACATTCTCTAGAACAAGCTGGCCTGTCACATGACTATTGTGTCCAGCAAGACAAATCCACAAACTAATTGCTTGAACAAGTAGCCACAGCCTAAACTACCTCATTACCTGCTACATGATGGGTCTTCTCCAGAGCTATCACAAACTTTCTCAACTTGATAAACCAGACTATCAAATCCTATATTATCGAGCCATACCTACAACAAAGGGAACATTCCAATTACATGTGAACATTGATGTCGAAAAGATCATGAGTAGCCACCAGAGAAGCAGGTGGAATCAAATCATTTTCGCATTATCTCACATCAATATGTTTATCTGTGACTGTCTTTGAGCTAGTCGCCAATGATCATAAGCACTAGTAGACAAACAATAATTAAATTGTGTATGATTGCACAAAGCTTCAGACTAGGTTAAGACTAGGTTATCAGCCATCAGGAAGGAGAGAGAGTATAAAGCAAACATTATTACGTGTCTTAAACTTTAAAATCAGTATGAAGAAATCTCATGATGGCTCTTGCAGGAATGAGAATTACTCAAATATTTCTGAAAAGTCATGAGCACTACGGACTACCCTGCTTTGCTATGAAGATGAAAAAACAAAACAGTTATTTTTTATAAGCTGAAAAAAGAGAGTACATACATCGTCAGAAGAAATGAGACTTTGGTTAGATAGGTTGGAAGAAATCCAAAGCAAACGTCAAAGTCAGTCAGTGACAACTCCCCATAATTTAGATGATATTCCATTAAGATCAAAGCCTTACCTCTCTAGGGAAGTGATGATAAGTCTTCTGCAGGAACCGAGAATAGTATGGAGGTAAATGAGGCACAATATCATGTCCATTAGTAATACGTATTGTATTTGGCACACGGTCACTGTAGCGAGATGCAAACACTGCATTGCCAATACGAGGTTGTCCAAATGTCAAAACCTGAACATTCTGTGCTTCATGATTGACCTGGAAATGACGTGTCCCCAGTTATATAAGTAGATCAGACAAATATTGGTCTGGAAAAAAACAGCTTCAGCACACACAATTAGACAGCCAAATAACTTGAATGTTAATACATCAATGGCATTGTCAGGATGGGCCAAAAGAACAGTGCATCAAAAACCATATATCACATTTCACATACAATGGTGAACAATAGAGCAGCCCTTTCTCTCCATGAGGTTTGAAGGTCTAGCGTTGCTCTGTCAAGTTCCCATCCACAATTTTCCCAACACCAAACCCCACACCCACAATAAAACCAACCCCACCCTCAGCTTCAAGAAAAGATGTTAACAATATGGAATAGTGGGATTGGGGTGAATTCACAATTGAGGCGCATTTACATGCTGCCATGAGAAGCAATTGGATGCTGGTGGTGTGAGCCACATTCTGCTAATGGCATAAACAAAAAATTCCAGGTTATGGTGAAAATGGCCCTTGAACTCCAAAACTTACTGTCATAAATAGCAAAGGAGAAACTAAATAAAAAAAGAAGGGCCACAACGCATGGGCATGCTATCACAATCAAATATAGAACAATTTTCAGCAAGAAACCAGAAAGCAAAAGTAAAATTTTAAAATCATTTGTGTTAGGACAAAATGTTATGCTTGCTACTAGTACTTCGAGAAAAGGTATAGTCTAAAGTTTATGCAACCTATGATTCTATCATAGGCCACATGAATGTTTGACTCTAAAAAAATCACCACTTGTCATGGAGAGAGAACAATGGGACATGACTTTGGGGTGGGTACCATTTCTGGTACCAGTTCCGCAACAGGTGCCTAGAAAAGTACACTGGGCCACTCTATTTAACAAAGCTGAGACAAAAGGCATGATTTGGACATCTTAGAATTGGCTCCAGCCCAGTAGTCTGACTGAAGAGGAGCTGCTTCATTTGACTAGAGAGACAGTCAGCAACAGTGCACGAAACACAAAGTTGGGATCCATATATAATCTATTTAAAATGCATTAGCACTTTAAGATTACATGACATAAAATTTGAGCTTCAAGTGCCTAAAAAAGTTATATGTCCAGACCATAAACATATCAACAATCCCATAAAGTTTCCAGCAAGTGAACTTTGTAAGGAATAGTTGGATGTCTTTACCCACTACATTTAAGTAATCAACCAACTCAAAGCTCCAAAGCTTAACATGTACGACTCAATTCACAAAACTAGATACTTCAATAATTGGTGGTTCGCATAAAGATTGTGTGCACCCCATTCTGCTTGTGTTTTGCCTATGGGTTGATCTAACAAAAACATAAGAAAACAAGATGCTATGTATGATGAATTGTAAATACAAATATGAGAGCCATAGAATGTTCAAGATCCACTTTAAGAGTCTAGACACTTCAAGGTAGAGTTGGCAGAGATTCCATATAACCCCTAACAGACCAAAACTGAATAGTTGGAAGAACACAATAGAAAAGAAACCAATAAAATTCACAAGTCCCAGGCATAACAATTTTTCAATTTATCTTACCACAAGATCGAGTCCGCAAAAAGATGCCATAGCCCCTCCCGTAGAATGTCCTGTCACCATGACATTGATGTCTCCATATAATCCTTGGCTCTTGTAACAGCATCCAAAATACCAGGTCGAATTGTCATATTGTGATAAGCAAAATAAAATCCATGATGAACCTAAGCAACAATCAATAGAGCAAGACTGTAACTCAATCCAAATCAGAAGCATCCACAAGTTGCGAGAGGCTTATCATCTCTAGAACTCACCATGGCAAGAACTCACCATGGCACCAGGCATGCCAGGGTAATTTATGTCAAGCTGTTTCCAGTAGAGATCTTCAACCCAATTTTGTATGCTGTAGACATAAATAGAAGCAATCACTAACTGAAAAGCTCAAATGATAAAGAGATGTGATAGAATTTTTCACAGAACAAAATTAGTGAAGTATGTGATCTCCTCGTGACTCCATTTGAAATTACAAGAAAGTAACTTCCGTGTCTTGGTGGAAATGATTCACCCTTTTTTTGTTCGTATGGATGGCAGTCCCATGCGCCTTGTATATGCATTCACCGAGGGTGTTCTTCTTAGCTTAAATTTTGATCAAATCCTTTGCATGTCAATTGTAAGGGGAGGAATTGCAAAAGTTAACATGCATACCTATGTTCTTGGGTACCTCTGAAAGCTATAACCATAGCATTAAGGTCCTTGGCCGCCCCGACATATGCCTATATATATAAAATAGTTTAGAAATAGAGACAAGCAATTAGATGCAACTCAAACATATAGGCATCACAAGCATCCAATTGATAGGCCACCATAAAATGATTTATATACCTGTAAGCAGTGCTGAACGTCTACTATCAGTTCTATGACTTCGAATCCTTGCTTTAATATCAAAAAGGCATTAATAACCAGTTTAGAAGCTCATAAGACGAGGCAACATATGCCCACAAGATCTCATCTTAAAAAATTAGGTATTTAGTACTAAAGATCCATTTTTCATGCAACTTCAGCATAAAAAGTAGTCAAATTACCTTGGTCTTTCCATCACACCTAGGACATGTCCAACTAAAAGGTTTTGTCAAATCTAACATGTAAACCTGCAATAAAAAGCTTTACATTAATTTACAATTTTACAGTATTGAAATGGTGAAACTTGATGCGTAACAAGAAGCTCTAGGCAAATGTGATTTTTTTTTTTTTTTAAAAAGAACACTTACAGCTGATGCATACTCCACCAATATCGTGGCAAGAGTGTGATTGTAAACAGCTTTATGAGCCTTGGACCTCACTTTAAGTTCTACAATTACCGATAGATATTTTGGATTGAAATGCGGTCACACTCATTCAATAACAAGCAATGAATCAAGTTTCTTATGACTCTAACAAGCTATTATGAAAAATCAAGTGAGGGGAACACTTTAAGGAAGCATCAACTTGAAACAACATTCAGTATGTCTTTGCAGTCCTTTGTGAACTGAAGAAGTATTTACAAAATCCAATGCAATCAAGGGAGAATACATAAACAACATAATGCACCGCTTTCCCACAAAGCTACTCCACAAAATCCTACAGGCTACATTCCATAACTCAGCCGAACAAAAGCTAAATAGCCAATGTTCGATCACTCTTAAGATGCTCAACATATTTTTTCCCCAAAGTAGAAATAGAAGAGTGAGATTTGCATTGAACAAATATAAGGAAATTCGATCAATTTGACCATATTCCAGGCGTAGCATTGATCCAATCAACGCTTGACCTTCATATGCTTTGAAAACACCCAATTGTACACCAGAGAGTTTTGCCCCATTCAATCAGGTAGTCTCCAGCTCCACGACACAGTCAACGATTTCCCCCAACCCTAAAATGCCTAATCCCCTAAAGTCACTTTGGACTAGACTAAAGTCGGCTCCATTTATTTATGGTTGTCTGAGCAATCTATCACTTTGGAATTTTAACGGTCGTATCACATCAAACTATAATAAAAAGTATTTTTGAATCATTGGTACAAATTTACCAAAAAAAAGAAAAAGTTTGAGTTTTGATATCATATTAGGCAAAATTTAGGTTTTTATGGTGAAATTTACCCCGTCAACTTTGTTTGTCTACTACTGTCCACTCAAATGGGTGCATTAATTTTTTAAGGGAAAAGACTACAAAAAATCTCAAACTTTGCCCAAAGTGACAAATTTATTCAAAACTTTTTTTTGGTGACATAAAAAAACCCCGAATTTTGCCAATTGTGACACATTTATCTCAAACTTTTCTTCACGACACAAAAATTCCTGAACTTGTATCTGTGTGACACATTTATCCTAAAATATAAGGCATTTTGGTCTTTTACTTTTTAATTTTTTTTTTTTTTTCTTCTTCTTCTCTCTACCCTCCACCCACGAAGGGAAGAGAGAAGAAGAAGAAAAAAAATTTAAAAATAAAAAGGAAAAACATAAAGAATAAGACGAAAATATCCTTTGTGGGGTAAATGTGCTATGGTTTATAAAGTTTGGGATTTTTCATGTCAAATTTTTTTTTTTTTTGTAAATTTATCACTTTGGGTAAATTTTGGGATTTTTGGTAATATTTTTCCATTTTTTAACGACTATCTTAGACGAAACTTTGACGGAATATATTTTTGAGTCACTTATACAAATTTGGATTTTTGATGATAAAAAAGTTTTGAATAATTAGTGTTATAGTGAATATAGTTTTGGATTTTTGATAGAATTGCCACTCGTTGTCATTCATCCATCGCCATGACAAGCCCTCATTTTCACTCGTGGATCACCAGCAACGTTTAACTCCTCATCCATTCAACTTGTCTACTATCCCTTGGTCTCTTTTTTAATCTGTGCGGAGCTTGCAATCTATGTCTAATGGAAGTCGCGACCAGCAGAGGTTGCCATCCCTGCACAGCCACAGATCTGTGGTTGTATATGGCCGCGGTGTCAGAGCTCAACTCCTTTAAGGGCCTATTTGTTAAAAAAAAAAATTGTTCCTTTAAACAAAATTTTTTATTTTTTCCTTCCAAGGAACAAAAAAAAAAAAAAAAAAGAAATGTGTTTGATAAAACTTTTGTTCCTTAATAAAAATTTATTTTTTTGTTCCGTGAATAGATTTGAAACAGAAATAAGAAGTTTAAAAAAAAATAACTTCTTGTTCTCGAGAACAATTTCTAGAATCAATTTTTCTTTCTTCTTTTTTCTACTCTTTTCTTCTTCTTTTTCTTCTTCTTCTTCTTCTTCCTTTTGACTGGTCGCTAGAGCGTCGTCAGCCCCCAGAGACGCCGAGCCTTGCCATGGTTGGGTGAGGTCGACCTTGCCTAGGTCAGGGTGAGGCCAAGCCTTGCTAACCGAGGCGAGGCTCAGCCTCGCCAGGCCAAGGAGAGGCCAACCTTGCACCACCTAGGCGAGGATGAGCCTCACCGGTGGCCTAGCAAGGCTCCAGCAAGTTCACTGGCCCTTGCCCAGCTGGTTGCGGCAGAGGCCACAAAGGAGGAAGAAGGAAAAAAAGAAAAAAGGAAAAATATAATAAAAATATTTAAAAATTAAAAGAAACAATAAAATTATATAATTTTACCAAAAGTATTTCTATTTTGGGAATATAAATTTTTTACGAGTTATCACGCACGTTTTTATACTCATAAACTGTTTCCAAGAATAGAATCAAAAGAAATCACTTTTCCTCAAAATTATTCTCTGAAATAAAATCGTTACTAAACATACTTTAATTCGTTCAATTTTTTGAGCAACGGATTCTTTAAAATCAATACCAAAAAACAATACGGAAACTCCTGTCCAGGAGGGCATTTGGGTATTTTGGTAGCAACAAAAGACAAATGCACATAATGATCTACAGATTCCGAAAATGAAAAGGGAGGGAGGAGCAGAGGAAAAGGACAAGGGTCAGTGATTACGGATGAAGAGCAAGCTGTCAGCTGTCGACGATGGCATCGGGGAGTGATGATATCGTGTGTAGTGAAGGCGGAGCCAATTAATAAAAAAATGATTTTTTCATTAAAAATTTCAAATTGATATATTTATAATAAATTTATTCTAAATTAATCATTAAAAAATTTAAAATTTATACATTTGTGATCGATTTATTATAAATTAATCACTAAAAATTCAAAAACGATATATTTCTCGACAAATTTTCTTTTTGTTATTTTTCGTTAAATTTTATTATCAAATTATTTGAATTTTTTGTGATATTAATCTAATTTAACAAAAACTAATGAAGAGTAAATTTGTTAAAAATGTAGCAGTTTAGGATTTTTGATAATCAAAAAATTAAATTGAGATAAACTTATCATAAGTATATTAGTTTGGGGGTTTTTTTTTTAATGATATTAACTCAAAAGAAAAAGATGCTAAATCAACTTGGCTCACGTGTTAGGGCGATTTGTGGCCTCAAGTATTGGACGGTAACACACGTATTCAGATGAATGAGGTGATTCCTATGGGAAGTTCACCCGATCTACCGCTTGAGTTGTGTTCACGTGGGCAATACCTGCTCCATGAATAGAGACGAAGTTGAGAGAGTCATATTTCTCCAAACTTGTATTTGCAATTTTTCATATTCGGAGAGCACGAAAATTGGACAAGGATGGATTTCTCCAAAATTAGCCCCGATTGGACACCCCAACTTTGAAGCAACACTACAATTATGTGCAGGCAGAGACACAGGTGCGTCTCATGCAATGTCATTCCTATAATATAGGGGCAAGGGTGTGGAGAGAAAATCCAAGGGGAGATATATTTATAATTTGTGGTCAAAATGACGCATTTGGTAATTATTCTATTTCGGAAATTTTTTTTATTAGAAATAATTTTTTATAATTCTATTCCTAGGAATAATTTCTGAGTGAAAGAACGCATTTGATGACTATCCAAAATTATATTCCCAAGATAGAAATGCACTTAGTAAGATTCTTAAATTTTTCTAGTTCTTTTAATACTTTTATTATATATATTTTATTTTTTTTTTTTCCTTCTTTTTTTCTCTTTGGTGGCCGGCGATCGACTGGACAAGGCCAAGCCTAACTAGTGGCCGGGCGAGCCTCGCTAGGCCACCGTTGAGACTCGACCTCGCTCGGGCGATGGGAGGTTGGCCTCACCCTAGCTTGGCGAGGCTGAGTCTCGCATCGAGCCTCATGCCAATCGGCGAGGCTCCGCAAACTTTGTAATGAATAGTTGGATGTCTTAACCACTAAGTTTAAGTATTCAACCAACTCAAAGCTCCAAAGCTTAACATGTATGACTCAATTCACATAACTAGATACTTCGACAATTGGTGGTTCGCATAAAGACTCTGTGCACCCCATTCTGCTTGTGTTTTGTCTATGGATTGATCTAACAAAAACATAAGAAAACAAGATATAACGAATTGTAAATACAAATATGAAAGCCATAGAATGTTCGAGATCCACGTAAAGAGTCTAGACACTTCAAGGTAGAGAGTTGGCAGACAATTCCAGATAACCCCTAACAGACCAAAACTGAGTAGTTGAAAGAGCATGATAGTAAAGAAACCAATAGAATTCACAAGTCCCAGGCATAACAGTTTTTCAATTTATCTTACCACAAGATCGAGTCCGCCGAAGGATGCCATAGCCCCTCCCATAGAATGCCCTGTCACCATGATGTTGATGTCTCCATATAAATCCTTGGCTCTTATAACCGCATCCAAAATACTAGGTCCAATTGTTGTATTGTGATAAGCAAAATAAAATCCATGATGAACCTAAGCAACAATCAGTAGAGTAAGACCATAACTCAATCCAAATCAGAAGTATCCACAGGTTGCGAGAGGCTTATCATCTCTAGAACTCACCATGGCACCAGGCATGCCAGGGTAATTTATGTCAAGCTATTTCCAGTAGAGATCTTCAACCCAATTTTGTATGCTGTAGACATAAATAGAAGCAATCACTAACTGAAAAGCTCAAATGATAAAGAGACATGACAAAATTTTTCACAGAACAAAATTAGTGAAGTATGGGATCTCCTCGTCACTCCATCTGAGATTACAAGAAAGTAACTTCTGTGTCTTGGTGGAAATGATTCACCCTTTTTCTGTTCGTATGGACATCAGTCTCATGTGCCTTGTGTACATATTCATTGAGGGTGTTCTTCTTAGCTTAAATTTTGATCAAATCCTTTACATGTCAATTGTAAGGGGAGGAGTTGCAAAAGTTAACATGCATACCTATGTTCTTGGGTGCCTCTGAAAGCTATAACCATAGCATTAAGGTCCTTGGCCACCCCGACATATGCCTATATATATATATAATAGTTTAGAAATAGAGACAAATAAATAGATGCAATTCAAACATAGAGGCATCACAAGCATCCAATTGATAGGCCACCATAAAACGATTTATATACCTATAAGCAGTGCTGAACGTCAACTATCAGTTCAACGACTTTGAATCCCTGCTTTCATATCAAAAAGGCATGAATAACCAGTTCAGAAGCTCATAAGACAAGGTAGCATATGTCCACAAAATCTCATCTTAAAAAATTGGGTATTTAATACTAAAGATCCATTCTTCACACAACCTTAGCATAAAAAGTAGTTAAATTACCTTGGTCTTTCCATCACATCTAGGACATGTCTAACTAAAAAGTTCTGTCAAATCTGACATGTAAACCTGCAATAAAAAGCTTTGCTTTAATTTACAATTTTATTGTATTAAAATGGTGAAACCTGATGCGTAACAAGAAGCTCTAAGAAAATGTGAATTTTTTTTTTAAAGGACACTTATGGCTGATGCATACTCCACCAATACCGTGGCTATAGTGTGATTGTAAATAGCTTTATGAACCCTGGACCTTGCTTTAAGCTCTGCATTTACCAGTAGATAAAATTTTGGATTGAAATGCGGTCACACTCATTCAATCACAAGCAATGAATCAAGTTTCTTATGACTCTAACAAGCTATTATGACAAATCAAGTGAGGGGAACACTTTAAGGAAACATCAACTCGAAACAACATTCAGTATGTCTTTGCAGTCCTTCTTTGTGAACTGAATAAGTATTTACAAAATCCAATGCAATCAAGGGGGAATACCTAAACAACATAACGCACTGCTTTCCCACAAAGCTACTCCACGAAAACCTACATGCTACAATCCATAACTCAACTGAACAAAAGCTGAATAACAATTGTTCAATCACTCTTGAGATGCTCAACATATGTTTTCCCCGAAGTAGAAACAGCAGAGTGAGATTTGCATTTGAACAAATATAAGGAAATTCAATTAATCTGGCCCTATTCCAGGCGTAGCATTGATCCAAACTCGGTAATCTAAGGGCTTAACAGAACCAACCAAATACAACTCAACGCTTGTCCTTCATATGCTTTGAAAACACCTAATTGTACACCAGAGGTGTGACATCCTGAAATTCGACCTCGTTTCGATAAAGTGAAATGGGCATTTCGTCAACGTGTTTACGGTCCTTTTTCTCTGAGCTGATCACTCACGAGTTAACTAACTTATTGAGTGAAGCCGTTAAGGGATGTACCTGTAGTAAAATCCCTAAAAGCTACTCAATTTGTTGGATTGGACTAAAATCACGTCCGATCGATTTTTAACCACGAAATTGAACTCGATTTCGGGAATCGAATTTTAAGCGCGTCATAATTCTTATTTTTAGGATTCTGTCTCATCGCTCGTCAATTTATTGACGGGTCCGAAATTTCAATAAAGAAATTATCGGAAGAAGAATTGAAGCCCAAAAAGAAAATTGAAAGGAAAAGGAAAAATTGAATTATTTAATAATGTATTTCCTTTTTCCTTTTTCCTCTCTCTCCCTCTCTTTTCTTTTCTTTCTTTTTCTTTCTTTTCTTTCTCTCTCCTCTCCCCTTTTTCCCTCCCCCTTCGTGCGATTTCTCCCCCCACCGCCCACTTTCTCTCTCTCTTTTTCCCCTTTGACCAGTCAATGCTTATCTCCCCTCCTCTCTCTCATCTCTCTCCCTCGACATTTCCTCCCCCCTTCCGTTCGAGCGAACCAGAAGCGGAGGAAGACCAGAAGCTGCAGTTCCGTTGCCGCCCGCTCGCCGCTCGTCCCGCCGCCGCACCGCCGCCCGCACCCGCGCTGCGCCCGTGCGCCCGCCGTCCCGCCATCCGTTGCTCGCTGCAGCGCTTCCCCCGAGCGGACCCAGCTCTGTTCGCTCCTGTTCCAGCCCCGTCCGGCCACCTCCGGCCACCGCCTAGCCCCGCGGCCTTCCCCTCACCGCCCTAGCCGCCGGAGCAGCCACGGCCAACCCTGTCCAGCAACCCACGAAATGGGTTTCCAGCTGGTTCGGGCCCGTTTTGGGCCGTTTTCGGGCCCCGAACCCGAGGCCCGCTTTGGGAAGAATTGTTCCTCGCGCCGCCGTCGGATTGATCTGATTTGCGCGCGATTTGGTGAGTAATCTCACTAATCCCGGATTAGTTGGCTAATTATGCTTTAGGTTGGTTTAGTTTTAATTAATTATATTTAGGTTGTTAGATTAGAATTAATTAGCAATTATTAGTCAATTGTGATGCGATTTAGATAAATTGATTGCGCAATTAGCAAGTAGACGTGGTTTACTATTTATTGGGAGTGTCTCGAATTTTCGGACCCCTAATCGGGCTTCAATTTGGCAATTCGGGCCTAAGGGAGATTTTTGGCATTTAAATATTAATTTTCGGAATTAAATTAAATAATTATTTATTTTCCGAAAATTCAAGGGAGATGGTTTGGAACCGGAATATTATGCTGATGATCGTGGCGAAGTCTGTTTATTTAATCGGACTTTATTTTAAGCTAAATTGAATTTTTAATATTAATTAATTTTCGAAATTAATTAAATAATTATTTATTTTCCGAAAATTTAACTGGGATGGCCCGTGACCGGAAAATTATGCTGATGACCGTGGTGAAGTTCGTTTATTGAATTGGGCCTTATTTTGAGCTAAACGGAATTTGTAATATTTAATAATTAATTTTCGAAATTAATTAATTAATTATTTATTTTTCAGAAATTAAGATTTTGATGGCCGACGACCGAAATCTCGTGCTGATTGTCGTGGCGCAGTTCGTTTATTTATTTGAGCTTTGAATTGTGCCAAATTGATTTAATTGTGGATATTTAGGATATGTTCCTAAATTGATTATTTGGGTAAATTGAGTACGAATTAAGGTTGTGGATAATTACTTTAGAAATGGGATGAATCATCATGAAAGGCACGGGGCTTGATGATTAGATATATCACCTCGGAGAATGCACATGGCTCGGTGACGAAGTATGTCGCCTTGGAGAATGCATGTGGCTCGGTGATTAAGTTTGGCATCTAAAAGGACACGTGGGCCGGTAATTTGATGCATTACACCGGAGAATGTACGTGGTCCCAATGAGACATTTGGCATCTAAAAGACACGTGGGCCTCGGTAATTTGATGCATTACCTCGGAGAATGCACGTGGTCCCAATGAGTACATTTGGCATCCTGAAGAGACACGTGGGCTCGGTGACTTGATGCATCGCCTCGGAGAATGCACATGGGCTCGCTGATTCAAAATGGCATTTTAAAGGGCACGTGGGCTCGGTAAATTAATGCATTACCTCGAAGAATGCACGTGGCTCGGTAATTGGTTTTGTCAATTGAGACTGTATAACAATAGCTTGAATGACCGGGAAAGGGTCAGTCTGATACGTAATCGACTAGGTCGATTGATCATTGATTTGATTTGATGTCGTTGATTAATTGATTGATTAGAAATGACCGTGAGTGGTCTTATTGACATGTAATCGACTATGTCGATTTGATCGATGCTTCGATCAGTGATATGATTGCTTGGGTGCCTATTATGAATTGTACTGACTTGCAGGTGGGATATGAGGCCAAGGTACGTCTTCTGCCCTATGCGTGTATAGGCAGCCTATAGTATAATAGTTTACTAATTGGGCTTAGTGGGGTAGAACTCGCTGAGACGTAGTCTCATTCCAGTTTGGGGAAAAACATTTCAGGACCCCGATGAGGAGCTGATGAGGAGGAGTCTGAGAAGGAGAACTCGGATGTGAAACTTAAAGAGAAGGATTTTTGGAAGAAGAAGATAATCCTGAGAGGGGCCTTGAGTATGGCCTGGATGGGCTGAGAGTTTATCTTCTTTTGAGAATTTCTTTTGAAGTGAATAGTTATAAATTGGTTTGTGTTTTGTATAAAAGTTTGGTTATAAATTTCAATATGAAAAATATGGCCCTGCTTTTCTATCCCATCATTTTATTGTCTGGGGATTTTAACTGCTTCCGCATGTGCGTAATAAACGAAAGGGTCGGCGATACTTTGTCCTGGGATATCGCATAAGAAAATCGACCAAGTGAGAAGGATGTGTGCGTCCCCGAGGATCGGGACGTGACAAGAGGGATCATATAGTTTTGCCCCATTCAATCAGGTACTCCAGCTCCACGACACAGTCAACGATTTCCCCCGACCCTGAAATACCTAATCCCCTAAATTCACAATACAAATCTCGCTGTCCGTGCTAAAAAACTGACGTACTCAATCCTAGCGCCTTTCTATTCGTGCCTTCTCACAATCAAAACTCCCCATCGGAGAATCAGAGCAGTTGACTGATGCATGAACGCGAATTGCAATTACCTCTCGCCCCGCTTGCGGCAACCAAGCACGTCAAAACAACCATCGCCCTCAACCACGACCCGCTCCGCTCCATATCCTGCAAGAGAAAACGGATCCAACAGCGTCGTCGAGAAAAGGACAAAAAAGAAAAGCACGAAATCGCGCCAAAAAAAAAAACTCCAATCTCCGCACCTTTCATGTACGCAAACAATCACGCGCTATCAAAACGGCGCGAATGGGCGGAGAGAGAGAGAGAGAGAGAGAGAGAGAGAAGGGGAGAGATCGCTCGAATTCGAATCTCGATTCCGGACTCTCTGGCGTCGTTCGTGGACTTTCATTATGGCGATTGAGAGCCGCAGCGACTTGTTGGGGGCGAAGGGAAGCGCAGGACGACGACGAATTTACGTATCATTCCGGATTTGCCCTCGGTTTCTTCCTCCGTCGGCGGGCATATTCCGTGTCGCGTTCGGTGATTTCGTCGCTTGCACGAGGGCAACGAAGGAAGTTCATCTGAAATCGGGGACCGTTGAGGATGACCGGGCGTCGATTTCATCCGTTTTCTTCTGCTTTTGGTCAAAATTTGGGGTTTCTGTCTCTCTCTTTTTGGAGCTTCCCTTGGGTTTCTCCACGTCAGCACTTTGACTCGCGGCTTGGCTCAAACTAGAATTCCAAAAAAAAAAAAGAGGCTAAAATTAATGCTAATATTCGTGGAGGTATATGGAAATGCAAGTACTACTTCGGACGAATGTTTTAGAATTCAAGATCGAATCGATCTAATAACTCGACTTATTCGAATTTGAAAAGAATGTAAGTATGCTTGAGTGACCGGCAAGTCGAGCTTCATTGCAAATCATGGAACCTACTTCTCTTGATTTAAGGGAGAGTTGCAGAAGGCGACTTGCCATATGTATTGATTCTCAATGCTCTTGGTGTTTTTATTGAGTTGGATACAATAGTTACTATTTCAGTTGATACCGTAAAAAACTCCAAACTGGCACACACTTGACAAATTTACCATAAATTAATTTTTTTATCACTAAAAACTTATACCGATACACCTATGATAAATTTACTAATTATTAGTCAGTATTGAAATTTCTTATTAAATTGTTGAGTTAGATAACGTGTACTGCTAACGGATATACTAGTTTAAAATTTTACATTTCATTAGTTTACATTAAACTGTTAAATTGCCAAGTTTGATGACAGTTGACATATGTACAAATTTAAGATTTTACATTCCATTTATCATAGTTATCATGGTATTGATTCAATTAAACGAAAATTAACAACAAATAAATTTGTCATCAATGTACTATATTAAAGTTTTTTTGTAGTAAGTTCATCAAATGTATAACGGTTTTGGATTTTTTATGATTAAAATATTAATTCATGGTAAATTATTTTGAATTTTTTGCGCTATTAACTCTTTTTATTTTTTAGAATTTCGAGTTTAGTTGCTTTGTCTAAAATATACAAACTACTCATGATGTGAGCACATTTAGAATTGATCATTGCCTTAAAAATTACAGCATTATCGTCTTATAGTTGCTCAATGGAATGTATGAGTCGTACGAATATCATGATTAAATGTTTTACATATAAAAAGAACATGAAGTACAATGAGTTTCTAATATGGAACAAAAAGGTTGCAAGTGTACATTTTAAGAGGACAAAGATTGCAAATGAATTTTTATTTTTTTATTTTGCATTTAGCTCACACTAATAATATAAATAAGAACATTAATACGAGGTGCGTGCCATATTTGGTGGCTCTCGCAAATTTATATTGGTAGTGAAATATTTATAAAACTACAGTGAAATCAGTACAGAAAACCTAAGTAGCACCGATACCGACACGCAACGCGATACGATACAACATGCCGACACGTCATTCCTCAAAAAATAAAGAATTCAGACATGTTGTATTATATTCATATTTTATTATTTTTATGATTATTTCAATCAAATTAATCTGATTCAAATTCACAAATAAATAAATAAATAAAATCCTATAATAAATTTACACTAAAAACATTAATCCATAATTTATTAATATCCTTCATTGTTTCAATTTGATAAATTCAACTCCATTTCAATAAATCCATAAAACTTGGAAAGAAAAAACAAGTAATTTACATTTTAGACTTACTTGTCAGACGTATCGAAAGAAAAAAGAAAAAACTTGAAGGTAAATTATGTATCATGAAAAGTGAGTTAAAAAAAATGTTAGAAAATATTAGGCTTTCATTATTTCTTAATTTGCTATTTTTATTATTATTTGTTATTTTTTTCATGTATATATTTTGACCACTCATTTTTTGAAATTTTTTAAAATTGATCGCATGTCGAAATCGTGTGTCAAAAACTCTTATGCGGAAATTCCCACTTGAGTATCGAAAAAATTGATTAGGTGTTAGATTTTTCGATACGTGTTGATCAAATATCGTAGAGTGTTGGACATGTATCGAAGCGTTGACACAACACAAAAACTCCCAAAGAGTATCAATGCTTCATATCATAAAAACAATAGGTGGGAGTTAAGAAAAAGGTGATGTTCAAGAAAAATTATCACGTAGAGCAAAATAATCAATTTCATAGACACCCGATCTTTTCCTTTAAATGGAGTAGAGATAAATGAATTGGTGTGACTTAGGTCAAACTTTACAAGCATGAAACTGATTAATCCACTGCTCATTTTTTGTTGCTAGGCCTATACACTACTCATTTGCTTTATAAAAAGAAGATATGAACACGAAAAAATAGCAAACCCACCCCCGAACATGTTAGCTCAATGATAAAGAGGCTGCATGGCCCTTTGCGGGTTCATAAATTCAAAGCCATATCAAGAACGAATTTCCGACTAGTTAGAATCTTGAGTATTTACAATCTCCTTCCAAACTTATAGCATGTTGATAGAATTTATAATGACAGACTCATACATGTATTAACAAAAATATTAGTTGTGTTTCAAACTAAATGCACTATAATGATTAAGGAATCTTATGATGATATTAAGAGTGAATAGCCGTAATAATCATATTTTCGTACTTCTTTATTTATCAGAAAAATTTCGCAACCCATCACGGCGTGGGCGGCGAGGCCAGGCCGGACCACCTCCCGATCCTCGAGCCGCGGGTCCATCTCGCGCTGGCCAATTCCCGCCGGCTTTAATTCCCGGAAATTTCGCACCCAGTCGTACATAACGAAACCGAATAAGGGGGGAATAAAAAAAAAAACCCGGAATAAAAAAAAAACCCAATGGATAATTTAAAAAATCATAATAAAAGCGAAGGGACTATTTATTTAAAACAAAATTACGAAAAAGCGCAAACCCTCCTCCCCTCCCTCGCTTCCTCCCTTTTCGGACACCGACTCCGATCGAACGAACCACTCATCGGCCTCCGCCCCCTTTTTAATTCCGATCGTCGCTTCGGATTTCGATTCGGCCTCTCTCTCCCTCTCTCTCCCTCTCTCTCTCTCTCTTTCTAGAAAGAGCAACGACGAACTCATCGATCGACCGATCCCGCCAATCTCCGCTGTGGGCAGGTCTTCGGCACCGATCGCCATGGCGAGGCCCTCGAAAGGCGAGGCGTTAGGGTCGAAACATTGTTCGACCCAAACCAAACACGTTACTTACATTAAAGGAACACCCAAAAAGCAAAACACAATTTCCCTTTATGAAAAAGAGATTGAAAGGGAAACTTGAGCCGCCTCCCTCCGTCGTCGCCACCGGCGGAGTTGCCGATGCCATGTCCAAGGCGATCGTTGCCGGCATCCAACCCTCTCCGTCGTCTTTGTGGTCTGCCCGTTCTTGACGCCGCTCGTCCATGGCCGCGGTCAAGCTCCAGCCATCTCATCCACGGCCGCTCTTCCCTGACATCAATTCCTCTGTTTTTTCTTTTGCTGTTTGACCTCCCAGTCCATGGCCGTTGACATCTCAAACTCGCCGTCAAGGCTCATGGCCATGGATGGGCTGCGGTCGCCAGATCTGTGGAGAAGCCTCCTCGCGAGCAATGGACGAGCTAGGCTTGCATCCACGGACGATACCGATCTCGGAGGCACGACTCCGGTCCGATCGGACGGGCAACAACCACGAGCAACGGTGACGATGGAGGGGTGGCTCGGCCATAGACGGGGCCAACCACGAGCCGGCCGCCCGCGACGACGGAGGGGACAATGGTAGTCCATAGGCCGTCGTTGCTCGTGACGGGACTTCTGGGTCTGCAACCATGGCTCTAACGAAAGTGGCTCATCCATGGTTGCGAGCGACGGTGGTCGACTTCCGATCCGCAATTCCGTTGCTTGTGGACGGCGATTTTAACATCTCGTAGAACGATGAGACGGACAAAATAGAGGAAGCCAGCCATGCTCGGCGGTGACCCCGCCATTGGCAACGGAGGAGGGACGGAGGTCGGGCGGTTATGGACGAAGGAGGGGGAAGAGAGGGGTCAAGAGAAGATTTTTTAGGGCGTGCATGTTTTTGTTCTGAAAAGTGTTTATAAACACTTTTTCTGTTTTTTTGTTCCAGGGAACAAAAAAAGAACAGAAACGCGTTTGTTTGCGTTTCTTCTTTTTTTGTTTTTTCGTTTCGGAACAAAATTGAAACAAAATCGAAACAACTTTTTGTTGTTTCTCTACTCCAGAAACACTTCTGAGAAATCAAGAAAGAACAGAAATAAAAAACACAATGGAACAAAACGGGAACAAATCATCGAAGCTCTTCTTCTCCTTCGTGCCCGTGCGAAGCTCCTCTCCCCCGACGCCTCCCCTCTCCGGCGCCTCCCACTCGGGCGGAATCTCCGGCGACTCCCCCCTCCGGCGACTCTCCGGCGCCTCCCCACTCCGCTCACTCCCCGGCTTCGACAGTGGTGCTCCGTCAACCGGCTGAAGCGCGCCCAGTCCAGGTAGGCCCGCTGCTCCTCCATCTCCGTTCGAAGAAGTCGAGCTCGGCGACACCCACGTTCGCCGACCACCGCCGGACGCTCGCTGCAGCTGCTCTGCCGAGCTCGAGCAGCTGTGGTCGCTCGGCAGAGCAGCTCGAGCGAGCGAGCTCGAGCCCCAAAGGGAGCCGTCGCCCAGATCTGCTAGATCTGGGCGACAGTTGCTCGCCGGAGCCGCTCTGCTCGCGTCTCGTCGATCGATCAGGGCCTCCCCAGATTCCGTCGCGTCTCGTCGCGCGGAGCGCTTCGGAGCCTTCCCTAGGGCTCGGATCTCGCGGTTCTTCGCCTGGATCGATCCTTCGATTCGGAGGTAAGCACCTCTCTAATCCGTCGGCGCCGCGGTTCTTGTCCGGTCGGCCGCGCCGCGATGCGGTTGCGGACGATTCGCATTGCCTCGCGAGGGAGCGAGGAGTGATGGAATTCTGTCTCGGTGGATCGTAGTCGGTCTCTTTTTTTTTTTTTTTTTGTCGTTTAACTGTAGAAATCTTCGATTTGCATTGAGGTCCGTGTGAGTGCGGGTTTGGTTTTCGGGAGCGAAAATGGGAGTCCGAAACGGTGATTTTCGTGCGGTTAGTGGTGAAATTCGATCCGGATCTGGGAATTTCTTGTAGTCTAGTTTAGGTCTCTGTTGGGGTTGGATGGTTGGGGCATTGCTGTTTACTTGCATTTGCTGTTGAGCTGATGATGCGTGCAGATCTGATGGGATCCTTTGAAATTTTGTGTTGCAGTGGTTATGTTTCAGTAGGTCTCCAAGACCAGAGTCGAAATTTTCAAAAAATGCCGGTAAAGACAGCGCAATCATCTTTTCGGGATCGGACGCAGGAGTTTCATAGTATAGCGGAGAGATTGAAGAAGTCGGTTTCTTCTGATGCTGTTGATGAGTGGGCTTTGACTCTGATTCATCCTGACAGTGAGAGTTATGGCACCTGCCTTTAATGGTTGAACCGGGATCCCAAATTGATGTCGGGCATTGTTCACTGGCATCTTGCATCTGATTTTAGGAGGTGTTGTGGAAATTGGATTCGATGCTCAGGAGTGTTATGTGCCGGGCTACAGTTTATGGGTATTTAACTGGCATCATCTCCAATCTGAGTCCATGACATTGATTAGCTACTTAGACCCCGTTTGTTCCTTTCACGACCTTGTTAATCCGAGGACGATTCGATCGTCGTCTCGGCTCCTTGGCGTGCTTTGTTCGGAAGCTGCGGTTCTCGGAGCTGGTCTATGAGAGATACGATACTTTGTATGTTGCGTAAGCCTCCGAAGATGCGTGGACTATCTTTTCATCGACGTTCTTTGACATACTTCTTTGTCGGGGCACTTGTTGTGCTGCTGTGGGTATTAGCAACACCTTAGGTTTTAGATGTCATGGTGATTGATGCTTAGGGTTGTATAATTGCCTTTATAGGGCTGAAATTTTATTTTAATCCAAACTTAATTGCTTATGATCTTTCTTATCACCGAGAGTACCAGACTATTGATTATGATTTAGTAGAAACTGCGGTCTGCAATTTTTCAAGCAAATGAGCACACGTGGAGCTGATATGCACGGGTCCTGGTTCTACAAAATGAGAAAAGATTTCTAATCAAAGTTAGAAAGTGACATGTGAGCACATGAAACATTAAACTCTGTTTGCATTGGATGAATTAGTTAATTGCATTCAATTCTGATAGCTTCAGCCTTTACTATGCACCTTCAAACGTTTTTTGTTTACAAACCAAATAGCTTTTAGTTTGTTAGATATGTTTTCTTACGAAAAGTTTGGCAATGGCACTCATTAAAAAATGTAGATATCTTTTTCTGCGAATTTCTTATTTGGCAATGGGTAAAATTTCTTATTTGGTGGAATTTTTCCTCCTCGTACAATGCATGTAATGTCTCGAGATATCTTTCTATAACATAGTTCTAATCATCATTTGTTTACTTGTAACTTGAGTTTCCGCCTACCGGCTTATTCTAGGTTCTTTTCTCGCATTATAAATCAAGTTATTTAGTCCAAACTCACTCATTTACTCATGCTTTAAAACTAAAAAATTAAAAAGTACTTGAAAAAAATTTGATACAAACTTTACTTACAATTTTTTTACGAAATATGCCATATGATCACCCATATAAAATGTTTGTCTTCACTCACCATGAATAAAATAAAATTAATGAGCATTTCATAGGAATGAGAATTCAATATTAAGTTTAAACTTTATTAAATAAAAGCTTTTTTAAAAAAAAAAAATTGGAAACATAAATTTTTTGTGGTTTACCAAACGTGTTTCTGTTCTTTTTCTATTCTAGGAACAGAAATTGACTGCAGTTATCAAACGTGTTTCTGTTCTTTTTCTATTCCAAGAACAGTTTTTTTTTACACTTACCAAACGCGTTCTTTTGTTCAAAAACTGTTTCCGGAACAGAAACACTTTTTTTTGTTTCTGTTCCCTGGAACAAAAAAAGAACAGAAACGTTACCAAACGCACCCTTAATTTTTTTTTCCTCAAATTCTACATCGACATGGAATTAGCAGACACGTGACATGAGTGAAAATACAAACCGTCCACAGAATGTCCGCTACTAATTATCCAGCTGTCTTTGAACAAAAAATAATCATCTAGCTGTCCTTTTCTTTCTTTTATTTTTTCCTTCTATTTTTTGGAAAAAGCAATCTGTCTTTTTCTCTTCCCAAACATAGATTGTATATTTTGTCACACTAATCGTCACTAAATACAATAATCCATAATTATTGTTTATTGCAAAACATATGTCTATAATTTAATAGGTTGTTCGAGTATAATGAAAACCCATAAACCAGACCTGAAATTTCAATTCGGGTCTTATGTGTTTTGGGTTGAATCGGGGTGGGTCATAATGTGCAACCATTACAATTTGGGTCTGGTCGGGTAACATCAAAACCCGACCCGGCCTGACCCATCGACACCCCTAGTTCAAATAGCACTAGAGTTAAAAGCATTTTCGAGGTGTACTTGTTTCTTGCTCTTCGTTAGGGGTTTACTATTTTCTGGGGTACTCTCGGTTGGATGAAGAAGAGCCGAAGTTGAGAGTGTCTCTCGCTCGTAGCGTAGGCATGTTGTTCAATTGTGCATGCCAAAAACTATGCCTTTGGGAGGGCTTTCTGTTTTTTTTCCTGGTTGGTTGGTTGGTTTTGCATCTCCATGGCTAGAACACTCGAGCAGAGCTGCAACTTTTCATGTTTCTTATATTCGAAACTGATGACTCGGGTTTTTCCCTTTTATTTCAACATTTCCTTGTGATTGAAAGCTTCATCAATCACTTCTCACCATATACTAAGTGGGAAACAATGGCAAACAGCGCTCGTTAATCTTGCTCTGCTTCTCTCTTTACATACACGACTTCTTAAGTTGGGCCAGTGCTGTCATACGTCTGAAATGTTGTTAGATACTTGTAAGTATGACTCAGTGAGGATCAGAATCGTTGCCACTAATTTATTTTTGCATTCTTTTTCCCATTCATTCCACAGGAAGATAATGGTGAAACAGAAGTTAGCAAGCGTGAGAAGGCCAGGCTTCGTGAAATGCAAAAGTTGAAGAAGCGGAAGATTCAGGAAATATTGGATCAGTAAAATGCCGCTGTTGATGCTGATATGGTGCCTTTCCATTCTAAAAATGACTCTCTCTTGCACTATTTCGAGTTCATATATTGATTATGACAGTAAAATTTTCTTGTTTTTGAAATAATTTTTCAAGAATAATAAGGGAAAAGGATAGTTGAAGTATCTCCTGCAGCAAACTGACATTTTTGCTCATTTTGCCAAAGGGAACCAGTCTGCTTCACAGAAAATCAAAGGAAGCTACCATTACCAATGACAATTCTCTCTGTATTTTGTGCATTGCAGATACAATCTCCCGTACATATGTTCCTTTTGACAACTTGCTGAACAATTTCTGCATTGGTCCTAACTTTCTTCATACTTCATAGTTGCTTATTTAGGACTGAAAGCTTTGTTTGATCCTTGGCGGACCTTTTGCTATATATCAATAATTGCCTAATGCTGGAATTCTTTAGAGGAAAGGTGCCTATGGTCCAGTGGTCTAACCCTGGCTAGACTGTCACTTACATTTGGTGTTGAGGTTCCATATTCAAAGGGAATTGAGATTTGCTAATATTTATGCAAATGAACGATGTTCAATTGTAACCTTTTTTCTCTTCCAGTGGACAAATAAACATCTGCTCATGCTTAAAAGTGGAGAAAACATGTTTGTGAAGTTCAAGTCATCATTTTGCAGACCATTTCTGTGTTCAGCATTCATGTTTGTTCAGTGACGTTTTTCTTTGGTTAACGTGTAGGGGTCGTCATGAATCTAAAATAACTGAAGAGGATGAAGATGAAGAATGTCTTAAGGGGGAGGAAGATGGCTTGTCTGGTACAGGAAACATGCGGCTGCTGACATGACCCTCTTGTAATCTCTCTCTCTCTCTCTCTCTCGTTTGATTGAAAGAAGGATAGTCTTTGCTGCTTATACCTCTCCTGTACCCCTGCTCTGACTTGTAGAAGCTGTAATGTTTGCTGCAATTTCAGAACGCTACGTAATGTGGGATTGTCAATGTTCTTGGTGTTGACATGATTCCTCATCACTAACAATTATAGTACTCCAAGTACTTACTTTGGTGTTGACTAAGTAGAGGTTTTTGACTTCTCTTCCCGGCCCTTGTCTAGGCAGGAACCTCTTGCACTGGGCACAAACCTTTATTATATTGTCGTCTTGCTCCAGAAAGATTCTGTTTTGCTCTGATTTCTGCAATTATCTTGCCAACAGGATATCTCCAGCAAATATGAGTTAACTGCTTTCTTAAGTTCTATTTGTATGCTTTTTTGCAGGTATACAAGGGAAGATGAGGGATTACCAGCTTGGTGGATTGAATCGGCTCATAGGATTGTATGAGAATGGCATTAACGGAATACTTGCTGATGAAATGGTAGGTCACGGGCTGCAGCATTTAGATGTGTGTAGTATGGAAGCTGGAAAGGCTAGAAGATGCAGAGCTTAGAGAAAATTTGCTTATAAAAATTCCAATGATATCTTGGAGATATTCATCTTGTGAGATCTTGAAATTGACATGTGCTGAGATAACCAATCAGCGTGGCTCCCGGAAAGTCTTATATGTCTACAATATTCATACTGGGTTGATGATGGCATTCCTGGTCTCTCCAACTTGAAAAGCTTGAGAGATTTGTCCTGGGAAAGCCAAAACTCTCTCCCAGTTGACTAGGAAATTGAAAAGATCGTGGAAAATTCTATCCCTGGTGGATTAGTAGGTTAGACACATTGCAGTCTTTAAAGTTGTCCTCTTCGATAATGACCACCTTATCACTAGATATTCCACAACTTTCTCATCTCTACAGAGTTGAACTTTGTTGGGAATGTCTGCAGTGCCTCCCGAGGCTTCCCTCAAGCTTACCGTCCATATATATTAGACATTTCCTATCAATGCGTACATTGATAGACCTATCAAACTTGAAGAAATTATGAGAACTTTGAGTATTGCGCACTTACAGAGATCCAAAGCCTTGAAAGTCTGGAGACTCTTAGAAATTTGGAGCTGAACGAATACCACTGACTGGACAAATTGGCCGACTGAGTGGCTTGAAGAAACTAATGGCTTTTCATTTACATCATCGCAGTGATCTGGTTGACCAGAATCACCGGACAATTTTTCTATCTTCTCCAGCAACTTTATCCTGAAGTTTCTAATGTTTCAGAGTGGAAGAAATTAAAATGAATAGGCATCCACCCCCGGAGATTTTAAAATTCAACACATTATAGAGTTGCTCGATTAAATTTGGCAAATTTCTGCAAAAGAAAGAAGAATGTACACCTGCTCTGTCAAGTACTTTTTTTCTGATAAGAGGTGCTTCCCATTCTGTTGTACAATATGTGTAACAAAGAGGTTTATGTAAATCTTCTTTTTCAGTTCACTTTGCATGTTGAC
Source organism: Eucalyptus sideroxylon x Eucalyptus melliodora (assembly GCA_016097485.1). NCBI lineage: Eukaryota > Viridiplantae > Streptophyta > Magnoliopsida > Myrtales > Myrtaceae > Eucalyptus > Eucalyptus sideroxylon x Eucalyptus melliodora. The sequence goes on from CM027831.1 coordinate 49,483,621, forward strand.
TAGTGATGGTTTTGCAAGTACCCTTGTTCAGATTTTCTCTATTTTAATTTGGTTTTGTTTAGATATTTTAATGGCTTTGAATTGCTAACTAACTTACCTAACGAGGTCAGGTCAAATTATATGAACTCCAAGTGCATTATTTTGTCAATTTACCATGTGATGATTTATTTGAGGCATCTTATAAATTGCTGCTTCGTTTTACTGAATTTGAAACTGGTCAACGCCCATGCTTCACATAGGAGAACTTTAAAGTAGCTGTTACAATGTGTATGAAAGTATCCGAGCACTTGTGGCATTACCTCTACAGCAATAACTAACACAAAATTGCGACATGAAGAAGATGGACGATCTACATAGGTAAACACATATATAGTTTGGATTTTGGGTAAAGCATGTTCCTTAATTGGATTCACACAAGATGAAGAGAAGTGGTAACGATTCTTACATATATTAAATAAATGTTTCCAGTTGCAACTTGGTCCGACATTATCTAATGTTGAAGTAAATATGAAATAATGACCCAAATCGTCAAATTTCAAATGAATAGAAGTGTGGCAAAACTTTTTCCAAGTCTAAAAATTTAACATGGAATAATCTCGCACTGTCTACAAGTTCTTATCATTTTGCCTCTTTTTTTTATATCTTTCGTAATAGATAATCCACAAGCATTAACCAAGATAATGAAGAGCCACACATTCGAAAACACTATTTGAAATAGAGAACTTTCGTACTTGAGATAAGCAGGAGTCAATTTTTTATTTTTTTTATTTAATCATTATAGTCATTGGAGAGGCGTCACAAAACTTTGGCCAATCACTAAAGAGGCTTCCGAGTTTGATTGAGAATTTGGAAAGGCTAATTGAGTTGGTTTCTGAATGGGATCTAACTGGTCGCATCAAGTTTGTGAGCTTATTTACCGGACTTGTTAGTGGCCCAAAGTTCTAATACAACACTCATGAATGATTTTCCCATCTACATTGACACAAAACTGTGCTTACACATTGGTTTTGTGTACTCTACTTTAATAGTGTTTTGTATAATAATCAGCACAAAGCATGGATATATAGGGGTTAAATGCGAAGGTTGGTTTACCTCTAAATAGATGTGATTTTTATAATTTGATTGATCACTAAGGGAGTGTCTTGGATGAAGATCAAGCCCGATAATTCCACCGGGCTTTATGGTTTGATGTCAATTTAGGCCTGGGCCCTCTTAGCCCATTAAACTGGACCAACAAGAGTTCACCTTGATTATATATATATATATATATATATATATATATATATATATATATATATATATATATATATATATATATATTTTTTTTTTTTTTTTTTGGGGGGGGGGGGGGTTGGCGGCAGCAAACTTGTTTGGAAGTTCCATGTTTGCTTTGTTGACTTTGACTTTGAATGAATCCGCCCATTTATTTGGAGGCAAAAGTGGATTCTCATCCACAAAATTTTGCACCAGTGATTTCCGTGTCAAAGAAATGTAAATAATTGTCAACTTTAACAGGTTGGAGTGATGCTTCCAGGAAGCATCTCTACTGACTGATTTGATAGCAAAACTGGCCAACGACTCTCTCTATATTTAGCCAATCCTATGGCTTCTTCTAAGTTCAATGACCAACCGAAAAGTCATTCAAAAAATCTTCATTTTTAGTACCTTAAGATTATGTAGTATAAGAACAAAGGTCTTGATAGTTAAGGCCCACATCTATGCAAAAAGTCTTTCTTTTCCTTTAAAAAAGTAGGAGTTAGGCAGTTCACTTAGGATTTTTTTTTTTTTTTTTTTTTGGGAGGGAGGGGGTTGGGGGGGGGGGATGAACTTGTTTGGAAGTTCCATGTTTGCTTTGTTGACTTTGACTTTGAATGAATTTGCCCATATATTTGGGGGCAAAAGTGGATTCTCATCCCCAAAATTTTTACACCACATATTAAGTGATTTCCACATCAAAGAAACGTAAATAATTGTCAACTTTGATGGGCTGGAGTGATGCTTCCAAGAAGCATCCCTACTGATCAATTTGGCAGCAAAACTGGCCCACAACTCTCTCTGCATATTCAGTCAATGCTATGGCTTCTTCTAAGTTCAATGACCTATCGAAAAGTCATTAAAAAAATCTTCATTTTTAGTACCTTAAGATTCTGTGGTGTAGGAATAAAGGTCTTGATAGTTAAGGCCCACATCCATATAAAAAGTCTTTCTTTTCCTTTAAAAGGAGTAGGAGTTTGGTAATGTGATCCCATCAATTTTCTCTTCTCCCTCGAGCTTCTAAGCTATAATGGAGAAAGCTCAATTTTCGATTGGAATGGAACGAGTCTGATTTCAAAAAAATTTGCAACGAACTTGTTTGGAAGATCTATGTCTGCTTTGTTGACTTTGACTTTGAATGAATCTGCCCATTTATTTGGGGCGAAAGTGGATTCTCATCTCCAAAATTTCTACACCATATAATAAGTGATTCCCGTGTCAAATAAACGGAAATAATTGTCAACTTTGACGAGCTGGAGTGATGCTTCCTGGAAGCATCCCTACCGACCGATTTGGCAGCAAATTTGGCCCACGACTCTCTCTACATATTTAGCCAATCTTGTGGCTTCTTTTAAGTTCAATGACCTATCAAAAAGTCATGGGAAAAATCTCAAATAATGACCCAAAGTGAGTCTATTTTCTCAAATAAGGACTCGAAGTAGCTGTTGTCCCAAATAAGGACCCGAAGTGGCTAACAAGTCTCAAATAAGGACCCAAACTCGCCAACCAGTGAGCATGTGACATTTCCGATGGCCAGAATATGGGCAATTTTGTCCACAAAAAAGAAGAAGATAGAAATTAACAAACCCTAAAGAATGCTAGTACGAGCACCTAGAGGGGGTGAATAGGTGCGAAAACAAACTTTTGAGAAGTATAGTGTAAAACTTTACTTTTAACCCGAGTCTGTTTAATAGTAGACTTTAAAATAGAAACGAGACTCTAACAATTAAATAAAGTTACGAGTAAAGTAAAAGAGTTTAGGGAAGAGAATAAGAACACAAGATTTATAGTGGTTCGGCTTAATCCAAGCCTACGTCCACTCTCCTGCACTGACAACCCACCGGCTGGATTTCACTATGAATCAAAAGAGTCGTTACAGTATCACGTCCTTGATTCCACAGTGTAGAGACTCTACTACACTTCCTCAAGGTCTCACAAATGTATAAACTCTCTTTTGAGTACAAGTTTACGCTCAACAATTGAATTGACAAAGAACAAGGAGCTTCAGACTTTGGAATTTATCTATCGCGCACACACTCGAATAACTAGAACATCTTCCTTATATACTCCTCCATGCCTTCATAACCGTTGGCACTTTCCAAAGAGTTCTTTCCAATCTACCCGTTGGACAGAATCAATTAGGGAGATCTCGAGTTATTTAAGGAATATGACGATAGCCCACCAATCATGCTCGCCCATACAATCAGGATCTAGGTTTCCATAAGTAGAACCTTCCAAGTATGCTTCGCCAATCAACGGATCCAAATTATCCGAATTAATTTCAAACCGAATAATAGATTCCGAGATGCTATATCCAGCCGAGAGATCTTCTTTAGTCGATAGAATCAAATCCTTAAAGAAATACTCAACTCTAGATAAGTCTTCTTCGACGGTCTAGAAACTGTCAATGAGGGTAGACTTTGAATCTTGAGTCTGGTGGTTCTAGCGGTCTTCAGACTTTGACGAAAGAGTCTGCAAGTCTTCAGACTAGACTGATGGAAACGTTTTGTCAGCTTCAAAACAAATACGGAAGTTTTCTCCAACAATCTCCCCATTTTTTATGGTGACAAAACTTTCCTGCAGATTTGGATATTTTTGACCTGCAAGACAATACTCAAGCAAACATGGATATCTCACAAAAGATAATTGGCTTAGTAAAGATAGCATTAAATCTGCATCCACAGGAAATAAGTTAGTCCTGTAAATAAACAACTATCTTTGCCATGAATACCAACAACGCTTAAGATACTGCAAACATTAAACGATCAAACAATCCAAATCCAAATCCAAACCAAACCAAAAATCCAAACAAAAAACAAAAAAAGTCAAAAAAAAAGTCAATCAAAAGTCAAATCAAACAAGAGTCAAATCTCAAATCTGCACCATCTCCCCCTTTTTGTCAACATTAAAAAGGTAGAGATGAAAAGAGAATGGAATTAGGATTGTTTTGGAACGCGAACAAGCTGGAAATCTCCCATCGACTTGACAGTGTCTTCCAACTTTTTCAAATCCTCCTTCAATTGTGCCACTTCTTCACCCTTGGCATTTGCTTGAACTTGAAGAGCAAGGGCCTGAATTTGATCATGCAAAGAAACTGAAGAGGCTTGACTGGCATTCTGCATAGTTTTGAACTTCGCATCCCAAGGCATAAATCTGGCCTCGCATCTCCATAAGAATATCAAGCAGTCTTCAAAAGTCTGCTGAGTTGTCAGTCTAAGTGCTTGCCTCTGCATGATCAGTTTGAGGAGTATTGGCAGATGATGGCATTTCAGCATGAGCACCCAGATTTGGCGATGAAACCTCATGACCTTCCTCAGGAAATTGAGAGGCATAGATGTCTTCTGGATCTACAGGTGAACGGCTAACATCTTCACTAGTAAAAGCAATTGAAGAGGTACCTCTTTTCTCAGCAACTCCCCCTGTTTCATTGCCTTCAGGCGGTGAGAAGTACTCTTCATGCTCTGTTTCTTCTTGTTCACCTCTACCCTCTTCTTCTTCTGTAGTCCTTTCTTCCTCTACTTCTTTTCTCATCGATTCTCTCTCTCCACTCCTTTGCTTTGACTCTTCTTTGTCTTGATCCTCTCTCTCCTTTGTCTCTAGAACAAAACGATGTAAGTTTCTCAATGCAAGAGCGGAAATGGTGATATCTTCCTCATCTTCTTCATCCTCCAAGATGAGTGCTCTTCTTTTCTTGGATGGAGCTGTCATGGGCTCCTTCCCTTTCCGTTTTGCAGCCATAGAAACTTGGTGAGTCTTGATAGGGGTTTTCTCCTTAAATCGCTCCAAAGCTTTGTTCAGCTCCTTCAGACGCATTTTGGAAACCATTTTCAGTCCCACCACCATTTGATCACAGGTACGAACACATAGAATCTTGGGAGGCTGAATATTCAAATGTTTGAATAACTTAGTAACAAGTGCTAAGTAAGGAAGTTGGCCCTTGTCTTTCACCATCGATCTATACATGTGAAACATGATAGTGTGTGGAAGAGAGAACTTTTTGCCAGCGTTGATAGCATACATCAGCTTTGCTTCTAAGTTGGAGACGTCAGTCTTCAAAGTCGATTTGGGTCTAAGGCAATTGATCACGATCTTGTGAAGCAAAATATTTGAGGCATTCATCCTCAAGTACGAAATTCTTCCTTCCACCATTCCATCCCGAACAAGCTCTACCGTCGCACGACCAATAGACACACTAATTGATTGGAATGCCCCTCTTTCTACTCCAATCACATCCGCCAATGTGTCCATATCAACTATATAGTCCTGATCTCGAACACTAAAAGAAAATCTATTCGCATCCAAGAAACTTAGATTAGAATAGAAATACGCAGTAAGTTCTAGATGAGCCACTGTTGTTTCAAAACAAAATCGTTCAAGTTGAAGTAGAGTGAATTTCTCTCGCAGCTTCACATTCAAAGAATCAAGAAAATCAAAGTCCACACTTCTTGGGTTGATCACCCCTCGCTTTAGCAACTTAGAATAAAGTCGCTTGTGTTCCTCCGAGCGAAACAAATCTGTCCTTTTGCTTCGAATATTCACCGCAACACCCATTCTAGGCTTAAAATGAGTGTACATTTTGTCATCATCATTCCCATCAAGTTGACTAAGACCTCCAACACGTGGATCACTTGGAATATTCGCAAATGCTCTTTCTGCCGACCCCAGGAGCAACTCCCAATCGTTCCATTGTTCGCAAAAAGTGGGTTTCATTTCGATACCCTTTCTCTTTCAAAAATTCATCAATATAGTTCAAGGGAGTACCTCCCTTCTTCAAGGCAGAGTAAAGTTTAAAGATAAAAGCGGGCTTTTGAGTTCTTACGGGTTCTGCATCTTCAATGATTTCTTCCTCCGCTCGATGATCAATATCCTGAGGTCTAGCTTGAGGAGATTGACGCGGTTGAGAATGTTGTGGGCTCTGCTGCTGTCTTGGAGATTCTTCTTCCTCGGTGAGGTCAAAATGCGTAGGACCCTCACGCATGTGTTGTGGTCCCCTATTCGCAATCCTTGAAAACTTTCTTTGGGAAGCCATTCTCACAGTCTTCGAGAGATTCTAAACTCGATTCGCAAAGAAGGTGAGAACTTTGAAGATTAAACTAGAGACTAAAAGTAAGAAAGTGATGTTCTGTGCTTTTAGGGTTTGTGAGTAAGACGATCAGTATATAAAGCAGTCGAAAAGAGGCATACGGAACGACGTAAAAGGAAAAATAGAAAATGCCTTTTCAAAAATAACTGCCTTTTTGAAAAAATAGATAACCGTCATTTCAAAAGATAACTTCTTTTTCAAAAAGGAATGATTGCAATAATCACAAAAATTGGGGAAGATAACATCAATCAATTACAGATTAATAGATGAACGTATACCTTTTCGAGATTTTATCCGAGAGATAAATTTCTAAAACAGAAATAACTTACAGTCGTGAATCTTGATCTTCTGAGTCTGAGTATCTTTAGACTTTTATCCTTGAGTCTGAACTTCTTCAGACTTTAAGATATTGAGTCTGGAATGAATAAGCTCGAATTGACTTTTCTCCAAAGGCTTTGTAAAAATGTCCGCTAGTTGATTCTTTGAGTCAATGAATTGAATCAAGACTTCTCCATTTTGAACATGGTCTCTAATAAAATGATGTCGAATCTCTATATGCTTTGCTCTTGAATGAAGAATTGGATTCTTGGTGAGATTAATCGCGCTGGTGTTGTCACATTTGATCTCAGTGCATGAGTCTTCGATTCCAAAGTCTCTTAGCTGTTGTTTTATCCACAAGATTTGAGAACAACAACTTCCAAGAGCCACATACTCTGCTTCTGCTGTTGAAAGAGCTACAATACTTTGCTTTCTTGAAAACCAAGATACTGTCCTGTTCCCAAGTAATTGACAAGTGCCCGAGGTGCTCTTTCTATCAACTCTGCATCCTGCTAGGTCTGCGTCTGAATATCCAAGGAGAGTAAAGTCTCATTCTTTAGGATACCAGAGACCCAAATTAGAGGTTGATGCAACGTATTTGATGATGCGTTTTGCAGCACTTAAATGAGATTCTTTGGGATCTGATTGAAATCTGGCACAAATACAAACACTAAACAAAATGTCAGGTCTAGAAGCAATAAGATAAAGAAGTGAACCAATGATACTCCTGTATAGCTTCTGGTCAACTTTCTTTCCTCCTTCATCTTTGTCCAGCTTTGAGGAACTTGACATTGGTATATCAGTCTTTTTGCAATTCTCCAAACCGAACTTTTTAACAAGTTCTTTAGCATATTTTTCTTGGTGAATGAAAGTTCCTTCCTTCAATTGTTTTACTTGAAGTCCGAGAAAGAAGGATAGTTCACCCATCATGCTCATTTCAAACTCATCCTGCATAGTCTTAGAGAATTTCTTGCACAGATTTTCATTAGGTGATCCAAAAATAATATCATCAACATAAATTTGAACAAGTAAAAAGTTTTTGCTTTCTCTTTTGATAAACAATGTAGTGTCTACTTTACCTTTAACAAAGCCATTTTGAATTAAAAACTTACTTAACATGTCGTACCAAGCTCGAGGTGCTTGCTTTAAATCATATAGCGCCTTTTTCAGTTTGAATACAAAGTCTGGTTTCCTTGGGTCTTCAAAACCGGAGGTTGTTCCACATAGACTTCCTCTTGGATAAATCCATTTAGGAAAGCACTTTTGACGTCCATTTGGAATAACCTGAAATTCTTATAACAAGCAAAAGCAAGTAATAATCTAATTGCTTCTAACCTTGCTACTAGTGCATAAGTCTCATCATAGTCTATCCCTTCTTCTTGCGTATATCCTTTGGCCACGAGTCTTGCTTTGTTCCTTATGACTTTTCCTTTCTCGTTCATCTTGTTCCTAAAAACCCATTTAGCTCCAATGATAGATTTACCTTTTGGTTTAGGAGTCAATTCCCAAACATCATTGATACTGAATTGCCTAAGTTCTTCTTGCATAGCTTCAATCCAGCTTTCATCAGTTAAAGCTTCTTCTATGCTCTTGGGTTCTATTTCAGAAATAAGAGCCACAACACTAGACTCTTCATGCCTTTTGGATCTTGTACAAATCCCTTCATCAATGTCACCAATAATGAGTTCTTTGGGATGACTAGACTTGTGCTTCCAGTTGCTGGTTGGTTTGTCAAACTGTTGATCTTTTTCTTCATTTGATTCTTCAACGATCATTTGTTGCTGGTCTTCTAAAGTCTGAGCTGCTTTTGGAGATTTAGACTTTGTAGAGTCTAGAGCAGGTTCAGATTCTTCAGGTTGAGTCTGAATCGATTGATTTTGTATAAAGTCTTGAAATTTGACATTCATCGATTCCTCCACAAATTGAGTCTTTTTGTTGTATACTCTGTAAGCTTTGCTGGTGGTTGAATATCCAAGGAAGATGCCTTCGTCTGATTTTTCTTCAAACTTACCAATTCGATCATTTGCATTTTTCAATATAAAACATTTGCATCCAAACACATGAAAATAGAAACAATTGGCTTCTTTCCTTTGAACAACTCATAGGAGTTTTCTCCAAATAGGCCTTAAGAAGACTCTATTAATAATATAACACGCTGTAGAAACTGCTTCAGCCCAAAAACGAGAAAGAAATGTTACTTTCAATTAAAAGTGTTCTAGCCATTTCTTGCAACGATCTATTCTTCCTTTCCACAACTCCATTCTGTTTTGGAGTGTATGGTGAGGAGAACACATGCTGAAAACCAGATTCATCACAAGAATTTAGCAAAGTCTTGATTTTCAAACTCACCTCCATGGTCTGTCCGTATACTTGAAATAACATACCCTTTCTCATTTTGAACTTTCTTAGCAAATTTTATAAAATAAGAAAAGGTTTCAGACTTACTTGCCAGGAAATATACCCAAGTGAATCGTGAATAATCATCCACTATTACTAGGCAATATTTCTTACCTCCAATGCTCTAGGTTCTAGTTGGTCCAAAGAGATCCATATGCAAGAGCTGCAGCACACGATTAGTGGAAACTTGATTTATTGGTTTGAAAGAATTTCTAACATGTTTTCCCAATACACACGGTGTGCATAATTCAGATTTTTGATATGTCAGGTTGGGTAGTCCACGAACAAGCTTCTTTGTAGAGATCTTGGCTATTTGCTTCATGTTGATGTGGCCAAGTTTTCTATGCCAGAGATTAGCTTCCTCTTGAATTGAAATTAGACATTGGGATTTTTCTGGTTTGATATCCAAGAGATATATATTCCCATGTCTTCGCCCCGTGAATGTCTGAGAGGAGTCTTTACTGGTTCCTAAACATATTCCTTCTTGAAAGTTGATTTTGTAACCTGTGTCGCATAGTTGGCTGATACTCAGCAAGTTGTAGTTGAGTCATTCCACTAAGGAAACGTTACTGATTGTGAGACTTCCAATCTTTATAGTTCCGTATCCCACAATTCTGCCTTTGCTATTTCCACCAAAAGAAACTTTTCCACCATTAACTTGCATAAGTTTTATGAAACAACTTGAGTCTCCTGTCATATGTCTTGAGCATCCACTATCCAAGTACCATTTAACATTTTTCTTGATAGTGACCTGCATTTAAAAAAGAAACTCAAGCTTTCTTTGGTACCCATACTTTCTTGGGTCCAATGGAGTTAGTGCAATATACAATCTTTGCCCAAACCTTCTTAACAGGTTTCCAAACCATAGGACATTCTTTCTCAAAATGTTCTAGGCTGTTGCACTTAGAACATTTAAGAGCACTGCGGCCTACAAGTTTTACAAAAACTTTTTGAAAATGATTTCTATAAAAATCTTTTGTAGGTCTTTGTTTAATTCTTTCCTTTACTTTTGGAAAATCAATTAGAGGAATGGTTTCAGCAGTCATTCCCAAACCTGATTTGTTAAAGTAAGGTCTTTGTGCTGAAAGAATCTTTTCTAATTTCTCAGATCCTATAGAAAACCTTTTTGAAATACTTGAAATATCATTTTTCAAAAGTGCATTTTCTTTTGAAAGAGAGTCTGCATTTTCTTTCAAAGTAATAACACTTTTATCTAAATTTTCGACTTTTTCTTTCCAAACAATCTCCTGTTGCTTTAGTGCAAATTTTCTCTTTTTAGTTCGGAAATCCTCTTGAGAGAGGTTTTGAGACTAAGACACAATTCATCAATATATTTAGAGACTTTAGTAGGAATTTTTAAATTACTTACCTCGATTTCACTATCTGAGTCTGAGTTTGTCTCAGAGTCTGAATCTGATTCTGATTGTGCCATTAGACAAATATTAGCATAATCATCATCACTCTCTTCACATTCGGTATCACTCCAAGTTTATGCTTTGAGAGCTTTTTTGTATTTCTCAGCTTTTCCTTTCTTTTTCTTCAGTAAGGGACAATTGGGTCTGATGTGTCCATTTTTCTTGCATTCAAAACAAATCACATCTTTATTGGATTCATCATCCTCAGCTGATTTATTTTGAAACTTTTGAGAACTTTGTTTCTTCCAATTGAATCTTCTTCCCTTTTTGTTCAGTTTTCTAAACCTTCTTATCATGAGAGCAAGCTCTTCATCGTCCATATCGTCTTCAGAATCTGTAACATCATAATCATCATTAGATTTTAATGCAATAGATTTTTTACCTTTGGGATCTTCATCTTCATTGATTTGCTCCACTTCATAAGACTAAAGAGTGCCAACCAATTCATCAACAAAGAGTGGCATGATCCTTTGTGTCTCCCTTATTGAGGTCTTTACGTGATTCCAATCTTTGGAAAGTCCACGCAGTAACTTGTTAACCTTCATGGGTCCAGAGATTGGTTGACCTTGATACTCAAGACCATTCACGATTTCTGTAAAACGACTAAACATGTCAATGATAGATTCTCCTGGTTTCATCTTGAATGCTTCATATTGACCGAGCAGAATATTGATTCTGGTTTCTTTCACTCGATCGGTTCCTTCATAGGTGATGTGCAATCTATCCCAGACTTCTTTAGCTGTTTCACAAGAAGATATTCTGTTATATTCAATAGGAGATAATGCACAATATAAGAATAAATTGCTTTTGCATCAAGAGCTTGTCTCTTGGTTATCTCTTCTTGAGTCATCTCGCTTGGACTCAACAGCTTCTTTTCCCCTTTTTGAGACTGTTGTAGTTTTAGGAATAATTCCTTTGTCTACCACATCCCATTCAAGAGGGTCTTTTGATCTTAGGAATGCCTTCATTTTGTTTTTCCATATATTGTATTCCTTCCCATCAAAGTAAGGCGGTCTGGTGTTGCTTTGCCCTTCAACCAAACTTGGAGCCAACATACTAGCCATGGATCGTTAACTCTGAAGTAAAAACACTTCAATTTAAATGAGTACACAGGCTTTGATACCAATTGTGAATGCTAGTATGAGCACCTAGAGGGGTGAATAGGTGCGAAAACAAACTTTTGAGAAGTATAGTGTAAAACTTTACTTTTAACCTGAGTCTGTTTAACAATAGACTTTAAAATAGAAACAAGACTCTAACAATTAAATAAAGTTACGAGTAAAGTAAAAGAGTTTAGGGAAGAGAATAAGAACACAAGATTTATAGTGGTTCGGCTTAATCCAAGCCTACGTCCACTCTCCCGCACTAACAGCCCACCGGCTGGATTTCACTATGAATCAAAAGAGTCATTACAGTATCACGTCCTTGATTCCACAATGTAGAGACTTACTACACTTCCTCAAGGTCTCACAAATGTATAAACTCTCTTTTGAGTACAAGTTTACGCTCAACAATTGAATTGGCAAAGAACAAGGAGCTTTAGACTTTGGAATTTATCTATCGCGCACACACTCGAATAACTAGAACATCTTCCTTATATACTCCTCCATGCCTTCATAACCATTGGCACTTTCCAAAGGAGCTCTTCCAATCTACCCATTGGACAGAATCAATTAGGGAGATCTCGAGTTATTTAAGGAATATGACGATAGCCCACCAATCCTGCTCGCCCATACAATCAAGATCTAGGTTTCCATAAGTAGAACCTTCCAAGTATGCTTCACCAATCAACGGATCTAAATTACCCGAATTAAAATCAAAATGAATAATAGATTCCGAGATGCTATATCCACCTGAGAGATCTTCTTTAGTCGATAGAATCAAATCCTTAAAGAAATACTCAATTCTGGATAAGTCTTCTTCGACGGTCTAGAAACTGTCAATGAGGGTAGACTTTGAATCTTGAGTCTAGTGGTCCGATGGTCTTCAGACTTTGACAAAAGAGTCTGCAAGTCTTCAGACTAGACTGATGGAAATGTTTTGTCAACTTCAAAACAAATACGGAAGTTTTCTCCAATATTTTCTCAAATAAGGATTCGAAATAGCCGTTGTCCCAAATAAGGACCCAAACCCGCTAGCCGGCATGCGTGTGAAATTTCTGGTGGCCGGAATATGGGCAATTTTGTCCACAAAAAAATAGATAGAAATTAACAAACCCTAAAGACAAAACCCCCCCAACTCTTCATGTTCTTTTGACCTAAAAAAAACTCTTTATGTTCTCACATATTTCTTCTTCTGCTCTTCATCTTCTCTATTCTTTGTGCTCTCTCACTTGGAGCACCGAAATTTTCTGTTAATGGAACACGAATTGAAATACAACAAGAAACCCCTACCTTCGTGTTTTCACATCTTCTTCTTTTGTTTTCTTTCTTCGTTTCTTTCCAACGAAGAAGACAAATCTTAAGTAAAGCCACCTTTTCGTTATTGAGACATTGGTGCATAACACGAGGGCCTCGATTCTTCATTATCTTTTCCTAGGTTCGCCATTCACTTTGATTCACACTCCCGTTCAACCGAGGTCAGTTTCGTTCAAATTGGTGCACATATTAAGTGATTTCCACATCAAAGAAACGTAAATAATTATCGACTTTGATGGGCTGGAGTGATGCTTCCAAGAAGCATCCCTACTGATTGATTTGGCAGCAAAATTGGCAACAACTCTCTCTGCATATTCAGTCAATGCTGTGGCTTCTTCTAAGTTCAATGACCTATCGAAAAGTCATTAAAAAAATCCTTACTTTTAGTACCTTAAGATTATGTGGTGTAGGAATAAAGGTCTTGATAGTTATGGCCCACATCTATATAAAAAGTCTTTCTTTTCCTTTAAAAGGAGTAGGAGTTTGGTAATGGGATCCCACCCATTTTCTATTCTTCCTAGAGCTTTTAAGCTATAATGTAGAAAGCTCAATTTTCGACTGGAATGGAACGAGTCTGATTTCAAAAAAATTTGCAGCGAACTTGTTTGGAAGATCCGTGTCTGCTTTGTTGACTTTGACTTTGAACGAATCTGCCCATTTATTTGGGGGCAAAAGTGGATTCTCATCCCCAAAATTTGTGCACCATATAATAAGTGATTGCCGTGTCAAATAAACGGAAATAATTGTCAACTTTGACAAGCTGGAGTGATGCTTCCTGGAAGCATCCCTACCGATTGATTTGGCAGCAAATTTGGCCCACGACTCTCTCTACATATTCAGCCAATCTTGTGGCTTCTTTTAAGCTCAATGACCTATAAAAAAAGTCATGAGAAAATCTCAAATAAGAACCCAAAGTGAGTCTATTTTCTCAAATAAGGACCCGAAGTAGCCGTTATCCCAAATAAGGACCAAAAGTGGCTAACAAGTCTCAAATAAGGACCCAAACCCGCTAGCCGGCAAGCGTGTGATATTTCCGGTGGCCGGAATATGGGTAATTTTGTCCATAAAAAAATAGATAGAAATTAACAAACCTAAAGACAAAACCCCCCCAACTCCTCACGTTCTTTTGACCTAAAAAAAACTCTTTATGTTCTCACGTATTTCTTCTTCTGCTCTTCATCTTCTCCGTTCTTTGTCCTCTCTCGCTTGGAGCACCGCAATTTTCTGTTAATGGAACAAGAATTGAAATACAACAAGAAACCCCTACCTTCGTTTCCTCACATCTTCTTGTTTTGTTTTCTTTCTTCGTTTCTTTCCAACGAAGAAGAAAAATCTTGAGTAAAGCCACCTTTTCGTTATTGAGACACTCGTGCGTAACACGAGGGCCTCGATTCTTCATTATCTTTTCCTAGGTTCGCCATACACTTTGACTCACACTCCTGTTCAACCGAGGTTAGTTTCGTTCAAATTGGTGCAATCGATCCTTCATTCGTCAAAGTGGTTGTAACTTGTTGAAGCAACATGTCAACAAGTTGCGGGCATGTGGTGGAATTTCACATAGATGGTAGCGAGGATGGTGATGGTAGGAGGAATTCTTTTGTTTTATGGTGTTCTTTTTGCTTGTTTTGTCGGATTTCTAAGTTAATGTCTCTTTTGTCCGAAAAAATGCATATGAGTTGTGTCCAAACGAGAAGGGACAAAGAACGTAAAAGATGAAGAATAGAAGAAAAATAACGTGAAGGGTTTGGGGGTTTTGTTTTTAGGGTTTGTTAATTTCTATCTATATTTTTTGGGGACAAAATTGCCCATATTCTGGCCATTAGAAATGTCAAATGCTCACCAACCGGCGGGTTCAGGTCTTTATTTGAGACTTGTTAGCCATTTCGGATCCTTATTTGGAACAACGGTCACTTCGGGTCCTTATTTGAGAAAGTAAGCTCACTTTGGGTCATTATTTGAGATTTTCCCAAAAGCCATTAAAAAAGTCTTCATTTTTAGTATCTTAAGATTCTGTGGTATAGGAACAAAGGTCTTGATAGTTAAGGCCCACATCTATACAAAAAGTTTTTCTTTTTCTTTAAAAAGAGTAGGAGTTTGGCAGTGGGTTCCCACATGATTTCGCTTCTTCTTGGAGCTTTTGAGCTATAATGGAGAAAGCTCAATTTCGATTTGAACGAAATGAGTCTGATTTCAAAAAAACCTACAATGAGACTTTTGGAGTTTTGTTTTACTAAAACAAAAGTCTAAGAAAGTATAATCAAAGCTAAAGTTATCGGAAACAAATTTGATCTTCCGTTGATCTCAATTCAAGGAATTTGATACTTTTCAGGAGTTTTCTTTGACTCATGATATGATTAATAACTTCAATCTAAATTTATTTTGTCATGCTTGGATCTATGTCCAAAAAAATTTGAGAACTTATGAATTTCAAAATGAGAAATATTTACACGTTCAAATTTAGCGAGACTTTATTTTTCTTCCCTAGCTCCACCACCACGTGCTTCCTCCATGTTGTCCTTATCAAAATATCAATTAGTTCGTTTAATTAACAGCTTGCACCCTATCGAGATCTAAAGGTTTTGCTAGTGTTGGCGCATTCACATCCCTCATGCACTGGCCCGCAACTTTGAGGGGGTCAGCTCATCAACTTTGAGGGGCATAGAGTTAGGTTAGGGTTTTGGAATATCGAGGGATTTGGAGCAAGGAAAAAATGTGCAGTTTTAAGCTCATCATTGATCAAGCAAACCTCCACGTCAGATGTTTGATGTTCGCTTGGACTAAACTTTGATGGAACGTATTTTTTGGTTATCATACAAGTTTTGGATTTGATGATATAAAAACAGATTGGATAATTGGCATTGCGATGGATATAAAGGTTAGGAATTTTTTTGGAACTGTAGCTCACTGTCGTCGAATTGCCACCCACGCATCGCCATCATGAGCTCTCAACTTCATGCATCAATTCATTGGCGACTTAACTCCTCGCCTGCTCAAGTATGTCATCTACACCTTCATCTCTTTTTTTTTTTGCGCAGAGCTCATAACCTAGGTCCATGGAATTCGTAACTGATAGAGGTTGCCAGCTTCGCACGACGACAGATCTAGGGTTGCATGGCCACAGGTGTCGAGGCTTGACTTAGTGAGCTCGCTCGATTTTCTAAGCAACGGAGAGAGGCCCTCAACTCTGTTTATCGTTAAAATCAATACCCAAAAAGAAAAAGATAAATAAATTGGGCATTTGGGTATTTTGGCAGCAACAAAAAGACAAATGCAATAATTCTCGAGTGTAGTGAAACATAGGAAAAGGGGGTCGTGATTATAGATATGAAGCGGGTTTGTCAGCTGTTAGTGGTCACATTTATTTGGGGGCAAAAGTCGATTCTCAATCCGAAATTTCTGCACCACAAGGTCCAGTGATTTTCCGCGTTAAGAAATGTAATTGATTTGTCAACTTTGATAGGCCGCAGTGATGCTTCATGGAATATCCTTACTGGCCATTTTATAGCAAACTTGACCCAAACGACTCTATGCTTATTCACCCAAATCGTACTCTCTGCATATTCACCCAAACCTTTGGCTTCTTAGTTCAATCGCCTCTTGAAAAGTCATTCAAAAAAATCTTCCAATTTTAGTTCCTTGATATTTTTGTGGTGAAGGAACAAAGGTCTTGATAGATAAGGCCCGTATCTATACGAAAATATTTCCTTTCAGAATAAGAAGAGTTTAGGCAATGGATCCCACCTATATTCTCTTCTTCCCCAAGCTTTTGAGCTAACGGAGGAAACTCAATTTCAATTTGGATGGAAGGAGTCTAATTTTAAAAGAATCTGAAACGAGGCTTTTGGAGTTTCGTTTTTACTAAAAACAAAAGTTTAGTGGCATATAATTAAAGCTAAAGTTATTGGAAAACGAATTTGATACTTCCCAAGAGTTATTTATTTATTTTTTAACTCATCGAGTCATTGTGATTAATAACTTTAATCTTAATTTTTTTTTGTTAGACTTAGATATATGCTTGGAAAGACTTACCAACTTATGAATTTCGACCACCGCCCGTAGCGGCGTAGCTGGCTTGGGGCTCTCTCCCCCTCACAAAGGAGAGGAGTTCGAATCCCAGAGGTGTCGTTAGGGATTCTTACCTGGAGTACTGTGATAGTGCTCACCGGCTGTCGGCTTACGGGGTTTTCTAGGTTACCAAAAAAAAAAACTAATGAATTTCTGAATTGAACAATTTTACACCTCCGGATCTAGTGAGATTTTATTTTTTGTCATGAAATATGGAATGTTTAGTTATCACAAAATCGATTTGGAAAATAGAAAAATACTTGCAAACAAACACCAGTTAATCATGTCATCAATCAATAAAAATGTTGGAACCGTCTAATTTAACCAAATAGAAATGGAATATACATCATATATATAGTTTTGTGTTACATCAAAATACAATCACTAGATTAAGAATTGCATGCGATTGGTCGATATGATTTTGATGAGGACGCCAACAATCTAAAACCTAAGCTCCCCGTGCCTCGTCTTAATGGGGTATTAGCATTAGTTACCACCCTCAAAAAGAGGGAAAAGAATCAGATAGAATAGTGTGTGGGGGTGGTGCAAAAAGACTGAAACTAATAATTGACCAAAGTCAAAGTCTACGAAGACTTGGACTACCATAGGCACACGCTAAAGCATGGGCGGGACTTCTTTTCCACATTAGGATGACCCCATCTTCTTTTTCCTTTGCTTTCATTGCATTATTTCTTTTCATTATCACTTTGCTTTTTAACAAGAATTTCCCTCGGATTCTTCGAGGCAGTTTCGCCGTGAATGACTATCGAGTTCCCAATGGGTTACTTACCATGAGAATTTTGTGAAATAATATGCATTCAACATTTCACATAACATATGACATTTTAATTACAACTGCAAGCAATATGTGGATTTTTTTTTTAATATTGTTAAAAATATGTGCACTTTTACTCAATAAGCACCAGCTCTTCATCATTTGAAGTTTAACCAATAAATCTAGATTATTTACAAGTAATTTAAATAAATATACTGAAATCGATACATTAAGTGAATAAATAGATTTGTGAAAATAGATACTACTCAAATGAGAATTCAATACTTCCCAAGAGTGTGTTTTGACTCATCAAGTCATCATGATTAATAACCTCAATCTTAAATGTTGTTTTTGGTCACACTCAGATTTATGCCTGAAAAGACTTAAGAACTTATGAATTTCGGAATGGAACATCTTTACACCTCCGGATTTGGCAAGATTTTGTTTTCTACTGTGAAAGATGGAATGTTTAATTACCACAAAATAGTTTTAGAAAATAAAGACATACTTGCAAACAAACACCATATGTTCATAAATACTTTGATCTTTAAATAGTCTAGCAAATCACATCATCAATCAATAGAAAAGTTGATACCGTCTAATTTAATTAAATGGAAAATAATAAAGTGCCGTATACATGTGATTTTTGTGTTGCATCGAAATACAATCATTATATTATGAATTGCATGAGAGATTGGTTGATGTGATCTTGATACAAACACCAACAATCTAAAACTTAAGCTCCCTATGCCTCATTTTAACGTGGCATTAACATTAGCTGCCTTTTTGCGGAATGAAAGAGAGAGAAAAATAAGACGGAACAGCGTATGGTTGGTGCCAGAAGACAAACATCGCAAGATTAGAGGAGCAAAGACAAAAGTCTACGAATTGGACTACCATCAGTCCATGATGAACTAGATTTGCTCCAAGAAGGAATCACACCAATTATTAATTCATTTGGTAACTTTGTCCCTCACAGTCATAGTTCCATAAACGTAGAGATTTTATCAAAAAGAAGAAAAACAAAATGTTGCTAGATCGCTCTGTAAAATCCAACAATGACTCATCGTTCTCCCATCCACCTGCAAAATTTACATGGTAACAAATTGATCTCCAATTCTCATACTCATTGATAATTTCATCGCACCATTTCATCGATCATATGCTGTTATATGAAAATTGAAAAAAAAAAACTCTTAGGATGTCTTTATCTCATTGAGAATTTTTTTGCCGCGGGAAAATGCTTTTAGGAAATTCAATTTCAGAGAAAAGGAATTAAAAGAATTTGATTACGATGAAAACAAGTTTAAAAAAAAAACACTGATTTTATCATAATTGGTAATAAGTGAATCCACTAAATGTGGCTTGTATCATTAAAAGTAACATGGAATGACTAATAAACTGGAATTGATATCGTCTTTGCTTATTTTATAATCCATCAAAATATCAACGATTATAAAGAAATTAAGATAGAAATTATGAAACCATATTTGTAAAATATAGATATGATCGTACTTTGGGAATGTAGAAAAATTGAGCATTAATAAAGTATATTCTTCTCACTTCAAAGGGCAGCAAGAAAATAAGTGTAACGATTCTTTCTTACCAAGTTGTTTTTCTCTAAACTTATTTTTTTTAGGGTTAATGATACAAAAATTCCAAACTGATATACCTATGACAATTTTACTCAAAACTAATTTTTTTACTACGAAAACCTCAAACTAGCATATTTGTAATAAATTTAATCTCCATTAATTTCCCTTAAATTAGATTAATACTATTGGAAAGCACAAACTAGTATACATATGTCAAATAGAGGGTAAAACCTTAAACTGATACACTCGTCAATTGCCAAATTTGATGTATGCTTTTGTTGACTTTGACTTTGAATGAATTCGCCATTTATTTCAGGGGCAAAAGTTATCCTAGTCTCGAAATTTCTGCACCACATAGTCCAATGATTTTTCTCATTAAGAAACGTAAATATTTGTCAACTTCGGCAGGCTGGAGCAATCCTTCAAGGAATCATCCTTATTGACCAAATTTTGCAGCAAAACCGACTCTTTTGCATATTCACCCAATCCTTTGGCTTCTAAGTTCAATGACCTACCCAAGACTCATTCAAACAGATCTGTCCCTTTTAGTTCCTTAATATTTCCGTGGTGAACAAGCAAATGCCTTTGATAGTTAAGGCTCGCATCTAATTCAAAAAGTCTTTCTTTTCCTTTAAAAAGAGTAGGAGTTAGGCAATCGATCCCACCAATTTTCTCTTCTTCCCCGAGCTTTTGAGCTAGAATGGGAGGAAGCCTAATTTCGATTCGAATTGAAGGACTCTAATTTAAAAAAAAAAAAAAAAATCTGCAATGAGACTTTTGGATATTCATTTTGCAAAATAGTATTTTAGGGGGTATAATCAAACCTAAAGCTATCAGAGAACAAATATGATCTTCGATTAGTCTCAATTCAAGGAATTTGATACTTCTTGCGAGTTTTTTTTTTTAATTCATCAAGTCATGTGAGTAATAACTTCAATCTTGAAATTTCTTTTATCAGGCTTGGAGATGATATAAATACAGTGGGAATAATTGATATTGTGGTAAATATAAAGGTTGGGATGGAACTGCCCACTTGCCGTGCGCCCATCGCTATCACAAACCCTCAACTTCGCGTGTCAATCCATCGGCAAGTTAATGCCTTACTCGCTTGAGTCTGTCCTCTACGCTTTTGTCTCTTTTTTCTTTCCGTGTAGAGCTCATATCCTATGTCCAAGGAATTCGCGACCGACAGAGGTCGCCAGCCTCGCACGGGTACACGTGTGGCTACATGGTCGCGGCATTGGGGCTTGACTTAATTAATACGCTTGATTTTTTTAGGAATGGAGAGTTTTCACATTTAGATTATGTGTCGGACGTACTAATACCCTATCACATCCATCTAGCCACTCAGCGCCGTTTATCATTAAAATCAATACCAGAAAAAGAGAAGGATAAATAAATTCCTCGCCAAAGGGGGCATTTGGGTATTTTGGCGGCAGCAAAAAGACAGAATGCAATTGATAGGGGAGAGAGGGGAGCAGAGGAAAAGGACGTATCGTGATCATGGTGCGTGTTCTGTCAGCTGTCGGTGGTCACATAGGGGGAGTGATGATATCGTGTGCAGTAGTGAAGCCAGGCTGCTAATAAAAAAGTTCTCCTTCTCATCTCTGGAGAGAGGATGCATTTGTGATGAGGTACGGGGAGCTTATTATTACTCCTAGAAACAAAGATGTTCTCCGTGCTTCCGAATTTGATTGCACTATTAACTAACGGCATTAATCCCAATCAAACTCTTCAACTTCTATTGGCAGACCGTGTAATCATCCGCTGGGAGCCAGAAACTTGTAAGACTAGTGAGGGAAGTCATTGCCTTTTGATGGAATAGTTAAATCTATTAGAACTCGATGTGAAGTTTTAGTAGAATGGTTCGCCTTGTTTTTTTTTTTTTCTCTCCAAGAAATTATTAGAACTAGATACGAGGATTCATTTTGCAATTTGGGGCATCATATGCGGAATTTTTGAAAATCATGTACCTAAGATAATAACTACCATCATTGCCCCAATTAGAATTTGAAATCCAAGTTAAGGATGTGCTCATTTCACGGAAATGAGTGATTTGAAATATAAGTTTTGAAAGATGATTGTTTATACCGTTTGGAAAAATTAGTCAATGAAAAATATTTCTATTGTCAATAACAATTTATGCCTGTCGCGACTAAATTTTCGGCTGTGAACCACCTAGGGTTTGGCTAATGGATTGTTAAGCCTAGACTTAACTCGGGCTCTCCCAAGCCCATACCAATTCGCGACTTTAGGTTCAAGTTCTTAATATGCAATTGATTTTCAATTAGGAGTCGTCACTAATCTATTTTTGATGGGTCGATTAGAAACCCAAGTAAAGTAATGGGAGATTTACTTTACTCCTACGAATCAGAGATTATGGGTACGGGGACTTGGTTACACTAGATTTCTCTAATGCCCTTTCGGTACCATTCTTATAATTTCAAAAATGTTTTTTGCAGGCAGTTTGGATTGATTTTAAGTCTATTTTCCTAACATGTAAGGTGATCATGCGAAAGTACACAAACCACCAATTTAACACCCAGATAAATAATAAATAAATTACAAAAACTTACCTCAAATTAACGAAAGTATCTACAATGTTAAATTAAAATCCACATCAACAACTCTAAATATGGTTTTTAATTAACACGCAATTTTTATTTTGTTTTCGCTTAATTAATGAAAATCATGCAATATGTAATGCAATGTTAATTGAATGACCTAATTCTAATGACATGTAATTTTTAATTAAATGGGCCTAGCAAAAATACTAAATGACATGCATCTCAATGAATCTAAACCTAATGACGTGTATATGACAATTTTTTTCTAAAAGAATGCATTTTATCCTAAATAATAAAACTAATTTAACCTATGACATTTTTTGTATTTTTAAGAAATTCGAAATTAGGTGAAATGTGAAAATTACATAATTAGATTAAGATCCTATTTAATTTATATTAGGAATTAGGTTGAGCCAAATCCTAATTTAAACTAAAATATTATCTTAACCTAGATAATCCTAAAATGCAATCTATTTAATAAAATACCTAAACCCATAGTAAATTAAGAAAAACATCATCTAAAATTAAACTAAATGCAATTTTACCTTAATATGCTATGACGTGCAAAAGATGCCCTAATTTTACATGACATATGCATAATTACTTTTTTTTTTTGTGTTTTTCCTTTTTTCCCTTTTTTAAATTTCGAAATTAATAATTGCCAAATAATTAAACATGCAATCCAAGTTTTAAAAAAAATAGCAACCTAAATTAATTGATTTGATTTTTTTTATTTATGAAAATTCGAAATAAAATACCTATTATGAACATGCAAACCCTAAAACTACATTCTTTTTATTTAAAAAAAAAAACTAATTTAAGTAACACCACAGCAAATCAAGCCATATTGATACCCAAATTGACGAACCATATCTCGCGCATGAGATCGGATTGGCCAATTTCACATAAATCACGAATCGGATCTCGGGTAGGAGATTGGATTGGCAATTTTTTAAGTAATTGCGAGTCGGATTTCGGGCGCGAAAATCAGATTGACAATCACTATCTTCAAGGCAATTTCATATCATGGAATTTCAATTTCACATTAAAGGAATAATTACACTAAAAAGATAAAATAAAATAGCAAAAATAATAAAACAAAAATAAGATAAAGAAAATACATAAATTTTCTTTTGCTTTTCTCTTTTTGCTTTTCTTTTCTAAAAAAAGAAAGAGAAAAATAAAGCTGGTGGTCGATCCGGCGAGGGGAGATCGCTGGCTAGGGTTCCGGCAAGGCTTCAGAGGATGGCGTGACGGCAGCGCGGCACCAGGGGGCTTCGGAATCAGCACAGGGCGACGCGGGCGGCATGGCGAAACCGATGGGCAGTGTCGCGGGCGAAGCAGGGGCTTCGAGTCTCCTGGCGCAGGCTGCGAAGATCGGATCGTGGCTATCGCGGGGACCTCGAATCTGTAGGCGCGGTGGTCTTCAGCTAAGGCGGAACGCAGCGAGACCAGAGGGAGCGGCGGTAGCGTCGGGGAAGGGCAACGGCGTCGTGGACCGGCGCTGGGTCGCGGCTTCACGAGGGGAAGGCAACTGGGCGTCGAGGCGTTCCGTCGGGGTCTGAACTAGCTTCAGCCGGCGGGGTGCTGCAGGGATGGCGGAAGGCCTCGGGCGGTTGCGATGAGGAGCTTCGGCGTCTGGATCGGGTTGTTGGGCGTGGCGTCCGGCGAGTGAATCGGATCGGGGCACGGGCGTGACTAACAGGAGGCGTTTGCTCTTGGATCTGGAGGAGGAAGGGCGTTGGCTTCGGGTCGCGAGGTTGCAGAGGCGACGGGGCAACGTGGTGGTGCGTCGGGGCAGCGTGCGGGTCCTCGGGGCTCGCGGACGGAGGCGGCATCGGGACAGCGACGATGCGGGCAGATGGCGCCGGCGCCAGCAGAGACCCCCTCCCCCCATAAGGAAGATGAACAGTCGCGGGGGGACTTTTTTACCTTTTCTTTTACTTTTTTTTTTTTTACTTTTCCTCTCTCTTCACTCACTTTTTTCACTTTTTGCTCTTTTTGGTGCCTTTTGTTCGACGGAAAAGAACCCCCTCCTCCCCACCGTACGCGACTCCTTTTATACACCAAAAAATTGTATCTCCGTGGTATATTTCATTGCAAATTTTGCTCGTGCAAAATACCATTGAATATATCATCCCACCACGCGCAATATTTTTTGCGTTTTTTCCAATATTTCATTCTAGAATTTCCTTTCCGTCAAAAATACATCCCTCGGTGTTGTTGACATCTAAATTTTGGTGACCCATTTAGACATTTATCGTATTAAAAATTATGGGTTAATTTTACCCCTGAAAAAATAAAATCACTTGGCATATAGTTTAGAAACATTTTTGTTTATTTTATTGGACCGACGGCGAGTGCAAAATTTTTCACATATTCCGTTGGGATTTTCATATATTTAGGGAATATACCCCGAGTGATGTATTTTTGATGGAAAGGAAATTCTCGAATGAAATATTGGAAAAAAAACACAAAAAATATTGTGCGTGGTGGGATGATATATAAAAGGAGTCGCGTACGGTGGGGAGCAAAAGGAGGCCACACAATTGACTACACGGCGGCATATACGGAGACTTCTCTAGGGTTCCAAGAAGAGAGAAAAAAAAAAAGAGAAAAAGCTTTGGGGTTTCTCCATTCGTTCCGTAACAAAATAGAGGAGGAGAAAAGCTTATTGGGAGGGGGAAAAGTCAACGAAGCTTTTTGCTTCGCGATACGAAGAAACAGAACAACACGGCGGGGAGATTGACGTGAGGGATGTCGATCAACAGGAAAAAACAGGAAAAAATAAGAAGAAAAAGTGGTGCTCCTGTTCCTGTTCATCTTCCCCACCACGCTTTCCTTGATTCTCGCCGGCGCAACAGTAGCCGGGTCAATGCTTCCGCCAGCTTTTCTCCCGCTCGCGCCACCGTCGCCGCGCCTCAGCTGATCTCCCTCGCCGCACGAAGCCTGCCGTCGTTATCGTCACTCTAAGCATCCCTCCGCGACACCCGGGCAGCTCCACCGCTTCCTCATCAGCTCTGCACTCAATCGCTCCACCCGCGATGCTCTTGCTCCGACGCCCAGTGGATCTGCCTCGGACCCACGAAGCTGTTGCTGTCCCATCTTGCCAGGATTATCTTCTGTGAGCCCGCATCCCTGCACCCCGCCGCACCACCACCCTCGCCTTTGATATTGCTAGTATGAGTACCTAGAGGGGGTGAATAGGTATACAAAGATTTTTCTTGAAAATTGCACAATACTTTAGAAGCTTGAAGGATTTGCAATAGTTAAAAACCAATCGTGAGACTGAGTAAGGGAAAGAGAGAATTGAACACGCTGTTTATAGTGGTTCGGCTTGATTCAAGCCTACGTCCACTCTTCTGCACTGACAGCCAATTGGCTGGATTCCACTATGAACAAAGAGATGTTACAGTGTTGATCTTCCTTGATTTCTCGGCGTAGATGATCTACCACACTCACTCAAGGCGTCACCAAATATAAACACTCTCTGTGTATACAATTTCGCTCGAACAGTCTCAACTAACAATCAAGGTTCTTCGACTGGAATTTTTCTATCGATCACACACTTAAAACAACTAGAACGTCTTCCTTTTATACTCCTTTATGCCATCATAGCCGTTGGCACTTACCAAAGGAATTCCTCCAATCTACCCGTTGGACGGAATCAATCAAGAAGATCATCCGAGCTATTTAAGGAATCGACGATAGCCCATCAATCCCGTTCGCCCATACAATCGGATCTCGGTTTCCAAGAATAGAATTTTCCAAGATTATTTCGTCGACCATCGGATCTTCAATCGATCTTAGATAAGAATTAAAGAATCCGAAATGATTATCCAACCAAAGAATCTATTCCAGAGGATAGGATCGAATCCTCAACCATTTACCTCGGTTTTAGATTTCCTTCGTCGCTTGGATTAGAAAGATTGTCAGTGAGAATAGACTTAAGTCTTGAGTCTTGAGTCTTGAGTCTTGAGTCTTGAGTCTCTCGAGAGAACAAAGTCTTCGACTTTAAACCGACGGTCTCCGAACATCCAGACTTAGATCGAAAGAAACGTTTTGTCAACTTCAAAATATTCTGAAAGATTTCTCCAACAATCTCCCCCTTTTTGATGGTGACAAAACTTTCTTGAAAATTTGAACAACTTTGACCTGCAAAACATTTCTCAAGCAATATGGCTAACTCATAAAGATTAATAAAACAACCGACTCGCATCCACAGAAAATTGGTTAGTCTTACATGAGAAACACCATATAACAATACTTGAAATAAATGCAACCATTGCAACCAGTCAAGCATCACAATCCACAGTCAATTCAGTCAAATTCACACCCAAGTTCAAGTTCTCAAGTCATACTCAAAAATAAACATAACCACAAAAATCAAAGTTTTTAAATGGTTCAAATTTGGTTCTCCCCCTTTTTGTCAGCATTGAAAAGGGTGAGAAAGGAGTCATGTCTCGCTGGGAATACGCACGATCCGGAAATCCCCAATGGACTGGACTACTCCTTCGAGCTTCTTCGGTCTTCTCTCGGATGAGCTACCTCTTCTCCCTTAGCATTGGCTTGAAGTTGCGAGCGAGGTCTTTGAATTTATCCTCCGAGAGACCAAGATGCTTGTCCAGCGCTCTTCAAAGCTTGGATTTCACAATCCCGAACATATATCCGGCTACGCATTTCCGTAAGAATATTCATGATGCTACGAAGATCTGCGAATCATCCGTCTCGTGTACCGGCATTGACTTTCTCGATGATGTGTATGCGATGATGGCGCTTTTGAATGGTCTCGGCAGATTTGGAATCGATGCATCACCTTCTTCGTGCAAGTGAGAGACCCGAACTTCTTCCCGGGTCTTCGGAGATTGTCTTAGATCTTCACCGACAGCAGCATGAGGTGTAGACCTCTCTTGCTCGCTAACTCCCCCTGTCTCTAGGACATCGAAAGGGGAAGAGTGATGATCATGCTTTTGATCTTCCTTCTCTCCAGATTTGTCAGCAGACTTTTCTTTTTCTCCTTCTCCTTCTTCTTCGACTTCTTTCTCCTTCTCTCTCTGATCTTCTTCTCCTCTGTTCTGCTTTTCTTCTTCTCTGTTCTGCTGAAGTTCTGTCGGATGAGACACAGAACGTCTGGTTCTGATCAGAGCTTGGATGGAGGGATCTTCATCATCTTCATCTTCATCTTCGTCCTCCAGAATGAGAGTTCTTTTCCTCTTTTTCGATGGGGCACTAATGACTTCTTTTCCTTTCCTTTTTGAAGCAGACTGGACTGGAGATTTCACTTTGAATTTCTCCATTGCCTTGGAGAGTTCTTGCAGACGCATCTTCATTAACATTTTCAACCCTACCACCATCTTATCACATGGTCGAACACAAAAAGTATGTGGCGGATCAATGTTCGATGATGTCGAAGATCTTGGTCACCGCACCAGGATAAGGCAATTGTCCTTTGTCTTTTGACATTGCTCGTACATATGGAAGAGGATAGTGTGCGGGAGAGAAAACTTCCGTCCTGAGTTGATCGCATACATCAACTTTGCTTCAGAAAGAGACACAGAAGTCTTTGACGTAGACTTTGGTCTGAGACAGTTGATCACAATCTTATGAAGCACGATGTTGATAGCATTCATCCTCGAGTAGGTAATTTTCTTCTCTACATCCATATCTTTGACAAGATCCAGAGTAGTACGAGCAGGTGAGACTTTGATTGGGAGATAGCGTCCCCGTTCAACTCCAACTATGTCCGCCAACATATTCACATCTACCACATGAACTTGATCTCGTACACTGAAAGAAATTCTATTCGCATCCAAAAAGCTAAGATTTGAATAGAAATAAGCGGTCAGTTGAGCATACCCATCCGTAGAGTCAGAGCAAAAAGTCTCAAGTTGAAGCAAATTCAACTTTTCTCTTAAGTTCACGTTGATGGAGTCCAGGAAGTCAAAATCGACACTTCTAGGGTTTATCACCCCTCTTTTCAACAGCCTGAAATACACTTTTTCCTGATCCTTGGATTTAAACAAATCCATCCGATTTCCTTTCACCTTTGCTGCCACACCCATTCTAGGTTTAAATTCAAGGAACATTTTGTCGTCATCGTTCCCGTCAATCAGATTTTGTCCTGGCAAACGAGGGTCTCTGGGAATGTTCGCAAGAGCCTCCTCTCGCCCTTCCTTTCGGAGCAACTCCCAATTCCTCCATTTTCCGCAGAAAAAGATACTCATTTCCATAATTTTTGTCCTTAAGGAAGTCATCTATATATTTTAACGAAGAACCGGAGCTTTTCAACGCACGATAAAGCTTATAGATAAAGGAGGGTCTTTGGACTCTTCTTGGGTCGGCATCCTCGATTATCTCTTCTTCCGATGTTGACTTGCACCTTGTGGGGTAGGAGGTGATGAATGACGTGGAGGAGAGCGAATCGGACTTTGTCGCTGACTTGATAAGTCTTCTTCCTCGTAAGATCGAAATGAATCGGCCCCTTCTCCATTCTTTGTGGTCCCCGCTTGCTATTCTTGATGATTTCCTCGAAGACGACATCTTTCTTTGTCTATTGGAAGATTCCTTCACTTGCTTTTCCCAAGAAAAATGACCACTTTCTCGACGACGAACAAGGAGTAGAAACAAGATCGGGAGGAGAGTGTCTTTTTAGGGTTTTGAAGATTTGGGCGAAGAAAAAGAAAACTGTATATATATATGTACCTCGGATTTGAAAAGAGAAGTTTAAATCGGTACAAGGAAGGTGTACGAACACATCGTTTCAAAATCAATAACTACCAAAATTAATTCCTTGAAAAATTTTCGAATTATATCTAAAAGAGAGATCGTACCTTTTCGAGATTAGATAAAATAACTAAACAAGAATTCGTACCTTTTAGATAAAATAGCAACTTACAGTCTTTAGCCATGAGTCTCATGATT
This sequence comes from Eucalyptus sideroxylon x Eucalyptus melliodora, assembly GCA_016097485.1. NCBI lineage: Eukaryota > Viridiplantae > Streptophyta > Magnoliopsida > Myrtales > Myrtaceae > Eucalyptus > Eucalyptus sideroxylon x Eucalyptus melliodora. Next base: position 49,512,428 of record CM027831.1, read on the forward strand.
TAAAGTCAGAGTCTTAGAGTTGGTGAGTCTCTAGACTTTAACTTCTTCAAGCTTCAAAATGTTGAGTCTTGAGCGGATGAAGTCGAATTGATTTTTCTCCAAAGGCTTTGTGAATATATCCGCTAGTTGACTCTTTGAATCAACAAATTGAATCGAGATTTCTCCATTTTGAATATGATCTCTAATGAAGTGATGTCGAATCTCAATATGCTTTGCTCTTGAATGAAGGATTGGATTTTTGGTGAGATTGATCGCGCTGGTGTTGTCACATCTGATTTCCGTGCATGAGTCTTCAATGCCAAAGTCTTGTAGCTGTTGTTTTATCCATAGAATTTGCGAACAGCAGCTTCCAAGAGCTACATACTCTGCTTCTGTCGTTGAGAGAGCTACAGTGCTTTGCTTTCTTGAGAACCAAGACACTGTCCTGTTTCCAAGCAGTTGACAAGTTCCAGAAGTGCTCTTTCTATCGACTCTGCATCCGGCCAGATCTGCATCTGAGTATCCTAGAAGATTAAAGTCTCCCCTCTTTGGATACCAAAGACCGATGCTTGAAGATGAGGCAACGTATTTGATAATACGTTTCACGGCAATGAGATGTGATTCTTTAGGATCTGATTGAAACCTAGCACAGATACAAACACTCAACAAAATATCAGGTCTAGAAGCAGTAAGATAAAGAAGTGAACCGATCATGCTCCTGTACAGCTTTTGATCTACTTTCTTCCCTTCTTCATCCTTGTCTATCTTCTGAGAACATGACATTGGTATGTCGGTCTTTTTGCACTTTCCCAATCCAAACCTTTTGACAAGATCATTAGCATATTTTTCTTGGAAGATAAAAGTTCCTTCCTTCAATTGCTTTATTTGAAGGCCAAGAAAGAATGTTAATTCTCCCATCATACTCATTTCAAACTCATCCTGCATAGACTTAGAGAATTTCTTGCAAAGACTTTCATTAGAGGATCCAAAAATAATGTCATCAACATATATTTGAACGAGTAAAAAGCTTTTGTTTTCCTTTTTGATGAATAGAGTAGTGTCTACTTTACCTTTGACAAAACCGTTATGTAATAAGAACTTACTTAGTCTCGTCGTACCAAGCTCGAGGTGCTTGCTTTAGACCATACAGAGCCTTTTTCGGTCCCGAAGACCGAGTCCGGCTTCTTTGGGTCTTCAAATCCAGCGGTTGTTCCACATAAACTTCCTCTTGGATAAATCCATTTAGGAAAGCACTTTTGACGTCCATTTGGAATAACCTGAAATTTTTGTAACAAGCAAACGCAAGTAATAGACGAATAGCTTCTAACCTTGCTACGGAGCGTAAGTCTCATCATAGTCTATTCCTTCTTCTTGCGTATATCCCTTGGCCACGAGTCTTGCTTTATTTCGTACGACTTTTCCTTCTTCGTTCATCTTGTTCATGAATACCCATTTAGCTCCAATAACAGTTTTACCTTTTGGTTTGGATGTCAATTCCCAGACATCGTTAATGTTGAACTGTCTGAGCTCCTCTTGCATAGCTTCGATCCAACTTTCATCAGATAAAGCTTCTTCTATGCTTTTTGGTTCAATTTCGTAGATGAGAGCGACAAGCACTAGATTCTTCACGTCTTTTTGATCTCGGTGCGGATTCCTTCATTGATTTCGCCAATAATGAGATCTTTAGGATGACTGGATTTGTGTTTCCGATTCTTGGTTGATTTGCTTGGTTGATGATCTCTTTCTTTATTTGAATCTTCATGAGCTTCTTGATGTTGGACTTCCGAGTCGAGATGCTTCTTGAGTTGAAGACTTTTGAAGGTCTAGAGTGAGTTCGAGACTCTTCATATTGAGTCTTGGTTGGATTCATCTTGCGCTGGAGTCTTGGAATTTGACATTCATTGATTCTTCCACAGATCGGCTTTTCTTGTTATAGACTCGTAGGCTTTGCTTGATGTAGAATATCCAAGGAAGATGCCTTCATCTGATCTTTCTTCAAACTTACCAACTCGATCACTCGCATTTTTCAAAATAAAGCATTTGCAACCAAATACATGAAAGTATGAAACAATAGGCTTCTTACCTTTGAATAATTCATACGGGGTTTTCTCAAGAATAGGTCTAAGAAAGACTCTATTTATAATATAGCATGCTGTTGAAACAAAAATTTCAAAAACCGTGAAGAAATTTTGCTTTCAATTAAAAGTGTTCTAGCCATTTCTTGAAGAGATCTATTCTTTCTTTCCACAACTCCATTTTGCTGAGGAGTGTATGGAGAAGAGAATACTTGTTTAAAACCAGATTTATCACACAATTTTGTGAAATCTTGATTTTCAAATTCTCCTCCATGATCTGTTCTTATACTTGAAATAGCACATCCTTTTTCATTTTGAACCTTTTTAGCAAACTTCTCAAAGTACGAAAAGGTTTCTGACTTGTTTGCAAGAAAATATACCCAAGTAAAGCGAGAGAAATCATCCACAATTACTAGGCAATATTTCTTACCTCCAATACTCGAGTTCTGTTGGTCCGAAGAGATCCATATGCAGAATCGTAGTACATGATTAGTAGAGACATGATTTATTGGTTTAAATGAATTTCTTACCTGTTTTCCCGAACACGGGGTGTGCATGGATCGGACTTTTGATATGGTAATTTGGGAAGACCTCGAACAAGCTGCTTTGATGAGATTTTGGCTAATTGCTTCATATTGACATGACCAAGCTTTCTGTGCCATAAGCTTGCTTCATCTTGGATTGAAATTAGACATTGAGATTCATTCATCTTCATGTCTAAGAGGTAGATGTTTCCATGTCTTCGACCCATGAAAGACTCGGAGAGTCTTTACTAATTCCATAGCAAATTCCTTCTTGAAAGGAGATCTTGAAACCAAGATCACACGGTTGGCTAATGCTTTGAGAAGGTTATAGTTGAGTCCTTCTACTAGAGAAACATTGCTTATTGTGAGATTTCCAATTCTCACGCCCAAATCCCACGATGCTTCCTTTGCCGTTTCCTCCAAATGAAACATTTCCGCCGTTTACTTGAACAAGCTTTACGAAGCATTTTGAGTCTCCTGTCATGTGTCTTGAGCATCCGCTGTCAAGATACCATTTTATCTTTTTCTTGACGGAGACCTGCATTCAAAAGAGAGTCTCAAGCTTTCTTTGGTACCCAAATTTTCTTGGGTCCTTTGATGTTAGTAGGATAAGCATTATTAGGCCATACTTTCTTAACAGGTTTCCAAACCATAGGACAGTCTTTTTCAAAATGATCTTGACTGTTACATTTTGAACATCTTAGAGCATTTCGACCTACAGACTTTACAAAGACTTTCTTGAAATGATTTTTGTAAGCCTCTTTTGATGGTTTTTTCTTAATTCTTTCTTTTACTTTTGGGAAATCAATCAAGGGAATTGTTTCCGCTGTCATACCTAGACCAAACTTATTAAAGTAAGGTCTTTGGACTGAAAGAACTTTTTCAAGTTTTTCCGACCCTATCGAAAACTTCTTTGAAATATTTGATAAGTCCGTTTTTAAGAAAACATTTTCTTTCAAAAGATCATCTTCTTTTTCTTTAAGAGCAGAAACATTTAGGTCTAGACTTTTAACTCTCTCTTCTAAAGTAACTTCCTTTTGTTTTAGAATTGAGTTTTCCTTTTTAAGTTCGGAAATCCTTTTGAGAGAAGTCTTAAGACTGAAACACAGTTCATCAATATATTTAGAGACTTTGACAAGAATTTTAAAATCACTTACCTCAAATTCACTGTCTGAGTCTGATCCAGAATCTGAGTCTGAGTCTGAATGTGCCATCAAACATATGTTGGCATATTCATTATCACTTTCTTCACATTCTCGTATCACTCCGTGTTTCGGCTTTGAGAGCCTTTCGAAACTTCTCAGCTTTTCCTCTTTTCTTTTTCGAAGAGGACAGGTGGGTCGATGTGTCCCTTCTTCTTACATTCGAAGCAAACTACATCTCTGTTTGGTTCCTCATCATCAACGACTTGGTCTCGCTGTCTCGAAAACTTTGTTTCTTTGGGTTGAACCTTCTGCCTTTTCTATTCAGTTTCTTGAATCTTCTTATCATGAGGGCGAGCTCCTCATCATCCATATCATCTTCGAATCTGCATCATCGAATCATCATTTGATTTTAGTGCAATAGATTTCTTACCTCTTGGATCTTCGTCTTCATTAATTCGTTCCACTTCGTAAGACTGAAGAGTTCCAATTAGCTCGTCTACAGATAGTGGCATGATTCTTTGCGTCTCTCTTATTGAAGTCTTTATATGATTCCAATCCTTGGAGAGTCCACGCAGAAGCTTGTTCACCTTCATGGGATCAGAAATTTTTTGTCCTTGGTTCTCAAGACCATTGACAATATTTGTAAAACGACTAAACATGTCAGTTACAGATTCTCCTGGTTTCATTTTGAAGGCTTCATATTGACCGAGGAGAATATTGATTCTAGTCTCCTTCACTCGATCTGTTCCTTCATAGGTGATATGTAATCTATCCCATACTTCTTTTGCTGTAACACAAGAAGATATTCTGTTATATTCGAGTTGGAGACAAGGCACAATATAAAGAGTAAATTGCTTTTGCATCGAGTGCTTGTCTCTTGTTTATTTCTTCCTGAGGCATTCCGCTGGCTTCAACAGTTTCTTTTCCTCTTTCGTAGACCGATGCAACAACGGGGAGTGATTCCTCTTTCCACAACATCCCATTCCGGAGGATCCTTGGATCGTAGGAAAGCTTTCATCTTGTTCTTCCGGATGTTGTAATCCTTTCCGTCAAAGTAGGGTGGTCTAGTATTGCTTTGCCCTTCCATCAGCCCCGGTGCTAGCATACTAGCCATGGATCTTTTACTCTGAAGTAAAACACTTCAAACAAAGTAAGAACACGGGCTCTGATACCAATTGATATTGCTAGTATGAGTACCTAGAGGGGGGGTGAATAGGTATACAAAGATTTTTCTTGAAAATCGCACAATACTTTAGACAGCTTGAAGGATTTGCAATAATTAAAAACCAATCGTGAGACCGAGTAAGGGAAAGAGAGAATTGAACACGCTGTTTATAGTGGTTCGGCTTGATTCAAGCCTACGTCCACTCTTACGCGCACCGACAGCCAATTGGCTGGATTCCACTATGAACAAAGAGATGTTACGGTGTTGATCTTCCTTGATTTCTCGGCGTAGATGATCTACCACACTCACTCAAGGCGTCACCAAATATAAACACTCTCTGTGTATACAATTTCGCTCGAACAGTCTCAACTAACAATCAAGGTTCTTCAGACTCTGGAATTTTTCTATCGATCACACACTTAAAACAACTAGAACGTCTTCCTTTTATACTCCTTTATGCCATCATAGCCGTTGGCACTTACCAAAGGAATTCCTCCAATCTACCCGTTGGACGGAATCAATCAAGAAGATCATCCGAGCTATTTAAGGAATCTGACGATAGCCCATCAATCCCGTTCGCCCATACAATCAGGATCTCGGTTTCCAAGAATAGAATTTTCCAAGATTATTTCGTCGACCATCGGATCTTCAATCGATCTTAGATAAGAATTAAAGAATCCGAAATGATTATCCAACCAAAGAATCTATTCCAGAGGATAGGATCGAATCCTCAACCATTTACCTCGGTTTTAGATTTCCTTCGTCACTTGGATTAGAAAGACTGTCAGTGAGAATAGACTTAAGTCTTGAGTCTTGAGTCTTGAGTCTTGAGTCTTGAGTCTTGAGTCTTGAGTCTCGAGAGAACAAAGTCTTCAGAATTTAAACTGACGGTCTCCGAACATCCAGACTTAGACTAAAGAAACGTTTTGTCAACTTCAAAATATTCTAAGAGATGTTTTATTCTCTGTTATGAGAAGTTTTTTGTGTTATTCGAAAGATTTCTCCAACATATTAGATTTTCTCGGAGGACATTTGCTGATTGTATATTGGAAATATTCAATATACATCATTGCAAGCCAGGAATTGCTCATGTTGTTAAGGGTGATGGACTAAATCTATCACATTGTCCTTATTTAGATATTGAGAAAATCTAATTAAATGGTGTATCTTGTGTCAGTGCACTTAAAAGTATAATGTATGCTCGAATTTGCACTAGACTAAAAGTTGTCTTTGTGACGGGACTTCTAGGCAGATATCGATCAAATCCAAGACGCGATCACTGGGTTGCTACCAAGAAGATTTAAAGGTACTTAAAGAAGACAAGAGATTATATGCTAATTTATAGACATGTTCAATTTTTGCAGTTAGTAGGGTATTCAGATGTAAACTTTGCTGGATGTTCTGATGACATGAAATCAATAACATAATACATATTTATGTTAGCAGTAAGTGCAGTAAATAAATTTTTATGTTATCTTCTAATATGTAAGCAGTGTTGTAACATTCTTTTAGGCTGTTACTTGGGTTTTTAGGCTCCAGAACTTCATGAAAGGAGTTGATTGTGTTAACTTTATGGATAGACCCATATGGTTGTATTGAGATAACAAATTTGTAGTATTATTTATTTACTATAGAGGTCTCAAGGGGTCTAAATATATGGTGGTCAAATATTTTTTACCATAAAAAACCGATACAGAAATGTGACTTATAATATAACATATTTTCACAGATGATGTGGTTACAGATCCACTAACTAAAGGCCTACGCCCATGTGTATTTGACTGACATGTCATTGGCATGGGCCTAGGAGTATCTTCGGATATTGTTGTTTAGTGGGAGCTATTTTGGCTTTACTCTGATAAATGTTTCATCTGTGTTCGTTACACTTTGTAACGGTTTAATATGTATCAATTTTTGCATTCAATAAAATATTTTGAATGTATTGTTATTATGTTGAATACATATTAATAAAGTCTCAAGGGATTGTATAAACCTTGAGTGAAGGCTAGGGGCATCCGGGCATCCAGTTATTAGCCTTGTGCATATGTCTTGTGATACATAAAGAAAGGTTAACCATAAGGACAAGACATATGTTAGTTCATTAGAACCATAAAGCATTCTCTAGTAGCACAAGTTTTTGTGACACCTAAGGTAAGAGAATGGTGACTGACAAATGGGATCTCTCTATGAGAGATGTTATCCATTTGACACACTACCATATTGAATCCATATCAATAAAGTTGAGAACATTCATGACCATGGAAGGCTCTGTGTGTATACATGTAGTTACCGCCATGATTCGGTGTTTAAGACTTTATGGGATATGATTGACTATTAAGAATTATCTCTGGTCCAAATGTGCACACATACGGTACGATTTCAATTAATATAGTCAAAGTGGGAGAATGTAAGAGTTTTCCTAATGTGGACTAAATTAATTGATATTGTAATTTACTGTTTTTACAGTTACCGTAAAATAGGGTTGGTCTAAAGAGAGATAGAAGGTTTCTTAATTAGTCTAATATGGGCTGGCTAGTGTGGGTCGAGTTAAGCCTGGCCCGTAATGAGAGGGACTGGCTGGAAACTCTATAAATAATGCTCAACTCTCTCCTCTAACCCTAATTCTCACATGTATCTTCACCTAAGGGGCGTTTACCTAACGTTAAACGTGAGGGGGCCGCCTCATTGAGCCAGTGATATGGAGGGCAATAGAGGAGAAGAACTTGATGCATGGATCCCCTTGATATATGTGGGTAATCCTTTTTTCTGCTTCCGCTTTATGTTCGATGGATCCCAAAACAGGTGCGTTAATCTTTTTACTCAATTATGCATGTTCTTGTTCTGGTTATGGAAATCTTGGGGTTGCGCAATTTGCGTCCAACAGGTCATACATGAGGACGTGCACATTGAAGAGGATGCACTAAAGAATGTCAAAGGAGGAAACGTGGAGAGGAGTCATGCATTAAAGAAAGCACACCATCCGAAAAGAAAGTCAAGCGAGATCAATTAACCCGACAAGCCTCAGCCCCAAATCAAGTCGCCGTCTAGTCGTTTGTTCCTTATTTGCTGGTTTCCGATGATCCTAGCGCTTGCAGCCCTTGCTCTGCCAATTTTGCTTCACTTTCTTGCAGGTTTTTTCAGTTATATCTCGAGGTCTTGCCATCAAGCCTGTAGTTGTTGCCACCCCCAGCGACGTCCCTAAGGCCAAGCCATCACCTATGATCCATGAAGCCACTGAGCCGAGCCTCATCGCAACCGTATTTGCCCGCGACGCGCTTGTCCGAGTATCATTAACCATCCAAGCTACACCTCTCACTGCCTTGAAGTCCACGGTAAAAAATCTGGAGTCAGCAAAGCTTGTTATTGGTTAAAGCAAGAAGATCAAGGAAAATTTTCTTTGGGATCGTAGGGTGGGTTTTCCTTCAAGAAATTGCGGTTGTTCCTTGCGCCACCGCACCACATTAATGTCAGCAATTCTCTGTGGAGGCTCGACCAATGTCTACTCATTACCACGAAGCAGTTAATCGAGTCATCCATTAGCAAGTTCTGTCGCTGCCACACTGGTCAATCCCACCACGAGCTAGTCGTAACCAAGAGTCCCCACCACCTCTTCATTGTGTCGAGTTTGTCCAATTTTGACAAGCAAGTGTTTATACAAGGTAATAATTTCATCTTAGTCAAGATTCATATATTTTGTTGCCTTGCTCGAATTATTGCATTCTTGATTAAATTCTCAAATAATGTTATCATGAGCTCGAATGGCCGTCACGACGTGCATATGATTGACAATCCGATTTCACGCTCGAAATACGACTCGCAATCACACGAAAAAATCGCCAATCCGATCTCACGCTCGAGATCCGATTCGTGGTTTTATTTAAAATTGACCAACCCAATCTCATGCGCGAGATATGGTTCGCCAATTTGTGGATATCAATTTGTCGTCGTGTTGGTTGAATCAGTTTTATTTTTGTAAAAAGGAAAAATCCAAAAAAAATCTGAGTTAGATTAGGTTCGTTTTAGAATATTTCTCGTTTTAGGGTTATCTTGCATGTTTAGAGTTGGAGATTTATTATTTTGAACTTTGAAAAAGAAATAAAATCAAAAAAATGCATTCATTTAGGATGTTAGTTGTTTTAAAAAAAAAAATAAGTTGCATGTTTAATTATGTGGCAATTTTAATTTCGAATTTCATAAAAGGAAAAAAGAAAAAATTTAGAATTAGAGCATTCCTTGCACGTCATGGCATATTAGAATAAATTGCATGTTTCATTTTAAGTTTAGATTAATGTTTGCATCTTAGGATAGAGCTTGCTAGGTTAAGACAATATCTTAGTTTAAATTAGGGTTTAGTCTAACCCGATCCTTAATATAAGCTGGATAGAATTTTAATCTAGATAGTCATGTTTTGCATCATAAAAAAAAATAAAATTTGTCTTAGGATAAATTAGTTGCAATTTCTAGGATAGATTGCATTTTTAGAATAAAAAATCATGTGCACGTCATTTAGTGATTGTTGTTAGGTTCATTTAATTAGAAATTGCCCGTCATTAGATTAGGTCATTTAATAAATGTCGCGTGACATATAGCTCGCATATTAAATTGTATGTCGCATGTCATTTTAGTTAAAATAATCTTGTACGTCATTGCATCGCATCATTCGTCATTAGAATTAAGTCATTATGGTTAATTTAGATTGCATATTTAATTATTGCATGTTCATTAAGAAATCATTAGTTTTTTTACTCATTCATATAGTTTACGACATATTGCCATGCCATATCATTTCATATTAGATTAGAAGCATTGCATTGCATATGGACTATATTCTCGTTGAAAAAGAGAAAACAAAAATTGAGTAATTGCTTGTTAATTAGAAACCATATCTAGGGTTGTTGGTGTGGATTTTAATTTAAACGCTTTCATTGCTATGAGGTAAGTCCTGCAATTTATTTACTACTTTACTTTGGTGTTAAATTGGTGGTTTGCGCACTCGCATGATAACCTCACATGTTAGGGAAATAGTTTAAAATCAATTCAAGTTGCCTACAAAACTTTTTTTTTTTAAAATAAAAAAATGGTACCGAAAGGGCATTAGAGAAATCTAGCGTAATCAAGTCCCCGCACCCAATTCTCTGGTTCGTAGGAGTAAAGTAAAACTCCCGTTACTTTACTTGAGTTTCTAATCGACCCACCAAAAATAGATTAGTGGCGACTCCTAATTGAAAATCATTTGCATGTTAAGAATTCAAACCTAATTTGTGAATTGGTATGGGCTTGGGAGAGCCTGAGTTAAGTTTAGGCTTAACAATCCATTAGCCAAACCCTAGGTGGTTCACACCCGAAAATTTGGTCGCGACAGCTTGGCGACTTCGCTGGGAACTGAGTTAAAACTCTTAGTGGACTTAGGCCAATTTTTCTTTTCTTTTAAAAAATGTTTTTGTTTGGCAGCGAGGATTCCAGGTACGCCCTTAACATTTAAGGTGTTAAATGTTCTTGCAGGATGGGAGGTATAAGGGGAAGTGTTTGTTAACCTTTGTTTTGCAGGGAGGTCTAGGAATGTATGGTTTACTTTCATATACGAAGTGTTGCTTGATTTAAACTGTTGTGCATGCCTTGCATTTGCACTACATTATTGCACACACAACCTGCCGCCGGACCTGGGCTGTATAGGATCATTTAGGATGGTATTGAGATGGATACCACTCCGACCGCACGTCAAGATTACCCACCTTGGTCTGCATGCTCGCGACCCGGGTCGGCTCTTTGACCAAGCCGGAGTCATGAGGACCCGACATAGTCCACAAGCCCGTGGCAAGTCCGATCATCCTTGTGGCTCCACTTTGATAAGCCTTATAGAGTATAAATCGAGCCACTTACCATGCGCATGTCTATGTGATTGCCATTGATTTTTCTTGGTGAAGTAAGTTTTCTTTCCCTATACTATGCAATTTACTTTTGGTCTATCCATGACAATCTAGGTTAGTCGTTTGATCTAATTCATTTGTCAATTAGAAATGAAAATGAGGAAATTGCCATGTAATGAATCATTTGCCAAAAAACTTTGGAGAATTTGTTTTCAATTCATGTTTAGGAAATTTGGTCTTGTTAGGGTGTCTATCTTTATTTTCCTAGTCCATTTTTAGGAAATGCCCTTCTTGTAAGAACTTTTCATGAATAAATGAAAAAAATGGAAAATCGATTAAATCATTGTCATTGATTGACTTTCTATTTACCCTCACGCTTACATGTTCCCATTCATTTGAATTAGGTGATTATGGAACTATCCCGCTCACCCATCTGTTCATGATTGAGAGCTAAAATGACAAATAAAAAAGAGCTAATCTCATCAAGAAAAAGTGTTGCAATCTATCTTCAACGAGAAATTGTGACTCTAAGGAGAGAGCCAAGAAGACTTTTTGAACCATATCATTTTCTTGAGGTAGCCAAATTTGATGCCATCATGAAGAAACCAGTGACATATATAGAGAGAAAAATATTTGACCTGAAGGGTTCGTATCACAAGATCAAGGAGGGTGAAGAGTGAAGAATTCAAGTACACATGGTTCATGGTCCTAAGTTGTTCCATTTCCTCATTTAATTAGGGGCATGCACCTTCCCCTGCGTGGGAATTCTTATCACTTTTTAGGGATTGATTTCAATTTCTTTTGTGCTTGAGCATTACATTCCAATAAATGTAATTTGATTATTGAATATCAATAGAATTACAAGTTTTGTTTTGAGGACATGATGGGGTACACCAAACTAGCCCGGTGACGATATCCAACAATGAAAAGAAAATATCATCGAAGGAGAATTCTGAGGACTGGGCTTCTTCATGCTTCCTCATAAAAAAAAAAATCCAAAAGAACAAAAAAAAAAAAAAAGAAGATAATTTTTCAAGCCATTTCCAAAAAGCATGCATTAGATTAGCCTTGTTTAATTTTCTGACTCATTTACTTCATGTTTCAGAGCATTACTTTCTTGACTCGATAAGAAAGCATCTAAAAAAGGCACATCAGGTTGCAATTGGTTCAATTGTTACTCAACAAGTTTCTAAAGATTTAATGTCGGGGACATCTCGATACTACTTGAAATATCCATCTTGAAGGGCCAAACAAAGTGTGTTCCATTTCCATGCTTGACGGAATTTTTCATTCTCGCCCATTAAATGAAGGGCAAGTTAAAAGAGGATCATCCATCTTTGGTGAAAGAGGTATATCTCGTTTTTGAACATAAATAATTTTGGGAGATGACACTTTGTTTCCTTGCAGATGACGAATTGGGGGCACTACAGATTCTAGTAGTGACATGACTGAGATAAAATCTCGATCCGAGCCAAAATGGTTGTGCAATTTGAATTTACTTTGAGTTGCATAGTATCCTATTCATGCACGTTCTCTTGTGCAGGGGCAAAAGTAAGAATGGAGTATTCATCAAATCAAAAAGCAGATTTTCACTTTTGATTGATAGAGACCATCCAAGGACATCCATTGCCGAGACAATCCATTCGTGGGACAATTCCTTGAATGAATGTTTGAAATCATGTTTGAGTGTAGTAAATTGTTTGTTTTGAAGTAACAAAAGTTTTTCATGCTTAAAGTTGCTAGACTATTTTGAAAAAGAATTTCCATGGTGATTCTACCTATTTAACTCACCAATTTCATGTGGAGATTTATCAAGATGGACTAATTCAATGAATGATGTGGAATGGATTAAGCATGCTAAATGAGACGTGTCAGGATGATGAAAGGCAAGCCTTGTCCTATACACAATCCCCTACTTATACACGTGTGAGATGAGTGCAAGAAGTTCCATATCTGCAAGGTAAAGAGTTCTCTCGCAAAAGGTACGATAACCAAAATGATGAGGGGCAATTAATTTCTCTATCCCAAACACAACAGGTGATCCATTGCTTAACCACTTTGAGCCTTATACACTTGTGAAGATTTTTTTTAAAGTTATCCATGTCAAGAACCACCCCACATTGGGGCAAATTGGAAGGTAAGACAGCACCATAAAGTGAAGAAAATGGATTGAAATTTTCTTGCTTTCACTTGCATCAATTTTCAAGTCGTGCTATTACATTGAATTCATATTGTAATTTAAGTGCCTTAGGATGACGAAGAGCATTTCTTTCTCTATCCTACATACTTATATCCTTTGCATAGCCCACTTGAGCTTGCAATTTTATTTCTTTTAAACCCAGTTGGTGACTATCCCCCACACTGGGGCAAGGCAAGAGACAGATGAAGACCTTTGAAAGTTTGAATGTCATTCAAAGTGTAATTGCTTGACACATGCATATAAATCAAAATAGAATTAAGGGGCATGAAAAAGCAGTGTGCCTGGTAAAAGTAAGGCCAATGCCCATGAAAAAAAAGTAAATAAAAAATGAACAAGAAGTGGGGGCATGAAAAAGCGGTGTGCCTAGTAAAAGCAAGGCCAATGCCCATAAATGAAAAAAAAAAGAGTCAAGATAGATGACTGTCAATTGCTAGAATTAAATCCCAATGGAGCAATACTCAAAGAACTCAAAAGTTGAGTTTTTACAATCAATTGGGCATTTTATTAAGACAATCCCCGATGATGAAAGTGAAAACTGGTGGCAATGCCAAGATGATCACCGACTCTCACTATTCACACACATTTTGAGCCTAATGATCTTTCATTTCTCAACCCATGAACCCAACCTACGTTACGTCCTTTACAAAGTCTCTTCAAATTATGGCACTTGAATTAACATAGGAGTTCATATAAGCATCGCTCGAAGAAGTGTGAGCTAGATTATTTCTTTCTCATTTTGCAGGGTTCTTGACTTGTAACCCCGGAGATGATTAAAAAGTTGTTCTTTCAATAGCCTTGACTCAAAGAGTCCCTTTGTTAAGCCGTTGACCGAGCCCACATTACGGTCCTTATTAAAGACCTCTCAGATTGGTAAGGTCGTACCGCTTGCGAGAAAACTCGAACCCTTGTTAGTATGATGACAGTGAGATGGAGTGATTCTCATAAAATAGCCTTTAAATAAGAGTGAGTGAAAGTCCTTTCTAATTGAAGGTCTCTCATTTGGTGTTCTTAGGAAATCCATGTTATGATTGAAGATTGTCTTGAATGATAATTCTCTCTAGTGGAAATTTGGGTGATGCAAAGGTCATTATGCATGAACCCCAATTGAGTTGAAGAAAACCTCACTAAATTTTGAAATGTTCATTGTCTATCTCTTTGATGAATGTATATCAGTTTTTGTTCTAAATCATGTCTGACGGGTAATTCAAATTCCTTTCATAATGTTTCATGATATTAGGAGATGAGAAACCTCCACCATGAGGTGAAAGACCTCCACAGGATATCTAAATTTCAAAAGACATATCCCCAAGAATCAGAGACCTCCACCATGAGGTGAAAGACCTCCACAAGTAAGTATATCTCTATCCATATCTTGAATATTTGTCATTGCACAGGTATTCCCTTTTAAGCATACCGACACTCAATTGAGTTGTCCCCCAAAGATTTTTCCTCCAAATTCAATCTGATTAAGGCGACCGAAGAATGGTTCGGGTCCTGGTCGAATGATTTCTATTGCAAGGCCGGGCGACTGAAGAGTGGTTCCGGTCCTAGCCAAGCAAAACCTCAGTCTAGGCTACTGTAGAATGGTACGAGTCCTAGACAACATTTATTGCTCATTCAGGCGACCGTAGAATGGTACGGGTCCTGGAAAAACAATTTCCTCATTCAAGCAACCGTAGAATGGTACGGGTCTTGGAAAAATAATTTTCTTCGTTGAGGCGACCGTAGAATGGTACGGGTCCTTGACAACACTTGTTCAGGCGACCGTAGAATGGCACGGGTCTTGAAAAATCAATTTTCAGTCTAGGCGAGCGTAGAATGGTATGGGTCCTAGAAAACATTTATTACTCTAACAGGCGACCATAGAATGGTACGGGTCCTGAAAAAGTAATTTCCCCATTCAAGCGACCGTAGAATGGTACGGGTCCTAGAAAATGAATTCCCGTTTAGGTGACCGTAGAATGGTACGGGTCTTGGGAAAGCAGTTCCTTACAAAACCTTTCTGCAGTATTGGGCGACCGTAAAATGGTACGGGTCCTGAGAAAGCAGCTCCTTTCTGCCATACCGGGCGACCGTAGAATGGTACGGGTCCTAGGAAAGTAGCATCTTCACAAAGTCATAGGCGACTGTAGAATGGTACGGGTCTTGGACAAGTAACACCCACTACCTCGAATTACTCTATCCTCCTCGAAGGTAAGTTATTCCAGGTAGGTTCATTTATCATTTGCATTAGCATTTCCATGCATCATATAAGTTGTATTAAAAAATGGAATTCATGTTCCGACAAAAAAAAAAAAAATCATTTACTACATTTGCATGGTCAAAATTTAGGTCTCAATTTGTCTTTGAAGGCAACCTCTACGAGCTCACCTTCAAAGAGGGGCAGCTGTTGACACCTAAATTTTGGCGACCCATTTAGACATTTAAAAAAATTAGGGGTTAATTTTATCCCTGAAAAAATAAAATCACATGGCATATAGTTTAGGAACATTTTTGTTTATTTTATTGGACCGATGGCAAGTGCTAAAATTTTTCACATATTTCGTTGGGATTTTAATATATTTAGGCAATATACACCAAGTGATGTGTTTTTGATGGAAAGGAAATTCTCAAATGAAATATTGGAAAAAAACACAAAAAATATTGCACATGGTGGGATGATATATTCAATAGTATTTTGCACGAGCAAAGTTGGCAATGAAATATACCACGGAGATACAATTTTTCGGTGTATAAAAGGAGTCGTGTACGGTGGGGAGCAAAAGGAGGCCACACAATTGACTACACGGCGGCATATACGGAGACTTCTCTAGGGTTCCAAGAAGAGAGAGAAAAAAAAAGAGAAAAAGCTTTGGGGTTTCTCCATTCGTTCCGTAAAAAAATAGAGGAGGAGAAAAGCTTATTTGGAAGGGGGAAAAGTCAACATAAGCTTTTTGCTTCTGCAGATACAGAGAACAGAACAACACAGCAGGGAGATTGACGTGAGGGACGTTGATCAACAGGAAAAAACAGGAAAAAATAAGAAGAAAAAAGGGTGCTCCTGTTCCTGTTCATCTTCCCCACCACGCTTTCCTTGATTCTCGTCGGCGCAGCAGCAGCCTGGTCAACGCTTTTGCCGGCTTTTCTCCCACTCGCGCCACCGTCGCCGCGCCTCAGCCAATCTCCCTCACCGCACGAAGCTCGCCATCGTTATCGTCACTCCGAGCATCCCTTCGCGACGCCCGGGCAGCTCTGCCGCTTCCTCATCAGCTCTGCACTCAATCGCTCCACCCGCGACGCTCCTACTCCGACGCCTAGCGGATCTACCCCGGATCCACGAAGCTGTCGCTGTCCCATCTCGCTGGGATTCTCACCTGCGAGCCCGCATCCCTACACCCCGCCGCACCACCACCCTCGCCTTGCTCCGCTTTTGCAGCAAAGTCCGAGTCGCCCTGTTGCACCTTCAACCTGCCGGTTCGCGACTCCCTTGTGCTCGAGACCGTCCTGCACCAGCCACTATGGCCTTCCAAAAGGCTATTTGTCAACGACTAGGGGTGCCATTGGCAAGCGCATATTCTCTCACTTATTTTCTCCAATATTGATTGTTTTATTTGAACGAAAATCTGGGCGAGGGAAGGTCATACATGAGGATGTGCACATTGAAGAGGACGCACTAGAGAATGTCAAAGGAGGAAACATGGAGAGGAGTCATGCATTAAAGAAAGCACACCATCCAAAAAGAAAGTCAAGCGAGATCAATTAACCCGACAAGCCTCAGCCCCAAATCAAGTCATCGTCCAGTCGTTTGTTCCTTATTTGCTGGTTTCCGATGATCCCAGCGCTCACAGCCCTTGCTTTGCCAATTTTGCTTCACTTTCTTGAAAGTTTTTTTCAGTCACGTCCGAGGTCTCGCCATCAAGCCTGCAGTTGTTGCCACCCCCAGCAACGTCCCTAAGGCCAAGCCATCACCTATGATCCATGAAGCCACTGAGTCGAGCCTCACCGCAACTGTATCTGCCCACGATGCGCCTGGCCGAGTATCATTAACCATCCAAGCCGCACCTCTCACTGCCTTGAAGTCCACGGTCAAAAATCTGGAGTTAGCAAAGCTTGTTATTGGTCAAAGCAAGAAGATCAAGGAAAATTTTCTTTGGGATTGTAGGGCGGGTTTTCCTTCAAGAAATTGCGGTTGTTCCTTGCGCCACCACACCACATTAACGTCAGCAATTCTCTATGGAGGCTCTGACCAATGTCTACTCATTACCACGAAGCAGTTAAACGAGTCATCCATTAGCAAGTTCTGCCGCTGCCACACTGGTCAATCCCACCACGAGCTAGTCGTAACCAAGAGTCCCCACCACCTCTTCATCGTGTCGAGTTTGTCCAATTTTGACAAGCAAGTGTTTGAACAAGGTAATAATTTCATCTTAGTCAAGATTCATATATTTTGTTGCCTTGCTCGAATTATTGCATTCTTGATTAAATTCTCAAATAATGTTATCATGAGCTCGAATGGCCATCACGACGTGCATATGATTGACAGTCCGATTTCACGCTCAAAATACAACTCGCAATCGCATGAAAAAATCGCCAATCCGATCTCACGCTCGAGATCTAATTCGCGGTTTTATTTAAAATTGACCAACCCGATCTCATGCGTGAGATATGGTTCGCCAATTTGTGGATATCAATTTGTCGTCGTGTTGGTTGAATTAGTTTTATTTTTGTAAAAAGGAAAAATCCAACAAAAATCTGAGTTAGATTAGGTTCGTTTTAGAATATTTCTCGTTTTAGGGTTATCTTGCATGTTTAGAATTGGAGATTTATTATTTCGAACTTTGAAAAAGAAATAAAATCAAAAAATGCATTCATTTCGGATGTTAGTTGTTTTTTTTTTTAATTAAGTTGCATGTTTAATTATGTGGCAATTTTAATTTCGAATTTCATAAAAGGAAAAAAGAAAAAATTTAGAATTAGAGCATTCTTTGCACGTCATGGCATATTAGAATAAATTGCATGTTTCATTTTAAGTTTAGATTAATGTTTGCATCTTAGGATAGAGCTTGCTAGGTTAAGACAATATCTTAGTTTAAAGTAGGGTTTAGTCTAACCCGATCCGTAATATAAGCCGGATAGAATTTTAATCTAGATAGTCATGTTTTGCATCATAAAAAAAAATAAAAATTGTCTTAGGATAAATTAGTTGCAATTTCTAGGATAGATTGCATTTTTAGAATAAAAAATCATGTGCACGTCATATAGAATCAGGTCCATAAAATGCATGTCATTTAGTGATTGTTGCTAGGTTAATTTAATTAAAAATTGCCCGTCATTAGATTAGGTCATTTAATAAATGTCACGTGACATATAGCTCGCATATTAAATTGTATGTCGCATGTCATTTTAGTTAAAATAATCTTGTACGTCATTGCATCGCATCATACGTCATTAGAATTAAGTCATTATGGTTAATTTAGATTACATATTTAATTATTGCATGTTCATTAAGAAATCATTAGTTTTTTTACTCATTCATATAGTTTAGGACATATTACCATGCCATATCATTTCATATTAAATTAGAAGCATTGTATTACATATGGACTATATTCTCATTGAAAAAGAGAAAACAAACATTGAGTAATTGCTTGTTAATTAGAAACCATATCTAGGGTTGTTGGTGTGGATTTTAATTTAACATTGCAGACGCTTTCGTTGCTATGAGGTAAGTCCTGCAATTTATTTACTGCTTTACTTTGGTGTTAAATTGGTGGTTTGCGCACTCGCATGATAACCTCACATGTTAGGGAAATAGTTTAAAATCAATTCAAGTTGCTTGCAAAACTTTTTTTTTTAAATAAAAAAAATGGTACCGAAAGGGCGTTAGAGAAATCTAGCGTAATCAAGTCTCCGCACCCAAATCTCTGGTTCGTAGGAGTAAAGTAAAACTCCCGTTACTTTACTTGAATTTCTAATCGACCCACCAAAAATAGATTAGTGGCGACTCCTAATTGAAAATCATTTGCATGTTGAGAATTCAAACCTAAGTTGCGAATTGGTATGGGCTTGGGAGAGCCCGAATTAAATCTAGGCTTAACAATCTATTAGCCAAACCCTAGGTGGTTCACACCTGAAAATTTGGTCGCAACAGGTGTATATTGCCTAAATATATGAAAATTCCAACGGAATATGTGAAAAATTTTGCACTCGCCGTCGGTCCAACAAAAATGTTCCTAAACTTATGTGTCAACAGCTGCCCCTCTTTGAAGGTGAGCTCGAAGAGGTTACCTTCAAAGACAAATTAAGACCTAAAATTTGGTCATGCACATGCAATGAATGATTTTTGTTGGAAAATGAATTCCATTTTTTAATGCAATTTATATGATGCATAGAAATACTAATGCAAATGATAGATGAGCCTACTTGGAATAACTTACCTTCGAGAATGATAGAGTAATTCGAGGTAGTGGGTGTTACCTGTCCAGGACCGTACCATTCTACGGTCGCCTAGAATAGTAATATGACTTTGTGAAGATGCTGCTTTCCCAGGACTCTTACCATTCTATGGTCGCCCAATATGGCAGAAAGGAGCTGCTTTCTCAGGACCCGTACCATTCTACGGTCACCCAATATGGCAGCAATGTTTTGTAAGGAACTACTTTCCCAAGACCCGTACCATTCTACGGTCGCCTAGTATGGCAGAAAGATTTTGTCTAGGACCTGAACCATTCTACGGTCGCCTAAAAGGGGATTCATTTTCCAGGACCCGTACCATTCTATGGTCACCTCGACGAAGAAAATTATTTTTCCAGGACCCGTACCATTCTTCGGTCGCCCAGCCTTGCGACAGAATTCATCCGACCAAGACCTGAACCATTCTTCGGTCACCTTAATCAGATTGAATATGGAGGAAAAATCTTTGGGGGACAACTCAATTGAGTGTCAGTATGCTTAAAAGGGAATACCTGTGCAATAACAAATATTCAAGGTATGGATAGAGATATACTTACCTAGTAACATCTTCGATCTTCGGGGATACGTCTCCTGCAAAACATGGTCGTAGGAGAGGCAACATGCATTTGTAATCATAAACATGCATCAATTTAATGGAGGTTCGTGATGATTTCCATTATTCTTGCATCACCTAATTTCCATTCTGAACACATGAGTGTAATGAATGTGTCAAATGAGGGATCCTTTGGTCTGAAATGGCTTTTCTCTCATCCTCATTAAAATGGCCATTTCATCCTGACCTTTGATGCAAGATTTTGTCAATCACTCTATCTCACCATCGTCATGCCAAACAAGGGTCTGAGCATTCTCGCAAATGGTACGATCTCACCAATCTAAGAGGTCTTTAAGAGGGACCGTAATGTGGGCTTGGTCAACGGCTTAACAAAGGGGACTCTTTGAGTCAAGGCTATTTGAAAAATGACATTTCATAACTGTCTTGGGATTTTCAAGTCAATAAACATATGAAATGAGACAGTAATTATCTTACTTGCACTTCTTCAAGCGATGCTTTTAAGCATATGAACTCTTACGTTAATTCAAGTGTCATAATCTGAAGAGACTTTATAAGGGACGTAACGTAGGCTTGGTTCATGGGTTGTGAAATGAAAGGATCATTAGGCTCAAAAAGTGTTTAGATGGTCAAAGTTGGTAATCATCTTGACATTTCCACTACTTTCCTTCTTCAATGTCGAAGATTTTCTTTGCACTCATTGATTGCAACAGCATTTGAGTTTTTCTTTTCTTTTTCTTTTGGGCATCGGCCTTGCTTTTACCAGGCACATTGCTTCTTTCATGCCCCATTTTTGCATTTTTTTTTAACAAAATCTCCATTTTTGTCAGCATTCTAGTTCATGCTACTTAAGTGTTTTTGTCTTGCCCCAGTGTGAGGGATGATCACCAATTGGGTTTAATATGAAATGAATTCATAAGCTCAAGTGGGCTATGCAATGGATAAAAGTGTGTAGGATAGAGAAATGACTGCTCTTCATCATCCTAAGGCACTTTAAACAATCATACGAGTTACAACGCGAAAGCAATACTCGAAGATTGATGCAAGTATGAGTAAGAAAATTCCTATCATTCATTTCAAACTTTGTCCCAATGTGGGATGATCCTTGACATGGATGATTTAAAAATTCTTCATGTGTGTGGGCTCGAAGGGCTAAACAATAGGTATACCTATAGTGTTTTGGGTAGAGAAAGAACTGCCTCTCGTCAACTTGGTTAGTGTACCCTTTGCGAGATCACCCTCTTCCTTGCGGGCATGGAACTCTTCCACACAACTCACCAAGGATTAATGTATGGGATAGTGTATGGAACAAGGCTTGCCTTTCATCGTTCCAAGGTACCCCATTTGACACATACAATTTATCTCACACAATTCATCAATGAAGAAGAATGCAAGCTTTATGACAAATTTGAACAATTCAACTGATTGAAGCATATTATTAATCATAAAATACTCGCAATTCAAGACAAGACATGGCAAATTCTATCACGGATAATACTTCTTGACAGCATCAACATTGACTGGAGTAGAAAACTCACGACCGTCCATTTTTGCCAAAATCAGGGCACCTCCAGGAAGTACCTTCTTCACCACATACGGGCCGCCGTAATTTGGAGCAAACTTGCCCCCAGGATCTGGAAAAATTGGCAATAGCTTTCTCATAACCAAATCGTTTATCTCGAAATGTCTCTGTCGTATCTTTCAGTTGAAGGATAGATGAGAAAAGACTAAAGGCTCTTTGCGATGGCCAGACTTACCAACAGAGAGTGGCCATGCCATGGCCACTCCACTTAGGATAGAACTCTTAGAGAAGGAATCTCCACTTCTACAGGTAGAACTGCCTCCATGCCGTACACCAAAGCAAACGGGGTTGCCCCAGTGGAAGTGCGGATCGATGTCCGGTATGCTATCAATGCGAAAGGTAACCTGTCATGCCAATCTCGATAATTCTCGGCTGTCTTAGCCAAAATCTTCTTAATGTTCTTATTGGCTGCTTCAACGGCCTCGTTCATTTAAGGGCGGTAAGGAGATGAATTTAGATGCTTGATTTTGAACTTTCCGAACAACTCATCAACAAGTTTGTTATTCAAATTGGTCCCATTATCAGTGGTGATTGCTTCAGGGACATCATAACGAGCAATTATGTCACGTTTGACAAACTTCACAACATTACGAGCAGTGACACTTGCAAAGGATGTAGCTTCGATCCATTTGGAGAAATAATCTATCGCCACCAAAATAAATCGATGCCCATTTGAAGTCTTGGGATTGATTGGGCCAATTACGTCAATACCCCACATCAAGAAAGGCCATGGCTCGGAAAACTGATGTAGCTCAGTTGGAGGAACATTCATCTTATTTCCATGAATCTGACAGCGGTGACAACTCCGAACATGCCGGATGCAGTCATTTTCCAATGTGAGCCAGTAGTAGCCTAATCTCATAATCTTCTTGGCTAACATGTGTCCATTCATATGGGGGCCACATACTCCCTCGTGCACTTCTTGCATGATTCAAGTGGCTTCGACTGCATCTATACATCACAACAAAACAGAATCGTAAGATCTCTTATACAAATTCTCACCACTGACGAAAAATTTCGAAGCCATCTTTGTGATGTATATTCTATCAGCCTGAGTGCTTCCTTCGGGAAATTCCTGTCTTTTAATGTAATTCATGATATCGTAATACCATGGTTTTCCATCGGGTTCTTCAGTCATGATCATACAATAAGCCGGCTTTGGCAAAACCTCTATTTTCAAAGGCTCGACCTCTGACCCGTCAGTGACTTGCAACATAGACAACAAAGTTGCGAGTGCATCGCGAATTGGTTATGAGACCTCGGCAAGTATTCGAATGAAATTTTCTCGAACTCCTTTACCAGATCCTCTAAGTACTTGTGGTACGGGAGCAATTTGGCATCTTTAGTCTTCCATTCACCTACGGTCTGAAGTATGATCAGTGCCGAATCTCCAAATACCATTAGCTTGGGTACACCCATCTCGATTGCGGTTTGAAGTCCGATGATGCAAGCCTCATACTCGGCCACATTGTTAGTGTATGAGAATATCAATTTTGCAGCCACCAGATAGTGCTGTCCATTTGGGGATATCAAAACTGCCCCAGTACCTGAACCAGACAAGTTTACAGCTCCATCAAAGAACATCTTCCATGAGTCTTCATTTACACTCAAGACACGGTCATCAAGGAAACTGTCATTAGAGACTCCTAAATTTTCGGCCAGTAGATCAGCAATCGCTCGACCCTTAACCGACTTTTGTGGCATGAATTGCACATCAAATTCAGAAATCAAAATTTGTCATTTAGCTAACTTTCCCACCAGAGCTGGCTGATCAAGTAAGTACTTGATGGGATCGTTCTCAGTCACAATGAACGTCTGGTAATGCAGGGTGTATTGTCGCAATCTATGCAATACCCATACCAATGCGACACAAGTCTTTTCAACATCAGAATACTTCAGCTATGATATAGTGAACTTCTTATTCAGATAATAAATGGCTTGTTCTTTTTTATCGACAGGACTTTCTTGAGCCAACATCGCGCCTAACGACTCATTATGGATGGTGAGATAAAGAATCAAGGGATGCCCCAGCGATGGTGGGACGAGTACCGGTGGGTTCATCAAGTACTGCTTCAGCTTGTCAAACACCTCTCGACACTCATCATTCCAGTTGACTCGGGCATTCTTCTTTAAGAGCTTGAAGAATGGCTTGGTAGTTTCGAGAGTTGGGAAATGAACCGAGCTATGTAATTCAGTCTTCCCAAAAGGCTCCGAACTTCTTTCACCGTTGCTGGAGGTTGCAACTCGCATATGGCCTTAACTTTAGAGGGGTCGATCTCAATTCCTTTATTGCTGAGAATAAATCCGAGCAATTTACCGGATGTTGCTTCGAATATGCATTTAATGGGGTTTAGACGAAGCTTGAATTCACGGAGTCGATCAAACAACTTCTTCAGGGTTTCCACATGACTTCTTCCGGGCCGAGTTTTTGCAATCATATCATCAACATAGACTTCAATCTCCCGATGCATCATATCATGGAATAGTGTTACCATGGCTCGTTGGTAAGTTGCCCCTGCATTCTTGAGTCCAAAGGGCATGAACTTGTAATGAAAGGTCCCCCACGGGGTGATAAATGCAGTCTTCTCCTTGTCCTCCTCTTTCATCCTTATCTGATTGTACCTAGAAAACCCATCCATAAACGAGAACAGTTCAAATTCGGTAGTACTATCCACGAGGACATCTATGTGAGGCAGCGGAAAATCATCTTTTGGGCTAGCCTTGTTCAGATCTCGATAGTCGACGCAAACTCGAACTCGACCATCCTTCTTCATCACCAGCATGATATTAGCCACCCATTTAGGGTATTGTGAGACTTCAATGAATCCCACATTCAAAAGCTTCATCACCTCTTCCTCTATCTTCTTCGAGAGCTCGGGCTTAGTTCTCCGGAGCCTTTGCTTCTTAGGTGGTATGTCCGGATTAGTAGGCAAGCAATGCTCGACGATCGATGGGTCTAAACCAGGCATGTCAACATAGGTCCATGCAAAGACATCCCGATATTCCTTTAGTAGCTGAGTTAGGCGCTCGACCTCGTCTTTGGGGAGATTTGCCCCAATTTTAATTTCATTGACTTCTTTGGTGTCACCTAAATTAATAGTGACAGTCTGCTCGGATGTGAGAGCCTTTGCTTTTTCATGTTGTTCCCAGCTTTGTTGCACCTCAATGGAATCTTCATTCAAGTCCTCGAGGTCGTCAATGTCAGCATTCGTTGCATTGGGCCGGACCATTTCCATACTTTTGTATGCCGTAAGATTGCTCTTGAAACAAGAAGTAAATAAATTAGAAAGACAAACAAAGTAATCTATATTTTTGTTTTTATGTTTTTGTTGTTGGTTTTTTTTTTTTAAAGAATTTTGGCAAAAACATTTTTTCTTAAAAAACATTTTGACATGAGAAAGCATGATGAAGCCCGGGCCTCAGAATTCTCCTTGAATTTTCTTTTTCTTTTATCGGCTGGATATCATCACCGGGCTGGTTTGGTGTACCTCATCATGCCCTCAAAATAAAACTTGTAATTTTATTGATATTCATCAATCAATTACATTTATTGAATGGAAATGCGATTTTCAAGCCCTAAAAGAAAGCGAAAAAGAAGAAATAAAAAACAAGCCCTAGAAAGCGATAAAAATTCCCACGCAAGGGAATGTGAGAAAGCAGTAAATGAGTTACTCTTGTGGGCTAGAGCCCATCTTCTTCGGAGGTCCTTCGTCAATGGTCCCCATGAAGACATCATCGAAGAGACTAGAGATTCCTTCTAATGCATCTTCAGGGTTTTCCGTCTCAGGGGATGTCGGATCATCCATGCCACCCCATCCATCTAGGACAATGTCGCGGGGATCAATGTAGAAATTGGGAGGAGCCGAATACTTCACCAGATAGTCGAATTTTCTGCTTGGCTGCCCCAGGGTGTCTATTATTTCTGCTTCATCCTATATCATTATGGGAGGACCAGGGAATGTCTCACGAATGTTTGGGGGTAATGGGTTTTGCCTTCGTCGCCCGTGGTCAAGTGGCGGGTTTCGCCTTCCTGTCTTCGTCCTCCAGAACTTTCCCTACCTCTTCCATGGTACCCTAATCCAGCAGCACGGGACCTCTGAGGGGCTTTAATGGGGTTTCGAATCCCCTGACCATTTCTTCCAAGGCCACTACTAGGAATAAAACCATTCCCAACCATCATCCTTCCCACCATGAGAGTAGCATTTGAAACTTCAGGAGTTGGTGGTGGTGAGTCTCCAGAAGCATGAATAGTGGATACCAACTCAAATGAGTGGTAGCTCGATTCGAACTCAAAGTCTGGCTCTACATAGGGAATAGTTCTCATGATAAATTCGGTGATCTTCTTCGCCATAGACAGTGACCAGCTTCCATTTGATTACGAATTTCACAGCTTGATGTAGACTTGATGGTACCGCCCCAGCAGTATGAATCCAAGGACGACCTAGTAGGAAATTAAAGGCAGTAGGATATCCATTACCTGCAAGGGAACATTGAAAACCACCGGCCCTATTTCCACATCAAGGTGAATCTCCCCAAGCATCTCCTTCTTCGTACCATCAAAAGCTCGAATATAAGTCTTTGCAGCATGTATCTTGGACAGGTCCACCTTGAGGCGATGAAGAGTGGCCAGTGGACATATGTTTAGGGCGGACCCATTATCAATGAGTACTTGAGACACATGAGAAGCTTTATGCTTGACAGATACATAGAGTGCCTTGTTATGCCCCCTACCCTCGAGAGGGAATTCCTCATCAGAAAAGGCAATCATGTCCTTAAGAAGGATCGATCCCACAAAATCTTCCAACTTGTTTGAATCGACCGTTTCAGGTACACGAATTTCACTTAACACCTTCATTAGCGACTTTCGATGCACAGGGGATGTAAGCAGGAGTTCAAGCAAAGAAATCTGGGCGGGCATCTTTCATAATTGTTCAACCACCTTATACTCGCTTGCTTTGATCACGGCCAGAAACTCCTTAGCCTCTTCATCGGTGATAGGTTTTGTGGGTTGAGCATTGGCTTGAGAATAAGTCTGACCAGACCTTGTAACGAGGTCAACATCTAGATCATAGGACCAAGGGACCGCCTTATTGTTGACATATTCATACGGTTGAGGCATTTCAATCACTATCTCATCATCGGATGCATCTTCAAGTAGGGGCATGTCCACGAGTGAAGGATAAACTTCCTCCTTATTAGCATTGAGCGCCACTTGCTCCTCCTCCCAATCAATAATGATGAGAGAAATAGTGGAAACTATACAATTATGGTCAGCATAAACGATGATTCCGTCATCCACCATCCTGGTGACTCTTTCCTTCATCAGTGATAGAGGAACATCCTCCTGATTTGGATAATATCCAGCTCTTACCAGCCCGTTGTAAGCATCTGCTACGTGTACCTTTGAGTTCTTGATTCGACTGACTTTAGGCTCCAAGATAGCATTGACCGTACCTTCATGCTCTGGCAATAGATTCTTTTGGACATTCAGTCGAGCAGTTTGAAATGAGAAGGCTTTCGTGTCTAAGAGATTTTAGATCTTATGCTTCAAGGTGAAACATTCATCAGTTGAATGTCCCAATTCATCGCTATGATAGTCGCACTTCTTCGTTGAGTTGTAACCACGAATGTTTTTGCGGTTAGGG
This sequence comes from Eucalyptus sideroxylon x Eucalyptus melliodora, assembly GCA_016097485.1. Taxonomy (NCBI): domain Eukaryota; kingdom Viridiplantae; phylum Streptophyta; class Magnoliopsida; order Myrtales; family Myrtaceae; genus Eucalyptus; species Eucalyptus sideroxylon x Eucalyptus melliodora. The sequence continues at coordinate 49,539,613 of CM027831.1, forward strand.
CGCTTCGGTTCGCTAGTAAGCAATCCTTTCTTTCTTAGGATTGCCAACACTTGGGATGGAGATCCAGGGAGAGGAGAGAACTGCCTTCTTGCTTGGGCAAATGATTGACGGCCGGTAGCTTGATGTTGCCTTGGATTCATCTGGATAGCCGAGGTGCGATTGGCACTTTCCTGGCTATAAGCCACATTTATGTCGATAGCAACCTCCTTCTCTTTCTTGGTAGAGAATCTTCTACTCGATGGTTCAGTAAACCATCCTTCCCTTATCCCCATCTCGATTTGTTCCCCCACAGGAATAAGCTGATTGAAGTTTTCAACGTACGTGCTGGCCATTCGGATACGAAACTCAGAGGGGAGAGTTTTGATAAATAACTTCATCAGCTCCTTGTCAATAGGCTCGGGGGTGATTTGAGCTGCCAGATTTCGCCATCTTACGGCATACTCTTTGAACGACTCACTCTTCTTTTTCTCCATCCTCTCGGGAAGGTGCAATATCCATGTTGAACTTGTATTGCTTGAGAAATGCGTCAGCCACTTCATTCCAGGTGTTGAGAAGGTTCAGATTCTTCATGACATATCAATTCAGTGCAGGCCCAGTCAAACTTGCATGGAATGATTGGATCATGAGAGGCTCGTTCTTGACATATTGGGCCATGCGCACATGGTACATCTGCAAATGAGCTTTTGGGCAGGAAGTACCATCGTATTTTTCAAAATCCGGCATTTTGAATTTCTTTGGCATCTTGACTTTCTCGTACACGAACAATTCGAACGGGAGTGAACTCTGTGACTCCTGCTATTGTTTCAACTTTTCTTCCAATTTCGCAAAGCGTTCATCCTGCTCCATCTTAGGGATGTTGACAAGCTTAGCCTTTTCCACATTGATCGGGAATGGATCATCTTCCAGCCCGGGCATGTCATCCTCACCCATTTTAGCCTTGTTTGTCGACTTGGGGACGACTATCTCAGGGAGAGTGGGTGCAGGAGCCGGATTCACTTGGAGGGATTGGATTTGAGTTGTTATAAGCTCCATAGAGGCAGCTAACTGTTGGATTTGGCCTTCCATAGCGGAGACACGATCACGCATTTCGGTTTGTTCGATCATTCTAGCTCTTAATCGCGTGATGATGGGCGAACGTGACGGATCCATTATAACCTAATATTGAAGAAATGAACAAAAATAAGTATCTCATATGAAATATGCCGGTCCATGGCAATGATCTAGAACTTTTATTCATCAATGGAGCTTTTGACAAGCCTATCAAAATAGAAATTCAAAATGTCCTAAACAAATGAACTAGGAAATTAAATGACTCAACTTCCTAAACATTAATCTAAAAATAAAAATAGCATTTCATTTGGCTTGATCAATATACACTCAAGACACCATTCGGCGCAATCGTTTATTCTCTTCTTGAGCTCTTTTAGCAACTCTTTTGAGGCGTTTATTCTCAGCACGATTTGTGATCCTCAATGGCACCTCTGGTATCTTCGGAAGCAGTTCCTCAGGAATCTTGTGTTGTTGAATGTACTTAGTCAAGGCATAATACTTCCTTTCTTTACCCTTCAACTCCTCCTCGGGCCATTTAAGCTTTCGTGGATGGCACATGTTCCACATCGATTTGATAGTGAGAATGGAATCTTCATGGCCTCGGCTTCCATCAACAAAACTGACTTGGAGTGGCTCTACTTGTAACGCCGGGGGAAGCTCTTGCACAACTTGATACTGATGAGTCACTCTAGTCGGATAGTACTCCAATGCTCCAGTGAATCCCAATAGAGGGATTGGGCCATCTCCTCCACACGAGAGTCTCGCTACCCGAACTTGGAACCATTTAGCATGCCATAGGAAACCCTTGGAAGTTGATTTTTTCTTGAAAGCTAGCCACCTAGAATACTGATAATCCGGTGCATGTTTTTGGTTGTTGTCAAATCTCATAATAGGGTGATTGGAATTACTAACCTCATGTATAGTCATTAGACCACGAAACCCTTTTATATGTGAAAGAAACCAAATTTGCAAAAGTTCAAGAGAGGAATGGAAAGTCTTATCACCGCCTCCTTTAAACCGAGTGAGGGAAATGAAAGTTTCAGTTAGAACAGTGTTTACAAAATTCTTTTCTTCCAACACTTGTTTAATTAATTGAGCGATCAAAGGGTTAATAGCATTCTTGCAGTAAGGAAAAACTATAAACCCAAAGAAAGCTAAAAGGAAAGCCCTTCGCATTTGAGATGAAGTGCATTTCTCAAAACATTATTTCAGAAAAGATAAAGGACATGCATTACGGTTAGCCTTTAAAACCTTTTTTATATCGTCTTCCTTAATTCTCAGAAAATCGGATAAGGCCATAACAGGATCTATCCCGATAGGCGGGCTAATCAATTCAGCTTTCAAGGACTTTCCTATGGCAATGCTATACTCTTCCAAGGTGGGAGTGAGGTCGTGCTTACCGCCGAAGATAAAGGTAGAGGTCTTGGGACACCAACAGTGGGCGAGTGCTTGGACGAGGCCGCCATGGATGTTGATATGCATCAATGGAAGCAGTCGACCAATATGTGACCCTACGAAATGACGGCTATCTTGATCTAACTTGTCCCACCAAGCGCTAAGCTCTTCCTTTGGAGGGAGAATAATTCAAATGTCCGGTGTCCCCATTGTATATTGATCAAGACTCAGGACAATCCTAATGCCATGGACCGACAAAATAATGCGATAAAATAAGTAAATTGCAAAGGCCAAAAATTTAGAGAACTTACTTTACTAATGATGGGCAATCACATAGACATGCGCATTGTAAGTGGCTTGATCTCTAATCTATAAGGCTTATCAAGGTGGAGCCACAAGGATGATCAGACTAGCCACGGGATTGTGGACTATGTCGGGTCCTCATGACTCCGGCTTGGTCAAAGAGCCAACCTGGGTCGCGGGCATGCGGACCGAGGTGGGTACTCTTGACACCATGAAAGAAATTTCGGGATTGGGATGGGCGACTCGTACCGCGAGCATGCGGTCGGAGTGGTATCCATCTCAACACCATCCTAAATGATCCTATGCGGCCCAGGTCCGGCGGCGGGTTGTGTGTGCAATAGTGTAGTGCAAATGCAAGGCATGCACAACAGTTCGTATCAAGCAACACTTTGTATATGAAAATAAACCATACATTTCTACACCTCCCTGCAAAACAAAGGTCAACAAACACTTCCCCTTATACCTCTTATCATGCAAGAACATTTAACACATTAAATGTTAAGGGCGTACCTGGAATCCTTGCTATCAAACAAAAACATTTTTCCAAAAGAAAAGAAAAATTGGCCTAAGTCCACTAAGAGTTATAACTCAAGTCCCCAGCGGAGTCGCCAAGCTGTCGCGACCAAATTTTCAGGTGTAAACCACCTAGGGTTTGGCTAATGAATTGTTAAGCCTAAACTTAACTTAGGCTCTCCCAAGCCCATACCAATTCGCGACTTTAGGTTCAAGTTCTTAACATGCAATTGATTTTCAATTAGGAGTCGCCACTAATCTATTTTTGGTGGGTCGATTAGAAACCCAAGTAAAGTAATGGGAGATTTACTTTACTCCTACGAACCAGAGATTATGGGTACGGGGACTTGATTATACTAGATTTCTCTAATGCCCTTTCGATACCATTCTTTTAATTTCAAAAATGTTTTTTGCAAGCAGTTTGGATTGATTTTAAGTCTATTTTCTTAACATGTAAGGTGATCATGCGGGTACACAAACCACCAATTTAACACCCAGATAAATAATAAATAAATTACAAAAACTTACTTCAAAGTAACGAAAGCATCTGCAATGTTAAATTAAAATCCACATCAACAACCCTAGATATGGTTTCTAATTAACACACAATTTTTATTTTGTTTTCGTTTAATTAATGAAAATCATGCAATATGTAATGCAATGTTAATTGAATGACCTAATTCTAATGACATGTAATTTTTAATTAAATGGGCCTAGCAAAAATACTAAATGACATGCATCTCAATGAATCTAACCCTAATGACGTGCATATGAAAAAAAAAATTCTAAAAGAATGCATTTTATCCTAAATAATAAAAACTAATTTAACCTATGACGTTTTTTGTATTTTTCAAGAAATTCGAAATTAGGTGAAATGTGAAAATTACCTAATTAGATTAAGATCCTATTTAATTTATATTAGGAATTAGGTTGAGCCAAATCTTAATTTAAACTAAAATATTATCTTAACCTAGATAATCCTAAAATGCAATCTATTTAATAAAATACCTAAACCCATAGTAAATTAAGAAAAACATCATCTAAAATTAAACTAAATGCAATTTTACCCTAATATGCTATGACGTGCAAAAGATGCCCTAATTTTACATGACATATGCATAATGACTTTTTTTTGTGTTTTTCCTTTTTTCCCTTTTTTTTAAATTTCGAAATTAATAATTGCCAAATAATTAAACATGCAATCCAAGTTTTTTTTTTAAAAAAACTAGCAACCTAAATTAATTGATTTGATTTTTTTTATTTATGAAAATTCGAAATAAAATACCTATTATGAACATGCAAACCCTAAAACTACATTTTTTTTTTTAAAGATAACTAATTTAAGTAACACCAAGGCAAATCAAGCCATATTGATACCCAAATTAACGAACCATATCTTGCACATGAGATCGGGTTGGCCAATTTCACATAAGTCACGAATCGAATCTCGGGCGGGAGATCGGATTGGCAATTTTTTAAGTAATTGCGAGTCGGATTTCAGGTGCAAAAATCAGACTCACAATCACTAATTTCAAGGCAATTTCATATCATGGAATTTCAATTTCACATTAAAGGAATAATTACACTAAAAAGATAAAATAAAATAGCAAAAATAATAAAACAAAAATAAGATAAAGAAAATACCTAAATTTTCTTTTGCTTTTCTCTTTTTTTCTTTTCTTTTTTTTTTAAAAAAGAAAAAGAAAAATAAAGCTAGTGGCCGATCCGGCGAGGGGAGATCGCCGGCTAGGGTTCCGGCGAGGCTCCGGAGGATGGCGTGACGGCGGCGCGGCACCAGGGGGCTTCGGAATCAGCACGAGGCGACGCGGGCGGCACGGCGAAACCGGTGGGCAGCGTCGCGGGCGGAGCAGGGGCTTCGAGTCTCCTGGCACAGCTGCGAAGATCGGATCGTGGCTACCGCGGGGACCTCGTATCCGTAGGCGTGGTGTTCTTCGGGCCGAGGCGGAATGCGGCGAGACCCGGAGGAGCGGTGGCGTGTCGGGGAAGGGCAGCGGCGTCGTGGACCAGCGCTAGGTCGCGGCTTCACGAGGGGAAGGCAGCTGGGCATCGAGGCGTTCCGTCGGGGTCTGAACTAGCTTCAGCCGGCGGGGCGCTGCAAGGATGGCGGGAGGCCTCGGACGGCTGCGATGAGGAGCTCCGGCGTCTAGATCGGGTTGTTGGGCACGACATCCGGTGAGTGAATCAGATCGGGGCATGGGCGTGACCGACGGGAGGTGTCTGCTCTTGGATCTGGAGGAGGAAGGGCGTCGGCTTCGGGTCGCGAGGCTGCAGAGGCGACGGGGCGACGCGGTGGCGCGTCGGGGCAACGTGCGGGTCGTCGGGGCTTGCGGACGGAGGCGGCGTCGAGACAGCAACGATGCGGGCAGATGGCGCCGGCACCGGCAGAGACCCCCTAGATGAACAGTCGCCGGGGGGGGGACTTTTTTACCTTTTCTTTTACTTTCTTTTTTTTTACTTTTCCTCTCTCTTCACTCACTTTTTTCACTTTTTGCTCTTTTTGGTATATTTCATTGCCAATTTTGCTAGTGCAAAATACCATTGAATATATCATCCCACTACGCGCAATATTTTTCGTGTTTTTTCCAATATTTCATTCGAGAATTCCCTTTCCGTCAAAAATACATCCCTCGGTGTATATTGCCTAAATATATGAAAATCCCAGCGGAATATGTGAAAAATTTTGCACTCGCCATCGGTCCAACAAAAATGTTCCTAAACTATATGCCATGTGATTTTTTTTTGGTAAAAATTAACCCTAAAAATTATGCAAAAATTTAGGTGTCAACAATGCCTAACTATTAAAAAAAAAACAATGCCACCACCGGCCGCGGTGGCTCCACTGGTTAAGACTCTACTGATCCTCAACGAAGAGGTGAAGGGTTCAAAACCTAGGGGAAGCACTAGGTGTATTAAGTGTAACTTAGGGGTGGTGGGTCCTCCTGCTTAAATGTCACCTGGGGGTTTACGGCGCGGCTGTCGGCTGCAAGTTGATTCCTCCTGCAAAAATGCCTAACTATTTTCATGGGCGATGAAAAATTTTTCCATCCATTTATTTTTCTGAATCATGTAAGCGATCATTTTTTGAAAAATATTTTACGAATCACTCATTTTCCTTGAGATGAACGCACCTTAAGTTTGGAAAAATTTCATTATGAACTCTCAATGGTAAATTGATTAATATTCTGTCTTGTAATACGAGAAACAACCTAAGTTTTTTATGACATGTTCATGTATCCCACATCTCTTGTTTATGGAATTCGTATACTCTTTATATACATATGGTCTTTATCCACCTATTGGCTTAGTCTTCTGAATTGATATGATAGTAGAGTTGATATTATACCAAAGTTAAGTTCTGCTCTAGTGTATTTCGCTTGTGCAACCCACTTTATCAAATTCTACATGTTTCTTTTTTTCTTTTTTTAATGTTATATGGAAAAAAGGTTTAGAGTAGGCAAGGATTTGCACAAAAGTGTGAAGAGCGAGATGCTCCTTTAAAAACATCATCTGAGACACTTATTAGTTGAGATCCAAGAGATGTCAATATTTTGTTAATTATCCTAGTCATTGAAGAGGCTTCACCGAACTTTTGCGAGTCATTGAAGAGGAATCCGAGTTTGATTGGTGAGGATAAATCGGAGTCCCGTGCTTGTTTGGATGATGCAGAAGGTCGAAGAACATATGTTTGGAAGTGGAAGTACCAAATGGAAGTTGCTCGATGTATATGCAGTACCAAGGCTTATTTCGAAAAGTCATGTCCATCTACATTTGTTAGACTTGCACATGAGCACGTTTCCAGTGAAACCATTGAAAGCTTGACAAAAATAAAACCAATAAAATAACATAAATTATAATCTCAACTAAAAGGCAATTTTATTGGTCAACGGAAATAGAACTGGGAAATGGAAGTTAAAAGAAAACTCCATTACTCATAAAGAAAGTGGGGGTAGCCTTTGATACGTTTTCAAAATATAATGTTTAAGGAAATACATTCGTAAAACTTATATTAAATTTACTATAGATATAAAATCAGATTTGATCAATAATTAAAGTTGGAATTTGAAATTCGCATCGGTGGAATTCGGATGCTATAGAAAAACTCAAATTAAAATAATCTCTGTTAGAAATGGCGAGCAAAGTATAAAATGTGTTAAGATAAAGTAAAACGATAGTCTAATTTGAAAATTAGAAATTTGTCCTCAAACTAGTAATGGACAATCTTTTAGAGAATTTATGTCAATAAGAGAAAGCAAAGGTCCGTACGTCTTCAATGACTTACATTGTGTGCTTTTGTTAAAACTTTTGTGCTTTTGTTATACTATATATATTCAATTTAATGTTCTCTATAAGCAATTGATTAAATAGTTGACATCAAATAAGATAAAAAGGAGGATATTTGATATAGCTTATTTCAATAACTACACTAGCAATTAAATCAGCATAATCGGATCTATCTATCTGAATGATCATAGTTAAAGTAGAGAAAACGGTTGCAATGGGGCATGCCACGTAGCTATTGTGCATGGGTTTGCTTGGTGTAGCGAGAGTGTGAACTGCCTACTTGAATGTATCTTGCATTTTTTATAACTAGGATTTCATGCAATGTGAACAAACGTTTGAGAAAAATGCCAAACAATGTTGATCAAGGACTGTTCTAATATTTTGATTAATGACATGGGGGCTCTCAACCACCACGATTAGGATAGCAAAAGAAATCAGGGAAGCATCTTGAAATCGGCTGATGAACCTTATTTTATGCTGTTGAGAAACTTGGAAGAATCCCTCCATATTATTTCACTAAACCTATTTTATGCATTATGTGTTAAAAAGCAACTACACCAAGTAACATGGAAATCAATCAAAATTTATGCCATAAATTACATGCTCAACCGACTTACCATTAAAAAGAAGAATTAGCTTCTGGCCACGAGGGCATTGGAGTAATTTGGCAGCAGCAAAATACGCATCCAGATGATCAACGGATTCCAGAAAATAACGCGGTTTTGGCCATTTAAGGTGCGCGTGCGCGGATCAGGCACAGGAACAACTCATACGACCCGACGGGAGGCTGTTTTCCCTAAAATAGCCCTGACTCGACACCCAAACCCCAAAAGCGACGCTACAATTATGTACGAGCAAGGACGCGCTGCGGGCAAGTGCGTGGGCCACTCATCGCGACGCAATTGTGGTCAGAAACTCCACAAAGACAAGGATTATTAAAATTCAAAAGAATAATAACCAAAGCACTCTGATTGCTCCCATCTTTTTAATATTTTATTTTAGCCACCGAAAGCACTCGATTGCTCCCATCTTTTTAGAATTCCACTAGTTTATCTAACCCCGCTGTTGTGTCTTTCCTTTTTCAATTGCGTTATGACGGTAGATAAAAGGGAAGAATTGAGTTGGGAGGGGCCACTTTGGTCTTAAAAAAACCTGCACTCGTCAACTTTGACAGGCTTGAATGAACCTTCTTACTGACCAATCCTAGCCAACTGGCCCTCGACTCTCTGCATATATAGCCAATCCTATCTTCTATGTTAAATGACCCACAGATATCTCCATTAGTAATTTTAACTCCTAAAAGTGATTTAGATTTCGCAATGTGCTGTACTGATTTTGCTGCTATTCTGTTCAATCTTGTCTTCAAGAGAAGATCAGAAGAGATCAATGGAGAGGAGGCAAGTGATGATGCAGCTGCAAACAAAGAAACAACAAGAGGCTCTTCTTCTACTCACACTTCAACAGAAGGTCATGAAATGGCTACTCCATCAGGATATGACTATGAAGTATTCTTGAGTTTCAGAGGACCGGATACTCGAGCGGGTTTTACCGACTTCCTTTACACTAATATGATAGACATGGGAATCCGCGCATATAAGGATGATGAAGAGCTCCGCGTTGGGGAAGAGTTTGCCCCAGAACTTCTCCAAGCAATTAATCAATCGAAGATCTCAATACCTATCTTTTCGAAAGGTTACGCCTCCAGCGTGTGGTGTCTCAAGGAGCTAGTCCAAATGGTGGCGTGCCAAAAAGCTGAAAGACAAAAGATCATGCCCATTTTTTATGATGTGGCACCTTCAGAGGTTCGACACCAAACTGCGGGTTATGGAGAGGCCCTTGGTTTACATAAAGAGAAGCAACGATATGACAAAGAGACTATAAGTCAATGGGAGGCTGCTCTCAATGCAATTGGGAACATAAAAGGATGGGACTTGCATAGAGAGAAGGAGAACAGGTGATTGCTTTTAGCATTCCATCTTATGTGCATCATTAAAACTAGATGCATTTCAATCATTTTCTTTTTAAGATTTGTGTTAGTCTTGTTCAAATTGAATTTTATGCTATAAAAGTGATTACGCAGAAATCATGTTAAATAATGGGACAATCCTGATGTTGTCCTTGTTTATTCCAAACAAAATTTTCTTCGGTTTAGGTCCTTCATTATCAGTCTATAACAACACCAATTGATCTACAATGAAATAAATCCTTGAAGAATGCATTACGAATATGTCTCTAGTTTCAATTTGGTCTTGTCAAAACATAATTTGGTTCAACATGGTTTTCTAACTGGTTGCCTTTTGACCTCCAACACTAGGCAAGAAGGTAAGTTCGCCAGAGCAGTTACCCAGGAGGTTTTCAATAAGTTGAAAAAGGCTTATCTGGAGGTATCAGACTGCTTGGTCAGTGTCCACCACCATGTAAATGCAATCATGGAAATGATAGGTGCTCAGACAAGTGAAACACGGATTATAGGAATCCATGGGATGGGTGGCGTTGGAAAGACGACTATTGCCAAAATCATCTACAATCAACTTTCAAACATATTTGAGAATTGTTGCTTTCTGCCCAACATCCGTAGTTGCACGAGCATTGAATGCTTGCAAAATCAACTCATCTCTGACATCCTCAAAAATAAATTGATAAATATCAAATACATAGATGAAGGGACTTGGATAATTAAAGACAGGTTGCCTAATAAAAGAGTCCTTCTTCTTCTCGACGATGTGGAAGAAAAGGATCACATGGATGCACTTGTAGGTAAGCATGATTGGTTTGGTAAAGGGAGCAAACTTATTATTACTACTAGAAACAAAGATGTTCTCAATGTTCCTGAAGTGGATGACTGTTATGAGGTTGATATCATGGATCCCGATCAATCTCTTCAACTTTTTAGCAAACATGCCTTCAGAAGAGATTCTCCTTTAGACGATCATGTCAACCAATCCAAAAGGGCGATAGGCATTGCTGGAGGTCTTCCGCTAGCTCTTGAGGTCATAGGTTCACTTTTGTCTCGCACTGACAAGAAAAAGTGGGATGGCAAATTGAACGAGTTGGAAAATGTTCCTCCTAAGGATGTTCAAAGAAAGCTGGAAATAAGCTATAATGCATTAGATCTTCGAGAAAAGCATATGTTCCTCGATATAGCTTGTTTTCTCATTGGATATGAAAAAGACAATGTGATTCATTTTTGGGATGAATCTAATTCTTTTCCGGAAAGAGCCATGGAAGTTCTACTGAACATGTCTTTGATAAAGATTAAAGATGATAATGAAGTGTGGATGCATGACCAACTCAGAGACCTTGGAAGAGAGATAGTTCGTCGAGAAAGTAACATGAAAATAGAAAAGCAAAGTAGGGTGTGGGATTATAAGGAAGGATTGGATTTATTGAGGCAACATAAGGTAAAATCCCCTCATATAAATTCTTAGTATTTATGGATTTGTTTTTCAGAAGATAAGCCAATTGCTTTTTGTGTTGTCTAGCACCATTACAACTTACTCAACCAATACTTTATTAAAGGAATGATAATACTCAACTCAACCACTTAATGCAGGGGACTTGAATAAATGGGTTTTCCTTCAACTCTTTTGTTTTTAAATGTTTCCTTTGGGCAGGGACAAAAAGAAGTTGAAGCTCTTCGTCTCAAATCTGACCATGAGCGATGGTATCATTTTACCTATGAGGACTTTAAGAGCCTATCAAATCTAAGGTTCCTTGAAGTTGATGATTCGAAGGGAAATTTTGGTGCAGAGGAGACGCTTCTTTGGCGCTGGCATGAATTGCCATCAAATGTTCTTCCAACAAATGTTTTCCAAGAGAATTTAGATCTTCTTCCACAATTACGGTGGCTTTCTTGGCATAATATTTCCCCAATGTTTAACATAACAAATTTCTCCATGGAGGATCTGGTTATTCTTGATCTATCTAAGAGTAGAATTAGGCATGATTGGAAGGGGTGGAGCTACATGAAGGTACGTTTTATAGTAGACAACACTTATTATTTCGTCTTATTAGATTCAAAAGTAATCTTTGCATGATTCTTCTTTTATAGATGGCGAAGAATTTGAAAGTTTTGAATTTGTCCAATTGCCAACGCTTGAAGAGAACTCCCATCTTCTCTGCTCATCCAAATTTAGAACGTTTGATCCTAAGGGATTGTGAATCATTGACCGAAATAGATAGGTCAATTGGTAAGTTGGAACGTCTAGTTTTCTTAGAGTTAAGCTATTGTAGAAATCTTCAGAGGCTGCCGAACGAACTAGGAGATCTTGCGCGCCTTGAATACCTATCTCTTGACATTTGCAATTCGTTGAAGAGCCTTCCAGATACAATTGGGAATTTGGAATCATTGATTGAGTTGAATTTAAGCGGTACGACGATCAAAGAACTACCTGATTTTATCGGAAAATTGAAAAATTTGAAAGTAGTTAGGATGTGGAATGGTGAAATAAGCAAAATACCCGATGCCTTTTGGACTATTGAGAAGCTTGAAGATATATCAGGCCATTGTGGCTACGCCCGTGTGAAAATTGGCGATTGCATCCACAGGAATCAATCGCTAAGGAAATTGCATTTGATGGATGTGGTTATACTGGCACTGCCGAGGCTTCCTGAAAGTCTTATCTATCTAGATTTGACTTACTTGTGCATGGACGCGTTTCCGGATCTCTCAAACCTCACTAATCTACAAAGATTGAAGCTGGGATTCAGCCCCGTTTGTACCGATGGGCCTCCGGTAGATAATCTAATGCCGCGGTGGTTGGGGAATTTAACCAAACTGAGGTATCTGACTCTGCGATTTGGTGGTCCGACCACCTCCACAATAGACGACCCTAGCCTCCCTCCTCAACTCGAGTCACTTCGCCTCTGCTGGTCTGATCTGTGTCGCCTCCCGAGGCTTCCCTCAAGTTTGTCCTCCTTAATGTTGTGGAGTTGCTGCTCACTTTCCTTGATAGAGGATCTATCGAATTTGAACGAACTGTCATTTCTCGGGATTATGGGCACTGCAATTACAGAGATTCAAGGCCTTGGTTGTTTGGAGAACCTACAAAGTTTGCTCCTTTCTGGACCTCGACAGGTGAAGATACTACCCGATCTGAGCAATTTAAACAAACTAAGTCATCTTGAACTATATGATTGTGATAATCTGGTTGAGATTCAAGGCGAACTACCAGAGTATTTGGATAGGTTGAGTATTTGTTCCTGTGGTTCGTTAGAGAAGTTGCCTGATTTGTCAGGCTTGAAGGAACTGCAAACGATTGAAGTGCGAAATTGCACGAAATTAATTGTGGAGGCAATTTTCGGCTTTGCACGGAGAAGTCAGGCGGATTTGTGGGAGAACCTACGATATTTGCATATTGGTGACCTTGAACAGGTGGAGATACTACCTGATCTAAGTTCTTTAAGCAAACTAAGGAATCTTGAAGTAGACTCTTGTCGTAATCTGGCTGAGATTCAAGGTGAACTACCACTATCTTTGAAAAGATTGAAGATTTTTGCTTGTGAATCTTTACAAAAGTTGCCTGATTTGTCAAGCTTGAAGAATCTGAAACAGGTTTACATAAGACGTTGCACGACATTAAAGGGTAAGGCAATTCTTGGCTCTGCTCAGAGAAGTCAGGCGAATTTGTGGGAGAACCTACTATATTTGGGGATTTGTGACCTTGGACAGGTGAAAATACTTCCTGATCTAAGTGCTTCAAACAAACTAAGATGTCTTCGAGTATCAAACTGTGGCAAGCTGGTTGAGATTCAAAGCGAACTACCACAATCTTTAGAAAAATTGGAGATTTCTTCTTGTGAATCTTTGCAAAAGTTGCCTGATCTGTCAAGCTTGAAGGTGGAAGAAGTGGAAATTTCTTCCTGCGGATCTTTAAAGAATTTGGATGATCTCTCATTCTCGTTTGGGCTGCAAATTGTTGTCATTGTAGGTTGTCAAAAATTAAATGTGGAGGCAATTCTTGGCTCTGCTCGGAAAAGTCAGGCGAACCTGTCGGAGAACCTACGATATTTGCAGATTTGTGGCTTTGGACAGGTGAAGGCACTACCTGATCTTCGTAATTTAAACAAACTAAGATGTCTTCAAGTAGAAAAGTGTCCTAGTCTGGTTGAGATTCAAGGCGAACTACCACAAGCTTTAGAAGAATTGGAGATTTCTTCCTGTGGATCTTTACAGAGGTTGCCTGATCTGTCCAGCTTGAAGGGACTGGAAAAGGTGGTAATGAAAGGTTGCATGCAGTTAAATGTGGAGGCAATTTATCGTCTTTGCTTGGAGAGGTCAGTCGAATTTGTGGGATAAGACAACGAATTGGAGTGAGAAGACGAATCTGAATCTGAGCAAGAAGGCGACGAATCTGAATTTGAGCAAGAAGACGACGAATTTGAATCTGAGCAAGAAGACGACGAATCTGAATCTAAATCTGAGGGAGAAGACAGCAAATATGAACATGAATCTGAGGGAGAAGACGATGAATGAGTGCACATTGCTTTTGAAAGCTTCTTGATCCACAACCACAAATTGTTCCCTTGGGTCCAGACTTTAAACGAATTGAGGTGAGTTATTATCTCTGATAACCAATGTTTTCCTTTTTTTTGGCAATAAAATTCTTTCACAGATATGAATGGAGAACTTTTACGTGCACTCTTTAATGACCTTTTGTTCATGCTTGAAAATCTGATGAAGATATTGAAATTATGTTACCTTCATTCGTACAACCAGAGTGTTCTTAATTATTTGCAACCATCCGTTCTCTTTTCCTGGTTTGGTTTGGCTTTTTTAGCAATGTTCTCTTTGGATGGTTTCTACTTGCTTTTATGTTTCCCAGCTGGAGGTATGCATCTCGATTGCATCGTTTTTCATTTGATACGAACAAATTATTAGAGATGCCACTCAATTTGCTGCTTCACATATTTCGAAGTTGATAACCTCGCTTCGCATTGGAGATAACTTTGTTATGCAGTAAACAATTCGATGGAATGTTTGTTGGAAGGTCATATAATTGTGGTTCTCATCCTGGAAATTTACAGCATAATCAACTCATCGATGCAATCGTGAAGAAGACAGACACTCTGTATCGATATGCTTATGTTCAGTTTATATTCCAGGAAAGGTGTGCTTCTTACTGGGTTTTGCAAATGTTATGGAGAAGCTATAAAATGAAGAAAGACTAATTTCACTTGGGTAGCGGCCTTAATAGTTGGCGCAGCAAACTTCCATTTGTGACAGGAGGAGGACCTACTTAGCTTCTCCAATGTATCATAAATCATCCTATAGTCAAAGGCTAATATTTCAGTATTCCTGGTGCGTAGGACATCTTATAAGTCTCACTGGGGTCAAAAATCATGTAAATGGACTCTTGTGTGATCTCCATTATTGCCTACATCTTCTAGAAATGGTTATGCCTCGGTGACTCTGTAATAGAAGCCCTTCCATTCATCTCAAGCTATACTAGAGGACTCTTTTAGGTTTTAAGTTTGACAAGAATTGCTAAGGGAGACATCTCAAATGACTGGCTTTTTGCTTGTTTCTAATGTTGCTGAGAGGTTTCAGAGTTTGAGAAACTTACAGAAATCTTTCTGTGCAGGGAGCTGTGGCTAATTGGGCAGCTATACAGATGAAGACAGAATGGAGGAAAATGAAGATGACATTCAAAGTGCAATTTTACGTCCACTTTATAATTACTTTGGGAGTTGATGCCTGGGAATCTGAAAAAGGTATTGAATTTATGTACCTCCGTACAACCAGAGGGTTCTTAATTATGTGTGAAAATATGCTTTCTTTTCTTAGTTTTGTTTGGCTTTTTTAGCTATATTCTCTTTGGATGGTTTCTCCTTGCTTTCATGTTTCCCAGCTGGAGGTATGCATGTCGATTGTGTCCTTTTTTATTTGATTTATGACAATTCATTAGAGATCCTGGTCGATTTGCTGCTTCACATATTTAGAAGTTGATACCTCACCTTTGCATTGGAGATAACTTTGCTATACTGTGAACAATTAGATGGAATGTGTCTTCAAAGGTCATAGCACTATGGTTCTCATCCTGGAATTTTACGACATAATCAACTCATTGTTGCAATTGTGAATAAGCCAAACTCTGTATTGATATGCTTATGTTCAGTTTATTTTCCAAGCAAGGTGTGCTTCTTGGAAGGATTTGCTAATGTTACGGAGAAGTTATAAAATGAAGAAAGAACTTCACTTGGGCAGCGGCATCAATGTTAGTGCAGCAAAGGTTCCATCTGTGACAAGAGAACAGACCTATCTAGCTTCTCCAAGGTATAATAAGTCGTCATAATGTTAGGCTAAATTTCAGTATTATCAGTGCATATGATAAGTCTCACTTGGGGTCTGAAATCATGTAAATCGACCCTTGTGTGATCTCCATCACTGCCTCCACTTTCTCGAAATGGTTATGCCTAGGTGGCTATCAGTAATGGAAGCCCTTTTATTCACCTCAAGTTTTACTAGATGACTCTTTTTGGTTTAAGGATCGACAAGAAGTGCTAAGGGAGACATCTCAAACGACTGGCTTTTTGCTGGTTTCTAATGTTGATGAGAGATATTGAAGTCTAAGAAACTTACAAAAATCTTTCTATGCAGGGAGCTGTGGCGTTTTTGGGCAGTTGTATAGATGGAGACCCATGCAAAAGGCAGATGATGGATGAAACTTGAAGCTGACCGTATTCCCTCTCATAATCTTGGGGTGGTAAACACTGTATTCGCCTGTTTTGGGGGGTAAAAGGGCTATTTAGGCAAATCTGATTGTGTTTTTTCCTTTATTGTGGGCCCTCAAAAATGATTATTACATTTCATCTAATGTGTGTTATGTTCATTGTTATGCCTTAGAACTTGCTTATCAGTACCCAGATGTTCTCCTTTGAGAAAACACTTGTAGGCCATGTCTGGACCGGGAGAAAAGTTGTGTTCTTAAGAGTGGTGCTCGAGGTAGTCTTAGTTGCTCCTGCCAAATCCAGTTCATGGACCTCTCGAAGTGAAAATGGTGCTCAAGGTAGTCTTAGTCATGAGTTGTAGGCACTCACAACACAAGAAACATGGATTGTTGGAAGTCATGGAATGGGCCATGCTGGAGAGACGACTCTTGCCTAGCTCATCTACAATCATCTTGCACATGGTTGTGAGCACTGCTGCATTTTTTCTAACATCTGTGAAACTTCAGAGCTCAAGGGCATTCAGTTCTTGCGGAATTACTCATCTCCAATATCCTCAAAAGGAAGTTGACAAAAATAAGTAATGTTCATGAAGGGATCAAGACAATTAAATATAGGCTTTTCAGTAAAAGAGTTCTCGTCCTTTTTGATGTTGTTGACCAGAAGAATCAATTGAATGCACTCATGGGTAACATTTGTGATATTCGAGCATTCTGAATTCTTCAATGGGGAATATCAAGCGCTGAAGGATCTTGAAATTCTCAGTGCTTTTTGTTCGTAATATCAGTGCTTTTTGTTGATCAAAGGCACTGCCATCCTTTATGTGAGTTAATCAGGTTGAAATAGTTTGTAGAAAGGGATAACATGTGTGAGGCCTCCGATCGTTTCCACTTGAAGAGTTTCAAATCATGCAATGTCTGGCTTGCTTAAAAGATTGAGCCATTTCCTGAAAAATTTAGAAGAAAATTTCACCAGAGGAGTTCATTTTCCAATAAGAATTGCATGTGGTACTTGAAGGTCCTGCATCCACAACTAAGTCTGCTGTCAAGGAAGATTTGAAACTTAATTGCTTATTGCCCCATGTCATCTCAGCAGAACTTCATTGTTGTCTTTCTTGGGATCGTTATCAGTTATACATAAATTACAACCACACCTTGGCAAGTTGACTTGAAATATATTGTTCTTGTAGGTATAGTTATTCGTGGCTGATTTTGCAACCGTTTCCTGCCTTTAAGATGGATCGTTGTAACCTGCTTATGAAATGGGACAATGATTTCTTTTGATCTATTTCGTGAGTTTGATTTGGTTTAGATATATTACTTTTTGACATTTTTGGTTGGCTAATTGAGTTACCAGTAAAAGATGATTCAAATTGATGCTAGTGTTACTACATTCAAATGCATTATAGTGTTACTACATTTTTCTTTTGGTTGGCGATTAGAGTGTTACTACATTCAAGTGCAGTACTTTTGTCAATTTATGCATTGGTCATTTATGCGAGAGCCATGGAGCTTGCTGGTTTGTACTTTAAATTTGAACCTTGTAACCCTGTCTTGTAAAACTCAACTTTGTTATTCCTTAAACCATGAAGAATATAGTCAAATGTATAGGTTTTAATATGTGACTAAAGCTCTTTCATTCACTTTTGGTTACCTAGGAATGGAGCTTTAGGTTTTGGTAAGGAGAATCATTAAACGACAAAAGAGTCCTATATGACGGCTTGAGCTCTTCCTCTCGGTAATAAGTAAGAAAAACTTAAGGGTTCTTTCTGTAAAGGCAAACTACCCCCAGCACAGTTACTAGTATATTCAATGACCGTATATCTTTCCTAACATTTTGGTGCAATACTTCCACTTTTACTGTAATGTACAAACTCCAATTTATCATGCAATGTCAAGGACTTAACTGGTTTCTTGCACAATGTGCTTTGAATGGTCACAATTGGCAATTTATGCTTTAAAATGACGAAGGAATTTTTGTTTTTTCCGATTTCCACTAATGTTTAGTCCGGCATATCAGAAATAGAAGGTAAAAGCTTACAGCTCTCTTTCCAAAGGCCAATCAGATCATTCCTACATCTCTAAGCCAAGATGATATAAATTGGTTAACAGTTGCAGTACTTGGTTGCGCCGAGAAATCTTTTATGTGCCAATGAGCTAGTAGTAGAAGGTAAGGTCACTGATTGAAAAGTGCTCTCCTTAGACAGTCTTTGTTTCACCTTACAAAACTGGTTAATTGCAAGACCTTGCAAGTCTTACAGTTCCAGAATTCACACACGTCTACCAAATTTGTGAAGTTCAACACAGGTTCAACCCGCAAAAATAGAAAAATATAAATGAAGGAAAAAGGCAGCATGATTCAGCTCTGGATAGCTCAGCACAGCATCCACACATCCCTTTAAGGTTTTATCGAGTCTGGTAAACAAAGCCATAGGCCTAAGATTAAATTGGCAGGTAAACTTGTGAGCGCATTCATTCAATAGGTATCACAGAGTTGTGTTTATGAGGATATACATTCAATTTCATGCTATTAACATTCCAAGTGAATTTCAGTAGAAATCCTATTCATCTTGTGAGGGACATGGAAACAGATTGATGGAATGCATTACATGAACAAACTTCATCCGGAGCTGCCTAATGATCCTCAAGAACTTAGGTGCTGACTTAGGAGCATTTTATGTTTAAGTTACTCTTGGCATCAGAGTCTTAACGCAGCCTCAATGCAGAAGCAGAAGGATTCCTCAAAAGCATAAGGTTTCCTTTGTCTTCACTTCCATATTCCTTCAATCGTGGGTCCATGACGATTTTGCACGATCCCCATGTCTCCGCCATTAATTCCACACCATAGTAGAGTAAATGGTCCGTGATGCTGTTACCAGTTACCAAGATGCAGAAACACACTTTGATTAGTCGTCCGTAGGTGTTTCTGGTAATCAAGGACTGGCATTCTCTTGAACAGGCTGGTCTGTCACATGATGACTTATTGCACTTAGCCATGATAAATCCAAAAAATAATTGCTTGTGACAGGTAGCTACGACTGAAACTACCTCCTTACCTGCTGCACATTGGATCTTCTCCAGAGCCATCACAAACTTTCTTGACCTCATAAACCAGACTACCAAATCCAATATCATACAGCCTTACCTACAAAAAAGAGGATTCCAATTACATGTGAACACCAACATAGAAATTAGTAAGATTATCTCACATCAATATGTTATCTGTGGCTGTCATTGAGCTAGTTGCCAATAATATAGGCACTAGTAGACATACATAATTTAAATGAGTAATACCTTATAATTGCACAGAGCTTAAGACTAGGTCATCAGCCATCATAGAGATCGAGAGAGAGAGAGAGAGAGAGAGAGAGAGAGAGAGAGAGAGGACAGGGAGGGAGAGGGAGGGAGGGAGAGAGAAAGAGAGAGTAATACATATTATTAAATTTTGGAATTGGTACGGGAAACTATGATAGCTTTACAGGAATGAGAAGGGTTCCTTACGTATTGTCAAAGAGGTCATGAGTATGAACTGCCCTGCTTTGTAAGAAGATAAAACAAACAAAACTATTAAAATTAATGTGCTGAATAAAGTGAGTGCAAACATTGCTGGAAAAAATAAGACTTCTCCAGTTAAATAGGTTGAAATAAATGCAAAGCAAACATCAAATGCAGTCATCGAAAATTCCTCATAATTTATCTGATATTCTGTCAAGATCAAAGTTATACCACCCTAGGGAAGTGATGGCATGTCTTCTGTGGGAACCAAGAATAGTACAGAGGCAAATGACGCACAATATTGTGTCCATTAGTTATATGTTATTGTATTTGGCATGCTGTAGTAAGACACAAACATTGCATTGCCAATATGAGGTTGTCCAAATGTCAAGTAAATCAAGCGAGTGCTGGTCTGGAAATACTTGAACGTTAATACTTTCACGAGGGGAAAACTACTATGCATCAATAACCATAAATTGCATTTCACATACGAAGGTGAATGAATAGAACAGCCCTTATCTCCATGAGGGTTGGAGTTCTAGCATTACTCTGTCTAGATCCCATCCATAATTTTCCCAAAACCAAACCCCACGGCCACAACAAAACCAACCACCCCACCCTCACCCCCAAGTAAATTTACAACCAAGGTGCGTTTAAATGCTCCTCCAGGAAGCACTTGGATGCTGGTGGGGTCAGTCACATCCTGCTAATGACATAAACATTCCAGGTTCATGGTGAAATTGCCCCTTGAACCCCAAAACTTACATCATTCATAGTGAAGGAGAAACTAAATCCTAAAAGGGCCAAAACGCATGGAAAGGGCCATGACGTAAACAAAACATTCTAGGTTCATGGTGAAATTGCCCCTTGAACCCCAAAACTTAACAGTCATTAATAACGAAGGAGAAACTAAATCTTAAAAAATGCCACAAGACATGGGTATGATGGCTCAGAACAATTTTCAGCAAGATATCAGCAAACAAAACTGACATTTTAAATCATCCAAGTGTTCGGACAAGATGCTACAATTGCTACTAATACTTCGCGAAAAGGTTTAGTTTAAAGTTCATGCAATCTATGATCCCATTGTAGGCCAAGTGAATGTCTGTATAATCTGAGTCCAAGACAAAGTTTGACCCTCAAAAATCACAACTTGTCATGGAGGAGAGAATTAACGGGACATGACGTAGGGGTGGGTACCAATTCTGGTCCCAGTTCTGCAACAGGTGCTTGAAAGACTCTGGACCACTCTGTCCAATAAAGCTGAGACAAAAAGCATAATTTAGACATTTTAGAAGTGGGTCCAGCCTATAACATATTTGGCCCCGTAGTCCGACTGAAAAGGAGCTGCTTCTTTTGGTTAGCAAGAGACAGACAGAAACAGCATGCAGAACACAGATTTAGGATCAATATATTCTAGTTTAATATGCCTTCGCACTTCAAGATTACATGACATAGAATTTGAGCTTCAAGTGCTTGCAAATGTTATATGTCGAACATATCAATAATCCCATTAAGTTTCCAGCAAGTAAACTTTGTAATGATTAGTTGGAAGTCTTTATCCGCTATATTTAGGTATTCGACCAACTTGAAGCTCCATGGCTCAACATGTAAGACTCAATTCAAACAACTAGATACATAGACCATAGGAGACTCAGGTAAAGGGTTGTTTGCAACCCATCCTGCTTGTGTTTTGTCTATAGGTTGATTTGCCAAAAGAGGGGAAAAAAGAAAAGAAGATGCTGACCAATTGCAAATATAAATATGAAGCCATAGAAAGTTCAAGACATCAATATATGAAATTGACAGAAATTGCCAGAGAACTATTAACAGACCAAAACTGAATAAATGGAAGGACACAATAGAGAAGAACCAATATCCGAACCTGCCAAACAATAATAACAACAAGCTCTAGGTTAATGGGAAAGTCTTTATAAGGAACACTTAATAGCAGATGCATAATCCCCCACCATCATCACAAGAGTGTGATTGTAAACAGCTTTATGAGCCTTGGGGCTCACTCTAAGTTTTGCATTTACCAGTAAAAAAAGTTCAGATTGAAAATGAACTCACAAGCTCATTCAATTACAAGCAGCGAAGCAACTCTCTTATGTCTCTAGCAAGCTATTTCAATGAATCAAGTTAGCGGAACACTTTAAGGAAACATCAACTCAAAAAAATATTTAAGTATATTTATGCCATCCTTGTTCATGAACTTAGAGAACTATATCTTCAATGCAATGTGATGAAAGGGGAATAAGTAAACAACATAAGGCTCCCCTTTCCCATAAGCTACTTCTCTGAAACCTACAAGCTACAGTCCATTACTCGACTGGAGAAAATAGTCAAACACTGTGAGATACTCGACAAATTTTATCCCCGAAGTAGAGACGGCAGGGTGAAATTTTTTTTGTTGAACAAATAGAAGGAATTTCGATCGATCTGACCCTATTCCAGTGATAACATCGATCCAAACTCGGTAATCCAAGAGCTTAACAAAACCAACCAAATACAACACAACACTCTCAATCATACGCTTTGAAAACATCCAGATCTACACCAGAGGGATCATTCAGCTATAGTATGCCCGACTCAATCAGGCACTACAGCTCTGCAACACAGTCAACGATTTCCCCCAACCCTGAAATGCCTAATCAGCCAAATTCACTACACAAACCTCACTTCCCCAGGCTCAAAACCGACGTACTCGATACTAGAGCCTGTCTATACGAACCTTATCACGATCCAGACTCCCGTCCGAATCAGGTCAGAGGATCACAACCGTAACTGATTACATGAACCGCCACCTGTTCCGCTCCACATCCTGCAAGAGAAATTCCAATCTCCGCAACCTTTCCATATACGCAAAACGATCGCGCGCGATCAAATGGCGCAATCGCCCGGCGAGATGGAGAGGTCGATTGCGGTCTTTGTCCGTATTGCTCGAATTCAAACCTCGAATCCTGGTCTTCGCAGCGTTCGTGGACTCCGTAGCGATTTTCGCGACGGATGGCGATCGAAAGCTCCGGCAACTTGGGGAGAAAGGAAGGAGGGGGATGATGGATTTACAAATTGTCCTTATCTGCCCTCGGTCGCCTGCTCCGTTGGCGGCCATATTCGGTAAGTTCGGTGATTTTGTCGTTTCCGTGAGGGCAATGAAGGGAGTTTCGCTGAAATGAGACGCGCTCCAGGGCAAATTCGCGTTCCCTCCGTCTACCCTCTTATGGCGCTTCCTCTGACGTCTTTCAATTGAGTACAGCAAAAGTCACAAAATGTCATTTTAAAGATATCAAAAAGCGTGAATGATTTTTTTAAAATCAAATTTTATAGAAATCAATCTTCAAATTCTCTTCCTTATTGGTGACGTAAACACATCAATCCCTCATTCGATTCAAGTCACATTTTACAAGCACAAAGCAAGTTCATAGATCACTCCTTTTTTTATCAGGCTGATGCACCACTCATTCACTTTCAAAGGAGAAAAGAATAAAATTGAACATAAAAAAGTTACAGTTGCAATCCAAGCATGATGACCCAATGATGGAGGGATCACGCCATCTTTCACTAATTTACGAGTTCAAATCATGTCACAAGCAAATATTTCACCAATTAATATTTCAGGCATTCACAATGTTATGTGAATTTTTTTTCAAGCTTTTGCCATATTAGTTACAATGATGGGGTTGCATACTTAGAACTAGTGGTTATGACTCAAATGAGATATTCTGTAACAGATACAATATTTTTATGTAATGATAACAATGAATAATCGTATCGAACATCTCCTTCCCACATTTTTTTTTTTAATTTATCAGAGGAAAAAAATCGCAATCCATCATGGCTCGGGCGGTAAGGCTGAGTCAGACCATCCCCAATCCTCGTGCATCTCAACGATTGTTGTTTCCGCTGAGTTGACCACTTGTGCTAGTGCAAAACGATTGACCACTTGAGGTTGCCCTATGTGTTGACAGTTGCTATTACTAATCTGATTAGGTTTACTGACAAAACCAAAACAAACACGTCAATGCTATAATTTTCATCATGTTGTTTCTGATGTTCTTTTCAAAGATTTCTTCCAGACAAGACTAAGCATGAGTAAGATCACTGAAAGAGGGCAGTCCAAATAATGATGCTGCTATAAACCATTGAGTAGCGTGAGCGGTGAACTGACTGAATAAAATGATGAAACAAGTATACCTCGGTTAGTACCTCTCGGAGGACTTTCACATGAACAAAAAAAATGTTTGCAAGAGCTACCGGTGTGAACCCCCCACCAATTAGCAAGGGGTGCATGATTTTTTGGGGGAAAAAGTCACGTCGACTAACTTGCTAGACATTGACTTCATTCGATTTGTATGCTGGTATTAGTGGACAAACGTCAACAATCTCTATCTCAAAGGAGAATTCCCAGATGGAAGGGAAAGATTGACATGGACTTCTGCCTTCAAAGGGATTGCCGTAGGACCTCAATTCAGTTCGGTCAGATGGACCTTTCGATGATGAAATGGTGCTGTTAGATGCTAGATTTCAAGTACACATAAATTTAGAAAGATTGATCTCCACCACCTCCCAAAGGAGCCTGGTAAAATGGAACGTTTGAGAGAACCCTTGATCGATAGGACATCAATAAAGCTTATGCCTGAATGTCCAGGATTGAAGAGTGCACAAATTCTCTGTGCTTGCCATCGTTCCTACTGACTACAAAGCCTTCAATCAGTCACCTGACTTCCCCATTGAGCTTTCTCTGCAAGGAGCTGGGATCACGAGAAGCTATCCAGCCCGATTGGATCCCTTGTAAGCCTTAAACACTAGTCTTCAAGAAACTGCAAGTCAATAAAGACACTACTGGACTCAATCTGGAATTTGGAATCACTTGCTGAGTTTGATAAATTGAACATGGACATAGAGAAGCTGCCTGGTTTGGCCGGGAACGTATGTTTGCAAATACATACGTTTATCTAGCCCAGTAGTCTGACTGAAGAGGAGCTGCTTCATTTGATTAGAGAGAGACAGACAGAAACAGCGCACAAAACACAAATTTAGGATCGATATATAACCTATCTTAAAATGCATTAGCACTTTAAGATTATGAGACATAAAATTTGAGCTTCAAGTGCCTAAAAATGATATATGTCCGGACCATAAACATATTAACAATCCCATAAAATTTCCAGCAAGTAAATTGTGTAATGAAAACAGACCAAAAAAAGAGAAAAGACTTTGTAATGAATGGTTGGATGTCTTTACCCGCTACATTTAAGTATTCGACCAACTCGAAGCTCCAAAGCTTAAAATGTAGGACTCAATTCACAACTAGAGACTTCAATAATTGGTGGTCTGCATAAAGGGCCGTTTGCACCCCATTCTGCTTGTGTTTTGTCTATGGGTTGATTTACCCAAAACGTAAAAAAACAAGATGCTATGCATGACGATTGTAAATATGTATACGAGAGCCATAGAAAGTTCAAGATCCACATGAAGAGTCTAGACTCTTCAATGTAGAGTTGGCAGAGAATTCCGGATAAGTGCCAACAGTCCAAAACTGAACAGTTGGAAGAACACAATAGAAAAGAAACCAATAAAATTCAGAAGTCCCAGGCATAACAATTTTTTCAATTTATCTTACCACAAGATCGAGTCCCCATAAGGATCCCATAGCCCCTCCAATAGAATGCCCTGTCACCATGACATTGATGTCTCCGTATAAATCCTTGGCTCCCAAAACAGCATCCAAAAATCTAGGTTGAATTGTTCTATTGTGATAAGCATGATAAAATCCATGATGAACCTAAGCAAAGATCAATAGAGTAGGACTGTAATTCAATCCAAATCAGAAGTATCCACAGGTGTGAGAACCTTATCATCACTAGAACTTACCATGGCACTAGGCATGCCGGGGTAATATGTCAAGCTGTTTCCAATAGAGATCTTCAACCCAATTTATGCTATAGACATTAAATAGAAGTAATCACTAACTGAAAAGCTCAAATGATAAAGAGACGTGACAGAATTTTTCACAGAACAAAATTAGTGAAGTATGTGATCTCCTCATGACTCCATCTAAAATTACAAGGAAGTAACTTCCTTGTCTTGGTGGAGATGATTGACCCCTTTTCTGTTCGTATAGACAGCAGTCCCATGTGCCTTGTGTATGCATTCAATGAGGCTGCTCTTCTTAGCTTAAATTTTCATCAAATCCTTTGCATGTCAATTGTAGGAGGAGGAATCGCAAAAGGTAACATGCATACCTATGTTCTTGGAAACCTCTGAAAGCAATAACCATAGCATTAAGGTCCTTGGCCACCCCAACATGTGCCAAAACATAGAGGCATCACAAGCATGCAAACTGATAGGCCACTGTAAAACCATTCATATACCTGTAAGCAGTGCTGAAGGTCAACTATCAGTTTAATGACTTCGAACCCCTGCTTTCATCTCAAAAAGGCATTAATGACCAGTTCGGAAGCTCATAAGATGAGGCTGCATATGCCCAAAAAATCTCATCTAAAGAATTGGGTATTTAGCACTAAAGATCCATTCTTCACGCAACCTTAGCAACAATGCTATATTAAAAAGGAGTCAAATTACCTTGGTCTTTCCATCACATCTAGGGCATGTCCAGCTAAAAAGTTCAGTCAAATTTGACATGTAAACCTGCAATAAAGAGCTTTGCATTAAATTACAATTTTATTGTATTGAAATGGTGAAAACTGATGCGTAACAACGACAAGCTCTATGTAAATGTGAATTTTTTTAAAGAACACTTATGGCTGATGCATACTCCACCAATATCGTGGAAAGAGTGTGATTGTAAACAGCTTTATGAGCCTTGGACCTCACTTTTTTAATTCTGCATTTACCAGTACATAAAATTTCAGATTAAAATGCGGTCTCAAGCTCATTCAATCACAAGCAATGAATCGAGTTTCTTATGTCTCTAGCAAGCTATAATGACAAATCAAGTGAGGGGAACACTTTAAGGAAACATCAACTCAAAACAACATTCAGTATATTTTTGCAGTCCTTTGTGAACAGAAAGAAGTATTTACACAATCCAATGCAATGAAGGAGGAATATGTAAACAACGTAAGGCTCCAATTTTCCACAAAGTTACTCCACTAAAACCTACAGGCTACAGCCATAACTCAACTGAACAAAAGCTGAACAGCTGTTATTCAATCACTGTAAGACACTCAACAATTTTTTTCCCCAAAATAGAAACAGCAGAGTGTGATCTGTACTGAACAAATATGAGGAAATTCGATCAATCTGACCATATTCCAATTGTAGCATTCATCCAAACTCAGTAATCTAAGGGATTAAAAGAAGCAACCAAGTACAACTCGACACTCATCAGTTACATGAATTGAAAGCTACCAATTGTACACCAGAGGGATCATATAGCTACAGTTTGCCCCCATTCAATCAGGTACTACAACTCCACGACAGAGTCAACAATTCCCCCCAACCATGAAACACCTAATCTGCCAAATTCACAATACAAATCTCAATGTCTAACCTCAAAACCGACGTACTCAACGCTAGAGCCTGTCTATTCGCACCTTATCACTATCAAAACTCCCAATCCAAACTGATTACATGAACGCGAATAGCGATCACCTCTCGCCCCGCTTGCGGCAATCGAGCATGTCAGAACCACCGTCGCCCTCAACCGCGACCCGTTCTGCTCCATATTCTTTACTATCTTTCCCGATTTGCCCTCGGTATCTTCTTCCGTTGGCGGCCATATTCGGCGTCGCGTTCCGTGATTTCGTCATTTGCGAGAGGGCACTGAAGGAAGTTCCGCCGAAATCGGGACGTCTTACGAAGACTCGCACGGCGACGTCCTCCGTCGGGTTCTTTTAGCCAAGAGAACGAAACGTGCTTTTTTGGGGTTCGATCTTCCCTCTTTTGGAGATTTCCCTCCCTTTGACGTCTCCACATCAGCATTTTGACTGGGCTGGGTTCAATTTAGTTGGTTCACACTAAATTTTAAAGAACACGCTAAATTAAAGTTGATATTATTTATCATTTTATTTATAACCATGGAGATACGCGAAAATGCAATTGGTCCATTATGGCCGCAGGCTTCTTGAGTTAAGTGTTTTCATATTCATCATATAATTGATCTAATATGCAACTTGTTCAAATTTTAACAAAACGTAGTTGAGCTTAACTGTGAATTATAGAACCCACTTGTCTTGGGTTGAGAGTTCAATAAGGCAACTTGATATTGTGTATTAATTCTCAAATACTATCTTTGAATACTTATGTTGAACTGGATTTTTTTTATAGATACAAGTATCCATAGTTTTTTAAATTTGAGTCATTTTGTCTGAAAGTTTTTGGACTATTATGGTGCAAATACATTTGGGACAGATTGACGTCCTAAAAGTCATGGTATTGTCATCCATAATGATTGAATATATGAGTCATACAATTGTCGAGATTGTATACTTTACAAGTCAAAGAACATGAAATAAAAGAAAACGTCCATAAACCTTGAGAACAAAGGTTAATAGGATTTTTTCACCGGCCATGTGAGAAGTAAAAAGAGCATGTAACCTCGGACAATGCAAGTCACAAATGAATGTTTTTAAGAATGCAAATGGTGTCTAAAATTACTTTTATTTCGCATTTAGCTCACAAGAATAGCACAACATAAAAATCCCAATGCGTGGTACGGGCCATGTTTGGTGGCGCTGGCGAATTTATAGTTGTAGTGGCATATACTGATAAATTAATTCACGGAACAAAAGTGAACATGAAGAAAAAGTGAAATTCATGAGATATTATTGTGAATAGTAAGATGATCAATTTTATGGATATCAATTTTAAAATCTTTTCATTCGAATTAAGTCAAATTTTAACCGTCCATTTTTTTATAGGGTCATGCACTACTCATTTACTTTGAAAAGAAAGAAATCCGAGCTTGAAAAATCCTCAACCCACACCCAAGCGTGGTAAAGCAATGGTAAAGAAATCGCACCATCTTCCAAAGCGTATAACCTCTTATCAATTTGTGGATTTGCTATCTCAAGCAGAAAGATTGGACTTTTAGCATATCAATAGGGCTACAATGACAAAAAAAAAAGTAGGGCAAAAAAAGGAAAATTGAAAAATCAAACTGAACTAAACCGAATTTTCGGTTTGGGTCATATTCAATTTAGGTTGCGATTCATTTCGGTTCAGATTCCCTGAAAATCTGAATTGAACCAAACCATCGACATCCCAAGTTACAATGATAGACTGATACACCTAGTGTTGGATTAGAGTTGATATGCTCAAACAGAACCTTCCGTAGCCAGTGCACTCCCTTGTGGCGACACCAAGAATGAGTAATTGTACCTCCTAAATTTTTTTATTTTATTAAAAATAAAATCGCAAAAATCGTGACCGGTGCAGGTGAGGCCGGGTTGGACTATACCCGATAAACGGGTGGGTCGGGTCGGGTTTGGGTCGGGTCATAAATGGTCCGACCCAAATCAACCCATTAACCCATTTATAACCCGTTTATTACAATGCAAAAATTTTGACCCATACCCGACCCAACCCATACCCAACCCATACCCGACCCATTTAAATAAACTTAATTTATTATAGATATATATATATATATAGATATATATATATAGATATATATATATATATAGATATATATATATAGATATATATATATATATATATATATATAAAATGGTATTGCTAAAATAATTTTATAAAACACAAATTTAATGGACAATTTTTATAATTTTTAAAATATTTATTTTAAAAAATCGAATTTTAATTATTTCTTATTTTTTTAAATAAATTTTTATTATTTATTTTTTAAATATATATATATTTTTCCTTTTTCTTTTTTCTTCTTCTTCTTCTTTGGCCGGTCGTCGGCCACGACGACGGCTAGCGGCCCGACCCATTTAAACTAGTTTTTAAAATAGATGTGGCATAATGTATGTAGAATCCACATTTGATGATACACACAATACCCAACACGTTTGGATCCACAACATCCAATCCTTAACAGAAGCCCCAAAAAAAAGTTACATGTCAAAAGTGCATTATTGAAGCAAATATTACGTGCGACAAGATATTAACTATGCACATCAAAAACCAAAAAAAATATGCTGAATTATGTGAGTCTCAAGGGGAACTTAGAACTATAAAAGTTAATGTCCTCATTACTTTGTCACGTTGTTGCACAATCTCATCATCACTTGCATGGAACTGTAGCTTCCCAGTCCTATAGAGGCCACAAACGTATACCAAGAATACATCATCATATGTGCTGCTTCACTATTAGTTAGTTGAAAATCAGGATCAGATTACTTCTTGCAGCTTCTTCAATCTTCCTCACAAACTCTTCTTTACGATTAACATCCCGGAGTTCCACGTGGCCCATCTGTTTTCTACCAACATCAACAAGTACTTAAATGAAAATACGCAAGAATCAGATGGAATAACCAAATAGACAATGCAAAAGAAGAATTGTTCATAGTAAGTTGTACAAAAAGAAAAAACCATTTCCCCAGATAAGGAAGAAAGCTATTGAACATATTGACAGAGCACACTTTAGCAAATCACCGGAGAAAGTGTACACAAACCGTGCTGGACATCCATTAAGCCGTAAATCTACGAGCACATATAATTTAAACATAACATCTGCTCAACCCCAACAGGAAAACCATAAATACATCAAGCCAACTCGATATGCCCATTTTTTCTACTTTTGCCCTTCTCTCCTATCTGCTGATGGGAGAATGCAAAGGACAAGCAAGCCCGATTCGGGAGCACAAGAAGACATTCGAATTCATAAAAACAAACAACACGTTTTAAGGCGGGATGGTATGTAGACCTGGAGTCCATCATTATGAAGACAAGTGTATTAAATCATTTGAGCAAATGAAAAGAATGAGATGAAAAAAAGTACCTAATGCAAATAGTCTTGAAAGTCAATGATGCTTCAGCCTGCACCAGACCCATGAGATCATACACTATCCAAATTTATTGGAAAAGGAAGAGCAGCTAACACTCTATCTTCATATTTGGATGTAACGATCACATATATCACAACAAGAATATGAGGTGTGACCTGAACTAGATAAACTTGGTCGCGTTGAAGCTGGTCACGACAATTTACTAAAGCTGCAAAGATAATCCTTGATGTCCGGATACACCTTCCACATATCTCGTCCTTCATCATTAACTCGACACTGGATTCATACCCGGAAACTAAATGGAAGAGTAGGGCACGATGCCGGATATAAAAGAGATGAGCTTGTCATAAAGACCAAACCTGGAAAATGGAATTCTGGTCATAGGCATAAAACAACCCAAAGCGTGGCATCACCGCATAATCCAATTATACCTCTTGAAAGTGACTCGACGTCCGATCAAATTGAAGTTCCTCGATTATCTGCTCACCGATTCTGTTTACAACCTACAAAAAGAAAAAAAATCCTGAGAAACTCTTCTAAAGACTAGAACACGATGGAATTGAACAGAGACAACTATAGACATTGACAAGCAAAACTCATGGAAGCCAAGTCAAAAGCGAGAAAGACTGCTCAATATCTCTAAGCATTGCTCGCTAAGGCTACCTCGAGATTATCTCAATAAAATTGGGCAAAACGTAGGCAGCATCATTTTGTCCTACCCAACAAACCCATCTTCTCTTTCTACCACACCGACCATGAAACATAATGTCCATAAAACATAAGCACAAAGGTTAGCTAATCAGCAAGCTCTTAAATCGTGCTTTCTGTTCCAAATCCAGATTCCCGCAAAAACCAAATATCATTTCGGTTAAAACAAGTCATAAACCCACGAGGCGACCGCGATCAAGAACATCTATATACCCGCACACCCTCTATATTACACACGATCACGAGGGCCGAACCGATCCAAGCTTGAAGCTAAAAGCGAGAGGGGGCGCGGGTGAGGTTCCAATCGATCTCTTGGCGAAGGCCGGGATTGAATGGAAGGGCAACAGCCAAGGAACACGAGCTACAAAATGTGCCACCATAGTCTCTCAAATTATTAGCCATAAAAGAAGAGATTACCCTCTCTGCCGCTCAATAAGTTGGTTCCACGAGCTAAGCGGCTCCGTCCTCCGACGATGGTTCCGCGAGCCGTTCGCAGCGCCGAGCGACGAGTCCCGCTTTTAGGGTTTTAGTCCAGCTGATCCGCGAGACTGATCGTGGAGATGAGGCGACGATGGGCGGCGGCGAGCGGTGACGAGGCGACGAGGCGACGATAGGCGGCGGCGAGCGGCGAGCGGCGAGCGGCGAGCGGCGGCGGGCGATGGAGGAGGCGCACGCGATGAATCGAAAGCGAAAAGGAATCGTGGGTCGCTGGTTCATCTTCAATGGGTTGGGGAATGGGTTTTAAATGGGTACAAAATAGACCCATTTAAGACCCAAGTAATTTAGTTCTTTTATTTTTAAAACCCACTAACGAGTGTCTTAAGAAATAAGCCCGACCCATTAACGACCCATTTAAGTAAATATGAGTCTATAAATGGGTTTGTGGACCCATTTAACACCTCTAGGTTGGACCAATCCTCGAGCCGTGGGTCCATCTAATGCGCAAGTCAATCCTGGCTTGAATTCCCGCGGGGTTAAACGAAAGTACTTCTCCCCTACTCTCTCTCTCTTTTTCTTTCTTTTTTCTTTTTTTTGGGTCTAACATAAAATTTCATTCACTCAGAAGAGCAAGGAACACATGATTCAAGGCATAACACATGGCGACCCCGATCGGTGGATACTTTTGTGCTAATATAACCTCACGGAACATATATCCATACGTATATACTTTTGTCTTATCAGACTTCATGCTGTGCAATGCACTAGTAGAGCAGAGGATCGATACAGCAAGCGCTAATTTGTAGAACCGAATGAGGACCGGGGGTTTTCCCCTTTTTTCTGGACATTTCCTTGTGATTAAAAGCTTCATCGATCACCTCACACTATATACAAAGTGGGAAACGATGGTGAACAGAGCTTGTCTATCTTGCTCTGTTTCTGTCTTTACATACACTAACTTCTTAAGTTGGCAAGGGCTTCCATTCGTCTGGAATGTTGTGGTTAAGATACTTGTGGTTAAAAAAAAGGTAGGCTTTTGCTTTTGGTTTTCTATATTTTGAAATTAGTGTTTTACCCAAAACCGTAATTCATAAGGAAAGTTTATTGTTAATGAATGTCTTGGGGCATTGTTAAGCACGCTTAAGGAGGAAATTTTTCATTTCCAGAGTATTGATTACACATAAAATAAGAAAAACAATGTACGAGAAAATTGTAGTATCTTTATTATTGAGTTACTTAACAAGTGTCCTAGGGGCACTATTCAACAAAATCCCTGAGAAAAAGATTCCTCGATGCCTCACATGCAAGCCGATCTTTACATATGAAGCACATAATCTATCTGTCAACTAGATACAGGAATAAAGGCATTTAAACAGAGGTAGCAAGATAGAAGAAAATGAGGGAGTGTCAGGATTTAAAATCATAACATGCGTTATGATACCAATTTTTATAACCCATTTTTGTCCAAAAGCTTACACTGGAAACAAGCAAGTTCATAATGTGTGTATTGCATATTGATCTTTAAAGACGCTCTGTTTAATACCAAAAAAATATACTTCCGAGATATGTCTATCTTAAAGATCTTAAGTTGGTCATCTCTTACGTATATGAAATCCAAATGCCTGATTGTTTTTTGTGAATGAATTTGCAGGCTACCCAGGCAATCTGCAAGCTTGGTGAAGTATTGGGTGAATCCCTGTCTCCTAGTCATCAAGTTTTGCGCATATCTCTTATGGAAGGACTTCCAGGTCGATTATGGGAGGTAGGAAATGTCTTGGACTTTTTTATAGGAGAGGTGATGTGTAGTTTGTCTTCTAAAATACTAGCGCAATGGCATGGAACTAGAATAGCAGGAATAAAGGCTGAATTATGTCACATACTATACCAGTTAAACTTCTTTGCCTTCTTATGACAAAAGATGATAATAATAATAATAATAATAATAATAATAATAATAATAATAATAATAATAATAATAATAATAATAATAATAATAATAATAATAATAATAAAAACAACTTCCTTGCCTTCTCAGATGTTAATCCGTCAATTCCTTCCTACAATATTGTAGGGGAAGGAGGCTCTCTTGTTTGCCTTGGGTGCTCTTTCAAAGTCTTGCCATCAAGCCATCTCCAAGGAAGATCCCAACGCTGCTGGTTCTATTCTGGATTTGCTATCCTCTGCATGCACAAAAAAGGACAAGAAATACCGGGAAGCAGTACTGTTCAGCCTTGATCAGGTAATTCCAGATTATTGTGTGTTCGCGAATGCAATTGTCTTCAACTAGAAAATGTTGGGCTTTTACGAGCTCTCACGTCAAGAAACTTTCCAGCCATACATTGTTCGGAAAGTGCTGTTTCAGGTTGATTTCATCTTTTTAATTCCCAACTAAAATCTGCCCCCGATCATCCCCCTTCCTCTCTAATGAAGATCTTGAATTTTTCATGGTTTTTCAGATTATAAAAGCATTTGGCAATCATGAGTTTTTCAACATGGTTTTTCCAAAATTGTTTGACATGTGCAGTTTAGGCACTTCTGACAAATCTGGACAAGCACATTCAGCAAATGATTCTGCTTAATCAGGTTCATCCATATTTCAGGCTTGTAACTGTCCAGCTTTCAGGATTTTGAGTTGTCCTGCATTGCAACCTTTGAATTCCATATCATAACTTTCTCTCGTTGTTCAACTGTGCATTTTACATGGCATGGTTGATATGTGCAGACTATGAGAAAAGAAGATTCTTCTGTTCCACTAGAAAAAGTACTGGACTGTATCCCATCATGTATCCATGTGGCATATATTGATGATATTCTTGAAAAGAAAAATAACTTGGAGCACCTCTGCATTGCCTCTCTCTCACCTGAGTTGTCATGGACTGGTACCTTCATAACCAAATTTTTCTTAGGTAAATGCAGCATGGAAAGTGTTTCTATTAACGTTTCATCATGCAGTCAAAATGTCGGCTTTTCTATCAATTAAGGGACTCTGCTCAAGGATTCATGACATTTTGCTTGATTCTCAGCAAGCTTCTCAACATGCAAATGGAGCATCTTTGTTTCGTGACATAATTAGTATCCACTTTCTAACAATATTGCCGAGGAACAGGGTGACCAAGGGATGATATCTCTAACTTTGGTTAAGGAAAATAGCTTTCCTTTATTATGACGGACATGTTGCACTTACTGTCTTTAGAATCAGTTGTCATTTTGTTCTCCAAATTCCTTATCTGGATTCTGATCATCTGTTTTTCCTACACAAGTTTAAGCTGTTTTCTTCGACGTTACCCAAAGTGGCAGACTGCATAGCCACAGTTAAGATAGCACAGGTATGTCTTCACTTTCCCCTTTGTGGTGGAAATCGCCTTTGCCTTCATCTTCGTCAGAACAATCTGATCTTGTGTGGCTTTCACCTAGATATAGGATTGTAGCATTATTAAGTCCCATGCATATATAGGTGACATTACTCCAGTAAATAAGAGTTTCATTAAGTTATCCATCAAGAGTTCTGGAGTCTAGATAGCATATAGTGCCTTTGCAATGTGAATAAGCAGAATTTTTCTCCGTCTTTAATTTTTCAAGTTTCAATGGTTCTTCTGATGCAGGCTCTGTATTAATCAGACTGCTGCATTCAGCTGATGTTTTTCTTGGATTCAATTCCATTCTGACTCAAGGCACTAGAGGCATTACCTTTTACTTGGCTTACATTTTTTATGATGATTCCCTACTAAGTAGATCAGCCAAACCAGAGAGACCAGTTGATAGCATCCCAAGGATATTTATATATTAATCAACATAGCCATTTCTTGTATGTGCGAGCAAGAGGAAGTTAATATTTTGCAGGATTAGTTGACATGGTAAGTGGACCACTTAAGAGTTCTCAATCGTCTTAGATCATTCTTGCAGATGCATTTTAGATGTTCATCTTGCACTGTGGACCAAAATCTGTTTGATACTTTTTCAAATTTAGGTTCATGACAGTGCTTCAGAGTGCCTTTTGGGGATGATCACCCTTTGTAGGGAGCTTCCTTCAACGTTCTGGACAGATGCAGGTTCGAAGGGTTTGCTGGTTCATCTACGTGAGTTGGAAAAAAATGAACAAGCCAAGTTCTTGCTTAAGAGATGCATCCATTTACTAGAGACTTCTTAGAGGAAAATGTGAAAGCGAGTTGATTTCGAAGAAAGGTGAGTAGAAAGTTGTAGCCACTGCAGGTGAAGTATGATAAATGGGTAAAATCAGTAAAAAGCTGAAGTGAGGAAGTAAATATAAAATGGGTAATGATCGATCTTGACTGTTTGGTGAATCAAGGCTAACACCGCCTTAGCAACCTTTTGGGTAAACTAAAATGTTCGACCAAAGGAAGAAGCAAGAATTAAGCAAGCAAAAGAAGAGCTTAGCTAGACATGTTTTAGGGAGTACACACGTTGGCCCTGCACATCTCAAGCGTGGACAGATTTAAATAGAAATTGCACAGGCTTGATATCTTTCATTTAATGAGCCGACTACTTTGTTCTTTTTACTCTCATTCAGCTCTGTACGTTCATATTTGCAAACACCAAATAATTCTGAACTAACCAATCCGATCTTCAGTGCGTGAGATGATGTTTTTTTTTTTTTTTTTTTTTTTTTTTTTTTTTTTTTTTTTTTTTCTGTTCAAACATGAGCATGCTATTGTTTTTGTTTTTTTCCTTCTTTTTGGTTATTTAGTTAGAATGAATTCTTGGGAGCAAGAATCCCGATCCATCTAATGATTGGTGATCCGATGCAGCCTGTTACGCCTCACTAGTAAATTCACCGTTAATGGCGGGACATTTCCTTGGTCTCGTCCCTGAAGCCTCACCATAGACAGAGACGCAGTGCAGACGACGTGTTCATGAACAGAGATTTATTGCTGTAGTTGCAAAACACTAACACAAGCGATCATCCATTTTCCTGCTTTGACAGGAGAATCTGGTGGGGACAGAACTGCTGCTTTCACGTGCAAGTACACAGACTGAAGGGACTGAGGAATCTATATAGATTAACGCTTGTCTACTGTGCACGTAGGATAGTCTGGGGTTTCTTAATCGGGTCTTTCTTACATTATAAAACTTTAGTTTAGACTGGGAGAAATTTGATGGCAAAAAGTAACGCTCTCGGTGTATGATCTTTCACATGGACTGTCTACCATCTTAACTAAGAGATTAATTTCGGTATGATGTCGTGAATGACCCTATATATATTCTGACGTCTAAACAAACTACGTCAGGTTCCTTCATTGGAGGGTGACTCTTTCATCTTTCTTTGCTTGAGAAGATCTTTACCTCGATCCTTCCTTACTACTTTTGAAGATATGCTTTTCTTTGCTGATCAAGCACCTATTCTCAAAAACATGATCATTCGACGTGTTTAGCGTTATTGCATAAAGTAAGATTTGTAAAAAATTTTGAGGAAGTTCGACTCCTAGGTGAACATCTACTGGTAAAATAATCTGAATTTTTGAAAATTGCGAGTGTTCTAAGAAAAAGGATCCAAAAGTCTAATGCTAAGCTTCTTATTCTAATGTATTAGACATTAGCAATTTAAACCCAATCGAGGTGATGATGTGAATAGCAAAGCATTTGTTTCTTTAACGTTATAACTTGTTGGGGCTTCCAAGCTTGCTTGGCTAATTCAAATGCACTTGGATTTTGGCTTGTTAACTCAGGTTATAGCTGACCAAAAAATAATAATTATCAGATTATAGCAGTAAGAGTGATAAAAGAAGACAAGAAATCGATGGAAAATGAGGAAAAAAGAATGTGCTATTTCTTTCTATGTTTAATTACATTAAATTTGAAGGAAAAAAATTATGTCAAATATTCAAGGATAAAACGTATACTCGTGTGCATGCATGGCCATCTAATCAACGGAAAATATCGCTTAACTTATAAATTTGATTAATTGAAAATCAAAAAGTAAAAACCCAAGAAAATAAACAAAAAGCACCTGGATTATTTCTTAGTTTTGTATGTTGATATTTATTCATTCTAAAGTCCTTTTTTTTATTGCATGTTGGGGAAAAGGACTTTTGTGCAATTATTCAAGGCTAAACAACCATTTGGCCAGATGATTCTTAATTTGTCATGATATCCTACATTGTGTAAAATTTTCAATAGTTAGCAAATTTGACAACAATATCAACTTTTTTTCTGTTTGAATTACTCGTAGCAGATTCAAATAAGATTTGGCATGAAGTTGGACGTCTATAATGTGTGAAACTTATGCTTTCTTTTACTGTGAAAATGCAATTTTACATGACATTGCCTGCTGATTAGAATCTATGATGTCCCTCTAGCACTGAAAACACAAAGTACATAGTAGGAGCATGTTGGTCAAACTAGAAAAGTCTTTATTTAGTTGTGTGAATAATATGAAACATAAGAAAAAGTAAAAAAAAAAGTAGTTCCTTTTCCAATTCGAGAGGAAATTAATATGTTGGTCCAAAGGGGAAGCAATTTTCTGATATCTTTCTCTCTCTTCTTTCGTCTCTCTTATTACTACGTCCCAAATAAAGCAAAACGAAGACCCAATTAGAGAGTGGGGGGGGGGGCTTTTTGCATTTGCGTTTGCATCGGAGACGGGATGGATAGGCTCATTTAATTACAGCTTACATATTTACGTTTCTCTCTTTCTAATCTAGAACTAAGAGAAAGATAAAAATAAACACGCCAATTAAAATAGTTCGATATAATTGTCGTCCTAGTTTATCTAGAATATAGCTAACTAGAAAAAAATACGAATACTCATGGACAAGCGC
This sequence comes from Eucalyptus sideroxylon x Eucalyptus melliodora, assembly GCA_016097485.1. NCBI lineage: Eukaryota > Viridiplantae > Streptophyta > Magnoliopsida > Myrtales > Myrtaceae > Eucalyptus > Eucalyptus sideroxylon x Eucalyptus melliodora. The sequence goes on from CM027831.1 coordinate 49,578,196, forward strand.
AAGGTGCATGATTCTTCTCTGCCCATATCTATAGACTCCTTAACCGAGAGAGAGATCCATTACTTCCAAAATTGATTCTTCTTAGAAGTTTGTGAAAATAAAATGGTTTTCACTATGTTATACACAACTGATGATAATTCAATTCAGATTGAGAGATAGTAAAAGTTATAAATTTCGCTTATTTGATACGACATTGCTTTTCAAATCACATATTTTCCCTAATTCATAATACTATCATTAAGAAGATTTTTATGTTCCTTGATGACTTCCTCTTTCCTCTTTTCATCTTTTGTTGCGTGGCATGGCGAGGCCACCTTGAGCGCGGCGGAAGAGAGTGACTACATGAGAGGTCGACTGAACAGCAGCACGGTGGTGCCAGAAGGAGGGCAGAGACAGAGGGAATTATGGCTATTTGTCAGTTTTTGGGTTCAATAGTTTCTTAATTATCATGGTCTGTATTTTGCTTTTGGTGAAGTTGCTACAAAGCTTTTCATGTTTGCTGGCTGGGATAATGGCATCTAGTAAGCAAGGCCCATTAATGTGAATTTTTGTTGACGCACAAGGCGGCCCTACTCAGATTTGGGCAAGGCCACGAAAGGCCAGCGAGGACCTCACCCTCATATGGTGATGGCCCCGCCCAGGGGCCTTCGCGGTGGTGAGGGACTTCGAAAAAAAAAAAAAAGATAAAAAAATAATAATGAAGAAATTAAAAAAAAACATTTACAAAAAAATTCAAAAATAATTAAAAATTACAAAAATTATCCATGTCAGTAATTTTTGACAAAAATTGGCCGGGAGAACTTAAATGGCAAATTGTCAAAAGGTTTAAGATTAAATTGAACAAGTTAAAAAGTTAAAAACTAAATTGTCAAAGGTTTCAAACTTTTTTCATAATTTTCCCAAAGCTCATAAGACATTTTCTAGAGTTAACGCTTCAACAACTAATACTTACTGAAGAATTCGAGTGACCTTTTCCGGATGCATCTTTTCATGCATTAGAGCCTCTCGGTAAATCCCAATTTGAATGCCTATCCGTGATCCGCGATGTGATTACCCGTTGCAGTGTTCATCCATCAATTATTCGAGATGTGTGCTCCCAAAAAAGAAAAAAAAAGGACTGAGGGTACTTACAATGATCGATGTGATGATTTTGGTATTTGAAACGTATCATGACTTTATCTCTATTAGCAGTTTTCATTGTGCCAAGTTTGCACATAACCGCTTAAGCAAAAATCAGAAAATCTCTGGCTTGGAAGAAAGTGAAAGTCCATTCATCTTCCATCCTTTGATATCCCCAAGGCTTCCCACCTTGCTTCAATTATATGAACAATCCTAACTGGACCAACCGATATCACTCCCAGTCTATTCTCGTCAATGGATTTCCGCGCATTGTCAAGGCATCCTCTGCTGTGCAAACCGAAGTGCTTGCTTTGCTGGAAGCCATTTGGAACTATACTCAGATCAATATATCTGATCAGGTGTCTAACTAGAGCGAATTAGCCCTTGGGACTACTCTTTTCAGATTTAAGAGTGGCCCATTGTAACAGAGAAGCAAATAAGAAGGCGAACCGGATTGCCAAAGTCCATCGGAGAGAAGCCTTCCTTCTAATTGGATTTTATATCCTCTCAAACACTTTGGGCTCTATTATGTTCTGAAGCTGCTCCTATGTATGGTCAAACAATTTCTTACTGAATGGATATTATCCTCCTGACCCAAAAAAGAAAAAGAAAACAAGGTCCTTTTCTTTTTGCAGGCTCACCATTCCATTCTCTCTTTCTTTAGTTCCTCTCTTCTATCCATTGTAGAAGCACTGTAACATCGGTCAAAGGCCCATTTGACTTTAAAAGACTACTCTTTTCGGTTACATATGCCTACTTTTTTCTCAATTTGGCTTCACAAATGGTGGAAGAGGAGAGCTCCAATGAACCAAAGTTATTGGGCCTTCAGAGTGTAGAACCATTAGTCGCTCCGGAGAAAATAATATGTCTAGTTTGATTGAACATGCGGTCCTTAATCTAAGTTTCTAAATATGCAGGCGTGGACTGTTGCCGTGATGGACGGGACATTTCGCAAGAAAAAGAAAAAAGTGGCGTCTACAGTGGCAGAAGGAACAAGAGACAATAGCAATGCTGATCCTGAAGAGGTACTTGATTTGTGAATATGTTTGTGAGGCTGAATAGAAATGGTCGGGGATGCAGAAGGGAATGATAAGATCCAGATTGGGGCGCAGGACCATTGTGATAGGGATTACGTTATGCTAGTCTTCATGAATTCCCGTTTCTCCAGAGAAATGCACCATGCCTAAGTGACTGTCAATGGATGAACTCATTTCATAATTCATGTCGGGTCAATGCAAAGACTCTGCAGTCAAACATTTGTATTGTAACTGTAAACCAAGGCGTTCCTGGATGATTTTCTGGTGAAGTAGAAGCTCCTCCAGTGAATATTAACAGAATCATGTCTATGTGCAGGAGGGATCATTCAATTATAATTTGCCCCACTCAATCAGGCACTACAGCACCACAACACGCTCAACGATTCACTCCAACCCTGAAATGCCTAACCAGCCAAATTCACTACACAAATCTCACTTCCCCAGGCCCAAAACCAACGTACTCGATGCTAGAGCCGGTCTATACGAACCTTATCACAATCCAGACTCCCAATGCGAATCAAGTCAGAGGATCACAACCGTAACTAATTACATGAACACGAGTTGCAATGAAGCATTGTCAGAACCACCATCGCCGTCAGCCACAACCTGTTCCACTCCATATTATTCTGCAAGAGGGAAGGATCGAACAGCATTGTTGAGAAAAAAACACGATATCGTGCAACAAAAGAAATTCCAATCTCCACAACCTTTCCTTCCATATACGCAAAACGGTCACGCGCGATCGAATGGCGCGATCGCCCGGCGAGATGGAGAGATCGATTGCGGTCTTTGTCCATATTGCTCGAATTCAAACCTCGGATTCTGGTCTCCCAGGTGAGTGGACTCTTATAGTGATTTTCGCGACGGATGGCGATCGAAAGCTCCAGCGACTTGGGGGCGGGGGGGAGGGGAGGAAGGACGGGGACGATGGATTTGCTGATTTTCCTTATTTGCACTCGGGCGCTTGCTCTGTTGGCGGGCGTAGTCGGTGTCACGTCCGGTGATTTCGTCGTTTCTGTGAGGGCAATGAAGGAAGTTTCGCTAAAATGAGGCGTGCTCCTGGACAAATTTCCGTTCTCTCTGTCTCTCTTCTTTTGGCGCTTCCTTTGATGTCTTTCAAATGAGCACTTTTGACTCTACTTGGTTCAATTAGCGGTTTCAAACTAGAATTACGAAAAATACACGAAAATTAGAGTGAATATTACTTATCCATTTATTGATATTCGTGGAAGTATATAAAAATGCAGATTACTCTATTATGATAACAAGCTTATTGAGATAAATTTTTGCAATTCCAAGCTCGAATCCATCTCATAACTCAAATTATTCAAAATTTTTCTTTTATCGATATTATTCAAACTTGAAAAGAATGCAATTCGACATGTGTGAAAAGCAAGTGGAACTTAATTGTGGACTGTGGAACCATAGTTCAAGAACGTGGCTTATCCATGACATATCGATTCTTGAATATTCTTTGAAACTTAATGGAAGTGGATTTGATAGTTTTTATTTATTTTCAGAATATATATACAATAGTTTGAGCTGAGTCGTTTTATATAAAATTTGCAAAATATATATAGCAATAATATGACGAGCTGATCACCATACTATAAAATGATGCTATCATCATCTCATAATTACTTGATTGATAAATGAGTTGTATGATCATGGGATTGAAAACTTTACTTTACATGTAAAAGATAATTAAATAAAAGAAAAAGGTCCACAATCTTTGAGAACAAAAGTCATTGGACTTTTTTCACGGGCTAAGTTTGAAATAAAAAGAGTTGTAATCTCACACAACAAAAGTCGCATGATGTCATTTTAAAAATATCAAAAAGAGTGTGAATGATTTTTATTTTTAAACCGCAATTAGCTCACACAAACAAAATAATATAAGAACCACACCCCAATGCGTGGTATATGCGATGTTTGGTTGCTCTCACGGATTTATATTCATAATCAAATGATTATAAAATCACAGAAAAACCAGTACACCAAAAAAAAAAAAAAAAAGTGGAAGTTAAAGAATAAGTGAAATTCAAGAGAAATTATTGAGAAGAGTAAATTAATCAACTTTATAGAAACCAATCTTCAAATCTCTTCCTTTATTGGTAACATATACGCATCAATCAATCCCTCATTCGCCTGAAGTCAAATTTTATAAGCACAAGACAGATTTATAGATCCCTCCTTTTTTGGTCAAGCTCATACACCGCTCATTCACTTGAAAGTATAAAAAAAACCAAAATTGAAAGTGAAAAAGTCACATTCGCAATCCAACCCCAACCCCAAGCATGACGACCCAATGGTGAAGGGATCATACGATCTTCCATTAATTCACCGGTTCGAATCATGTCGCGAGTGAACTTTTCGCTAGTTAGTATTTCAGACATTTACAATGTTCTATGGAAAGATTTTTAAGCTTTTGGCATATTAGTTACAATAATAGGCTTACACACTTGATGATGGACTAAGTGGTTATGGCTCAAATGAGATATTCTGAGACGGACATAACACTTTATGTAATGACAAGAATGGATAATCGTTTTTGATCATCTCTTCCCACATTTTTTAACTTATCAAAAGTTCTCATAAGCAACTGAATATGTTCTCCAAGCGTGACAAGCTTGAGGTAAAAAAAATGGGAAAATTTAATAAAAGAATCGAAATGCCCTCATTTTCTCAAATAAAGGCCAGAAGCAGACTCTGTTTTAAATAAAGACCTAAAATGGCCTTGGTTGTTTCAAAAAGGGCTTGACCTTATTGGTCGCCGGCTAGCTAAATTTTTTAATCGGTTAAGAGTGTTTTCATCCAAATTTTCTTCTCTTTTTTTCTTGTCTCTTCTTTTTTTCTTTTTTGGTGTTGGTCAGCAGCTGTTGGCAAAGGCCGATGAAGGCTCAACAGCCCTCACTGGCCATTGGGAAGGGCTGGCGAGGGCTCGCAAGTACTCACCGGTAGTGGGTGAGGACCTAAAAGCCCTCACGGATGGCCGTGAGGGGTGGCCTCTGCCCAGGTGAGGCAAGTGAGGCCATCCCTTGCGTGTGGCCAGCATGGGTGGTCCTCACCCAACCCTCTAAGGGCATCATCGGGAAAAAAAAAAGGAAAGAAAAAATAACGAAGGAAGAAAAAAAAGTTAATGGCAAATGACAAAAATACCTTGACTATTGGAAAGTCAAGCTTTTATTGAAAATGACATAGCCACTTTAGACCCTTATTTGAAACAGATACAATTATTTCAATTCCTTATTTAAGAAAGTGATGGCACTTCACGTCCTTATTTGAAATAATATCAATTTCGAGCTCTTATTTAAGAAAATGAGGACACTTCATATACCTTTTTGGAATTTTCCCAAAAGATTATTTGAGAACCAAAACATACAACAAAATGATTGTGCAAATGAAAAGGTAAGTAGCAACAATCGAATGCACAAGAAGAATCAGGTGACTATATTAGCAAGATATAAAATTTTGACCTTAGCACACAAGTTGTGTGGATAAAGCTCTCCAAAATCAAGAGCCCTTGCACGCACACATGCTTTTGTGACTTCCCGACGGTTGTAGTTAAAAATCTCATGAATTCGAAGATTTGACAATCTCTATGATGAAAGAAAAAACCAGGTTAATTTACCGATTACTCAAAAATTAAAACTATACTTCTCAAATGGAGCAAGAGATCAACTGACAAATCTGCATAGGTTCTGCAAGACATCAGAGAGAAGCTTAATATCCTCTCTGTTCTTGCAATTTTCGATCATCGACCACATCCGTGCATTTGGAGCCACTGTTTTTCTTTTTATTCTTTTTTCATATTAACGGATTCAAGAATTTTATCATACATCTCCTTCACGGTCTCTGCATAATATTACAAGAACCAAATATCAGAGAAAGAACAACACAATTTCTCAAGACACAAATTAGATGGGAAAAAGAACAAAACATGCGGGTTCCTCCTTTTCTGCATTTGCTTCAGAAGAATATGGTAAACTCGAAATTATCGAATAAAGGGCTACAGGCAACCTATTGCCATGAGCCAGCCCTGTGAATTTCAACTACGGCTGCGTTTGGCAACCACTTTGCCAAGGATCTTTAGGGGTCTAAAGGCCTTTAGGCCAAAAAATTGGTGTTTGGGAGTCAGCTTTTGAAGTCCCTTATGGGAAAGCAAGTACTTGGGAAGGCTGAAAGCCCAAGGCAGCCTTGAGGCTGCCTTGGGCTTTCAGCATTCTCGGCATGCGAAGAGGTCACTGTTCATTTATTTTTTTTCCAAATTTGTCCTCACGAATTTTTTGTTTTTCCGGTGCGTGCCCTTGTATGAGCACTGTTCATCTTCTCCAAGCACGCCGCGAGCTTCGGGGTCGGACGACCTCCTCGCGTCACCGGAGGTCGCAGGTCGGGCGGAGGTCCTCGCGGCGACCCAAATCTGGGTCGCCGGAGGTCGCGCGACCTCGCGGCGACCAGATCTAGTCGCGGCGAGGTCGCGCGACCTCTGTGCAACCAGATCTGGTCGCCGGAGGTCGAGCGACCTCGCGCGACCTCCGGCGAACAGATCTGGTCGCGCGACCTCTGCGCAACCAAATCTGGTCGCCGGAGGTCGCGCGACCTCTGCGGCCAGATCTGGTCGCGCGACCTCGCCGCGCGACCTCTGCGCAACCAGATCTGGTCGCCGGAAGTCGCGCGACCTCTGTGCGACCAGATCTGGTCGCGCGACCTCCGGGGACGCGCAGAGGTCGCGCGACCTCCGGCGACGCGCAGAGGTCGCGCGACCTCTACGCGACCAGACCTGCCTCCCGCGACCTAGATCCGGGGTTGCCGGAGGTCCCGACGGCGTCGCGCGACCTCGCCGGCCCAGATCCGGGGTCGCCGGAGGTCGCCGGAGGTCGCCGGTGGCCGCTACCCTTGCCGATCAATTTATTTTTAATTTTTCTTTTGATAATTTTTTTTTATTACAAAACTCCTTTGTTTCCCAAACACCATTTTGCTCAAAGCACTTCACAAAAGGCTTTCAAAGTACAATTTACCCAAACACAATTTGCATTTTGAAAAACACATTTAAGTCAAAGGCATTTACATTTTCCTAAAGGCTTTGCCCCAAAGTGTTCCCAAACGCACCCTACATCACATCAACACCTTTTACTGCCAAGAGAAATGCAGCTCCATTTTGTATCAACAAACTAATTTAACCCAAAACTGACATTTAAGAACATGAAGCACTCCATCCGAAGAAACAACTGGACATGATTAATTCCACCATCCCTCCGCGCTTTAACTTGACTGCACCAGTTACACATGCCTGGAACGAGTTACTCAGACTTCCTCATCAATTACCAAATTCTCCACCCCCCGCCCCATATCTAGACATCAAACTCAACCTAAAAAAAGCCCCCGCTAACAAAGAACCATCGCTCCGGCATCCACAATCCACGTCGAGATCCCTCGGCAGCAATAAACAAAAAAAATCCGACGGACGAGAAGCGCGCTACCTGCGAAACCGAGGGACTGAGCAGCAGAGGAGGAGGAGGAGGAGCTGCGATCTCGACATGCTTGCGCCCGAATCCGAGCGCATTCCACTACTCGGTGGTCATTCGGAGGGACGAATCCAGCCGAGCCGAGATGAACCGGAGGCTTGAGAATGCGGCAGAGCCTGCGAGCCCTCGCGGCGGCGTGCATAGCTCCGGCGCGAACGAATCAACGAGCCGACGAGTTCCTCGCGCCGGAAGGTCAGTGCCGTTGCGGAGCGAGGTTTTTTCGGCTGCTCACGGTTTTGCGAGGAGGAAGAAGAAATGAGGTAATGTTCGCCTGCGGCGGCGTCTATGGCCACTTACGGTGTGGAACATTCAGAATACTTTTGCAAACGACACTCTCAAATGGAAATGGACAAATGTTTAGAAATGCTTATTATTTACCCTAAAAAAATAAAAATAAATTATGGCAAGTTGAGAGAAATTTAAATTTCATTTGGGAAGCAAAGTCTTTGTGGGATTAATTGACAATATCTTGATTATCCATTTTACTAACATTATTATAATTCATCTTCACAAAAAAGACGATATTTAGCTTTCTAAGTTGATATTTTTGGGATTAATTGGCCCATTTTGATTTAGTGGTTCAGGAGAGGATTTGTACGTGTATTTGGATAATTGTATAAGTTGAATTTTCCACACGAATAAGTACAAGCAATTTCATGTTTAGCGACCATATGAATTTTATGATTTATAAAGTAGATGATATTGGAAAAAAAAAAAAACACGTCTTATTTTTCAGCCAATGACTTATTACATACCTATAAGTTTAAATATACCAAATACATATGAGTTTTACCTTTGGAGACCCTTTGCACTTCCGCATCAATTTGCCTCGCATCCTTAGTTTTTCTCAAAAAAATGTTCATCCCCATCCCAAATTCTTATGTAAAAAAAAAAATGCACTCGAAGCCAACTGAAAATTAAACCACTCAAACGTGGAACAAAAGACTAAAAGAAGTTTTCAAGAAGGGACGGTTTGATCTTTTCAATATTAGATTTTACTTAGATGCATGCGAAAGTTAATTGTAAACAAGGTTTTTCATTGAACTACCCACAGTAAAAAAACCACCGATAATAAGAAACGAGCTGTCGTTTTCTAGATTCGAGGGAAATACTCCCCTTTTTAACTTGAGCTGCAACTGTCTCCCCTCCACCCTCTATACACAACAGAAAAACTCCTTCCTTTTGTCAGCCACGGAAACGGACCGCTTAAGCAAATCAAAATTCCAACAGACAGAGGGAAAAAACCCATAACTTCATTGCAATCTGATGCATAAAGGGAGAGAGGATCAATCCTCCAATCTTAATTCCTTTCGATTGACATTCTTTTTTACAAAAAATGGGTTGTGGGGAGTCGAAGCATGCTGTTGCCACCGGAAACACCATAACCAAAAGCAGGAGTTCAAGCGCCCATCCAGAGAAGAACAAACGAGTGGAACAAAACGTTCCTCAGATGGAAGCAATTGGGAATGGCGGGGCATTACTAGTGTGAAAAGAAATCAATAATGCGGTGAGCCTCGATACAGGAACTGCAGCTGATGTTAAGAACATAACTGAACATCCCAGGCCCAAACAAGAAGAAGAGAACAAAGGAGAAGAGACAAAGGCTGAGGATGAAGACAAAGAGGAAGAGAAGCATGTGGAGGAAGAGAAGGAGATCGAGCCGGAGCAAGAGTTAGAGCCAGAGATGAAACCGGTAGTAGAAGAGGAAGAGGCAGAGCCTGGGAGATTCGTATCCCGTGACTCGCCGGATCATTACTTCTCTCCGAGAAGAGATGAGGAAGCGCTGGAAGGGAACGTGTCTGAGGGGCTCTCCTCCGAGTACAACTCACCCTGGCATGTGTTAAGTATAAAGCTCAAATGCAGAAGCAAAAACAGAGGAACAGAGGACCTCCTGAACAAAGAGACCTCCTGAACAAAGATGCCTGGATCGATGATCAATGAACGAAGATGCTCGAGGGCTTAATGACTCGGATCGCCAGATGATCAATGAACGAAGATGCTCGAGGGCTTAATGACTCGGATTACCAAAGTCTTAAAGCTTAGTCAAATAGATTCTTTCTGTTAAAAAGTAGTTACTATATTCTGTTTTCCTTTGTAACTAAGTTCGGTTACATATCCCGGTATAAGTACTTTGCTTTGCTTTACATAAGAAGTAAGGAAGAACAGATAGAAATAGAGAGAAAGAGAGAAGTCGCAAGAATTGAGAGAACAATGTATCGAGATTATCAATGAATGCAGAAGGAATCTTGATACACAAGAGAAGAAAGTTTCGGAGAATGAAGAACAGCTCAAATCCGAAACTCGAAGCAAGTTAAGTACATTTGATATAAGAAGATAGAACAACGAAGTTTCTTCACATTCTGTCTTTCAATTGTACTGAGATACAATGATATGATCATCATTCGGAAATACAAATTGTCTTCAGATTTGTGCATTTGATCTTGTTTGAAGTTCTTCATCTTTCGCAAATCTTGTTTGAAGTTCTTCATCTTTCTCATGGTATCAGAGCTATAGGTTGTTTGTATAATTTGGTCTGATCTGAAAATCTGAAGCAATGGCAATAAGATCACCAAAATATCCTTTTCCAATTCACGTAAACATCTCAAACTTTGTTACAATCAAGCTTGCCGAAGACAATTTTCTGTTGTGGCAAGCTCAAATTCAAAGGTTTCTCGAAGAGCCAAGACCTCTTCGGTTTTGTTAATGGTGATGTTGTAGCTCCTTCACGAATATTGCACAACGATGATGAAGGATGTGACTCAGAACTTGTTAATCCTGATTACATTGATTGGACAAGAACAGATCAGTTGATTTCATCATGGATTAGTGGGGCTGTCACTGAGAATATTCTAAGCCTAATCATTGGTTTAGAAACATCCTTTGAGGTATGGCAGTCTCTTCTAAAACGATTTACACAAAAATCAATAGCAAAGGAGTTCGAGCTTAGAGGAAAATTACAATCCTGCCAGAAACTTGATCAAAACCTCTCTACTTATCTCAGAGAGTACAAAAATATATGTGATCAGTTGAATGCTATTGGTAAACCAAGTAGATGAAATAACCAAGATCTTTGGTATACTAGAAGGTCTAGGTCCGAGAATATGAGCAACTTCGGACCACCATATACTGTTTGAAGCCCCAACCTGACTATGACGAAGTTATAGCTCAACTAGAGAGATTTGAATCTAGAATGAAGACCTACTCCAGAAGTCAGTTCAATCCTAGTTTGGCCTATTTTGGCCAAAGAAAGATTCAAATGTATCCTAAAGAAAGTATTGATGAAGAATATCAGTCTCAATCTACTGGTTTTCTAGCTCAAAGAGGAAGCTATAGAGGTGGTCGTAGTTTTGGTCGAGGCGTAACCGCTGGTAAGAGGACGAGCGTTTGGTTATACCGAAAGAAATCGAATTACGAGAAAGATACAGCATTTCAAAGACCAGAAGATCAATATCTAAGGCAAAAGAATGTCTTTCCTACAACTACACAGGGATTTCGACCTTATGCCACACAACCTCAAAGGTATCAAAACAACAAATCTTATCCTCCTCTGTTAAACTCAAAGAAAAGTCTGCAGGATGAAAAAGACACAGAGGTTGCTAGACTAGAATGTCAAATATGTAAGCGACCTGGGCATGATGCTCTCCGCTGTTGGTACCGTTTTGACAATTCCTATCAAGTAGAAGAAATTCCAGCAGCTCTGACAGCAATTCATATTGAAGATCCAAAAGGAAGTGAATGGTACCCTGACACAGGAGCCACTGCTCATATCAGTGCGAATTCTGGTATTCTTCATACTTCTTCTAAATATCAAGGTCTTGATACAGTAATGATTGGAAATGGATCTTGTTTACCTATTACACACATTGGTAACACTTATCTGAAAACAGAAGTAAACACATTACCTCTTAATGATGTTCTTATAGTACCAGAAATAAAGAAGAATCTTCTTTCTGTATCTAAGCTTACTGATGACTACCCTTGCACCTTTATCTTTGATAAACTTGGTGTTTATGTAAAGGACAACAATACCAAGGCAACAATTCAGCTCGGAAAGAAGAATAAGGGCCTTTATCAAGTCAATACACGGACTGCAACAGCCTTTTTCACTCAAAGACAGAAGGCAGTCAATGCAGAAGTATGGCATCAAAGATTGGCTCATGCGAATACTCAAATAGTGGATTATCTACATCATCAGAAACTGATTCATGTTACTTCAGTTACTTCAGTTTCTTCAAACATTTGCAGCAGCTGTCAAATAGCAAAAAGTACAGCTCTATCATTTCCTTTGTCAAATTCCATATCAACTTCATCTCTAGAAAAGGTCCACTGTGACATCTGGGGACCATCACCAGTAGATTCCTTGCAAAAGTTTAGATACTATGTGATTTTTGTTGACAATTTCTCACGATACAGTTGGTTATATCCAATGAAGTTGAAATCTGAATTCTTTGATATCTTTAGTCGATTCCAGACATTAGTCGAAAAACAATACAATCACAAGATTAAGATCTTTCAAAGTGATGGAGGGGGAGAGTTTGTAAGTAGAAAGTTTCAAGATCATCTGCAACGTTGTGGAATAAAACAACAGTTATCTTGTCCTCACACTCCTGAACAGAATGGAGTTTCCGAAAGAAAACATAGACATATTGTTGAATTGGGATTGGCTATGCTCTATCATTCCAAGATCCCACTGAAGTTTTGGGTCGATGCTTTTGTTACAGCAAACTACATCATAAACAGACGTCCAAAACCAAAGCTAAACATGGATACACCATATAGAAAGATTCATAATACTCAGCCACAGTATGATCACCTACGGGTATTTGGCTGTGCTTGTTATCCATGCTTAAGATCTTATTCAAGACACAAGTTCGATCCTAGATCACTTCCTTGTATTTTTCTGGGATACAGTGATATACATAAAGGCTATAGATGCCTTGTACCTACTGATAATCGTGTATATATCAGTAGACATGTTACCTTCGATGAAACATCTTTTCCTTTCACAAAAATTGAGATCAATGAATATGGTCAATATACTCCTTTGTATAGACAGTGGATTGAAGGAGTCAAATTGCTCGAATCAGCAAAAACAGATACAGCAAAGCAAAGTATCTCCCATCAGTCAGAAGGAAGAAGTCAATATCATCCTACTATGGATAAATATGAAAATCAGCACATACATCAACAACCTTCATCGGTATCAATACGGTTCCAAGATATTCCTCGACATCAAGGCAAAATGATGATATCCCGAAACTCAATCCGTCGAAATTCTACATCTTTCTCGGGTACTTTACCTAGCACTACTAACTCGACACAGAACAACACATTCATGATCTGTCCCCTTCTCAGAGAAATGTTAGTAGTCATCCTATGCAAACCCGACTCAGATCAGGTATTATCAAGCCAAATCCAAGATATGCTTGCTTGGCTGAGTATCATGTTCCTATGGAACCAAGATCCATTAAGTCTGCATTAGCTGATACAGGATGGTACAATGCTATGCAAGAAGAGATGAATGCCCTCCATAATAATCATACGTGGACATTAGTCCCAAGAACAGACCAGATGAATGTTGTAGGTCAGAAGTGGGTATTCAAGACTAAACTCACATCGATGGTAATCTAGAAAGACTCAAGGCTCGATCGTAGCCAAAGGATTCCATCGGGAAGCGGGACTGGATTTTACTTTGAAACATTCAGTCCGGTTGTCAAACATGCCACAATACGTATAGTACTTTCTCTAGCTCTCACAAGACAATGGACAATACACCAACTTGATGTGAAGAATGCATTTCTTCATGGAGATTTAAATGAAACTGTTTACATGGAACAGCCACCGGCTTCATTGATTCGCAAAATCAAGCCATGTCTGTCTTCTTCACAAGTCATTATATGGACTTCGACAAGCACCAAGAGCCTGGTTTGACAAATTCAGCAACTTTCTTCTTGAAATTGGCTTTGTCTCGCGATCTGGTGATCCGTCTCTTTTGTGCTTCATACTTGAATCGATACGATATTATTACTTCTGTATGTTGATGATATCATTCTTACAGGAAGCTCTACTCAATTCTTAACATCATTAATCCAGAACCTTAGTCTTCACTTTCAAATGAAAGATCTCGGATATATTCATTACTTCCTAGGTATTGAAGTGAAACATACACTACAGACCATGTTCTTATGTCAAACAAAATATGCAGTTGATCTACTCAAAAGAGCACGGATGATAGATTGTAAACCAATTTCTACACCTCTGCCATTACGGCCAATTGCTATGACGAATGCTGAAGTTCCTCTGATGGATCCTACTGAATACAGAAGCTTGGTAGGTGGTCTTCAATACTTAACCATCACTCGACCAGATCTAGCATTTTCAACAAATCTCCTATGTCAGAAGATGCAACATCCCACAATGGCCGATCTTCATCAATTAAAACGAGTATTACGATATGTCAAAGGAACTGTTCATCTTGGCTATTATCTTCACTCTAATAGTTTTACAAATCTCTATGGTTTTTCAGATGCTGATTGGGCAGGTTGTCCTATTACTCGACGATCTACTACCGGATTTTGCACCTTCCTAGGCTCAAACTTAATTTCATGGTCAGCCAAGAAACAAACTACTGTTTCAAAGTCCTCCACAGAAGCTGAATATCGAGCATTAGCATCTACAACAGCAGAGTTAACTTGGATTGGTTTTGTTCTACGCGATATTGGAGTTCCTCTCACCAAAGCTACATCATTATTCTGTGATAATAAATCAGCTATTTCCCTCACAGCCAATCCTGTCTTACATGCACGAACAAAGCACATTGAAGTTGATTTCCACTTTGTTCGGGAAAAAGTATCATCTGGTTCCATTTCTATTCAACATGTTCCAAGTCATCTTCAAGTAGCTGACATATTCACTAAGTCTCTTTCTCACTCAGCTCATCTGTCTCTTCGCACCAAATTAGGAATGGGATTCAATCCCCTTCCCAATTTGCGGGGGGATGTTAAGTATAAAGCTCAAATGCAGAAGCAAAAACAGAGGAACAGAGGACCTCAAGAACAAAGAGACCTCCTGAACAAAGATGTCTGGATCGATGATCAATGAACGAAGATGCTCGAGGGCTTAATGACTCGGATCGCCAGATGATCAATGAACGAAGATGCTCGAGGGCTTAATGACTCGGATTACCAAAGTCTTAAAGCTTAGTCAAATAGATTCTTTCTGTTAAAAAGTAGTTACTATATTCTGTTTTCCTTTGTAACTAAGTTCGGTTACATATCCTGGTATAAGTACTTTGCTTTGCTTTACATAAGAAGTAAGGAAGAACAGATAGAAATAGAGAGAAAGAGAGAAGTCGCAAGAATTGAGAGAACAATGTATCGAGATCATCAATGAATGCAGAAGGAATCTTGATACACAAGAGAAGAAAGTTTCGGAGAATGAAGAACAGCTCAAATCCGAAACTCTGAAGCAAGTTAAGTACATTTGATATAAGAAGATAGAACAACAGAAGTTTCTTCACATTCTGTCTTTCAATTGTACTGAGATACAATGATATGATCATCATTCGGAAATACAAATTGTCTTCAGATTTGTGCATTTGATCTTGTTTGAAGTTCTTCATCTTTCGCAAATCTTGTTTGAAGTTCTTCATCTTTCTCAGCATGAACCGGTGAAGGAGGGCGAGTACGGTAAAGTGGTTGTGGAAGAGAAGAATCCAACTGGACTGGAAAAGGCAGAGGAATGGAAGAAGGAAATTGACTCCGCTCCTGATGAGGTAATTGAATGAGTCTTGTGAGATTTAATGGCTGAGTTCTAATAATAGAGACATGTATTCAGGATCAAAAGGTCACGGTTGCAGGTTCGCAGACATATGTCTTAACGTGGATTATGTTTATGCTAATCTACACAACCCCTTTTTTTCCCTTGATTTTGATACATTTACTGTGCATTTGGACATTGACGCGAGGGCCAGGAAGTACAAACATCTCAGACTTGACTGTTTGAGCTGGTTTTCTGATCGAGATGGTTGACTCTAGAAAAAGTTTACGGAACCATGTTTCTGTGCAGGAAGTCGTGGCTGATTTAGCAAGTGGAGAAGTAGCGAAGAGCAACTGAATCGAAGAAGCAGCATTGTGAGAACAATTTCCATAACTAATCTCAAGCAGCCTTTTATGTGTTAGTTACTTAGAATAACAGTCATGTAGTTTGGTTCTAGATGCTGAAAATTGTCAGAACAGAGAACAGACTTGAGGTTGGAGCCTGGAATGCAATTTATATCATTTGATATGCGTGCATTGGGGCTGGAGAGATGATCCTAATTTCTATGTAAAAGAAACTCCCAAGGGATGCTGTCACCTTGCGGTGTTACACTCTCAGAAGACAGTTAAAATCAAAAGGATCCTTGAATCACATAAGGTGATCAAATCATAATCAAAGAGTCATGGAGGCTAGTTTTAAAGTACTTAAAACAAGTACACTAGCTCAAATGCAATTTGAACATCTAGCTATATCTGAAATAATGACTGCGACTTTGGCACTTCATTTTAAGACATCAAGTGAATAGCAGCAGTGTATCAAAATTTTATTCTAAACTTGGAATACCTAAAACTAATGTTCTCACAATATCTGAATGCAAGTCCTTGGCGGAGAAAATTTCGTGACTGGTAGTTTGGAAAGTGGAGGACCACATCTCCAGAACCACATCAGAAAGATCCAATTTTCATGCTTAGATATAAGTAGAGCAATTTTTTTCCTAATTGTAGTCTGTGAGCTCGGAGCCTAGTATGATCACATTTTCAATGATCACTCAACGTGGACATCTTTATTTCTGAGATGCCTAACAATGTGGGAATGTGCCTGTCCTAATTTTGATGGATTATTTATAACAGAAGCTGAGGTTCGGTATCAATTCTTCCCCAGATAGAGGGGATTCTCAATCATCCTGACTAGATTATTGAAAAAAGATATATCTATATCAAAATCATCCACGAAATTGTTGATGACCCTTACACTATGTATCAGAAGATGAAAAACACGAAACCCCACTGCTCTTTAGCTGTATATCGGAAAAAAATAGAGTTACTGAGAATTGTTGATTTTGTCACTATCAAATTACGTTGCGATATCCTATCGAAACAGGATAACCGTGTCTAGCAAATCAACTTATAATTAATTATCCCTGGAGATTGTCTTCTCTGCCGTTTATTTCAAGGATTTCTTCAAGAGAAGACTTTAAGTAGGCATTACTGGAGATGGTGCTACAAAAAAAAATGAAGCATCTGTAACAATGGAATGGTAGACCCGTCTACTTGCATATACGCTCGAAAAAAAATACAGGAAATGAAGGTTTGATCAGGATTTGATTACAAGGGTTTGTTGAGCTTTATGGGATTATATACTTGAGCAGGTATTACCGACTTCCTTTATATCGGCTTGATCGATGCAGGAATCTGTGCTTACAGAGATGATGAAGAACCGTGCATTGGGGTAGAGATTGTCATTAAGCTTCTCCAAGCAATCAAGCGGTCAAGAATGTCCATATCGATTTTGTCAAAACATTATGCCTTTATCGAATGGTGTCTCAAGGAGTTGGTTCAGATGCTGGAGTGCAAGAAAACCAAGAGACAGAACATCATGCTAGTTTTCTTGGATGTGGAACCTTCTGAGGTTTGGTAGCAAGAAACAAGAGGTGATACAGTGATGGAACTATTAGCGAACGGAAGGCCACTCCATGGAAGTTCAAGCACTAAAGGGAGGGGACGTATAAAGCATGCCCGACAGATCATTCAGAAATCATGCCAAAAATGGCATTGTTCACCGGGGTTTGACTTTTTCTTAGCTTAAGTATATGTTGTAAGTCCATTTTCATTCTTTCACTTGGCGAATAATTTCAACAAGGATTCTGTCCAAACGAGGTCTTAAATTTTTCTAATTTGGTTTTGCCAGACAATCCGTTGGTCAACCCAAATTTCCAATTCCAAGTGTTCTTCTACTCCCCAAGTATCAGCCTCAAAAGTGACTTAGAGAAAACATTCATCAAGATGGTTTTTAGGGAGTTGAAAAAGGATTATTCAGTATTATCGGATTGCTTGGTTAAAGTAGATAACCGCGTGAGTGAAATCATGAGAATGATTGGCCTTTATATAGATGAAACACTGATTGCTGGTACCCATGGAGTGGGCGGTGCTAGAAAGACCACTCTTGTCATAATCATCTACAATCAACTTTCACCTGATTTCGAAGATTGTTGTTTCCTTTCTAACATTTTAGAAACTTCTAAGGTGAAGGGCGGTGAGTAATTGCAGAATTAGCTCATCTCTGACATCCTCAAAAGGAAATGGACAAATATAAGTAACCGTGATGAAGGGATTAAGATGATTAAAGATAGGCTGTGTTTTGAAAGGCTTCTTCTCATCAATGATGTCGAAATAAAGAATCAATTGAATGCATTGATGGGCAAGGGTGATTGGTTTTGTGAAGGAAGTAAGCTTATCATCTCTAGAGAAACAAATAGGTTTTCAATGTCCTGAAGTGGATTGGACCTATGAAATTAATTGCATGGATTTTGACAAATCTCTTCAATCTTTCGGCAGACATGCCTTTAGAAGAGATTGTCTTTTGGATGATTATCTTGCCCACACCAGAAATGCAGTATGCACTACTGGAGGTTCCTCTAACTCTCAAGATTGTTCTTTCTTGATTAAAGGAATTGTCACGCCCGATCCTCGTGCACGCACACATCCTTCACTTGGTCGATTTTATAATGCGATATCCCGGACAATGTATCGCCGACCCTTTCATTTATTAAGCACATGCGGAAGCAATTAAAATCCCTGACAATAATAAAACGATGGGATAGAAAAGCAAGGGCCATATTTTTCATATTGAAATTTATAACCAAACTTTTGTACATTACATCAACTAGAGAACTTCATAACTATTCACATCAATTGGAGTTCACAAAAGAAGATGAAATCTCAATCCCTTCATGTCATACTCAAAATTTCTCTCGGTATTATCTTCTTCTTCCAAAAGTCCTTCTACTCAGGTTTCACCTCCGAGTTCTCCTTCTTAGATTCCTCCTCAACTCCTCAACGGGGTCCTGAAATGTTTTTCCCCAAACTGGGATGAGACTACGTCTCAGTGAGTTCTACCCCACTAAGCCCGATTAGTAAACCATTATACTAAAGGCTGCCTAAACACGCATGGGTCAGAAGACGTACCTTAGCCTCATATCCCACCTGCAAGTCAGTACAATTCATAATAGGCACTCAAGCAATCATATCATGGATCGAAGCATCGATCAAACCATCCTAGTCGATCACAAGCCAACAAGACCACTCACGGTCATTCCCATCAGTCAATCAATTCACAACATCCAAATCAAATCAATGAATCACATCAAGTCACACTCAGATCGAATCATCGATCAATCGACCTAGTCGATTACAAGTCAATCAGACCATCTCATGGTCATTTCCAATCAATCGATCAATTCACAACATCAGATCAAGCAATGATCAATCGACCTAGTCGATTACATGTCATCACGACCACCCATGCTTGGTCTATTCACATTCAATACTATCTATAATCATTGTCCTTAGGACAAAGTCGTGGACTCACTCACCCAAAGCGATATTAGATAGTATAACTCGCACAAGCCATAATAATAGGGTTATGTAGTGGCATCACGCTCTCGCTAAGGCGACATATCGCCCGTGGTATCACGGCCCCACTCGATATAGTATACCGGCCCCATCTTGCAATGCTATATGTAAAGCACATATCGCCCCAGGCCGATATAGTATACCCCCATGCTCACACAAAGCTGATAATAAAGTATGGCATCACGCTCACCCTAAGCATGACATATCACCCGTAGGCGATATAGTATATGTAGTGGCATCACGCTCTCCCTAAGCATGACATATCACGCCCCACCCGCCGATGATATAGTATACTATCCAACCATTCAATCCATTCCATCTCATATCCTTCTCGATAAAATAGCCGACATGTGTGGGGACACATAGGCATTAGCCAAAATATTATAATTTCCTTTTTCATAATTCCCATTCTCTACAGCCCACCAAAACACTTTTGGTATATTGGCATTATCAACCGATACCCGGTTATTTTCCAATCAATAATCAAAGATTATTCCATTAAAGGATAATTCCTAAATTTCATAAATAAATCAATTCAGCACAAACTAAAGCTCAATAAATAAACGAACCACACCATGACAATCGGCACGAAATTTCGGTCGTCGGCCATCTCAAACTTAATTTCCGAAAAATAAATAATTAATTAATTAATTTCGAAAATTAATTATTTAATATTAAAAATTCTGTTTAGCTCAAAATAAGGTCCAATTAAATAAACGAACTTCACCACGGTCATCAGCATAATTTTCCGGTCACGGGCCATCCCAATTGAATTTTCAGGAAATAAATAATTATTTAATTAATTTCGAAAATTAATTAATATTAAAAATTCAATTTAGCTTAAAATAAAGCCCGATTAAATAAACGACTTCACCACATCATCAGCATAATATTCCGGTTCCAGACCATCTCCTTGAATTTTCGGAAAATAAATAATTATTTAATTTAATTCCGAAAATTAATATTTAAATGCCAAAAATCTCCACTTAGGCCCGAATCATCAAATTGAAGCCCAATTAGGGGTCCGAAAATTCCCGAGATACTTCCAATAAATAGTAGACCACGTCTACTTGTTAATTGCGCAATCAATTTATTTAAATCACATCACAATTGACTAATAATTGCTAATTAATTCTAATCTAACAACCTAAACATAATTAATTAAAACTAAACCAACCTAAAGCATAATTAGCCAACTAATCCAGGATTAGTGAGATTACTCACCAAATCGCGCGCAAATCGGATCAATCCGACGGCGGCGACGCGAGGAACGATTCTTCCCAAAGCGGGCCTCGGGTTCGGGGCCGGGAAACGGCCCAAAACGGCCTTGAACAGTGCTGGAAACCCATTTTTCCAGCTGCTGTTCATGGCCAAACGAAGCTGATCCGGTGGCTGAGATGGCGGAGCAAGGCCGGCGGAGGGCGAGGGGAACGTCGGGGGTGGTCGGGCGGAGGCTTGGGCGGTGGCCGGGAGGTGGCCGGACGGTGGGCCGGCTCCACCGGGCGGAACGGGCGAAACGGGGCTGATTCGGAGCTGGATCGCGATCGCGCGAGGAGCGGGACGACGCACGGCGGGATGGCGGGCGGAACGGCGGCGGCGGCGGCGCGGCGCGCGGGCGGGGCGGCGGCGGCGGCGGGAAGGAGAGGGCGGAGATGCGCGGACGGGCCGGGCTTCGTTCTTCTTCTTCTTCCTCGTTTTGGCAACGACACGACAAACGAAGAAGGAAGAAGGGAAGAAGCCGTCGGTCACGAGGGGAAAAAGAGGGAGAGAAGAAGAAGAGAGAGAGAGAAGAGATAAGGGAGAGAAAAGGATTGACTAGTCAAAGGAAAAAAGAAGAAGCTGTCCGCACGTTGGGGAGGAGGGGAGGAGAGAGAAGAGAGAAAGAAAAAGAGAAAAGAAAGAAAAGAAAAGAGGAGAGGGGAGAGAAAATAAAAAAAAAATAACATATATTTCTTTTTTACTTAAATTTTCCTTTTCTTTTTCCTTTTCCTTTCAATTTTCCTTTTTTTTGTCTTCAATTTTCCTCCGATAATTTCTTTATTGAAATTTCGGACCCGTCAATAAATTGACGAGCGATGAGACAGGATCCTATTTATCCAGTTGAAATTAAAACCCGAAAATCTGGATGTCACAACTCTTCCCCTCTTATAAAAATTTCGTCCTCGAAATTTAAACCTTTACCAATCCATAAACGAAAGGTGGGGGTATTGCCGTCTCATCGAGTCTCACTTTTCCACGTTGATCATTCGGTCTCGTGGCGTTGTCTAACCACTTTGACCAAGGAGATCATCTTTGTACACAATATCTGCTCTTTCTGAACCAACAACTGAACTGAGCTTCTCACATAAGACATTCTATCATCCACATCTGATCTCTTTTTCGACTCCCTAATAAACCTTCGAATCTCAACGATTCAAAATTTCGACACGAGCAATCTTTACTCGACATTAAAAAGATCCGACAATTGCAAACACTAGTCAATATCTCGATATAACTCGATCTTGGCAACCGACATCATTATTCACTTTCTTTTCACCACTGAAATTTCTTTACCACCTCGCTATACACCGCTTAATAAAGAACCCTCTCGAAAACTCGCCAACTTATAATCTCTCGATCTAGATTCGAGATATAATTCATCCTCGACACTCCATGTCGGTGAACTATCCGAGACACACACACTTCGGTATACCCACTTTGGGCAAGATAGGATCTTCAATTTCTGAAATCGAACTTAGATTGGCGGTTAATTTCACTCCGACACGCTTTTAGTGTGACCTAGGCTACCGGGTAGTGTTCGAGCTTTTTAGGACAAATGACCCGTGGTCGATTTTCTTCGAGCCACACTGAACCCACTCGACACATTGGCGACTCTCGATTGTCGTGAAAATCTCAAAGGTTCAAATACGGACACAGGGTCCCAAAACGATAGAAACATCAAATTAGTATCGGTCGATGAGAATTTTCCAATTTAGTGGAGTCACCCACGATCGGTCATTCATCTCAGTCGAGCCGATCTATTTCTGATTTCAAATCGATTTTATATTGTGCCGCAATGATCTCTAAAGATGAGCACGGTCGAGAAGTCGATCCATGGTCGAATTCTCAAGTCTATTTGCCTTAAGGTCCTTAATAACTCACCCAGCTAGTCTAGTTATCTCATGAGTGGCCAACTCAGAGAAAAACACTGTAATCGCGTCGATGAAATGCCCAAGTTATCTAATCGAAATCAGAGCCCGAAATCTGGATCACACACTCAAAACAAGATATATTCGTATTGTACCAAAGTGGACCAACTCCATCTATCGATCAACCACTATTCTTAATTGGTATCAGTAATTCCCTGAATCCTTAGTAAGCCATATATTTCCATTTCCACTTGGGACTCTCAAGTGATGGTAAAAATTCTCCTGGTTCGCATTACCGAGCTTCCACTTACTGACACCTCTGACATTTGTAACCTGCTTGGCGATATCTACCTTCATATCGGTCTACCAATTTAGCAGACGTCGATCCTGACTTACTTGCCCCATCTGGTCAAAACTGTAATACTATAGTGAACTTCCGACAAGATCTTTTCCGTGAGTGCTACACTGTCAAGTGTATTCAATCACTCATGGAACCTGAACTTTCCATCCTCAGAAATCTTAAAGTCAATATCTTTCTTACCAGTATTCTCTTATAAGATTTTCTGAACATCTCTACTTGTCAATTAGGCGCCGATTCTCACTTGAACAATTGGTTCAATTTTGAGGGCGGCTATAGAATTCAAAAGGTAGCCTACCTCAAATTTGAAAACCAAAATTCGAACCCTTTTTCAAGTAAAGTCTATACTTTGGCCAGTCTCTATGTATTGGAAGACTCTCGGCTCAACACATAAATTACTTCTTTCATTCTCCCAAGATAATACCAGATAACATCATTATAGTTCTGCCAAAATTCTGATTCACCACACTTTGTTTCATGTTCAACTTGTTGGGTCTCAACTAGGGGACGGTTATACAACAATCTTCTCATGTTGTATCAATACATACCCAGTCGCTGGCAAGACACATCACTAAAGGTTTCATGCTTTCCAGAGCCAAATGAAAAGTTTAGCACAAGTACGATAGCCAGATCTTACTTAAGCTTTGGAAATTATCCTCGTACTTGTCTATGCCAATGAATTTCTCTTCTTTCTCAAGAGGTCAAGCCCATGATGATACTGATGCTGAAAATTCTTTCACAACCCTTCCGTAGTAATCTATCCAATCCCCACAACTTCTGATCTCTGACATTGATGTCGGTCCCGATCCATTAACAACTATTCGATCTTGGCTTGGGTCCATGAAGATTCCTTTACCTGTAACCACACGACCATTCTTAAGGGCTCTCGTGATCCTCATCACTTAATGAACACCCTAGAATGTCGCTACATCCCCACGATCACCATTGATCTAGGTATTCTTTGAACACTCAATTTGTCAAATCTATGACAGCGGCTGAAGTGTTCACCAGGCCAAACGATCTTACAATACTCTCATAAAGACCATATCAAGTACGAATAGTTGTCTTTCTTACAACCTCCATCCTGGTTCATAACTAACGACTTCATAATCTCAAGTCGACCTTTAAAACATCAATACTCTTTATAACTAGTCACACCATTCATTGATCTTTGGTAAAGAACACTTGTCCTTGATCTTCACCTAATTGAGTTGACAATGGTTGATGCACACTCGCAACAAACCATCTTTCTTCTTTTCACAAACAAAACTAATGTTTCCCCAAAGTAATACACTGATATGCACAAATACCTCATTCATCAATCTTCACATCGGCATTTTCAATTCTACCAGTTCAGACAACAACAACTGGTAAGAAACCTTCGAGAATAGCTCCATCTTGGTGCTAGCTCGATCGCACTTTCTATCTCTTTCTCTGACGGCGATCTGACAATTCTTGTGATAACACATCTAGAAATTCTTAGACCACTGAGATGTCCTCCATCTCTAGTTCTTCAATCAGTCCTACCCAAGACAATCGCTAAGCAACCTTGGCAACCTCCGTCTAACAAACAAGTTGCCTCCAGCCAATGAGATTAATGAAATCGAAGATTATTTTCAACTCCCAATAACTTCGACACTTTCACATGTTAATGGACTAAACTGGCTTACTCCAAGATCGTGATTCATTATCACTAAATGCTGCTTGAGCCCACACTATTCATGCGGTGTCAAACTCACACCTTAGCAACTAGTCAAGCACAACTGTTGATAGTGATTCCCTTCTCTTTCACTTTTACTTCAACAATTTAAGTTCTACTACTTAGCACAAAACTCTGCTGCGCTACTCTGATAAAATCACCTTCGACACATTCTTTCTTTGATTGGTGCAAGGTCCATTCTACTCCCATTCCTTTCGCCATCCTAGTGGCGTTCTGGCCGCAGTAGCAATGTCTATGCTACCTTAGACTTCCACTGACAGTCCTTCATCTGATGGCCATGCTAGTCATCATCACAACATGTTCTAGTCATATTCGGACACCGGATTTATCCATGCTTCCATCTACAATTCGACACCTATCGATGAGTCTTCTATCTCCCGCCAAGTGACAGCACACACTCTTTCTGGTTGTCTCATCGGTCCGCTAAAACCACTCTCGACCTCGATCTTTTCCCTGACCGATTTCCATTTCTGCCTGAACTGGATCTATACCTTGACTTGGAATGCAATGGCTCGATCCCAGATCACATCTCCACTCTGGATCTCAACAGGTGTAGCAACAAAGGCGCTTGCAACACTAACGGCAGTTCGATCCTGAGCCTCCTGGCTCATCCAATTCCCAAGGAACACTAGCATCAGAACGATCCTATCAAACTTAGGATCATTCGACGCTGCTACACTAGTACCAACCTGCGGTGGTACTCTTACACTCGAGCTGGCCAAAGCCAACACTCTGCCACAACCACCTCGGGTACCGACCTTTGTCAGTGCATTATCCCAAGTCACAGAGGACATTGTCCTCTTACTAAGAGTTCTCAGCTCCTGCTCGCTCATGGTTCAGTCTTTACACTGAAACCTGCCTTCCAAATCCACACTGGATTAGAAGATGAATGATCCACACACAACCAACCATTTTAGCACTCAGCTAACACAGACATGCATCGGCATGAATTTAAAGGCCTTTCCTACTAACTATCCCATGATCAACGCTCCTTATCACTCCAATCTTCAACCTTGCTCTGATACCACTTAAACAGGATGTCACGCCCCGATCCTCAGGCACGCACACATCCTTTCTGTTATTAAGCACATGTGTAAGCAACTATAAATCCCTAGACAATAAAACAATGGGATAGAAAAGCAAGGCCATATTTTTCATATTGAAATTTATAACCAAACTTTCGTACATGACATCAACTAGAGAACTTCATAACTATTCACATCAATTGGAGTTCACAAAAGAAGATGAAATCTCAATCCCTTCAGGTCATACTCAAAATCTCTCTCGGATTATCTTCTTCTTCCAAAAGTCCTTCTACTCGGTTTCACCTCCGAGTTCTCCTTCTCGATTCCTCCTCAACTCCTCAACGGGGTCCCGAAATGTTTTTCCCCAAACCGGGATGAGACTACGTCTCGGCGAGTTCTACCCCACTAAGCCCAATTAGTAAACTATTATACTATAGGCTGCCTATACACGCATAGGTCGAGAAGACGTACCTTGGCCTCATATCCCACCCGCAAGTCAAGACAATTCATAATAGGCACTCAAGCAATCATATCACGGATCGAAGCATCGATCAAACCATCCTAGTCGATCACAAGCCAACAAGACCACTCACGGTCATTCCCATCAGTCAATCAATTCACAACATCCAAATCAAATCAATGAATCACATCAAGTCACACTCGAGATCGAATCATCGATCAATCGACCTAGTCGATTACATGTCAATCGGACCATCTCATGGTCATTTCCAATCAATTAATCAATCAATTCACAACATCAGATCAAGTAATGATCAATCGACTTAGTCGATTACATGTCATCTCGACCCATGCTTGGTCGGCACATTTAACAATATCTATAAGTCCTAATAAATCAGGACTGCTCACCTAAAGCTGATATATAGATAGTATAACTCGCACTAAGCCGATAATTAAGGTATACTGCTCACGCCAAAGGCGACATATCGCCCGTAGTCGATATAGTATACCGGTATACGCTCACCGCAAAGTGACATATCGCCCGTAGGCCGATATAGTATACCCTATGCTCACCACTAAGCTGATAATAAAGTATACTGCTCACCCTAAGCTGACATATCGGAGCCCGTAGGCTAATATAGTACACCAAAGATATTGCTCTCACTAAGCCGACATATCGCCCGTAGGATGATATAGTATACTATCCAACCATTCAATCCATTCCATCTAATATCCTTCTCGATAAAATAGCCGTGTGTATGGGGACACGGCCCGTAGCCAAAATATTATAATTTCCTTTTTCATAATTCCCACCATTCTCTACAGCCCACCAAAACACTTTTGGTCAATATATTGGCCGATTATCAACCGATACCCGGTTATTTTCCAATCAATAATCACAGATTATTTCATTAAAGGATAATTCTCAATTTCATAAATAATTCAATTTAGCACAAAATAAAGCTCAATTAAATAAACGAACTGCACCACGACGATCAGCACGAGATTTCAGTCGTCGGCCATCTCAAACTTAATTTCCGAAAAATAAATAAATAATTAATTAATTTCGAAAATTAATTATTTAATATTAAAAATTCTGTTTAGCTCAAAATAAGGTCCAATTAAATAAACGGACTTCACCACGGTCATCAGCATAATTTTCCGGTCACGGGCCATCCCAATTGAATTTTCAGGAAATAAATAATTATTTAATTAATTTCGAAAATTAATTAATATTAAAAATTCAATTTAGCTTAAAATAAAGCCCGATTAAATAAACGGACTTCACCACGATCATCAGCATAATATTCCGGTTCCAGACCATCTCCCTTGAATTTTCGGAAAATAAATAATTATTTAATTTAATTCCGAAAATTAATATTTAAATGCCAAAAATCTCACTTAGGCCCGAATCATCAAATTGAAGCCCAATTAGGGGTCCGAAAATTCCCGAGATACTTCCAATAAATAGTAGACCACGTCTACTTGTTAATTGCACAATCAATTTATCTAAATCACATCACAATTGACTAATAATTGCTAATTAATTCTAATCTAACAACCTAAACATAATTAATTAAAACTAAACCAACCTAAAGCATAATTAGCCAACTAATCCAGATTAGTGAGATTACTCACCAAATCGCGCGCAAATCGGATCAATCCGACGGCGGCGACGCGAGGAACGATTCTTCCCAAAGCGGGCCTCGGGTTCGGGGCGGAAACGGCCCAAAACGGCCCACGAACAGCTGGAAACCCATTTTTCCAGCTGCTGGTTCATGGCCAAACAGCAAGAAAGAGAGAGGGTTGGGGGTGGGCGGAGCAAGAGGTCGGGGCCGAAGCGGGTGGAGGCTTCAGGCGAGGAGCCGGGGGTGGCCCACGGTGGCCGGAGGTGGCCGGATCGTGGCCGGAGAGCGGAACTGGACAGAAATGGGCAGCAGCTGGATCGCGAGGAGGAGGGAGGCGGCGGACGGACGGGACGGGCGAGCGGCGGCGGCGGCGGCGCGCGCGCGGCGGCGGGCGGGCGGCGGCGGCGGCGGCGCGGCGGCGGCGGCGGTTCGGCGAGCTTGCGCTTCTTCTTCTTCTTCCTGGTTCGGTTTTCACGAACAAGAAGAAGAAGAAGGAAGAAGTTCGGTCACGTGGGGAGAGGGGGAAGAAGAGAGAGAGAGAGAGAGAGAGAGAGAGAGAGAGAGATAAGCATTGACTAGTCAAAGTAAGAAAAAAAAAGAGAAAGGGGCGGTGGGGGGGGAATCGCACGAGGGGGGAGGGGAGAGGAGAGAGAGAGAGAGAAAGAAAAGAGAGAAAAGAAAGAAAAGAAAAGAAGGGAGAGAGGTGGCAAAAAAAAAAATGCATTTTTCTTTATTTCAATTTTCCTTTTCTCTTTTCCTTTTCCTTTCAATTTTCTTTTTGTCTTCAATTTTTCCTCCGATAATTTCTTTATTGAAATTTCGGACCCGTCAAAATAAATTGACGAGCGATGAGAAAGATCCTATTTATCCAGTTGAAATTAAAACCCGAAAATCTGGATGTCACAACTCTTCCCCCCTCTTATAAAAATTTCGTCCTCGAAATTTAAACCTTTACCAATCCATAAACGAAAGGTGGGGGTATTGCCGTCTCATCGAGTCTCACTTTTCCACGCTGATCATTCGGTCTCGTGGCGTTGTCTAACCACTTTGACCAAGGAGATCATCTTTGTACACAAAATCTGCTCTTTCTGAACCAACAACTGAACTGAGCTTCTCACATAAGACATTCTGTCATCCACATCTGATCTCTTTTTCTCGACTCCCTAATAAACCTTCAAACCTCAACGATTCAAAATTTCAAGTCGAGTAGCAATTTACTCGAGCAATCTTTACTCCGACACCGATCCGACAACCGATTTTTGAACACTCGACCGATTGAAATCTTGTACACTCGACATCATTATTCACTTTCTTTTCACCACAATATCTCGATATAACTCGGGAAATTTGGCAACCGCAATCACCGACTGTCTTTGGCCCGAAATCTTCTTCATTTCACCACCGAAATTAATAAAGAAAGAACCCTCTCGAAAACTCGCCAACTTATAATCTCTGATCTAGATTCGAGATATAATTCATCCTCGACACTCCATGTCGGTGAACTATCCGAGACACACACACTTCGGTATACCCACTTTGTGGCAAGATAGGATCTTCAATTTCTGAAATCGAACTTAGATTGGCGGTTAATTTCACTCCGACACGCTTTTAGTGTGACCTAGGCTACCGGGTAGTGTTCAGAGCTTTTTAGGACAAATGACCCGTGGTCGATTTTCTTCGAGCCACAATGAACCCACTCGACACATTGGCGACTCTCGATTGTCGTGAAAATCTCAAAGGTTCAAATACGGACACAGGGTCCCAAAACGATAGAAACATCAAATTAGTACCGGTCGATGAGAATTTTCCAATTTAGTGGAGTCACCCACGATCGGTCATTCATCTCAGTCGAGCCGATCTATTTCTGATTTCAAATCGATTTTATATTGTGCCGCAATGATCTCTAAAGATGAGCACGGTCGAGAAGTCGATCCATGGTCGAATTCTCAAGTCTATTTGCCTTAAGGTCCTTAATAACTCACCCAGCTAGTCTAGTTATCTCATGAGTGGCCAACTCAGAGAAAAACACTGTAATCGCGTCGATGAAATGCCCAATTTATCTAATCGAAATCAGAGCCCGAAATCTGGATGTTACACACTCAAAACAAGATCTATTCGTACTGTACCAAAGTGGACCAACTCCATCTATCGATCAACCACTATTCTCAAATGGTATCAGTAATCCCCTGAATCCTTAGTAAGCCATATATTTCCATTTCCACTTGGGACTCTCAAGTGATGGTAAAATTCTCCCGGTTCGCATTACCGAGCTTCCACTTACTGACACCTCTGACACTTGCAACCTGCTTGGCGATATCTACCTTCATATTAGCCTACCAATGTAGCTGACGCCGATTCTGACTTACTTACACTATCTGGTCAAAACTATAATACTATAGGGAACTTCTGACAATATCTTTTCCCTGAGTGCTACACTATCAAGTGTATTCAATCACTCATGGAACGCGAACATTCCATCCTCAGAAATTTTAAAGTCCAATTCTTCCTTACCAGTATCCTCTTATAAGATCTTCTGAACATCTCTGTCTATCAACTAGGCGTTGATTCTAACTAGAACATTTGGTTCAATTTTGAGGGCGGCTATGAAAATTAAAAAGGTAGCCTACCTCAAATTTGAAAGCCAAATTTCGAACCATTTTTTCAGGTAAAGTCTATACTTTAGCCAGCCTCTATGTATAATTGGAAGACTCTCGGCTCAACACATAAATTACTTCTTTCATTCTCCCAAGATAATACCAGATAACATCATTATAGTTCTGCAAAATTCTGATTCACGACACTGTTTCATGTTCAACTTGTTGGGTCTCAACTAGTGGGACGGTTATACAACAATCTTCTCATGTTGTATCAATACATACCCAATCATTGGCAAGACACATCACTAAAGGTTTCATGCTTTCCAGAGCCAATGAAAAGTTTAGCACAAGTACGATAGCCAGATCTTACTTAAGCTTTGGAAATTATCCTCGTACTTGTCTATGCCAATGAATTTCTCTTCTTTCTCAAGAGGTCAACCTCACGATGATACTGATGCTGAAAATTCTTTCACAACCCTTCCGTAGTAATCTGTCCAATCCCCACAACTTCTGATCTCTGACATTGATGTCGGTCTCTGTCCATTAACAACTGATTCGATCTTGGCTGGATCTATGAAGATTCCTTTGCCTGTAACCACACGACCATTCTTAGGGGCTCTCGTGATCCTCATCACTTAATGAACACCCTAGAACGTCGCTACATCACACGATCACCATTGATCTAGGTATTCTTTGAACACTCAATTTGTCAAATCTATGACAGCGGCTGAAGTGTTCACCAGGCCAAACGATCTTACAATACTCTCATAAAGACCATATCAAGTACGAACAGTTGTCTTTCTTACAACCTCCATCTTGGTTCATAACTAACGACTTCATAATCTCAAGTCGACCTTTAAAACATCAATACTCTTTATAACTAGTCACACCATTCATTGATCTTTGGTAAAGAACACTTGTCCTTGATCTTCACCTAATTGAGTTGACAATGGTTGATGCACACTCGCAACAAACCATCTTTCTTCTTTTCACAAACAAAACTAATGTTTCCCCAAAGTAATACACTTGATATGCACAATACCTCATTCATCAATCTTCACATCGGCATTTTCAATTCTACCAGTTCAAACAACAACAACTGGTAAGAAACCTTCGAGAATAGCTCCATCTTGGTGCTAGCTCGATCGCACTTTCTATCTCTTTCTCTGACGGCGATCTGACAATTCTTGTGATAACACATCTAGAAATTCTTAGACCACTGAGATGTCCTCCATCTCTAGTTCTTCAATCAGTCCTACCCAAGACAATCGCTAAGCAACCTTGGCAACCTCCGTCTAACAAACAAGTTGCCTCCAGCCAATGAGATTAATGAAATCGAAGATTATTTTCAACTCCCAATAACTTCGACACTTTCACATGTTAATGGACTAAACTGGCTTACTCCAAGATCGTGATTCATTATCACTAAATGCTGCTTGAGCCCACACTATTCATGCGGTGTCAAACTCACACCTTAGCAACTAGTCAAGCACAACTGTTGATAGTGATTCCCTTCTCTTTCACTTTTACTTCAACAATTTAAGTTCTACTACTTAGCACAAAACTCTGCTGCGCTACTCTGATAAAATCACCTTCGACACATTCTTTCTCTGATTGGTGCAAGGTCCATTCTACTCCCATTCCTTTCGCCATCCTAGTGGCGTTCTGGCCGCAGTAGCAATGTCTATGCTACCTTAGACTTCCACTGACAGTCCTTCATCTGATGGCCATGCTAGTCATCATCACAACATGTTCTAGTCATATTCGGACACTGGATTTATCCATGCTTCCATCTACAATTCTGACACCTATCAGGTGAGTCTTCTATCTCCTGCCAAGTGACAACACACACTCTTTCTGGTTGTCTCATCGGTCTGCTAAAACCACTCTCGACCTCGATCTTTTCCCTGACCGATTTCCATTTCTGCCTGAACTGGATCTGTACCTTGACTTGGAATGCAATGACTCGCTTCTGGATCACATCTCCACTTTGGATCTCAACAAGTGTAGCAACAACGGCGCTTGCAACACTAACTTGATTTTGATCCGAGCCTCCCGGCTCATCCAATCCCAAGAAATACTTGCATCGAACGATCCTATCGAACTTAGGATCATTCGACGCTGCTACACTAGTACCAACCTACAGTGGTACTCTTACACTCGAGCTGGCCAAAGCCGACACTCGCCACAACCACCTCGGGTACCGACCTTTGTCGTGCATTATCCCGAGTCACGAGAGACATTGTCCTCTTACTAGAGTTCTCGGCTCCTACTCGCTCATGGTTCAGTCTTTATACTGAAACCCGTCTTCTAAATCCACACTGGATTAGAAGATGAGCGATCCACACACAACCAACAATTTTAGCACCCAGCTAACACAGACATGCACCAACATGAATTTAAAGGCCTTTCCTACTAACTATCCCATGGTCAACGCTCCTTATCACTCCAATCTTCAACTTCGCTCTGATACCACTTAAACAGGATGTCACGCCCCGATCCTCAGGCACGCACACATCCTTCTCACTTGGTCGATTTAATAATGCGATATCCCAGGACTAGTATCACCGACCCTTTCTGTTATTAAGCACATGTGTAAGCAACTATAAATCCCTAGACAATAAAACAATGGGATAGAAAAGCAAGGCCATATTTTTCATATTGAAATTTATAACCAAACTTTCGTACATGACATCAACTAGAGAACTTCATAACTATTCACATCAATTGGAGTTCACAAAAGAAGATGAAATCTCAATCCCTTCATGTCATACTCAAAATCTCTCTCGATATTATCTTCTTCTTCCAAAAGTCCTTCTACTCGGGTTTCACCTCCGAGTTCTCCTTCTCGATTCCTCCTCGGCTCCTCAACGGGTCCTGAAATGTTTTTCCCCAAACCGGGATGAGACTACGTCTCGAGTTCTACCCCACTAAGCCCAATTAGTAAACTATTATACTATAGGCTGCCTATACACGCATAGGGCAGAAGACGTACCTTGGCCTCATATCCCACCTGCAAGTCAGGACAATTCATAATAGGCACTCAAGCAATCATATCACGGATCGAAGCATCGATCAAACCATCCTAGTCGATCACAAGCCAACAAGACCACTCACGGTCATTCCCATCAGTCAATCAATTCACAACATCAAATCAAAGCAATGAATCACATCAAGTCACACTCAGATCGAATCATCGATCAATCGACCTAGTCGACAAAGTCAATCAAACCATCTTATGGTCATTTCCAATCAATCGATCAATTCACAACATCAGATCAAGCAATGATCAATCGACCTAGTCGATTACATGTCATCACGACCCATGCTTGGTCGGCACATTCAATACTATCTATAAGTCCCATAGTCCATTGTCACCAAAGCTGATATAGATAGTATAGCTCGCCTAAGCTGATAATAAGGTATATCACGCTCTCGCTAAAGCCGACATATCGCCCGTAGGTCGATATAGTATACCGGGTATACGCTCACCACTAAGCGACATATCGCCCAAAGGCCGATATAGTTACCCCGATGCTCACCTAAAGCTGATAATAAAGTGTACTTGCTCACCTGCTATAAGTGGCACATATCGCCCGTAGGCTGATATAGTACCCGTATATCATGCTCTCGCTGCTAAGTAGTGACATATCGATATCCCAGGATGATATAGTATACTATCCAACCATTCAATCCATTCCATCGATATCCTTCTCGATAAAATAGCCGTGTGTGGGGACACGGTCACGGCCTTAGCCAAAATATTATAATTTCCTTTTTCATAATTCCCACCATTCTCTACAGCCCACCAAAACACTTTTGGCATTATCAACCGATGCCCATTTTCCAATCAATAATCAAAGATTATTCCATTAAAGGATAATTCTAAATTTCATAAATAATTCAATTCAGCACAAACTAAAGCTCAATTAAATAAACGAACTGTGCCATGACAATCGCACGAATTTCGGTCGTCGGCCATCTCAAACTTAATTTCCGAAAAATAAATAATTAATTAATTAATTTCGAAAATTAATTATTTAATATTAAAAATTCTATTTAGCTCAAAATAAGGTCCAATTATGTAAACGAACTTCACCACGGTCATCAGCATAATTTTCCGGTCACGGGCCATCCCAATTGAATTTTCAGGAAATAAATAATTATTTAATTAATTCCGAAAATTAATTAATATTAAAAATTCAATTTAGCTTAAAATAAAGCCCAATTCAATAAACGAACTTCACCACGGTCATCAGCATAATATTCCGGTTCCAGACCATCTCCCTTGAATTTTCGGAAAATAAATAATTATTTAATTTAATTCCGAAAATTAATATTTAAATGCCAAAAATCCACTTAGGCCCGAATCATCAAATTGAAGCCCAATTAGGGGTCCGAAAATTCCCGAGATACTTCCAATAAATAGTAGACCACGTCTACTTGTTAATTGCGCAATCAATTTATTTAAATCACATCACAATTGACTAATAATTGCTAATTACTTCTAATCTAACAACCTAAACATAATTAATTAAAACTAAACCAACCTAAAGCATAATTAGCCAACTAATCCAGGATTAGTGAGATTACTCACCAAATCGCGCGCAAATCGGATCAATCCGACGGCGGCGACGCGAGGAACGATTCTTCCCAAAGCGGGCCTCGGGTTCGGGGCCGGGAAACGGCCCAAAACGGCCTTGAACAGTGCTGGAAACCCATTTTTCCAGCTGCTGTTCATGGCCAAACGAAGCTGATCCGGTGGCTGAGATGGCGGAGCAAGGCCGGCGGAGGGCGAGGGGAACGCGGGGAGGCTCCGGTGGGAGGGAGTTGGGCGGTGGCCGGAGGTGGCCGGACGACGGGCGGAGCTGGACGGAACGACAGCAGGGGCGAAACAGGCTGATTCGCGGCTGGATCGCTTGGGACAGCGGGACGACGTGCGGCGGGCGGCGCGCGGGGTGCGGGCGGTCGGACGGCGGCGGGCGGCGGCGGGACGAGCGGTTCCGTCGAGCTGGCGAGGCTTCTTCTTCCTCGTTTCTGGTTTTCACGAAGAAGAAAGAAGGAGAAGGGGAAGCCTTCGGTCACGTGGGGAAAAAGAAGAGGGAGAGAAGAGAGAGAGAGAGAGAGAAGATAACCATTGACTAGTCAAAGGAGAAAAGAGTGAGCGGTGGGGGGTGGGGAAAGTGTCCGCACGAGGGGGAGGGGAGAGGAGAGAGGAGAGAGAAAGAAAAGAGAGAAAAGAAAGAAAAGAAAAGAGAGGGAGAGAGAGAAAAAGAAATGCAAAAATTTTCCTTTTCTCTTTTCCTTTTCCTTTCAATTTTCTTTTTTTTTCATATTTTTTTATTTCTTTATTTTCCCGTTTTTCTTTTTTCCTTTTCCTTTCATGTTATTTTCAACACTTTTTTCATCTTATTAGATTATAAGTAATCTTTGCAATTTTCCTCCGATAATTTCTTTATTTGAAATTTTGCGGACCCGTCAATAAATTGACGATCTTACAGCGATGAAATTGACAAGATCAATTGAAAAGCTTAATTTATCCTTGTGTGAATCTTTGAAGGTTGCCGGAAAGATTAAAACCCAAGTCTTAAAATACCTATATATGAGCGATGTCACAAACTCCCTAATACGCTCTGGACATTAGAGAAGCTCGAAGTAATAGAAGGCGAAATGATGCATCATTTTCATATGGAAATCGGCAATTGCATATATAGAAATCGATCTCTGAGGATCTTGAAATTGTATGGTACGACAATACACGTGGTATCGAGGCTTCTCAAAAGTCTTACAATTCTAAAGTTGTCTACATTTTACACAAATGAGCTGCTAGATCTCTCAAACCTGCCTAATTTAAAAGAATTATGGCTGGACTTCAGGCCATCTTCTAATGAATTATGGCCGAACTTCAGGGCATGTGATTCTGATGGGGAATCCGATGGGCGTGTGGAAGAGGCTCTTCCGATGCCATTGCGGACTGAGAATTTAAGCAAACTAGAATCCCTATCCCTGAGCTCTCGGTATGCGAACACCATACAAATAGATATGAGAAGTCTCCTCCCCCAATTCCTGGATCTCTCACTCTTGAGGTGCCCTAATTTGCGTTGTCTCTCGAGCCTTCCCTTCACTTTATCATCCTTAGAATTGGAATCTAAATGCTCGACCACCTTACCCATGGATATAAGTGGTCTCCTTCCTTGACTCCAGTCACTTTCACTCAAGTGCCCTAATCTGCATTGCCTCCTGAGCCTTCCTTGCAGTTTATTAGAGTTACATTTGTGCGCATTCAAGTCGGGTTGTTCCATGGAGGATCTATCGAATTTGAAGACACTATCAAATCTTCGCATTATTGATTGTGATGTCTCAGAGATTCAAGGCCTTGATCGTTTGGAGAACCTACAATATTTGGGGCTTTTGCATCTTCAACAAGTGGAGATATTACCCGATCTAAGTAATCTCAATAAATTAGGGTCGCTTGTAGTATTCCACTATGGAAATCTGGTTGAGATTCAAAGCGAACTCCCACCATCTTTGAAAAAATTGGAGATTAATCAATGTGGATCTTTACAAAAGTTGCCTGATTTGTCAAGCTTGAAGAGACTGCAACAAGTTAAAATATGGGGTTTCAGGAAATTAGATGTGGAGGATCTATCGAATTTGAAGACACTATCAATTCTTTCCATCTGTTACTGTGCTATCTCAGAGATTCGAGGCCTTGATCGTTTGGAGAACCTACGAGTATTGTCGCTTTTGGAACTTCAACAGGTGGAGATATTACCCAATCTAAGTAATCTCAATAAACTACAGACTCTTCAAGTATTTGTTTGTTGTGATCTGGTTGAGATTCAAGGCGAACTCCCACCATCTTTGGAAGAATTGGTTATTCGTGAATGTGGATTTTTACAAAATTTGCCTGATTTGTCAAGCTTGAAGAGACTGCAAAAAGTTAAAATAATGAAGCAAATTGTAGCTGCCGACTTCTTTCTTCTTCATTAAGTATACTTAATTCATAAGCAAGTGTAGTCTAGTAATCTAGAGTTTTCCAAAAATGGATCATATTTTAACAATTTGTAATAAGTCTGGGAAAAGATCGCATTGTCTAATGAATATCGCGTTGATGTAAATATCAAGTTGCTATAACTTTGCCCAGAACGTGTAATTTTGTCTCCGGGATATTCTATCAAACAAGTTGACTGCATGGACTAACTTGAATTAAAAACACACAAAGTCAACTCTTCTCTCTACCGTATGATTCGACGAGCGATACCCCGAGAATCTTGAGCAAAAGGCACACAAAATTCACTTTCTCAGAAGACAGACGTGGGGAAGTGCAGTTTTCTGATTCGATCAATCCACTGGGAAGGGAGCAGGGCATCGGCGAGCGGGAGGAAGCTGAAGACGCCGTCAGAGGCATGAGTGCGCCCGTGGAGGGCAAGGAAGGATTGTCGACGAAGGGCCAGCGTACAAGCTAGGCCCGGTGGCTAATGAGAGACGGCCATTTGAGGGCACGTGCAAGATCACGATGTCGAACAAAATCAAGGTGTTCTTTCGCAACACAAACACTTTTGAGTTGCTCAAGATCTGCGCTTCTCCGTGTGTATATTTTGTCTTCACCTACATTTAGAGACGATGGATGCCACGACCGCAAAGATCTGCGCTTTCCCCGTGAGGAACGCATGACCCACGGCGGTGGCTAGGCGCCACCGCCGTCACCACCGCAATCTTGCCCGTTCGCATGTTCTCCGTGCGTGAATATATATATATATATATATAAGACCGTTGATGATATTAGCTCACGTATACTGACGTGGCAGTCTACGTGTTTAAAAGGAGGGAAGGGAAAAAATTCAGAAAAATCATAAGAAACCAAAAGTCCTCTTTGTCCGCCTTAAATTGTCGACCCTACCACATAAAACTGTCGATGATAATTGAATCATCACGTCACTGATTTTCATAGAAAATCAGTTAAAGGAATTATGTTTGAATTATCAAAATGTTTAAGATTAAATTGATAAAGTTGAAAATTTTAAAATTAAATTCCATACAATAAGTTAAAGATTGATTTAGTAATTTCTCAAATCACACTCTAACAGGACACGCTAACCCAACCCCCGAGGATTAGAAAGTAGGAAGGACGAATAAAAATTCTGATCGTTATCTTCAAATTACTTCAAATATTTCTTCTTTTATCATATAGAGTTCGACTCCGAAAGATCAAATATTGTTTAATTATCCAATTCCACTACAGAAAAATTGTTCATGGATCCCAATATAATTAAAAGTGACATGAACTCAAGAGAGAATGACAAGTTGACAACAGAAGATAGGATCGAATATTACGTACTTATACATTAAATAGGTTACTAGTAATTCTGCCCTAACTTGGTAGCACTCTTTGTAAATTTTGTGTGACGATGGTCAATTTTTCTAAAATCTTAAGCCTATTTATCGAAGGCATGGTCAATATTTAAATACTCTAACGCTACCCTCATGGATAAGCTAAATATTGGTCTAAGACTAAAGTGTAGAAATATCTAATTGAATAGGCAAATAGCGACTTGATAAGACTTGAATGCGGGAACTCTTGCTTAGGCATTGTTTAAAATCTAAGTACTCCAACACTCTTCACGCATTAGATTTCGGTTAATATACTCAATGTAGACTATAGAATTTGTGCTTATACATATATATCAATGGAATACTTTTAGAATTGGATATTCATACATTACTCAAGTAAGTATACAAACCATTCTGATAGAACATAAGTGGTAAACTAGAATAGAAATGACGACTAATGATCAAGCTTTTTACCCTTTTATCAATTGATGATTGTAATTCAAATAGAACCAAGTGTGATTAATTTAACTGTATTTAGTATTATACACGGAATGGTGATAGGTTGGATCATCATTAAGAGATGACATTCACAATGCTAAAGAGATCTCACCGGAGGTTGGGACACCTGGAGTGCCATAACTTGGCACGGAGGGACACTTAAGTGCCATAACTTTAAAATAGTATACTTAAGTGCCAATATCGGAGTAAAATGGGACACTTAAGTGCCACTCCAGCGAAAATCCGGCCAAATGGCTGACGTGACAATTTTCCGGCGAGTTTGGTCCAAAACGGCGTCGTTTTGCACACTGATGTGGTGGAGAAAACGCAAAAACGACGCCGTTTCATGTCTACGTATATATAATAATATATAAATTAATTAAATTAGATTTAAAATATTCAAAAAATTTAAAAAAAATAAGAAAAATTTAAAAAAATTAAAAAAATTAAGAAAAATTAAGAAAAATTATAAAAAGGGGGGAGGTCGAACGGGCGGCTCCTTGCCGCCGCCGCCTCCCCGCCGTCGCCGGAAGGGCCGGCGATGGAGAGGGGAGGGTCGGCCGGGGTCGCCGACCGGCCGACGGCGAGGGCTGCGAGCCCTCGCCGAATTGCGGCACGGGCCACGACCCTCTCCCAGATCCGGCGAGGGGTCACGGGCCCTCGCCGCCTCCTCCGCCGGCCCAGGAAGGGTCGGCGATGGAGTGGGGAGGGTCGGCCGAGGTTGCGGGGGCCTTGGCTAGGGGCCGGCGAGGGCTCGCGAGCCCTTGCCCAGATCTGGGACGAGGGTCGCGGCCCTCGCCGCAATCCGGCGAGGGCTCGCAGCCCTCGCCGTCGGTCGGCCGGGGGCCGGCGACCCCGGCCGACCCTCCCCCCTCCGTCGCCGGCCCTTCCCGGTGACAGCGGGAGGCAGGCGGCGAGGAGCCGCCCGTTCGACCTCCACCCCCCTTTTTTTTCTTAATTTTTAATTTTTTTTAATTTCTTAATTTTTTTAATTTCTTAATTTTTTTTTAATTTTCTTAATTTTTTTTAAATATTTAAAATTTTCTTAATTTTTTAAATTTTTCTTAAGTTTTTAAAATTTTTAAAATTTTCTTATTTTTTAAAATTTTTTGAATATTTTAATTTTAATTTGATTAATTTTTATATTATTATTTACACGTAGACATGAAACGACGTTGTTTTTGCATTTTCTCCGCCACGTCGCGTGCAAACCGACGCCGTTTTGGACCAAGCTCGCCGGAAAGTCGCCACGTAAGCCATTTGGCCGGATCTTCGCAGTGGCTGTCCCATTTAACTTCAAAACTGGCACTGAAGTGTATCATTTTAAAGTTATGGCACTTAAGTGTCCCTCAGTGCCAAGTTATGGCACTTGCGCTGTACTTCTGCCGATCTCACTATAATTATCATTCTATTTATTTAAATTGTGAACCATTTCCATTTTATAAAAGAGAAATCAATTGAAGACGAGCCGATGATACTTGGTCACCTAGGAGAAACATCTAAAAGGGTCACTTCATTAACAGTGGAAGTTTTGTGAATTAGACTGATAGGATTGAGTGTTCTCACATTTCTCCCAACTGAGAATGCAGGCAAAGATGGTCGGGTAAGTGGGATAGTATCAGCTCCTAGCATATGAACCACGGGCGACATGGTTGGTCGATCTATTGGGTCTTCTTGAACGCACAATAGACCGATGTGTATGCACTTTACCACTTGAATTGCATCACATGACTCTTTGATTGATGGATCGGTAAGTTC
The DNA here is from genome assembly GCA_016097485.1 of Eucalyptus sideroxylon x Eucalyptus melliodora. Lineage (NCBI taxonomy): Eukaryota > Viridiplantae > Streptophyta > Magnoliopsida > Myrtales > Myrtaceae > Eucalyptus > Eucalyptus sideroxylon x Eucalyptus melliodora. Next base: position 49,619,051 of record CM027831.1, read on the forward strand.
CAAACTTCGACCTTCGGACCACAATGTCCATGCCTATCATTTTGGAAGGGAAGTAAGCAAGGACAATTGCACATAATTTTGAGGTTTCATATTAAAAAAGTGTGGTGACTAGGAACATACAAGGGTGAGAAGGCTTTCACCGTGCTCTTGGAGATGGAAACCGTTATTCTTTCGCCCACTTATCATCTCTAGCAAGAGAACTCCAAAACTGAAGACATCTGATTTAACAGAAAATAGTCCTTGCATCGCATATTCCGGTGTCATGTATCCACTGACCAAAATTATGCGATGAAGTGCAATTACTTGGAAGTAAGAAACAATTGTTGAGAAATATTGTGAGTAATAAGGGTAAAATAGTAACTTAATTATGATTCGGGTTAAGCACATATGAGCATATAAATTTGTAACCCTTTTTCACTTTTTAATATATATAGAAAATAATTATCTCATTCACATGGTATCAGAGCAAGGTTGGCCGGAACCCTAGACGACAGAGCAGCCACTCGCCACCGCAACTCGCCGGAATAGTTGGCTGTCGCCGCCGCTCATCGTTGAAACCTCCTGCCACTCGAGCGTCCCTCTTCCTTTCTCTTACTTCTTCGTGCGGCTCGCGTGCGCGGCTCGTGCGGCTCGCGTGCGCGGCTCGTGCGGCTCGCGTGCGCTGCTCGCACGGCTCGCGTGGCTTGATCGCGCTCGTGGCTCACACGGCTTGATCACGCTTGCGGTTTGCGCTGCTTGCACGACTCTTGCGCGCTACTCACACGGATTGCTTGCGCTCGCAGCTCGTTCGCGCTGGCGTAACTTCTGAAATTGTGAAGCTTGAACCTCAATTCCGCGAAACCCTAGCGCCAATGCCGCTGTAAACTCGAGACCCATCTTCGGGAGCTAGTCCGTGTGGTTGATGGTGCAGGAGGGTTCTTGGATTTGCTGCCCTGGAATCACCGATCAGTAGCCACATCAAGTAAACTTGCTTTCTTTTGTTTCTTTTTTTTGGGAAATCAATGCTGTTGGTTGGAAGTTGGTTTGTTTGTCGGGAGGTAATAAGGAGGAGGAGAAACGCAGAAGAGATTGGTGCTTCCTTGTGTTCTTGACATCTCTGTTCCCCCCGCACAGTTCTCTGAAGTTGAAAAAAGGTGGGGAGACATAAACATGTATAAGTCAGAGAGGACTCTGAGAGAAGAGAGATGCGCACAGTGAATGATGGATTCTTTATATTATCTTAATTATTACTTTTAAATTTTTGTGCTGGCTGTGGAGTACGGAAAGGTTTTTTTAGAAGCGGCAAATGATGGGTTATTTTCCGGCGGTTGAACAGTAACTCACGTTATTATTTGTATTGCACAAAATTGTAGAAGTGGCCATTGTGGAATATAGATTTGATAGTTATTACAAAGGATAGAGTTGCTGTTTTTCGCAGTTGAAAGTGATGTTGCATTGAATCAATGGGGATATTGAGAATAAGTATACTGGTGCTTTGGTAATCCGTATGGCGATTCGATTGAATCCTTTCTTTTCGAAATTCTTTTTGTGTATTTGTGTGAATTATTGGAATTAGCATTGGCAACCGTGAAGTTCATCTCTTGGGCTCCATCATTCTTTATTCACTAATGGCGACCTCTGGATTGACTTCTGGATCTCCTTTTGGTCATTTTCAATTAACATCTATCAAGTTAGATGGAACTAATTATCCATCCTGGTCTAAAGCGGTCGAAGTCTATCTTACTGCCACCCGACAACTGGATTATCTCACATCTACAATACCGTCTGACACGAGTAAAGCCGCCGATTGGATTGCAGGAGATGCGATGATTCGGACCCTATTATGGAATAGCATGGCTCATGAGCCCTCGCCCAAATTTAGGGCAAGGATCGGGGCCCTCGCCGCGATCTGGCGAGGGCTCGCAGCCCTTGCCATCGGTCGGCCAGGGGCTGGCGACCCCGATCGACCCTCCCCCCTCCGTCGCCGGCCCTTCCTAGCGACGGCGGGGAGGCGGCGGCGGTGAGGGCTTAGCCCTCAGCCGCCCCGTTCGACCTCCCCCCATTTTTTTTAAAATTATTTAAAATTTTTCTTAATTTTTTGAATATTTTAAATAAAATTAAGTTTAAATCTAACTTAATTAATTTTTATATTATTATCCACGTCAGCGTGCAAAACAACACCGTTTTAGACCAAACTCGCCGGAAAATTGCCACGTCAGTTATTTGGCCGGATTTTCGCCGGAGTGGCATTTAAGTGTTCCATTTTACTCTAATATTGGCACTTAAGTGTACCATTTCAAAGTTATGGCACTTAAGTGTCCCTCCGTACCAAGTTATGGCACTCCGTGTCCTAACCTCGAATGACACCATTATACGCTTACCATGACAAATTGTGTGCCCATTTTGAGAATTAGATAACTCGTACCTTCACTGCCGAACTCAGTGCTGGTTTTGTTTGTTGTAGAAGGTGTTGGTGCTTGTCCTCTAGGTTCCCCACTAAGATTCATTTGGTACCGTACATTACAACTCGGCTGAAGAATTCTCGCACCTCCCCTTTTAAAATTAAGAGCGGTAGGAAACTCTCTGATAGCCGAAAGCAAGCAACTCTTACAGGCTGATTTTGCTATGTCGGGGGTTCACTGTGCAATCTCATACATGGTCACTGAACTTGAGACATTAACGTTTATGGTTGCATATAAACTTTCTGAGGAGATCACCAAGTCTGTTACATTTCTTGCCAAATCCATCACTTTTGCTGCAACGTCCTCATTATCGAAAGTTTGTTCCTCAATCCTGTTGAAGGAAACTGAACTGTTTGTAGGGTCGACAATGAAAATACTCAGTCTTGTCTCCACGATAGAGAAGAACGATCTGTTGGAGTAGCGCATAAGACACTCGTCGTACCATATGGTCGCCTCTTTCTGTCCTGGACATCTTTCCACGAGGGTGTTGCTAGCTTCCTGGATGCAAGACTAACAGCGATTGGCAGCAACATTGCCTCTAAAGAGGAATAGGGAAGTCGCATTGGTAGTCACTTATATCTGGGTGGTAATTTTTTAGTTGGCATTGGATCATCGTACTTTGTAGAGAATTTTAATTAAGACCAATATATCAGGTCCATTATAAATCCTATTTCCAAGTGAGCCGATTCCAAAGATTATAATGATTGATTTGCAACGTATTACTCAAAAGTAAAAAATTTTGGTAGCTTTCGCATGTGATTTACCTGCAGAGGAAGAGACCATAAACTTTGTCTGGATCTTCACCTTCTGTCGTGTTGTAGAAACCGTAAATGGGTCCTTTGTTGGAAGCAGCGTAGTCACCCCTGGAGAAGAGGCTTCTGAGGTTGTCCTCGAACTTGCTACGAGGAGCGTAGTTGCCCCTTTCTGCGCACTGCTTGTGCCTCGCACGCGCCATCGACGGCCCCCGCGCATGTGCGTCGCACGTGCATGCGTCGGCCACACACGCGCGGGCGACGCACGGGCCTGCGTCTTCAAATCGCATGCGCCGGAGACACCGTTTCGCTTCGGCTGCGCGTGGGGGCCCGTCCGACGGCCTTTGGCGGCGTTCTGCCACTCGTCATGCTCGTCTCGACGAGACCCTCAATCCTACGCCATCAGAAACTGATTTCGACTTATAGAAAATCGAAAAAATGGATGAATAATGCTCGGGTGTCGGGATTTTTCCGCCCCTGATCGGTGTCGGTCGATTTTCAACGAAAATTCAATAAAAAAATCATTCATAAACATGAAAGGGGTCAGGAAAAACATGAATAAGGATCGGGAAACATGAACTCTCGCTCTGATACCAATGTCGGGAATATCGGATTCCCAAAAATCGGATTCGACACTAAATCGAACCCCTAAAACAAGTGCGGAAGACGAGCCTAGGAAAAAGACATGTATCACTGATCCTAAGGCACATTACAGAATCGAACATACCTTGTTAGCCACAAATTAAACACCGACGCTGATATGAGCAAAAAGAATTAATCATGTTCGATCCGATGACGCCAATTCGTCTTGAAGGGAAGAGAGTTCCGACTCCTTTTGTTATTGTTCTTCTTTTGGAGTGTTTAGAGGGAGAGAGGGAGGAGGAACGTACATTACTTGAAAAGATGCGTTCCTCCCTCTTTGTTTCTCCCTTAAATACGTCATCTCCAAAGGACGTGTCCCTTTAGCAAAAGACGCTCCCCCAAAAGTTACAACTCTTCAACATATCCCTATGTCCATGGGCCCTAATTTTGTGGGCCAGGCGATGTAGGGCCCTAATTTTGTGGGCCAGACTTTTAGGCCCAACATGGGCGGATGGGCCAACTTAGGCCCATCACATTAATTAATTAAAACCATTAGTCTGTGCACCGACAGGAGTGCCTTGGATGCAGAGGATCAGGCATGAAATCCATAAAGCGAAGGAAATATTTCTTGGTGCATTGAGAATCTTTTTTTCTTGAACTTGGAAAGAATGCGAGCACAGTAAGAGTAATTCAAAGATGGCCATGGACTTTCTTTTAACTCAAGAGGAGTAGGACAATAAGCGACTTCTGGAGGGTGAGGTGAAGAAATTGATCAAGAACCAAGTTTTGCAGCTGCTCTCCCTGATTCCGGGGTTGGTAAAGACGAATTAGTCCAATTTCCATGTTCCGTTGTCAACAGGGACAAGCACCCGATTGGCTTTTTTTTTTTTTTTTTCCCAGAAGAAATGAGGGCGAACTTTCTTGGCTTGCCCTACCAACGAAAATACCTGGTGGAGCCCAAAAAGATCTTCCCGAGTAGCCTCCCGGAGCTCACCCCGCAGGTTGCCCAACTCCAGCCCGTGTAGACAGAGACCTGCAGTCAGACCTTACCAGAGAAGATGGACTTCCCGATGAGCTTGTCGAGGTCGGACTTGCTGAGGTGGAAGGTAGGCCGCTGCCACCCCATCCCCCGAGAGGGGAGGCAACGCTGTCGAGGGAGGGGGGTGGGTGGCGTCGGGCGGGAGGTAGGGGACGAAGGCGGCCTGGAGAGGGGGAAGCTCTTGAGCTTGATCTTGCAAAAGCAGGGGGAGAAGGAGGGGTGGACGGTAGAGCCCTCGGACTTAGCGGCGATGGGGATCTTGAAAGCGAGGCTCCCTACCATGAGCAGAGAGAAGAAGAAAAAATAAAGGAAAAAAAGAAGGAAACTCATATTTAAGGAAAAAAGCCACGGAAAATCTTGAACTTTGCCCTAAGTGACACATTTACCTCAAACTTTTTTTTGTGCCGTGAAAAACCCCAAACTTTCCAAACCGTGACACATTTACCCCAAACTTTTTTTTTTGTGACACCAAAAACCCTGAACTTTTGTCGTGTGATACATTTACCTCAAAATTATAGGGCATTTTAGTCTTTTCATTTTTAAAGATTTTTTAAGATTTTTTTTTTTTTTTTTCTTCTCTCTTCCCTCCGCTGGCTGGCCGACGGAGGGAAGCCGGCGTCCGGGAGGGCCGCCCTCGCCACCGTCGGGCAAGGGCCGCCCTTGCCGGCATCGGGCGAGGGTGGCCCTCGGCCGGGTCGGGCGAGGGCTTCCCTCGCGCCCTTGCCTACGTCGGCGTCAAGCACCCCTCGCCCGATGCAGGCGAGGCCGCCCTCACCTGCGTCGGGCGAGGGTTGCCCTCACCAAACACCGGTGAGGGCGGACGCCAGCGAGGGCGACCCTCGCCGGACGCCGACTTCCCTCCGCCGCCTCCACCATGGCCGGCGGAGGGAAGAAGAAGAAAAAAAAAAAAAAAAAAAAAAAGAAAAAAGACAAAAATGCCTTTATGGGGTAGATATATCACGGTTTGGAAAGTTTGGGATTTTTCACGTTACAAAAAAAAGTTTGAAATAAATGTGTCACTCGAGCAAAGTTCAGGATTTTTCGTGACTTTTTCCCTATTTTCACACGGTGAAATTCCGCGTACAGCCAATATTTTGTCCTTTTTGATGGGAACAAATCAACCTAGTATACAAACCCAAAAGACCCAATAAAGACTCGGCAGTGGTTATTAATCATCCTAGGCATGTTCCTCCTCTTGGTTCAAGGCGGAAGTTCGAAACACCACAACTGTGCATTCTCTCAGGGTCATCTAGAAGCATAGAAATTCTTGAATGTGTGAGACGGGAGGACCATCATACCTGAGGAGACTTGCCTCGAAGGAATAAGGGTACATGTATCTTTGGTAGAAAAAAAAAAATAGGATGCTCCACTGAAACTCCATCATTTGTTGATGTTGCGATAAGGCGAGCGATCGAACAATAATATAACAGAAGAAGAAAATAAATCGGACACCAAATTTACGTGATTCAGTCATAAAGACTACGTCCACGGAGAGAGCAACAGTGAATTTCACTATAAATCAAGCAATATAAGGAGATTACACACTCAAACACTCACTCGGTGTTTCTCAAATTCCAATTTAACACCAAACCCAACTCACGGTACAAAATTACCACGCGTTCAAACTCGAAACAAAAATGCTCTACGAACCGCTTCGCGTATCTTTTCAAAGCTTAGCGTAACTTTCCTTCTCTACGTGCGTGGTCTTCGCTGGCTTCTAGGAGAAGGATTTATTTATTTTTCTTTATAAGCTGAAGAGGAATCCAGGCGTGCAAATTCGTGTGTGTGCCCAAGGTCAAACTTTTGACCTTGGGCCCCACCTCCTCCTTAGAGCTTCACATGCAGGTTTCGCGGATTCCTTTCTCTCGGTTCTTCGCGTGGAGAAGCTTCACGCGGCTTTCCTTTTCTGTTTCGTAAAGGATTCCACAGCAAAGAACTTTCCTCCTTTATTTCAGCAAATCGAGTTTTGCAAACACTCAAATTTGAATCATATTTAACAGTTGACGAAGACATGGGACTAAGACTTCACCGCGTTTTTCACGGTCAGAGACATTGATTTTTGCTCTTCAAAGTCTAAGACTCCTTTTACATGCCGACAACTCTAGATGTCTTTTCGAATCTTTTCTAAATGTGTTTTTCTATGCTTTGAATGAGCAACCCTGTTTATGGGATCTTGTGAGTGGTGTTATAGAAAATAATTGTACTTTGAAAGGTCGACACAACATATTCATCGAAATTCGTAATTTTTGCACAAATTCATTGAGAATATTATATGAGTATCATTCTTCTTTTGTACTTTCTTATGTAAGTGTGTCTTGGAAGACAATATTATATTCTTCATAATATATGTTGGCAAATGATGATAGAAAATAATTTTCTTCCTTATTGATTTGATAGATTTCCAACGAGAACAAAGTTATCAACTATTTTGATATGATTGGTCAGAAGTAATAACTTTTCCCTATGTGGCGCTAGTAAACCTAATCCACGAGTGGGCTGAGCTAAATTTTTTAAGACTACTGAGCAAGCTTGGACAGGTCTGGTCAAGCGGGCGGAGGGGGGTTAGGTCAGAGCAAGGGCCTTGAGGCTCGGCCTATTGCGCCCTTATATTTATTAAAAAAATTACAAAAATATGTCTAGGCTCAGCCTATTGCGCCCTTATTTTTGCAAACCATCCTCATAATCTCAAAGCAAAACTCCACCATGAAAAGAGCAAATAATCCCCCCTTACAAAATTCATTTTATTAAACTGCTTAGGGTTTAATGGGTTTGGTCTTTAGTTTGTTTTGGCTAATTTGGTTGGGTGTGAGAAATTAGGATTTGGAACGGGCATTTTACAAATTAAATAGAAACATACGGATAATTGATGTGAAGGGTGGTTTCCAAAAGTAATGCTCAATTATGTTTTTGTTTTTCTTCAAAAGTAGAGGTATATATGTGGTCGTTCGTGAGCGCTAATGTATGCTTTTGGTTTTTTTTTTTTTTTTATTAGTAATTTTACTATGATATCTAGAATTAATAACCAGCAGTATGACAAACTAAGCACAAAATTCCGATATAGGAGAAAAAAATAGTATAAAACTCACAGATAAAATAATAAAATAATAAAACACAAAACCCTATAATTATTTTACATTTATTTTCATTTTCTTTTTTTTCCTAGCTATAAATTTTAAAAATAAAAAAGTAAGGTTCCTCCACCGGGCGAGCTTGGCCAGCTAACGTTTTTCCCTCGAGCACCAACGAGTAGACCCAGGGGCCAAGTACCGTTGCTGAGTCATCCGCACGCGTTTCTTGATACCATTGCTTGCCATTATTGCTTGGCATTACTCATTATTTTTTGTTTACTTGATTATATCAAATGAAAATAGGTCATTAATTATTAATTTTTGTGGAAAAATTATCTAAAAAGTTCTAAACCTATTACGTTCTTACTAATTCAATTATAAATATTTTAATATGCTATCTGAGTCCTAAACAATTTTACATTTTGCCTATTGAGTCCATTTGATTAATTTTGATTGGAAATGGATGCGTGGATACTGAATCTCTTATGTGGTATTATTGATGCTGACATAGACATTTTTTTAATGATATTTTAACATTTTATTGAATTTTTATAATTTTTTCTTTTCTCTTATTTTCTTTACCTTTTTCTGGATTTAGGTTGGAGAGGGCATTACGGTCCATATAGGCCATTGGGCAAGGGTCGAGGGTTTGGCAATGGTTATGTTGCCCTTGCTAGATCTGGGCAAGATGAGGGCATCGTGACCCTCGTCGGCCCTAGCCCTAGGCGAGGGCCATGATGCCCTTACCCCTTTTGGGCAAGGCTACGTTAGCGCCATCATGACGTATAAGATGTTTGATTTTCAAGTTAGTGATTTTCAATCAAAATTAGCCGGATGGACTCAATTGACAAAATGTGAAAATGTTTAGGAATGAATTAACAAAAGTGCAATAGGTGTAAGACTTTTTGAACAATTTTCTCATTTTTTGTGTCTAAATTGCAAATGCGGACATAGTAATTTTCTCATGTGAGAATCACTAACAACATTTCGATAGCAAAGAGTAGTGTTTTATAGTGGTTTCAATTAGAAGCGGCAAATGATCAAAATAGCCAATAGGTTCACTTAAGATTATTTGAATTAATTATCATTATTTGGTTTAGAGCTATTGTAATTGAGAGAAAGAAAAGAAAATCTCTTTCCGAAGAGTAGAATTGATAATGAAGATATTTAGATTTAGATGATGCAATGTGCAAAAAAATAAAAAATAAAAATAAAGGACAACACATGAAAGGTGAGGGTCCTTTTTGGGATTTTCTTCGAGGAAAGAATTCTATTCATTATCACTTGAACGGAAATGTATTTTATATGACGAATGCGTCACATGACAGTGACACATGATACAAGAGATCAATTAACAATAAGATGTATATTCTAGTCAATAGACGCCTCGTCAATGTTAAGTAATATATCTATTTCATAAAGGAAAAATGACAAATGACTCCTGAATTTTGGCTTTAATGCAATGTCATTCTGAAGTTTTTAATTTATCTAATGTGGTCTCAGAACTATTGATATTAGTTGGGCAAAAAACACTCCAAAGTGCCAAAACTTGGCATAATGGAATACTTAAGTACTAAAATTTATGAAAGTGACACTTAAGTGCCACTTTTTTCTTATGAAGAATGGGACATTTGAGTATTGCATCCGGTGAACCTCGTCGGAAATCTTATGTGACAATTTTTTATTAATTTTCTCTTACGTGGCTCGTCGGAAGGCTGGCTCAATAAAAACATAGAAAAACAACGTCGTTTTGGTACAATTCGAACTTAATATAAAAATTAATCAAATTAAATATAAAATAATTTTTTTTTTAAAAAAAAGGAGGAGGAAGGCAGTTGACGGTTGAGGGCTGTCTGCCCGCTATCACTGGAAAGGTGGGAGAGGGTCATCCGGGGCCCGACGACCCCCGCTATTGGCAACGAGGGCTTGCGAGCCCTCGCCCAGATCTGGGGTGAGGGTTGCGGCCCTCTCCCAGATTTGGCGAGGGTCACCAGCCCTTGCCTTGCCGGGCCAAAGGCTGCCGCTGGTTGGGGCGACACGCAGGTCCTCATCAATAGTCGGCTAGGGTCATCGGCCACCAACTAGGGTTTGGCGGCCTCGGTCGACCCTCCCCCACCTTTCTAGCAACGATAGGGAGGCGGTGGCGGCGAGGGTTGAGCCTTCAGCCGCCGGCTACCTTCCTCCTCCTCATTTATATATATATAATTTTTGTTTTAAATTTAAATTAATTAATTTCTATATTAATTATTTACAATGTTGGCACCAAAATGACGTCGTTTTGGCATTGTCTAGTCATATCAACGTGCAAAATGACGTTGTTTTACATTAAGCTCATTGGAAAATCGCCACGTCAGCATTTTAATCGGATTTTCTCGCCGTTGACACTTAACTAATCTATTTTACTTCAATTTTGGCATTTAAGTATCACTTTCCTAACTTTTGATACTTAATTGTCCATTCGTGCCAAGTTTTGGCACTCCTGGTGTCCTTGTGTCGATATTAATTCAATGTTGTTGATTTTGTTTGGTCTATGACCAACTATTTGTCATTTGATGAATGGGTTATGGGTTATGGTTATTCATTTCATGCTGCACTAAATAAAAATTATTTTATTACTTATCAATGCATGTATAATAGTAAAGTGTGGTTGGAGGATAACAGTGAATGCGATGTTATAGTTGTTGGCGATATTAGAATCAGAATGTATGATGATATTGTAAGGACATTAACCGGAGTTGAAGAAGAACCCGGTTTCCTCGAGTACTTGGATTTAGTTGATTGTTGGTATATCTCAAATGTGTAATTTTGAAAATTATTTGAGGTGGCTTGGTGATAATAAAAGGAATCAAGCATTGTGAGTTGTGTGAACTTTAAGATGAGATGGTCACTGAATTCGTCGTGGAAACGTTGAATGCGTCTGTTCTGGGCAATTATACACGCAATGGCCGACCTAGAACGTGTTTCTAGCATACAGCCAAAAGTTTTGACCCAAAACCAAGAAAAATCACACGTCACTTTTGTTTTTTGGGTCAAGTAGCCAAGAGCCTTCGATTTGGACTTCGAAAGCGCTTATGAACAGCACCTCCCTCCCTAGGCGATGTGTGACAAGAGAAGAGGCTATTACATGAACAGCACTGGCAATCATCAAGACGCGCATGTCCATTCCTTTACTGTAAGAGATTTCTTCCTCAGTTTTCCTAGTTCTCACATAATCCCCATTATTAATCAGCTCATTATGATGAACTTTCTCCGCAAATCAAACTATGCTCGACTTCTTTGAGCACGGGCCACGGTATTGGTTTAATCTCTACGATATTTTGATTTTGACTTATACGATCATGAACGGATTAACAAGGTTTATAAGGTGCTCTCCTTTTTCACTTTCGATCGAGCTCAAAATCGAATCACGACCGATCATAAGGATGTGCACAGCACACGAGTCACGAAACACATGCATTATGGATCGCATCGAGCCGTGTCGAAAGCAAATCCTCCTCACCAGACCGCAACCAACTCCGCAATCTCTTTTCCCTGTCGCCGCCTAGCCCGCCACCCGTTTCGGTCTTCGATCTTCCCTCCTCCCCAGATCACAACGGTGCAAGAAGCAAATCCAGAATTGGATTATTAACCCAGCCGACAAAAACATGCACCGCCCACCATGCAGAGCGAAGTCCAAGTGTCGAGTGGCAAAAGGCGAAACATCTCTTTATGTTCCTCGAAAGAGAGACGTCCCCGCGATCCCTATCTGTCTCGGGAGGTCGGGAGGGAATTGGAAACTGGGGCAGGATTTTCTTGACTGGTGGTCGAGACGGAATATCTACGAGGCACGCACGATGAGCCGCCAGAATTCAAGAGTTTTGGTTGTTGGGATGCCCCGTGGCCACAAGAGTGCGATGGATGGTTCGTGAATCTTGTGGGAGATTGGTGGAACGTGGAATGTAAGCGCTTACTTTCACGGCCGATCACTTTGCTTATCCTTATTTTTGCGCCCCCCCCCCCCCCCCCCGGGGGGGGGAATGGCGCAAGATTCCAACCTTCTACAAAACGTTATCGGCTGTGGCAGTGTTTAGGGAGGACAAGCCTCGCTGTGGCTGGGTGAGGCTCCGACAAGATTGCCAAACCTTATCTTTGGCTGGTCGATGGGTTGGTTACCCTTGGCGACTGGCTAAAGGAGGAAGAAGAAGAAAATAAAAAAAAGAAGAGAAAAAAAGAAAAAAAAGAAAAGAAAATAGTTTGATTCTGAAATTGTTCCCAAAAATAAAAGGAGTAACTTTTTTTATTTCTTAATTCTATTACAAATCTATTTTGGGGAATAAATCTATGCCCAGAAGTAGAAAAATGAGATGACATTATTAAATGAATTTATATTTTTTTTAAACTCCAAGGAATAGAAAAATATAAATAGTTAAGAATTGACTGGTTATCAAATAGGCTCTAAGTGTAAAGTATCTTCTCTTTCCTTTGCTGACATAATATCTTTTCTAAATTTATACTTTCGTTGTGGTTCAAATTCAAAACATATTTTAAAACAAGTAAAATGAAGAAACTGTAAATGGATCCACTGTAAAGCTGCCTATAGAGTAGGTGGTTGAGGTTGTCTTGGAACTTGCTATAAGCAACATAGTTGCCACTCCCTAAGCACCACGTGTTAAGGTATGACCGTGCACTGAAAGGAATGCCTGGGATGAAGAGGATCAGGCATGGAATCCAGGAAGCCAATGGAACTCTCATTGGTGCGTCGATGATCATTTTGATCTCGCCGAGTACAATAAGAGTAATTCAAAGAGAGCCATGGAAGTTCAACTCAAGAGGAGATAGATAATAAGGGCCGAGGCTCGCGGCCGGGCGGGCGAGGCCTCGCCTCGGGATCTGGGGCGAGATCGACCTCGCCGGCCGCACCGCCCGGCGAGGCCGAGGCTCGCCGGCCGGCCGGGCGAGGTCGGCCTCGCCGGATCTGGGCGAGATCGAGCTCGCCCGGCCGGCGCGAGGTCGATCTCGCCCGATCCGGCCTCGAGCTCGCCCGGCCGGCGAGGCCAAGCTCGCCCGGCGGCGGCGAGCCTCGGCCTCGCTCGGCGGTGGCCGGCTGAGGCCGCGCCTCGCCGCCGGCCATTGGCGAGCTCGGCCTCGCCGGCCGGTCGCCGGCCATAGGCCTTGGCTTGGCGGCGACCGGCCAAAAGAAGAAAAAAATGAAAAAGAAAAAAGAAAAAAAGGAAAAATAAGAAAAAAATAGAAAAAATAAAAGAAATAAAAAAATTATCCAAATTTACCAAACATGTTTCTGTTTATTTTTTATTCCCGGAACAAATTTACCAAACGCGTATTTTTGTTCAAAAATTGTTCCCCTAACAAATACTTTTTTCTATTTCTGCTCCCTGAACAATTTTTAAACAAACACAACCAAACGCACCCTAAGCTACTACCTTTTTCTTTTTTGGGTTTTCCGGGTCCCCCCGGGGGGGGAGGTAAACAAATTTCTTTAATATCAATTAAGTCGGTGTGCTATGGTCCTGCATTTGTTTTATTACATCAATAACTCGTTTTGCAGCAGCTTTCCCTGATGCCGGAGTCAGCAATGTGATGACCCAGTCCAATTTTCAAGTTTTGTAATAAAGAGAAACTACCCAACAGGCTTCTTTTTCCTAGAAGGGATGAGAATGAACGTTTCTGGCTTTTGCTTAACCTAACAAAAAGCGGGCTTTTCTGGGAGACTTGACCACCAGACTCGGGATGGTTATAAGTCAACTTAAGAATTGAACCCCAAATACCTCGTATCGTAAGGGTGTCCATCCTCCTCGTTCAAGACCTGAGTTCAAATCACCACACTTATACATTCTCTTAAGATAATTTAATGACACAAAATTATAAGTCTCCCACAAATTATCCGATCACACAATGCGATTCGCTTCTAAGGTGTTTTTGTTAGGAAAAAACACAAAAGAAGCTCCAATTACACTCCGATGCATGTTGAGGAAGACGACGAGCTTCAAAAGATTGATCTGGTAAGACTTCACAGCTCATCATGTTCTGGAAGCTCGGAGATGTTCTTGGTCTTCGAAAGTCCGTTGTCTTCGTTTATGTGGAAAGCTCTCGATGTCCTTTTCGAATTTCCTCTAAACGTGTGTCCTATGTTGGAAAATTTTTTAGATACAATGAAAATAATAATAATGGTTGGAAATATATTGAAAAAGATTAGAAAATAAAGTCAATTGTTTGATAGGGGTATGTGTGCAAAATGGACAGCACGAACTAAGAACTGCTTGGACCGGACCGAACTGGCTAGTTGGGTCCGGTTCTTTGGAGTGTTGGTCCGATTCCTGATTTGTAAAAGTGAAATTAGTATCCAAGCGATCCGGTTCCTGATTCCAAGAGGGAATTGGAGCGTACCAATTACATATACCCCTTTTGTAATTATTTCTTAAAAAATCTAATAAAATGTAAACTAAACACTTTCTTGTCCATTAGTACCACAAGCTATGGCACAATAACTCTTCATTTATTGTCGCTTCTATCAATATCTTAAGATTTATCACTCTTTCTCATTGTTCACTGCCACTCTCAGGAATGTGTGGAGGCAAAGAAGATATCTCAAGAGATTGAATACTTGTGGCGGTAAGAGATGTATTGGGGAATGCGGTCTAGAATTAATTGGTTAAAATGGGGCCATAGAAACAGTAAATTCTTCCATGCTACAGCTATTCAGAGACGATCCAGAAACAGAATAACCATGCTAAAGAATGTTGAAGATGATTGGGTGAGAGAGGAACAACTTTTGAAGCAAATGACGGAGACATATTTTAAAAAATTGTATGAGTCTATGGGATCTCAAGATTTTCAACCTCTTTTGCACCAAATTCCAACTTCTGTTGATGAAATGATGAACCAACGGCTGGTTAAATCTGTTACTTTAGAGGAGATTATGGCTGCAATGAACCAATTAGGGGCTACTAAAGCCCCAAGACCATATGGGCTTAATGGACTCTTCTATAGGAATCATTAGCCAGCTATAGGCCAGGATATTTTTAGGGAAGTACATAATTTTTTTGAAACCGGTTATCTAAATCCAGCCATGAACAGAACCCAAATTACCCTAATTCCCAAAATCCTAAACCCTAAAAAGCTTGAACAATTCCGCCCAATCAGCCTCTGCAATTTTGTGTACAAAATCATATCCAAAGTATTAACTAATAGACTTAAACCCCTACTATCCAATCTTTTTGCTAAAGAACAAAGTGCTTTTGTGGGGGGTAGACAAATTCAAGATAATATCTTGATTATGTAGAAAGTACTCCATAGAATGCGGACTCGGGAGAGGAAAAATAAATTTAAAGCTGTTCTAAAGCTGGATATGCAGAAGGCATATGATCGAATTGAATGGGACTTCCTTCGAGCATGCTTACTCAAGATGGGATTTTGTGAAAAGTGGGTATAATGGGTGATGCAATGTGTTTCGACGGTCTCATTTAGTGTAAATTTCAATGGAGAACTTCTACCTTAATTTAAGCCAACCAGAGGAATTCGACAAGGTGACCCATTATCTCCTTATCTCTTCATTTTAGTGGCAAACACCCTCTCCAACCTGATCAAACAAGCTGTAGCTGATGGTACACTCAAAGGAATCGAGCTAAATAGAAGCTGTCCTACCCTATCACACTTACTATTTGCAAATGACTCAATTTTCTTTCTCCATGGAACCATACTAGAATGTCAAAATCTAGCAAGCATTTTACATCAATATTGTTTTGCATCAAGCCAGGCTATTAATCTCAATAAGTCAGGCATTTATTTTAGCAAAAGCTGTCCAGTGAACTTGAAAAGAAATATGGCTTCAGAATTGAGAGTTCTAGAGATAGAACAAACAGGGAAGTAATTGGGAATTCCTTCGGATTGAGGAGCTTCCAAGAAAGATATGTTCGCTTGGATTCTAGCTCGAGTTAATAGGAAGTTGGAAGTTGGAAGAATAATTTGCTGTCAAAAGTAGGGAAGGAAATTTTAATCAAACCGGTAATACAGGCTATTCCTCAATATGCAATGTCCATTTTCAAGATCCCCGTTTCAATTTGCAAATCTATTGAGAAGAAAATTGCAAATTTCTGATGGATGAACAATAACAAATCTGCTAGGGTTCATTGGAAAAATTGGGAAACTCTAAAACTTAGGAAGGATGAGGAGGGTCTCAGCTTTAAAGATCTACGTGCCTTCAATACAGCCATGCTAGGGAAGCAAGCTTGGCGCCTTTCACAGCAATCACAATCTCTGCTAGGCCGATTGATGAAGGGTCTCTATTACCCACAAGGCAATTTTTGGAAAGCTGGAAAAAGGTTCCTGACCTTCGTGGGGATGACAAAGTATTATTCTTGGAAGAGACTCTATAGCACCATCTATTATGTATTTGGTGGGAAACGGAGAGAAAATCTTGATTCGAGAAGACAAATGGCTAAAAAGTGGAATTATCGGTGGCCCAGCAACAAGAAATGAGCCAATTCATGTGGCTGAATTAATAGAACCAGAAACTGGGATATGCGATGAACCAATGGTAAGATCGTTGTTCGATGATCAAAGAGTGAAGGAAATCCTAGAAACCCCTATTGGATCACCAACTTCAGAAGACAAATTGGTTTGGATGAATAACAAATTAGGATCCTACACAGTTAAAGGCGGTTACTTCACCATTAGAGACAAATCAGCCAGCACACATAAAACAACAACATCCTCATCTTACCAAACAACACCTCAACTCTAGAAATATATTTGACAATCTCAAACCCTACCCAAAGTTAAACAATTTCTCTGGAATGCATGTCAAAATGCGATGCCTACTCTGGAAAATCTACATAAAAGAAAAATGGTACCTACCCCATTATGTTCCATATGCAAATAGGAACCTGAAACCATCGAACATACCCTCCTACTTTGCCCATGGACAGCTCGAATATGGCGTGATAACTCCCTGCAATTTAAAATATCAAGAATTGGGTTAACAAGATTCGATGATTGGCTGTGCAGGTTAAAAGAAGACCCACAAGGAGATCTGAAGTTCGACCTTACCGCAACAATCTTGTGGTGCATATGGAAAGACAGGAATCACTTCATTTTCGGCCACCGTCCCTTGCATCCGCAACAAACACTATTCAAAGCTTCAACTTTACTTGACAACTTTCTCACGTGAAACCGCAAACCAAAGGAAAAGAAGGCAAGCGAAGCTAAGACCTACTGATGGCAACCCCTGGCCCCAGATGTGCTCCAAGTTAACATTGATGCTTCATTCATCCGAAATGAAGGAGTGGCTGAAGCTTATAACGAGAACAGGGGAATATACGAAGAAGCCAATGACAACAGGGGACCGCACGAACAGACTGCTGCAAATCTGGCGGAGAACCGAAGATCCATCGCCATCACTGGCCTTTGTCGACAATCCAAGGCATAGACTGAAGATCACCCCTCTAAACTGGTTGCGATTTCTTCTGCAGAACAAGGGGACGCCAACAGGGGCTTACACGAAAAAGATGCTGCAGGTTTGGAGGAGAATAGAAGACCCATCGCCATTACCGGGCTTTATCGACAATCCAAGGCACGTACTGATGATCACTACTCCAAGATGGCTGCGATTTCTTCTGCAGAACAGGAGGATGCTAACAGGGGCTTACACGAAAAAGACACTGCACCTTTGGAGGAGAACGGGGGATACATTGCCTGCCTTTGTGGAGACTCAAAGGGGCGAATTGTGGCTGGCTTCTCCAAGCTGGTTGCGGCTTCTACTGCAGAACAGGCAGAGGCCATGGCACTTCTTGAAACCCTAGAGTTTCTGTCTTCCAAATCTGAGTTGAAGATACAAGTACACTATGATTGCCAATCCCTCGTACGAAGTATTCTGGAGACAACCGAAACAAGCTGGCAAATTCAGGGCATCGTGGACCAGATCAAGGCCAAGCTAAAGGAGTTTCCTGGGCTTACTCTAGCCCATTGCAGCAGGGAGTCTAATAGGGCAGCGGATTGGCTTGCAAAAGCCCAAAGATTTAATTGTCTTCCTAGGAATTGGATAGCTAATCCCCCGCCCGGCCTATTTGATTTGTTATGCGCCGATGCTTTTGATGTATTTTCTCCAAACTTGGCTAAGTAAGTTAATAGAAACCGTATTTTCGACCAAAAAAAAAAACATGAGTTCAACCCCCAAAAAAGAAAGAAAGAAAGAAAAGACAAGATAAACAAGAGCAGGGTGATTCAACTGTAAACTTGCGGACAATAGCTCAGCTCAGCATCCACACATCCTCATTAGGTTTTATCGAGTCAGGTAAGTAAGATTAACAAGTAAACTTGCGAGCACATTCATTCAATAGGCATCACAGAGTTGTATTTACAAGGATGATACATTCAGTTACATGCTATTTACATTCCAAGTAAATTTCAGTAGAGATCCTGTGCATCTTGTGATGGACATGGAAACAAATTGATGGAATGCATTACATGAATAAACTTCATCTAGAGCTACCTAGTGATCTTCAAGAAATTAGGTGCTGACTTGGGAGCATTTTTACTTTAATTAACTCGTGGCATTAGAGTCTTAACGCAGCCTCAATGCGGAAGCAGAAGTAATCCTGGAAAGCATAAGGTTTCCATTGTCTTCGTTCCCATATTCCTTCAATCGTGGGTCCATGAGGATTATGCAATTGACCTCTCGCCCCACTTGCGGCGATCAAGCACGTCAGAACCGTCACTCTCCAACCACGACCCGTTCCGCTCCATATTCTACAGGAGAAACTGATCGAGCGGCATCGTCGAGAAAACTATGGCGCGATCACGTAGCGAGATAGAGAGATCGACCGCGGATCTTTGTCCGTATTGCTCCAATTCCGGTCTCGCAAGTTCGTGGATTTCATGGCGATTGAAAGCTACTGTGACTTGGGGCAAAGGAAGGAGAGGAAGATGAAATTATGAATTTTCCTGTTTTGCCCTCAGCGTCTTCTTCTGTCGGCAGTCACATTCGGTGATTTCGGTGTTTGCGTGGAGGCACTGAAGTAAGTTCCGCTAATATTTCAAATTCGGGGTTCTCTCTTGGAGCTCCCCTTTAATGTCTCCACATTAGCACTTTGACTCGAGCTTAGTTTTTCTTCCTTTTTTTTTGGTCCGTCTCTCGAGCTTAGTTTAATTAGCTGGGTCCGAACCAGGATTCTAAAATTCGAACAGAAAAAAAAAAAAAAAAACACAACAACAAACCAGGATTCTCAAAAAGTACCAAAATTAAAGGTTAATTAATATCCTTTATCTGCTTAATTTATATTCTTTGAGGTATATGAAAAATGCACTCTCCACTATGGTGGAAAGCTTTTTAGTCATATTTTTTAATTCAAACTCAAATCGATCTAATAACTTAAATCATTCAAACTTTAAAAGAATGTAACTAAACTTGAGTGACTCATAAGTTGAGCTTAACTGCAAATTATGAAATCTTCTTCTCTCGGGCTAGAAAGAGAGTTTAAAAAGATGACTTGCTATTATGTATAGATTCTTGAATGCTCTCTAAATACTTATGTTGAACTGGATGCAATATTTTATTTTCCTTTTTAGTTAAATGTACTTATAGTATTTTGAGTCAAGACAATTTGTCTAAAATTTCCAAACTATTTATAATGCGAATGTGTTTCGAACTTATAACCTTGTAGAAACTTATAGCCTTCTTGAAAATTGTGGCATTATCTTGTTAGGAACGCAATTTGTTGAAGAGAAAAAATAAATAAAAAAATGACAAGCGAAGTTTTTAAGTGAAAAAACCCCCTTTGAAATCATAAAGAAAAAACAAAATTACAATGTTGCACTATACAATTTTTACACTATCAATATTAGTTTAACATGAAAATTACATGTACACCATTAGCAATTGAAGGTTTTATTAGCGATGGGCTTAAGGCCCGTCCGCCCAAGTTGGGCCCAAAAAGCCCGACCCACGGGAATAGGGCCCGTGGATGGGGGAAGTTATAAAAGGGAGGAGAGAGAGAGAGAGATAATACCTGTTGGAAATAGAAAACGAATGTACGTCTTTTCTTCTCACGCTCTCTCTCTCTCCCAAAAAGAAAAACAGTAAGACAAAGCGACGTTTTTCTTCCCTTCAAGGCTTCATCGGACTGAACAGGGACAATTTCTCTTCCTCTATCGGTGTCAGTGTTTAATCTATGGCTTAAAAGGTACGCTCGAATCCGTGGTGTGCTTTAGGATCGGTGATACGTGTTGTTTTCCCGGGCTTGTCTTCCGCATTAATTTAGGGGTTCGATTTAGTGTTGAATCCATTTTTCGGGGATCCGTTATTCCCAACATTGGTATCAGAGCCCTAGTTCACGTTTTCCCGACCTGTTTGATGTTTTTTGATTGATTTTTCGCGAAAGTAATTCGGCCGTACGGATCGGGGCGAGAAATCTCGACACCCGAGCGTTGTTCGTCCTTTTTTCTGAGTTTTCGTAAGTCGAAATCAATTTCTGAAGGCACTAGGTGAAAGAGGTCGTCGAGACGAGTCCGGCGACATGTCGTGCGCCACCGGGCGACGCCGCACGCGCCCACACGCGCGGCCAAAAGGCACTACGCGTGGGCGCGACGCGCCCGGAAGCGCTGGCTCGCCCAGCGCGTGCGGCACACGCGTCATTCGGCGAACCGGCACGTGCGCGCCACCGTCGGTGAACCGACACACGCCAGTCGGTGAACCGACGCGTGCTGACATCACGCGATGACGTCACCCAACGGTCGGTAACCGCTGGGATGACGTCACCGATGACGTCATCGTCGACGACGGTTGGCCGGGCGGTCCCCGGCTGGCGACCTGACCGGCGACCCGACCCGACCCAACCCGCCGACTCAAGACTCAAGACTCAAGACTTAAGACTCAAGACTATTCTCATTGACAGCCTTTCTAATCCGATGTCGAAGGAAATCCAGAGCCGAAGTATATGGTTGAGGATTCAATCCTATCCTCTGGAGAAGATCTTCTGGTTGGATAAATATAACGGATTCTTTTATTCGTATCTAGATCGATTGAAGATCCGGTGGTCGACGAAATATTCTTGGAAGGTTCTATTCTTGGAAACCAATATCCTGATTGTATGGGCGAACAGGATTGATGGGCTATCGTCAGGTTCCTTTAATAGCTCGAATGATCTTCTTAATTGATTCCGTCCAACGGGTAGATTGGAGGAATTCCTTTGGTAAGTGCCAACGGTATGATGGCATAAAGGAGTATAAAAAGAAAGACGTTCTAGTTGCTTTAGTGCGTGATCGATAGAGAAATTCCAGAGTTTGAAGCATCTTGATTATTAGTCGATACATTTTGAACGAAACTGTAAACACAGAGAGTGTCTATACTTGGTGATACCTTGAGCGAGTGTGGTAGATCATCTACACCTAGAAATCAAGGAAGATCAACGCTGTAACATCTCTTTGTTCATAGTGGAATCCAGCCAATTGGCTGTCAGTGCAGAAGAGTGGACGTAGGCTTGAATCAAGCCGAACCACTATAAACCGCGTGTTCAATTCTCTCTTTCCTTTACTCAGCCTTACGTTGATTATTAATTGTCTCAAATCCTTCAATTGTCTAAGTATTGTGCAATCATTAAGAAAAATCTTTTATATACCTATTCACCCCCCTCTAGGTACTCGTACTAGCTATATCAATTGGTATCAGAGCTCGTGTTCTTACTTTATTTGAAGTGTTTTTACTTCACAATAAAAGATCCATGGCTAGTATGCTGGCACCAGGGCTGGTTGAAAGGCAAAGCAATACTAGACCACCCTACTTTGATGGAAAGGATTACAACATCTGGAAGAACAAGATGAAAGCTTTCCCACGATCAAAGGATCCTCTGGAATGGGACGTTGTAGAAAGAGGAATTACTCCTACAACTGCATCAGCCTCTGAGAGAGGGAAAGAAACTGTTGAGACCAGCGGAATGACTCAAGAAGAGATAATCAAGAGACAAGCACTCGATGCAAAAGCAATTTATTCTTTATATTGTGCTTTGTCACCAACTGAATATAACGGAATATTTTCTTGTGTTACAGCAAAAGAAGTTTGGGACAGACTACACATCACCTATGAAGGAACAGATCGAGTGAAGGAGACCAGAATTAACATTCTCCTCAGTCAATATGAAGCCTTCAAAATGAAACCAGGAGAATCTATAACTGACATGTTTAGCCGTTTTACAGATATTGTCAATGGCCTTGAGAATCAAGGACAAAAAATTTCTGATCCCATGAAGGTAAACAAGCTACTGCGTGTACTCTCCAAGGATTGGAATCACATAAAGACTTCAATAAGAGAGACGTAAAGAATTATGCCACTATTTGTCGACGAGCTGATTGGAACTCTTCAGTCTTATGAAGTGGAACGAGTTAATGAAGACGAAGATACAAAAGGTAAGAAATCCATTGCATTAAAATCAAATGATGATTCTGATGATATAGATTCTGAAGATGATCTGGACGATGAGGAGCTTGCTCTTATGATAAGAAGATTCAGAAAGCTGAATAGAAAAGGAAGAAGGTTCAACTCAAAAAGGCAAAATGTTCAGAGACAGCAAACCAAGTCTGTTGATGATGAGGAACCAAACAAAGATGTAGTCTGCTTCGAATGTAAGAAAAAGGGACACATCAAACCCAACTGTCCTCTTCTGAAGAAGAAGAGAGGAAAAGCTGAAAAGTCTTGAAAAGCTCTCAAAGCCGAAACCTGGAGCGAAGAAAGTGATGATGAATACGCCAACCCGTGTGAAGAAAGTGAATTCAAGGTAAGTGATTTTAAAATACGCCTAAATACATTGATGAACTGTGTTTTAGTCTTAAGACTTCTCTCAAAAGAATTTCCGAACTTAAAAGGAAAACTCATCTCTAAAACAAAAGGAAAATGTTTTAGAAGAAAGAGTGAAAAGTTTAGACTCAAATGTTTTTACTCTTAAAGAAAATGAAGATAATCTTTTGAAAGAAAATGCTTCTTTAAAAACTGACTTATCAAATATTTCAAAGAAATTTTCGATAGGATCCGAAAAACTTGAAAAAGTTCTTTCAGTTCAAAGACCTTACTTCAATAAGTCTAGTCTAGGTATGACAGCAGAAACAATTCCCTTGATTGATTTTCCTAAACTAAAAGAAAGAATTAAGAAAAGACCGTCGAGAGAAGCTTACAAAATCATTTCAAGAAAGTTTTTGTAAAGTCTCGTAGGTCGAAATGCTCTAAGGTGTTCAAAGTGTAATAGTCAGGATCACTTTGAAAAAGAGTGTCCTATGGTTTGGAAGCCTGTTAAGAAAGTATGGCCTAATAATGTTTATCCTACTAACACCAAAGGACCCAAGAAAATTTGGGTACCAAAGAAAGCTTGAGACTCTCTTTTAAATGCAGGTCTCCGTCAAGAAAAAGGTAAAGTGGTATCTTGACAGCGGATGTTCAAGACACATGACAAGAGACTCAAATTGCTTCATAAAACTTGTTCAAGTAAATGGTGGAAATGTTTCATTTGGAGGAAATGGCAAAGGAAGCATTGTAGGATTTGGAACTGTGAAAATTGGAAATCTCACAATAAGCAATGTTTCTCTAGTGGAAGGACTCAACTATAACCTTCTCAGCATTAGCCAATTGTGTGATACTAGTTTCAAGATCTCCTTTCAAGAAGGAATATGTTCTGGAATTAGTAAAGACTCTACTCAATCTTTCATGGGTCGAAGACATAGAAATATCTACCTCTTAGACGTAAAACCAAATGAATCGCAATGCCTAATCTCAATTCAAGATGAAGCAAGCTTATGGCACAGAAAGCTTGGTCATGTCAACATGAAGCAATTAGCCAAAATCTCATCAAAGCAGCTTGTTCGAGGTCTACCCAAATTGCCATACCAAAAGTCCGATCCATGCACTCCATGTATTCTGGGAAAGCAGGTAAGAAATTCATTTAAGCCAATAAATCATGTCTCTACTAATCATGTACTATAGTTGCTACATATGGATCTCTTCGGACCAACCAGAACCCAGAGTATTGGAGGTAAGAAATATTGCCTAGTAATTGTGGATGATTACTCTCGCTTTACTTGGGTATATTTCCTTGCAAGTAAATCAGAAACATTCTTGTATTTTGAAAAATTTGCTAAAAAGATTCAAAATGAAAAAGGATGTGCTATCTCAAGTATAAGAACAGATCATGGAAGTGAATTTGAAAATCAAGATTTTACAAAATTTTGTGATAAATCTGGTTTTAATCATGTGTTTTCTTCTCCATATACTCCAGAGCAAAATGGAGTTGTGGAAAGAAAGAATAGATCTCTTCAAGAAATGGCTAGAACTCTTTTAATTGAAAGTAAAATTTCTTCACGGTTTTGGGCTGAAGCTGTGTCAACAACATGCTATATCATTAATAGAGTCTTCCTAAGACCTATTCTAGAGAAAACCCCTTATGAGTTATTCAAAGATAAGAAACTTATTGTTTCATACTTTCATGTGTTCGGTTGCAAATGCTTTATATTGAAAAATGCAAAAGATCGAGTTGGTAAGTTTGAAGAAAGATCAGATGAAGGCATCTTCCTTGGATACTCTATGTCAAGCAAAGCCTACAGAGTCTACAACAAGAAAAGTCAGTTTGTGGAGGAGTCAATGAATGTCAAATTTCAAGACTCTATGCAAGATGAATCCAGTCAGACTCATCATGAAGAATCTGAACCTGCTCCAGACCCTCCAAAGCTTACAACTCAAGAAGCATCTCAGACTCTAGAAGACCAGCATCAAGCTGTTCGTGAAGATTCAAATAAAGAAAGAAATCATCAAATAGACAAATCAACCAGTAACTGGAAGCATAAGTCCAGTCATCCCAAAGATCTCATTATCGGCGAAATCAATGAAGGAATTCGCACCAGATCTAAAAGGCGTGAAGAGTCTAGTGCCGTGGCTCTCATTTCTGAAATTGAACCAAAAAGCATAGAAGAAGCTTTATCTGATGAAAGCTGGATTGAAGCTATGCAAGAAGAGCTCAGACAGTTCAACATTAATGATGTCTGGGAATTGACATCTAAACCAAAAGGCAAAACTGTCATTGGAGCCAAATGGGTATTCAGGAACAAGATGAATGAGAAAGGAAAAGTCGTACGAAACAAAGCAAGACTCGTGGCCAAGGGATATACGCAAGAAGAAGGAATAGACTATGATGAGACTTACGCACCAGTAGCAAGGTTAGAAGCTATTCGATTATTACTTGCGTTTGCTTGTTATAAAAATTTCAGGTTATTCCAAATGGACGTCAAAAGTGCCTTCCTAAATGGATTTATCCATGAGGAAGTTTATGTGGAACAACCTCCAGGGTTTGAAGACCCGAAGAAGCTAGACTCAGTCTTCAGACTGAAAAAGGCCCTGTATGGTTTAAAACAAGCACCTCGAGCTTGGTACGACAGACTAAGTAAGTTCCTAATACATAATGGTTTTGTCAAAGGTAAAGTAGATACCACCTTGTTTATCAAAAAGGAAAACAAAAGTTTTTTACTTGTTCAAATATATGTAGATGATATTATTTTTGGATCCTCTAATGAAAGTCTATGCAAGAAATTCTCAAAGTCTATGCAGGATGAGTTTGAAATGAGTATGATGGGAAAATTAACATTCTTTCTCGGACTTCAAGTGAAACAAATGAAGGAATGAACTTTTATTCATCAAGAAAAGTATGCAAATGATCTTGTCAAAAGGTTTGGACTGGAAAAGTGCAAAAAGACCGACATACCAATGTCATGTTCTCTGAAGATAGACAAAGATGAAGAAGGGAAGAAAGTAGATCAAAAGCTGTACATGAGCATGATCGGTTCACTTCTTTATCTTACCGCTTCTAGACCTGATATTTTGTTGAGTGTTTGCATTTGTGCTAGGTTTCAATCAGATCCTAGAGAATCCCATCTCAATGTTGCGAAACGTATTATCAAATACGTTGCCTCATCTTCAAGCATCGGTCTTTGGTATCCTAAGAAGGGAGACTTTAATCTTCTAGGAAACTCAGACGCAGATCTGGCCGGTTGCAGAGTCAATAGAAAGAGCACTTCGGGAACTTGCCAATTGCTTGGAAGCAGGACAGTGTCTTGGTTTTCAAGGAAACAAAGCATCGTGGCTCTCTCAACAACCGAAGCAGAGTATATAGCTCTTGGAAGTTGTTGTTCACAAATTCTATGGATAAAACAACAGCTACAAGACTTTGGAATTGAAGACTCATGCACAGAGATCAGATGTGATAACACCAGCGCAATCAATCTTACTAAAAATCTAATCCTTCATTCAAGAGCGAAGCATATAGAGATTCGACATCACTTCATTAGAGATCATATTCAAAATGGAGAAATCTCGATTCAATTTGTTGATTCAAAAAGTCAACTGGCGGATATATTCACAAAGCCTTTGGAGAAAAATCAATTCGATTTTATCCGTTCTAGACTCAACATTTTGAAGCTTGAAGAAGTTAAAGTCTAGAGACTCACCAACCCTCAGACTCTAATTTCTCAGACTCTAAATCCTCAGACTCAGACATTCATGGATAAAATTGTAAGTTGCTATTTTATCTAAACTCGAAAAGGTACGATCTTTCGTTCAGTTATTTTATAGTCTCCGTGAAAAACGAAATCTTGTCTTTTCAAAAGGATTAATTTTGGCAATTAATGATTTTAAAAAGAGGCATTTGTACACTTTCCTTGTGCCGATTGAACTTCCTTTTTCAAAACTGAGTTATATATACAGTTTTCTCTTTCACCCAATCTTCAAAACCCTAAAAGGCATTCTACTCCCAATCCGGTTTCTACTTCGTGTTCATCTTCGAGAAAGTTGTCATCTTTTCTTGGGAAAGCAAGTAAAGGAATCTTTCAGCGACAAGAAAGGATGTCTTCTTCGAGGAAGTCTTCAAGAATCGCGAACAGGGGACCACAGAGAATGAAGGAGGGACCTACCCATTTTGATCTCACCGAGGAAGAAGAATTATCAAGTCAACAACAGAGTCCAATTCACTCTCCTCCACGTCAATCTTCACCATCAACCCCACAAGGTGCGGGTCAACATCCGGAGGAAGACATAATCGAGGATGCAGACCCTATAAGAGTCCAAAAACCCTCTTATATCTATAAGCTCTATCGTGCGTTGAAAAGCACTGGTACTCCGTTGAACTATATAGATGAATTCCTTAAAGATAAGAATTATGGGAATGAGTATATCTTTCTGCGAAAAATGGAGGATTTGGGAATTGCTCCCAAAGGAAGGGTTGAGGAAGCACTTGCGAACATTCCGAGTGACCCTCGTGTAGGAGGATTGAATCCCACTGATGGGAATGATGACGATAAACTATTCAGTGAATTTCAACCTAGGATGGGTGTCGCCGCAAAGGTGAAGGGAAAAAGGATGAACTTGTTTAAATCAAAGGAGCAAGAGAATTTGTTCTTCAAACTGTTGAAACGAGGGTTGATAAACCCTAGAAGTGTTGATTTCGATTTTTTAGATGCCATCAATGTGAACTTAAGGGAGAAGTTCAACCTGCTTCAATTTGAGCAATTTTGCTCCGATACCACAGACGGTTATGCACAATTGACAGCATATTTCTATTCGAATCTCAGCTTTTTAGATGCGAATAGAATATCATTCAGTGTTCGAGATCAAGACCATGTGGTAGATGTGGACATGCTGGTTGATATAATTGGAGTTGAACGAGGCTGCTATCATCCAATCAAAGTTTCGATTGCTCGTGCAACATTGGAACTTGTCAAAGACAGGGATGCAGAGGGAAGAATTACCTACTCAAGAATGCGTGCCATCAATATCTTGCTTCACAAAATTGTGATCAACTGTATCAGGCCAAAGTCTACATCCAAGACTGACGTGTCTAATTCCGAGGCAAAATTGATGTATGCAATCAACTCAGGGAAGAAGTTCTCTCTCCCACACACCATTCTCTTTCACATGTACAGAGCAATGGCGAAGGACAAGGGCCAATTGCCTTACCCAGGTCTTGTGACCAAAATCTTCAGACACTTGAACATTGAACCTCCACATACTCTTTGTGTTCGACCATGCGACAAAATGGTGGTAGGTTTGAAAATGCTGACAAAAATGCGTCTGAAAGAGCTTGCTAAGGCAATGGAGAAGTTTAAAGTGAAGACTCCAGTATCTTCTGCCTCAAAGAGAAAAGGGAAGGAGCTCATTGGTGTTCCACCCAAGAAGAAAAGAACTCTCATCTTGGAGGATGAAGATGAGGAGGAAGATCCCACTATCTGTGCATTGATAAGAACTAGACGTTCTGTACCTGAATCAACAAAACATCAGAAGAAAGGGAAAGAAGTAGAGGAATCAAAACAGAGAGATGAAGAGGAGCAAGCAAAGGACAGAGAAGAAGAAGAGCAGCGAGAGAAAGAGAAAGAAGCTGAAGAAGAAGGAGAAGAAGAGAAAGAAAAGTCTGCAGCTAAATCTGGAGAGAAGGGGAATCAAGATACAGAAGAGCATGATCATCACTCTTCCCCTTTTGATGTCCTAGAGACAGGGGGAGTTGGCGAGCAAGAAAGGTCCACACCTCATGCTGCCAATAGTGAAGGTCTAAGACAATCTCCAGCAGACCCAGAAGAGTTTCAGGTTTCTCAATTACCTGAAGAAAGACACGATACGTCGACACCAAATCTGCAAGATTATACAGAAGCTCCATCGTCTACATTCACTCCATCCGAGAAAGCAAATGCAAGTACTCAGACGGACAATCCAGCAGATTTTCGTCGTATTCTTGATATTCTTCTGGAAATGCGGGGCCAAATCTATGCTCTGGACTGTGAGATTCAAACCATAAAGAATGCTGGACAAGCATCTTCGGTTACCCTGGAGGACAAAATGAAAGACCTCACTCTACAACTTCAAGCCAATGCCAAAGGAGATGAGGTAGCTCAACTAAGGGAAGACTTGAAGAGGCTAGAAGGCATAGTCCAGTCCATGGGAGATTTCCAGATTGTTCGCATTCCCAAGCAGACCTGACTTCTTTCTCACCTTTTTTGAATGATGACAAAAAGGGGGAGAATCAATTTGAACCATCCAACCATCTTTAAATTTGTTTTTGTGGTTATGTTTGTTGTTGAGTTTTTGAGTATGACTTGAGTGAACTTGTGTGAACTTGAATTTGACTGAATTGGCTGTGGATCTTGATGCTTAACTGTTTTGCATTTATATTTTATCAAGTGTTGTTATATGGTATTACTCATGAAAGACTAACCAATTTTCTGTTGATGCAGAGTCTGGTTGTTTTAGTAATCTTTATAAGATAGCCATATTGCTTGAAAAATGTTTTTGCAGGTCAAAGTTGTTCAAATCTACAGGAAAGTTTTGTCACCATAAAAAAGGGGGAGATTGTTGGAGAAATCTTTCTAGAATATTTTGAAGCTGACAAAACGTTTCTATCAGTCTGTCTAGATATTTGCAGACCGTCTGGTTAAAGTCTGAAGACTTTCTGATCACCAGACTCAAGACTCAAGACTCAAGACTTAAGACTCAAGACTATTCTCATTGACAGTCTTTCTAATCTAGTGTCGAAGGAAATCCAGAGCCAAGTATATGGTTGAGGATTCAATCCTATCCTCTGGAGAAGATCTTCTGGTTGGATAAATACAACGGATTCTTTTTATCAAGATCGATTGAAGATCCGGTGGTCGACGAAATATTCTTGGAAACCAAGATCCTGATTGTATGGGCGAACAGGATTGATGGGCTATCGTCAGGTTCCTTTAATAGCTCAAATGATCTTCTTAATTGATTCCGTCCAACGGGTAGATTGGAGGAATTCCTTTGGTAAGTGCCAACGGTATGATGGCATAAAGGAGTATAAAAATGAAGACGTTCTAGTTGTTTAAAAAAAATGTGATTGATAGAAAAATTCCAGAGTCTGAAGCACCTTGATTATTAGTCGATACAGTCTGAGCAAAAATGTATACACAGAGAGTGTCTATACTTGGTGATACCTTGAGTAAGTGTGGTAGATCATCTACACCTAGAAATCAAGGAAGATCAACGCTGTAACATCTCTTTGTTCATAGTGGAATCCAGCCAATTGGCTGTCAGTGCAGAAGAGTGGACGTAGGCTTGAATCAAACCGAACCACTATAAACCGCGTGTTCAATTCTCTCTTTCCTTTACTCAGTCTTACGTTGATTATTAATTGTCTCAAATCCTTAAATTGTCTAAGTATTGTGCAATCATTTACGAAAATCTTTTATATACCTATTCACCCCCCTCTAGGTACTCGTACTAGCTATTTTAGCAGGCACGCGCGCGGCACGTGCCGGATGACGTCTGCGTGACGTCTGCGTGACGTCAGCTCGCGCACACGCGAGGCACATGCGATCGGTCCGTGCGACGCAGCCCAACCGGTCCGACCGGTCCGACGACCGACGACAGTTGACCGTTGACGACCGTTGACCGTTAACTTTGACCATTGACCGTTGACCCAAAAAAAAAAGGGGGGGAAAAGAATGTGTTTCTTTTTCAATTAAGTCTATGTGGATTATATGTAGTCCCTTATTTGTTCTGCATTTGTTGCAGGAACAATGCCTCCCCTGAGGTTGCGCACACCTATTCGCGCAGTTACCGATGAACAAAAGGAAAGGCTGTCTAAGTTGATAGCTGAGTTAACTAATCATCGATGGGAGAGTGGTGACTTAATTGATCACGTCCTTGAAATCAACGGGAAAATTCAAAGGTCATATGGCATGGTCGTCCTATCCCACAGTCTGAGATGGTGCAATTTTTTATAAACACTCTTTCACCCGAATGGCAAGATGTGTTGAATCGCATATGGGATGTCAACGGAGCTGCTTCATATAAGAAAATTGTGATAGATTTTGTAAATGAATATTACTGTATTGTTACAAGGGAAAAGATCAAGAAATTGAACAAAAGAGGATCTTTCCCAGTTCGTGTGCTGACTTGGTGTTAGTTGTATTGGCTGAACTTAATTAAGTGTGCTTTGTGGACATCTTAATGTAATGTTTACTACCTGATTGTTGTTGATGTAGCAACCTATATGTTAGTTGTATTAATTGAAAGCATTATTGTTTTTATTGGATATTATTTATCTGTTGCTTTCTGTTATTGCTGGTTGCTGTGGGTAATTAGCTGAGGGTAGTTATAGAAGTTTTTGTAACTTCATAGAATTTATTTTGCATAAGACAATTATATTAATGATAGTTTTAAGTTAGGATTTTTGGAGGATGATTGGAAACGTAATGACCTTTTGATTCTGGAGCCTTACTTGAAATTAATTATTAATATGATGGGTTTATGCAAATAGGGATGCATAAATGATAGGCATTAATAATTCGTGCATATTTGTCTGATGTGTTCAGATCAATGGCTTCAGCCACAAGAAGCATAGTTGCCGAGCTGAACAAAGGTGAAAAGCTCAATGGTGACAACTATGAAATTTGGCAAATGAAAATCCAGTATGTGCTGTTAGAGCAAGAAGCACTTGAGGCTCTTAACCTGACCATAGTAGAACCTGAAGAAGGAAGCACTGCACAGCACATAAGAGATAAGGAAGCTTTTGCTGCATGGAAAAGAAAGAACTCTCTTGCTCGCATTACGTTGCTGAGCAGCATGGACAATGACGTCATGCGAGAGTTTAGGCGTTTTGACAATGCCAAAGAGATGTGGGAAGCATTGGCGGCAAGATTTGGTCATACTTCAGTGACCAGACTGAGGCAGCTCACTATCAGGTTTGACTCTTATAAGAAGTCTCATGGTCAGACCATGAAGCAACATCTTAGAAAGATGTCAAACATGATAAATGAGCTGAAAGATGCTGGCCATGTCCTCACAGATGAGCAGCAAGTGCAAGTAGTGATTTGTTCCTTGCCTCAAAGTTGGGAGCATATGAAGGTGCACCTGACCCATAATGATAATATCAAAACCTTCGGGGATGCAATGCGTCATCTTGAGTTGGAAGAGGACCGCCTCTTGGCGGCTAAGCCGGATGCTGAACTCTATCATGCTAGTTCTAGCTCAAATGGAGCTTCGAGCTTCAAGCGCAAGCGCCCTAACTGGTTTGATAAAGGGAAAGGCAAGGAAGAAGCAGGTCCTTCAAGGAAGAAACCCAAGTTTAACCAACATGATAGAGGAAAGCGTCCTCGCATGAAGAAGCTTACAAGGGTGAAATGCTACAACTGTGGCAAGAAGGGTCACTATGCTCGCGACTGTCGTGAGCCAAAGAAGGTATGCACCCCTTGTACTTTTCAGAACTTTGCTTTTGTGTCGAGTTCTGTGTTCTTAACTGAGTCTAATCCTTTGTGGACTGTGGATTCAGGAGCGACGGACCATGTAGCGAAGGATAGAGGATCCTTCGTGGAATTCCGACGAGTACCAATTGGAACTAAGTGGATCTATGTGGGAAATAACTCCAGAGCTGAAGTAAAAGGAATTGGCACATGCCAACTGAACATGCGTGGTGGACGCACTTTATTCCTTCATGATGTATTGTATGCTCAAGAGATTCGTCGGAATTTAGTGTCTGTTTTAGTGTTGGTTAGACTAGGTTTTAATATGAACTTCTATAATAGAGGTGTGGATTTGTTTTTGGATACAAATTACTATGGTTGTGGTTATTTTCTGGATGGTTTCATTGTATTAGATATTGAGTATGTTAATGCAAATGTTTGTTATTCCCTTATCACATCTCCTAATACCTATGATAATGATGTGAATGTGTGGCATGCTAGACTTGGTCACATTGGCCAACAACGTATGAATAGACTAGCCAAAGAGGGCTTGTTGGGCAACATTGAAAAAGTCGATTTGCCCATATGTAAGCATTGCCTAGAAGGGAAAACGACAAGGAAACCATTTGGGAAAGGTAAAAGAGCTGAATTTCCTCTGCATTTAATCCATTCTGATGTCCGTGGTCCAATGAATGTGAGAGGAAGGCATGGGGCTGTTTATTTCATCACCTTTATTGATGATTATACTCGATTTGGATATGTCTATTTGATTTCTCATAAATCTGAAGCAATAAGTTGTTTCAAAAGGTTTATGAACCTAGTAGAAAATCAATTAGACATGAAAATAAAAGCATTGAGATCCGATCGAGGTCGAGAATATTTATCTGATGAGTTTAGAAAATTATGTGATGAAAGAGGAATAGAAAGACAATTGTCTATTCCGTATACTCCTCAACAAAATGGTGTTACGGAGAGAAGAAACAGAACCCTACTGGAAATGGTTAGGTCCATGATGGCGCATGCTAACTTACCAATTACTTTTTGGAGTGATGCATTGTTAACTGCTGCCTATATACTTAACCGGGTGCCTTCCAAATCAGTTACTTCCACTCCATATGAGTTATAGACAGGTAGAAAACCGGACTTAAGTTTTCTTAAGCCATGGGGTTGTGCTGCCTATACATATGAGTCCTCTCACAAGTTTGGGAAATTAGGTCCCAGAGGAAAGAAGAGTATTTTCATAAAATACTTAGAACACTCAAAAGGGTATGTGTTCATAGGTGAGCAGGAAAGTGGGGGTATAACTGAATTTGAATCACGAGATGTCACATTCTTAGATGATGAATTTCCTAAGAAGGGTGAAATAGGGGAATATCACTTTCTATTTGAGACCTTGGATCAAGATAATGATATTAGTGGAGTTCATCCAAGTGGGAGCATAATAGAGAATGATGTGCAAAGTGTACAATCTCTCATACGGCGAACAAGTCGCCAAAGTATTTCCCGTCGACGTTTTGACATTGAAGGGGAAACTTTTATGGTTGCTCCACAAGATGAGGATGTGACAAGAAATATCAATGAGGCTCTAAATTGCCCTAGTAAGGAAAAATGGATTCATGCAATGGAAGAGGAAATTGAGTCAATGAAATCAAACCAAGTCTGGGAACTGGTTGATATTCCAAAAGGACGCAGAGCTATTGGGAACAAGTGGATTCTCAAAATAAAGCGAAAGGCTGATGACTCGATAGAAAGGCATAAGGCTCGCCTTGTGGCAAATGGGTATAATCAACAGGAATAAATTGATTATGAAGATACATTTTCTCCTGTAGTGAGATTTACCTCGATTCGCATTATTCTGGCAATAGTGGCTAGTCTGGATCTTAAGTTACATCAAATGGATGTAAAGACTGCTTTCCTCAATGAAGAATTAGAGGAAGAAATATATATGGAATAACCTGCTGGTTTCATAGTGAAAGGCCAAGAAGAAAAGGTATGTCGACTTTTGAGGTCGATATATGACCTTAAGCAGTCATCGAGACAATGGTATATACGTTTTCATAATACCATAATGGCATATGATTTTACAATGATTGATGAGGATCATTGTGTATATATCAAAAGATCCAAGGATCAATTTGTGATCATATCATTATATGTTGATGATATACTAATTGCCGGAAGCAATATGGAGTTTGTTAATACTGTCAAGAGATGGTTGTCTTCTAACTTTGAGATGAAGGATATGGGTGAGGCTGCATACATTCTTGGAGTTAAGATTTTGAGAGATCGTTCGAAGAGATCGTTGTCTCTTTCGCAAGAAACCTATATAAATAAGGTTCTTGAACGATTTCGTATGCAAGATTGTAAACTCATAGACACTCCTATTGCAAAAGGTGAAGAATTGAGCCATAGACTGTGTCCAGGGACTCCACAAGAGAAGGAACAAATGAAACATGTTCTTTATGCTAGTGCTGTTGGGAGCTTGATGTACGCTATGATGTGTACAAGACCCGACATATGTTTTGCAGTTGGAATGGTGAGTAGATATCAATCCAATTCAGGTCCAGCACATTGGAAAGCCGTCAAGAGAATACTGAGGTATCTGAAGGGAACTGCTGATTTCAAGTTGAATTACCAAAGAAAGGATCTGCGACTTGAAGGCTATTCAGATGCTGATTGGGGAGGAGATTTAGATGAAAGGAAATCTACCTCTAGATTTGCTTTCTTACTGAACAATGGCGCCATATCATAGAGCAGTAAGAAGCAAACGGGTATAGCCTTGTCCATGATGGAAGCTGAGTTCGTGGCATTATCAGCAGTGGTACAAGAAGGAGTTTAGCTTAAGAGATTTTTGGATCATTTAGGTGTTATTGAGAAAGCTGCAAATCCATTATTGGTTAACTGTGATAGCCAAACAGCTATAGCGTACACTAAAGATAAAAATATCATGGCAAGACCAAACATATAGATACCAAGTATAACTTTGTGAAAGATATGGTTGCACGAAAGGATGTGAACTTACAATACATATCTACGCATAGAATGGTAGCAGATCCTATGACAAAGCCAATACCTAAAGATGTGTTTTGTGGTCATGTAAAATCTCTAGTATTGCGTAGAGTCTGATGTACTGGATTGTAATTTCCCTGAGTTGTTCACAATTATGAACTAGTGTTATTTCATTATTAATGCCTATGAATCTATGTATGATCTTTATGCATCTTAATGCTCAGTGCATTATTTTAAGTTGAGAAGTATGTCGGACAGATATAAGATTAGCCCACTCACACGAGTAATCGCCTCTGTTTACTGTGTGATAAATAGATATGAGACTGTTTTTAAGCTTATTATCTAGGTGATAATCGAGAGCTCAAGCTTAAAATACGTATATCGCCTTAACTGAGTGTTAAGATGAGGACATAATACTAAAGATGTCCGAAAGTAAAATAACCTACATATTTTACTTTATCTATCTATGATGCCAGATGTGAGTTCTGATGAATTTTGTGATTGAATAGATACGTGAACTCAAGTTAGACATTAGGTATGTCTGAACTATCATCTGTACGGTATTGAAAAATGTAGACATACGCTCCATGGGAAAGGAGTTAATACCGTAATACGTATTTCATACTACGTATGCATGAGACGACCAATAAGAGTGGCAAAAAGTTTGATCTCAACTTTTATGACGTGTGAGACTCTTGAGGAAAATAGTTCCTCAATTTTTAGTCCCCTCATGACTCTTACTTATTCTCAAGATTTATATTTAGTATTTGCTATCTTAGGGTGTTGCCAATGGTCATAAGTTAATTCGATCTAATGGGGCATTTCTAGAAAAGCAAGCTGAACTGAAATTGAAAGTTTGAAGGAAAGATGAAGATCGATTTTGGAGAATCACATTGTGGTTTTGTATTCATTGGTCAACCAATTATGACTGTCTTTGTGATAATTATAATTGCGAATACAATATATATATCATTGTTTTAAAAGAGATCAAGAGAGATATAAATGTGATCGATCGATCTAGGGTACTGCATACTGAATCTACTCAGAGTGAGACGCCCATTATGAGCTGCTATATATTCCTAACAGATGTATAGCAACGAGCTCTCAAAGTATGCTGGTCGCACGGATTGTTCACCGGTATGAATGTTGAAGAGAGGTAAAGAGAATACTGTTCGGCCCACCATGTGTGAGTGGGAGATGAAGGTTTTATTAGCGATGGGCTTAAGGCCCGTCCGCCCAAGTTGGGCCCAAAAAGCCTGGCCCATGGGAATAGGGCCCGTGGATGGGGGAAGGTATAAAATGGAGGAGAGAGAGAGAGAGAGAGATAATACCTGTTGGAAATAGAAAACGAATGTACGTCTTTTCTTCTCACGCTCTCTCTCTCCCAAAAAGAAAAACAGTAAGACAAAGCGACGTTTTTCTTCCCTTCAAGGCTTCATCGGATTGAACAGGGACAATTTCTCTTCCTCTATCGGCATCGGTGTTTAATCTGTGGCTTAAAATGTACACTCAAATCCGTGGTGTGCTTTAGGATTGGTAATACGTGTTGTTTTCTCGGGCTTGTCTTCCGCATTGATTTAGGGGTTTGATTTAGTGTCGAATCCGTTTTTCGGGGATCCGTTATTCCCAACAGCAATAAAAAGCCTCTATGCTTTAATAGCACTTTCTTCTGTCACACTCCATAACTCTTATCATTATCTTCCCATAATTTCTCTAATTGAATACGTTAGCAATATGATTGTCAGCATTGAATCTACGTGTAAATGAATGAGGAATAGAAGAAAAGGTCCGTGAATGTTGAGAACAAAAATCATTGGGCTTTTTCATTGGCTATGTGCAAAGTAAATGGAGTTTATGATCTTAGACAACAAAAATCATGATACATTTTTAAAGAACAAAGAGCATGAATGATTTTTTTGATAAATATTTGTAGTGGGATATTTAAAAAGGTACAAAGATAGAACAATTTTATACATGACTTAATTTTTCTTACCAAGCTCATGCACTACTCATTCACTTTAAAGAAATGAGAAAAAAAATTGAACATGAAAAGATTCCAACTCACCCCTGAGTGATTAAAGAATTATAGCGTTTTTCATGAATTGTTATGTTATGAACATACTTTTAACTAACCACCGCCCACAGCGGCGTAGCTAGCTTAGGGCTCTCTCCCCCTCACGAAGGGGAAGAGTTTGAATCTCAGAGGTGTCGTTAGGGATTCTTACCTATGGTGGTGGGTCCTGCAGTTGCTCCCTTAGGGTTTGCTTGCCAATTGTCGGCTTACGGAGTTTCCCACAAAAAATATATATATGTGTGTGTGTGTGTGTGTGTGTGTGTGTGTGTGTGTGTGTGTGTGTGTGTGTGTGTGTGTGTGTGTGTGTATATGTGTGTGTGTATATATATATAACCAGTCAGTATCTTAAGTGTTTATTGCATCATGTGGAACGATTTTTTAGACTTTTGGCATGTCAATGAAGTTGCAATGTCAGATTTATATACTTACAAGTGGATTGATTAATAATAACTCAAATCAAATATTTCGTGATGGATGATCATATCATCCTACTCTCTTTATCTATTGAAACAAAAATTCACAACCCATCATGACTCGGGCGGATCAACCCCAACTTAAGCCGGGGATCCATCTGGCCGTGAGCCAGGCGGTGGCTTCAATTCCCATGGAGGGGAACAAAAGTACACTCCTACATTTCCCCCGCACTGCCTTGCGGGAAATTTTTGCACCGCTGGCATAAAACCAAAATCGAAAAAAGAAAAAAAGGAAAATTAAAACCAACACAAAAACGAAAATGAAAAACGAAAAACAATTCCAAACAAAAAATACGCAAAGCGCGACCCCTCCTCTCCTGCTTCCTCCCAGGTTCGGACATCCGTTCAGATGAAAACGAAACGGCTACGATCCTTTCACCATCCCACTCCCACTCTCTCTCTCTCTCTCTCTCTCTCTCTCTCTCTCTCTCTCTCTAGAGCAAGCACCGACGACCTCGATGGACCGATCGATCGGCCAGTCGCCGCTATAACAGGCTTTCGACACCGCCGTGGTGAAACTCTCGGAGCAGCGGGCGTGGCCCGACAGCTCCGAGGAGTGGTGGCAGCAGCTCAACGAGCCCGGTCGATGACGAGGAGCTCGAGGCCCCTCAGACCGCCCCGCCCGAAGAGGATGACGCTGCCGCGGCCTACGGTGCTGACGAGAATGTCGGGGCCGAGGAGGACGATGATGAGGTTCGACGTTCACCTGCGCCATTCTTGCTGGATTAGTTGAATTCTGCAATTTCACTACAATGCATGACAAATCTCTTGGAATACTCCATGAGGAAACCCCAAGGCTGCGCATGATAAAATTTCTGTTTCTTGATTTCTCTATTTCTCTGTTCCCTGGAACAAGTTTAGAACAGAAATCCGTTTGGTAACGCAATTTGATTTCTCTATTTCTGAAACAGATTTTTATTCCAGAAATAGATTTGAAGAAGAAATCAAAAGCTTAAATTTTTAGCTTCTCAGTTTATAAAATAGAAATTGAGAAATCAATTTCTGGCTAGAAATCAATTTCTATTTTAGAAATTTTGTCATGCGCACCCCAAGTGTCTGGATCATAACAAATGGCTTCAAAAATTTTCCATAGGAAGAAGGATGTCAAATAGCACGAGTAAACCGATAAATTGAGAGCAGCAATGCAGACAAAACGATAATAATAAAGAACAAGTTGATTTTATTCATATAAGAGTATTTTTTCACATTTCACATGGTTAACAGTTAAGTGCTTTAATGGTGTACTACGTGATGATAATAACATCCTTTTCAGAATAAACAGCTTGGAAGCAGGATGATCGACATGAAAGTGAAGCTGAAAACAGTATCGGCCGTGCCAGGTTGCAATGGCAAGTCGTTCTTTTTCAAGAGCTTCATGACTTCCTGCACGAGTGTAGCATCTTTGTTCTATTTAGCATAAAGCTGCATTTCAATACCCTGGTATAATATCATAGACGTTATGCTTCCGCAAGGCCTTCTTACCTACAATTTTGTCAGCCCTTGGTTCTATCTTCAAGGACTAAGTGTGCCATGGTAATTTAAATGCTTAGGCAAAATAAGGATTAAGAGATATAAATGTTGATTATATTATGTACTTCCAACGACAAATTAATTGATGTAATCTCCTGAGAAGAAACACATTATGGAAATGTAGTTTGATTAAGAGTACGTTTGGAAACCTTTCTATTCAAAAATTATTCCAAGGAATAGAAATAGTTGAAATAGAAAAAAACTATTTCTGTTATGGGGAACAATTTTTGAACAAAAGAACGCATTTTGTAACTTGTTCCTGGAATAGAAAAAGAATAGAAACACGCATTTGGTAACTTGTTCATGGAATAGAAAAAGAATAGAAACACGCATTTGGTAACTTGTTCATGGAACAATTTTTGTGTTCTTTTTTTGTTTTTTTGTTTTTTAAATTTTTAATATTTTTATTGTATTTTTCTTTCTTTTCTTTCTTTTTTCTTTTTTCCTCCTTTTGGCCAGTCGCCGGCCTCGGCCATGGCTGGCAACCGGCCGATGAGGGCCGACGGCCTCACCCAGATCCAGTGAGGCCGAGCTCGCCCAGCCACCGACAAGACTTGGCCTCGTTGAGCCATCGCTAGGTTGGCGTCGCCCGGCGATGGCCTAGCGAGGCCGAGCCTCTCCGGTGGCTGGGCGAGCTCGGCCTCACCAAATTTGGGCGAGCCCGAGCTCGCCTAGCCAAGGCGAGGCCAAGCCTCGCCGGGGGCTGGCGACGCTCCGGCGAGGTCGCCGATCATGGCTGATGCCAAGAATCGGCCAAAGAAAAAGAAAAGAAAGAGAAGAAAATAAAGAAGAAAGAGAAATTTTGTTTCTCAAAAGTGTTCCGGAACAAGAAACAAATTTTTCTTGTTTCTGTTCTAAATTTGTTCCCGGGAACAAAAAAAAAATAGATTTGGAACAAAAATGCAAATAAATGCATTTCTGTTCTTTTTTTGTTCCCGGGAACAAAAAAAAAAGATTTCTATTCATAAACAAAAAAAAGAAATACAAACAAACACACCCTAAGAATCAGCTCGAACGGATAACCAATGAAGCTATCGGTTTGGAAAAACATGCTTTGCCAAAAGTAAAATGCTCTTTGCTAAGCTTCAATAATGAAATAACTAACTTGAAGTAGAGGTGTCATTGAAGAAATGAAAGGCTCGTAGAGATAGCAATTTGTCAAAAGATCAATTTACAAAACTAGTCTACGACACATATTAAGTTGGATCGAGCTTAACAGTGCCCAAGTCATGAACAGGATAAAAAGTTTGTACATGAAAAATAAAGATGTAACCAATTTAGACACGTCGAGCAAGTTAATGTGTTACTCCCACAGGATACATTCATACACATTTAACAATGTTATATGTACTTTGAATAAAATGCGGTTTCATAAAATTATATATGAAAAACTCTTTCTTGAGCATGTTACATGTGTCATCTTACTACTTCATCCATGCTGCAGTTAAAAACTCCTATAAATTCGAAGATTCGACAATCTCTGCAGTGAAAAAAAGAAAGGTTCGTTATCAACTGTTAAAAGATTAGAACTTTACTTCTCAAATGGAGCAAGAAGTCAACTGACAAATCTTCGCAGGTTCTACAAGACATCAAAGAGGAGCGTAATATCCTATGTTTTTGCAATTTTCAATCACGCACTACGTCCATTTATTTGGAGCCATTGTTCTTTTTGTATCAATGGATTCAAGAATTTTGCAATACATCTCCCTCATGATTTCTGCATAATAATATAAGAATTAAATATCAGAGAACTACACAATTTGTCACGAGAGCTCACCACACAGTTAATTGGAGAAAAGGAAAAACCGGTGGGTTCCTCCTTTTCAGCAATGGCTCCAAAACAATATGGTAAACTCAACATTATTGGATAAGGGGCTGCAGACAATCTATTGCCATGAATTGGGCCCGTGAATTTCAAAGACACCACATCAAAACCTTTTATTGCCAACGAAGAATACAGCACTGTTCTGTATCAACAAGATGACGAAATAATTCAAGCCAGAACTGACATTTAAGAACATGAAACACTCTGACTAGAAGAAATAATTCGACATAATTCATTTTCTATTCCAGAATCGTGTCTCCAACATCAAACTTGTACGAAACAAACACAATGGAAACAATTAAAAGGTGACATCTCTATGTTCACAAGCACAATCCCTAACAGCATAATTTCCTAATCTCCACTCTCCGCTTCAACCTGACTGCAACAGTTACTCATCCGTCGTATGAGTTACTCAAGACTTTTTCATCGATCATCAAATTCCTTTTGCCCCCCATATCTAGACATCAAACTCAACCTAAAAAAGCCCTCAACTAATATTGAACCATAATCATGGCATCTACAATCCACGTCGAAATTCCTCAGCACCAAAAAAGAAAAGCCTAATTGACAACAAGCACGCTACCTGCAAAACCAAGGGACTGAGCACCGGAGGAGAAGAAGGAGCTGTGATTTTGATAGATGCCTGGACACAAATTTGAGCACATTCCACGAGTTGGTCATCATTAGAAGAGATGAATCCAGCTGAGCTGAGATGAATTGGGGGCTCGAAAATGCGGTAGTCTCTGAGCTATTGAGATGCCATGCATGGCTTCAACGCCATTAAATCACGAGTCAACAAGTTCTCGAGCCTGAAGGTTGTGTTGTTTTTTTTTTTTTTTGGGGGTCATATAAAGGTTGTGTTGTTGCTGAGCGATTTTTTTGATACTTATATAAGTTTTGAGGATTAATACTTTTCGACCACTCACTCTATTTCTGATAATAAATTCTTAAACAAAAACATGCAATTTTGATACTCGGAGATGTTGCATTGAACTAACTTTCTTCTCTCCAGAAAAAAAAAATTAACATTCTCAATTCTACTCCAGATTCTAGGACATCTGTTTCTTTTCTTCATTTATTTTCTTATGCCACATCACATATTCTTGCTTCATTACCAAGACCATAACTTATGAGTATTTATGCTACACCAGCAATTGCACGTTGAAATCTTCCTTCTCCCTCAAAATCCGAATTTGACTCATTATACTCGTGCGTTACATTTCTCTGGCTTTGAACAAAGTTTGAAAAAGACTTGAACGTAAGCATTTTCCTTTTCCTAACATGTACATTAACAAATCCCAATCCCAAGAATGGCAACTGGGCCACTCCAGCCCAGACCCAGCACAGACCGGCCCTCTTGGGTCCGAGCCCGGAGGGACCTTACCAGGCCAGGCCTATTAGCAATAAGGGGCTGTGTCAATGCCAGGGCACTAATCCAGTAGCATTTTCATTTTCAGGGATGATTATGGTCAGAACAAAAAAAATGAAGATGGTGACAGTATTTTAAGATCTCGATGGTGATTTTTCATGAATTTCATAAAGAAAAGAAATTCCTCATAGTACGGGAAAAGAAGGGGCGAGACAGGACAGAGCAGTTATGTACTTTTTCTTGCTACCAAAATGCATCCTCTTTTATTTTATTTTTTAATCCTAATCTCTTCTTTTAACTAAAATCTTGTGAACAGCACAAAAGGCAAACTAAAAGCATTGATGGCTCTTCTTTTACACATCAGCACGGCCCCATCTTCTTTTTCTTTCCT
Organism: Eucalyptus sideroxylon x Eucalyptus melliodora; assembly: GCA_016097485.1. NCBI lineage: Eukaryota > Viridiplantae > Streptophyta > Magnoliopsida > Myrtales > Myrtaceae > Eucalyptus > Eucalyptus sideroxylon x Eucalyptus melliodora. Next base: position 49,661,817 of record CM027831.1, read on the forward strand.
TTATTGCTTTGGGTTGGCTTTGGTTGAATCTCTCCATTATCACTTTGCTTTATACCTCTCGATCTTACACACTTCTTTTGACTAAAATCTTGTCGACAAAACAAAGGCACACTAAAAGCATTGGCTGCTCTTCTTTTCCACATTAGCCCGACCCCATCTTCTTTTTTCTTTGCTTTATTGCACTAGGTTGGGTTTGGTCCAACCTCTCCATCATCACTTTGCTTTATACCTCTCACACCTCGCACGCTTCTTTTGACTAAAATATTTCCAGTAGTTTAACTGTGAATGAAGGTTTAGGTCCCCAAGAAATGGCTTTAGGCTAACTTTTTTTTTACCCAAATTTTTTTCCAAAAAGATGTGCACTTTTACTCGGTAAGGACTCGCTCTCCATCAATTGAAGTTTGACAAATAAGGCCAGAGGTGTGCTGAGATTGATATATTAATTGATACGATCAAATCTTAATTTAACATTTTAGCAAGTGAAATTTATAAAAAAAAAAAAATAGACACTATAGAAGCGTGAAAATGTGAATAGTTCTCATTTTCTTTAAAAAAAAATACTACTTTTGGAAAAAAGTGAAAGTTTTCCTTATCTCATTAGCTTGATATTCTAGAGAATCTTGGATTTTTCACCTGAACATTCGACTTTATCACGGAGAATGTGAGCTTTCATTTTAATATAAAATGTCTTGACCTTTCAACTTATCAATTTAATTTAGATACTGTAGAAGGATGTCCATATCGTATATTTGACAAATAAATTCAAAAGATCAATCAGAGTTTCTATCTTTGCCCCCTATCGACGTATAACAGCACTTGCACTTGTCCTTGTTTTTTTCGGTTTTATTTATTTTCATTACTTCTGCAACGTGGATACTATTTTTGGTCAATGAATTACCAACTTATATCTAGCTTGATGAGTTTGAATTATTGGTGCGATTATAGTTACAGCCTACTTCAATTAGATAAATCAAACCGTAAAAGAAAGATTTGGACAATGAGGTCTTCTAATCAACACTAGCAAGACCTTTTTTTTTTTTTTAATCTTTTGTGGCCCGTAGGAACAAAACCACTTTGCTTAATACCTCGGAAACCGCTATTTTTGCAACCAAAATTTTTCCCACGACAACCTTTTCGTTGAGGAGGCGAGACTTCCCCTCGTACGAGAACCCTTATTTTTGCTACTCATGCTATAGAATATAGTAAAATAAATATTAAAATTTTGAACCCAAATTATAAAGATAAACACAATATATTGGGTATAAAAGTAGTTTCTAGAATCATAATAATCTAAAAGATTAATTAGTGATTATTGGTACTGTATACATAAGGGAGTTGCTTTTGCAAATGTTGTGGAACTAAAATTCCTAAAAATTTCTATGGTTGAAAGAAGTCTTATTCAAGTTCTAAACGTTATCTATTTATTCTAATGTAAAGCCAAAAATTTGAATTCGGTGTCCTCCCCTCAAAATATTCATTGTACCCTTGACAGATTTTACTCTCTTTAATAAGTAAGATGAGGTAAAATTGCTTTCTAATGAGCAGAGATGGAAAGCATTGTTTTTTTTCCCTGGCCAATGCACCAATATCATTGAAGAAAGGAGGAATAGAAGAAACTAATGACAACACCTCTAAACGGGGAAGTGGAGTTGTGAATCAGAGCTTGCAACTAACTACCCATTAGCTGCAACAACAAAACCTATTCAGATTCCTTAATAAAAGGTCTTGATAGTGTATCCGTATCTATAAAAGAAATCTTTATTTTTCTTTAATAAGGTAGGAGTTAGGCAATGGATCCCACCTATTTCTCTTCTTCACCTAGCTTTTGAGCCATGGGAGACAGCTCAATTTAAATTAAAATGGAAGAAGTCTAATTTCAAAAATCTGCTACGAGAGTGTTGAAACTGGATTACTAAAACAAATGTCTAGTGGAGTAAAAACCAAGCTAAAGCCATTAGAAATTAAATTCGATCTTTCATTGATCTCAATTCAGAGAATTTGATCGATCCATCCCCTCGCTCATCTTGAATTAGAACTTCAATCATGAATTTTTCCATCACACTCAAGATCTATATCTATAAAGATGCATGGAATTATGAGTTTCAAGAAAAACAACAAAATGGAGAAAGAAAGAAACAGAACCTAGAGGGAAACGGACATTTTCTAACCAAGATTGGCAGCTGGGAATTTCGGCATCTCAAGGGCAAATCACGGCTGAAGGGCAGGAATAATCGGGGGGAATTCTTGGTGATTGATAAAACAAAGTTTGGTCAAGATTGATAAAACACATTTGGCTACAAAGCAGGGGAAGGGACTCTCTTGATGTAGTTGCATGTTTTTTATTGATAACGTGGATTTCTTCATCGTATTGGCTCGGATTGCACGCTCGTTTCCGTAATTATGTGCTGAACGGCTATGTCAGATTAGAGGGAATTCCTAGCAGATTATAATAGTGTCAAACTCCCTCAGGATTTCCACAAAAAAAAAAAAAAACTCCCTCAGGATTTCACCTTGAGAGGGTCCCAACAACGTTCAATTAGTGGCTTACGACCGTCGATATAATAATAACTTAATAAATTTTCATAAATTCACTACTCATAACTAAATCTTAGTGGTGTAAGTAGTAATTTACTAGTGAAATTAATGCTATTCTACAAGGAATTCATAGTAGTAAAATATAAAATTTGTCAGTAAGATATAAAACGTAATTTAGTCTCGACGACAACGACTTATGCTATCAATGTAATAATAACTCATAAACTTAATACTAAAAGCTAAAATTTAGTTGGCCGACAGTAAAATTACCAGTGAAATTAATGACATACCAACATGGGTCTGCTTTTTGAAATGGACTGAACTTAGACAATCAAGAAGGGATGAATTGGTTGTAATAAGATTTTCAAAAACTTTTTTCTTGCAAAACAAAGTGTAGATGAAACTAGCAAAAGTACTAGTCCACTGGTGAAGCGAACTATTGTTCGTAATCTACAAGAGTATTTCAATATGGTAATAGATTACTTCTTTAATGTGTTGCTGACAAATAAACAATGCTACTAGTAAAATCAAAACAATGTTAATAATCTACTAAGAATTTAGAGTGGTAAAATAGTTTTTTTTTGTTAAAAAGTGACTACCGTTAATCGATTGTAAGCATTCCTAGCGAAAATACACACCCACCTACAAAATTTTAAAAGAAAAACAAATGGCTATCTACTATTTAGTTTGAGGATGAAGAAAATGTTATTTTATTGATAACTTACAAACAGTTGACTGGACTAAATAGCCACCAGTTAATTACGGACCGGTGATACTTCAAATTTATTATTGAGTATTCAAATTTCTCATGCACAGAACAAAATTTCATCTCTAGCAAATGGTATTTTAGAAGTGTGAAAGATTTCAAACTACAATTCTCCAATCGAATGAATAGCTCTGACTAACTTTTTGATTAAATCTATAGGATTTGAAATGTGTCTTGGGGGTTGAAGGGATGAGCGTTATTCCTATAAATCATTCGCCAAATCAGAAGTATCCACAACTTGCAAGAGGCTTATCATCTCTACAACTCACCATGGCACCAAGCATGTTGGGGTAGTTTATGTCGAGCTGTTTCCAGTAGGGATATTCAACCCAATTCTATATGCTGTAGAAATAAGTAGAAGTAATCACTAACTGAAAAGCTCAAACAACTTTTTCAAGAACAAAATTAGTAAAGTGGGTGATCTCCTCAGGACTCCATCTAAAATTACAACCACATAACTTTTGTGTCTCCATGGAAATGATTCACTGTTTTCCCTTCTTATGGACAGTAGACCCATGTGCTTTGTGTACGTATTCACCACAGGGTACTCTTCTTAGCTTAAATTTTCAGCATATCCTTCGCATGTCAAATGTGAGAGGAAGAATTGCTAAATTTAACGTGCATACCTATGTTCTTAAGTACCTTTGAAAGCTGAAACCGCAGCATTAAGATCCTGGCGACCATAATGTATGCCAACATGTAATATATATTGATCAGAAATAAAGACAAAAAATTAGATGAAATTCAAACATAGAGGCATCACAAGCATCGCAAATTGGTAGCCACTGCAACACAAATTATATACTTCCAAGCAGTGCTGGACGTCAACTATTAGTTCAATGACCTTGAACACCTAATTTCATATTCAAAGGCATTAGTAATCGGTCAGAAGCTAATAAGAGAAGGCAACATATGCCCACAAAATCTCATCCGAAGAATTGGTCATTTAGTACTAAGGACCTATTCTTTAAGCAGCATTAGCAACAATGTCATATTAAAATGTAAGGCTGCTCTTTCCCCTAAAGCTACTCCACCGAAACCTACAAGCTATAGTCCATTACTCGATTGGAGAAAAGCTAAATGGCTTATAGTTAATCACTATGAGATGCTCAACAAATTTTATCCCCAAAGTAGAAATAGCAGGTTGGAATTTTTTTCTCGAACAACTATAAGAAAATTTGATTGATCTGACCCACTTCCAGTGGTAGCATCGATCTAAACTCAGTAATCCAAGAGCTTAACAAAACCAACCAAAGACAACACAACACCATTAGTCATATACTTTGAAAACATCCAAATCTACACTGGAAGGATCATTCAGCTATAGTATGCCCCACTCAATTAGGCACTATAGCTCCACAACACAGTCAACGATTCCCATCGACAGTGAAATGCCTAATCAGCCAAATTCACTACTCAAACCTCACTTCCCTAGGCTCAAAATTAACGTACTCGATACTAGAGCCTGTCCACACGAACCTTATCGCGAGCCAGACTCTCGTCCGAATCAAGTCAGAGGATCAAATTCACAACCGTAATTGATTCCGTGAACACGAGTTGCGATGAAGCTTTGTCAAAACAACCATCACCCTCAACCATGATCCGTTACACTCCACAATATTCTGCAAGAGGTACAGATCGAACAACGTCATCTAGAAAAAACACAATATCGCGGCAACAAACGAATTTCCAATCTCCGCACCTTTTCATATACGCAAAACAATCACGTGCGATCAAATGGCGCAATCGCCCGGCGAGATGGAGAGATCGATTGCGGTCTTTGTCCATATTGGCCGAATTCAAACCTCGAATCCTGGTCTTTGCAGCGTTCGTGGACTCTGTAGCGATTGTTGCAATGGATGGCGATCAAAAGCTCTGGCAACTTGGGGGGAAACGGAAGGAGGGGGATGATGGATTTGCTAATTTTCCTGATTTGCCCTCGGGTGCTTGCTCTTTCAGCGGGCATATTCGGTGTCACGTCCAGTGATTTTGTCGTTTTTGTGAGGGCAATGAAGGAAGTTTTGCTAAAATGAGGCGCGCTCCTGGCCAAATTTGCGCTCTCTCCATCTCTCCTCTTTTGGCGCTTTCTTTGATGTCTTCAAATGAGCACTTTGACTCTGCTTGGTTCAATTAAGTCAATATTAATAATATAATCATGGATATCGGTGGAGGTATATAAAAATGCTATTACTCTATTATAATCGCAAGCTTCTGGAGTTAAATATTTCCGATTCCAAGCTCCAATCAATCTCATAACTCGAATTATTCAAAACTTTTCTTTGAATTCGAAAAGAATGTGATTCAACATATGTGACAAGTGAGCTGAGTTTAATTATGAATTGTGGAGTTGAGAGAGAGTTCGAGAGCGCGACTTATCATGACATATCAATTCTTGAATATTCATTGAAACTTATATGGAAGTGGATTCAATAGTTTTTTACTTTTTTTATAGGTAAATGTATATACAATAGTTTGAGTAGACTTGTATACTTACTGATAGACCGAGTGGTTATGGCTCAAATAAAATATTGTGTAACAAATATAACATTTTATGTGACAACAAAAATGGGTAAATCATATTTATCATATTTTCTGACATTTTTTTTTTAATTTATCTGGGAGAAAATAAAATTGCAACCCATTGTGACTTAGCCGGGGAGGCCAAATCGGACCACCCTCAATCCTCGTGCAACTCAACGATTGTTGTTTCTGCTGAGGTTGACCACTCATACTAGCGCAAAACGATTGACTCACTTGAGATTGCCTTATATGTGGTGACAGTTGCTATCATTGTTGTTTCTGCTGTTCTGTTCCAAGATTTCTTCCAGAGAAGACTAAGAGCAGCAAGTAAGATCACTGGAGAGGACAGTCCAAATAACGATACTGCTATATGAGCAGTGTGAATGGAGAAATGATTTTGAATAGAATGATGAAACGAGGATAGGGAAGCTAAACAAGGTCCCTCAAAAGTGTTCTTACTAGCAGATGAATCTAACGTTGGATAACTTGGTTAGCACCTCATCTCGGAGGACTTCATGTGAATGGTGTGAACCCCTGACAAATTGGCAAAGGAATGCATGATTTTTGGGGGAATTTATGTCGACTAACTTGCTAGATGTTAAACCTCTCGAAAATGCAGAGACTTTCTCCTCTCGACATGTAGAGAATTCTAAACCCTGTGTCAGCTATGGCTTCTACAACCCTAACCCTAAAATTAACCTCCACCATCTTTCCTTGCATATTAATCCTGTCTTCCCTTTTCTAAGGGTTTTGGCTTCTGTCTTCACCCGTTTCATGAGTATCGAGTGCTTCTCATCTTCCTTGGAATTACCGATGGGCTCTCACCATACGTACTACCTTCGATTGTTTTTCTCTCTTCGATCCTGATTGCGCATTTCCAAATTGAAGGGGGACTTTGTTTCTTATGCGTTATCTTCAGAGTTGTTCGCTTTCTATCTCTTCAGAATTGTACACGGTAAGATTCAGCTCCTCTATTTCTTCATAATTCTGGCCGTCTCGATTGTCTTGAGTTCTGCATGTCGGGTCTCCAAGGATCTGCTACTCTAGATGAATTGTATCGGTGGTCTCTTCTCGGTTTTTACCCAGTACTTCCTTAGTCTACTGGGTTCTTGTGTCGCTGTTATTCGTAAGGTCGGATGGCATCGGAAGCGGTCCCTGATTCTGTGCGACTAGCTGCCCTGTGCTCCAGACTAGGTAGGCTTACAATTGAGAGGAACATAGATGTCTGGGATGATGCACCACCTCCTGAAAAATTGGAAGAATGCAGCTTAACTTTAGTGGGAAGGATACTTTTTAATCCGTCCATCAATTTCCCTGCATTCCAGAGTACTCTAAAAAAAGCTTGGCGAACTGAGCGAGTTGAATTTTCACAACGAAAGGTTGGACTATATGTAGTTAAATTTCAGTTGGCTGCTGATAAAAAACGTGTTCTGGATGGTGGACCTTGGCTCTTTTCAGGTCATCTCTTTATACTCAGGCCATGGCAGCCCAATACCCCTCTACATTGTTATGATTTTTCAACATGTACCTTCTGGATACAAATTTTCGGATTGCCTTTGGGATGGACCATTGAAAAGCTGATGACTAAGGCTGTGCAAGACATTGGTCGGGTACTAGAAGTCCGACTTGACACTAAAGAGGGACCTACTGCTAGAACAGGTCGAGTGAGGGTCGAATTAAATCTGCAAGACTTTCTATGAACAAGTAAGTTGATTCGTATTGATGGGAAATTGCTGTGGCTGGATTTCCGATATGTGCGTCTTTCGCATTTTTGTTAATCTTGCGGGAAGTTGGGTCATTATGCAATGTATTGCAAGGACATTACCTATGATGTAGCTAAATTTAAAACACGGGATAGCATGGTCTATGGTCAGTGGCTTAAGGCTGAAGTCAAAGAAACTAGTCCTTTTTGGAAATCTTTCTATGCACCTCACACTATAATAGATTAGTCTGAAGAATCTATACTTGAGATGCCTCCATCACAGCTGCTGAATGCACCTCTTTTGCCTCCGGTGAGTCATAACACCGCAGCAATAGTAGATCTACTGGTTTCTCCAATACCTCAGCCCAATACAGGGACAAACCAGCAACATTCTCGATGGAATTTATGGATGGGACTTCTACTCATACAGCTTTGATACCTGCATCAGTTAAAATGAAGGGGCCTCAGCTTCCTACTATGGATAATCAGCTCCATAGGAAGATTAAGAATTCAAGGATGATACCTAATATGGGTGCTGCTAAAAAACAGAAGCGCTATATGCCATATGACAAAAAAAAGTTTACTGTTGTATGACCTGGACGAAGCAAACCTGATGGAAACACTTGTGCTTGACATGGAAGAAGATCGAACTCGGGCGTTGGTGGCTGGCCCTAAACAACTATTTGACACTCCTGTACTTATGGCTGACAAGCATAGTACAAGGGCATAGGTGGCTTGCCCTCAAAAGCCACCGACGGCAAAATGAAAAATTTAAGTTGGAACTGTCAGGGTCTCGGGTTTACCCTGACAGTTCAAGCCCTTCGGGCCCTTGTGGTCCAAGAAAGACCGAATCTCCTATTTTTAATGGAGACAAAAAATGGTCCAAAAAAGCTATATAAAATTCAGAAACGTCTCAAATTTCCTCACTCTTTTTTGGTTAACCCTATTGGTCTATCAGGGGGTTTAGCTATCGTTTGGCACGCACATCTCAACATTAGCATAGTTCATTCGGATCCATACTTTATAGACTTGTTTTGCACTGACTTGGGGAACCATATACCTACCCGTTGGACCTGTATCCATGCGCCGACAGTGTTTCGGCTTCAGCAGCAGTTCTGGGAGGTCCTTCGAAGGATTGCATTGACCAACTCTTTATCATGGCTCTGTGTGGGTGATTTCAACGAAGTCACTTACCACTGGGAGAAAGTAGGGAAAAAATTAGCTGATTTTCATTGAATGTCCTCATTCCGTGAGGTATTACATGACTGCTCCTTGATTGATATGGAGAGCAAAGGATGCGCATTTACTTGGATGAATAACCGTTAGGGAGAAGATATCATTAAGGAGTACTTAGACAGATTTCTTTCAACCTAGAGTGGAGAATTGCCTTCCCGGATGCTGTTGTAAGTGCTCTTCCAACGGTGGGATCCGATCACAGCCCGCTTCTACTGAATATTGTAGCATCACAAACTAGAAGGGCCCGACCTTTCACTTTTGAAGCATTTTGGCTACAACACCCGGACTGTAGGAAGGTTATTTCCGATGCTTGGCAGCAAGCTACCAATGCAAACCGTGATCTACCACACTTCTTAAAAAAGGTCAGTCTAGCACTTACCTTGTGGAGTCTCCGGACTTTCTCAAATGCAAACAAGAGAATCTGTGAACTGCAATATAAACTTCAATAGATCACAAACCAAATGGACATTCCTTATGACAAACACGTAGCAACAACAATTAAATTAGAAATTCAGCAGCTTTGGCAACAAGAATAGCAGTTCTGGGCTATGCGCTCGTGGATCAATTGGTTGAAATGGGGCGACAAAAATACTAAGTTTTTCCACGCCACAACCACCCAAAGAAGGCATCGGAATCATATTACAATGTTACTAGATGATGCACAAGGTTGGGTACAAGATGAAGCCATATTAAAGGAGAAGACTCAAACTTTTTTCTATAATCTATATAAATCAGTGGGGTCTCGTGCTTACGGTCCTATCCTTGACCAGTGCCCCTGCTTAGTAACCCCTGAAATGAATACAGCACTCACCGCCACGGTAACTAAGGATGAAATCCGTGCTGCTACCTTTCAGCTAGGCGGGAATAAGGCCTCAGGACCGGATGGGCTAAATGGGCTGTTTTATCAATCCAACTGGGATACTCTCGAGGAAGCGATGTTCCGTTCAATCCAACAATTTTTCTCTTCAGGTAAAATGCCTTTGGCTCTAAACCAGACTGCTGTCACCTTGGTACCAAAGATTCCCCTCCCATAGAGTTTAGACCACTACCGTCCTATTAGTCTATGCAATTTCGCCTATAAAATCATTTCCAGAGTCCTAGCTAATCGGCTGAAACCTATACTGTCTCAATTGATTTCACATGAACAATCGGCATTTGTTAGTGAGCGTCAAATCTAGGACAATATTTTGGTGGTCCAGGAGATTATCCATCAGATTAAAGTCAGGAAACGACGACGCAACTTCTCGGCAATCATTCGTATGGACATGCAGAAAGCATATGACATGGTGGAATGGGATTTTTTGATTGCCTACCTACACAAGATTGGCTTCCATCTCCAATGGGTTCAATGGATTTTCCAGTGCATATCAACCGTATCTATCAGTATCAAGTTTAATGGTCAATAGATGGATTATTTTCGCCCTACTCAAGGAATCCGTCAAGGGGACCCTTTATCCCCTTATCTTTTCATCCCTTTGACTAATCTCCTATCCACTCTCATTCATCGAGCCATCGACATGGGACAGCTGAAAGACGTTAAAATTGATAGGTTCAGTCCTACTCTCTCTCATTTGTTCTTTACTGATGACGCTATATTCTTTGTAAATAGCACCACTACTAAATGTCACAACCTAGCAAGTATTCTATCTCAATATTGCTTAACTTTGGGTCAGTCCATCAATAGAAACAAGTCGGGTATCTTCCTCAATAAGGACTGCCCAAGCTGTCTTAAAGATAACCTGGCAAGTGAGCTAAGAATTATTGTGTTGGAACGAATGGGTAAATATTTAGGCATCCCCTCTAATTGGGGCCGATCAAAAGGAGAGCTTTTTTCTTGGATCTTGGGCAGGGTGAACTCGAAAATGGAGGGCTGGAAGGAGAATCTAATCTCAAAGGGTGGTAAGGAGGTCCTAATTAAAACTATTGTGCAGGCCATCCCCCAGTATGCAATGTCTGTTTTTAAAATCCCTATATCCATCTGCAAATCTATTGAAAAAATGATTGCTAGATTCTGGTGGCAGAATGATTGTCGGAAAGCGGGTATCCATTGGAAACAATGAGAGGTGTTGAAATGTACTAAGGCGGCGGGAGGACTAGGCTTTCGAGATTTTGCGGCTTTCAACAAAACCATGCTGGGTAAACAAGCATGGCGTCTCGTCCAACAGCCGTCCTCATTATGGAGTAAACTATTTAAAGCAATTTACTTTCCTACACAAGACTTTCGCTATGCCCAGAGAGGAGTTCGCCCTTCATGAGGCTAGTAGAGTTTATTGTTAGGACGGGAGGTTATACTTCCTAATCTACAGTGGTCAGTTGGCAACGGTACAAATATAAACATCAGGCAGAATCGGTGGCTTCCTAGGGGTATCCTTGGTGGACCTGTACAGCGTGATGAACTGAGAATGGTGGCTGAGCTACTGGTTCAGAATTCAAATAGCTAGGATATAACTACTTTAAATACCTATTATGATGAACAAACAGCAAAAGACATCCTCAGCATTCCAGTGCGACGAAACCTTACAACCGATAAACTAGTATGGACAGCTACAAATAATGGCCAGTATACAGTTCAAAGTGGCTATCATTCCATTAGAATAGCAGAAATAGGTACTCTTACCTTGCACGCCTCATTGTCATATCAGCAGCCTTCTCAACTTTGGAAGCGCATTTGGAAGCTTAAACTCCCACCAAAGCTCAGGGTCTTCTTCTGGAATGTCTGCCATAATGCGTTGCCCACAAAAGAGAATCTCTCTCGACGTCGTATTAGTCCCGATCCCTTCTGCCCTCTCTGTCACACCCAACAGCCGGAGTCGATTGAGCACCTCTTCTTGTTCTGCCCCTGGACAATTGAAATTTGGTCACACCCGTCAATAGGTATCTCCTTTGCCAACACTAATATATGCCGTATTGATAAATGGCTAGCTAGTAGAATATTGGATACATAGGTCATACCTGCCCTGGAGATTATTATAGCAGTTTGTTGGCAGATATGGAAAGCCTGAAACAAGGCAATATTCTCCAACCTTCGTCTGGATCCATCTTTAGTTGTTCTTGCTGCCACAGCCCAGGTTCGATCTGCTGAGCCCTTCGATCCATCTCTGCTACGAAAGGGGCAAAAGTGCGACACTATGGATTGCTTCTGGAGATCTCCTGCTCCGGGGTCCCTACGAATCAACATTGATGGGGCTTTTCACCTTGGTGATATAGAGGGATCGATTGCTGTAATTTGCAGAGATCATTCTGGGCGGTTGAAGGAGGGATTTACTAGATTTGTGCAAGCAGCGTCAGCTCTGCAGATGGAAGCTTAGGCGCTGATTTGTGCTCTCCGCCACGTACTACAGCAACAAACGGTGACTACCCCTATTGAGATTGATTCGGACTGCTTACTATCGGTAGAAGCCATCAACAGCCGGCAAGAGCCACCATGGGAGATCCGCCCCCTCGTCCACGAAGTAGTACTTCTGTGTAGCGCTCTTCCTCTTTTGCAAATTAGGTTTTGTAAACGGGTTGCCAACTCAGTAGCTGATTGGGTAGCACGAGCCCACAACAAGGGCTGCCTCTCTCCTACCTGGGCTGTCTCCCCCGCCTCTCCCCTACTAGACTTGCTTTTATCAGACATTATAGCTGCATACTGTATTTCGTATCTCTATCAATAAATTATCTTTCCTGATCAAAAAAAAAAAAAACTTGCTAGATGTTGACTTTGATTCTCGTGCTGGTTTTAATGGACAAACATCAACAATCCCTATCTTAAAGGGAAAATATATCTACAACCTACCAAGATGAAAGGGAAAGTATGACATGGACTTCTCCCTCCAAAGGGATTGTTGTATGACCTCAATAAAGCATATGCCTGAATGTCAAGGATTGAAGAATATAAAAATTCTCTGTGCTTGACATGGACTTCCGCCTTAACTGAGGATTCCATAGTCATAGAAATTCCAGGCCTTGCGAGTTTTGAAAGTCTTAGAACTGTGGAGACGAAAGAATTCAACCAATTGGGCAGATTGGATGACCTGAGGGGCTTGAAGAAACTAGTGGCTTTTCATTTACATCAATGTGGTAATATGGTCGATCGGAATTGTTGGAAAATTTGTGGATCTCCTTCGGCAACTCAGTCCTGAAGTTTCGTAATGTATCAACATTAAAGAAATTAAAACGTATAGGCATACTTCACCATGGGTGATTTGGAAATTCAGCACATTATGGAGTTGCTTGATCGAACTTTGCAAGTTTCTACAAGAGAGAAAAAAATTGGATGCCTGCTCCGTTGAGTACTTCTGTTCTGATAAGAAGTGGGTCCGGTTCTGTTATTGATATGAATTACCAAGAGGTTTATGCAAATCTTCTTTTCATGTGCACTTCGCATTTTGACTTCTTATATGGCTTTGTAATTCTATATACTCTTGTTCAGATCTTCTTTGTTTTAATTTGGTTTGGTTTAGATGTTTCGGTGGCTTTAAATTGCTAAGTAACTCACCTAGTGAGGTCTAGTCAATTTATATAAACTCCAAGTGCAATATTTTGTCAATTTACTAATAGTATTTTGTATAATAATCAGCACAAAGCATGGATTTTATGTCTAACTACAATGCTTAGCGATGGGCAATTCATTGATATTAAGAGGTTTAATGGGAAGGATGGTTCACCTTGAAAATAACATGTAATCTTTTCTTAATTTGATTGTTCTCTAGGTGAGTGATTTGACACAGATCAAGCCCGATAATTCCACCAGCTTTTTCGTTTTGGTGTCAATTCAAACCCGAGCTAATTTGGCCCATTAAATTGGACTGACCAGAGCTCACCTTAATTAGGATGGGGGAAGCGAATTCGTTCATTAATGTCCTGCGGTGAAGGAACAAAGTCGTTGATAATTAAAGCCCGCAGCCTTTCTTTTCCTCAAAAAAGTGTAGGAGTTGGGCAGTGGGATTTCACCTATTTTCTCTTCTTCCTAAGCTTTTGAGCTAATGGAGGAAGCTCAATTTCAATTCTAAAGAAAGGAGTCTGATTTAAAAAATCAGCAAATGGGACCTTTGGACTTTCATTACTAAAACAAAGTCTCGTGGGAGTATAATTAAAGCTAAAGCTATTGGAAAACAAATTTGATCTTTCGTTGATCTCACTCTAGGCAATTTGATACTTCTCATAATTTTTTTTAACTCATCAAATTATCGTGATTAATAGTTTCAATCTTGACCTTTTTTTTTTAGATTCGGATCTATTTTTGGAAAGACCTAAGAACTTATGAATTTCAAAATGGAACATTTTTACACCTTCAGATGTACTGAAATTTTATTTTTCTTCCTCGGCTTCTCCCAACCTCCCCCCCCCCCCCCCAAAAAAACACCATGTTGTCCTTCTCCAGTATCAATGGGTTTCAGATAAATCAACATCTGTACAGATCAAAATCCAAAGGTCTTGTCCGCGTTGGTGCATTCACATCACTCATGCAATTGCCAGCAACTTTAAGGAGGTCTTTCAAAATGACCAGGAGCTGGGGTTTTTAATGTTTTTGGACGGGTGAGAGTAGGGCAGTAGGATTTGTGTGATTGGGAGGTTTCTTTCTTCTTCTCATATTTAATTATGACAAAGAAAAAAGAAACTTCCTTTTGACATCTAGACTCATGTATATCGATGGATAAGATGGGCTCCATGGAGAATTCACTTGATCTATTGATGCACAAGTCGGATTTACATGCATTAGCGCATGGACAATACTTGATTGATGAATAGAGAATGAGAGAAAAAGAGCTGTAAAATGCAAGTGCGTGGACATTTATGGAGACACGTGTTGTCAAAAAATCCAACGAAAGACATATTTATAATATGTGATTGATTAGGTGTGAAATAATTCTACAAAAGAATGATGGTTAAAATTCAATAATACAATAGGAACGAGAAAAATATTTTGTTTTAGTCACCGAAAGCAACTCAATTGCTCCCCCATCTCTCTAGAATTCCACTAGTTTTTCTTCTTTTTTTCTTTTGGAATTTGAATTCCACTAATTTATTTACCCCGCGATCGTGCTGCTCTCCCATAGGAGCACAAGCTTGGACAACCAATCAAAGGCCAGGCAGCTATTCCATTGGGCTTTAGCCCATCAATCTGCGACCCTGTCCGTGTCTCTCCTGCAGTGGGCCAAATGATGAATCAGCAAACCCCATAAGCTTGCTCTTTGCTTCGCGTGCCAAGAAAATCCAGGGTTTTCTACCAGAGCCTTCGCTTCCGCCGGAGCTGCTGCTGAAGTTGTGCGCGCAGATCTCACGAACCCGTCCCCCGAAACACCACCGCAGTGCCGCTGATCGCTCCCTCCGTCGAGCCCCGGCGAAGGAACCCGTCGATATTTCACCTCGAGAGCTCCTTGCCGCAGTCGAAGCCAGATCTGAGGTGAGTCTCCAAGGCCCCACTTTTTGGTGTTTAAAAAGAACCCTGGCATTTTGTCAACTTTGATTGGCCGCAATGAATCATTTTTTAGTACAGAGATCTCATGGCTTGAAAGCTTTTCCTATCTCTGGCTGCCGCTGCTTTTGCTGCTATCCTGTTTCGACTTTTTCTTCGAAGAGGAGATCGAGCGAGATCAATGGAGGAGAGTGCAAAGAGACGGCGCGTGTGTGAAAATGATGGAACAGCACGAGGCGCTTCTTCCACTCACGCTTCAACAGAAGGTCAAGAAGTGGCTACTTCATCAGGATATGACTATGAAGTATTCTTGAGTTTCAGAGGACCAGATACTCGAGCAGGTTTTACCGACTTTCTTTACACTAGGATGATAGATATGGGAATCCGCGTATACAAGGATGATAAAGATCTCCCAAAGGGAGAAGAGTTTGGCCCAGAACTTCTCCAAGCAATTGAGCAGTCAAAGATCTTAATGCCTATCTTTTCAAAGGGTTACCCCTCCAGCGTATGGTGTCTCAAAGAGGTAGTCAAGATGGTTGAGTGCCGAAAAACAAAGGGACAAAAGATCATTCCCATTTTCTATGATGTGGCCCCTTCAGTGGTTCGATACCAAACTGGGATTTATGCAAAGGCCTTTCTTTCACATGAAGAGAAGCAGCGATATGGCAAAGATAATATCCGTGAGTGGAAGGCTGCTCTCAGTGCAGTTGGGGCAATAAACGGATGGGAACTGCCAAGGGATCCTACCAGGTAATCGCTTTTAGCATTCCATCTCATGTGCCTTGTATCATTAAACCCGATGCAATTTGATTTGGTTTCTTTAGTAGATTTCTAAAATTGTTATTTTATGCCGCAAAATCATGCTAAATAATGGCACAATACTAAATTTTTTCCTATTTTTTCCTAGCAATATCATTTTTTGTCAGTTTAAGTCATTCATTAACCCTAAGTTCCACCGCTAATTCATCTAAATGAAATATATATCGTTGAAGAACACATTTAGAATAGGTCTGTAGTTTTCAATTTGGTCTTTTCATAACATAATTTGGTTCAACTCAGTATTCTAACTCATTGCCTTTTGACCCTAACAAACACTAGGCGAGAAGGTGAGTGCGTGCAAACAATCACAAAGGAAGTTTTCAATGAGTTGAAAAAGGCTTCTTTGGTAGTATCAAACTACTTGGTCGGTGTCGACCATCGTGTTGATGAAATCATGGAAATGATAGGTGCTTGGACAAGTGAAACGCGGATTATAGGAATCACTGGGATGGGTGGCATTGGAAAGACGACTATTGCCAAAATCATCTACAATAAGCTTTCAGAAAAATTCGACAATTGTTGCTTTCTTTCCAACGTCCGTGAAATGTCAGAAAACAAGGGCATTGAATGCTTGCAAAATCAACTCATCTCTGACATCCTCAAAAAGAAATGGGCAAACATAAGAAACTCTGATGAAGGGACTCAGACAATTAGAGGCATGTTGTGTGAGAAAAAAGTCCTCATACTTCTCGATGATGTGGATAGAAATAGACATATGGATGCACTTGTAGGAAATCGTGATTGGTTTGGTAAAGGAAGCAAACTTATTATCACTACTAGAAATAAAGAGGTTCTTAATGTTCGTGAAGTGGACGAAATTTATGAGGTTGATGTCATGGATCATGATCAATCTCTTCAACTCTTTAGCAAACATGCCTTTAGAAGAGATTATCCTTTGGATAAGGATATCAACCAATCCATGAGGGCGATAAAAATTGCTGGAGGTCTTCCGTTGGCTCTTGAGGTCATGGGATCATTTCTATCTCGCATTAAAAAGGAAAAGTGGGATTTTAATTTGGCTAAGTTGGAAGGTGTTTCTCATGATGATGTTCGGAGTAAGTTGAAAATAAGTTACGATGGATTAGAAAATAGGGAAAAGCATATATTCCTCGATATAGCTTGTTTTTTGATTGGATATGATAAAGACATTATTATTCATTTCTGGGAATCTAAATTGTATCCAGAATGTGCCATGGATGTTTTGGAGAGCATGTCTTTGATAAAGATTAAAGAGGATAATAAAGTGTGGATGCATGACCAACTCAGAGATCTCGGAAGAGAAATAGTTCAACAAATAAATATAATGGAGAAAACTAGGGTGTGGAATGTTGAGGAAGCATTGAAATTGCTCAAGAGACAAGAGGTAAAATTCCCCATACAATAAATCTCCAAGTTACTTATGGACATTTTTTTTTTTTTAAACCAGTTAATTTTTGTGTTCTTTAGCACCATTCAAACTTGCTCCATCAATATTTTTGTTCTTTGTTGATTAAAGGAACGATAGTACTCAACCCCTTAAAATAGTGAATTTGAATAAATGTGTTTCGCTTCAACTCTTTTGTTTTTAAAATTTTCCATTGGGCAGGGAAAAACAAAAGTTGAAGCTCTTTGTCTCCACTTTGACCATCAGCACCGTTTTACCTATGAAGACTTTAAAAGACTACCAAATCTAAGGTTTCTTGAAGTTTGTGGTTCAAAGGAAACTTTTCGTGCAGAAGAGAGGCTTTTTTGGCACGAATCGCCATCAAATGTTCTTCCAACTAATGTTTTCCAGGAGAATTCATATCTCCTTCCACAATTACGATGGCTTGCTTGGCATGATATTCCCCAACATTTAAGATTACAAATTTCTCCATGGAGGATGTGGTTATTCTTGATATATCTAGGAGTAAAATTACACACGATTGGAAGGGGTGGAGCCACATGAAGGTATCTTTTATGGTAGAAAACACTCATTATTCCATCTTATCATATTCGAAAGTAATCTTTGCATGATTTTTCTTTTCATAGGTGATGAAGAATTTGAAGGTTATGAATTTGACCAATTGCCTTTTCTTGAAAAGAACCCCCAACTTTCCTGCACATTCAAAATTAGAACGTTTGATCCTACTGCATTGTTGCAATTTATATGAAATTGACAAGTCAATCTGTCAATTGAAAAGCTTAGTTTTCTTAGATGTAAGCAATTGTTATCATATTCGGAGGGTGCCGGACGAGATGGGTAGAGATCTTACAAATCTCAAATACCTATATATGATTAGTTGCAAATCATTGGAAATTTGGAATTGCTAAATAAGTTGAATATATCCCAAACAGGAATCAAAGAACTACCTAATTTCATCGGAAATTTGAAATTGCTAAATAAGTTGTATATACACCAAACAGGGATCAAAGAACTACCTCATTCCATCAGAAATTTAGAATCGTTGATTGAGTTGGATATATCTGAAAGTGAGATCAAAGAACTCCCTGTTTCCATTGGAAATTTTAAATTTCTGAGTGAGTTAGATATATCTAGTACGGAGATCAAAAAACTACCTGATTCCATTGGAAAGTTGGAAAATTTGAAAGTAATGAAGATGAATCGGTGTTCCACAAGAAAAATACCCAATGCCCTTTGGACGATTGAGAAGCTCGAAGTAATAGAAGCCGTTGGTTGTCATTTCGATGTGGAAATTGGCAATCACATCTATAGAAATCGATCCCTGAGGATCTTGAAATTGATGAGCGGTAGAATATACGTAGTACCAAGGCTTCCTGAAAGTCTTACTATTCTAGAGTTGTCTGATTTGTACATGAGAACGTTTCCAAATCTCTCAAACTTGACTAATTTAAAAGAATTAAAGCTGTGGTTTGAGGAAGGTGATTCTGATGGAGAATCTGAGGGAGAATCTGATGGGCCTGTGGAGGAAGATCCGATGCCACTGCGGATTGGGAGTTTACATGGAGAATCTGATGGAGAATCAGATGGGCCTGTGGAAAAAGATCTGCCACGGTGGATTGGGAATTTAAGCAAACTAGAGTCTCTAGTCTTGGAGTCTCCATACGTGACCGCCTTACCAACAGATATTAGAAGTCTCCTTCCCCAACTCAAGTCTCTTCAACTCTGGTGCCCTAATTTGTGTTGCCTCCCGAGCCTTCCCTCCAGTTTATCAGAATTGAATTTGCAATCTAAATGTGTGGCCGCCTTACCCACGGATATGAGTAGTCTCCTTCCTCGACTCGAGAAACTCACGCTCTATTGCCCCAATCTGCAGTGCCTCCCAAGCCTTCCCTCCAATTTATTGAGTTTGGATTTGCAATCTTGAATGGAGGATCTATGGCTTTGAAGACACTATCACTTCCAATGATGTGCTATCTCGAGTAGTCTCCTTGATCGTTTGGAGAACCTACGATCAGTTACTTTGGCTCCAACAGTGCCTAAGTAATCTCAATAAACTACGGTATCTTTTAGATCCAGTCTCGAGCCTTCCCTCCCACCATCTTTGGGTGGCTTATATTTGCACGATTGCAAGTCGGGTTTTTCCATGGAGGATCTATCAAATTTGAAGACACTATCAACTCTTTACATCGATAACTGTGCAATCTCAGAGATTCGAGGCCTTGATCGTTTGGAGAACCTACGATCATTGTTGCTTTGCGAACTTCGACAGGTGGAGATATTACCCGATCTAAGTAATCTCAACAAACTAGCGTATCTTTATGTATACAATTGTGGTAATTTGGTTGAGATTCAAGGTGGACTCCCACCATCTTTATATGTATTGGAGATTAGGAGATGTGGATCTTTACAAAAGTTGCCTGATTTGTCAAGCTTGAAGGGACTGCAAAAAGTTGAAATAAAGGGTTGTGGGAAATTAAATGTGGAGGCAATTTCTTCACTTTGCTCAAAGAAGGGGGTCAAATTTAAGGGAGACGAGACGAATTAGAGGGAAAAATGACGAATCTGGATGGGAATTTGGATATGGATCTGAGGGAGAAGACCGATGAATAATTGCACGTCGCTCTTGAAATCTTCTTAATGCCCGACCACAAATCGCTCTCTTGTGTGGAAACGTCAAACAAATTGAGGTAAGTCCTTTCTTCTGGCAACATATTTTCCCTTTTCCACAATCGATCTCTTTCACTAATATGAACAGAGAAGCCTCACATGCACATTTTAATGACCTTTTCACGAGCTGACATCTGTAAATCTGATGAAGGCATTGAAACTATGTTACCTCCATTTTGGTCTGGTTCTCCTTGGTTTTATGTTTCCTAGCTGGAGTTATGCATCTCGATTGCATTGTTTTTATTTGATAAGTAACAAATTATTAGAGATCCTTGTCAATTTGTTGTTTCACATATATTGAAGTTGATAACCTCCCTTCACAACTTCGTTATGCTGTAAACAATTAGATGGAATGTGTGCTGGAAGGTCATATAAGTATGATTCTCATCCTGTAAATTTACAATATAACCAACTCATTGTTGCAACTGTGAAGTAGACAAACCCTTTGTGCCAATATGCTTATGTTCAGTTTATTTTCCCAGAAAGGTATGCTTCTTACTGGGATTTGCAAATGCTATGGAGAAGTTATAAAATGAAGAAAGATGAATTTCACTTGGGTACCGGCATCAATAGTTGGTGCATGCAGCACAACTTCCATCTTTGACAGGAGAGGAGAACTATTTAGTTTCTCTAAGGTATCATAGATCATCTTGTAGTTAAGGCTAAATTTCAGTAATTTCAATGCCTACTGCCTAGGACATATGATAAGTCTCACTGGGGTCAAAAATCATGTAAATGGACTTTTGTGTGATCTCCATTTTTGCCTATATTTTCTAGAAATGGTTATGCTTAGGTGATTATCTGTAATAGAAGCATTTCCATTCACCTCAAGTTATACTAGAGGATTCTTTTAGGTTTTAAGATTGACAAGAAGTGCTAAGGGAGACATCTCAAATGACAGCCTTATTGCCGGTTTCTAATGTTGCTAAGAGGAATTAAAGTTTGACAAACTTACAAAAATCTTTATGTGCAGGGAGTTGTGGCTAATTGGGCAGCTATGCAAATGAATACTAGATAGAGGAAAATGAAGATGACATTCAAAGTGAAGTTTTTCGTCCACTTTACAGTTACTTTGGGAGTTGATGCTTGGAAATCTGAAGAAGGTATTGAAATTAGGGTACCTCCGTACAGCCAGAGGGTTCTTAATTATGTACAAATGTATGTTTTCTTTTCCTAGTTTGGTTTGGCTTTTTTAGCAAAATTCTCTTTGGATGGTTTCTCCTTGCTTTTATGTTTTCCAGCTAGAGGTATGCATGTTGATTGTATCATTATTATTTGATTTATGACAATTCATTAGAGATCCTCATCGATTTGCTGCTTCACATATTTCAAAGTTGATACCTTCTGCTTTGCATTGGAGATAGCTTTGCTATACCGTAGACAATTAGATGGAATGTGTGTTGGAAGGTCATAGCATTATGGTTCTCATCCTGGAATTTTGCAGCATAATCAACTCATTGTTGCAATTGTGAAGAAGACAGACTTTTGTATTGATATGCTTACGTTCAGTTTATTTTCCTGGAAAGGGTGTGCTTCTTAGTGGGATTTGCAAATGTTATGGAGATGTTATAAAATGAAGAATGAGGAATTTCACTTGGATTGCGACATCAAAAGAAGGTGCAGCAAAGCTTCCATCTGTGACAGGAGAGGAGAACTATTTAGCTTCTCCAAGATATCATAAATCATCTTATAGTTGAGGCTAAATTTTAGTATTGTCTGTGCATAGGACATATGATAAGCATTGACTTGGGGTCAGAAATCATATAAATGGACTCCTGTAATCTCTCCATTTTTTCCTACATTTTGTAGGAATTGTTATGCCTAGGTGATTATCTGTAATAGGAGTCCTTCCATTCACCTCAAGTTATAGTAGAGGATTCTTTTAGGTTTTAAGATTGACGAGAAGTATTGAGGGAGACATCTCAAACCACTGCCTTTTTGCTGGTTTCTGATATTGCTGAGAGGAATTAAAGTTAGCGAAAACTCACAGAACTTTTGTGCAGGGAGCTGTGGCTACTTGGGCAACTTTACAAATGAAGACCGAATGAAGGACGTTGAAGGATGACATTTAATTTGGACTGTAATCCCTTTTACAATCTTGGGTTGGTAAATTGTGTATTCATCTGTTGAGAGCCAAAAACTTGAAGATCAGTGAGGGAAGTCGTTGCCTATTGATGAAATTGTTAAATCTGTTTAACTTGATATGAAGTTTCAGTTGGATGGTTAGCCCTTTTTCTTCAGAGAAATCATTAGAACAGGTTAGAGGGATTTATTTTGCAATTTGGGGCATCATACGTAATGTTTTTGGGGATAAAAGGTTTATTTATGCAAATCAGATTGTTTATTAATCTTTTTTCGTGGGGCCCTAAGAATGAATATTGCTTTTCATCTAATGAGTGTTCTCTTCATTGATATGCAATAGAACTTGCTTATTAGTACCCAAATGTTCTTTTAATAGGAAACACTTGAAGGGCTTGTCTGGACAGGGAGAAGTATTGGGTGCGCTTTAAGTGGAGTTCAAGGTAGTCTTAGTTGCACCTGCCAAAACCATTTTGGACCTTCCATGTGAAAATGGTGTTCAAGGTAGTCTTAGTCATGAGTATGATGGGCACTCACTCACAGGAAACACGAATTTCGGAATTCATGGAATGGATGGTCTTAGAAAGACCGCTCTCACCAAAATCATCAACAATCAGCTTTCACATTCACTGTTGCTTTCTTTCTAACACCCATGAAACTTTAGAACTCAAGGGCATTGAGTACTTGCTCAATCAACTCATTCTGCATGTCCTCAAAAGGAAATCGACAGAAATAAGTAATTTTAATGAAGGGATCAAGATAATGAAAGATAGGCTGTCTAGTAAAAAAGTTCTCGTTCTTTTGTATGATGTTGATCAGAAGAATCAATTGAATGTATTCATGGGTAATTGTGATTGGTTTGATGGGGAAGCAGGCTTATATTTACCACTAGAAACAAAAATGTTTTCAATGTTGATGAAATTGATTGGAAATACAAACTTATTGTTATGGATTTCAACTGATCTCTTTAAATTTTTAGAAAACATTCCATGTAGAAGTGGAATTGTCACTTTGAAGAAGTTGGAAAGAGTTCTTCATGCAGAAGTTAATGGTAAGTTGAAATAAGTCACAAGGCATTAGATGATGGAAAAAAGAAAATCTTTCTCAATATAGCTCATCTTTTCATCGGATATGACAAAGACATCATGGTTCATGTTGGAATGAGCCTGCATATTTTCTAGAAGAAGCTATTGAAGTCGTAGAGAACATGTCCTTGATAGCAAATCTTGAGGATAACAAGATATGGATGCATGATCAGCTAAAAGGTCTATGAAGAGAAATCACCTGTCAAAATGGTGGTATGAAAATAGAGAAGTAGAGTAGACTGTTGAATCACTAAGAAGCATTAAATTTGCTGATGAGAAGCAAGGTAAAATTCTGCTATGATCTATTTCCAAGTTCAATAACACAAGTAATATGCCCCTTTAATTTGGAGACTTATTTCTATTACTCCATTTTCTTTAGCACCGTACTCATCTACCGCACTAATATTTAACGTCCTGTAATGCTATGGGAGGATTTTACTCGACCTTCATAAAAAATGAACTGGAAGCCTTTTGGCGGGGGAAAGACGAAGTCGAAGCTCTTTGTCTCAAGTTTGACCATCGATGACAATGCAGCCAGGCCTTTTGGAGACTTTCCAACCTAAGATTCTCTCAAGTTGATAGTGTAAACTTGCAGGTTGAACTTATGGAAGACCTTCGTGCACAAATGAGGCTTTTCTTTGACACAACATTCCGTCGAATGTTCTTCCAACATGTAGTTTCCAGAAGAAGTCACGTTTCCTTCCCGAATTGCGATGGCGGGGATGACACTCCTCCCATATTCAAAATAACAATTTTTGCAGTAATCTCAGTTTGTCTTGGAGCAAAGTTACAGAGAAATGGGATCGTTGGAGCCACATTAAGCTATGATAATGCTGTGGATCATCTGTTATACATTGTGTTGTATCTCGATTAGATCCAAATCTTATCTTAGCAAACTCTTTCTTTGGCAGATTGCAAACTGATTATGCGTCATGGATCTAACGTGTTGCAAACACTTCTAATAGAACTCCGACTATATGTTAATTTAGAACGACTGACCAGGAGTAGTTATGTGAAAGCTTGGTCCAAATTGACGATCCATTGGTCAGTTGAATCACTTAGCTTCCTTAAATGTGAAGCACTACAGGAAACTTTGCAACCTACTGGATAAGCTTGAAAAACTAGAATCTTTAAAGGAACTCCTGATTGATTGCACATCGATTAGGAAATCCCTGAATATCAAGCATTGACGGATCTTAAAATTAATTGTTCATCATTGAAGATAAACAATTACGCAACTTCCCATCAACTAGAGCTCTTACAAGCCTTGAATACACAAACTGATGCTAGTATTATTATGTTCAAGTGCATTAATTTTGTTAATTTACATGATGGTCATTAATGTGAGATCTTTGGAAATTGCTAGTTTGTACTTTAGATTTGAGGCCAATACCCGTGCCTTATAAAATTATACTTTGTTACAGCTTAAACAATGAAGGATATAATCAAATGTGTAGGCTGTAATCAGTTATAAAAGATCTTTCATTCACCTTTTGATTATCCTAAAGGAGCTTTAGGTTTTTACACTGATAGGGAGAATCGTTCCCTGACGAAAGTCCCATATGATGATTTGAGCTTTTTCTCTGGATAGTAAGAGATGGAGTCTTTCTGTGCAGGTAAACTATGGCTCTCAATTAATGCTTACAATTAAAAACCAGCTGGCCAGGTAAAGAAAGATACGAGTAAGATGACAAAACAGTATTTCTTTCCCAACAATTTGGTATTATACTCTAGCCTTTACCGTAATGTACAAACTCTACCTAATCATATAGTGTCAAGGACTTGGTCTCTTGCACAATGTGCTTTAAACGGTCATAATAGGCAATATATGCTTTGAAATGAAGAAGGAAATTTAGTTTTTCAAGAGTTTTTCAGGTTTCCATTATTGTTAATTCCTACATATCAGGAAAAAGCAAAAAAAGAAGTTAAAAGCTTACAACTCTTGTTCCAAAGGCTGATTAGATTATTGTTATAAATCAATGTCAAGACGAATAGAAATTGTTTACCTCCTGAAAAATAAAATTTAGCAGAGTTTGCCAGTGGAAATGATGCAGGACAAGGTCATCATCTGTTTCCAAGATGGCTGATTTGATAGTTCATCTGCATAACTAGGCCAGGAAAAAGTTGAAGTACTTTGGCCAAAAAATCTTATGCGCCAATGTGCTTGTAGCATAAGGAAAGGTTACAACTTGAGAAGTGGTCTCTCGAGACAGTCTTTGTTTCACCTTATAAAACCGGTTAATTGCCTAACCGTGCAAGTCTCACAGTTCCAAAATTTCGCCCATCTGCTAATTTTGCGAAGTTCAACACGAGTTCAAGCCCCAAAAAGGGGGAAAAAAAAGGAAAATAGCTGCATGATTCAACTATGAATAGCTCAACTCAGCATCCACACATTATGTCTGGTAAACAGCCACAGGCCCAAGATTAGATCGACAGACAAACATGCGAACACATTCATTGAATTGAAATCCTGGAGTTGTATTTACAAGGAATTCAACTTTGTGCTATTTATATTCAGAGTGAATTTGAGTAGAGCTCCTATGCATCTTCTGATGCATATGGACAAAAGATCGATGGAATGTATTTCATGACCGAACTTCATCACAATTTTCCCTAATGATCCATGATAAACCAGGTGCTGACCCAGGAGCATTTCAACTGAAGTTGCTCTTGGCATCAGAGTCTGGAGCCTCAATGCAGAAGGAGAAGGATTCCTAGAAAGCATAAGATTTCCTTTGACATCTTTACCTCCATATTCCGTCAATAGTGCATCCACAACGATTTTGCATGATCCCCATGTCTCAGCCATTAATTCCACACTATAGTAAGACTAAATGGTCTACAATGTTGTTCCATTTACTAATCTGAAGAAACACACCCTCATCAGTTGTCCACAATATTCCTGGTAACAAATGGATATTCTCCAGAACAAGCTGATCTATCACACGAATTATTGCATGTAGCATGATAAATCCAAAAAAATAATTGCTTGAACAAGTAGCTATGACTGAAACTAGCTCCTTACTTGCTGCATCATGGATATTCTCCAGATGTATCCCAATCTTTCTTGAACTGATAGACCACCAAATCCTATACTATACAGCCATACCTACAACAA
The DNA here is from genome assembly GCA_016097485.1 of Eucalyptus sideroxylon x Eucalyptus melliodora. NCBI lineage: Eukaryota > Viridiplantae > Streptophyta > Magnoliopsida > Myrtales > Myrtaceae > Eucalyptus > Eucalyptus sideroxylon x Eucalyptus melliodora. Next base: position 49,688,128 of record CM027831.1, read on the forward strand.
AGGGAAGATTATAATTACATGTGAACACTGTTATGAGTATGATTAGTCACCAGAGAAGCAGGTGGAATCAAATCATTTTCACATTATCTCACATCAATATGTTTATCTGTGGCTATCTTTGAGCTAGTCACCAATAATTACAAGCATTAGTGTACATACATAATTTAAGAGTGTATAATTGCACAAAGATTAAGACTAGGTAATCACCCATCACACACACACACACACACACACACACACAACACAAACAGAGAATACACAGCAAACATTATACGTGTCTTAAACTTTGGAATTTGTATAAAAGACTCATGATGGCTTTTGCAGGAATTAGAGTTACTCAAATATTTTTAAAGGTCATGAGTCCTACAAAATACCCTGCTTTGTTAAGAAGATAAACAAACAAGACAGTTATAATTTATACGCTGAATACAATGTTGGAATATATGAGACTTCACTGGCTATATAGGTTGACAGAAATGCGAAGCAAACGTCAAATTCAGTCAGCGACAATTCCCCATAATTTATTTGATATTCTGACAAGAAAAAGCTATACCTATCTAGGAAAGTGATGATATGTCTCCTATCGGAACCAAGAATAGTATGGAGGCAAATGAGGCACAACAACAAGTCCAGTAGTAATTAGTAATGTTATTGGCACACAGTCACTGTAGTAAGACAAAAACACTGCATTGCCAATTCGAGGTTGTCCAAATGTTAAAACCTGAACATTCCATGCTTCATGATTGACCTGGAAATGAAGAGTTTCAGTTATATAAGTAAATCAAGCAAATGCTGGTCTGGAAAAAACAGCTTCAGCACACAAAATTAGACAGCCAAATAACTTGAAAATTAATACACAATGGCCCTTTCAAGATGGGAAAAAACACTTTGCATCGATAAATGTATTACATTTTACATACAAAGGTGAACAATAGAGTAGCCTTTTCTCTCCATAGAGGTTGAAGGTCTAGCATTAACTCCATCAAGATCCCATCCATAATTTTCCCAACACCAAACCCCACACACAACAAAACCAAACCCACCCTCAGCACCAAAAAAAGGTGTTAATAATATGGAATAGTGAGATTGGGTGTGAATTTACAACGGAGGCACAATTAATTGCTTCCACAAGAAGCACTTGGATGTTGGAGGGGTGAGTCACATCCTGGTAGTAACATAAACATTCCAGGATCATGGTGAAAATGCCCCTTGAACTACAAAACTTACTGTCATAAACAGCAAAGGAGAAACTAAATCTAAAAAAGGATCATGACGCATGGGCGTGACATCACAATTGGCTTGAAACAATTTTCAGCAAGAAACCAGAAAAAAAAAAGTACAATTTTAAATCATTTAGAAGTGTTACTACAAGATGCTATACTTGCTACTAATACTATAAGAAAAGGTATAGTCTAAAGTTCATGCAACCTAGATCATATCATAGGCCACACAATCATTTGTATAATCAGACTCCCAAGATAAAGTTTAACTCTAAAAAATCATCACTTGTCATGGAGATGAGAATCAATGGGACATGAATTTGGATTGAGTTCCATTTCTGGGACCAGTTGTGCAACAGGTGCCTAGACCACTCTGTCCAATAAAGCTGAGAGAAAAGGCATAATTTAGACATCTTAGAATTGGCTCCAGCCTACAACATATCTGGCTCTGTAGTCCAACTGAAAAGGAGCTGCTTCTTTTCATTAGAGAGAGACAGAGACAAAAACAGCACACAAAATGCATATTTAGGATCAATATATAATCTATCTTCAAATGTATTAGCACTTCAATATCACATGACATAAAATATTCAAGTGCTTTAAAAAGTTATATGTCCAGACCATAAGCATATCAACAATCCCATAAACTTTCCAGCAAGTAAACTTTGTAATGATTAATTGGAAGTGGCTTCAACCACTATATTTAGGTATTCAACCAACTTGAAGCTCCATAGCTTAACAGGTAAGACTCAATTCACACAATTAGATACTTCAACAATTGGTGGTTTGTGTAAAGGGCTGTTTGCACCCCATTCTGCTTGTGTTTTGTCTGTGGGTTGATTTACCAAAAACGAAAGAAAGCAAGATGCTGTCTATAATGAATTGAAAAATTAATTATGAGAGCAATGGAAAGTTCAAGATCCACATAAAGAGCCTAGACTCTTCAACACAGATTTGGCAGAGAATTCCAAATGACTCTTAACAGATTATAAACTGGATACTTTGGAATAACACATTAGGTAAAAATAAAATAAAATAAAATTCACAAGTCCCAACTACAACAGTTTTTTGACTGTCTTACCACAAGATCAAGTCCACAAAAGGATGCCACAGCCCCTCTCACAGAATGCTCTATCAAGGGGTGTCAGTGGTTCAGTTTGGTTTTTCTTGAAAAACCGAATTGAACCAAACCAATAGGGTGCACGCTTGAACCGAACTGAACCTCGAACCCAACCGGTTCGGTTTGGATCGGTTTTTTTTTTTTCTATTTTTTCAGTAAACTCTAATATTAAAAATCAAGCGCGACAAAACTCAAGAGGCAAAAACCCAAACATGTCAAATGCACCTCCAATGAGCATAACTATATAAACAGCCAATCCATAAAGCAGATCTTAAGCATCAAGAGCTCTAGTATCAGTCTTCATTCCATTCAAGATTTCATGACTCCGCCCCAACCATATTCAGATTCCAATAAAAAAATAACAAAACGGGGGTCAAACTTTTGAAGGAAAAAGACCAGCACTACCCAGCCCCAATAAACTGGCATTGCCAATTTCATCACCATATTAAACAGACCCATAAATCTTCCGTTTCCGTTTTCCAGGTGAACTACTCAACCCACCAAAACAAACGCACAGAACTCCCAACCGAAACCACGGAAAAAAAAAAAAACTTGGACCACAATCGCCAACAGAAACCCATAATGGGTCCTTCATCAAGCACTGTTTCGTCCGTCAGAAAAAGAAAAAGAAGAAGAAGAGAGAAACTAGAGAGATGGAGCTTGGAAGCGGTTGGGGGTTACAGAGGGGAGAAGCTCGAGGACGAGTGGGTTAAAATAGAGAGGGAGAGGGGACCAAACTCGTTGGTTGAGCTTCACTTTGGGGAGCGAATCATCAATGCACAGAGGGAGCGAGAGATGCGAATATGTGTGTTTTTTCTCCTGAGGTTTCTTGGAGCGACGAATCTGTCTTGAGTACCCAAGGCCAAGAGTTCGCTTCGAGGAGAGAGAGAGAGAGAGAGAGATTCGAAGGAAACGAGAGATTGAGAGCATTTTTTACTTTTGACGGCTTTCAGAGTGAATATTTTATTTGGACGGTTCAATCCGCTTCACCGAACCGGACTGATAAAATCTGAATCGATAAAAGAAAATCTGGTTTTTCTCATTATCCGAACCGAAAATATATGAAATTTTGATTTGGTCACCATGGCGTTGATGTCATAAATTCTTTTTTTTTTTTTTTTTTGATCCCAAAAATATATGAAATTTCAGTTCGTTTTTCAATTTGCTTTGAAGGTTCTAAACTCTAGTCATCATTGGCATTAAGGTATATAAATTCTTGGCTCTTACAACAGCATCCAAAATCAGCATCCAAAATATCAGGTCAAATTGTCATATCGTGATAAGCATAATACAATCCACAATGAACCTAAACAAAGCTTAATTAAGATAGTTTGTAACTCAATCCAAATTAGAATTATCAATGGCTTGCAAGAGGCTAATAATCTCTAGAACACACCATGGCACTGGCATGCTGAGGTAGTTTATGTCGAGCAATTTCAATAGAGATCTTCAACCCAATTTTATATGCTGTAAATATAAATATAAGTAGCGACAACATTAAGGTCCATGGTCACCCCAACATATGCCTAAAAATAATATATATATATATATATATATATATATATAAAATTTATAAATAGAGAATAACAAGGATATGCAATTCAAACATAAATGTGTCACAAGCATAAAAATTGTTAGTTAGTGACTACGACACGAGTTATATACCTAGAAGTAATGCTGAACACGTATTATCAATTCATTGAATCCAAACCTCTACTTTTAGATCAAAGGCATTGATAACCAGTTTAAAGGGACAAGGACCTGAGTGCTAAAACGGCGTTGTTTTGGGCTCATGTGATAAAAAAATAATATAAAATTAAATAAATTAAATTTAAAATTAGATTTAGTTAAAAAATTAAGAAATCAAATTTAAAATTAAATTTAGTTAAAATATTAAAAAATAATAATTTTAAGATTAATAAAGTAAAAAAATTAATAAATTAATAAAAAGGGGCGGTGGCTAAGGGCAGCCTTAGCCACCACCCCCCCCCTTTTTTAAAATTTTTTTAATTTTAAAATTATTATTTTTTAATTTTTAACTAAATTTAATTTTAAATTTATTTTTTAAATATTTTAACTAAATTTAATTTTTATATTATTTTTTACCACGTCAACCCAAAGCGACGCCGTTTTTGCATTATTTGCCACGTCAGCATGCAAAACGACGTCGTTTTGGGTTCACTTCGCCGGAAATTTGTCGGAAAAATGCCACGTCAGTCTTTTGGCCGGACTTTGGCCGAAGTGGCACTTAAGTGATCCGTTTTTCTTCGAATGTGACACTTAAGTGTACCTTTCGTAACTTTTGGCACTTAAGTGTCTCTTTGTGCCAACTTTTGGCACTTGAAGCGTTCTTATCTCCCAATTTAAAAGCTAGTAAAAGGAAGCAGCTTATATGCCCACAAAATGTCCTCTCAAGAATTAGCCATTTAGTGCTAAGAATCCATTCTTCAAGCAACCTTAGCAAAAATGTCGTATTAAAACATATTAAATTACCTTGGTCTTTCCATCACATCTTGGACAAGTCCAACTATTAAGTTATGGCAAATTTGACATGTAAACTTGCAAAATAAAAAGCTTTGCATCTAATTACAATTTTATTACTTTGAAATGGTGAAACCTGAAGGGTAATAGCAACAAGCTATGGGTAAATGCAAAAATCTTTATAGAGAACACTTACGACAAATGCATACTCCACCAAGAGTGTGATTATAAACAGCTATATGAGCCTTGGAGCTCACTATAAGTTCTACATTTACCAGTTAAGAAAATTTTAGATTGAAAATGCAATCAAAAGTTCATCCAATTACAAGCAATGGAGCAAGTTTCTTATGTCTTTAGTAAGCCATTTCAACAAATTAAGTGAGAAGGACACTTTAAGGAAACATCAACTCAAAACAACATTTCAGTATATTTCTACTGCCCTTCGTGAACTTAAAAGAGCTATATATTCAATGCAATGCGATGAAAGGGGAATAAGTAAACATCATGAGGCTCCTCTTTCCCATAAAGCTACCCCACTGAAACCTACAAGCTACATTCCATTCGACTAGAGAAAAGCTGAATAGTTGATAGCTAATCACTGTGAGATACTTGACAAAATTTAAACCCTAAGTAGAAACAACATGATGAGATCCATATTGAACAAATATATGGAAATTCGATTGATTTGACCATATCAAAAAGGACCACGGCATAAGGGAAGGGCCATGACCCATGGGCATGATGTCACAATCAGCTCAGAACAATTTTCAGCAAGAAACCAGCAAACAAAAATGACAATTTAAATCGTCCAGGTGTTCGGACAAGATGTCATATTTACTATTAATTTTTTGAGAAAAGGTTTAATCTAAAGTTCATGTAACCTATGATCCTATCATAGGCCACGTGAATGTATGTACAATCCGAGTGGAAGACAAAGTTGACCCTCACAAATCACAACTTGCCATGGATAAGAGAATTAATGGGTGGGGTGGGTACCATTTTTATTACCAGTTCCACGATAGGTGCCTTAAAAACTCTGGACCACTTTGTCCAATAAAGCTGAGACAAAAAACATAAGTTAGACATTTTAGAATTGGCTCTGGCTAATAACATATCTGGCCTGTAGTCCGACTAAAAAGGAGCTACTTCTTTCGATTAGAGAGATAGACAAAAACAACGCACATAACACATATTTGGGATCATTAGCACTTCAAGATTACATGACAAAATTTGAACTTCAGGTGCTTGCAAAAGTTACATATCTAGACTATAAACATATCAATAATCCCATAAAGTTTCTAGCAAGTAAACTTTGTAATGATTAGTTGGAAGTCTTTATCCACTATATTTAGGTATTCAACCAACTTAACAGGTAAGACACAATTCACACAACTAAATACTCCACAATTGTTGGTTCAATTAAAGGGCTGTTTGCGCCCCATTCTGCTTGTGCCTTGTGTCATGCCCCGATTCTCGAGCGCGTGCCCATCTCTTGATAGTCAATATATTTGCGACGTCCCAAGACGCGTTGCCGACCCATTCATTTTATTGCATATGCGAAAGCGAATTAAACACCCCTGACAACAAACAGCATGAGATAGGAAAGCAGGACAATCACATCAAACTAACCACTTTTATACACAAGCTGAGTTTATACACAAAGGTCTACAAAAATGTTGCTTTTAAAAAGGAATTGTTCTACGACCTACTAGTCATATGCGTTCACAGGTCCTTCAGACTCCACCGGCTCCGGGGGCATAAGGTCCTCTACAGCTCCATCAGGAGAGTTAGTTGTACCCTCGCCAAAAGCGGCATTGACAGCCACTGCAGGGATCTCAAAACCTTGGGGGGGACCCACCCGGTATCCATTGAGTCCATTGTGGAACCACGCCATGAATTGATGAGGTACCCTCTCAAGTAGGCTCTCGTCGACCTAGATAATGGTCACGATTAACTCATAAACTCAATGACTACCAAAGATCTGAACATCTATCCCTCGCTCAATAATAGCTTGCAGCTGTCCAAAACATTCTAGAGGAACTGCCAGCTAGGGATCTAAAAAGATTGAGCTCACGACGGGGTAAGACAATATCTCAGCAAGTTCACCTCTTGAACTCTGACTAGGAAGGAAATACTCCTAGGGGATCCGAACCACACGGCCACACAATCACCGAGACTTACCTTGTCTCAAATCTATCCTGCATATCAATACAGTTCATATCACAGCCATAAACAATATTCATGCTCAAACGTTGGAACGTCAACACTTTCATCTCCATAAACACAATGGGTCCCGCTTATAAGGCCAAATTGTTATGACACATCCCATTTCGTGCCACACGATTTTGTTCCATAATCCAGCCCGTCAATTTCACTCAGCAAGTGTTCCAATTGTTAATCACGGCCACACACGGGCATGGTCTACTCGAAGTTCGGCTGTCTTTTGGCGTAGCCAGGCATTGTCTCACCCCATTGAGCACGGCAACATCACTACGTTAATGGCATTCCATAAATGAGCATCGCTCCAGTCTCTACTATGACCGGCATCCATTGATAAGGCATCCCATATAGGGGTAACGTCTAGCTCAAGATCTCGAGACGCGTCCTCATAACCATTCATGCACCCATCCAATTCTCGGCCAAGACATCATGCTTTACACTCAAATGTCCCAATTAAAATAACATACTTGGCACATTTTCTTCATATTAAAAACACACGGTAAAAATAATCGTGTATGAGTACACGATCAATTTGAACCAGAAAAACTGATATACTTCCTTTTCAAATCTCACTATTTGATGTAGTATTTAAAATCATTTTCGATGTCAACACCTAGTAATTTCTAAATAATTACCAAATTTTCCAATTTTTGAATTAAATACTCAAAATTTCAATCACCACTCAAATTACACAATTTAACACTCAATTGTAGAAACTAAGCACACCATTGCAATCAGCACGAAATTCCAGTCACCAACTATCCCAGTATAATTTTCGGAAAATATTAAATAATTAAATAAATTCCAAAATTAATTAAATAGTTCAAATTAAATGCAATAATTACCAACTTAGGCCGGAAACGCTAATCTAACCACCTAACATGGTCAATTGATTAATTAAATCACTAATACAATCTAACTAACCACCTAAACCTTAATTAGCATAAACTAATCATCCATTAAGCATCATTAACTTCATAAGCATAGTTTAGCAAGTAAACTCACCGGTTTAGCGTTCCGATGAGTTCACGATGACAACGACGCGGAGGCGGGCGATAACCAAGCCTGCGGTGACACCAACCAAGGCCCGAAAGAGGACCGAAATGGCCCACGAAGGCTCATGGCCCTTGCTGGCTTTAGCCATGGACCTTGGGCCAAAGGGCTTGCTCGAGCGGCTGAAAGTGGCAAGAAGGGGTGGCAATGGCTGTAGCGGCTCAGGCGGGGCTCGATGGTGGCAGACGGTGGCTGAAATGATGATGGCGAGGCTCCAACGGGTTGGACAAAAGCTCGACGGTGGCCTAGGGTGTGACCAGAGGCGAGACGATGCGGGATGAGCGGATGACGCGCGTAGGGGACGGTGCGGCTAGGGAGCGAGCGGGTAGCTGGCGATGGCGGGTAGAGGCGATCGACGGTGAAGGGGGACTTTTTTCTGGTTCTCTCAAGCTCTCAACAGCACACACATGGAGAAAGGAAGGATGAAGGGGAAAAAGATGGGCTGTTGGTCGCGCGGGGGGGGGCACCAATGGCCACAAAAGTCTCCCTAAAATATCTAAACACTCAACACACTTGGCCCACCACCTTGGCTGTCATCCATGGTCTCTTGGCAGCCCTTAAGCTTCCTCAACATACTTTCCAAATGGTCCAAAGTTGTGCTACACCCTTGGCCTACAAATTTTGGGCAACCTCCATCCAATTCGCTTCAATTCCTCTCCAATTGGACCTAAATTGGAGTTCATAAATCCATCCGAGATGCCATCGTCCCTCTCATAACTTTTTCTCATCAATTTGTTCAACTTGAATCTAAAAAATGGGACTAAAAATGGTCCATTGAATTTTTCGGTCTAAAACAATCCTACTTTGAATTTTCGTCAAAAATTCCAGTTTGTAGAAAAATCTTCGGAATGTGAGTCAACGTTCCTAAAATTAATCGTGACATGACAAAACTTTCAATTTCTGAAATCGGGTTCAAATTCGCGGTTAATTTTAATTTGACGTTATTTTAACGTGACCTAACCTAGCAGGTAACTTTTAGGAATTTTTAGTGTATTTGACCTGTGGTCGATTTTTTTTTAGCTACATTGTACATCTTCGACACATTGGCGACTCTCAGTTGTCGTGAAATTCTCGAGGTTTCAAATATGGGCATAAGGTACAGAAATGATAGAAAAATCAATATAGTGCCGTTTGATAGAAATTTTGTAATTATGTGAAATCACCCACACACTAATCACATACCTCTATCGAATCGATCTATCTCTAGTCTCTAATCGATTTGACAGTGCCGTAATAACCCTTGCAAATTAGCACAGTCGAGTAGTCGATCCCTAGTCAAATTCTCAAATCTATTGCCTTTAGATTCCTTAACGGCTTCACCCGATAGACTAGTTATCCCGTGAGTGGCCAACTCATGGAAAAGAACTATAGGCGTGTCGATGAAAAGCTCAACTTATTCAATTGAAAACGGAATCTGAGAATCATGATGTCACACTTTGTCTATGGGTTGATGTACCCAAAAAAGAAAAAAAAAAAGAGAAGAAGATGCTAACCAATTGTAAATATAATATGAAGCCATAGAAAGTTCAAGATATCCAGAATCTCCAGAGCGTAGACTCTTCATGGTAGAGTTCGCAGAGAATTCCAGTAACTCGCAACATATCATAATTAAATACATGGAAGAACACAAATAGAGAAGAACCAATATCTGAACCATAACAATTTTTCAACTATCTTACCACAATATCAAGTCTGCAAAAGGATGCCATAGGCCCGTCCATAGAATGCCCTGTCGCCATGATGTTGATGTCTCCATATAAATCCTTGGCTCTTATAACAACACCTTGAGTAGCAGGTTGCATTTTCGTATTATGATAAGCGTAATAAATCAATGATCAACCTAAGCAAAGACAATAAAATAAGACTATAACTCCAAATCAAAAGTATCCACAACTTGCAAGAGGCTTATCATCTCTAGAACTCACCATGGCACTAGGCATGCTGGGGTAGTTTATGTCGAGCTGTTTCCAGTAGCGATCTTCAACCCAATTCTAAATGCTGTGGAAATAGATAGAAGTAATCACTAACTGAAAAGCTCAAACAACTTTTTTAAGAACAAATTTAGTGAAGTAAGTGATGTTCTCATGACTCCATCTAAAATTACAAGCACATAACTTTTCTGTCTCCATGGAAATGATTCGCTATTTTCCCTTCTTATGGACATCAGACCTATGTGCTTCGTGTATGTTTTCACAGTAGGCTACTCTTCTTAGCTTAAATTTTCAGCAAATCCTTCACATGTCAAATGTGAGGAAGAATTGCTAAAGTTAATATGCATACCTATGTTCTTGAGTACCTTTGCAAGCTATAAACGCAGCATTAAGATCCTGGCCACCATAATATATACCTATAGGTAATATATATATATTGATTAGAAATAAAGACAAAAAAATAAGATGAAATTTAAACATAGAGGCATCACAAGCATCGCAAGTTGGCAGCCATTGCGACGCAAATTATATACTTGTAAGCAGTGTTGGATGTCAAATATTAGTTCAATGACCTTGAACACCTGACTTCAGATCTAAAGGCATTAATAACCGGTCAGAAGCTAATAAGAGAAGGCAACATATGCCCCTAAAGAATTGGCCATTTAGTACTGAGGACCTATTCTTTAAGCAGCATTAGCAACAATGTCATATTAAAACCTAAGGCTCCTCTTTCCTATAAAGCTACTCCATTGAACCGACAAGTTACGGTCCATTACTTGACTAAAAAAAAGCTGAACATTTGATAGTCAATTACTATGAGATACTCCACCAATTTAATCCCCAAAGTAGAAACAGTAGGTTGAAATTTTTGTGCCGAACAAATATAAGGAAATTCGATTGATCTGACCCTATTCCAGTGGTAGCGTCGATCTAAATTCAGTAATCCAAGAGCTTAACAAAACCAACCAAATACAACACAACATTGTCAGTCATATATGCTTTGAAAACATCCAAATCTACACCAGAGGAATCATTCAGCTATAGTATGCCCCACTCAATCAAGCACTACAGGTCCACAACATGGTCAACGATTCCCCCCATACCTGAAATGCCTAACCCGCCAAATTCATTGCACAAATCTCACTTCCCCCAGGCTCAAAATTGACGTACTCAATACTAGAGCCTGTCCATATGAACCTTATCACGATCCAGACTCCCAATCCGAATCAAGTCAAAGGATCACAACTGTAACTGATTACATGAACACGAGTTGCAATGAAGCATGATCAGAACCACCATCACCCTCAACCACGACCTGTTTCTCTCCTCATTAAGGGGACGAATCGAACAGCGTTGTGGAGAAAAAACACGATATAGCGCAAAAAAAGAAATTCCAATTTTCGTCACCTTTCCATATAAGCAAAACAATCACGCGTGATCAAATGGCGCGATTGCCTGGCGCAATGGAGAGATCGATGGCGATCTTTGTCCGTATTGCTCGAATTCAAACCTCGAATCTTGGTCTTCGCAGCGTTCGTTGACACTATAGCGATTCCCGCGACGGATGGCCATCGAAAGCTCCGGCGACTTGGGGGGTGGGGTGGGGGGAACGGAAGGAGGGGGATGATGGATTTGCCTATTTTCCTGATTTGCCCTCGGGCGCTTGCTCTGTCGGCGGGCATATTTGGTGTCGCGTTCGGTGATTTTGTCGTTTCCATGAGGGCAATGAAGGAAGTTTGGCTAAAATGAGATGTGCTCCCGGACAAATTTGCGTTCTCCCCGTCTCTCCTCTTTTGGCGCTTCCTTTGATGTCTTTCAAATGGGCACTTGGACTCGGCATGGTTCAATTAAGTCGATGTTACTTATCCATTCATGGATATTGGTGGAGGTAAATAAAAATATGATTACTCTATTATGATCGCAAGCTTCTTGAGTTAAATATTTTCAATTCCAAGCTCGAATCAATATCAAATTAGAATTATGCAAAAATTTTCTTTGAATTCAAAAAGATATGATTCAACATATGTGGCAAACGAGCTGAGCTTAATTATGGATTATGGAACCCCCCTCTCTCGGGCTGAGAGAGAGTTTGACGTATCAATTCTTGAATATTCGTTGAAGCTTATATGGAAGTGGATTCAATAATTTTTACTTTTTTATAGATCAAATGTAAATACAATAGTTTGAGTGGACTCATACATTTACCGATGGATCGAGTGGTTATAACTCAAACAAGATATTTTCTGACAGATATAACACTTTATGTAACAGCAAAAATGGAGAAATCGTATTGATCATCTCACATCTTTTTTTTTTTTTTATAAGGAAAAAAGAAAATCGCAACCCATTGTGACTCAGGCAGGGAGGCCAAGTCGGATCACCCCCAATCCTCGGGAAGCTCAACGAGTGTTGTTTCTGGTGAGGTTGACCACTCGTACTAGCGCAAAACGATTGACTCACTTGAGGTTGCCCTGTGTGTGGCGACGGTTGCTACCATCGTTGTTTTTGCCGTTCTGTTCCAAGATCACTTCCAGAGAAGAGTGAAAGCAGCAAGTAATATCACTAGAGAGGGCAATCCAAATAATGATATTGCCATAAAACTATGGGGCAGCGTGAACGGAGAAATGATTTTCAATAGAATGATGAAACAAGGATAAGATGTCCCTCAAAAGTGTTCTTACTAGTAGATGAATCTAACGCTGGATAACTCAGTTAGTACCTCCTCTCAGAGGACTTCAAACGAACAGAAAGTATTGTAAGAACAACTGGTGTGAACCCCCGACTAACTGGTGTGGACCCCCGACTAATTGGCAAAGGGGTGCATGATTTTTTAGGGAAGTTATCTCGACTAACTTGCTAGACGTTGACGTTGTTTGATTTCATGCTGGTTTTAACGGACAAACATCAACAGTCCCTATCTTAGAGGGAAAATACATCTACAAGCTACCAAGATGGAAGGAAAGTCTGACATGGATTTCTGCCTACAAAGGGATTGCTGCATGACCTCAATAAAGCATATGCTTGAATGTCAAGGACTGAAGAGTCTACAAATTCTCTGTGCTTGACATGGACTCCTGCCTTAATTGAGTATTCCGCAGTCACAGAAATTCCAGGCCTTGCGAGTCTGGAAAGTCTTAGAACTTTGGAGCTGAACAAACTCAACCTACTACGCAAATTGGATGATCTGAGTGGCTTGAAGAAACTAATGGCTTTTCTTTTACATCATTGTGGTAATCCGGTCAACCGAATTTGTTGGAAAATTTATGGATCTCCACCAGTAACTCAGTCCTGAAGTTTCCTAATGTATCGACATTAAAGAAATTAAAACGGATAGGCATACTTCACCATAGATGATTTGGAAATTCAGCACATTATGGAGTTGCTTGATCAAACTTGGCGAGTTTCTGCAAGAGAGAAAACAATGGATACCTGCTCTATTGAATACTTTTTTCTGATAAGAAGTGCCTCCTATTCCGTTACAAATATGAATTACCGGGAGATTTATGCAAATTTTTCCCTTCATGTGCACTTCGCATGTTGACTTCTTATATGGTTTTGTAATTCTATACACCCTTATTCAGATCTTCTTTGTTTTACTTTGGTTTGGTTAAGATTTTTCAGCGGCTTTGAATTGCTAATTAACTTACCCAGTGAGGTCGAGTCAATTTGTATAACTTCTAAGTGCATTATCTTGTCAATTTACTATATGGTGATTTATCGGAGGAATCCTTATAATTGTTGCTTCATATTACTAAATCTAAAGTTGTTCGATGCCCATGCTTCACGCAGGAGAACGTTAACTCCATCACACCGTATAGTATAAATATTTGTATAACTTCTAAGTGCATTATCTTGACTTCTCAGCACTGAGGGCATCACCTCTACAAGAATAACCTACTCAAAAATGCAATGTAAAGAAGATAAATACTCTACATCGATTAATGCATGTCCAATTTGTTTTTCGGGTAGAGCATTGCTCTTAAGTTGGATTCACATGAGTTGAAGAGAAGTGCAACAATTCTTAATTAAATTAAAAAATGTTTCCCATTGCATGTGGACTTGTTTTGACATATCCAATGTTGAGGTAAATCTGGAATAATAACAACCCAAATCATTTAATTTCCAATTAACAGAAGTGTGGCAAAAAAATTTCTAATTTTAAAAATTTAACATGGAATTGTCTCACGTGACTGCAAGTTCTTATCCTTTCACCTCTTCATTTCTTTTTTTTTTTTTTTTTTGGTAATACATAATCGAAGCATTAATTGAGAGAGTGAGAAGCCACATCTCTGGAAACATTATCTGAAATAGAGAACTCGTACTTGAGATTGGGGGGAGTCAATATTCTTTGTAATTATCATAGTCATTGGAGAGGCTCCACTCAACTTGTGCCGGTCATTGGAGAGGCATCCGAATTCAATCGTGAATTTGGAAATGCTAATTGAGTTGGATTCCAAATGAGATCTAATAGGTCACGTGAAGTTCCATGAGCTTATTCACCGCACTTTTTAGTGGCTCAGAGTTTTAATACAATACTCACGAATAATATTTGTCATCTACGTTGACACAAGACTGTGCTTATACATTAGTTTTGCGTGCTCTAGTTTAAAAGTATTTTGTATAATAATCAGCAAAAAGCATGGATTTTGTGTCTAACAACAATGCTTTATGAGGAGCAATTTATTGACACTAACGAGGGGTTAAGTGCGACGGATGGTTCAATCCGAAATAAAAGTGATATTTTCTTAATTTGATTGATCGCCAAGGGAGTGCTTCAACGAAGAACAAGCCCAATAATTCCATTTGGCTTTATGCTTTAAAGTCAACTCTGTGTCTTGCCCAATCAGCCCATTAAACTAGAGTGGTCAGAGTTCACCTTAATTAGTATGGGGGAAATGATATTGGTTGGAAATTTGATGTTCGCTTTTGTTGACCTAACTTTGAATGAATTATTTTGGGGGCAAAAGTAGATTCTCATCCCAAAATTTTTGCACCACATAGTGCAGTAATTTCCAGCATTAAGAAACGTAAATAATTGTTGACTTTGACAAGTCGCAGTGATGCTTCGAGGAACCATACTTACTGACCAAATTTGCTGCATAGTGGCCCACGACTCTCTGCATATTCACTTAATCCTTTTGCTTCTAAGTTCAATGAGCTCCCAAAAAGTCATTCAAAAAAATCTTACTTATAATTCCCTAATGTTCATGTGGTGAAGGAACAAAGGTCTTGATAGTTAAGGCCCATATCTGTACAAAAAGTCTTTTCTTTTCCTTTCAAAAGAGTAGGAGTTAGGCAGTGGGATCCCACATCCTTTGAGCTAGTAGAAAAAGCTCAGTTTTGATTCAAATAGAAGGAGTCCGATTTAAAAAAAAATTAGTGACACATAATCAAATGTAAAGCTATCGAATGAAAAATTTGATACTTCCCAAGTGTCTTTCTTAACTCATCGAATCATCCTGATTAATAATTTAATAACATTTTTGCACCTCTGGATCTAGCGAAACTTTACTTTCTATTGTGAAACATGGAATGTTTAGTAATCACAGAATTGGTATGTCCAGAAAAACTTTTGTCTTATATAGTTTAGCCAATCATGTCATCAATCAATAAAAAAGCCGGTATCATCTAATTTAATTAAAAGGAAATGAAACGTGCCGTATACATATAATTTTGCAATGCAGCAAAATACAATTAGTAGATTAAAAATTGCATGAGATAGGAGAATATGATTTTGATACAGATGCCAACAATCTAAAACCTAAGCTCCCTGTGCCTCATCTTAATGTGGTATTAGCATTATCTACCTCTCTCAAAAAGAGAAAAAAATCAGACATAATAGCACCTGGGCGGTGCAAGAAGACTGAAACCAATGATTGACCCAGGTCAAGGACCACATAGACTTGGCCTACGAATAGTCCATCATGGTGAAGTAGCTTTTTCAAGAACCACCTTTTCCCTGCTCTTTCTTTTTCTTGTGAACCGGGCACTTTTTTCACCACACATCTTTTCCTTTTATTTTTATTTTTAAAAAAATCAAAAAAATTTCTTTTCTTTTTTACATTTTCTTTCTTTTTCTCTTCTTCTTTGGTTGATTGTCGGCTAGTTGGCAACCGGCCATAAGCAAGCATGAATCTAGCCACAGGCCGGTGAGGCTCCACCTCACCTTGCTTGAGCTTGCTCGAGATTGTCACGTGAGCTCGGGGCTCGGGGTTGGGCTAGGCTCAAGCTACACCCAAGGTCAATAGAGATCAGCGAGGCTTTGGCATGGCTTGAGCCCCGCTTTGCTCGCTAGATCTGGCGAGGCCTAAACTTACCTGACGGCCTAGAGCGAGCATGGGCCTCGAGCCTCGCTTAAGGTCGCTAGAGATTGGTCAGCTTCTAGTGACCTTAGGCAAGGCTCAAGCCTCACCTAGATTGCTGGCCTTGCCATAGGCTGGCGAGGTTTGACCTTGTTGGTGTTTGGTGAGCTAGAGCCTTGTTGGCATGTTGCGAGGATTGAGCTTGTCTGTGGCTAGTCGCATCTATATTCTCTTCTTTCTTGAACTTTGGAGCTAATGGAGAAAGCTCAATTTTGATTTGAATGGAAGGAATTTGATTTTTTTAAAAAAATCTGTAATGAGACTTTTGGAGTTTCATTGCTAATATAAAATTTTAATGGAGTATAATCAAAGGTAAAACTATCGAATAACAAATTCAATCTTCCATCAATCTCAATTAAAAGAATTTGATATTTCCTAAGAGTCTTTTTTTTAAAACTCATTGAGCCATTGTGATTTAATAACTTCAATCTTGAATTTTTTTTTGTCACACTTAGAAGTTATGTTTAAAAAGACTTAAGAACTTATAAATTCCGAAATGGAATATTTTTACACCTTTGAATCTAGAGGGATTTTTTTATTTTCTATGGTGGAAAATGGAATGTTTAGTTACCGCAAAATCGATCTAGAAAGAGTAAAATACTTGCAAACAAACATCATCTATCTAGAAAAACCTTTGTTCTTAAATGGTCCAGCCAATCGTGTCATCAATCAATTAAAAGAGTCAATACCATCTAATTTTACTAAATGGAAGTGAAATGTGTCATTTACATATAGTCTTGTATTGTATCGAAATACAATCACTACATTAACAGTTGCATGAGATTGATCGATGTGGATGCCAACAATCTAAAACCTAATCTCCCCTCCCCCCCGCCCCCTCCCCCAAAAAAAAAACACCATGTTGTCCTTCTCCAGTATCAATGGGTTTCAGATAAATCAAAATCTGTACCGATCAAAATCCAAAGGTCTTGTCCGCGTTGGTGCATTCACATCACTCATGCAATTGCCAGCAACTTTAAGGAGGTCTTTCAAAATGACCAGAGGCATGGGGTTTTTGATGTTTTTGGACGGGTGTGAGTAGGACAGTGGGGTTTGTGTGATTGGGAGGTTTCTATCTTCTTCTCATATTTAATTATGACAAATAAAAAAGAAACTTCCTTTCGACATCTAGACTCATGTATATCGATGGATAAGATGGGCTCCATGGAGAATTCACCTGATCTATCGATGCACAAGTTGGATTTATATGCATCAGTGCATGGACAATACTTGCTTGACGGATAGGGAGGGAGAGAAAGAGAGCTGTAATATGCAAGTGTGTAGACATTTATGGAGACACGTGTTGTCAAAAAATCCAACGAAAGATATATTTATAATATGTAATTGGTTTGGTGTGAAGTAACCCCACAAAAGCAAGATAATTAAAATTCAATAATACAACAGGAATGAGAAAATTATTTTGTTTTAGTCACCGAAAGCAACTCAATTGCTCCCCTATCTCTCTAGAATTCCACTAATTTTTATTTTTTTTTTCTTTTGGAATTTGAATTTCACTAATTTATTTTCCCAACAATCGTGCTGCTCTCCCATCGGAGCACAAGCTTGGACAGCCAATCAAAGGAGGCAGCTATTCCATTGGGCTTTAGCCCATCAATCTGCGACTCTGTCCGTGTCTCTCCTGCAGTGGGCCAAAGGATGAATCAGCAAAGCCCATAAGCTTCCTCTTTGCTTGGCGCGCCGAGAAAATCCGGGGTTTTCTTCCAGAGCTGCTGAATTAGCCTTCGCTTCCGCCGGAGCTGCTGCTGAAGTTGGGCGCGCAGATCTCGCGAATCCGTCCTCCGAAACGCCACCGCAGTGCAGCTGATCGCTCCCTCCGTCGAGCCCCGGCGAAGGAACCCGCCGATGTTTCACCTCGAGAGCTCCTTGCCGCAGTCGAAGCCAAATCTGAGGTGAGTCTCCAAGGCCCCACTTTTTGGTGTTTAAAAAGAACCCTGGCATTTTCTCAGCTTTGACAGGCCGCAGTGAATCATTCTTAGTACAGAGATCTCATGGCTTTGGAGTTTTTCCTATCTCTGGCTGTCGCTGCTTTCGTTGCTATCGTGTTTCGACTTTTTTTTCGAAGAGGAGATCAAGCGAGATCAACGGAGGAGAGTGCAAAGAGACGGCGCGCGTGTGAAAATGATGGAACAGCACGAGGCGCTTCTTCCACTCACGCTTCAACAGAAGGTCAAGAAGTGGCTACTTCATCAGGATATGACTATGAAGTATTCTTGAGCTTTAGAGGACCAGATACTCGAGCAGGTTTTACCGACTTCCTTTACACTAGTATGATAGATATGGGAATCCGTGCATACAAGGATGACGAAGATCTCCGAAAGGGAGAAGAGTTTGGCCCAATCTCTAAGCAATTGAGCAATCGAGGATCTCAATACCTATCCTTTCTAAAGGTTATGCCTCTAGCATATGGTGTCTCAAGGAGCTAGTCAAGATGGTCGAGTGCCGGAAAACAAAGGGACAAAAGATTATGCCCATTTTCTATGATGTGGCACCTGCAGAGGTATGATACCAAACTGGGGGTTATAAAGAGGTCTTTGATTCACATAAAAACAAAAACCGACATGATGAAGGGACTATGCGTGAGTGGAAGGCTGCTCTCGAAGAAGTATCATATCTAGACAGATGGAACTTGCTCAACATGCACAACAGGTGATTGCTTTTAGCATTCCATCTCATGTGCCTTGGATCATTAAAACTCATTGCATTTCATATAGTTGCTTTTCTAGATTTGTGTTAACCTTGTTGAGATTGAATTCTGTGTTATTGAAGTTGTACTGCAAAAATCATGCTAAGTGATGGCACAATCCCAATTTTGTCTCATTTTATTCCAAGCAACATTTTTTTTTTCCATTTTAGTTCATTCATCAACTATAAGTACCAACGCTAATTCATCTACAATGGAATAAATCTTTTAAGATCACTTTTTGATTTCAATTTGGCCTTGTCAAAACTTAGTTTAATTCAACACAATTTCCTAACTCATTGTCTTTTGCCTCCAACAAACACTAGGCGAGAAGGTGAGTTCGCAAGAAAATTTACCCAAGATGTTTTTAATGAGTCGAAAAGGCCTTATTTGGTGTTATCAGACTACTTGGTCAATGTCGACAACCATGTGGATGCAATCATGGAAATGATAGGTGTTGGGACAAGTGAAACACGAATTATTGGAATCCATGGGATGGGTGGTATTGGAAAGTCGACTATTGCCAAACTGATCTACAATAAACTTTTACATGACTTTAGGAATTGTTGCTTTCTTCGCGATATTTGAGAAACATCAACAAGGAATGGTATTCAATGCGTGCAGAATCAACTCATTGGGGACATCCTCAAAACGAAAAGCATATATATAAAAGACATTGATGAAGGGACTCAGACCATTAAAGATAGGTTGTCTAATAAAAGAGTCCTCCTTCTTCTCGATGATGTGGAAAAATATGATCAAATTGATGCACTTGTAGGTAAGCGTGATTGGTTGGGCAGAGGGAGCAAAATTATTATTACTACAAGAAACAAAGATATTCTTGAGGTTCCTGAAGTGGACTACAGTTATGAGCTTAATGGCATGGATCCTGATCAATCTCTTCAACTATTCAGCAAACATGCCTTCAAAAAAGATTCTCCTTTGGATGAGTATATCGGCCAATCCAAGAGGGCAATAGGCATTGCTAGAGGTCTTCCACTAACTCTTGAGGTCATAGGCTCACTTTTATGTCGCACTAAAAAGGAAAATTGGGATCTCATGTTGAAGAAGTTGGAAAGTGTTCCTCATAAGACAGTCCAGAGTACGTTGAAAATAAGCTATGATGCATTAGATGTTCGACAACAACATATATTCCTTGATAGAGCTTGTCTTTTCATTGGATGTGACAAAGCTAATGTGGTTCATTTCTGGGATGAATCTAAATTTTCGGAAGAAGCCATAGAAATTCTACGGAGCATGTCTTTGATAAAAATTGAAGGGTACAATAAAGTGTGGATGCATGACCAACTCAGAGACCTTGGAAGAGAGATAGTTCGTCGAGAAAGTAACATGAAAATAGAAAAGCAAAGTAGGGTGTGGGATTATAAGGAAGGATTGGATTTATTGAGGCGACATAAGGTAAAATCCCTGCATATAAATTCTTTGTATTTATGGATTTGTTTTTCAGAAGATAAGCCAATTGCTTTTTGTGTTGTCTAGCACCATTACGACTTACTCAACCAATACTTTATTAGAGTAATGATAATACTCAACTCAACCACTTAATGCAATGGACTTGAATAAATGGGTTTTCCTTCAACTCTTTTGTTTTTAAATGTTTCTTTTGGGCAGGGACAAAAGGAAATTGAAGCTCTTCGTCTCAAATTTGACCATGAGCGACGGTATCATTTTACCTATGAGGACTTTTAAGAGCCTATCAAATCTAAGGTTCCTTGAAGTTGATGATTCGAAGGGAAATTTTGGTGCAGAGGAGACGCTTCTTTGGCATCGGCATGAATTGCCATCAAATGTCCTTCCAACAAATGTTATCCAAGAGAATTTAGATCTTCTTCCACAATTACGGTGGCTTTCTTGGCATAATATTTCCCCAATGTTTAACATAACAAATTTCTCCATGGAGGATCTGGTTATTCTTGATCTATCCGAGAGTAGAATTAGGCATGACTTGAAGGGGTGGAGTGACATGAAGGTACGTTTTATAGTAGACAACACTTATTATTTCGTCTTATTATATTCAAAAGTAATCTTTGCATGATTCATCTTTTATAGATGGTGAAGAATTTGAAAGTTTTGAATCTGTCCTGTTGCCAACGCTTGAAGAGAACTCCCGTCTTCTTTGCTCATTCAAATTTAGAACGTTTGATCCTAAGAGGCTGTGATTTATTGACCGAAATAGATAGGTCGATTGGTAAGTTGAAACGTCTAGTTTTCTTAGAGCTAGGCTCTTGTGTAAATCTTCAAAGGCTGCCGAACGAACTAGGAGATCTTGCGTGCCTTGAATACCTATCTCTGGAATGGTGCGAATCATTGAAGAGCCTTCCGGATACAATTGGGAATTTGGAATCACTAATTGAGTTGAACTTAAACCATATGGGGATCAAAGAACTACCTGATTCTATCGGAAAATTGAAAAATTTGAAAGTAGTTAGTATGTGGAATGGTGAAATAAGCAAAATACCCGATGTCTTTTGGACTATTGAGAAGCTTGAAGATATATCAGGCTGTTGTGGCGACGCCCATGTGAAAATTGGCGATTGCATCCCCAGGAATCAATCGCTATGGGAATTGCATTTGTCGGGTGTGGTTATACTGGCACTGCCGAGGCTTCCTGAAAGTCTTATCTATCTAGATTTGATTGACTTGTACATGGACGTGTTTCCGGATCTCTCAAACCTCACTAATCTAGGAAGATTAAAGCTGGGGTTTGGCCGCGTTTGTACCGATGGGCCTCTGGAAGATCCTGTGCCGGTGCCGGTAGTTAATCCACTGCCGCAGTGGTTGGGGAATTTAACCAAACTGTGGTATCTGGATTTGCGCTTTGATTGTCGGACCGCCTCCACAATAGACGACCTTAGCCTCCCTCCTCAACTCGAGTCACTTTGCCTCTCCAGGTGTGATCTGTGTCGCCTCCCGAGGCTTCCCTCAAGTTTGTACTACTTAGATTTGAACGGTTGCCGCTCACTTTCCTCGACAGAAGATCTATCGAATTTGAACAAACTGTCATCTCTCAAGATTACGTGCACTGCAATTACAGAGATCAAGGCCTTGGTTGTTTGGAGAACCTATGAAGTTTGTTGCTTCATTGTCTTCGACAGGTGAAGATATTACCTGATCTGAGCAATTTAAACAAACTAAGTCGTCTTGGAGTATATGATTGTGATAATCTTGTTGAGATTCAAGGTGAACTACTAGAGTGTTTGGATAGGTTGAGTATTTCTTCTTGTGGTTCGTTAGAGAAGTTGCCTGATCTATCAGGCTTGAAGGAACTGCGAACGATTGAAGTGCGGAATTGCACGAAATTAATTGTGGAGGCAATTTTCGGCTTTGCACGGAGAAGTCAGGCGGATTTGTGGGAGAACCTACGATATTTGCGTATTGGTGACCTTGAACAGGTGGAGATACTACCTGATCTAAGTTATTTAAGCAAACTAAGGAGTCTTCAAGTAGATTTTTGTCATAATCTGGCTGAAATTCAAGGTGAACTACCACAATCTTTGGAAAAATTGAAGATTTCTGCTTGTGAATCTTTACAAAAGTTGCCTGATTTGTCAAGCTTGAAGAATCTGGAACAGGTTTACATAACAAGTTGCACGACATTAAAGGGTAAGGCAATTCTCGGCTCTGCTCAGAGACGTCAGGCGAATTTGTGGGAGAGCCTACTATATTTGGGGATTTGTGGCCTTCGACAGGTGAAAATACTACCTGATCTAAGTGCTCTAAACAAACTAAGACATCTTTGAGTATCAAACTGTGGCAAGCTGGTTGAGATTCAAAGCGAACTACCACAATCTTTAGAAAAATTGGAGATTTCTTGCTGTAAATCTTTGCAAAAATTGCCTGCTCTGTCAAGTTTGAAGGTGGAAAGAATGGAGATTTCTTCCTGCAGATCTTCAGAGGATTTGGCTGATCTGTCAAGCTTGTTTGGGCCGCAAATTGCTGTCATCGTACGTTGTCGAAAATTAAATGTGGAGGCAATTCTTGGCTCTGCTCGGAAAAGTCAGGCGAACTTGTTGGAGAACCTACGATACTTGCAGATTCGTTGCTTTGGACAGGTGAAGGCACTACCTGATCTTCGTAATTTAAACAAACTAAGATGTCTTCAAGTAGAAAAGTGTCCTAGTCTGGTTGAGATTCAAGGCGAACTACCAGAGTCTTTCGAAGAATTGGAGATTTCTTCCTGTGGATCTTTACAGAGGTTGCCTGATCTGTCCAGCTTGAAGGGACTGCAAAAGGTGGTAATGAAAGATTGCATGCAGTTAAATGTGGAGGCAATTTATCGTCTTTGCTTGGAGAGGTCAGTCGAATTTGTGGGATAAGACGATGAATTGGAGTGAGAAGACGAATCTTAATCTGAGCAAGAAGGCGACGAACCTGAATCTGAGCAAGAAGACGACGAATCTGATCTAAATCTGAGGGAGAAGACAGCAAATATGAACATGGATCTGAGGGAGAAGACGACAAATGAGTGCACATTGCTTTTGAAAGCTTCTTGATCCACGACCACAAATTGTTCCGTTGGGTCCAGACTTTAAATGAATTGAGGTGAGTTATTATCTCTGATAACCAATGTTTTCCTTTTTTTTGGCAATAAAATTCTTTCACAGATATGAATGGAGAACTTTTACGTGCATTCTTTAATGACCTTTTGTTCATGCTTGAAAATCTGATGAAGATATTGAAATTATGTTACATTCATTTGTACAACCAGAGTGTTCTTAATTATTTGCAACCATCCGTTCTCTTTTCCTGGTTTGGTTTGGCTCTTTTAGCGATGTTCTCTTTGGATGGTTTCTACTTGCTTTTATGTTTCCCAGCTGGAGGTATGCATCTCGATTGCATCGTTTTTCATTTGATACGAACAAATTATTAGAGATGCCAGTCAATTTGCTGCTTCACATATTTCAAAGTTGATAACCTAGCTTTGCATTGGAGATAACTTTGTTATGCAGTAAACAATTCGATGGAATGTTTGTTGGAAGGTCATATAAATGTGGTTCTCATCCTGGAAATTTACAGCATAATCAACTCATCGATGCAATCGTGAAGAAGACAGACACTCTGTATCGATATGCTTATGTTCAGTTTATATTCTAGGAAAGGTGTGCTTCTTACTGGGTCTTGCAAATGTTATGGAAAAGCTATAAAATGAAGAAAGACTAATGTCACTTGGGTAACGGCATCAATAGTTGGCGCAGCAAACTTCCATTTGTGACAGGAGGGAGGACCTACTTAGCTTCTCCAATGTATCATAAATCATCCTATAGTCAAGGGCTAATATTTCAATATTCCTGGTGCGTAGGACATCTGATAGGTCTCACTGGGGTCAAAAATCATGTAAATGGACTCTTGTGTGATCTCCATTATTGCCTACATCTTCTAGAAATGGTTATGCCTCGGTGACTCTGTAATAGAAGCCCTTCCATTCATCTCAAGCTATACTGGAGGACTCTTTTAGGTTTTAAGTTTGACAAGAATTGCTAAGGGAGACATCTCAAATGACTGGCTTTTTGCTTGTTTCTAATGTTGCTGAGAGGTTCAGAGTTTGAGAAACTTACAGAAATCTTCTGGTGCAGGGAGCTGTGGCTAATTGGGCAGCTATACAGATGAAGATAGAATGGAGGAAAATGAAGATGACATTCAAAGTGCAATTTTACGTCCACTTTATAATTACTTTGGGAGTTGATGCCTGGGAATCTGAAAAAGGTATTGAATTTATGTGCCTCCGTACAACCAGGGGGTTCTTAATTATGTGTGAAAATATGCTTTCTTTTCTTAGTTTCGTTTGGCCTTTTTAGCTATATTCTCTTTGGATGGTTTCTCCTTGCTTTCATGTTTCCCAGCTGGAGGTACGCATGTCGATTGTGTCCTTTTTTATTTTATTTATGACAATTCATTAAAGATCCTGGTCGATTTGCTGCTTCACACATTTAGAAGTTGATACCTCACCTTTGCATTGGAGATAACTTTGCTATTCTGTGAACAATTAGATGGAATGTGTCTTCAAAGGACATAGCACTATGGTTCTCATCCTGGAATTTTACGACATAATCAACTCATTGTTGCAATTGTGAATAAGCCAAACTCTGTATTGATATGCTTATGTTCAGTTTATTTTCCAAGCAAGGTGTGCTTCTTGGAAGGATTTGCTAATGTTACGGAGAAGTTATAAAATGAAGAAAGAACTTCACTTGGGCAGCGGCATCAATGTTAGTGCAGCAAAGGTTCCATCTGTGACAAGAGAACAGACCTATCTAGCTTCTCCAAGGTATAATAAGTCGTCATAATGTTAGGCTAAATTTCGGTATTATCAGTGCATATGATAAGTCTCACTTGGGGTATGAAATCATGAAATCGACCCTTGTGTGACCTCCATCACTGCCTCCATTTTCTTGAAATGGTTATGCCTAGGTGGCTATCAGTAATGGAAGCCCTTTTATTCACCTCAAGTTATACTAGATGATTCTTTTTGGTTTAAGGATCGACAAGAAGTGCTAAGGGAGACATCTCAAACGACCGGCTTTTTGCTGGTTTCTAATGTTGCTGAGAGATATTAAAGTCTTAAGAAAATTACAAAAATCTTTCTACGCAGGGAGCTGTGGCGTTTTTGGGCAGTTGTATAGATGGAGACCCAAGCAAAAGGCAGATGATGGATGAAACTTGAGGCTGACCGTATTCCCCCAACCCTGAAATGCCTAATCCGCCAAACTCACTAAACAAACCTCACTTCCCCAGGCTCAAAACCGACGTACTCGATACTAGAGCCTGTCTATATGAACCTTATCACGATCCAGACTCCTGTCCGAATCAAGTCAGAGGATCACAACCATAACTGATTACATGAACCGCGACCTGTTCTGCTCCACATCCTGCAAGAGAAATTTCAATCTCCGCAACCTTTCCATATACGCAAAATGGTCGCGTGCGATCAAATGGCGCAATCGCCCGGCGAGATGGAGAGGTCAGTTGTGGTCTTCGCAGCGTTCGTGGACTCCGTAGCGATTTTCACGATGGATGGCGATCGAAACGTCCGGCAACTTGGGGAGAAAGGAAGGAGGGGGATGATGGATTTACAAATTGCCCTTATCTGCCCTCGGGCGCTTGCACCGTTGGCGGCCATATTCGGTAAGTTCGGTGATTTTGTCGTTTCCGTGAGGGCAATGAAGGAAGTTTCGCTGAAATGAGACGCTGACTTTATGAATGGTAGGAGAAATTGAATCTGGTGTGTGATCGCATACCTATATCTGCCTTTTTCTCTTATGGCACCTTCGGCTTGAGGAATGAAATTTCGAAAGTATACCTTAATATAGATGGTAGTTTGTTACTCGGTGTTGTCTCACTTTCTTCAACTTTTGATTTTTACAATTGATATACAAAAGATTTTAAAAAGAAAAAGAAAAAAGCTCAGCTGAACCGAGAATGTTGCAAGTTTTCTTTTTCTGACATCGGAATTAACTCTCTTTAACTTTCCCGTCTCCGCCGCCCGGTCCGGCTCCACTCCCCCCTGGGCCTCCGGCGCCTCCTCCAGGCCCACCTCTACCTGTGCCCTTTTTTGGCTCCACTCCCGTTCCCTCCGTCTCCCCTCGTATGGCGCTTCCTGTGATGTCTTTCAATTGAGCACAGCAAAAGTCACAAAATGTCATTTTAAAGATATCAAAAAGTGTGAATGATTTTTTTAAAATCAAATTTTATAGAAACCAATCTTCAAATCTCTTCCTTATTGGTGACGTAAACACATCAATCCCTCATTTGACTCAAGTCACATTTTACAAGCACAAAGCAAATTCATAGATCACTCTTTTTTATCGGGTTGATGCACCACTCATTCACTTTCAAAGGAGAAAAGAATAAAATTGAACATGAAAAAGTTAAGAGTCGCCATCCAAGCACGATGACCCAATGATGGAGGGATCATGCCATCTTTTGCTAATTTATGAGTTCAAATCATGTCGCAAGTGAACATTTAATATTTCAGATATTCACAATGTCGTGTGAAATTTTTTCAAGCTTTTACCATATTAGTTACAATGATGGGGTTGCATACATATAGATAGAATGAATGGTCATGACTCAAACGAGATATTCTGTAACGGATACAATATTTTTATGTAATGATAAGAATGAATAATCGTATTGAACATCTCCTTCCTGCATTTTTTTTTTTTTTAATTTATCAGAGGAAACAAATCGCAATCCATCATGGCTCGGGCGGGAAGGCGGAGTCGGACCATCCCCAATCCTCGTGCATCTCAACGATTGTTGTTTCCACTGAGTTGACCACTTGTGCTAGTGCAAAACGATTGACCACTAGAGGTTGCCCTATGTGGTGACAGTTGCTATCATTGTTGTTTCTGCTGTTCTTTTCAAAGATTTCTTCCAGACAAGACTAAGCATGAGTAAGATCAATGAAAGAGGGCAGTCCAAATAATGATGCTGCTATAAACCATTGAGTAGCGTGAACGGTGAACTGACTGAATAAAATGATGAAACAAGTATACCTCGGTTAGTACCTCTCGGAGGACTTTCACATGAACAAAAAAAAAAAAATGTTTGCAAGAGCTACCGGTGTGAACCCCCCACCAATTAGCAAGGGGTGCATGATTTTTGGGGGAAAAAGTCATGTCGACTAACTTGCTAGACATTGACTTCATTCGATTTGTATGCTGGTTTTAGCGGCCAAACGTCAACAATCTCTATCTCAAAGGAGAATTTCCAGATGGAAGGGAAAGATTGACATGGACTTCTGCCTTCAAAGGGATTGCTGTAGGACCTCAATTCAGTTCGGTCAGGTAGACCTTTCGATGATGAAATGGTGCTGTTAGATGCTAGATTTCAAGTACACATGAATTTAGAAAGATTGATCTCCACCACCTCCCAAAGGAGCCTGGTAAAATGGAACGTTTGAGAGAACCCTTGATCGATGGGACATCAATAAAGCATATGCCTGAATGTCCAGGATTGAAGAGTGCACAAATTCTCTGTGCTTGCCATCGTTCCTACTGACTACAAAGCCTTCAATCAGTCACCTGACTTCCCCATTGAGCTTTCTCTGCAAGGAGCTGGGATCACGAGAAGCTATCCAGCCCGACTGGATCCCTTGTAAGCCTTAAACACTAGTCTTCCAGAAACTGCAAGTCAATAAAGACACTACTGAACTCAATCTGGAATTTGGAATCACTTGCTGAGTTCGATAAATTGAACATGGACATAGAGAAGCTGCCTGGTTTGGCCGGGAACATGAAGTATTTGAAAGTATTGAAGATGAGGTTCTCTGTCATAAGAACGATAACTAGTGCAGTATGGAAGCAGGAAAAGCTACATACGTTAGTATCTCTGAGGACTTCACATGAACAAAAAAATGTTTGCAGTTTATCTGGCCCAGCAGTCTGACTGAAGAGGAGCTTCTTCATTTGATTAGAGAGAGACAGACAGAAATAGCGCACAAAACACAAATTTAGGATCGATATATAACCTATCTTAAAATGCATTAGCACTTTAAGATTATGAGACATAAATTTGAGCTTCAAGTGCCTAAAAATGATATATGTCCGGACCATAAACATATTAACAATCCCATAAAATTTCCAGCAAGTAAATTGTGTAATGAAAACAGACCAAAAAAAGAGAGAAAAAACTTTGTAATGAATGGTTGGATGTCTTTACCCGCTACGTTTAAGTATTCGACCAACTCAAAGCTCCAAAGCTTAAAATGTATGACTCAATTCACACAACTAGAGACTTCAATAATTGGTGGTCCGCATAAAGGGCTGTTTGCACCCCATTCTGCTTGTGTTTTGTCTATGGGTTGATTTACCCAAAACGTAAGAAAACAAGATGCTATGCATGACGATTGTAAATATGAATACGAGAGCCATAGAAAGTTCAAGATCCACGTGAAGAGTCTAGACTCTTCAATGTAGAGTTGGCAGAGAATTCCGGATAAGTGCTAACAGTCCAAAACTGAACAGTTGGAAGAACACAATAGAAAAGAAACCAATAAAATTCACAAGTCCCAGGCATAACAGTTTTTCAATTTATCTTACCACAAGATCGAGTCCCCAAAAGGATGCCGTAGCCCCTCCCATAGAATGCCCTGTCACCATGACGTTGATGTCTCTGTATAAATCCTTGGCTCTCATAACAGCATCCAAAAATCTAGGTTGAATTGTTGTATTGTGATAAGCATGATAAAATCCATGATGAACCTAAGCAAAGATCAATAGAGTAGGACTGTAACTCAATCCGAATCAGAAGTATCCACAGGTGTAAGAGCCTTATCATCACTAGAACTCACCATGGCACTAGGCATGCCGGGGTAATATGTCAAGCTGTTTCCAATAGAGATCTTCAACCCAATTTTGTATGCTATAGACATTAAATAGAAGTAATCACTAACTGAAAAGCTCAAATGATAAAAAGACATGACAGAATTTTTCACAGAACAAAATTAGTGAAGTATGTGATCTCCTCATGACTCCATCTAAAATTACAAGAAAGTAACTTCCTTGTCTTGGTGGAAATGATTCACCCCTTTTCTGTTCGTATGGACAGCAGTCCCATGTGCCTTGTGTATGCATTCAATGAGGCTCCTCTTCTTAGCTTAAATTTTCATCAAATCCTTTGCATGTCAATTGTAAGAGGAGAAATCGCAAAAGGTAACATGCATACCTATGTTCTTGAGAACCTCTGAAAGCAATAACCATAGCATTAAGGTCCTT
This sequence comes from Eucalyptus sideroxylon x Eucalyptus melliodora, assembly GCA_016097485.1. Lineage (NCBI taxonomy): Eukaryota > Viridiplantae > Streptophyta > Magnoliopsida > Myrtales > Myrtaceae > Eucalyptus > Eucalyptus sideroxylon x Eucalyptus melliodora. Next base: position 49,717,952 of record CM027831.1, read on the forward strand.
GGCCACCCCAACATATGCCTATATATTAAATAGTTTAAAAATAGAGATAGATGATAAGATGCAATTCAAACATAGAGGCATCACAAGCATGCAAACTGAAAGGCCACTGTAAAACGAGTCATATACTTGTAAGCAGTGCTGAAGGTCAACTGTCAGTTTGATGACTTCGAACCCCTGCTTTCATATCAAAAAGGCATTAATAACCAGTTCGGAAGCTCATAAGATGAGGCTGCATATGCCCAAAAAATCTCATCTAAAGAATTGGGTATTTAGCACTAAAGATCCATTCTTCACGCAACCTTAGCAACAATGCTATATTAAAAAGGAGTCAAATTACCTTGGTCTTTCCATCACATCTAGGGCATGTCCAGCTAAAAAGTTCAGTCAAATCTGACATGTAAACCTGCAATAAAGAGCTTTGCATTAAATTACAATTTTATTGTATTGAAATGGTAAAACCTGATGCGTAACAACAACAAGCTCTATGTAAATGTGAATTTTTTTTAAAGAACACTTATGGCTGATGCATACTCCACCAATATCATGGCAAGAGTGTGATTGTAAACAGCTTTATGAGCCTTGGACCTCACTTTTAATTCATCATTTACCAGTACATAAAATTTCAGATTGAAATGCAGTCACACTCATTCAATCACAAGCAATGAATCAAGTTTCTTATGTCTCTAGCAAGCTATAATGACAAATCAAGTGAGGGGAACACTTTAAGGAAACACTTTAAGGAAACATCAACTCAAAACAACATTCAGTATATTTTTGCAGTCCTTTGTGAACTGAAAGAAGTATTTACACAATCCAGTGCAATGAAGGAGGAATATGTAAACAACGTAAGGCTCCACTTTCCCACAAAGTTACTCCACTAAAACCTACAGGCTACAGCCATAACTCAACTGAACAAAAGCTGAACAGCTGTTATTCAATCACCGTAAGACACTCAACAATTTTTTTCCCCAAAGTAGAAACAGCAGAGTGTGATCTGTACCGAACAAATATGAGGAAATTCGATCAATCTGACCATATTCCAATTGTAGCATTGATCCAAACTCAGTAATCTAAGGGATTAACAGAAGCAACCAAGTACAACTCGACACTCATCAGTTACATGAATTGAAAGCTGCCAATTGTGTACCAGAGGGATCACATAGCTATAGTTTGCCCCATTCAATCAGGGACTACAACTCCACGACAGAGTCAACAATTCCCCCCAACCATGAAACACCTAATCTGCCAAATTCACAATACAAATCTCAATGTCTAACCTCAAAACCGACGTACTCAACGCTAGAGCCTGTCTATTCGCACCTTATCACTATCAAAACTCCCAATCCAAACTGATTACATGAACGCGAATAGCGATCACCTCTCGCCCCACTTGCGGCAATCAAGCATGTCAAAACCACCGTCGCCCTCAACCGCGACCCGTTCTGCTCCATATTCTTTACGATCTTTCCCGATTTGCCCCGGGATCTTCTTCCGTTGGCGGCCATATTCGGCGTCGCGTTCCGTGATTTCGTCATTTGCGAGAGGGCACTGAAGGAAGTTCCGCCGAAATCGGGACGTTTTACGAAGACTCGCACGGCGACGTCCTCCGTCGGGTTCTTTTAGCCAAGAGAACGAGACGTGCTTTTTTGGGGTTCGATCTTCCCTCTTTTGGAGATTCCCTCCCTTCGACGTCTCCACATCAGCATTTTGACTGGGCTCAGTTCAATTTAGTTGGTTCACACTAAATTTTAAAGAACATGCTAAATTAAAGTTAATATTATTTATCATTTTATTTATAACCATGGAGATACGCGAAAATGCAATTGGTCCATTATGGCCGCAGGCTTCTCGAGTTAAGTGTTTTCATATTCATCATTGAATTGATCTAACATGCAACTTGTTCAAATTTTAACAAAATGTAATTGAACTCAAGTGATCGACGAGTTGAGCTTAATTGTGAATTACAGAACCCACTTGTCTTGGGGCAACTTGGTATTGTGTATTAATTCTCAAATACTCTCTCTGAATACTTACGTTGAACTAGATCTTTTTATAGATAAAAGTACCCATAATTTTTTAAAATTTAGTCAATTTGTCTAAATTTTTTTGGACTATTATGATGCGAATACATTTGGAACAGATTGATGTCCTAAAAATCATGGTATCGTCATCCATAATTGCTTGATTGAATATATGAGTCATACAATTGTCGAGATTGAATACTTTACAAGTCAAAGAACATGAAATAAAAGAAAACGTCCATAAACTTTGAGAACAAAAGTTAATAGGATTTTTCACTGGGCATATGAGGAGTAAAAAGAGCGGGTAACCTCTGAAAATGCAAGTCACAAATGAATGTTTTTAAGAACGCAAATGGTGTCAATAAAGTTATTTTTATTTCGCATTTAGCTCACAAGAATAGCACAAAATAAAAATCCCAATGCGTGGTATGGGCCATGTTTGGTGGCTTTGGCAATTTATAGTTGTAGTGGCATATACTGATAAATTAGTTCACGAAACAAAAGTGAACATGAAGAAAAAGTGAAATTCATGAGATATTATTGTGAAGAGTAAGATGATCACTTTTATAGAGATCAATCTTCGAATCTTTTCATTCGAGTTAAGTCAAATTTTAACCATGCATTTTTTTTGTAGGGTCATGCACTACTCATTTACTTTGAAAAGAAATAAAACCGAGCTTGAAAAATTCTCAACCCACGCCCAAGCGTGGTAACGCAATGGTAAAGAAATCGCGCCATCTTCCAGAGCGTATAACCTCTTATCATTTTGTGGATTTGCTACCTCAAGCAGAAAGACTGGACTTTTAGCATATCAATAGGGCTACAATGACAAAAAAAAAAAAGTAGGGCAAAAAAAGGAAAATTGAAAAATCAAACTAAACCAAATTTTCGGTTCGGGTCATATTCGGTTTAGGTTGCGATTCATTTCGGTTCGGATTCCCTGAAAATCCGAATTGAACCAAACCGTCAACATCCCAAGTTACAATGATAGACTCATACACCTAGTGTTGGATTGAGTTGATATGCTCAAACGGAACCTTCCGTAACCAGTGCACTCCCTTGGTGGCGACACCAAGAATGAGTAATTGTACTTCCTAACTTTTTTATTTTATTAAAAATAAAATCGCAAAAATCGTGACCGGTGCAGCGAGGCCAGGTCGGACCAATCCTCGAGCCGTGGGTCCATCTAATGCGCAAGTCAATCCTGGCTTGAATTCCCGCGGGGGGAAACGAAAGTACTTCTCCCCTACTCTTTTTTTTTTTTTTTTTTTTTTTTGGTCTAACATAAAATTTCATTCACTCAGAAGAGCAAGGAACACATGATTCAAGGCATAACACATGGCGACCCCGATCGGTGGATACTTTTGTGCTAATATAACCTCACAGAACATATATCTATACGTATATACTTTTGTCTTATCGAGACTTCATGCTGCGCAATGCACTAGTAGAGCGGAGGATCGATAACATCTGCAAAAATGAAGACTTTTTCCCCCTTTTTTTTGGACATTTCCTTGTGATTAAAAGCTTCATCGATCACCTCACACCATATACAAAGTGGGAAACGATGGCAAAAAGAGCCTGTCTATCTTGCTCTGTTTCTGTCTTTACATACACTCGACTTCTTAAGTTGGCAAGGGCTTCCATTCGTCTGGAATGTTGTGGTTAAGATACTTGTGGTTAAAAAAAAGTAGGCTTTTGCTTTTGGTTTTCTATATTTTGAAATTAGTGTTTTACCCAAAACCGTAATTTATAAGGAAAGGTTCTTGTTAATGAATGTCTTGGGGCATTGTTAAGCACGCTTAAGGAGGAAATTTTTTATTTCCAGAGTATTGATTACACATAAAATAAGAAAAAACAATGTACGAGAAAATTGTAGTATCTTTATTATTGAGTTACTTAACAAGTGTCCTAAGGGCACTATTCAACAAAATCCCTGAGAAAAAGATTCCACGATGCCTCACATGCAAGCCGATCTTTACATATGAAGCACATAATCTATACGTCAACTGGATGCAGGAATAAAGGCATTTAAACAGAGGTAGCAAGATAGAAGAAAATGAGGGAGCGCCAGGATTTAAAATCGTAACATGCGTTATGATACCAATTTTTTTAACCCATTTTTGTCCAAAAGCTTACGCTGGAAACAAGCAAGTTCATAATGTGTGTATTGCATATTGATCTTTAAAGACGCTCTGTTTAATACCGAAAAAATATACTTCCGAGATATGTCTGTCTTAAAGATCTTAAGTTGGTCATCTCTTATGTATATGAAATCCAAATGCCTGATTGTTTTTTGTGAATGAATTTGCAGCCTGCCCAGGCAATCTGCAAGCTTGGTGAAGTATTGGGTGAATCCCTGTCTCCTAGTCATCAAGTTTTGCGCATATCTCTTATGGAAGAACTTCCAGGTCGATTATGGGAGGTAGGAAATGTCTTGGACTTTTTTACAGGAGAGGCGATGTGTAGTTTGTCTTCTAAAGTACTAACGCAATGGCATGAAACTAGAATAGCAGGAATAAAGGCTGAATTATATCACATACTATACCAGTTAAACTTATTTGCCTTCTTATGACCAAAAATAATAATAATAATAATAATAATAATAATAATAATAATAATAATAACAGAAACAGAAAATAAAAAGAGAGAGAGAGAGAGAAAGAATAAATTTCAACTTCCTTGCCTTCTCAGATGTTAATCCGTCAGTTTCTTCCTACAATATCGTACAGGAAGAGGCTCTTTTATATGCCTCAGGTGCTCTTTCAAAGTCTTGCCATCAAGCCATCTCCAAGGAAGATCCCAACGCTGCTGGTGCTATTCTGGATTTGCTATCCTCTGCATGCACAAAAAAGGACAAGAAATACTGGGAAGCGGTACTTTTAAGCCTTGATCAAGTAATTCCAGATTATTGTGTGTTCGCGAATGCAATTGTCTTCAATTAGAAAATGTAGGGCTTTTACGAGCTCTCACATCAAGAAACTTTCCAGCCGTACATTGTTCGGAAAGTGCTGTTTCAGGTCGATTTCATCTTTTTAATTCCCAACTAAAATCTGCCCCCGATCATCCCCCTTCCTCTCTAATGAAGATCTTGAATTTTTCATGGTTTTTCAGATTATAAAAGCATTTGGCAATCATGAGTTCTTCAACATGGTTTTTCCAAAATTGTTTGACATGTGCAGTTTAGGCACTTCTGATAAATCTGGACAAGCACATTCAGCAAATGATTCTGCTAAATCAGGTTCATCCATATTTCTAGCTTGTAACTGTCCAGCTTTCAGGATTTTGAGTTGTCCTGCATTGCAACTTTTGAATTCCATATCATAACTTTCTCTCGTTGTTAAACTGTGCATTTTACATGGCATGGTTGATATGTGCAGACTACGATGGAAAAGAAGATTCTTCTGTTCCACTAGAAAAAGTACTGGACTGTATCCCATCACGTATCCATGTGGCATATATTGATGATATTCTTGAAAAGAAAAATAACTCGGAGCACCTCTGGATTGCCTCTCTCTCACCTGAGTTGTCATGGACTGGTACCTTCATAACCAAATTTTTCTTAGGTAAATGCAGCATGGAAAGTGTTTCTATTAACCGTTTGATCATGCAGTCAAAATATCGGCTTTTCTATCAATTAAGGGACTCTGCTCAAGGATTCATGACATTTTGCTTGATTCTCAGCAAGCTTCTCAACATGCAAATGGAGCATCTTTGTTTCGTGACATAATTAGCATCCACTTTCTAACAATATTGCCGAGGAACAGGGTAACTAAGGGATGATATCTCTAACTTTGGTTAAGGAAAATAGCTTTCCTTTATTATGACGGACATGTTGCACTTACCGGCTTTAGAATCAGTTGTCATTCTGTTCTCCAAATTCCTTATCTGGATTCTGATCATCTGTTTTTCCTACGCAAGTTTAAGCTGTTTTCTTCGATGTTACCCAAAGTGGCAGACTGCATAGCCACAGTTAAGATAGCACAGGTATGTCTTCACTTTCCCCTTTGTGGTGGAAATCGCCTTTGCCTTCATCTTCGTCAAAACAATCTGATCTTGTGTGGCTTTCACCTAGATGTAGGATTGTAGCATTATTAAGTCCCATGCATATATAGGTGACATTACTCCAGTAAATAAGAGTTTCATTAAGTTATCCATCAAGAGTTCTGGAGTCTAGATAGCATACAGTGCCTTCGCAATGTGAAGAAGCAGAATTTTTCCTTGTCTTTAATTTTTCAAGTTTCAATGGTTCTTCTGATGTGGGCTCTGTATTAATCAGACTGCTGCGTTCAGCTGATGTTTTTCTTGGATTCAATTCCATTCTGACTCAAGGCACTAGAGGCATTACCTTTTACTTGGCTTACATTTTTTATGATGATTCCTTACTAAGTAGATCAGCCAAACCAGAGAGATCAGTTGATAGCATCCCAAGGATATTTATATATTAATCAACATAGCCATTTCTTGTATGTGCGAGCAAGAGTAAGTTAATATTTTGCAGGGATTATAGTTGACATGGAAAGTGGACCACTTAAGAGTTCTCGATCGTCTTAGATCATTCTTGCAGATGCATTTTAGATGTTCATCTTGCACTGTGGACCAATAATCTATTTGATACTTTTTCAAATTTAGGTTCATGTCAGTGCTTCAGAGTGCCTTTTGGGGATGATCACCCTTTGTAGGGAGCTTCCTTCAACGTTCTGGACAGATGCAGGTTCGAAGGGTTTGCTGGTTCATCTACGTGAGGTGGAAAAAAACAAACCAAGTCCTTGCTTAAGAGATGCATCCATTTACTAGAGACTTCTTAGAGGAAAATGTGAAAGCGAGTTGATTTCAAGAAGGGTGAGTAGAGAGTTGTAGCCACTGCAGGTGAAGTATGATAAATGGGTAAAATCAGTAAAAAGCTGAAGTGAGGAAGTAAATATAAAATGGGTAATGATCGATCTTGACTGTTTGGTGAATCAAGGCTAACACCGCCTTAGCAACCTTTTGGATAAACTGAAATGTTCGACCAAAGGAAGAAGCAAGAATTAAGCAAGCAAAAGAAGAGCTTAGCTAGACATGTTTTAGGAAGTACACACGTTGGCCCTGCATATCTCAAGCGCGGATAGATTTAAATAGATATTGCACAGGCTTTATATCTTTCATTTAATGAGCCGGCTACTTTGTTCTTTTTTACTCTCATTCAGCTCTGTACGTTCATATTAGCAAACACCAACTGAACTAACCAGTCCGATCTTCAGTGCATAAGATGATTTTTTTTTTCTGTTCGAACACGAGCATGCTATTGTTTTTGTTTTTTTCATTGTTTTTGGTTATTTAGTTAGAATGAATTCTTGGGAGCCAGAATCCCGATCCATCTAATGATTGGTGATCCGATGCAGCCTGTTACGCCTCACTAGTAAATTCACCATGAATGGAGGGACATTTCTATGGTCTCGTTCCTGAAGCCTCAACATAGACAGAGACGCAGTGCAGACGACGTGTTCATGAACAAAGATTTATTGCTGTAGTTGCAAAACACTAACACAAGCGATCATCCATTTTCCTGCTTTGACAGGAGAATCTGGTGGGGACAGAACTGCTGCTTTCACGTGCAAGTACACAGCCTGAAGGGACTGATGAATTTACATAAATTAACGCTTGTATACTGTGCACTTAGGATAGTCTGGGGTTTCTTAATCGGGTCTTTCTTACATTATAAAACTTTAGTTTAGACTGGGAGAAATTTGATGGCAAAAAGTAACGCTCTCGGTGTATGATCTTTCACATGGACTGTCTACCATCTTAACTAAGAGATTAATTTCGGTATGATGTCGTGAAATATATTCTGACATCTAAACAAACTATGTCAGGTTCCTTCATTGTAGGGTGATTCTTTCATCTTTCTTTGCTGGAGAAGATCTTTACCTCGATCCTTCCTTTCTACTTTTGAAGATACGCTTTTCTTCGCTGCTCAAGCACCTATTCTCAAAAACCTGATCATTCGATGTGTTTAGTGTTATTGCATAAAGTAAAATTTGTCAAAAATTTTGAGGATGTTCGACTCCTAGGTGAACATCTGCTGGTAAAATAATCTGAATTTTTGAAAATTGCGAGTGTTCTAAGAAAAAGGATCCAAAAGTCTAATGCTAAGCTTCTTATTCTAATGTATTAGACATTAGCAATTCAAACCCAATCGAGGTGATGATGTGAATAGCAAAGCATTTGTTTCTTTAACGTTATAACTTGTTGGGGCTTCCAAGCTTGCTTGGCTAATTCAAATGCGCTTGGATTTTGGCTTGTTAACTCAGGTTATAGCTGACCAAAAAAAAAAAAAAATCAGATTATAGCAGTAAGAGTGATAAAAGAAGACAAGAAATCGATGGAAAATGAGGAAAAAAGAAAGTGCTATTTCTTTCTATGTTTAATTACATTAAATTTGAAGGAAAAAAAAATTATGTCAAATATTCAAGGATAAAACGTATATTCGTGTGCATGCATGGCCATCTAATCAACGGAAAATATCACTTAACTTATAAATTTGATTAATTGAAAATCATCAAAAAGTAAAAACCCAAGAATATAAACAAAAAGCACCTGGATTATTTCTTAGTTTTGTATGTTGATCTTTATTCATTCTAAAGTCCTTTTTTTTTATTTGCATGTTGGGGAAAAGGACTTTTGTGCAATTATTCATTCTAAAGTCCTTTGCTAAAATATTCGTTAGAACGTCTGAAGCGAGGGAAGCCTTGAAACAGACTCAAGTTGGTCTCCTTCAAGATCCTATAAGTGTGGTTCTAGCTGACTTGGAGAGGGTGCAACGAATATCCTTAGTGGAACGCCAGTTTCTTTCCCATCGACCTAGTCACTTGCACCCGCCCTCGCACGAGGACCATCTGCCCCTTCATCTCCGGGGAAAGAGCACCACCTCCGAGTAATCCAAATCGAGCTCTCCCATCGCCAGTAACTTCGAGAGTGGGAAATCCCTATAGTTCCCATCCTCCTCATCCTCCACCGGAGCTCCGTGGTGGTCAGGGTTGCTTGAAGGAGGAATCGATGGATTGGGTGGCATCGCCAGCGTGAGAATGTTCGGGAACTGGAAGAGGGAACCGATCGAGGGAACGGGAGGCATTCCGTGAGAGAAACCGACCGCGATTGCGACTACGACCGCGCGAGAATGCACTATGATCGCAGGAATGGGAGGAGGAGGCGCTTCGATCGCCGGGGCACGCCGAGGTGTCTAGGGTTTTTTTATTATTAAAGAGATGGTTGGAAAGGGCACCATCGACATGATACGAGGCGTGGCGCTCGATAACAGTTCTTTCTTGTCACCTTCACTTTCGGGAATAGTGAATCTCCGGCGGTCAAACCAACCATCTTACATGGAAAAGGGGCGGTGGGGTTCGAATCCCCACGTCAAGCGATATTGCACATGAACACATACTCATATACCAGTATACACACGTGCTTATACGCACCCGTATACATGTAGGTAGGTATATAAGTCGGTCCACGCACACTTGCTCTATGGTTGCAAATGTCAGTCCACCCGACTCTTATTCACGGTGAATTATGGAATCTCCTTCTCTTGATTTCGAAGAGAGTCAAAAAGGCAACTAGATGTACGTATCAATTCTTGAATACTCTTGGCATGCTTATGTTAAAGATGCAATAATTTATACTTTTTAAGATAAATTTGTGTGTAAAATTTTGAGCTGAGTTGTTTTGTCTAAAATATACAAATTTATAATGGGAATACAATTAGAATTGATTGCTACCTTACAAATCATGGCCTTGTCATCTCACATGATTGCTCGATTGAATGTATGAGCTGTGGAATCATGGGGATTGAATATTTTACATGTAAAAGAATATGAAATGAAATAAAATGTCCATCAACCTTGAGAACAAAAGAAAAAGAACTTTTTGCTGGCTATTTGCGATGTAGAAAGAGGTTGTGAACTCAATAAAAAGTCACAAAATATACATTATAAGAACGCAAAGAGTGTGAATGATTTTATTTCGCATTTAGTTCACACTAGTAATAGGAATAAGAACATTAATAATGGACAATGGTATGGGCCATATTTGGTGGCTCTCGCATATTTATATCGGTAGTGGAATAGTTACAAAACTAGAGAGAAATTAGTACACAAAACAATAGGTAAAAGTTAAAGAAAAAATCGAGATTCAAGAAAAATTATTGTGAAGATTAAAATGATCAAATTTGTAGGGACCAATCTTCAAATCCTCCACCGATCGCGCGGTTCCTCAACGATTCCTGGATAAGACTCTACTGTCTTCATAAAAAACCCATATAGATCCCGAATACGGCTATATCTACCGCAAGTTCCTCTAGTAAAAAAAAAAAAAAAATCTTCAAATCCTTTCCTTTGTATAAAAGTATAGATGAATCAATTGATCATTTAACTTAGGTCAAACTTTAATGAGCATAAAACAAATTTACACACCATTCTTTTTTTTTTTTTTTTTTTTTTTTATCATATACTTTACTCATTCACTTTAAAAAGGAAAATTTGAACATGAAAAAATCGCAACCCCCCAAGCATGGTACCTCACTAATAAAGGGGCACAACAGTCTTTCACGAGTTCACAAATTGGAGCCATATGGCGAGCAAACTTTTGACCAATTAGTATTTTTAGCATTAACTATTTCATCTGAAATGACTTTTAGATTTCTAACACGTCAATAGGATTTATAATGATAAGGTCTTACATTTACAAATAAATTGACTAATTATGATTTAAAATGAATGCATCCTAATAAACATAAAATTATTACGATAACACCAACTATGGATAGCGACTCAGGCGGCGAAGCCAGGTCGGACAATCCCAAATCCTGAAGCTTGCGCGTGAGTCGACGCTGGCTTCGATTCCCGCGGCGGGAAACGAAAATCCCTTTCACCTACACTGGCTGGCGGGAAACCGCTCGCATAAAACAAAAATGAATTAAAAAAAAAAAAGCCATTTCATAAAAAAATTATAATAAAAGCGAAAAAGTATTCACAACAAAAATACGAAAAAGAGCAAACCCTCTCTCTCCCTCAAGGACAAGCAGTGACGACCTCGACCGATCGATCCGTCGATCTCCGCCGATTGCCGTGGCGAGACCCTAAAAGCAGCAGGCGTCTTCCGACGATGCACCGTCCGACGGGTCCGAGGAGGAGGAGTAGCCGCAGCTCAGCGGAGCCGGTCAACGAGGAGGAGCTCGAGGCCGTCGCCCGCGCCGCCAGGGAACGACGCCGCCGCAGCAGCTGCCGACGCCGACTGGAATGGCGAGGCAGAGGAGAAGGACGACGACGAGGTTCGATGTTCGCCTGCGCCGTTCCATACTGGATGTGTCGGGATTTCGGTGCGGTGAGAGGCCTCTCCGGTGTCTTGCGCCAGCACGATCGACCTCTCACCCAATCCGCCATGGCCACCGGATCTTCCCGAAGCTCAGGAGGTCGAGCACCTCCACGAAAGCCCAACACTCAACCCTCCTAAAATTCCATCAGGTTCGAGTGATCTGGAAGTTTGCCATCATGTGCAATCGTGACAATCGGGGAGATCGTCAGAGATGAGCTCCTGTAGATGTCATTTGGTATTTTCACCAAGCGCTTGTGACTGACCAAATTGATTTACCAATTTGTCAAAGTTTCTACATTCTTGTAGGATAAAATCTCCTAAATTTGCATGTGCAGAGAAATTAGGGGTCCCCTTCAAGCAAGGGCAGCCGATCGGACTTAGAACTAAATTCTTTGCTATCTGTGAAAGAAGAATCATGTGAATTATTGGTGTGTTCGATCTCATAAAACCGGATGCTAATAAATGTCCAGTAGCATAGTAACTCACCTTCGTATGGCTCTACCCCTTTCAGTCAATGTGTGATTCCACTCTAAGATAGATTGAGAACAATTAGATTCACCCAGGGAAAATTCACCATATCGAGCATTGGGGGGAAATAATTATTCTGAGGAACTCCAATGCAATTGTTGAAGGAGAATTGACACCCTTGGAAAACATTGGTTGGAAGAAAATTCGACACCCATGGAAAACATTGGTTGGAAGAAAGTTCGACGAGAAATCTTTCCCAAAAAACCCCCGCTTGCGTACAGACATCTTTCTTCCTAGAGAAACGAGTCCATGTTAACAAGAGAAAGCAAATGTCCATACGTCTTCAGTGACTTTATATGATGAAATAATATAGAGGCTTTTGTGTTTATCTTTGAAACATTGTAATGGATAATTGGGTTCAATGGAATGTTTTCAATAAGCAAGCGAAGATAGAGTCAACATTGAATAAGATAAAAAGGAGGATATTTGATATAGGTTAATCTAGTAACTAGACTGGTAATTAAATTGGCATAATCAAATCTATTTATTTGAATTATCGTAGTTCTTCTTTTGTCGGTGAATTATTGTAGCTAAAGTGGAGAAAATGGGTGCACCGGTGCTTGTCATGTAACTATTGCATTCGGGCATGGGTTTGCTATACCAACTTGGTCTAGTGAGGTGCGATCTACCAACTTGAATTCATCTTTGAAAAAGTCATCTGAAAGAGAGAAGTTGCATACTTGAAATCCGAAAGGAATCAAATCCTTACTGAATATGCAGTTCGGGTTCGTCGTGCCATTTCACCCCTCCAAAACGAAGAAATGAAGAGGACTGAGGATGCTATCTCACATTTTGAATCGTCTCTCCACGTTCCTTGGCCCGACACGTGGCATGTTGGGTTTCGTTCGAGCGATGTCCAGCCATTCGCGCAGGTTGCAGACTCGTATGGGCTTTCAGATGACCCCAACGCGCCAGGCCCGTCTCGAAAGCAAGAGGAGAGAACACGGGGAGGAGACGTCGTAAAATGTAGGGGTGAGCGGTTCCCGTTTGAAGGAGATGGCAAACAATTTTTGATCTAGGACTGTCCAGATATTTTGATGGATTATACGGAGGCTCTCAACCGCCGCGATTAGGGTTAGCAAAGGGAATCAAGAAAGCATCTTGGAATCGCAGATGGACCTCATTAAAAGCTTAAGGTGTTGAAAAACATGGAAGAATCCAAGCTTATTATTTCACTAGCACATTAAGCCCATACAACATTATAATATTACTTCGAGTAGCGGCATTTATTAATCCGGTCAGCCATTAATGCGTTATAAATGGAATAATGATTTTACCATCTCACTACTAGATTTAACATTGAGTAGTAAACATAAAATCCTGTTGGTAAGTCACTAATTCATTGATGGTCGTAAATTGCAAACATTGTGGCAAATTACATCAATATATCTGATCGGCAGAACAACGGACTTCATGTCCTATTAGATCTAGGGACAATTTACAGAGATGTTTATGTGGTGTGGGATAAGGTCGTAGGGAAAAGCAAATGGATCCTTTCATCCCCAAAATCCCAAAATGTGAATAAATCATAGCAATTGTTTGAATTAATAGGGTCTTGTACTCCATAAGAATCTATCTATAAACAACGTCATTCAATTAAGTCATTTTCAATTACATTTGACACAATTAATCCATGTATAAATTATAAATCTTGAAAGAATTCATCTATAAACAACGTCATTCAATTCAAATCGTTTTCACTAACATTTGACACAATCAATCCATCTATAAATTAAGTAGAAATCTTGAAAGAATCAATTCACAATAGTTTATTGCGGTATTTTGTATTGGTTTTTTTTTTTTTTTCCTGAGCATAGTTTGGTTCGAAGTGAGTTTCTAATTCCTTCAACAACTACCTCCAATAATATCAGTAACGAAGGAGAGTTTTGGAGAAAGGTGGCCAAACAAGCTTTCAGTGAGTTGAAAACGGCTCATTTGATAGTATCCAAATGCTTTGCTGGAATGGACAATGACATGAACGAAATCATGAGTATGGTGGTGTTGGCAAAATAACTCTCGCAAAAATCATCCACAATCAGCTTTTTCAGGATTTTGCTAATTGTTGTTCAAATTTTATCAAAATGCGTGTCCAGATTGTTTTTGCGGAAAACCACGGTTGTTAATTGGATCCACACGTATTGAGGAGAAGCTCTACCAAATCTTAATTGAACTCAGGAATGTTTCCAGCTGCCAATGGACTTAGTCCAACGTTATCTAATGTCTAGCTAAATCTGAAATAATATGCATATCATTTAATTTGAGATGAATACAAGTTCGACAAAATTTCATCCAAGTCTGGAGATTTACCATACAATGGTCCTGTGTTGTCTGCAAGTTCTTCTCTTTTTGCCCCTTTTTTGATCTATTATATGAGATAATCTGCAAGCATTAGCTGAGAGGGTGAAGAGCCACGCCTCTGAAAACTTCATCCGAAACAGAGAACTTTCGTACTTGAGATCCTGGAGAAAGCAACATTTTTTAATCAGCAAAGTCTATGAGCTCGCAACCTTCTCTTAGTACTATTTTAAAGTGTCGACGTTGTGCGATGTAGACCTCATTTTAAGAAATGCCTGATGATGTTGCTGTGGGCCTGTCCTAATATTTTTGTTGGGAATAACGGATCCCCGAAAACCGGATTCGACACTAAATCGAACCCCTAAATCAATACGGAAGACGAAGCCCGAGAATAACACGCATCACCAATCGTAAAGCACACCACGGATTCGAGCGTACCTTGTTAGCCACAGATTAGACACCAATGCCGAAGATCGAGGAGAAATTCTGATCCAATGATGCCAATTTGCCTTGAAGGGAAGACGGTGTCGCCGTAAGCGTTTTTCTTCTTTTTCTTGGAGGGAGAGAGGAAGAGGAACGTATGTACGTTCTTATGCCAAAAGGTGTATTCTCTCTCTCTCTCCTCCCTTTTATACCTTCCCCCATCCACGGGCCCTATTCCCGTGGGCCGGGCTTTTTGGGCCCAACATGGGCGGACGGGCCAACTCAGGCCCATCAATAAAGAAAAAATCCATCAATTTTGATAGGTCAAAAGTGAATTTTCAACCACCGTGATTGAGGCGGCAAAAAAATTAAAAACGAAAGCATCCACGAAGCCGCTGGTGGACCATATCTTATGCATTATATGTTAAACTGAAGTGCATTGTCAACTTTGAAACGGTGCAGAGATGTCACGGTGAATCATTCACCTTGACCGATTCTCGCAAACTTGCACATGGCTCTCTGCATATTTAGCCAATTCTGGCTTCTGAGTTTTGCGACTTGCAGATATCTCTATTTATAATTCTGGCTTCTTAACTTATTAATCTCTGGGACCTTTGAAGCATGCTGAACATGTGACTAAGCATTATATCCGGTGTGCCTTGCTTCATTAAACTTCGACGTGTTTCATTTGAATATTTTCTTGGTTTTTGTTAAAAAAAATTAGCATTGTCAACTTTGACAGGCTGGAGTGATGTTGCAATGAATTGTTCTTAACGACCAATTCTAAAAAAGGGATCATCAAATCACAGTAGGTGATCAAATCACAATGATAGTCATGGTGGCTGAACTGAAAGTACTTCCGCAAATACATTTATTCAAATGCAATTTGAATGTCCAGTTAAACTTGAAATAATGACTAGAATATTGGTACTTCATGTTTATTTTAACACATCGAATGAATAGAAGTATGCATAAGTTCTGTTCTAAACTCAAAATATCTGTTGTAGTCTAGGTCTCACAATATCTGCAAGTCCTTGGCAAAGACTTTGAGACTAGTCTATTGGAAAGTGGAGGGCCACATCTCCAAGATCAACATAAAAAGGAATCAATTTTCGTGCTTAGATATGAGAGGAGTCATCTTTTTTGCCCTAATCATATTTTATGAACTTAAAGTCTAGTGCCATTACATTTTTAAGAATCATTTAATGAGGACATCTTTATTTGAGATGCCTGACAATGTCGACATGTGCCTATCATTTTGATAGATTAATTATGTAGGAAGCCGATGTTGTATCCATTCTTCCCTAGTTAGAGCGGAAAACATTCCCAACCACCACAATTATATATATATATATATATATATATATATATATATATATATATATATATATATATATATATATATATATATATATATATCGAAAGCATTCATGAAAAAAATTATAACATTCAAGTCAGTATTGTATAAAAGTTATGACACTTTTAATGTTTTTATCCTGAAAATTTACCATTGATTAACCCCGCACTGTTTGCAAGTTCTTTTCTTTTCACCTTTTTTAATTTTTGTAATGAACTATCTACCAACATTTGTCGATAAAGTGACCAGCCACACCTCCAAAAATTTCATCTGAAATGGAGCACTTTCATAATTGAGATTTGCCAGGAGTCAGTGTTTTTTAAATCAAAGTCTATAAGTCCAGAACCTTATGCTAATACTTTTTTTTTTCGAAAGAGTTAGACTTTATAAGATGTGGACATATATTTTGATAGGGCAAGAGTGTACTCAACCACCGCAATTATGCTGGCAAAAGAAATTAGATGAAGGCATCCAGGAAGTTGCTGATTAACCTAATTTTTCGCATTAGATGCTAATCGACGTGCATTGTCAACTCTACCACGGTGCAGTGATGTTGCAAGGAATCATTCATATTGACCAATTCTCTCTGCATATTGAGCCAATTCTGGCTTTTAAGTTTTATGAATTACAGAGATATTTATTTGTAATTGCAGCTGTTGAACTTATTAATCTCTGTTACCTTCCAAAGCATACTGAACAGGTGACTAAGCATTATATCCAGTGTACTCTGTTTCTTTAACATTCGATGCATTTCATTTGAACCTTTTCTCGGCTTTTGTTGTTGGTTTGTTGAAATTGAGCTTTGTCTATGGAAGAAGACCTCATAAATCACTCGGTGAAGCAGCACGATTTGATCATGATTACATCATTTCTGGTACAGATCATCATTCGTTGGCACTCGCTACAAAGGCTAATTCATCTATGACTAAATTGAATTATTTAGAAAATTCATTTCGAATAGTTTTGCAGTCTGTAATTTGATCTTGTCAGAACATAGTTTGGTTTAAGACAATTTTTTAAATGCTTTTCTTTTTACCTCCAACAAACATTAGGCAAGAAGGTTTCACAAAAACAACCACCAAAAGGATTCCAACGGGTTGAAAAAGGCTTATCTAGTTGAAAGAGACTACTTGGTCGGTATTGACCAACATGTCCACAAAATCATAAAAATGGTATGTGCTTGGATAAGTGAAACACAAATAGTTGGAATCCATGGAATGGGTTGCATTGGAAAAATAATTAATGCAAAACTCATCTGAAATCATGTTTCACATGATTGTAAGTATTGTTGCTTTCTTTCAACATTCAAAAAACTTTAAACTAAAGGGAATCAAGTGCATATATAATCCTTTGAGGTTCTTCGGTACATTGGAAACATAGAAAAAGTCATAGTAGCCATTACAAAGGTTGTTCTTAGCTCATAACATTCACTTGGAGATAATTTATGAACCTTGTATAAAATAGACAAAACTGCCTCTTGCGAACTTGCTTGACATTTCATCTACCTACCCATCAAACTTCTCTAAAGTGTCTCTTTAAGGATTTCAAGGCAATCCGTATCGAGTTTATACTTAAATGATCGTTTTTTTTTTTTAAAGTAGCATTTAAGTGATCCGTAAAAAGATTTTGGCACTAAAGTGAGCACCGCACACAACTTTTAACACTTCTAGTGTACTTACCCCATATATATTTCATTCCAGCGTTCTTAGATTTAAAATCGTTGACTCATTTCTTTTGCATATTGAGGTAAAAATTGAGTAGTCCACTTTGTCAAGTTGGCTCAGGTCACATCAGATCCACATTGTCTCTATTTACCTGCCGTTGTTCATGCATGCCGGCATATTAGGATATTTACTGCTTATCTTAGACGAAACTATGACGAAAGCTGTTTTTCGGTCATTAGTACAAATCGAGGTATTTTTAGTATAGGTTATTCTATGAAATATGTCAAATTGGCAAAGTATAGGTTATTCTATGAAATATTTTCAAGCAATACATCCATGTTAGATTTTTAAGCTTGTTGTTGTCCAAGCAAGCCACCACGTCGGATTTTCAATATCCGTCTTAGACACAATATTGACAGAACAAATTTTTTGGTCACCATACAAATTTTGCCATCCATTGCCATCACAAGCCCTTACCTTCGCGCGTCAATCCATTGGCAAACTAACTCCTCAGTCCTCACCCACGCGAGTTGTCTTTTACACCCTCGTCTCTTTTCATTTCCGCGTAAAGCTCACGACCTATGTACATGGAAACCGCGAACAGAGATCGCTAGCCTCGCACGGCCACAGATCTGTGGTTAATGGCCATGGTGTCGGGGCTTGAATTAGTTAATTCGCTCGATTGTTTGAGCAACGGACAGAGGGCCTCTGCCCATCTTATCATTAAAATCAATTACCAAAAAAGAAAAAAAAAAATTCCTCCCACAAGGGCATTTGGTTATTTCGGCAACGGCAAAAGTCAGAATGCAATTGATAGGGGAGAGAGGAGCAGAGGAAAAGGACAAGAGCGGGTCGTGATTATGGATGAGGTTCGAGCCGCTAGGCAAAGACCCAAGGGACCAAGGCGCAAGTGTGCCTCGTGCAGTGCCATTCCTGCAATCTGCGGGCAAGTGTGCGGACATTTGTGTGTTCTCAGAAAATTCAATAGAAGATATATTCATAATTTAGGGTCGGTTAAGTGTGAAACAACCCACAAAGATAGGACAATTAAAATTCAATAATACAAAAAGAACGCGAAGGGTTTCTTTCAACATTTCGTTTTAGTCACCGAAAGCGACCAAGTGGTACGGTTCTCTTTTCAATTGCGTTATGACGGTGGAGAGATAAGAGAAGAATTTCGTTTTCTTTTTGGTCAGAAAAAGACTGCTTCTAGTGCTCATTACTCCGGCAACGGTCGCAAGTTTAGAAGGCCTCAGGAGAGGTTTGGACAACCAACCAAAGCTGAAGAGTCCAACTCAAGTTGAAGACTGATATCCTTCGTGTGCTGAGAAAATCTAGGGATTTCTTCTAGAGCCTTCGCTTCCGCCGGAGCTGCTGCTAGAGTTACGCGCGCGGACCTCGTGACTCCGTCCACCGAAACGCCACCGCAGTCTCGGCATGCACGGCTGATCGCTCCTTCCGTCGAGCCCCCGGCGAAGGACCGTCGATATTTCACCTTGAGAGCTCCTTGAGGCTGTCGGACCCAGATCTGAGGTGAGTCTCCAAGGGCCCACCTTTTGGTGTTTATAAAGAACCCTGACATTTTGTCAACTTTGACGGGCCGCAATTAGCACAGAGGTCTCTCCATTTTGCTAGGTTTTGGCTTCCGAGTTTTTCCCATCTCTGGCTGCCTCTGCTTTTGCTGCCATCCTGTTTCGACTTTTTTCCTTGAAGAGGAGATCAAGCGAGATCAATGGAGGGGAGTGCAAAGAGACGGCGCACGTGTGGAAATGATGGAACAGCAGGAGGCGCTTCTGGTACTCACGCTTCAACAGAAGATCAAGAAGTGGCTACTTCATCAGAATATAACTATGAAGTATTCTTAAACTTTAGGGGACCAGATACTCGAGCAGGTTTCACTGATTTCCTTTACACAAGTATGATGGCTGCAGGAATCCGTGCATTTAGGGACGACGAAGAACTCCGCAAAGGGGAAAAGTTTGCCCCAGAACTTCTCCAAGCAATTAAGCAGTCAAAGATCTCAATACCTATATTTTCTAAAGGTTATGCCTCGAGCGTATGGTGTCTCAAGGAGCTAGTCCAGATGGTCGAGTGCCGGAAAAATGGAAGACAAAAGATCATGCCCATTTTTTATGATGTGTCACCTTCCGAGGTTCAACACCAAATTGGGGGTTATGCAGAGGCATTTCTTTCACATGAAAAGAAGCAGCGATACAATGAAGAGACTATCCACGAGTGGAAGGCTGCTCTCAGTGCAGTTGGGGCAATAAACGGGTGGGACCTACATAGCAAGACCAACAGGTGACTTCTCCTAGCATTCCATCTCAGTGCATTGTATCAACTTGATGCATTTCAATTGGTTTCTTTTGTAGATTTCTGTTAGTCTAGTTGAAATTGAATTTTATGTGGCAGAAATCACGTAAAATAATGGCGGTCCCAAATTTGTCATATTTCATTTCATTCAACATATTTTTTCATTTAGGTCATTCATTAACTCTTAGTACCAAAGCTATTCATGTACAATAAAATAGATCCTCAAAGAACAAATGTCGGATAGGTCTGCAGTTTTCAATTTGCTCTTGTCAAGACATGGTAGGGTTCAACACAATTTTCTAACTATTGCCTTTTGACCTCCACAAACACTAGGCGAGAAGGTAAGTTTGCAAAAGAAGTCACCGAGAAGGTTTTCAGAGAATTGAAAAAGGCTTATTTGGTGGTATCAGATTGCTTGGTTAGTGTTGACAACCATGTGGATGCAATCATGGAGATGATAGGTGCTCGGACAAATGAAACGTGGATTGTAGGAATTCATGGGATGGGTGGCATCGGAAAGACGACTATTGCCAAAATCATCTACAATCAACTTTCAAGCAATTTCAAGGATTGTTGCTTTCTGTCCAACATCCGTGAAACATCAGAACGCAAGGGCATTGAATGCTTGCAGAATCAACTCATCTCTAGCATCCTCAAAATAAAAGGGACATATATAAACAATGTAGATGAAGGGATTGAGACAATAAAAAAGAGGTTGTCTAAGAAAAGAGTCATCCTCCTTCTTGATGATGTGGAAAAAGAGAATCATATTGATGCATTTGTAGATAAGCATGATTGGCTTAGCAGAGGGAGCAAAATTATTATTACTACAAGAAACAAAGATATTCTCTATGTTCCCAAAGTGGACTACACTTATGAGCTTAAATGCATGGATCATGATCGATCTCTTCAACTTTTTAGCAAACATGCTTTTAGAAGAGATTCTCCTTTAGACAAGTACATGGACCAATCCAATTGGGCAATACGCATTGCTGGAGGTCTTCCGCTTGCTCTAGAAGTCATAGGTTCACTTTTATGTCGCACTAAAAAGGAAAAGTGGGATGGCAAATTGAAGGAGTTGGAAAATGTTCCTCCTAAGGATGTTCTGAGTAAGCTGAAAATAAGTTATATGCATTAGGTTTTCGAGAACAGCATATATTTCTCGATATAGCTTGTCTTTTCATTGGATATGAGAAAGACATTGTGATTTATTTCTGGGATGAATCTATATTTTTTCCAAAAGAAGCCATGGATGTTTTGGAGAACATGTCTTTGATAAAGATTAATGACAATAATGAAGTGTGGATGCACGACCAACTCAGAGACCTTGGAAGAGAAATAGTTCGTCGAAAAGTAACATGAAAATAGAAAAGCAAAGTAGAGTGTGGGATCCTAAGCAAGGATTGGATTTTATGAGGAGACTTAAGGTAAAATCCCCCCAATATAATTTCTGGTATTTATGGATTTTTTTCAAAAAAAAAAAAAAAGCCAGTTAATTTTTGTGTTCTCTAGCACCATCACGACTTCCTCAACCTATATTTTTGCTCTTTTAAGATTACAAAAGTGAAAGTACTGAACTCAACCGCTTAATATAGTCAACTTGAATAAATGTGTTTGCCTTCAACTTTTTTGTTTTTAAATTTTTTTCCTTTGGGCAGGGCAATAAAGAAGTTGAAGCTCTTTGTGTCAAGTTGGACCATCAGCATGGCGGTATTGTTTTACCTATGAGGGCTTTGAGAGCCTATCAAATCTAAGATTCCTTGAAGTGGACGATTGGTTTGAAAATTTTCGTGCAGAAGAGAGGCTTCTTTGGGACGAATCGTCATCAAATCTTATAACAACTAGTGGGAATTCAAATCTCCTTCCACAATTACGATGGCTTTCATGGTTTTCTATTCCCCCAACATTTAACATTACAAATTTCTCCATGGAGAATGTGGTTATTCTTGATCTATCTTACAATGATATTACGAATGATTGGAAGGGGTGGAGCCACATGAAAGTACATTATATGCTGGACAACACTTTTTATTCCATCTTATTAGATTCAAGAGTAATCTTTGCATGATTTTTGTTTCACAGGTGATGAAGAATTTGAAAGTTCTGGATCTGTCCGATTGTCACTTCACTTGAGAGGCTGCCAGACAAGCTGGGTGAAGATCTCGCAAGCCTTGAATACCTATCTCTAAGAGGGTGCTCAGTCATTGAAGAGGCTTCCAGATACAATCGGGAATTTGAAATCGCTGATTAAGTTGGACATATCAATGTCGAACATTAAAGAACTACCTGATTCCATCGGAAAGTTGCAAAATTTGAAAGTAGTGAAGATGTTTGGATTGTGGCTTTAAAAAATACCTGATGCCTTTTGGACGCTTGAGAAGGTCGAAGAAATAGAACGCATCAAAGATTATCCGAGCAATCCTTGCCATATGAAAATTGGCGATTGCATCTACAAGAATCAGTCCTGAGGATCTTGAGATTGTGGGGTCGGATATATACGAACTACCGAGACTTCCTGAAAGTCTCATTATATTACAACTGGGTATTTTGTGCATGGACACGTACCCAGATCTCTCAAACCTCACTAATTTAAAGGAATTGGATCTGACTTTAGGTGTTCAGATAGGAGTTCTTGTGGGCACGTGGAAGATCCATTGCCCCAGTGGATTGGGAACTTAAGGAAACTGGAGTTTCTGGGCCTGTGGTTTAATTTGTGGCGGCCCAGCTCACCAAAAGACCTCTGTCGCCCTTATCATCTCGAGGCCTTTAGTCCCCCGAGGCTGCCCTCAAGTTTATCCTTCTTACATTTGGACCCTTACGACCCAAATGATTACCGTATTAGATGGGTCTATCGAATTTGAAGAAACTATCTCTCTAGATTGTGGACTCTGCAATTTCAGAGATGTCTGGCATTGCTAAGGAGATTTCAGTGATTTCTCAGAAAAATTTAGAAGACATGCTCTGCAGAGGAGTACATTTTCCAATAAGAAGCGCATGCAGTTCCCGAAAGGTCCTGCGTTTACAACCAGATCTGTTGTCAAGGAAGCTTTGAAACTTAAACAAATTGCTTATTGCCCTATGTCATTTCTAGCGGACATTCGTAATTGTCTTTCCCTGTTTATGCAATCACTTACTACCTTTAAGATGGATGGTTGTAAACTGTTCATGAAATGGGACCATGGTTTCTTTTGATCTATTTCATGAGTTCGATTTGGTTTGACTATATTCCCTTTTGACAGTTTTGGTTGGTGGATTAAGTTTCTGGTAAAAGACAAGTCAAACTGATGCTAGATTTTACTACATTCAAGTGGCATTAATTTTGTCAATTTGCACGTTCGTCTTTTATGTGAGATCCTCAGAACTTGTTAGGTTGTACTTTAAATTTGAAGCTAATATCCATGCCCTGTAAATATTAACTTTGTTACACCTTAAACAATGAAGATATATTCAAATGTGTAGGCTTAATTGGTGACAGAAGCTCTGTCATTCACCTTTTATTTATCCTAGGATTGGACTTTAGGTTTCCAGATCGATAAGTAAAACCGCTCCTTGACAAAAGTCCTATATGATAATCTGAGCCTTTTCTCTCGGTAACAAGAGAAATTTACGGGATCTTTCTGTGTAGGTAAGATGTGGCTAACTCAGTGTGTAGAATTGACAACCAGCACATCAAGTAAGAAAGATATAGATGAGACGATAATATATCTTCTTCAACACTTTGGTGTTGTACTTTGGCTTTTACGGTAATCGTACAAACTCTTTACTTATCATAAGGTGTCAAGGACTTAGTCTCCTGCACAATGTGCTTTGATGGTCATAATTAGCAATATATCCTTTGAAATGATGAAGGAAATTTAGTTTTTTGGGTTTCCACGAATTTTATCCTGTAAATCATAAAAAAAGAAGTTAAAAACCTCATGACTCTCTTTCCATAGGCTGATCGATGTTACATGTCAAAGCCAAGATGATATAAATTGTTCACCCTCCTAAAATTTAAGATTTAGCAATGGTTGCCAGTGCAAATGATGCAAGACAAGGTCATCATCTATTTCCAAGATGGCTTGAGCATAAACCCCTACCAGGAAACAGTTGAAGTACTTGTGCCAAGAAGTCTTTTGTGACAATTTGCCTATAGTAGAAGGTAAGATTATTGGTCTCCCAAGGCACTCTCTGTTTCACCTTATAAAACTGGTTAATTGCCTAATCATGCAAGTCTCAGAGCTCCAAAAAAATCTGTGTGATTCAACTATAAATAGCTCAGCTCAGCATCCACACATCCTTATTAGGTTTTATCAAGTCTGGTAAACAAGCCACGGGCCCAAGATTAGATTGACAGGTAAACTTGTGAACGCATTCATTCAATAGAAGTCAGAGTTGTATTTACAAGGATGATAGAACTTCGTGCTATTTGCATTCAAAGTGAATTTGAGTAGAGCTCTTAGGCATCTTGTGATGGATATGGACAAATGGTCCATGGAATGCATTTCATGACTGTCATCACAGAGGTCCCTGATGATCTTTGAGAAACCAGGTGCTGGCCCAAGAGCATTTTAACTGAAGTTGCTCCTGGCACCTAAGTCTGAAGGCAGCCTCAATGCAGAAGCAGAAGGATTCCTGGAAAGCATAAGATTTCCTTTGACTCTTCACATCCATATTCCTTCAATCGTGCATCCATGACGATTTTGCACGATCCCCACATCTCAGCCATTAATCCCACACCATAGTAGACTAAATGGTCTGCAATGCCATTGCCAGTTACCGATCTGCAGAGATGCACTTTCATCAGTTGTCCACATATATTCCTGGTAACAAAGGACTGACATTCTCTAGAACAAGCTGGTCTGTCACATGACTATTGCGTCCAGCATGACAAATCCACAAACTAATCGCTTGAACAAGTAGCTACAACTGAAACTACCTCATTACCTGCTGCATGATGGATCTTCTCCAGAGCTATCACAAACTTTCTCAACCTGATAAACCAGACTACCAAATCCTATATTATACAGCCATACCTACAACAAAGGGAACATTCCAATTACATATCTCACATATAAAAGATTATGATTAGCCACCAGAGAAGCAGGAGGAATCAAATGATTTTCACATCATCTCACACCAATATGTTTATCCGTGGCTGTCTTTGAGAGCATTAGTAGACATACAATAATTAAAATGTGGATAATTGCACAGAGCTCTAGATCAGGTTATCAGCCATCATAGCAAACATTATAGCAAACATTATTACACGTCTTAAACTTCGGAATCGTTATGAAAAATCTCATGATGACTCTTGCAGAAATAAGAGTTACTCAAATATTTCTGAAAAGTCATGAGTACTACAAACTACCCAGCTTTGCTAAGAAGATAAAAAAAAGACAATTATATTTTATACGCTGCAAAAAGAGAGCACATAAATTGTTGGAATAACTGAGACTTCACCACTTAGATAGGTTGAAAGAAATGCAAATCAAACTTCAAATTCAGTCAGCGACAATTCCCCATAATTTATGTGATATTCCATCTAGATCTAAGCCTTACCTCTCTAGGGAAGTGATGATAAGTCTTCCGTTGGAACTGACAATGGTGCGGAGGCAAATGAGGGACAATATCATGTCCATAGTAATACGTATTGTATTTGGCACGCGGTCACTGTAGTAAGACAAACACTGCATTGCCAATACGAGGTTGTCCAAACATTAAAACCTGAACATTTTGTGCTTCATGATTGACCTGGAAATGAAGTGTCATCAATTATATCCAGTGAAAGCTGGTCTGGAAAAAACAGCTTCAGCACACATAATTAGACAGCCAAATAACTTGAATGTTAATACAGAAATGGCCCTTTCAGGACAGGAAATAAAACACTCCACATCAATAACCATATTTCGCATTTCACATACAATGGTGAACAATAGAACAGCCCTTTGTCTCCATGAGGGTTGAAGGTCTAGCGATACTCTGTCAAGATCCCATCCATAATTTTCCCAACACAAACCCACACCCACAATAAAACCAACCCCATCCTCAGCCCCAAGAAAAAGGTGTTAAATTTACAAATGAGGCACATTTAAATGCTGTCACAAGAAGCATTGGATGTTGGTGGTGTGAGTCACATCTTGCTAATGACATAAACAAAAAATACCAGGTTCATGGTGAAAATGCCCCTTGAACTCCAAAACTTACGGTCATAAATAGAAAAGGAGAAATTAAATCAAAAAAAGGACCACGACACATGGGCTTGAAGTCACAATTGGCTAAGAACAATTTTCAGCAAGAAACCAGAAAACAAAAATGAAATTTTAAATCATTCATGTTAGGACAAGATGTTCTACTCCTACTAATACTTCGAGAAAATGTATAGTCTAAAGTTTATGCAACCTATGATCATATCATAGGCCACATGAATGTCTGACTCTCAAAAAATCACCATTTGTCATGGAGAGAGAATCAATGGGACATGACTTTGGGTGGGTATTATTTCTGTTCTGCAACAAGTGCCTAGAAAAGTACAATGGACCACTCTATTTAATAAAGCTGAGACAAAAAGCATAATTTAGACATCATGGAATTGGCTCCATCCTACAATATATCTGGCCCAGTAGTCTGACTGAAGAGGAGCTGCTTCATTTGATTAGAGAGAGACGGACAGAAACAGAGCACAATCGATATATAATCTATCTTAAAATGCATTAGCACTTTAAGATTACAAGACAAAAAATTTGACTTTCAAGTGCCTAAAAAAGTTATACGTCCAGACCACGAACATATTACCAATCCCATATAATTTCCAGCAAGTAAACTTTGTAATGAAAACAGACTAAAAAAAAGAAAAACTTTGTAATGAATAGTTAGATATCTTTACCCACTACATTTATTATTTAACCAACTCAAAGCTCCAAAGCTTAACATGTACAACTCAATTCACATTACTAGATACTTCGATAATTGGTGGTTCGCGTAAACACTGTACGCAGCCATTCTGCTTGTGTTTTGTCTATGGGTTCTAAAAACCAAAAATGTAAGAAAACAAGATGCTAGTATGGTGATTGTAAATGTAAACATGACAGCCATAGAAAGTTCAAGATCCAGATAAAGAGTCTAGACTCCTCAAGGTAGAGATAACTCCTAACAGACCAAAACAAAGCAGTTGGAAGAACATGATAGAAAATAAACCAATAAAATTCACAAGTCCCAGCCATAACAATTTTATAATTTATCTTACCACAAGATCAAGTCTACAAAAGGACGCCATAGCCGCTCCCATAGAATGGCCTGTCACCATGACATTGATGTCTCCATATAAATCCTTGGCTTTCATAACAGCATCCAAAATACCAGGTCGAATTTTGTCTTTGGATGGTTTCTTCTTGCTTTTATGTTTCCCAACTGGAGGTATGCATGGTGATTGCATTGTCGATTTGCTACTTCACATATTTCGAAGCCGATACCCTCTGCTTTGCATTGGAGATAACTTTGCTATACTCTAAACAATTAGATGGAATGTGTTTTGGAAGGTCATAGCACTATGGTTCTCATCCTGGAATTTTACTGTATAAACAACTCATTGTTGAAATTGCAAAGAAGACATTGTGTTGTTATGCTGATGTTCAGTTTATTTTCCAGGAAAGATGTGCTTCTTAGTGGGATTTGCAAATGTTATGGAGAAGTTACAAAATGAAGAAAGAGGAATTTCACTTGGATAGCAGCATCAATAGTTGGTGCAGCAAAGCTTCCGTCTGTGACAGGAGAGGAGTACCAGTTAGCTTTTCCAAGGTATCATAAACCATCTTATTGTTGAGGCTAAATTTCAGTATTATCGATGCATAGGACATATGATAAGTCTCACTTGGGGTCTAAAATCGTGTAAATCAACCCTTGTGTGATCTCCATTATTGCCCCCATTTTCTCGAAATGGTTATGCCTAGGGGGTTATCTGTAATAGAAGCCCTTCCATTCACCTCAAGTTAGACTAGATGACTCTTTTAGTTTTAAAGATTGACAAGAAGTACTAAGGGACACATCTTAAACAATCGGCTTTTTGCCAGTTTCTAATGTTACTGAGGCATTTAAAGCTTAAGAAACTTAAAAAAATCTTGCTGTGCAGTGAGCTGTGGCTACTTGGGCAGCTGTATAAATGGAGATTGAAGAAAGGCAGATCATGGATGAAATTTGATGTTGATCGTGGTCCCTCTCACAATCTTGGGGTGGTAAACCCTGTATTCATCTATTTTGGGGGGTAAAAGGGCTATTTAGGCAAACCTAATCGTGTTTTTCCCCCTTATTTTGGGCTCACAAAAATGATTATTACATTTCATCTAAATGTGTCTCTTCATTGTTAAGCAGTAGAACTTGCTTATCAGTACCCAGATATTTTTGTTTATGAGAAAACACTTGAAAGGCTTGTCTGGACCGGGAGAAAAATTGTGTGTACTTAGAGTGGTGCTCAAGGTAGTCTTAGTTGCTCCTGCAAAAATCAGTTCATGGTCCTCTCGATGTGAAAATGGTGTTCAAGGTAGTCATTAGTCATGAGTAATGATAGTCATGCACAAGTCAAGAAACATGGATTTGTTGTAATTCATGGAATGGGCCGTGTTGGAGAGACGATTCTCGCCAAACTTATCTACAATCATCTTGCACATGGTTTTGAGCACTGCTGCTTTTTTTTCTAGCATCCCTTAAACTTTCAGAGTTCAAGGGCATTCAGTTCTTGCAAAAAAACTCATCTTCCAATATCCTCAAAAAATATTGACAGAAATAAGTAATGTTGATGAAGGGATCAAGACAATTAAAGATACGCATTTTAGTAAAAGAGTTCTCATCCTTTTTTATGATGTTGACCAGAAGAATCAATTGAATGCACTCATGGGTTACATCTATGATATTCAGGAATTACTGAATTCTTCAATGCTGACTATTAAGCGCTGAAGGATCTCAAATTTCTAGGAGCTTTTTGTTTTTCAATGGATATCGGTGCTTCTTGTTCATCTTTGTTGATCGGAGGCACTGCCATCCTTAATGTGAGTCAATTGGTTTGAAATACTTGGCTGAAAGAGATAACATGCATGAGGCCTCTGATGGTTTCAACTTGAAGAGGTTCAAATTATGCGATGTCTGGCTTGCTTAGAAGATTCAGCCATTTCTTGAAAAATTTAGGAGATAATTTCAGCAGAATTCATTTTCCAAGTCTGTTGTCAAGGAAGATTTGAAACTTAAAACAAATTGCTTTTTGCCCTTTGTCATCTCTGCAGAAATTCATTGTTGTCTTTCCTGGGATCATTATCTGTTATACATAAATTAATTCGAGACTTTGGCAAGTTGACTTGAAATCTATTGTTCTTGTAGGTATAGTTATTACTGGCCAATTGTGCAGCTGTATTCTCCCTTCAAGATGGATCGTTGTATACTTCTCACGAAATGGGTCCATGTTTTGTTTTGATCTATTTCATGAGTTTAATTTGGTTTAGATATATTACTTCTTGACAGTTTTGGTTAGCTAATTGATTTACCAACAAAAGACAAGTCAAATTGATGCTATGTTACCACATTCAAGTGCATTACTTTTGTCAATTTATGCATTAGTCATTTATGCGAGATCGTCGGAACTTGCTGGTCTGTACTTTAAATTTGAACCTTATAACAATGCCTTGTGAAACATGACTTTGTTATACCTCAGACAATGAAGGATATAGTCAAATGTGTAGGTTTTAATCCGTGACAAAAGCTCTTTCATTCACTTTTTGGTTACCTAGGAATAGAGCTTTAGATTTTGACATTGGTAAGGAGAATCGCTACACAACAAAAGAGTCCTATATGACTACCTAAGCTCTTTCTCTCGGTGATAAGTGAGAAAAACTTATGGGATGTTTCTATAAAGGTAAGCTGGGGCTATGGCTATTAACTTGTAGATTTGATGATAGTATATATTTCCCAACGTTTTGGTGCTATACTCTGGCTTTTACTGCAATGTACAAACTCCAACTTATCGTACAATGTCAAGGGTTTAACTGTTCTCTTGCACGATGTGCTTTGAATGGTCACAATTGGCAATTTATGCTTTGAAATGAATTTCATTTTTTTCCAATTTCTGCTAATGTTAATTTCGGCATATCAAAAATAAAAGGTAAAAGCTTACAGCTCTCATTCCAAAGGCCGATCCGATCATTCTTACATATCTAAACCAAGATGATATAAATTGTTTACCTCCTAAAAGTTGAAATTTAGTAAAGGTTGCCAATTGAAATGACGCAAACTTCAGACAAGATCATCATTTGTTTCCAAGATAGCTTGATTTAACTGTTAATTTGCATAATTTCCTACCAAGGAATAGTTGAAGTACTTGGTTGCGTGGATGTGCCAATGAGCCAGTAGTAGAAGGTAAGGTCACTAATTGAAAAGTGTTCTCCGTATACAATCTTTATTCTCCTTATAAAAACCAGTTAATTACAATACCATGCAAGTCTTACAGTTCCATAATTCACACACTTCTGCCAATTCTGTGCCCTTCAACACGAGTTCAAGCCCAAAAAAAGGAAAAGAAAAAGAAAAAAGTTGTGTGATTCAGTTGTGGATAGCTCAGCTCAGCATGCACACATCCGTATTAGGTTTTATCGAGTTTGACAGGTAAACTTGTGATAAACGTTCATTCAATAGGTATCACAACGTTGTATTTACAAGGATGATACATGCAACTTCCTGCTTTTTACATTACAAGTGAATTTCAGTAGAGATCCTATGCATATTGTGATGGACATGGAAAAGGATCGATGGAATGCATTACGTGAATAAAATTCATCCAGAGCTGCCTAATGATCTTCATGAATTTAGGTGCTTACTTAGGAGCATTTTACGTTAAGTTACTCTTGGCATCAGAGTCTTAACACGGCCTCAATGTAGAAGCAGGACTCCTGGAAAGCATATGGTTTCCTTTATCTTCGCTTCCATATTACTTCAATCGTGGGTCCTTGATGATTTTGCACGATCCCCATGTCTCCGCCAATAATTCTACACCATAGTAGACTAAATGGTCTGTGAAGCTGTTACTAGTTACCAATCTGCAGAAACACACTCTGGTAGGTCATCGGTAAATATTTCCAGTAATAAAGAACTGGCATTCTCTAGAACAAGTTGGTCTGTCACGAGTTATTGCACCTAGCATGATAAATCCACAAAATAATTGCTTGTAACAGGTAGCTACGTCTAAAGCTACCTCCTTGCCTGCTGCACACTGGATCTTCTCCAAAGCCATCGCAAACTTTCTCGACCTGATAAACCAAACAACCAAATCCTATATTATACAGCCATGCCTACAAAAAAAGGATTCCAATTACATGTGAACACTGACATAGAAAAAATTAAAATTATCACCAGACAAGCAGGTGGAATCAGATTATTTTCACATTATCTCACATCAATATATTTATCCGTGGCTGTCATTGAGATAGTCACCAATGATTACAGGCATTAGTAGACATACAAAATTTAAATGATTAATACCTTATAATTGCATAGAGCTTAAGACTAGGTCATCAGCCATCATATAGAGAGAGAGTAAATAATACCCATTATAACGCATCTTAAATTTTGAAATTAGAACGAGCAAATCATGAGTGCTTTACAGGAATGAGAAGATTTCCTAAAATATTGTTAAAAAGGTCATGAATACCACGAACTACCCCACTTTGTTAAGAAGATAAAACAAACAAAACAGATAAAATTTAAATGCTGAAAAAAGTAAGAGTACAAACATTGTTGGAAAAGATAAGACTTCTCCAGTTAGATAGGTTGAAATAAACGCAAAGCAAACATCAAATGCAATCAGCAATAGTTCCCCATAATTTACGTGATATTCCGTCAAGATCAAAGTCATAGCACCCTAGGGAAGTGATGGTATATCTTCCGTGGAAACCAAGAATAGTACAGAGGCAAATGAGGCACAATATCATGTCCATTATTTATATGTATTGCATTTGGCATGCTGTAGTAAGAAAAAAACATCGCATTGCCAATATGGGGTTGTGCAAATGTCAAAACGTGGACAATCTGTGCTTCTTGGTTTACGAGGAAATTAAGTGTCCTTAGTTATATAAGTAAATCAAGCGAGTGCTGGTTTGGAAAAAACAGCTTCCGCACACATAATTAGACAGCCAAATTACTTGAATGTTAATAATTTCACAAGACGAAAGAGTACTATGCATCAATAACCATATATTGCATTTCACATACGAAGGTGAAGGATGGAACAGCCCTTTCTCTCCATAAGGGTTGGAGGTCTAGCGTTACTCTATCTAGATCCCATCCATAATTTTCCCAAAACCAAGCCCCACAGCCACAACAAAACCCACCCAAGCCTCACCCCCACAAAAAAGGTGTTAATAATATGGAATGGTGGGATTGGGGTGAATTCACAACCAATGCGCATTTAAATGCTTCCACAAGAAGCAGTTGGATGTTGGTGAGGTGAGTCATATCCTGCCAAAAACATAAACAAAAAATTCCAGGTTTATGGTGAAATTGCCCCTTGAACCTCAAAACTTACGGTCATAAATAGGAAAGGAGAAACTAAATGTTAAAAAGGACCATGACTCATGCAAAGGGCCATGACCCGTGGGCATGATGTCACAATCAGCTCAGAACAATTTTCAGCAAGAAACCAGCAAACAAAAATGACATTTTAAATCATCCAAATGTCCGGACAAGATGTATTTATGATCCTATTGTAGGCCACATGAATGTCTATATAATCTGAGTCCAATCCAAAGTTTGACCCTCAAAAATCACAACTTGACATGGAGAAGAGGATTAATGAGATATGACTTTGGGGTGGGCACCATTTCTGGTACCAGTTCCACAATAGGTGCCTAGAAAACTCTAGACACTCTGTCCAATAAAGCAGAGACAAAAAGCATAACTTAGACATTTTAGAATTGGCTCCAGCCTACAACATATTCGGACTGAAAAAGGGGCTGCTTCTTTTAGTTAGAAAGAGACAGATAGAAACAACACACAAAACATAGATTTAGGATCAATATATTCTAGTTTAAAATGCATTAACCCTTCAAGATTACACGACATAGATTTTGAGCTTCAAGTGCTTGCAAAAGCTATATAGCCAGACCATAAACATATCAATATTCCCATCAAGTTTCCAGCAAGCAAACTTTGTAATGATTAGTTGGAAGTCTTTATCCACTATATATGGGTATTCGGTCAACTTGAAGCTCCTTGGCTTAACGTGTAAGATAATTCACACAACTAAAAACGTAGACCCTAGGTGGTTAGGTAAAGGGATTTTTGCAACCCATTCTGCTTGTGTTTTGTCTATGGGTCCATTAACCAAAAAAGACAAAAAAGAGAGGAAAAAAAAAAGATGCTAACCAATTGTAAATATAAATATGAAGCCATAGAAAGTTCAAGGTATCCAGAGTTTAAACTCTTCAAGGCAGAGTTGGCGGGGAATTCCAAGTAACTCTTAACAGACCAAAACTGAATAAATGGAAGAACACAATAGAGAAGAACCAATATCTGAACCACAACATTTTTTTAACTGTGTTACCACAAGATCAAATCTGCAAAAGGATGCCATATCCCCTCCCATAGAATGCCCTATCACCATGATGTTGATGTCTCCATATAAATCCTTGGCTCTTTTAACAGCACCCAAAGCACTGGGTTGAATTGTTGTATTGTGATAAGCATAGTAAATCCATGATGAAGCTAAGCAAAGACAACAGAATAAGAATGTAATTCATTCCAAATCAGAAGTATCCACAACTTATCATCTCTAGAACTCACCATGGCACCACGCATGCCAGGGTAGTTTATGTCGAGCTGTTTCCAATAGAGATCTTCAACCCAATTCTATATGCCGTAGACATAAATAGAAGTAATCACTAAATGAAAAGCTCAAGCAACTTTTCCAAGAACAAAATTAGTGAAGTATGTTGTGACATCTTGAAATTCGACCCCGTTTCGATAAAGTGAAATGGGCATTTCGTCGACGTGTTTACGGTCATTTTTCTCTGAACTGATCACTCACGAGTTAACTAACCTATTGGGTGAAGCCGTTAAGGGATGTATCTGCAGTAAAATCCCTAAAAGCTACTCAATTTGTTGGATTTGACTAAAATCACGTTTGATTGATTTTTAACCACGAAATCAACTCGATTTCGGGAATCGAATTTTAAAGCGCGTCATAATTCTTATTTTTAGGATTACGTTGTCATCGTCCGTCAAATTATTGACGAGTCCGAAATTTCAATAAAGAAATTATCGGAGGAAAATTGAAGATCAAAAAGAAAATAAAAAGGGAAAGAGAAGAAAATTCAATAGGAAAAGTAATGTTATTTACTTTTTCTTTTTCTCTCTCTCCATTCTCTTTTCTTTTCTCTCTTCTCTCTCTCTTCTCTCCTCTCTCTCTTTCTTTTTCTTCTTCTTCCTCCCCACGCATCCGAGGAAGCGAACCAGAAGAGAGAGCTCGAGCAGGAGCCGCACGATCGCAGCCGCTCGCTCGCCGCTCGTCCCGCCGCCGCACCGCCGCCCGCACCGGCGCCGCGCCCGTGCGCCAGCTGCCGTCCCGCCGTCCGTCGCTCGCTACCGTTCCTCCCTCCGCGCGATCCAGCCGACCCAGCCCTGTTCCAGCTCCGTCCGGCCACCTCCGGCCACCGCCTAGCCCCACCGGACCACCCCGCGACCCCCTCGCCCTCCGCCAGCTTCCCCTCGCCGCCCTAGCCGCCGGAGCTGCCCCGATCAGCCGCGACCAGCATACCCACGAAGTGGGTTTCCAGCACTTTCGGGCCCGTTTTGGGCCGTTTCCCGGCCCCGAACCCGAGCCGTGCTTTGGGAACAATCGTTCCTCGCGTCGCCGCCGTCGGATTGATCCGATTTGCGCGCGATTTGGTGAGTAATCTCACTAATCCCGGATTAGTTGACTAATTATGCTTTAAGGTTGGTTTAGTTTTAATTAATTATGTTTAGGTTGTTAGATTAGAATTAATTAGCAATTATTAGTCAATTGTAATGTGATTTAAATAAATTGATTGCGCAATTAGCAAGTAGACGTGGTCTACTATTTATTGGAAGTATCTCGGGAATTTTCCGACCCCTAATCGGGCTTCAATTTGGCGATTCGGGCCTAAGTGAGATTTTTGGGCATTTAAATATTAATTTTCGGAATTAAATTAAATAATTATTTATTTTCCGAAAATTCAAGGGAGATGGCCCGTGACCGGAAAATTATGCTGATGACTGTGGTGAAGTCTGTTTATTTAATCGGGCTTTATTTTGAGCTAAATTGAATTTTTAATATTAATTATTTAATTTTCGAAATTAATTAATTATTTATTTATTTCTTGAAAATTCAACTGGGATGGCCCGTGACCGGAAAATTATGCTGATGACCGTGGTGAAGTCCGTTTATTTAATTGGACCTTATTTTGAGCTAAACGGAATTTTTAATATTAAATAATAATTTTCGAAATTAATTAATTATTTATTTATTTTTCGGAAATTAAGTTTGAGATGGCCGACGACCGAAATCTCGTGCTGATCGTCGTGGCGCAGTCCGTTTATTTAATTAAGTTTTAAATTGTACTGAATTAATTTAATTGTGGATAATTACTTTAGAAATGGGATGAATCATCATGAAATGCATGGGGCTTGATGATTAGATATATCACCTCGGAGAATGCACATGGCTATGGCTCGGTGACAAAGTATGTCGCCTTGGAGAATGCATGTGGCTCGGTGATTAAGTTTAGCATTTAAAAGGACACGTGAGCTCGGTAATTTGATGCATTACCTCGGAGAATGCACGTGGTCCCAATGAAGACATTTGGCATCTTGAAGAGACACGTGGGCTCAGTGACTTGATGCATCGCCTCGGAGAATGCACGTGGGCTCGCTGATTCAAATTGACATTTTAAAGAGCAGGTGGTCGAGTGGGACCGTAAAGCCATTGAATTTCGAAAGTGGTCGAGTGGGACCGTAAAGCCATTGAATTTCGAAAGTGGTCGAGTGGGACCGTAAAGCCATTGAATATCGAAAGTGGTCGAGTGGGACCGTAAAGCCATTGAATTTTGAAAGTGGTCGAGTGGAACCGTAAAGCCATTAAATATTGAATGTTGTCGAGTGGGACTCTGAATAGCAATAGCTTGAATGACCGGGAAATGGTCAGGTTGACATGTAATCGACGAGGTCGATTGATCATTGTTTTGATTTGATGTTGTGAATTGATTGATTGAATGGGAATGACCGTGAGTGGTCTTGTTGGCTTGTAATCGACTAGGTCGATTTAATCGATGCTTTGATCGGTGATATAATTGCTTGAGTGCCTATTGTAAATTATACTGACTTGCAGGTGAGATCTGATGTTAAGGTACGTCTTCTGACCTATGCGTGTTTAGGCAGCCTTTAGTATAATGGTTCACTAATTGGGCTTAGTGGGGTAGAACTCGCTGAGACGTAGTCTCATCCCAATTTGGGGAAAAACATTTCAGGACCCCGATGAGGAGCTAAGAAGGAGTCTAAGAAGGAGAACTCGGAGGTAAAATTCAAAGAGAAGGATTTTTGGAAGAAGAAGATAATCCCGAGAGGGGCCTTAAGTATGTTTTGGATGGGCTGAGAGTCTATCTTCTTTTGAGAATTTCTCATAAAGTGAATAGTTATGAATTTGTTTGTGTTTTGTATAAAAGTTTGGTTATAAGTTTCAATATGAAAAATATGGCCCTGCTTTTCTATCCCATCGTTTTATTGTCTGGGGATTTTAACTGCTTCCGCATGTGCTTAAAAATGAAAGGGTCGGCGATACATTGTCCTGGGATATCGCATTATGGACGGATGTGTGCGTGCCTGAGGATCGGAGCGTGACATATGTGATCTCCTCATAACAAAATCTAAAATTACAAGCACATAACATTCGCGTCTTGATGGAAATGATTCACTGTTTTCCCTTCTTATGGACAGCAGACCCATGTATTTTGCGGACGCTTTCATTGGAGGCTACTCTTCTTAGCTTAAATTTTCATGAAATTCTTCACATGTCAATGTAAGAGGAATAATTGCTAAAGTCAACATGCATACCTATGTTCTTGAGTACCTTTGAAAGCTGTAACCGTGGCATTAAGGTCCTGGGCACCATAATTTAAGGCTATATGTAATATATATTGATTGGAAATAAAGACTTGTAAGCAATGCTGGACATCAACTATCAGTTCAATGACTTCGAACCCCTAATTTTAGATCCAAAGGCATTAATAACCAGTCAGAAGCTAATAGTAGAAGGCAGCATATGCCCATAGAATCTCATCTCAAGAATTGGCCATTTAGTACAAAGGACCCATTCTTTACGCAACCTTAGCAACAATGTCATATTAAAATGTAGTCAAATTACCTTTTTCTTTCCATCACAACTATGACACATCCAACGAAAAAGTTATGTCAAATTTGACATGTAAACTTGCCAAATATAAAGCTTTGCATCTAATTACAATGTTATTGTATTGAAATGGTGAAACCTAATGGGTAATAACAACAAGCTCTAGGTAAATGTGAAAATCTTTATAATGAACACTTACAGTAGATGCATACTCCACCACCATCGTCGCAAGAGTCGATTGTAAATAGCTGTATGAGCCTTGGACCTCACTATAAGCTCTGCATTTACCAGTTGAGAAAAATTCAAATTGAAAATGCAGTCACAAACTCATTCAATTACAAGCAAAGAAGCAAGGCTGTTATGTGTCTAACAAACTATTTCGACAATCATGTGGGAGGAATGCTTCAAGGAAACATCAACTCCAAAAAACATTTCAGTAAATTTTTTCCCTTCCTCCTTCGTGAACTTAAAGAACTATATATCAATGTGATGAAAGGCGAATAAGTAAACGATATAAGGCTCCTCTTTCCCATAAAGCTACTCTGCTGTAACCTACAAGCTATAGTCCATTACTTGATGGGAGAAAAGCTGAATAGCCGATGGTCGATCACTGTGCGATACTCGACAAATTTTATCCCCCAAGTAGAAACGACAAGATGAAATTTGTATCGAACAAATATAAGAAAATTCAATCGATCTGACCATATTCCAGCGGCAGCATTGATCCAGACTTGGTAATCCAAGAGCTTTACAAATCCAACCAAATACAACACGATGCTCAGTCAGTCACATGCTTTGAAAACATCCAAATCTACACCAGAGGGATCATTCAACTATGGTTTGCCCGCATTCAATCAAGCACTACGGCTCCACAACACGGTCAACGATTCCCCCCAACCCTGAAATGCCTAATCAGCCAAATCCACTACACAAATCTCACTTCCCCAGGCTCAAAACTGATGTACTCGATACTAGAGCCTGTCTATATGAACTTTATCGCAATCTAGACTCCCAATCCGAATCAAGTCAGAGGATCACAACCATAACTGATTACATGAACACGAGTTGCAATGAAGCATTATTAGAACCACCATCACCCTCAGCTCAACCATGATCGGTTCCGCTCCACATTATTCTGCAAGAGGGACGGATCGAACAACGTCGTCGAAGGAAGGAAAAAAAAATAGAAACGATATCATGCGACAAAAGAAATTCCAATCTCTACAACCTTTCCATATATGCGCAAAACGATCGTGCGCGATCAAATGGCGCGATCGCCCGGCGAGATGGAGAGGTCGATTGCGGTCTTTGTCCGCATTGCTCGAATTCAAACCTCGAATCCTGGTCTTCGCAGCGTTCGTGGACTCTGTAGCGATTTTCGCGACAAATGGCGATCGAAAGCTACGGCGACTTGGGGGGAAAGGAGGGCGAGGATGACAAGTTTACCGATTTTCCTGATTTGCTCTCGGGCGCTTGTTCTGTTGGCTGGTATATTCGGTGTCATGTCTGGTGATTTTGTCGTTTCTGTGAGGGCAATGAAGGAAGTTTAGCTAAAATGAGACGTGCTCCTGGACCAATTTGCGTTCTCTCTGTCTCTCTTCTTTTGCCGCTTCCTTTGATATCTTTCAAATGAGCACTTTTGACTCTGGTTGGTTCAGTGAGTGGGTTCGAACTAGAATTATGAAAAATGCACTAAAATTAGAGTCAATATTACTTTTTTTTTAATTGATATTCACGGAGGTATATAAAGATGCGAAGTACTCTAATATGGTCATAAGCTTATTGAGATAAATTTTTGCAATTCCAAGCTCAAATCTGTCTCATAACTCGAATTATTTAAGACCTTTTTTTTGTCAATATTATTCATACTTGGAAAGAATGCGATTTGACATGTGTGAATCAAGTGGAGATTAATTATGGATTGTGGAACCACAATTCGAGGACACGGCTTATTATGACGTATCGATTCTTAAATATTTTTTGAAACTTTATAGAAGTGGATTCAGTAGTTTTTATTTATTTTTTAGATAAATGTACATACAATAGTTTTAGCTAAGTCGTTTTATCTAAAATTTACAAAATATTTATAGCGGGAATACGATTGGACTAATCACCATATTATAAAATGATGCCATCGCCATCTCATAATTGCTTGATTGATAAATGAGTCATACAATTATAGGGATTGAAAACTTTACTTTATCTGTAAAAGATTATTAAATAAAAGAAAAAGATCCCTAATCTTCGAGAACAAAAGTCATTGGACTTTTTTCATGGGCTATATTCAAAGTAAAAAGAGTTGTGACCTCACACAACAAAAGTC
This sequence comes from Eucalyptus sideroxylon x Eucalyptus melliodora, assembly GCA_016097485.1. Lineage (NCBI taxonomy): Eukaryota > Viridiplantae > Streptophyta > Magnoliopsida > Myrtales > Myrtaceae > Eucalyptus > Eucalyptus sideroxylon x Eucalyptus melliodora. Next base: position 49,757,604 of record CM027831.1, read on the forward strand.
ACGTGACGTCATTTTAAAAATATCAAAGAGTGTGAATGATTTTTATTTTTAAATCACATTTAGCTCACACAAACAAAATAATATAAGAACCCCACCCCAATGCATGGGAAGTTAAATAATAAGTTTGGTGGCTCTCACGGATTTATATTCATAGTCAAATGTTTATAAAATCACAAAAAAAAATCAGTACACCAAAAAAAAAAAGAAGAAGTGGAAGTTAAAGAATAAGTGAAATTCAAAAGAAATTACTAGGAAGAGTAAATTAATCAATTTTATAGAAACCAATCTTCAAATCTCTTCCTTTATTGGAAACATGTACGCATCAATCCCTCATTCTCCTTAAGTCAAATTTTATAAGCACAAAACAAAATTATAGATCATTCCTTTTTTTTTATCATGCTCATATGCCGCTCATTCACTTTGAAAGTAAAAAAAAAAAAAAAAAAAAAAAAAACCCAAATTGAACGTGAAAAAGCCGTAATTGCAATCCAACCCCAAGCATGGCAACCCAATGATGAAGGGATCATGCCATCTTCCATTAATTCACGAGTTCAAATCATGTCGCAAATGAACTTTTAACCAGTTAGTATTTTAGGCATTCACAACATTCTATGGAAAGATTTTTAAGCTTTTGACATATTAGTTATGATGATAGATTCGCACACCTGACGATGGACCGAGTGATTATGGCTAAAATGAGATATTCTATGATGCACATATCACTTTATGTAATGATGAAAATGGATAATTGTATTGATCATCTCTTCCCACATTTTTTAACTTATCAAGAAAAAAACAATTGCAATCCATCGGGACTCGGGCGGGGAGGCCAAGTCGGACCTCCCCCAATCCTTGGGCCGGTGTTAGCTTCAATACTTGTGACTGCAGTGAACAAAAGAAAAGATGGGAAAACAATATCTCAATGACGATGTTTCACGAACATAACTAGGAAAAGAAATTTCCTCGTGGCCCGGAAAAAGAAGAGGGCAAAATAGGAAGGAGCAATAATTAATAATTTCTTGCCACCGAAATGCATCCAATGTTTCTGTTTTTTTCCCGCACGGGCTCTTCTAACTAAAATCTTGCCGACAACACAAAGGCGGGCTAATTTCAAAGCATGGGCGGGTTAACTTTCCCATGTTAGCGGGACCCACATTTTCTTTTTTCCTTTGCTTTGGTGCTTTATTTCTTTTCATCATCACTTTGCTTTTTTGATAAGATTTTCGTTGGATTCTTGCGGGCCGGTTTCATCGTGAATGATGATTGAGGTCCCCGTGAGTTAATTACTTTGATAGTTGATTGATTGGTGGCCACCATTTGATCAATGATTTTTTTTTTGTCAGCAGCATTTGATAAATGATTCCATGACACATTCAATATTTTTCCGGGGATTTATAATGAGAATTTGTAAAATAACATGCGTTCACCGTTGCACATGACAGATGTGAATTTTCATTTACTTTTACTTTGAATGAATCCACCCATTTATTTGGGGGCAAAAGTCCATTCTGATCCCAAAATTCTGCACCACATAGTTCAGTGATTTTCCAAGTTAAGAAACATACATAATTGTCGACTTCAAGGGATTTGAGTGAAGCTTCAAGAAATCATCCTTACTGACCCATGTTGCAACAAAACTGGCTCACAACTCTTTGCATATACACCTTATCCTTTGGCTTCTAAGTTCAATGACCTACCGAAAAGTCATTCAAAAAATCTTCCCTTTTTAGTTCCTTAATATTTTTGTGGCAAAGGAGCAAAAGTCTTGATAGTTGATGCACGCATCTAATACAAATAGTCTTTCTTTTCCTTTAAAAAAGAGTAGGTGTTTAGGTTGTGGGATCCCACCTGTTTCCTCTTCTTCCTAGAGCTTTTGACCTATAATAAAGGAAGCTCAATTTCGATTCAAATGGAAAGAGCCTGATTTTAAAAAATCTGCGACAAGACTTTTGGACTTTCATTTTACTAAAACAATAGTTTAGTGGAGTGTAATCAAAGTTAAAGCTATCAGAAAACAAATTTAGACTTCTGTTGATCTCAACTCAAAGAATTTGATACTTCCATGAGTCTTTTTTGACTCATCAGCTTGATATGATTAATAACTTCAATCTTTTTTTTTTATGTCTGAAAAGATTTGAGAATTTATGAATTCTAGAGTGGGAACCTTTTTACACCTCTAAATTTGGTAAGATTTTATTTTTCCTCCCCGGCTCCACCACATGCTTCCTCCATATTATCCTCATCAAAGTATCAATCAGTTCGTTTAATCAACAGCTGTATCCTATCGAGGTTTGAAGGCCTTGTTGGTGCTATAGTGCAGTCACATCACTCATGCACTGGCCCGCAACTTTGAGGAGGTTAGCTCATCAACTATGAGGGGCATGGGGTTAGGTTAGGATTTTGGAAAATCAAGGGATTTGGCGCAAGGAAGAAATGTGCAATTTTAAGCTCGTCATTAATCAAGCAAACCGCCATGTTGGACCTTCAACATCCGTCATGGACCAAACTTTGACGGAGCGTATTTTTTTGCTTATCATATAAGTTTTGGATTTTGATGATACAAAAAACAGTTTGGATAATTGGCATTGCGATGAATATAAAGGTTAGGAATTTTTAGGGAACTGTTGCTTGCTGTTGTCAAATTTGCCACTGACCCATGGCCATCACAAGCTCTCAACTTTGTGCGTCAATCCATTGGCGTGTTAACGCCTTGCCCGCTCAAGTCTGTCTTCTATGCCTTTGTCTCTTTTTCTTTTTGCGCTGAGCTCATAATCTATGTCTATGGAATTCGCAACCAACAAAAGTCGCTAGCCTCACACGGCCACAGATCTACGTTGCTTGGCCGCCGGTGTGGGACTGGACTTAGTGAGTTCACTCGATTTCCTAAACAACGGAGAGAGGCCCTCAGCTCTATTTATCATTAGAATCAATATCAAAAAGGAAAAAGATAAATAAATTCCTTGCCCTAACGGCATTTGGGTCTTTTGGCAGCAACAAAAAGACAAATGTAATTGATTTCGAGTGTAGTGAAATAGAGGAAAATGGGGTAGTGATTATGGATGGATGGAGTGGGTGTTGTCAGTTGTCGGTGGTCACATGGGGTGCGATTAGCTTTTTTGACTTGACTTTGAATGAATTCTGCACCATATCGCCCAATGATTTTCCAGTGATTTTCCATGTTAAGAAATGTAAATAATTTGTCAACTTTGACAGGCTGCAGTGATGCTTCGAGGAAGTATCCTTACTGACCAATTTCATAGCAAAATTGGCCAACGACTCTCTGTATATTCACTCAAATGTTTGGCTTTTGAGTTTAGTGACCTCTTGAAAAGTCATTCAAAAAAATCTTCCCGCTTAATATTTCTATGGTAAAGGAACAAAGCTCTTGATAGTTAAGGCTTTTCTTTGTGCAAAAAGTCTTCTTTTCCTTTCAAAAGAAGAGGAGTTTAGGCAATGGATCCCACCTATATTCTCTTCTTCTCTGAGCTTTTGAGCTAACGGAGGAAATTCAATTTCAATTCGGATGGAAGGAGTATGATTTTACAAGAATCTGCAATGAGACTTTTGAAGTTTCGTTTTTACTAAAACAAAAGTTTAGTAAAGTATAATCAAAGCTAAAGTTATTGAAAAACAAATTTGATACTTCTCAGGAGTATTATTTAACTTATCGAGTCATCATGATGAATAACTTTAATCTTTTTTTTTGTCACACTTGGATTTATGCCTGAAAAGACTTAAGAACTTATGAATTTCGGAATGAAATAATTTTACACCTCCTGATCTAGGCGGATTTTGTTTTCTATTGTGAAACATGGAATATTTAGTTACTACAAAATCGATTTAGAAAATAGAAAAATAATTACAAATAAACACCAGCAATCATGTCACCAATCAATAAAAAAGTTGATACTATATAATTTAACTAAATGGAAATAGAATGTGATGCATACATATAGTCTTGCGTTGCATTGAAATGTGATCCTGAGATTGGTCGATATGGTCTTGATACGGACTCCAACAATCTAAAACCTAAGCTCCATGTGCCTTGTCTTAATGTGGTATTAGCATTAGCTACCACTCTCAGAAAGATAGAAAAGAGTCAGACAAAATAGCGTGCGGGGCAGTGCAAGAAGATTGAAACCAATGATTGACCCAACTCAAAGTCTACGAAGACTTGGGACTACCAACAGTCCATGATGGACCAGCTTGCTCAAGAAGGAATCACACCATTGATTGACCCATGTCTACGAAGACTTGGACTACCAAAGGCACGCGCTAAAACTAAAGCGTTGTCAGGACGACTTATTTTCCACGTTAGGATGACCCCATCGTCTTTTTTTTGTTTGCTGTATTGCTTTATTTCTTTTCATTATTCACTCTACTTTTTAACAGGAATTTCCCTCGGATTCTTCGAGGCAGTTTCGCCATGAATGACTATTGAGGTCCCCAGTGGATTAATTACAAAGAATTTTGCAAAATAACATGCATTCAACGTTTCACATAATAGATGGCAAAATAATTACAACTAGTAGCAATATGTGGATTTTTTTTTAATGTTGTTAAAAATATTTGCACTTTTACTCAATAAGCACAAGCTCTTCATCATTTGAAGTTTAACCAATAAATCTAGATTATTTACAAGTAATTTAAATAAGCATATTAAAATTGATACATTAAGTGATGTGATCAAATCATGATTTGCCAAGAGTGTTTTTGAACTTATCAAGTCATTGTGATTAATAACTTCAATCTTAAATGTTATTTTTGGTCACACTCGGATCTATGCTTGAAAATACTTAAGAACTCATGAATTTCGGAATGGAACATCTTTACACCTCTAGATCTAGTGAAATTTTATTTTCTATTGTGAAACATGGAATGTTTAATTACCACAAAATTGATTTAGAAAATTAAAAAAAATGCTTGCAAACAAACACCATATGTTGAAAAATACTTTGATATTTAAATAGTCTAGCCAATCGTATCATCAATCAATAGAAAAGTTGATACCATCTAATTTAATTAAATGAAAAGTACAAAAGTGCCGTTTATAGGTGGTTTTTGCGTTGCATTGAAATACAATCATTAGATTATGAACCGCATGAGATTGGTCGATGTGATCTTGATACGGACACCAACAATTTAAAACCTAAGCTCCCTGTGCCTCGTTTTAACGTGGCATTAACATTAGCTACCTTTCTAAAAAAAAAGAAAAAAAAAAAAAGACAGAACAGCGTACGTTGGTGCAAGAAGACTGAAACATCACGGGATCAGAGGGGCAAAGTCAAAAGTCTACGAAGACTCATGATGAACCAACGTTGCTCCAAGAAGGAATCACACCCATGATTCATTCATTTAGTAACTTTGTCCCTCACAGTCATACTTCTATAAACGTAGGAATTTTATCAAAGAGAAGAAAAAAAATGTCACTAGATCACCTTGTAAAATCCAACAATGACTCATCATTCTCCCATGCACCCACAAAATTTAAATGGTAACAAATCGATCTCCAAGTCTCGTACTCATTGATAATTTCATCACACCATTTCCTCTAGTTATATACTGTCATATGAAAATCGAAAAAAAAAAAAAAAAACTTTTAGGGTGTCTTTATCTCGCTGAGAATTTTTTTGTAGCGGGAATATGCTTTTAGGAAATTCAATTTCAGAGAAAAGGAATTAGAAGAATTTGATTATAGTGAAAACAAGTTTCAAAAAAAAAAAAAAAAGAAGCCGATTTCATCATAATTGGTGATAGTGAATCCACTAAATGCACCGAAAAAAAAAATCCACTAAATGCGGCTTGTATCGTTAAAAGTAACATGGAATGACTAATAAACTAGAATCAATATTGTCTTCATTTATTCTATAATCCATCAAAATAACAACGATTACAAAGAAATTAAGATAGAAATTATGAAACCATATATTGTAAAATATAGATATGATCGTGCTTTGGGTATGTAGAAAAATTGAGCATTAATAAAGTATATTCTTCTCACTTCAAAGGTAGCAAGAAAATAAGGGTAACAATTCCTTTATTGGCCAAGTCATTTTCTCTAAACTTTATTGTTTTTATGGATTAATATTATGAAAAAACTCAAATTGATACACTCATGCTAAATTTATTTTAAACTAATTTTTTTACCACAAAAAAACCCAAACTATTTTGTGACAAATATAATTTCCATTCATTTCTGTTAAATTAGATTGATACTATGGAAAAATACAAATTAGTACACATATGACAAACAGAGAATAAAGTTTCAAACTAATACACCTGTTAATTGTCATAATTTGATGTATGCTTTTGTTGACTTCGACTTTGAATGAATCCACCATTTATTGGGGGGCAAAAGTCGATTCTAATCCCAAAATTAATGCACCACATAGTCCAATGATTTTCCACATTAAGAAAAGTGGATAATTGTCAACTTTGGTCGGTTGGAGTGATGCTTCAAGGAATCATCCTTATTGACCAAATTTTGCAGCAAATTGGCCCACGCTCTCTTTGCATATTCAGCCAATCATGTGGCCTCTAAGTTCAACGACTGACCCAAAAGTCATTTAAAAAATCTTTTTTTTTATTTTCTCGATATTTCTGTGGTGAAGGAACAAAGGTCTTTGATAGTTAAGGCCCACATTTTTCTTTTCCTTTAAAAAGAGCAGGAGTTAGGTAGTGGATCCCACTCATTTTCTCTTTTTCTCTAAGGCGCCAATGGGAGAAAGCTCAATTTCGATTAGAATGAAAGGAGTCTAATTTTAAAAAAATCTACAATGAGACTTTTGAACTTTCGTGTTACTAAAACAAAATTTTAGAGGGTATGGTCAAAGCTAAAGCTAACAAAGAACAAATTTGATCTTATGTCGATCTCAATTCAAGGAATTTGATACTTTTCAAGAGTTTTCTTTTTTTAACTTATCAAGTCATCATGATTAATAACTTCAATCATGAAATTTCTTTTTGTCAGGTTTGGATGTACATCTGAAAAGACTTAAGAGCTTATTAATTTTAGAACAGCCTCCGGGTTCGAAAAGACTTAAGAGCTTATTAATTTCAGAATGGAGCAGTTTTGCACCTTCGGATACCGCGAGATTTTACTTTTCCTCCTTGGCTCCCCCGTGTTGTCCTTATCAAGTAGCAATATGTTCAGACCAATCAACATCTATGCCGATCGAAATCCGAAGGTCTTGCTAGTGTTGGTGCGTTCACATCACCCATGCAATTGCCAAGAACTTTGAGGAGGTCTTTTAGAATGACCAGGCAATGAGGATTTTAGGATTTTGGACAGGTGTGAATAGAGCAGAAATAGATAAAGTCTTTTAGGATAAGAACGTGCTTACAGCTGCAATGTAATCTTTTGGTTTTTAGGTTTAGTTTTGCAGTTCTTTTGATTTATTTGCTTCGAAGTTTTCTATTTTCTTCCCATATTTGAATATGACAAATAAAAAAAATCTATTTTTCAGCAAAAAAAGAAAATACCGATGAATAAGGTGGGCCCTATGGAGAATTCGCCGATCTATCGGTGCACAAGTTGGGTTTACATGCATCGCTGCACAGACAATACCCACTCGATGAGTAGAGAGGGAGAGAGAGAGAGAGCGCGCTATATAATATGTCCAGGCAAAGACGCGAGTGTGACGAGTTAAAATTCCATAATACAAAAAGGGCGAGAGAGAAAGAGTTTCTTTTAATATTTTGTTTTACTCACCGGAAGCAACTCAATTGCTCCCCCTTCTCTTCCAGAGCCTTCGCTTCCGCCGGAGCTGCTGCTGAAGTTGTGCGCGCAGATCTCGCGAACCCGTCCCCCGAAACGCCACTGCAGTGCAGCTGATCGCTCCCTCCGTCGAGCCCCGACGAAGGAACCCATCGATATTTCACCTCGAGAACTCCTTGCCGCAGTCGGAGCCAAATCTGAGGTAAGTCTCCAAGGGCCCCACTTTTTGGTGTTTAGAAAGAACCCTGGCATTTTGTCAACTTTGATTGGCCTCAATGAATCATTCTTAGTACAGAGATCTCATGGCTTGGAAGTTTTTACTATCTCTGGCTGCCGCTGCTTTTGCTGCTGTCCTGTTTCGACTTTTTTCTCGAAGAGGAGATCAAGCGAGATCGAGATCAAGTGGAGCAGAGAGTCGACAGAAGGTGCAATTGGAGATGGAACAGCAGAAGGTCAAGATCAAGCGAGATCCACGGAGGAGAGTGATGGAAATGATGGAACAACAAGTGGCGCTTCTTCTACTGACGCGTCAACAGAAGGTCAAGAAGTGGCTACTTCATCGGGATATGACTATGAAGTATTCTTGAGCTTCAGAGGACCAGATACTCGAGCTGGTTTTACCGACTTTCTTTACACTAGTCTTAAAGATGCCGGAATCCGCACATTTAGGGACGATGAAGAGCTCCGTGTTGGGGAAAAGTTTGCCCAAGAACTTCCCCGAGCAATTAAGCAGTCGAAGATCTCAATACCTATATTTTCAAAAGGATATGCCTCTAGCCCATGGTGTCTCAAGGAGCTAGTCCAGATGGTCGAGTGCCAGGAAAATGGAAGTCAAAAGATCATGCCCATTTTTTATGATGTGGCACCTTCTGAAGTTCGATACCAAAATGGGGGATATAAAGAGGCCTTTCGTTCACATGAAAATAAGAAGCGATACGATGAAAAGACTATGCAAGATTGGAAGGATGCTCTCAGCACAGTCGGGGCAATACACGGATGGGACCTGCACAACGAGACCAACAGGTGACTTCTCCTAGCATTCCATCTCAAGTGCATTGTATCATTAGAACTTGATGCATTTCCATTGGTTTCTTTTGTAGGTTTTTGTTAGTCCGGTTGAAATTGAACTTTATGCCACAGAAATCATGCTAAATAATGGCACGTTCCAAAATTTGTCATTTTTCATTTCAGACAACATATTTTTCATTTTAGGTCATTCATTAACTCTTAGTACCAACGCTAGTTCATTTACAATAAAATAGATCCTCGAAGAACACATGCCGGATAGGTCTGTAGTTTTCAATTTTGCTCGTCAGATTCAACACAATTTTCTAACTCGTTGCATTTTGACCTTCAACAAACACTAGGCGAGAAGGTGAGTTTGCAAAAGAAGTCACTAAGGAGGTTTTCAGAGAATTGAAAAAGGCTTATTTGGAGGTATCAGATTGCTTGGTCGGTGTTGACAACCAAGTAGATGAAATCATGGAGATGATAGGTGCTCAGACAAGTGAAACACGGATTATAGGAATTCATGGGATGGGTGGCATTGGAAAGACGACTATTGCCAAAATCATCTATAATCGACTTTCAAGCAATTTCGAGGATTGTTGCTTTCTGTCCAACATCCGTGAAACATCAAAAGGTAAGGGCGTTGAATGCTTGCAGAAGCAACTCATCTCTAACATCCTCAGAATGAAAGAGACAGATATAAACAATGTAGATGAAGGGACTCGGAAAATCAAAGAAAGGTTCTCTAATAAAAAAGTCCTCCTCCTCCTCGATGATGTGGAAACGGAGAATCATATTGATGCATTTGTAGGTAAGCGTGATTGGTTTGGCAAAGGGAGCAAAATTATTATTACTACAAGAAACAAAGATATTCTTCATGTTCCCAAAGTGGACTGCAGTTATGAGCTTAAATGCATGGATCCTGATCAATCTCTTCAACTTTTTAGCAAACATGCCTTTAGAAGAGATTCTCCTTTAGATGAGTATATGAACCAATCCAAGAGGGCAATAGCATTGCTGGAGGTCTTCCGCTTGCTCTAGAGGTCATAGGTTCACTTTTATCTCTCATTGAAAAGAAAAAGTGGGATGGCAAATTGAAGGAGTTGGAAAATGTTCCTCCTGAGGATGTTCTGAGTAAGCTGAAATAAGTTTTAATGCATTAGGTGATCGAGAACAGCGTATATTCCTCGATATAGCTTGTCTTTTCATTGGATATGAGAAAGATGTTGTGATTTATTTCTGGGATGAATCTATATTTTCCGAAAAAAGCCATGGATGTTTTGGAAAACATGTCTTTGATGAAGATTGATGACGATAATAAAGTGTGGATGCACGACCAAGTCAGAGACCTCGGAAGAGAAATAGTTCGTCGAGAAAGTGACTACAAAATAGAGGAGCAAAGTAGGGTGTGGGATCCTGAGGATGCATTGCGTTTGCTGGGAAGTCAAAAGGTAAAACCTTCCATACAATTCATCTCCAAGTTTCTTATGGACATTTTCTTTTTTTTTTTTTTGAAAAAGGCAATTAATTTTTGTGTTCTCTTGCACCATTTTGACCTACTCAATCAATATTTTTGCTCTTTTGAGATTAAAGGAATGATAGTACTCCACTGAACTCATTAAAATAGTGAACTTGAATAAATGTGTTTCCCTTCATCTTTTTTGTTTTTAAATTTTCATTTGAGCAGGGGAAAAAAGTGGAAGCTCTTCGTCTCAAGTTTGATTGTGAGCAACAGTACTATCTTACCTATGAGCACTTTACGAGACTATCAAATCTAAGGTTTCTTGAAGTTGGTGGTTCCATGGAATATTTTAGTGCAGAAGAGAGACTTTTTTGGCACGATTCGCCATCAAATGTTCTTGCAACTAATGCTTTCCAGGAGAATTCATATCTCCTTCCACAATTACGATGGCTTTCATGGCATGATATTTCCCCATTTAACATCACAAATTTTTCCATGGAGGATGTGGTTATTTTTAATCTATCTGGAAGTAAAATTACAGATGATTGGAAGGGGTGGAGCCACATGAAGGTATGTTATAAGTTAGACAATACTTATTACTCCGTCTTATTAAATTCTAAGTAATCTTTGCATGATTTTTCTTTTCACAGGTGATGAAGAATTTGAAAATTCTGAATCTTGACCAATTGCATTTTCTTGGATGGATCTAAGCAATTCAAACTTGGAACAATTACTTAAATCAGAACCCCAGTTGAAAAGCTTTTCTGCACATTCAAAATTAGAACATTTGATCCTAAAGGTTTGTCAGAAATTAATTATCTCTGAAATTGATGTTGTTGGAATTTGTTCAATTGGAAATTTGCTTAGTTTTGAGTTAGATATAACTAGTACGAGGATCAAAGAACTACCTGATTCCATTGAAAAGTTGACAAATTTGAAAGTAGTGAAGATGAATGGTTGTTGCACAAGCAAAATACCCGACGCCCTTTGGAGGATTGAGAAGCTCGAAGTAATAGAAGCCGAAGCTAGTTGTGATTTCGATGTGAAAATTGGCAATGACATCTATAGAAATCAATCCTTGAGGATCTTGAAATTGATCATGGGTAGAATATACGTAGTACCGAGGCTTCCTAATAGTCTTACCATTCTAAAGTTGTCTAAGTTGTACATGAATACATTTCCAGATCTTTCAAACCTGACTAATTTAGAAAAATTAGTGCTGCATTTTGCGCGATGTGATTCTGATAGAGAATCTGATGGGCCTGTGGAAAAAGATCTGCCACGGCGGATTGGGAAACTAAGCAAACTAGAGTCTCTATTCCTGGAGTCTCCAGACATGACCGCCTTGCCAGATATAAGTCTCCTTCCCCATCTCAAGTCACTTACGCTCTGGTGCCGTAATCTGCCTTGCCTCCCGACCCTTCCCTCCGGTTTATCATCCTTGTGGTTAGAATCCAAATGCGTGACCACCTTACCCGAGGATATGAGTAGTCTCCTTCCTCAACTCGAGATACTTAAACTCCGCTGGTGCCCTAATCTGCTTGACCTCCCGAGCCTTCCCTCCAGTTTATGTAGCTTATTTTTGAGCAATTGCAAGTCGTGTCATTCCATGGGGAATCTATCAAATTTGAAGACACTAGCATCTCTTGTAATCGTGGACTGTGCAATCTCAGAGATTCAAGGCCTTGCTTGTTTGGAGAACCTAAATACACTTAGGCTTCGGCAACTTCAACGGGTGGTGATATTACCTGATCTAAGGAATCTCAACAAACTATGGCATCTTCAAGTATCCGGTTGTGGTAATCTGGTCGAGATTCAAGGCGAACTCCCATCATCTTTGGGATCATTGGGGCTTTTGGATTGTGGATCTTTGAAGAAGTTGCCTGATATGTCAAGCTTGAACAAACCGTCAAGCATGTTGATAAAGAATTGCAAGAAATTAGATCGCAAGAAATTAGATGAGGAGGCAAATTAAATGTGGAGGAATTCGAATCTGAGGGAGACGTTTTGCTCGACGAATCAGAGGGAGAAGATGACGAATCTGAGGGAGATGACATCGAATTTGACGACGAATCAGAGGGAGAAGATGACGAATCTGGATGCGAATATGAATGTGGATCTGAGGGAGAAGACTGACGGACAAGTGCACCTTGCACTTCAAAGCTTCTTGATCCAATACCACAAATTGTTCACTTGTGTTCAAACTTTAAACGAATTGAGGTAACTTATTTCATCCGACAGCCTATGTTTTCCCTTTTCTACAATTAATTTTTTTTCACAGATATGAACGGAGAAGTTTCACATGCACTTTTTATTACCTTCTCACTGAAAATCTGATGAAGGTGTAAATGGATACATTGAAACCATTTCTTAATTATGTACCTTTTCCTAGTTTGGTTTGGCTTTTTTTAGCTATATTTTCTTTGGATGGTTTCTCTGTGCATTTATGTTTCCCAGCTGGAGGTATACATGTCGATTGCATCGTTTTTATTTGATTGACAAATTATTAGAGGTCCTTGTCGATTTGCTATTTCACATATGTCAAAGTTGATAACCTCGCTTCACTTTGGAGAAAACTTTGTTATGCTGTAAACCACTAGATGGAATGGGTGTTGGAAGGTCATAGCACTATGGTTCTCATCCTGGAACTTTACAGCATAATCAACTCATTGTTGCAACTGTGAAGTAGGCAGACCGTCCGTATTGATATGCTTAAGTTCAGTTTATTCTAGGAAAGATGTGCTTCTTAGTGGGATTTGCAAATGTTACAGAGAAGTTATAAAATAAAAGACAAATTTCACTTGGGTAATGGCATCAATAGTTGGTGCAGCAAAACTTCCATCTATGACCAGAGAGGAGAACCACCAATGGCTCACTTCTCCAAGGTATCATAAATCATCTCGGACATATGATAAGTCTCATGTCAATGGACTCTTGTGTGATCTCAATTATTGCCTACATTTTCTAGAAATGGTTATGCTTAGGTGATTACCTGTCATGGAAGCCCTTCCATTCACCTCAAGCTATACTAGAGGACTCTTTTAGGTTTTAAGATTGACAAGAAGTGCTCAGGGAGACATCTAAAATGACCAGCTTTTGGCTGGTTTCTAATGTTGCTGAGAGGAATTAGAGTTTGAAAAATTTACAGAAGTCTTTCTGTGCAGGGAGTTGTAGCTAATTGGGCAGCTATACAAATGAAGACCAAAAAAGGAAAATGAAGATGACATTCAAAGTGAAGTTTTACGTCCACTTTATAATTACTTTGGGAGTTGATGCCTGGAAATCTGAAGAAGGTATTGAAATTATGTACCTCTGTAGAACCAAAGGGTTCTTAATTATGTGCAAATATATGTTTTCTTTTCTTAGTTTGGTTTGGCTTTTTTAGCTATATTCTCTTTGGATGGTTTCTCCTTGCTTTTATGTTTCCCAGCTGGAGGTATGCATGTTGATTGCATTGTTATTATCTGATTTATGACAATTCAATGGAGATCCTCATCGATTTGCTGCTTCACATATTTCGAAGTTAATACCCTCTGCTTTGCATTGGAGATAACTTTGCTCTACTATAAACAATTAGATGGGATGTGTCTTGGAAGGTCATAGCACTATGGTTCTCATCCTGGAATTTTACAGCATAATCAACTCATTGTTGCAACTATGAATGAGCCAGACTCTGTATTGATATGCTTATGTTCAGTTTATTTTCCAAGAAAGGTGTGCTTCTTAGTGGGATTTGCAAATGTTATGGAGAAGTTATAAAATGAAGAAAGAGGAATTTCACTTGGGTAGTGGCATCAATTGTTAGTGCAGCATCCATCTGTGATAGGAGAGCAGAACTATTTAGCTTCTCCAAGGTATTATAAGTCATCATAATGTTAGGCTAAATTTCGGTATTATCAGTGCATATGATGAGTCTCACTTGGGGTCTGAAATCATGTAAATCGACCCTTGTGAGATCTCCATCACTGCCTCCATTTTCTCGAAATGGTTATGCCTAGGTGGTTATATGTAATAGACGCCTTTCATTCACCTCAAGTTATATTAGATGACTTTTTTGGGTTTAAGGATTGACAAGAAGTGCTAAGGGAGACATCTCAAATGACTAGCTTCTTGCCGGTTTCTAATGTTGCTGATAGATATTAATGTTTAAGAAACTTACAAACATTTTTCTTACGTTTTTGGGCAGTTGTATAGATGGAGACCGAAGAAAGGCAGATGATGGATGAAACTTGATGTTGACCGGATTCCCACTCATATTCTTGGGGTGGTATGCCCTGTATTCATCTGTTTTGGGGGGTAAAAGGGCTATCTAGGCAAATCTGATCATGTATTTTTCCTTTATTTGGGCCCACAAAAATGATTATTACATTTCATCTTAATGTGTTTTCTGTTCATTCTTATGCAATAGAACTTGCTTATCAGTAACCATATGTTATTTTTAGAGAAAACACCTGAAGGGCTTGTCTGGACTGGGAGAAAAATTGTGTGTTCTTAGAGTGGTGCTTGAGGTAGTCTTAGTTGCTCCTGCCAAAACCAGTTCATGGACCTCTCGATGTGAAAATGGTGTTCAAGGTAGTCTTAGTCATGAGTATGATAGGCACTCACAACACAAGAATCATGGATTGTTGGAATTCATGGAATGGACTGTGTTGGAACTCTCGCCTAGCTTGTATACAATCAGCTTGCTCATGGTTTTGAGAACTGCTGCTTTTTTTTTTTGTTTCCTAACATCCGTTAAACTTCAGAGCTCAAGGCCATTCAGTTCTTGCGGAATAACTCATCTCCAATATCCTCAAAAGGAAATTGACAGAAATAAGTAATGTTTATGAAGAGATCGAGACAATTAAAGATAGGCTTTTTAGTAAAAGAGTTCTTGTCCTTTTTGATGATGTTGACCAGAAGAATCAATTGAATGCACTCGTGGGTAACATCTGTGATATTTGGGCATTACTGAATTCTTCAATGCGGAATATCAAGCGTTGAAGGATCTTGAAATTCTCAGTGTTTTTTGTTTGTCATTGAATATCGGTGCTTTTTGTTGATCGAAGGTGCTGCCATCTTGAAATACTTTGCAGAAAGGGATGACATGTGGGAGCCCTTTTATCAGGTTCAAATGATGCAATGTCTGGCATTGCTTAGAAGATTCAGCCATTTCTTGAAAAATTTAGAAGACATGCTCAGCAGAGGAGTTCATTTTCCAATAAGAAGTGCATGTGGTACTTGAAAGGTCCTGCTTCCCAACCAAGTCTGTTGTCAAGGAAGATTTGAAACTTAAACAAATTTCTTATTGCCCTATGTCATCTCAGCAGATATTGATTGTTGTCTTTCCTGGGATCGTTATCTGTTATACACAAATTACAATCACACTTTGGCAAGTTGACTTGAAATCTATTGTTCTTGTACTTATAGTTATCATAACCGTTTCCTGATTTTTGCAACCATTTTCTACCTTTAAGATGGATTTGATTGTATAAATCTGCTCACACTAGCTGTTTTCGCAACCGTTTTCTACCTTTAAGATGGATTGTTGTAAACTGCTCACAAAATGGGACCATGGTTTCTTTTGATCTATTTCATGAGTTTGATTTGGTTTAGATATATTACTTTTTGACGTTTTTGGTTGGCTAATTGAGTTATCAATAAAAGAGAAGTCAAATTGATGCTGGTGTTACCACATTCAAGTGCATTATAGTGTTACTATATTCAAGTGCATTACTTTTGTCAATTTACGCGTTGGTCTTTTATGGGAGATCCTTGGAGCTTGCTGGTTTGTACTTTAAATTTGAACGTCATAACCCCGCCTTGTAAAACTCAACTTTGTTATTCCTTAAACAATGAAGGATATAGTCAAACGTGTAGGTTTTAATACGCGACAAAAGCTCTTTCATTCACTTTTTGCTTACCTAGGAATGGAGTAAATGACAAAAGAGTCCTATATGAATGCCTGAGCTCTTCCTCTCAGTAATAAGCAAGAAAAACTTACGGGTTCTTTCTGTATAGGTAAGCTACCCCTAGCACAGTAACTATTAGATTGGATGACCGTACATCTTTCCTAACGTTTTGGTGCTGTACTTCGGCTTTTACTGTGATGTACAAACTCCAGCTTATCATACAGTGTCGAGGACTTGATCTGGGCTCTTGCACAATGTGCTTTGAATGATCACAATTGCCAATTTATGCTTTGAAATGACGAATGAATTTCAGTTTTGTCAGTTTCCGCTATTGTTAACTCCAGCATATCAAAAATAGAAGGTAAAAGCTTATAGCCCTCATACCAAATGCTAATCAGATCATTCTTACATGTCTAAGCCAAGATGATATAAATTGTTTACCTCCTAAAAGTTGAAATTCAGTAGAGGTTGGCAATTAAAATGATGCAAACTTCAGACGAGATCGTCATATGTTTCCAAGATGGCTTGATTTAACCGTTAATCTGCATAATATCCTGCTAGGGAACAGTTGAAGTACTTGGTTATGCCAAGAAATCTTTTAAGTGCCAATGAGCCAGCAGTAGAAGGTAAGGTCACTGATTGAAAAGTGTTATCCCTAGACAATCTTTGTTTCACCTTATAAAACCAGTCGATCGCCAAACCGTGCAAGTCTTACAGTTCCAGAAGTCACACATCTGACTATTTTGTGAAGTTCAACACGAGTTCAACCCCCAAAAAGAAAGAAAGAAAAAAAAAAAAGAAAGGAAGATGGAAAGAGCAGGGTGATTCAGCTATGGATAGCTCAGCTCAGCATCCACACATCCTCATTAGGTTTTATCGAGTCAGGTAAATTAGATTAACAGGTAAACTTGCGAGCGCATTCATTCAATAGGTATCACAGAGTTGTATTTACAAGGATGATACATTCAGCTACATGCTATTTACATTCCAAGTGAATTTCAGTAGAGATCCTGTGCATCTTGTGATGGACATGGAAACAGATTGATGGAATGCATTACATGAACAAACTTCATCTAGAGCTACCTAGTGATCTTCAAGAAATTAGGTGCTGACTTAGGAGCATTTTACTTTAATTGACTCTTGGCATCGGAGTCTTAACGCAGCCTCAATGCGGAAGCAGAAGGAATCCTGGAAAGCATAAGGTTTCCTTTATCTTCGCTCCCATATTCCTTCAATCGTGGGTCCATGAGGATTGTGCATATTCCTTGGGTCACAATCCCCATGTCTCTGCCATTAATTCCACACCATAGTAGACTAAATGGTCCGCAAGGCTGTTATTAGTTACCAATACGTAGAAACACACTTTGATATGTCGTCCGTAAATATTTCCGGTAATAAAGGACTGGCATTCTTTGGAACAAGCTGGTCTGTCACATGACTTATTGCACCTAGCATGATAAATCCACAAAATAATTGCTTGTAACAGGTAGCTACGACTGAGACTACCTCCTTACCTGCTGCACATTGGATCTTCTCCAGAGCCATCACAAACTTTCTCGACCAGATAAACCAGACTACCAAATCCAATATCATACAGCCATACCTACAAAAAAAGTAGGATTCCAATTACATGTGAACACTGACATAGAAAAGAGTAAGATTATCTCACATCAATATGCTTATTTGTGGCTGTCATTGAGCTAGTTGCCAATAATATAGGCATTAGTAGACATACATTATTTAAATGAGTAATACCTTAAAATTGCACAGAGCTTAAGACTAGGTCATCAGCTGTCATACAGAGAGAGAGAGAGAGAGAGAGAGAGAGAGAGAGAGATTATTATTATGCATCTTAAATTTTGGAATTGGTATGGGAAACTCATGATAGCTTTACGGAATGAGAAGGGTTCCTTATATATTGTCAAAAAGGTCATAAGTACTATGAACTGCCCTGCTTTGTTAAGAAGATAAAACAAACAAATCTATTATAATTTATACGCTAAATAAAGTGAGTAAGTTGAACATTGTTGGAAAAAAAAAAGACTTCTCCAGTTAGATAGGTTGAAATAAATGCAAAGCAAACGTCAAATGCAGTCAACGACAATTCCCCAAAATTATCTGATATTCTATGGGAACTGAGAATAGTACAAAGGCAAATGAGGCACAATATCGAGTCCATTAGCTATATGTTATTGTATTTGGCATGCTGTAGTAAGACACAAACATTGCATTGCCAATACGAGGTCGTCCAAATGTCAAGTAAATCAAGTGAGTGCTGGTCTGGAAAAAACAGCTTCAGCACACACAATTAGACAGCCAAATAACTTGAATGTTAACACTTTCGTGAGGGGAAAAACTACTGTGCATCAATAACCATATATTGCATTTCACATACGAAGGTGAACAATAGAACAGCCCTTATCTCCATGATGGTTGGAGGTCTTGCGTTACTCTGTCTAGACCCCATCCATAATTTTCCCAAAACCAAACCCCACAGCCACAACAAAACCAAACCCCCCCCCCCCCTCCCCTTTTTTTCACCCCCAAGAAAAGGTGTCCATAATATGGAATAGTGGGTTGGGGGTAAATTTACAACCAAGGGGCATTTAAATGCTCCTACAAGAAGCACTTGGATGCTGGCGGGGTCAGTCACATCTTGCTAATGACACAAACAAAACATTCCAGGTTTATAGTGAAATTGCCCCTTGAACCCCAAAACTTACAGTCATTAATAGCGAAGGAGAACTAAATCTTAAAAAGGGCCACAATGCAAGGAAAGGGCCATGACGTAAACAAAACATTCCAGGCTCATGGTGAAATTGCCCCTTGAACCCCAAAACTTATAGTCATTAATAGCAAAGGAGAAACTAGATCTTAAAAAGGGCCACGACGCATGGGCATGATGGCTCAGAACAATTTTCCACCAGAAATTGGCAAATAAAAATGACATTTTAAATCATCCAAGTATTTGGACAAGATGTTACCATTGCCACTAATAATTCAAGAAAATGTTTAGTCTAAAGTTCACACAACCTATGATCATATCGTAGGCCACATGAATGTCTGTATAATCTGAAGATGAAGTTTGACCCTCAAAAATCACAACTTGTCATGGAGAAGAGAATTAATGGGACATGACTTTGGGGTGGATACCATTTCTAGTACCAGTTCCGCAACAGGTGCCTAGAAAACTCTGGACCACTCTGCCCAATAAAGCTGAGACAAAAAGCAAAATTTAGATAGAATTGGCTCCAGCCTATAACATATCTGGTCCCGTAGTCCGACTGAAAAGGAGCTGCTTCTTTTGGTTAGAGAGAGACAGATAGAAACAACGCACAGAACACAAGTTTAGGATCAACATGTTCAAATTTAAAATGCATTAGTACTTCAAGATTACATGACATAGAATTTGAGCTTCAAGTGCTTGCAAAAGTTATATGTCAAACATATCAATAATGCCATTAAGTTTCCATCAAGTAAACTTTGTAATGATTAGTTGGAAGTCTTTATCCACTATATTTAGGTATTCCTCCAACTTGAAGCTCCACGGCTTAACACGTAAGACTCAATTCACACAACTAAATACATCGACCATAGGTGGTTCAGGTAAAGGTTTGCAACCCATTCTGCTTGTGTTTTGTCTATTGGTTGATTTGCCAAAAAAAAAAAAAGAAAAAAAATAAGATGCTGACCAATCGTAAATATAAATATGAAGCCATAGAATGTTCAAGATATCCAAAACTGAATCTAGACTCTTCAATTTTTTTTCAATTGTCTTACCAGTTGGCAAAAATTGCCAGGTAACTCTTAATAGACCAAAACTGAAATAAATGGAAGTACACAATAGAGAAGAACCAATATCTGATCAAGTACAAAGTATAGACAAGCGAACCATAACAATCTTTTAACTATCTTACCACAAGATCAAGTCCCCAAAAGGATGCCATAGCCCCTCCCATAGAATGCCCTGTCACCATGACATTGATGTCTCCATATAGATCCTTGGCTCTTTTAACAGCATCCATAGTACCAGGTTGCATTGTCGTAATGTGATAAGCATAATAAATCCATGATTAACCTAAACAAAGATGATAGAATAAGACCGTAACTCATTCCAAATCAAAAGTGTCCACAAGTTGCAAGAGGCTTATTGTCTCTAGAACTCACCATGGCACCAACATGGCACCAACATGCCAGGGTAGTTTATGTCGAGCTCTTTCCAGCAGAGACCTTCAACCCAATTCTATATGTTGTAGAAATAAATAGAAGTAATCACTAACTAAAAAGCTCAAACAACTTTTCCAAGAACAAAATTAGTGAAGTACATGATCTCCTCATGACTCTATGTAAAATTACAAGCACATAACCTTCATGTCTCAGTGAAAATGATTCATCGTTTTCCCTTCTTATGGATAGGAGACCCATGTTCTTTGTGCACGAAGTCACTGTAGGCTACTCTTCTTACCTTAAATTTTCAGCAAATCCTTCACATGTCAAATGTGAGAGGAAGAATTGCTAAAGTTAACATGCATACCCTTGTTCTTGAGTACCTTTCAAAGCTATAACCGCAGCATTAAGGTCCGGGCCTCTCCAATATATGCCTACAAGTAATATATATTGATTATAAATAGAGACAAACAATTAGATGCAATTCAAACATAGAGGCATCACAAGCATTGCAAATTGGTAGGCCACTAAAACACGAATTATATACCTATAAGCAGGCAGGACATCAATGTGACTTCAAACCCCTGCTTTTAGATAAAAGGGCATTAATAACCAATTAGAAGCTAAAAAGAGAAGGCAGCATATGCCCACAAAATCTCATCTCAAGAATTGGCCATTTAGTACTATACAAAGGACCCATTCTTTAAGTTTACACAACCTTAGCAACAATGTCATATTAAAATGTAGTCAAATTACCTTGGTCTCTCCATCTCAACTAGGACATGTCCAACTAGAAAGTTCTGTCAAATCTGACATGTAAACCTGCAAAATAATAAGCTTTGCATCTAATTACAAATTTATTGCTTTGAAATGGTGAAACCTGAAGGGTAATAACAATAAGCTCTAGGTAAATGCAAAAATCTTTATGAAGAACACTTACAGCAGATGCATACTCCACCACCATCGTCGCAAGAGTGTGATTGTAACAGCTTTATGAGCATTGGAGCTCACTCTAACTTTTGGACTTACCAGTTGAGAAAATTTCAAATTGAAAATGCAGTCACAAGCTCATTCAATTACAAGCAATGAAGCAAGTCTCTTATGTCTCTAGCAAGCTATTTCGACGAATCAAGTGAGCTGAACACTTCAAGGAAACATCAACTCAAAATAATATTTCAGTATATTTCTGCCGTCCTTGTTCATGAACTTAAAGAACTATATATTCAATGCAATGCGATGAAAGGGGAATAAGTAAACAACAAGAGGCCCATCTTTCCTAGAAAGCTACTCCACTGAAACCTACGAGCTACAGTCCATTATTCGACTGGAGAAAAGCTGAATAGCCGAGAGTCAATTACCGTGAGACACTCAACAAATTTTATCCCCAAAGTGAACAAAAAAGGGTGAGATCTATATCAAACAAATATAAGAAAATTCGATCAACAACTTCCCCCAACCTTGAAATGCCTAATCAGCCAAATTCACTATACAAATCTCACTTCCCCAAGCTCAAAACCGATGCACTCAACACTAGAGCTTGTCCGTTCGCACCTTATCACAATCAAAAACTCCCAATCAGAATTGAGCCAGAGGATCACAGCAGAAACCGATACATGAACACGGATTGCAATTGACCTCTCGCCCCACTTGCGGCGATCAAGCACGTCAGAACCGTCACTCTCCAACCACGACCCGTTCCGCTCCATATTCTACAAGAGAAATGGATCGAACAGCATCATCGAGAAAACTACGGCGCGATCGCGCAGCGAGATAGAGAGATCGACCGCGGATCTTTGTCCGTATTGCTCCAATTCCGGTCTCACAAGTTCGTGGATTTCATGGCGATTGAAAGCTACCGTGACTTGGGGCAAAGGAAGGAGAGGAAGATGAATTTACGAATTTTCCTGTTTTGCCCTCGGCATCTTCTTCTGTCGGCGGTCACATTCGGTGATTTCGGTGTTTGCGTGGGGGCACTAAAGTAAGTTCCGCTAATATTTCAAATTCGGGGTTCTCTCTTGGAGCTCCCCTTTGATGTCTCCACATTAGCACTTTGACTCGAGCTTAGTTTTTCTTCTTTTCTTTTTGGTCTGTCTCTCGATCTTAGTTTAATTAGCTAGGTCTGAACCAGGATTCTGAAATTCGAACAGATAAAAAAAAAAAACACACACACACACACAACAACAACAAACCAGGATTCTCAAAAAGCACCAAAATTAAAGGTTAATTAATATCATTTATCTGTTTAATTTATATTTTTTGAGGTATATAAAAAATGCACCCTCCACTATGGTGGAAAGTTTTTTGAGTCATATTTTTGAATTCAAACTCAAATCGATCTAATAACTTAAGTTATTCAAACTTCAAAAGAATGTAACCGAACTTGAGTGACTCATGAGTTGAGCTTAACTGCAAATTATGAAATCTACTTCTCTTGGGCTAGAAAGAGAGTTTAAAAAGATGACTTGCTATTATGTATAGATTCTTGAATGCTCTCTAAATACTTATGTTGAACTGGATGCAATATTTTCTTTTCCTTTTAGTTAAATGTACTTATAGTATTTTGAGTCAAGACAATTTGTCTAAAATTTCCGAACTATTTATAATGTGAATGTGTTTTGAACTTATAACCTTGTAGAAACTTATAGCCTTCTTGAAAATTGTGGCATTATCTTGTTAGGAACACAATTTGTTGAAGAGAAAAAATAAAAAAAAAAAAAAAAAGATGACAAGCAAAGTTTTAAGTGAAAAAACCCCTTCGGAATCAGAAAGAAAAAAAAATTACAATGTTGCACTATACAATTTTTACACTATCAATATTAGTTTAACATGAGAATTACATGTACACCATTAGCAATAAAAAGCCTCTATGCTTTAATAGCACTTTCTTCTGTCACACTCCATAACTCTATCATTATCTTCCCATAATTTCTCTAATTGAATACGTTAGCAATACGATCGTCAACATTGAATCTATGTGTAAATGAATGAGGAATAGAAGAAAAGGTCCACAAATGTTGAGAACAAAAATCATTGGGCTTTTTCATTGGCTATGTGCAAAGTAAATAGAGTTTATGATCTTAGACAACAAAAATCATGATACATTTTTAAAGAACAAAGAGCATGAATGATTTTTTTGATAAATATAAAATAAGAACCCAAATGTATGGTAGGCGCCATGTTCGGTGGCTCTCATGAATTTATATTTGTAGTGGGATATTTAAAAAGGTATAAAGATAGAACAATTTATACACGACTTAATTTTTCTTACCAAGCTCATGCACTACTCATTCACTTTAAAGAAATGAAAAAAAAAAAAAAATTGAACATGAAAAGATTCCAACTCACCCCTAAGTGATTAAAGAATTATAGCGTTTTTCATGAATTGTTATGTTATGAGCATACTTCTAACCAGTTAGTATCTTAAGTGTTTATTGCATCATATGGAAAGATTTTTTAGACTTTTAGCACACCGATGAAGTTGCAATGTTAAATTTATATACTTACAAGTGGATTGATTAATAATAACTTAGATCAAATATTTCGTGATGGATGATCATCTCATCCTGTTCTCTTTATCTATTGAAACAAAAATTCACAACCCATCATGACTCGGGCAGCAAGGCCAAGACCAATCAACCCCAACTCGAGCCGGGGATCCATCTGGCCGTGAGCCAGGCGGTGGCTTCAATTCCCACGGAGGGGAACGAAAGTACACTTCCTACATTTCCCCCGCACTGCCTGGCGGGAAATTTTCGCACCACTGGCATAAAACCAAAATCGAAAAAAGAAAAAAAAGGAAAATTAAAACCAACACAAAAACGAAAATGAAAAGCGAAAAACAATTCAAAACAGAAAATACGCAAAGCGCGACCCCTCCTCCCCTGCTTCCTCCCAGGTTCGGACATCCGTTCAGATGAAAACGAAACGGCTACCATCCTTTCACCATCCCACTCCCACTTTCTCTCTCTCTCTCTCTCTCTCTCTCTCTCTCTCTAGAGCAAGCACCGACGACCTCGATGGACCGATCGATCGGCCGGTCGCCGCCGTAACAGGCTTTCAGCACCGCCGTGGTGAAACTCTCGGAGCAGCGGGCGTGGCCCGACGGCTCCGAGGAGCTCAGCAGCTCAACGAGCCCGGTCGATGACGAGGAGCTCGAGGCCCGTCGGACCGCCCCGCCCGAAGAGGATGACGCTGCCGCGGCCTCGACGAGAATGTCGGGGCCGAGGAGGACGACGATGAGGTTCGACGTTCGCCTGCGCCGTTCTTGCTGGATTAGTTGAATTCTGCAATTTCACTGCAATCCATGACAAATCTCTTGGAATACTCCGTGAGGAAACCCCAAGTGTCTGGATCATAACAAATGGCTTCAAAACTTTTCCATAGGAAGAAGGATGTCAATAGCACGAGTAAACCGATAAATTGAGAGCAGCAATGCAGACAAAATGATAATAATAAAGAACAAGTTGATTTTATTCATATAAGAGTATTTTTCACATGGTTAACAGTTAAGTGCTTTAATGGTGTACTACGTGATGATAATAACATCCTTTTCAGAATAAACAGCTTGGAAGCAGGATGATCGGCATGAAAGTGAACCTGAAAACAGTATTGGCCGTGCTGGGTTGCAATGGCAAGTTGTTCTTTTTCAAGAGCTTCATAACTTCCTGCACGAGTGTAGCATCTTTGTTCTATTTAGCATAATGCTGCATTTCGATACCCCGAGTTAACAGAAGAAATGTGCAAATAAACCAAAACGAAAGAAAATCACTTGATATAATATCATAGACGTTATGCTTCCACAAGGCCTTCTTACCTACAATTTTGTCAGCCCTTGGTTCCTATCGTCAAGCACTAAGTGCGCCGCGGCAATTTAAATGCTTAGGCAAAATAAGGATTAAGAGATATAAATGTTGATTATATTATGTACTTCCAGCAACAAATTAATTGAAGTGATCTCCTGACAAGAGACACATTATGAAAATGCAATTTGATTAAGAATTAACTCGAACGGATAACCAGTGAATTTATCAATTTGTTAAAACATGTTTTGCCCAGAGTAAACGCTCTCTGCTGAGCTTCAATAATGAAATAACTAACTTGAAGTAGAGGTGTCATTCAAGAAATCAGAGGCTCGTAGAGCTAGCAATTCATCAAAAGATCAACTTACAAAACTAGTGTATGACACATATTAAGTTAGATCGAGCTTAACAATGCCCAAGTCATAAATGAGATAACAAGTTTGTACATGAAAAATAAAGACAACCAATTTAGATACATCAAAGCACGTCAAGCAAGTTAATGTGTTACTCCCACAAGACACGTTCATACACATTTAACAATGTTATATATACTTTGAATAAAATGTGGTTTCATAAAATTATAAATGAAAAACTCTTTCTTGAGCATGTTACACGTGTCATGTTACTACTTCATCCGTGATGCAATTAAAAACTTCCATGAATTCAAAGATTCGACAATCTCTGTAGTGAAAAAAAGAGAGGTTGGTTATCAACTGTTAAAAGATCAGAATTTTACTTCTCAAATGGAGCAAGAAGTCAACTGACAAATCTGCGTAGGTTTTACAAGACATCAAAAAGAAGCGTAATATCCTCCGTTTTTGCAATTTTCAATCACGCACCGCGTCCATGCATTTGGAGCCATTGTTCTTTTCGGATCGATGGATTCAAGAATTTTGCAATACATCTCCTTCATGATTTCTGCATAATATTATAAGAATTAAATATCAAAGAATAACACAATTCGTCAAGAGAGCTCACCACACAGTTTATTGAAGAAAGCAAAAACCGGTGGGTTCCTCCTTTTCAGCACTAGCTCCAGAACAACATGGTAAACTTGACATTATTGAATAAGGGGCTGCAGGCAATCTATTGCCATGAACTGGCCCAGTGAATTTCAACGACATCATATTAAAACCTTTTACTGCCATCGAAAATGCAACTTCGTTTTGCATCAACAAGGACAAGAAATAATTCAACCCAGAACTGACATTTAAGAACATGAAGCATTCAACTAGAAGAAACAATTCAACGTGATTAATTTCCTATTACAGAATCATGTCTCCAAGCATCAAATTTATACGAAGCAAACACAATGACAACAATAAAAAGATACATCTCTATATTCACAAGCACAATCCCTGACAGCATGATCATTTCTGATCTATATATACTCTCCGCTTCAACTTCCCTGCACCAGCTACACATCCCTCGAATGAGTTACTCTGACTTCTTCATCGATCATCAAATTCCTTTTACCCCCGTGTCTAGACATCAAACTCAACCTAAAAAAGGCCCCCACTAACAAAGAACCATCACTCTGGCATCTACAATCCACGTTGAAATTCCCTAGTGGCAAAAAAGAAAATCCTAATAGACAACAAGCATGCTATCTGCGAAATCGAGGGACTGAGCAGTAGAGGAGAAGGAGCTGTGATTTTGACATGCTTTGACACAAATTTGAGCACATTCTGTGACTTGGTGATCATACGGAGTGATGAATCCGGCTGAGCTGAGATGAATGGGAGGCTTGAAAATGCAGTAGAGTCTGCAAGCTCTCGAGGCAGCGTGCATGGCTTTGACGCGATTGAATCACAAGTTGACGAGTTCTCATGCCTGAAGGCCGTGTAAAGACTTTGCAGTCCAACATCTGTATTGTAACTGTAAACTGAGACGTTACTAGGTGATTTTCTGGTGAAGTAAAAGCAATTCCACAGATAGTTAACAGAACTATGTCTATGTGCAGGAGGCTGTGGTTCATTCTGCATGTGAATTTATTAGAAGGGCAATTAAATTGAAGGATTGGGATCGGATTGAATTCTTTTCTATCATAAACATAAGGAATCTCAGGATGTGCTGTCAATCTACTGTCTTGTTTATTTCTCAGCACCTAATTTGTTAAACAGAATTACATGTTGGATATTTTGATTGTCACTTGTAGCGTATTCAATTCATGGAATCAAATCATACAGACAGTTCCAACTCAGAAATCAAGCTCAAATCAGTCACCTGGTTAATGAATGTGGTCATCTTGTGAGGAAATTGAATCATAACAATGAATCTTGTAAAAGATGCGATCTTTTTCAACGAAATGAGAAAAAAAAAAGTTTGCACGCAAGAGTTGAAGGAGATTCCAGGCAACCCGTGGCTTACACTAGTTCATCAATTGATAGAAATTTAAGTACAGATTACTCCCCAACACAGTCCAAAACCGTGTTAGCTAAGTACATGGAAAAGACTTGTCAAAAAAAAAAAGTACATGGAAAAGACAAACCCCCTGAAGCTGCCCAGTCACCAAACGTGCCTATTCTGACATTAACTTAATTAGAAAAAAATGACCCAAATCATTAAATCTAATGAATAGAAGCGTAGCAGTATCTCAACAGCAGCACTCAATAGTCAGAAAAAATCCTCTTGGTTCGAGAATGGATTTTATAGGACTCCACTTCTAGTCCATCGACATTTCCTTGTCTTCAGCAACGTCCAGTAATCAAATTGAGAGAACCTAAAAAAAATTGAAAGAAGGGAAAAATAAAAGGAAAACTACTCATAGTGGAGGTCATCATGCTTGCTGGTCATGATTATATGATGTTGTTGATTTTCCACCAGCAAATTGACTCAGAAATGCACTCTTGAACCGTCGAAGAGAAATTACTCTAGACAGGAGAAAGGCTTACCAACCCCGGCCCACCGGCCCCCTCCTTGTTTTTCAATCGCTACGGAGCATATTAAAATTGGACATATTTCTACCAAATCTTAGTTACCCTTGAATCGGAATCAGGTCAAGTGATTTTTTTTTTTTTTTTGGTCGTAGGTCACGTGATTCACCTGCTTAGATTTGGTAGTGGGAGTTAGTAGTGTGGGAGTTGTAATCGGAGTGGTGACGCGGTGATGCTCGGAGTGCAACGTCAACATCATGAAGCTAGAGTATTCTCCTTATTTCAAAGACAAACCAGGAAGAAGTTATATGCGACCGTAGATAAAACAGTGAAGGACATTTTGAAAAGTTAACTACAAAAAGGGTGTCTATAATCAAAGAAGGTGGAGAACTAGTACCACCATTTCTGTAAACAAATTTTCATAAACGTAGTAAGTTTCCTTTTTAAATTCATTTTTAATACTTAAAAAAACCCAAAATCGGTACACTTGTGACAAATTTATCCCAAACTATTTTTTTAACCATAAAAAACTCCAAATAGTAACACCTAAGACAAATTTACCCCGATTGATCATAAAAAAACCTTAAACTTATATATTTATGATAAATTTACCCAAATTTATTCGATCATAAAAAATCCAAAACTAGTAAATTTGTGACAAATATACCCTCTCCTAAATTGGATTAATACCACAAAAAAATTACAAAAATTGCAAATTATGACAAACGGAGCATAAAATCCCAAATTTGTATACTAGTTAACTGCCATGTGTTATTTAACTTAATAATTTAACAGTAAAATTTAACGAAAACTAATAGAAGGTAAATTTATCACAAGTGTACCAGTTTTGATTAAATTTGTCAAAAGTATACCGGTTTTGGGTTTTTTGTGGTCAAAAATATAGTTTTGGGTAAATTTATCACAAGTGTACTAATTTTGGGTTTTTCAAGATATTGACTCTAATATTTATATGCCTTCTCTGGTTAGGAGAAAAACTTATATCAATTATTGATATCTAAAACTCTTTAGCTCACTAAAGCTTAATATCTATACTTTTTAAAATCATTGTCCTTTTTTCCCCCCGAAATATATTCGATCAATTATTTTGTAATATTCCTATCAATGCACAAATGCACAAACTAATAATCCTACTTTAGCATTTAGATTTTAAAGTTTGAATCTTTTCTATCTCATAAGTTATAAATAATCTTATAAAAAGGGACATAGTTTTATCTTTCCACAAATACACAGATACAATTTCTTCGTATACGTGAATAATATCTTTCAATTAATTAGTAATTTGAATATTTTGTAATAAGAGAATTGTGCCAAATCTTTTAAATAATAACTTTTCGTATACACGCAATGTGGGTACACTTTTGCTAACAATATTAGAAAGGAACGATATAATTGATCATAAAGATTATGTAATAGTACGCACAAAAGTTATTGGCTGGAAAGGAAAAATGAGAGGAACAAAAAGAACTACTTAAAAAATAAAAATAAAAATAGAGGGGGATACTGTTATAAGTTTCGAAGAATAATACTTTTGATCACGCAATTTGACAATATATGCTTGGTTATTTTTCTCTATTTCTGATGATATACACTTAAACAAAAACATAATTTATTAATATTCAGAAATATTGCATTCAAGACAAAGGTGAAATAACATTCTTCTCGTCAAAAAAAAAATAATAACATTCTTAATTTTACTCCAAATTCGAGGACATCTTTTTATTTTCTTTGTTTATTTTCCTACTTCACATCACATATTTTTTGTTCATTACCAAGACCATAACTTATTGGTGTTTATACCGTAGCAGCAATTGCACATTAAATTTTCTTCCTTGAAATCTGAATTTGACACATCATAGTCATGCATTATTTTATGTGTCTTTGGCTTTGAACAAAGTTTTCAAAAAGACTAGAACTTCAACATTTTTTTACGTTTCTTGATATGTACATTAAGGCCGCGTTTAATAACGTTTATATTCTCAATAACAGTTTCTTTCCAGAAATACCTTTCTCTATTTCTGTTCTCGAGAATAATTTATGAAAATTTTAAGGCATTTGGTAACTATATAAAATTTATATTTCTAAAACAGAAATACGTTTGGTACAATTCTAAATATTTTTGTAACTTAAAATTTCTTTTAATTTATTAGTAATTTTACTACATTTTTCTTTGTTCTTTTTCTTCTCCTTCCTCTAGCTAGTCGTCGACCTTCGCCATGAGGGCCGGTGAGGTCGTCGGCCTCAGGGGAGCCTCGTTGGCCACTAGCGAGGTTTGCCTAAGCCTTGCGATGGCAAGGAGAGGTTGCAAGGCCAACCTCACAGTGTCTTGAGGTCGAGCCTCGCGGTGGTCGAATGAGGCTCAACCTTGCCTATATTTGTGAGGCCGAGCCTCACTCGGCCAATCGCGAGGCTAGGCGACGCCAACCTCGAGGTGGCTTGGGGAAGCTCGACCAGACTTGGATGAGATTAAGCCTTGCCCAGCCATGGCGAGGCTCAGGGGGGCCTCACCGAGGGCTGGTAGGGTCGCCAAGCCTCGTCTAGCTGATTGTTGACCATTGTTGAGGCCGTGTGACCGGATGAGGGAAGAAGAAAGGAAGAAAGAAAAGAAAGGGAAGAAAGGAAGAGAAAAGAAATACTTATGTCTTGAGTTGTTTTCAAAAACAAAAAATTTATTTTGTTTTGATTTATTATTTCTATTTCAAATTTATTGTTTCTGGGAAAAAATTACCAAACGTGTTTCTATTCTATTTTTATTCTAGAAAATAAAAGAACAAAAATATTTATTTCCGATAGAGTTATCAAACCTAGCCTAACAAATCCCTGGGCCATGCTAGCCCAGACATAACACAAACAGGCTTCCTTGGGCCCAAGCCCGTGAGGGGCTGTTCTAGGCTAAGCCTATTAACAATAGGTATGATTGTAGACTTGTAGTCCGAACGAAAGTGAAGATGGTAAGAGTACTACAAGATCTCCGGATGACGATTTGTCATGAATTTAATTATGAAAAGAAAATACTCGTAGTAACAAAAAAAGAAGGGGCAAAAAGGGTAAAGACCAATACTGAATAAATTTTCCACCGGCTTCTTTTGACAAAAATGTTACCGACGACCCAAAGGTACGGTAAAGCATTGGCGTAATCGTCTTTTCCACATTCGGTTGACTCACCTTCTTTTTCCTTTGCTTTTATTGCTTTATTTCTTATTATCATCAGTCTGCTTTTTGTAACAAGATTTTCCTTGGATACTCTCGGGGCCAGTTTCGCCGTGAAAGATGGGGTGAAATCCCCAAAATATGGTTTTGTAGTGGGAGCAAAAGTGAAGATAGTGAAAAAGGAATATTCGTGTGACTGTTCCTAATTAGTTATGAGAATAACAATTTATTTTGAATGGTAAAATTTAAATATAAAATAATTGAAAATTATTATGAGATTTATTTTTTTTTAAGAATTCATGACCCATAATATATTATGAGCATAATAAGAAAGAGCAGTAATAATTTTTTTTTTTTTGCCACTGAAGTGCACCCTCATGTTTTTAATTCTTTGCCTTGCGGGCTTCTGTCGACTGAAGTCCCGCCGACAATACAAAAGGCACGCTAAAGCATCGATCACCGAGCCATGCTACCCCAGCACTGTACAGACTCGCCCCTTTTTTTTCATGAATGTAACTATGAAAAGAAATTCATCGGGCAACGGGAAAGGAAGGGAGCTAAAACAGGACGGGGCAATTATGAACAATGCCTTGCCACCAAAATGCATCCTCCTCGCGTTTCTTTCTTCTTTGCGGTCTTCTTTTAACTAAAGTCTTGCCGACAGAACAAAGAGCGCCAAAGCATCGATGGGTTTCTTTTCCACACTGGCAGGACCCGTCTTCTCTTTCTTTGCTTTATTGCGTTTCATTGTCGCTTCTCGTTGAATGAACCTCGCTTTATTACAAGTTCCCAAGAAATGGTTTTGTACTTGTCATCAAACCGGTGGGTTAATTATTTTGATAATTTTTTCTTTGCCAACAGCATTTGATATATCATTCAGACCACAATTTCAATATTTTCGAGTGGATTTTCAATGAGGACTTGTATAATAACGTACTTTCGCCGTTTCGTGCAACATATTTTATTTAGTGACGACTTTAATTATTTTTGGCTGGCAATATGTGGATTTTTATTGTGTGCTTTTACTCAGCATGCGCTTGCTCTCCATCATTTGAAGTTTGACAAATAATAAAAAAAATGGACAGGAATTCGTTCCATTGATCATTCAAAGAACCGCATCCCAGATTATATCACTTCCAGGACCTTAAAAATTGTTAAAGACTTATTGTCATCATTGAGGTTTTGTTTTTTAACAATCTTGACGGAAAATATTTTTTGAATCACAAAAAAAGTTGGGTTTTGATATCTCCCCAGGCAAAATTTAGACTTTTTGGTGAAATTTTCCCAACTCAAGTTAGCTTTGTTTGTCTACTGTTGTCAACTCAAATGAATACATTAAATCTTTATGATCTTCTTAGACGGAACTTTGTTGGAATGTACTTTTCAATTGCTGATATAAATTTGAAATTTTGATGATATAAAAAAAGTTTTGAATAATTAGTCTCGTAGCAAATATAGTTTTGGATTTTTTGCAAAATTGCCACCCGTTTTTGCTCAGCCATTGCCATCACAAGTTCTCACTTTCATGAGTGGATCCACCGGTCACGTATAACTCCTCACCCGTTCAATTTATTTGAGGTGCCTTATAAATTGCTGCTTCGTCTTACTGAATTTAAAACTGGTGGATGCCCATGCTTCACGTAGGAGAGCTTTAAAGTAGCTGTTACAATGTATATGAAAGTATCTCAGCACTTGTGGCATCACCTCTACGACAATAACCAACACAAGTGCGACATGAAGAAGATGGATAATCTACATAGGTAAACACATGTTCAGTTTGGCTTTTGGTTAAAGCACATTTCTTAATTGGACTCACACAAGACAAAGAGAAATGGTAACGATTCTTAAATAAATTAAAGAAATGTTTCCAGTTGCAACTTGATCCGACATTTTCTAATGTTTAGGTAAATTTGAAATAATGACCCAAATCATTAAATTTCAAATGAATAGAAGTGTGGCAAAACTTTTTCCAAGTCTAAAAATTTACATAGAATAGTCTCATGCTCTCCGCAAGTTCTTGTCTTTTTGCCTCTTTTTTTATATCTTTTGTAGTAGATAATCCACAAACATTAACCGAGATAATGAAGAGCCACACCTTTGAAAACAAGATTTGATAAAGAGAACTTTCATACTTGAGATCGGAAGGAGTCAATATATATATTAATCATTATAGTCATTGGAGAGGCTTCACAAAACTTTTGCCAACCATTGAAGAGGCTTTTGAGCTTGTTTGGGAATTTGGAAATGCTAATTGAGTTGGATGCCAAATGGGATCTAATAGGTCACCTAAGATTTGTGAGCTTATTTACTGGATTTGTTAGTGGCCCAAAGTTCTAATATAATACTCATGAATAAATTTTCCCATCTACATTGACACAAGACTATGCTTACACATTGATTTTGTGTACTCTATTTTAATAGTATTTTGTGCAATAATCAACACAAAGCATGGATTTATAGGGGTTAAATGTGAAGATTGGCTCACCGCGAAATAAACGTGATTTTAGTAATTTGATTGATCACTAGGGGAGCTCTTGGATTAAGATCAAGCCCAATATTTCCACCAGGCTTTATGTTTCGGTGTCAATTCAGGCCTAAGCCCAATCATCTCATCAAACTTGACCAACCGGAGTTCACCTTAATTAGGATGGGGGAAACGAACTTGGTTGGAAGTTCAATATCTGCTTTTGTTGACTTTGAATGAATCCGCCCATTTTTCTAGGGGCAAAACTCAATTCTCATCCCTAATATTTCTGCACTGCGTAGACTAGTGATTTTTCACGTCAAGAAACGTACATAAGTGTCGACTTTGACGGGCTGGAGTCATGCTTTGAGGAAGCATCCTTACTGACTCATTTTGGAGCAAAACTGGCCCACAGGCTCTTTCTGCATGTCCAGCCAATCCTTTGGCTTATGAGTTCAATGACCTACTGAAAAGTCATTCAAAAAATCTTCATTTTTAGTACCTTAAGATTTTGTGAGAAAGGAACAGAGGCCTTGATAGTTAAGACCCACGCTTGTACGAAAAGTCTTTCTTTTCCTTTCAAAAGAGTAGGAGTTAAGGCAGTGGTATCCCACCTATTTTCTCTTCTTCCTAAAGCTTTTGAGCTATAATAGTGGAAGCTCAATTTCAATTCAAATGAAAGGAGTATGATTTTTAAAAAATTTGCAGCCGGACTTTTGGACTTTCATTTTACTAAAACAAAAGGTTAGTGGTGTAATAATCACAGCTAAAGCTATTGAAGAACAAATTTGATCTTCTATTGGTCTCGAATCAATGAATTTAATACTTCTCAAGAGTCTTTTTGACTCATTGAGTCATCGTTCTTAATAACTTAAATACTGAATTTTCTCTTTGTCAGATTCGGACGTACGTTTGAAAAGACTTAAAAAGAGCTTGTGAATTCCGGAACGGAGTAGTTTTAGACCTCCACAGCTTGCGAGAATTTACTTTTCCCCCTTGGCTGCCCCACCATGTGCTTCTTCCATGTCGTTCTTATCAAATAACAGTAAGTTCGTTTAGTCTACATCAGTACCCATCGAAATCTGAAGGTCTTGCTGGTGTTGGAGCATTCATCACTCATGCAATTGCTGGCAACTTTGAGGAGGTCAGCTCACCAACTACCGGGGAATGACCATGACCATGGCCATGGCCATGGGGTTAGGGTTTTGGAGGCGTGTGAGCAGAGAGCAGTGACAATGAGGGAAGATCAAGGATTTGGAGCAAAGGAAGAAACGTGCGAAAGGTCAAGGAAGGATGTGGAAGGAGTTTCTTGTGAAGTTTAAACGGAGTTTACCTAGAAAAGAAACTAAATAAAAGGAAAGATAAAAAATTCTAAGCCTGGGCATGTTGAATAATTTGATCTCTTCATCCAAATAAAGAGAGATCCATCATATGCTTTCTTCTCCCCAAAAGGAGTAACCAAAAGTGAAATGCTAAAATCAGGTGGACGAATGGTAAGTCTCAAGCGCGAAGTGGAAAAGGATAAAAGCAAAGCAAGAATTGATATGTCCATTCCACTTTTCTTTTGAAGTTAAAACTTGTAGCTCGTTTCTTTTGCGAGAAAGACCGTGGAGTGATCATCTCACTTCTTGGACCCTAAGGTTACGTTTGACAATCAGAATAAAATTGACCATATGATATAATTTATTCTATTCAATATTTGGTACCTACTCAAAATAAGATAAAGTCGGATATAATGAGGATATAAATTAGATAAAATTATCTCGCCATGAGGATATGAGATAAAAATGAATAGGATTTCTAATATCTAAAATTATTCTCTCGAATAAAAAATGTTAAATTAAAAAAATTAAAATTATTTTTCAAATATAAATAATATTTAAATTCTAATATAAAAATTCAAAATTTCAAAAAATAAATATATAAATTTATATTATATAGTAGAATTAAATTTTAATATCCATCTTGGACCAAACTTCGATGAAACTTATTTTGATTATCATATAAGTTTTGGATTTGATGATATAAAAACAATTTGGATAATCGGTATTAAGTATAAAGGTTGGGATTTTTTATGGCAACACCCAATCGCCGTGGTCGAATTTGCCGCCCACCCATTGCCATCACGAGCTCTCAACTTCGTGTATCAATCCGTTGGCGAATTAGTCTGTCTTCTACCCCTTGTCTCATTTTTTTTCTGCACAAAGCTCATAACCCATGCCCATGGAATTCGCGACCGACAGAAGTCGCTAGCCTCGCACAGCCACAAATTTGCGGTTACATGGCTGCGGTGTCGAGGCTTGACTTAGCTAATTCGCTCGATTTTTTTAGGAACGAAGAGAGGCCCTCAGCTCCGTTTATCATTAAAATCAATATCAAAAAAGAAAAAAAGATAAAGAAATTCCTTGCCACGAGGGCAATTGGGTATTTTGGCCGCAGCAAAGAGACAGAAAGCAATGCAATTGATAGGGCGGAGAGAGGAGCAGAGGAAAAGGACAGGGGTCACGATCATGGTGCGCGTACTGTCAGCTGTCGGTGGTCACATGGGGGCAATGATGATATCACGTACAATGAAGGATGAGCCAATTGATAAGGAAAACATGTTAAATCAATCCCGGCTCACACATACCGATGGATGAGATGGGGAGAATTCACATGATCCATCAATGCATGGGTCGGGTTCCCATGTGCCGGTGTACGGGCGGACAAGACCTGCTCGAAGAATAGGGAGGAAGTAGAGAGGTGTAATCTAGTCCCACATGCCGCGTTTGGCGGGGCAACCCCAAAATGATGGATTTTCAGCCCACGTGTCCCGATTGAAATGGCCATATTTGCGCAAACTTCTATCGTGTTTTCCAGGTTCGGAGAGCACGAAAAACAGACGGAGGCATTTTCCACAAAATAGCCCCAATGTCGTCAGCCTATAGCATAGTATCCGGCAATCACCCTATACTTTTTCGCCCCACCTGGGGACACACCCCCAGTCCCGAAAGCGACGTCACTATTTTGTACTAGCAAAGACACGAGTGTGTCCTGTTCCTTGTCATTCCTGTAAATTTTTGGGTCAAGCGACTAGGCATTTATTGCAACACAGTGTTGTCAGATAATTCAATGGAAGAAGGAAGATACATTGGACACCGTGCGATCCGTTTTAGGGTTAAAGCAAACTCTACAAAAACAAGATCATTGAAATAAAAGTGGCCCTGGCGCCAAAAAAAATAAAATAAAAATAAAACTGGCCCTCGACTCTTAGCATGGTTAATCAATCCCGTCTTCTACATTTAATGGATCCACGCATATCTCCACTTATAATTCTGGCTTCTGACAGTGGTTTAGATTTCGCAATGTGCTAAGCTGATTTTGCTACTATACAGTTCAAATTTTTTTCTTCAAGAAAAGATCAAGAGAGATCAATGGAGGAGAGCAACGCTCGTCTTATTCATCATTGAATTGATCGTTATCCGGACCTTGAAGAGCTTATGATATCATACGTGTCCACTCTTTATGAGTGACTTCGATTGGCTAAAGAATGGTTGATAGAAGCTGATTTTGGCAGAGACAACTTATTTTGGTTTCTCTCGAGTTAGTGTCGTGAAACTTCAATTGCAAAGTGGCTTATTTCTATAGTGAAACACGGAATGTTTAGTAACCTCGGAAGGGACATAAAAACTTGAAAAATACTTGCAAAACAAATATCATATGTTTAGAAAAAAAAACTTTGATTTTTAAATTGTTTAACCAACCGGATTATTAATTAATGAAAAAGTTAATACCATTTAATTTAACTGAATGGAAAGTACGAAAGTGTGATATGCATATAGTTTTGCCTATGCACCGAAATACAATCATTAGATAAAAAATTGTATTAGCTATCACTCTCTAGAGTTAGTTCAAAAAAAAAATCACTCTCTAGAGAAAAAAAACAAATAAAAGAACAACGTACAGGGGTGCAAGAAGACCGAAACATCACGGGTTTAGAAGGACAAAGTCAAAGTCTACAAAGACTTGGGACTAACAACAGTCCATGATGAACCAGCTTTGCTTAAGAAGGAATCACGCCAATAATTCAATTATTTGGTACTTTGTGCCTCTTAGTTAGACTTCCATAAACATAGAGATTTTATCAAAAAAGAAAAAGAAAAATGTCACTAGATCACTCTGTAAAATCCAACATTAATTCACCATTCTCTCGTTCACCCGCAAATATCACACAACAACAAATCGATCTCCAATTCTCATATTCATCAATAATTTCATTGCATGATTTCCTCTGATCAAATACCGTCATATGAAAATTGAAAATCAAATAAACACAAACTCGTAGGGCGTATTTATCTCGCTGATATTTTGAAAATTGCACGATTTTTTGACAAGGTTTTCCTTCGATCCTTGCAGGCCAATTTTGCTGTGAGCGACGGTTGAGGTCCCCAATGGGTTAATTACTATGAGAATTTGTAAAATAACACACGCTCACCGTTTCCTATAGCAGATGGCATTTTAATTTCAATTGCTAGTAATGTGAAGATTTTTTTTTTTTTATGTTGTTAAAAAAAAGTGCACTTTTACTGAGTAAGCAGGAGCTCTTCATCATTTGAAGTTTAACGAATAAATCGAGTTTATTTACAATTAATTTAAATAAGTATACTAAAACCGATATACTAAGTGTTATAATCAAAACATCATTTAATATTTAGCAAGTGAATAAATAAATTTAAGGAAATAGATATTATTAAAGTGGGGAAAATCAGGACAATTCTCATTTTCCTTTTTTAAAAAAAATTCATTCTTTCAATTATTGTTGTGGTTCTGGCTGCCGACTGATTCAATTAGATAAATCAAACCATTAAAGAAAGACTTGCTATACCAACACGATGAGGTTTTCCTATCAACACTAGCAAGAATTTTTTTTGTTCTTTTGTTTTTTGTGGCCCATAGGAACAAGACCCACTTTTCTTAATACTAGGGGAATTGGCTAATTCCACAACCAAAATTGCTCCGAGCACAGCTTTTTCCTCGAAGAGACAAGACTTCCCTTGTAAGAAAACCCTTGCTAGTGCTACTCTTCATATAAAATATAGTAAAATCCAAGTAAATTCAATATTATCGAACTCAAAATATAACGACAATACAACACATTTGAGATGAAAGTAGTTTTTAGAATCATAGTAAGCTAAAATATTAATGTGGCGATTATCAGTAGAAGGATGTAGCTTTTGCATATATTGTGGAATAAGAACTTGCTCATTTCTACAACTAAAAGAAGTTTTATAGAAGTCCTAAATGTTATCTATGTATATTAATATAAAGCCAAAACCTTGAATTTGGTTTCCACCCTCGAAATATTCGTTGCATCCTTGACGGATACTATTCCCTTTCATAAATAAGATAACTGCTGTCTAAAGGGCAGAGCTGTCTAAAGGGCAGAGATGGAAAGCATTGTTTTTGTTTTGGCCACTATATGCGACAATATAATTGAAGATGGATAGAGGAAACAGAAGAAACTAATGGCAACACCTGGGAGCTGTAAATCCGAGCTTGCTACGAAGATGCAAAAGCGAAACCTACTCAGATTCCTTGACAACATGCATACTCGAGTTCCTTAATATTTTGTGGTAAAGGAACAAAGGTCTTCATAGCACACTCGCATCTACGAGAAAAGTCTTTCTTTTCCTTTGAAAGAGTAAGAGTTAAGCGGTGGGTCCCACCTGTTTTCCCTTTTAACCCGAGCTCTGGAGCTAATGGAGGAAGCTCGATTTCAGTTCAAATGGAAGAAGTATGATTTAAAAATGAAACTTTTGGACTTTCGTTTACTAAAACAAAAGTTTGGTGGATTATGATCAGCGCTAAAGCTATCGGAGAACAAATTTGATCTTTTATTGGTCTTAATTTGAATAATTTGATACTTCTCAACAGTTTTTTTTTTTTTTTTTACTCATCAAGTCAATGTGATTAATAATTTCAATCTTAATTTTTTTTTTGTCACACTTGGATCTATGTTTGAAAAGATTAAGAACTTATAAATTCCTGAATGAGAACATTTTTGCACCTACAGATCTAGCAAGGTTTTTGTATTCCTCCCTGGCTCCACCACTGTGTGCTTCCTCCATGTTGTCCTTATTAAAAATATCAATCAGTTCGTTTAATCAACATCTGTACCCATCGAAATCTGAAGGTCTCGCTAGCTGGCGTTGGCACATTCACATCACTCGTGCACTCGCCGGCAACTCTGAGGAGGTCAGCTCATCAACCACCGGGCATGATAACAGCGTTTTGGAGGCGTGTGAGCGGAGCAGTGACAACGAGGGAAGATTAAGGTATTTGGAGCAAGAAAGAAACGGGCAAAAGGTCAAGGAAGGATCTGTCGTGGAGTTAAAAAAGTTTACCTCGAGAAAAAGTAAAGATAAAATCTCTCAACGAGGACATGTTGAATATTTTGGTCTCTTCACTTTAACAGCTGCGTATCTAGGTCTACGGAAATAAGTCAATTACTTTACATACTTGCCGAATTGTCACACTTAAATTTTATATGTCTAGCCTTAGATGGTGCTAGTCTTACAAATGCTCATGAGCTAGGACGTGTTGTCTTTTGTTCTATCTACTAGTTTTGTATTGTCAAATTTATTCCCTTTGATGCTTTTGCGTTTGCCCATTTACCTAGAATAACTCCAAAGAAAAGTTTGAAATGGGGCTATTTTTCCAAAGAATGATTTAGAGTGTATTTTGTTTCAAATAAAGCCCAAAGCGGCTAATTCTGTCTCAAACAAAAGTTCAAGCTTGCCAGTCGACCAATGTTCTCCGGCAGACATTTTCAGGTGGCTTAAACAGGGGGAATTTCGTCTGAATTTTACAATTGAATAAAAATGAAGAAAATCCTCAAATTGAATTAAGAACGGGTTCTGCCTTCAACAAGGGTTATGCCAACGCTCGGGCATTGGCCTAGGGCCATATTTTTCGGGAGTGACTGCAGTCGGAACAAAAGTGAAGATAATAACAGTTATATAAAATCTTAATGAGGATTTTTCGAGAATTCAACTATGAAAAAGAAAACTTCCTCATAGTACGGGAAAGAAGGGGCAAAATTGGAAGGAGGAATAATGAAAGATTTTTTTTTCCTTGCGGGCTTCTTTTAAATTTAAGTCTTGCCGACAGCACAAAGGCATGCTAATGATCTGGTCGGTCTTCTTTTTCCACACTAGCATGTGCGCATGACCCATCTCTTCTTTTTCTTTACTTTGTTCCTTTATTCTTTTCATTATCACTTTGCTTTTTCCAGGATTTTCCTCATATTCTCTCGGGCTAATTTCGCCGTGAATGATGGATGGTTGAGGTCTCCGAAAAATGGTTTTCTTCTCCTAGTCATCAAACCGGTGGGTTAATTATTTTGATAATTGATTGATAAATTATTGTTCTGGCCAGCATTTGATAGATGATAAATTTTTTGGCCAGTAGAATTTCATAAATTTTTTACCTACCACTCTCTGAAAGAGAGAAGAGAAAAAAAAAAAAGACGAAATAGCGTACGGTTGGTGCAAGAAGACCGAAACATCACGGGATTAGAAGGGCAAAGTCAAAGTCTACGAAGACTTGGCTACCGACAGTCCACGACGAACCAGCTTTGCTCCAAGAAGGAATCACACCCATGATTGACCCAAGTCTACGAAGACTTGGACTCCCGAAGGCACGCTAAAGTATTGGCGGGTCTTCTTTTCCACATTAGAATGAACCCATCTTCTTTTTACTTTGTTGTATTGCTTTATTTCTTTTCGTTATCACTTTGCTTTTCTGACAAGATTTTCCTTGAATCCTTGCGGGCCAGTTTCGCCAAGTCGCCGGAAGGAATCAAACGAATGAGCCAGCTTTGCTCCAAGAAAGAATCAAACCAATCAACCTTTACCCTAGTCGCAGCAGACTTAGGATAAAGGTTGAGAGACCAAGGTTATTTTTGTTGAATTTGATACCATGTTGAAGAGATAATCACTTTCTATTATTTAATTAGAATGGGGTTACAAATACAAACACACACACACACATATTATGTGCTTAACC
Source organism: Eucalyptus sideroxylon x Eucalyptus melliodora (assembly GCA_016097485.1). Taxonomy (NCBI): domain Eukaryota; kingdom Viridiplantae; phylum Streptophyta; class Magnoliopsida; order Myrtales; family Myrtaceae; genus Eucalyptus; species Eucalyptus sideroxylon x Eucalyptus melliodora. Next base: position 49,799,202 of record CM027831.1, read on the forward strand.
CTACAAAAAAGTGGATTACTATTTTACCCTTATAATTGACAATACTTTCCATTAGTCGCAAACATACAGATTAATATAAGAGGAAGGCTCCATGAGTGGGAGGCTTCTCTACAATAACAATGGAATGGGTGTAATTGGATGGAGGACTATTGCAAAAATCATATCCATTTAGCTTTCACACGATTAAGCACTGTTGCTTTCTTTTCTGATATCTGAGAAACTTCAAAAATTGAAGGCGTCCAATGCTTGGAAGATCGATTTATGTCTAACATCCATAAAAGAAAATTGACGATTTAATAAATATTAATGGAGGGATTGGCAAATGAAGATAGGCTGTCAACTAAATGAGATCTCCCTTTTCTTGATAATATTGGTGAAAAGAATCATGTGGATGCAGTTGTGAGTACACATGATTGGTTGGGTACATGGAGCAAATTACTTAATGTTACTACTAGAAACAAAGATGTTGTCAATGGTCTGAATTCAATTACGGTGTGGACTTGGTGGCATTAATCCCACCAAATTCTTCACTTTTATTGGGAAGCTGTAGAAATGAAGACGGAATAAAGCAAGATGAACGGTGCTATTTAAAGTCAAATGCATTCCCTTTCACGGTCTTGGGGTTGTAAACCATGTATTCATCTGTGAGAGCCAGATACTTGCATATTAGTGAGGGAAGTCGTTGCCTACTGATGAAATCGTTGTACCTGTTGAACTCGATCTGAAGTTTAGTTGAATGGTTCATCCCTTTTTTCAGAGAAATCATTAGGGCAGGGCAGAAAGTTTATTTTGCAATTTGGGCATCATACGTAATGTTTTTTTTTTTTTTTTTTTGGGGGGGGGGGGTGTAAAAGGTCTATTTAGGAAACCTGACTGTTTTTTTGACCTTTTTTTTTTTTTTTTATGGGGGGATAAAAATGAATATTGCATTTCATCTAAATGCGTGCTCTCTTCATTGATACGTAATAGAACTTGTTCATCAGTATCCAAATGTTCTTTTACGATGAAAAACTTGAAGGGCTCACCTCGGTAATTCTTTGTCTCCAGTGGATGACTTAACAAGATAAAATAAGGATATTTGATATAGGTTAATTCAGCAACTACGCTTGCAATTCAATTAGCATAATCACATTGATATATCTAAGTCACTAAAGTTAAAGTGGAGAAAATGGTTGCAACGTTGCATGCCCGTAGCCATTGCGTTTGTGTATGGGTTGGCTACACCAACTTGGTCTAGTGAGGGTGACAACTATCTACTTGATTTTATCATGCATTTTAGTCCATTCACCACTCCATTACTAATCCGTCACACACTCGAGACAGATTCTTAAATAGAGTCAACAACCGTGCTAGTTAAATACATGAAAAAGAGAAACCCCCAAACAAGCCCCCAACCCAAATATAACAAATACGCTGTCATACTTGATATTCGACCGGAATCGATTTTTCTTTTTTAAATCAAAGTCCATGAACTTAGAGCCCTGTGCTAATGCCTTTTTTAAGACTTAGACTTTATGTTGTGTGAACAATCGTTTGAAAGAATGCCTAAATATGTTGACCTAGGACCTCTCCTAATATTTTGATAGATTATACCAGGTTCTCAATCACTGCGATTACGATAACAAAGGAAATTGAGGGAGCATCTTGGAATCTCTGATGAGCCTTATGTTATGCATTAGGCGTTTAAAAACTTGGAAGAATCCAACCCTTATTTCACTAATGAACCTTATTGAATGCATTAGCTGTTATAAAAAGTGCACTAGTCAATTTTGACAGGCTGGAGTGATGTTGCAATGAATCGTTTTATATTGACCAATTGTAGCTAAGTGGACCACGACTCTTTGCATATTTAACCAATTCTGGCTTCGAAGTTGAATGACCTACAGAGATCTCCATTTGTGCTCACACTTCAACAGAAGACCACATAATGGCTACTTCATCCAAATATGACTATGAAGTATTCTTGAGTTACAGAGGACCAGATACTCGATCAGGTTTTACTGACTTCCTCTATACTAGTTTGATGGATGCAGGAATCCGTGCATATAGGGATGACGAAGAGCTCCGTGTTGGGGAAGAGATTGGCCCAGAACTTCTCCAAGCCATTAATCAGTCAAAGATCTCGATACCTATATTTTCGAAAGGTTATGCCTCTAGTGTATGGTGTCTCAAGGAACTAGTCCAGATGGTCGAGTGCCAGCAATCTAGGGGACAAAAGATCATGCCCATTTTTTATGATGTGGCACCTTCAGAGGTTCGACATCAAACTGGAGCTTATGGAGAGGCCTTTCGTTCACATGAGAACAAGAAACGACATGATGAAAAGACCATAAGTGAGTGGAAGGCTGCTCTTAGTGCAGTTGGGGCACTAAATGGATGGGACCTGCAAAGCATACCCAACAGGTGACTACTTCTAGCATTCTATCTGGTGTGCTTTATATCATTAAAACTCGATGCATTTAAATTTGGTGTCCTTTCCAGATTTGTGTTAAGTCTTGTTTACATTGAATTTATGCTTTTGAAGTTTTGTCGCAAAAATCGTGCTAAATAATGGCACAATCCCAAATTTGTCCTTTTTCATTCCAAACATCTTTTTTTTTTTCAGTTCAAATCATTCATCAAAGCTTAGTACCAACGCAAGTTCATGTGCAATGGAATAAATCCTTGAAGAACACATTTCAGATAAGTTTCTAGTTGTCAATTTGGTATTGTCAGAACATAGTTTGGTTTTACATAGTTTTCTAACTCATGGCCTTTTGACCTCCAACAAATATTAGGCGAGAAGGTGAGTTTGCAAAAAGACTTGTCCAGAAGGTTTTCAATGAGTTGAAAAAGGCTTATCTAGTGATATCAGACTGCTTGGTCAGTGTCGACCAACATGTGGATGGAATCATGGAAATGATAGGCGCTCAAACTGGTGAAACAAGGATTGTAGGAATCCATGGAAGGGGTGGCATTGGAAAGACGACCATTGCCAAAATCATCTATAATAAGCTTTCAAACAATTTTGAGGATTGTTGCTTTCTTTCCAACATTCGTGAAATATCAAAACTCAAAGGCATTGAATGCTTGCAAAATCAACTCGTCTCTGACATCCTCAAAATGAAATGGATGGATATACGAAACATTGATGAAGGGATTCAGATCATTAAAGATAGGTTGTCAAATAAAAGAGTCCTCCTTCTTCTCGATGATGTGGATGAAAAGAATCATATGAATGCGCTTGCAGGTAAGCGTGATTGGTTTGGTAAAGGGAGCAAACTGATTATTACTACTAGAAAGCAAGATGTCCTTAATGTTCCCGAGGTGGACTGCAGTTATGAGGTTAACCGCATGGATCCCGATCAATCTCTCCAACTTTTTTGCAAGCATGCCTTCAGAAGAGATTATCCTTTAGATGAGTATATCAACCAATCAAAGAGGGCGATAGACATTGCTGGAGGTATTCCATTAATGCTTGAGGTCATCGGTTCACTTTTATCTTGCACCGAAAAAGAAAAGTGGGATGTCACGTTAAAGAAGTTGGAAAATGCTCCTTGTGTGGAAGTTGACATGGGAGCATTAGAGCTTCGAAATTCCATTGATCAACTGATAAGCCCAACTCAAGCCTCTTCAACTAATGATACCCATTTGTGAATGGTGCAAGCAAAGGGGTATGTGGCCACAACATAATCCAATGGGTCCAGAACGTCCAAGATGGAGCATCTAGAACTTGAATAATAACTGCAGATTGAGGAGCAAGGCTGGAGGGGTCAGATTCTAGTTCCCACGCGTTTTCTAGTTCCTAAATTTTTGTTGTTTCCTTGTTCCTAACTTTATTGTCTCCTAGTTCCGATGCTTTTAAGGTTTCAAAGTTCCTGTGTCTCTGTCTCTTTATAAATAAAAGGTGCATTCTCCACTATAAGGAATTTAGACTTGAATTCATATTGTATGAGAATTTCTCTCTAGTGAGTGAATCCTTCGATTTTTTATCCAATCCATTATTGGTGAACCCTAATCCTTTGGTTATTGAACCGTATAATTTTTTTTTATTGGTTGGTGAAATACTCCATCATGACTAAGCCGACCTTAATTTAATTCATACATATTTCATTTAGCCTCTAATTCACGAACCCAACAAGTCCATACTTTGAACGTCCAGCATCCTCTGATTCTCACCACACATCAAAAGTACAGGGTAAGCTAAAAATAAGTTACGATCTATTAGATGTTCAGCAAAAGCATATATTCTTAGCTTTTGACCCTCCAGGTCATTGAAGAAGCTTTCAGATTCAATCTGGAATTTGGAATCATTAATTGAGTTGAAAATATCCATAAAGATGTTTTGCTGGTTTTGTTTCTGCAATGAAATACCTTTCACTGGGAGGATAACTCCAGGCAGGATATCAAATGCAATGCGAATATTGTCTTTCCAATCTCAAACAACATTATACAATACCGGGTCAAGTCGAAACCTAATCCATTAATAAGCCCACAAGCTTCAAGACCAAACTTAAACTATGCCAAAATTTAATCAAGGACACAATTTAAGGACAATTGAACACAATGTTGGAATCTAATCAATGACATTGTCCTAGGATTGTGAAATACAACGTTGGAAATTAATCGACGACAATGCACTGGGATAAAAGACAATGCCGGAATATAATCAATGATGTTGTATCAATGTATGGATACAGGAAGGAATCTAATTAATGACAACGATCTAATAGCTACAGCTATTGAAACTAAAGTGCGGTACAGGAAATGTAAAGATAAAGATATAACATTTTTATTAAGTTTATGTCCATGTACATACTTGATTATGAGGATTCATTGTTATTTTTAGATATGATTAATTTATTGTTGTGATCTAATTGTAGTTACTAAGAACCGTTGTTATTATTAGATGTGTTTACTCTATGCGTTGTTAATTAATATTAATGGCAAGATTTTGTATGTGTTTGTTAGAAGCGGTCTCTCTCTCTCTCTCTCTCTCTCTCTCTCTCTCTCTCTCTATATGCCCTTAGTTCATGGTCGATGCTTGAGAACATCCAAGCCTCCAAAATGAGACTTACCATGAATCTTGGACGTGCGTGCAAGCACACTAGGTCGAGTCTCTCTCTTGATTTGGCGATATTGAGGCGTATCGTTTCTGATCTGAATTGGACTTAAGCCGGTGCTTGAATGTAATGGGTCAAACCATGGATTCCCGTTTCATGCTCGGCATATTTTATCGATGTAGATTTGATAGGCCATGAGATACACACCACTCGGCATGACTTTGGGCATTCATGCATTGGACTAAGGAGGAAAATAAGAACCAGTTGTGCGCTTAATCCGTATGGTCATACGAGGAAACATGTTACCGATGAATTTCGGGACAATGCCTAATAGATTTCGGATACCGTGCCCAATGGGGCAAGACGATGTCCTAGAGGTTTTCAGAAGAGCTGAAGGGTTTCAACTATGTGTGTATAATAAATGGACTCGCGATAGCATAATATTATGAGGTATCATGTGATTCTCAAGACGGTAATCGTATGCGAGGTATTTGAGTATTACGTGCATACTTTTGAAGTTGTTTTATGTCACGTACATATTTGGTATGACATTGTTTGAGACGTGAGACGCACGTGCATAATTTAATTGTCATTATTTGCGACTTGGAAGGCACGTGCATCATATATTTGTCATTATTTATGACGTGAGAGGCAAGTGGACATTTAAGAGGTCATTATTTGAGACTCGAAAGCCATGATATTATTTTAGAGGTTATTATTTGACACGTGAGAATTTTAGATACTATTAATTGTGTTAATTGAGGCACAAGCGAATTTCATGTCATTATTAGGATTTGATAAGCACATGTATATTATAAAGGTTATTTTTTGGAACGTTTAGAATTTATTATTAGTATGAGATGTTTCATAGGTTCTTCATAGTGCGGATGTTTTAGGTAATTGAGGACTTTCTTTCATGTTCATAATTAAGGCAAAGCAAAGGCTTTGCTATTGATCTATCATTAATAAGTTGGCATCAAGTTTTCTAGATTTCATAAAAGACATCCGCCTGATTTAAACGATTTACTTATTGAGTTTTCAACTCATTTGTTGTTATTTTACCCTTTTTCAAGCCCATAGGTATGAGTCATCCCCTAACCCGTTATGGTCTACTCATTCAAATGGAGGTGGTGATTCTAGATGTAGAGGATGTGGAGGTTGACATCGTATATCAGAGGTACACCACAACAGTGAGGATTGACGAGGGCCTAGGGTATTTGGTTTCCCATCTTTTTTTTTTTTTTTTTTTTTTATGTGGATCAATGAGGAAGTCTTTGAGCCCCTCCACGGCTTCGACGGTCCATCCGGTGGTTCTGACGGTTTAGTGGCGAACACTATTAACAGCGCCGTGGATGACCTCAACTCTGACTCAGATTACGATCCCGAGCTCGAGCCATGAGGAGCCAACCTCTTGATGGGAACCATTTTTGATAGTTGCCCTTGTAGAGGAGCTAGGACTAAACCCCCTATGCTTTTGGATGTATATTGGAATGGCCCAAGAAACGAATTTGTAAATTAAATGGTCCGATCTAATGAAGCAATATGCATAAGTTGTATATTCGCGCACATGTTTTCCTTACTATCCGATTGCTGTTGTTGATTGGGTGTTGATGTTGTATGCTTCCGCATGTGTTTAATTGAAAAATAAAAATCAATGGGACGGCGACGTTCTGAGACATTGCAAAATTAGCTCCCGCGGATGTTGCAAACCTGCGAAGAGGGAAAGGGCCGGGGCGTGACAAATCATCTCTAGAACTCACCATGGCAATAGGCATGGCACGGTAGTTTATGTCAAGCTGTTTCCAGTAGAAATCTTCAACCTAATTCTGTATGGTGTAAACATAAATAGAAGTAGCCACAACATTTAAGTCCATGGCTACCCCCAACATATGCCTAAAAAATATATATATACTATATGTAAGAGAGAGAGAGAGAGAGAGAGAGAGAGAGAGAGAGAGAGAGAAGGGAGGAGGGCGGGAACAAGGAGATGCGATTCGAACATAAAGGCATCACAAGCATCGCAAATTGTAAGGTGACTGTGACACAAATTATATACTAGGAAGCAGTACTAAACATGAACTATCAACTCATTGAATCCAAACTGCTACTTTCAGATCAAAAGGCATCAATAACCAATTTAGAAGCTACTAAAAAGAAGCAGCATATATGCCCACAAAATGTCGTTTCAAGAATTGGCCATTTAGTATTGAGGCCCCATTCTTCAGGCAACCTTAACAACAATGTCGTATTAAAACATATTAAATTACCTTGGTCTTTCCATCACATCTTGGACAAGTTAAACTATTAAGTGCTTGCAAATCTGACATGTAAACCTGCAAAATAAAAAGCTTTGCATCTAATTACAATTATATTGCTTTGAAATGGTGAAACCTGAAGGGTAATAACAACAAGTTATGGGTAAATGCAAAAATCTTAAAAGAGAACACTTACAGCAGATGCATACTCCACCAACTTCATCGCAAGAGTGTGATTGTAAACAACTATATGAGCCTTGGACCTTACTCTAAGTTTTGCATTTACCATTTAAGAAAATTTCAGATTGAAAATGCAATTAAAAGTTCATCCAATTACAAGCAATGGAGCAAGTTTCTTATGTCTCTAGCAAGCTATTCAACAAATTAAGTGAGAAGAACACTTTAAGGAAACATAACTCAAAACAATATTTCAGTATATTTCTACATCCCTTCATGAACTTAAAAAGCTATATATTCAATGCAATGCGATGAAAGGGGAATAAGTAAACAACATGAGGCTCCTCTTTCCCATAAAGCTACTCCACCGAAACCGACAAGCAACAGTCCATTACTCGACTGGAGAAAAGTTGAATAGCTGATAGCCAATCACTGTGAGATACTCGACAAATTTTATCCCTTAAGTAGAAACAGTAGGGTGAGATTCGTATCACAAATATATGGAAATTCAATCAATCTAACCCTATTAAAAAGGACCACGATGCAAGGGAAGGGCCACGACCCATAGGCATGATGTCACAATCAGCTCAAAACAATTTTCAGCAAGAAACCAGCAAACAAAAATGACTTTTTAAATCATCCAAGCGTTCAGACAGGATGTCACAGTTGCTATTAATATTTCGAGAAAAGGTTTAATCTAAAGTTCATGCAACCTATGATCCTATTGTAGGCCACGTGAATGTTTGTATAATCAGAGTTGAAGACAAAGTTTGACCCTCAAAAATCACAAATTGTCATGGATAAGAGAATTAATGGGAGATGACTTTGGGGTGGGTACCATTTCTAGTACCAGTTCCACAACAGGTGCCTAGAAAACTCTGGACCACCCTGTCCAATAAAGCTGAGACAAAAAACATAAGTTAGACATTTTAGAATTGGCTCTGGCCAACAACATATCTGGCCCGTAGTCCGACTGAAAAGGAGCTGCTTCTTTTGGTTAGAGAGAGAGATAGACAAAAACAGCACACAAAACACAGATTTAGGATCAATATATTTTAGTATAAAATGCATTAGCACTTCAAGATTACACGACAAAATTTGAGGTTCAAGTGCTTGCAAAAGTTACATATCTAGACCATAAACATATCAATTATCCCATAAAGTTTCCAGCAATTAAAATTTTTAATGATTAGTTGGAAGTCTTATTCCACTATATTTAGGTATTAAACCAACTTGGAGCTCCATGGCTTGACAGGTAAGACTCAATTCACACAACTAAATACCCCAACAATTTCTGGTTTGATTAAAGGGCTGTTTGTACCCAAAAAAAAAAAGAAAAAATACTAACCAATTGTAAATATAAATATGAAGCCATGGAAAGTTCAATATATCGAATCTCCAGAGCCTAGACTCTTCGAGGCAGAGTTGGCAGAGAATTCCTGTAACTCTTAATAGACCAAAATAGAATAAATGGAAGAACATAATAGAGAATAACCAATATCCGAACCATAACAATTTTCAACTATCTTACCACAATATCAAGTTTGCAAAAGGATGCCATAGACCCTCCCATATAATGCCCTATTACCATGATGTTGATGTCTCCATATAAATCCTTGGCTCACTTAACGGCATCCAAAGTACTGGGTCACATTGTCGTATTGTGATAAGCATAACAAATCCATGATGAACCTAAGCAAAGACAATACAATAAGACTGTAACTCATTCCAAATTAGAAGTATCACAACTTGCAAGAGGCTTATCGTCTCTAGAACTCACCATGGCACTAGGCATGCCAGGGTAATTTATGTCGAGCTAGCAGAGATCATCAACCCAATTCTATATGCTATAGAAATAAATAGAAGTAATCACTAACTAAAAAGCTCAAACAACTTTTCCAAGAACAAAATTAGTGAAGTATGTGATCTCCTCATGACTCCATCTAAAATTACAAGCACATAACTTTTGTGTCTCCATGGAAATGATTCACTGTTTTCCCTTCTTATGGACCACAGACCCATGTGCTTTGTGTATGTATTCACCGTAGGCTACTCTTCTTATAGCTTAAGTTTTCAGCAAATCCTTCGCATGTCAAATGTGAGTGGAAGAATTGCTAAAGTTAACATGCATACCTATGTTTTTGAGTACCTTTGGAAGCTATAACCATAGCAATAAGGTAACATATATTGATTAGAAATAAAGACAAAAAAGTAGATGAAATTCAAACATAGAGGCATCACAAGCATTGCAAATTGGTAGCCATTGCGACACAAATTATATACTTGTAAGTAGTGCTAGATGTCAACTATTAGTTCATTGACCTTGAACACCTGATTTTAGATCCAAAGGCATTAATAACCAGTCAGAAGCTAATAAGAGAAGGCATCATATGCCCACAAAATCTCATCTAAAGAATTGGCCATTTAGTACTGAGGACCTATTGTTTAAGCAGCATTAGCAACAATGTCATATTAAAATGTAAAGTTCCTCTTTTCTCATAAAGCTACTCCACTGAAACCTACAAGCTACAATCCATTACTCGACTGGAGAAAAGCTGAACAACTGATAGTCAATCACTGTGAGATACTCCACGAATCTTATCCCCAAAGTAGAAATAGCAGGTTGAAATTTTTGCATCGAACAAATATAAGGAATTTCGATCGACCCTATTTCAGTGGTAGCATTGTTCCAAACTCGGTCATCCAAGAGCTTAACAAAACCAACCAAATACAACACAACACTATTAGTCATATGTTTTGAAAACTAACAAATCTACACCTAAGAGATCATTTAGCTATAGTATACCCTACTCAATCAGGCACTACAGCTTAGGGGTGTGCAAAATATCCGGGATCCGCCCGGACCGCCCGGAACCGGCGGTTCTTGAGGGAACTGGTTTAGTTCCCGATTCCAATTTATGGGAAATAGTGGGTACCAATCCGGTTCCCGGTTCCATGGGCGGATCCGCCTGTCCGCCTGCCTGCCCACCCCGACCGGACCTGAACCTTTTTAATATTAAAAAAAAATTACTAAAAGAAACCTTACATCTCATCTCACAGTCTCACTCCATCTGTTCACGTTTTTTTTTTTTTTTTTTTTTTAATCTATGAGATACATTTATAGTTGCAACAAATGAATCTTTGATCCACGTACTTAAATTTGGTTTTTCTTTCTTTGGCTTACTTTCTTGTCACATAGTCGTTCTATGTTGAAAACCAAAATTTTTTCACGTCAAGATCGGTTTCATGGATCCACCCGGGAATTGGACCGGACTGGCGGTCCGGCTCCCGAGTGGATCAATGTAACAAACGGGTGGATCCCAGTTCCCATTTTTCGGAACCAGTCCTTAGTGGGGGTTCCGGTTCTAGGTCGGGAACCGCCCGCCCGGACCATGCACACCTCTACCACAGCTCCACAACACAGTCAACGATTCCCCCTAACCCCGAAATGCCTAATCAGCCAAATTCACTACACAAATGTCACTCCCCCAGGCTCACAATCGATGCACTCGATACTAGAGCTTGTCCATACAAACCTTATCGCAATCCAGACTCCCAATCTGAATCAAGTCAGAGGATCACAACCATAACTGATTACATGAACACGAGTTGCAAATGAAGCATTATCATAACCACCATCACCCCCAAGCACGACCTGTTCCACTCCACATTATTCCGCAAGAGGGACGGATCGAATAGCGTCACCTAGAAAAAACACGATATTGCGCAACAAAAGAAATTCCAATCTCCGTACCTTTCCATATACGCAAAACAATCACGTGCGATCGAATGGTGCATCGCCGGCGAGATGGAGAGATCGATTGCGGTCTTTTGTCCGTAGTGCTTTGAATTTAACCTTGAATCCTGGTCTTCGCAGCATTCGGGGACTCTGTAGCGACTACGGATGGCGATCGAAAGCTACGACGACTTGGGGGGAAAGGAAGGAGAGGACGATGGATTTGCGAATTTTCCTGATTTGCTCTCGGGTGCTTGTCTTGTCGGCGGGCACGTTCGGTGTCACGTTCGGTGTCACGTCCGGTGATTTTGTCATTTTCGTGAGGGCAATGAAGGAAGTTTGGCTAAAATAAGGCATGCTCCTGGACTAATTTGCGTTCTCTGTGTCTTTTCTTTTGGCCTTCCTTCAATGTCTTTCAAATGAGAACTTTTGACTCGGCTTGGTTCAATTAGTGGGTTCGAACTAGAATTATGAAAAATGCACTAAAATTAGAGTCAATATTACTTATCTATTTATTGATATTCGTGGAGGTCTATAAAGATGCAGATTACTCTATTATGAACGCAAGCTTATTGAGATAAATTTTTGCAATTCTAAGCTCGAATCTATCTCATGACTCGAATTATTCAAAACTTTTCTTTTGTCAATTTTATTCAAACTTGAAAAAAATGTGATTTGACGTGTGACAAGCAAGCAAAGCTTAATAGTGGATTGTGGAACTGCAATTCAAAAACTCGATTTATCATAATGTATCGATTCTTCAAAGTAAAAAGAGTTGTAACCTCACGCAACAAAAGTCACACAACGTTTAAAAATATCAAATAGTGTGAATGATTTTTATTTTTAAATCACAATTAGCTCACACAAACAAAATAATATAAGAACCCCTCCCCAATATACGCGATGTTTGGTGGCTCTTGTGAATTTATATTCATAGTCAAATGTTTATAAAATCACAGAAAAATTAGTATAGCAAAAAAAAGTGGAAAAAGAGTAAGTGAAATTCAAGAGAAATTATCAAGAAGAGTATATTAATCAATTTTATAGAAACCAATCTTCAAATCTCTTCCTTTATTGGTAACATGCACGCATCAATCCCTCATTTGCCTTAAGTCAAATTTTATAAGCGCAAAACAAATTTATAGATCACTTCTTTTTTTATCAGGTTCACACACCACTCATTCACTTTGAAAGTATTAAAAAAAAAAACCCAAAATTGAACGTGAAAAATTCGCAATTGCAATCCAACCCCAAGCATGACAACCCAATGATGAAGGGATCATGCCATCTTCCATTAATTCACGAGTTCAAATCATATTGCGAGTGAACTTTTTATCAGTTAGTATTTCAGGCATTTACAACATTTGTGAACATATTTTTAGGCTTTTGGCATATTAGTTACGATGATTGGCTCGCACACTTGACGATGAACCAAGTAATTATGGCTCAAACAAGATATTTTGTGATTGACATAACACTTTATGTAATGACAAGAATGGATAATCATATTGATCATCTCTTCCCACATTTTTTAACTTATCAGAAAAAAAAAAAAATTGCGATCCATCGGGACTCGGGCGGGGAGGTCAAGTTGGACCTCCCCCAATCCTTGTGCTGGCGGGTCCATCCTGCGCGTAAGCCCACACCAGCTTCAATTTCCACGGTGGGAAACGAAAATACATTTCCCCCCATCGGCTGGCAGGAAGTTTTCACATCACCCGCGTAAAATGAAAAAATGGAAAAAAAAAAAACCGAAATAAAAAAACCACTACAAAAAAAATAATAATATTAATAAAAGCAAAAAACTGTTTAAAACAAAATTACAGAAAAACGCAAACCCTCCCCTTCGCTTCCTCCAATTGCGGACATCGACTCTGATCGAACGACCCACTCCTCCCTCATCCTCCTCCTCCACTTGTTCAGATCTTCTTTGTTTAATTTTGGTTTGGTTTAGATGTTTCGGGGGCTTTGAATTGCTAATTAACTTAGCTAGTGAGGTCAAGTCTAATTATAAAAATTCCAAGTACATTATTTTGTCATTTTATAATATGGTTATTTATCTCAGATATCTTATAAATTGCTGTTTTGTCTTACTAAATTTGAAATCAGTCGATGCCTAGGCTTCCTGTAGGAGGACGTTAACCTTATTATGCTGTATATATTAAAGTAGCCGTTACAATGTGTATGAAAGCATCACACTAATAGTGACATGAATAAGACAGATAATCTCAATTGCATGTCCAGTTTATTTTCTGGGTAAAACAAAGCTATTTTTTGGATTCACGAGAGTTGAAGAGAATGTGTAACAATTCTTCATTAAATTAAAAAAAAAAAAAAAGAATGTTTCCAGTTGTGAATGGATTTGGTCTGACACTATCTAATGTTTTTTTTTTTTTTTTTGGTCAAAAGAGATACTGATGTATTAGCTTAAGAAGTCTTGGAACACGACGATGCGTTACATTCTGAAACTAAAATATTCCAAAGGGATAGAGGGGGTCTATGCACCCAATTTAGAGGAAGTTGCTTTAAGCGATGTGCGCGTACCAGCCAATCAGCAGCTTGATTTACCTCCCGGGGACAATAGGTTACTGAGACATGGCGGCCCAGACGAAGCTCTTGTTGGCATCGTTGTATTATGCTGCGCAAATTCCATGGTATCTCGGCCCGGCCCATGACATAGTCCACCACCGCTAAACTGTCACTTTCACAGAGAAAGCGAACTGCTTGACTTCGTGACTCTTGCATGTGAGATGACGGCCAGTTCGAGATAAAGCGGAGCCCGTGTAAAAGAGCTTCTGCTTCTGCTTGTTCCGCTGAAGAAACCCTAGCCTCCACTGCAAATCCGTCGACGACAAATCCCTCTTTATTTCTGACGATGCCGGCTACAGAACAGAGAAATTCTCCTGGTACCCATGATGCATCCACGTTCAATTTCAACTCACTATTTCCCGGTGGTGTCCATGCCTCTGGTAAGTGCCGATTTTTAGTTCGATTTGGGTCTTTCTTCGTTCCTCTACTGAAGGCTAGATTTTGGGTATGTGCGAGGTCGATAACATCCGCCGGGTTTGGAGTTTTATCTCTGAAGATCCGTGCGTTTCGAGCTTTCCAAATCTGCCATAGTACCCATGCGATGAACTCACGCTCAGGTGATTTCCTTCTTGATTCGAATGCTGTCAGAAGCCATTGATCGATTCGTCGGACTTGTTTCATCATATTTGTTCCCTGTAGTCTATTATCTCTCCAGATGTCCTTAGTCCATCTGCAAAATAGGAAAAGATGTTCGGTAGTTTCAATTTTCGTATGACAGAGAGGGTCTGGACTGATCTTTTTTTTTTTTTTTTTTTTTTTTTTTTTTTTTTTTTTTTTTTGTAGAGGTTCTCCCTGGTGGGAACGGCATTTTGACAGATACTCCACAGGAAGGTTCGGATTTTCGGTGGAACGGAGAGGCTCCAAATCTGTGTCCATAAAGATCGTGGGGGCTGGTAAGAACAAGAGGCTTTCTGTGAGTTTTGTTTGGTATTCAATGCCTGTGTTCTGTTATAGCCGCTTTTTACTGTGAATTCCCCTCTACTGTTACCTGTCCATATTCTGCTGTCGGGTTTGGGATCTGTACTCAAGGGTATAGCTAGAATCTCGCTTGCTATTTTCTCCTCAAAATACTGATGAATAAGAGTTTGCTTCCATGTTCGGGAGTCTTCATTAATCAATCCTTCCACCATAATTGGTTCTGCTGGATTTACTGGTCGGCCATTTAACTCCTGTGATAACCATTTATCCTCCCTGATTTTGATTGATTTGCCATCCCCAACTAACCATTTGATATCTGGTTTAATAGAATCTCGCCCCAACAGCAAACTTTGCCAGCCCCAAGATGGTCGCCGGCCCTTCTGTGCACTCCATATATCTCCTTGAGGGAAGTATATACTCTTTAGAACTTTACTCCATAGTGCATCCTGGGAAATGTGCAACCGCCAGACTTGTTTACCAAGCATCGCACAATTGAAGGTAATTAAGTCTTTGAATCCCATCCCTCCTTCATCCTTTCTTTTCTTCATAGCAGCCCAATTCTTCCAATGGATTCCCTGTTTTGTATCTCCTTTTTGCCACCAGAATGAAGCTATTCATCTTTCAATTGCTCTGCAGATGGAGACTGGCAGTTTGAAGATCGACATAGCATATGTTGGTATAGCCTGCACTACACTCTTGATCAAGACTTCCTTTCCTGCTTTAGTGAGTAATTTCTCCTTCCAGCCCTCCAACTTGGAGTTTACTCTGATTAGTATCCATGCAAATAATTCTTTCTTAGATTGTCCCCATTCTGTAGGGATACCTAAGTATTTGCCTGTCTTGTCAATCACAGGCACTCTCAGCTCGTGAGCCATGTTTCTTTTAAGTGGTAAGGGACAATTCTTACTAAAAGAAACTCCTGACTTATTTAGGTTAACCGCTTGCCCCGTTGCATAACAGTACTGATTAATTGTTAATGACAGATTCTGACATTCCTTTAGAGTGCCATCCAAGAAGAAAATAACATCATCTACGAACATAAGATGAGAGAGCTTAGGACAAGACCTGTTAAGCTGTATGCCTTGTATGCTGCCTTCCTCTACTGCTTTTTTCATTAACCACGTTAGTACATTTGTGATTAGGATGAACAAATAAGGTGACAGGGGATCTCCTTGTTGAGGTAAATATAAAATAATAATCCAAATCGTTTGGTTTCAAATGAATAGAAGTTGGCAAAAAAATTTCCAATTCTAAAAATCTGACAAGGAATAGTTTCGCACAAGTTCTTGTATTTTCGCCTCTTTCTTTTCTTTTGTAATAGATAACTGAGAGACTGAGGAGCCACTTCTCCGAAAACATTATCTAAAATAGAGAACTTTCATACTTGAAATTGAGGGGAGTCAATCTTTTGTTTTTAGTCATTGGAGAGGCTTCACAGAAATTTTGCTGGTCATCAAAGAGGATTTCCAAGTTTCATTGGGAATTTGGAAATGATAATTGAGTTGGATTCCAAATGGGATCTAATTGGGCTCATCATGCTCATAAGTTTATTTACCGCACTTGTCAGTGGCTCAAAACACGATACTTATAAATAAATTTTCCCATCTACATTGACATAAGATTGTATTCACCCCCTTAGTTTTGCTTCCTATATCTTAGTTGTATTCTGTATAATAATGAGCACAAAGCATGAATTTTATGTCTAACTAGATCGCTTTGTGACAAGTAAATCACTAACACTAACAAAGGGTTAAATGCGGAGGATGGTTTATCAAGAAATAAACATGATCTTTTATTTATTTGATTGATAGCTAGGGGGAGAGCTTTGATGAAGATCAAGTGCCATACTTTTACCGGGCTTTACGTTTTAGAGTCAATTCGGGCCTTGGCCCGATCAGCCCATTGAACTGGACTAACTGGAGTTCACCTCAAGTAGGATGGGGGAAAGGAACTTGGTTGGAAGTTCTATGTCTGCTTTTGTTTACTTTTACTTTGAATGAATCCGCCCATTTTTCTATGGGCAAAGGTTGATTTTCATGACCAATATTTCTGCACCATGTGGACCCGTGATTTTTCGCGTCAAGAAACGTAAATAATCATCGACTTTGATGGGTTGGAATGATGCTTCGAGGAAGCATCCTTACCGACCAATTTTGCAGCAAAACTGGCCCACGACCCTCTTTGCGTTTAGTCGATCCTTTGAATTTTGAGTTCAATGACCTATCGAAAAGTCATTCAAAAAATCTTCAATTTTTAGTACCTTAAGATTCTATGGGGAAGGAACAGAGGTCTTGAAAGTTAAAGTCCGCATCTGTACAAAAGGTCATTTTCCTTTCAAAAGAGTAGGAGTTAACGTAGTGGTATCCCACCTGTTTTCTCTTCTTCTTGGAGCTTTTGAGCTATAATGAAGAAAGCTCAATTTCAATTCAAATGGAAGGAGTGTGATTCGAAAAAAAATTGCAAAGAGATTTTTGGACTTCCGTTTCACTAAAACAAAAGTTTCGTGGAGTAACAGCCAAAGCTAAAGCTATCAAAGAATAAGTTTGATCTTCTCTTTTTCTCAAATCAATGAATCGGATAACTTCTCGAGAGTCTTTTTTGACTCATCAAGTAATCGTTATTAATAATTTTAATCTTAAATTTTCTTTTTGTCAGATTCAGATGTATGTTGGAAAAGACTTAAAGAGCTTGTGAATTCTAGAACGAAGCAGTTTTATTAGACCTCAAGATCTTGCTAGATTTTACTTTTCCTCCTTGGCTGGCCCACCATGTGTTTCTCCTTGTCGTCCTTATCAAATACGAATAGGTTCACTTGGTCCATATCATTACCCATTGAAATCTGAAGGTGTGTCGGAGCATTCTCATCAATCATGCACTCCCCGGCAACTTCGAGGAGGTCAGCTCGTCAATTACCAGGAATGACCATGGCCATGGGCATGGGGTTAGGGTTTTGGAAGCGTGTGAGCAGAGATCAGTGACAAGGAGGGAAGATCAATGATATGGAGCAAAGGAAGAAACGTGTGAAAGGTCAATAAAGGATGTGGAAGGAGTTTGTCGTGGAATTTGAACGAAGTATACCTAGAAAAGAAACTAAATAAAAGGAAAAGATAAAAAAAGAAAAAAAAATTCTAAACCTAGGCATGTTGAATATTTTGGTCTCTTCATCCAAATAAGAGAAATCGATCTCATGCTTTGTTCTCCTGAAAAGAAGTAAGACCAAAAGTGAAATGCTAAGGAGAAGGTGGACGAATGGTTAAGTCTCAAGCGTAGCTGAAAAGGATAAAAGCAAAGCAAGAATTTATATTTCCATTCCACTTTTCTTTTGAAGTTAAAATTGTAGCTCGGTTCTTTTGCAAGAAAGACTGCATAAGTGGATCATCTCACTTCTTGGACCCTAAAAGTTGCTAAGTTTCTTTCGATAGCTTAGACTTTGAGTCTAAAAATTGCATGGTTCAGATTTTAAGTTCGTCGCTGTTCAACCAAAATGCCACAACATCTGTCTTGGACCAAATTTGATGGAACTTATTTTTTGGTTACCACACAACTTTTGGATTTTGATTATATAAAAACAGTTTGGATAATTGCAATTACGGTAAATATAAAGGGTAGGATTTTTTATGAAACCGTGCACTCACCATCGTCGACTTTGCTCCCCACCCATTGCCATAACAAGCCCTCAACTTCGTGCATCAGCCTGTCGGCGAGTTAACACCTCGCTCACTCAAGTCTGTCTTCTACACCTTCGTCTCTCTTTCTTTGCGCGCAGAGCTCATAACCTATGTCCGTGGAAGTCACAAACGACAGAGATCGCCAGCCTCGCGAGGCCACAAATTTGTGGTTGCATGGCCGCGGTGTTAATTCGCTCGATTTTTTTTTTAAGTAACCGAGAGAGGCTCTCAGCGCCGTTTATCATTAAAATAAATACCAAAAAAAGAAAAAGGATAAATAAATTCCTCGCCATGAGGGGCATTTGGATATTTTGGCAGCAGCAAAAAGACAGAATGCAATTGACATTGGGTGTGGTAAAACAGCTGAAAAGGACAGGGGATCATGATCATGATAGGGTGGATGAAGCGGGTGCTGTCAATTGTCGGTGGTCACATGGGGGAAGCAATGATATCGGGTGCAGTGGTGAAGCAGGAGCCAATTAATAAGAAAAAGATGCTAAATCAATCTCAGCTCACGTCTACCGATGGATGAGATGGACCGTATGGAGAATTCGCTTGAACCATGGGTGCACAAGTCGGGTTCCCATGCGTCGGTGCACGGGCGGGCAAGACCTGCTTGAAGAATAGGGAGGAGATTACAGAGTCCATATGCCGCGTTTGGCGGGGGCAACCCCAAAATGATGGATTTTCAGCCCATGCGTCCCGATTGAAATTGCCTTATTTTCCCAAGCTTCTATTGTGTTTTTCAGGTTTGGAGAGCACAAAAAATAGACGGGGGCGGTTTTCCCAAAAATAGCCCCAATGTTGTCGGCCTATAACATGGTATTCATCAACCACCTTATACTTTCCCCCGACTGGACACACCCCTGTCCCAAAAGCGATACTACAATTATATACCAGTAAAGCCACAAGCGTGTCTCATGCCCAAGCATTTTTTTTTTTTCTCTTCCTCTTCTTTTTCCTTTAGCCGATCACCAACCACGGCAATGGTCGACGATTGAAAGGATAGGTTTGACAACCTAGTTAAAGCCTTGCAAGCCCTCGACAAGCCTCGCTAGCTCTCATCTAGTCGTGGCCAACCATTGCCATGGCCAACGATTGGCAAGAGGAAGAAGAGAAAAAGGAAATAGAAAAAATAGAAAAAAAATATAATTATTTATATATTAAAAGGGATTCTAAGTTATAAAAGAATTTGAAGGTTGTACAAATGCATTTTTATTCCAAAAATATAAATTTTAGACAGTTACCCAACACCTCCAGATGCTTAGGAATTCCTCTAGGGAATATAATTATAAAAAACAAGTTTTGAGTACAAATTGTTCTTGGGAGTATAATAGTTACCGAATGCACCTTAAGTGATTTTTTTTTAATAAAAAAAGTGGCACTTAAGTGATCTAAATAAAAGTTTTCACTGATGTAAGCGTTATACACAACTTTTGGCACTTTTAATATATTTATAATGTAGAATGTTGCATTTCAATAAAACAAGTTAACAAAAGAAATGTGTAAATACAACAAAACGAAAGAAAATCACTCAACATAAGTACATATGGACATTACCAATATATGGTTTGTAAAGCCAGTTGTATGGGTCAATCTGTAGACATTATGCTTTCACAAGCCTTCTTACCTACAAGTTTGTGAACCCTTAGAGTGTGTTTGTTTCGTAGAAACTCAATGATAAAAGAAAATATTATCCTGCAAAACATTTTAAAAAAATACAATTAGTTTTACAGGAATGCAATTAGTTTTTCCTTTATTTGGTGATGTACGATTGAAAACACTTTTTGATGTTTGGATTTCATTGGAATTTATTTTATTTTATTTTTTTAATTTTAAAAAATTCGAATTGTTAATTATTTTGATTTTAAATTACTTTTATTTTTATTTATTTATTTATTTTCTATTTTCCTTCCTCTTCTCCACCACTCCTTTGCTTCCTCACACACCATCCCCATTTGTTTCCTCTAGTGGTTTGTCCTCTTGGCTTGTGAGGGGTAAGCTCGCCCAATCTAGCAAGGCTCGAGGCTCGCCGACCTCGGGAAACTCACGGCCTCTCCCACTCATAGCCTAGCCTTGCTGCCAGAGGTTACGAGTTCGCCCGATTTGGCAAGGCTCGAAGCTTGCCACTAGAGGTCACAAGCTTGCTGACCCTTGGTGAGCTCAAGCCTCGCCGTCGAATGAGCTCACTGACCATCATTAGGGCAAGCAATTGGCTGAGAAGAAGCAAAAAGAAAAATAAAGAATAAAAAGAAAGAAAAAAAGTAAGAGAAATAAAAATTTGATTTTTCTTAAAAAATTAAAATTTGAATTTTTTAACTATAACCAATCACTCGAATATAAGCTTTGGTAAATCAGGAAAACGTTTTTCAATTCTTTTAAAGAGGAAATCATTTTTCTATGTTTAAACTTTGGTAAGAAAATTTTTTCCGTTAACTAGAAAAACATTTTTCATTGACCCATCTTCTTAACTTAACCAAATGTTAGAAAATGTTTTCCGCGAAATAAACGCACCCTAACAATTAAAAGAATTTCCTTGTAGTAATGGAAAAAGAAGGGGCAAAATAGGAAGAGCAATAGCGAATAATTTCTCGCCTCCAAAACGCATCGTCATGTGTTTTTTTTTTTTTTTCAAAAATAATTATGTGCTTCTTTATACTAAAATCTTCCGGACGACAAAGGGACGCTAAAGCACTGGTGGGTCTTCTTGTGCACAATTGCACGACCCATCTTCTTTTTTCTTTTACTTTATTACATTATTTGTTATCATCGTCACTTTGCTTTTTAACGAGGTTTTCCTTGGATTCTCTCGGGACCAGCTTCGCCGTGCATAATGGTTGAGGTCCTTGAGAAATGGTTTTGCAGTCGGAACGGAAGTGAAGATAGTAAAACATGATATCAACGATGATTTTTCGTGAATTTAACTAAGAAAAGTAATTCCTCGTAGTATTGGACAAGTAGGCAAAACAAGGACCACTAATGAATAATTTATTGCCGCCGAAATTCATCCTCATGTTTTTGTTGTTTCCTTGCAGGCTTCTTTTGACTTGTTGGATGATTAGGATAATTCTAATTTTTTTTTTTGCATCTCTTAAGATTGTGTGAATATCTTTCTTTGATTATGCGTATCTTGATTAATATGTTATCTTATTTAATCATGTCGTAAAACCTATAAATAGCTGATGTAATTTTTATTATAATGTATTGAAATTCATAAAAATTCAATCTTCCATGTTGTTCTTGTCTTAGTATCAGAGTTAGTAATCTTGAAATGCACCGGGTGAAAGTAGTGCCCATCCAAAGCTAATTTTGCTTCATGTCCTTTTTTCCCCCTTGATAAGTCCTAATATCCTTTGATCAATGGTGATTTCAACATTATTCATCTTGTTTCGCAAGCCAGCCGCATCGGTCGCTAGTTGTTTCCCTTCCAATTCTCGATGTTTTGTGTGTCATCTTGAGTAGCAACACCACCACCAGATTCACCACTCTCAGACCAAAAAGCTTCACTAGACACCACCCACTATATCATCTCAATCATTGGACATTGTTCAAATTTGTTCAAACTCAAGTTGACATCTTCAATGTACCTTGAGTTTGTGTGGGATGTAGAGATAATAATGATGATTTTGATAGTTTTATGCATATCTTAAGATTGTGCAAATATCTCTTTTTGATTGTGCATATTTTGATTGATATGTTATCTTATTTAGTCATCTCACGAAGCCTATAAAATGAGTAATTTAATTTTTATTATGATATATTGAAATATACAAAAATTCTATTTTCCATCTTATTCTTATCTAAAAAAATATTATATTTTTAAATTGATTTTTTTTTTGTATATTTTGATATATAGAAAAGAGTAAATGGAATTTTGTGAAATATCTAATTACCTATGGCATGATTAAAACCTTGCCGACGGCACAGAGGCAAGCTAAAGCATGGTGGGTTTTCTTTTGACGTTTGCGTGAACCATCTTCTTTTTACTTTGCTTTAGTGCTTTATTTCTTTTCATTATCCCTTTCCTCTTGAACAAGATTTTCCTCAGATTCTCTCATCTTCTTTTTTCTTTGCTTTAGTGCTCTATTTCTTTTCATTATTCCTTTGCTCTTTAACAAGATTTTCCTCAGATTCTCTCATCTTCTTTTTTCTTTGCTTTAGTGCTCTATTTCTTTTCATTATTCCTTTGCTCTTTAACAGGATTTTCCTCGGAGAGAATCTCTCGGGCAGTTTTGCCATGAATGATGGTTAAGATGCACGAAATGGTTTTGTGCTACTAATAATCAGACTGAATATTCCGTGTTGATATAATTTCAAAGTTGCTGGTAATTATTCAATTTTATTGATAAAGAAAATAATACCAATAACACCACCGCCCGCGGTGGCATAGCTGGCTTTGAGCCCTCTCCCCCTTACGAAGGGAAGGGGTTCGAATCCCAAAGGCGTTGCGTTCGCCTGACTCAAACACGACTAGGTCTGTGGTGGTGGTTCAGTCCGCCTCGGGTTTACGTCTAGGTTGCCCGTCGACGGCGGTTCCGGGATCATCATAAAAAAGAAAAAGAAAAAGAAAATAATACCAATAACTTGCTTGTCGGATAAACCCTTAATGAATTACCAGCAATATTATAGTGTTGTCTACATTCCAATGAATTAGTAAATTACTAACTCCTATGAAATTTTATCATTGCCGTAAGTAAATTACTAGCAAAATTAAGAACTTATCAACAGCGTAATAAAGTAGTAAGTTACTAAATTAATTACCATAATTATCAGGATTGAAACCATTTTTTTGGATGATTATGATGCCTCCCAAATGTAGAAATCATTGATCAGTGAAGGAATAATATCACCATTTTTGTTCAAAATTTAGCAACATTCCAATGAAATAATAAATTAGCCTAATAAACCAGCATTCTGATAAATTAGTGAATTACCAATTCCTATGAAATTTTATCAATATGATAAGTAGATTACCAACACTATCAAGAATTTACCCACACTCCAATAAAGGAATGAAGTATCAATTCCTCCGAAATTTTTACCAATGTAAATAAATTACCATCACATGATCACCCCATCATTTTTAAGAAATACCTACTGATGTTGATGTAAACCTATCCTAATATTTTGAGTTGAAAGGGTTCTCGAAAAATTCAAAGGAAGCATCTAGGAAACTGCTGATGAGCCTGTTCTTACATAATAAACGACGGTTATATCAAGTGTCATCAATCAAAATTTATGCCACAAATTACCATATAAAAAATCTGCTTCCTGCCGTGGGGGCATTTGAGTAATTTAACAGCAGGAAGATATGCATCCATTTGAGTAATTTTGCGTGTGTCGGGGGCCGAAAGTGGAAAAGAAAATCTCCGGGATCAGGCGGGCGAACAAAAACTCTTGTGACCCCAACCCCACCAACCTCCCGGGTCAGGTGCGTTGGCATTCATCGCGACGCAGTGGTGTCAGAAAATCCAATGGCTGATATATTTACAGTGCGAAGAAACTTCACAGAGACAAGATTATTAAAATTCAAACGAATAACAACTGGAAACACTCGATGTTCCCATCTTTTTAATATTTTATTTTAGCTACCGAAAGCACTTGATTGCACCCATCCTTTAAGAATTTCGCCTCTTCATTTACCCCGCAATTGTATTATTCTTTTTTCGATTGCGTCGTGACGGTGGAGATAAAAGAGAAGAATGGAGTTGGGAGGGGCCACTTTGGTGTTAAAAAAACCTGCATTCGTGAACTTTGACAGGCTGTGTTGAATCATTCTTATTCCCCAATTCTAGCAAACTGGCCCTCGTCTCTCTCCATATTTAGCCAATCCTATCCTCTACGTCTGATGACCCACAGACATCTCCATTTGTAATTCTTGTACTCACAGTTGTGATCATGGCTTCCATATTTTTTCCATCTCTTGCTGCAATTGCTTTTGCTGCTATGCTGTTCTATCTTTTCTTGAACAGAAGATCAAGGCAGATCAATGGAGGGGAGGCAAATATTAATGCAGCTGCAAACGATGGAACAGCAGGGGCCGCTTCTTCTACTCACACTTCAACAGAAGGTCAAGGAATAGCTACTTCATTAGGATATGACTATGAAGTGTTCTTGAACTTCAGAGGATCGGATACTCGAGCAGGTTTTACCGACTTCCTTTATAATAGTCTTAAAGATGCGGGAATCCGCGTTTTTAAGGACGACGAAGAGCTCCCTGTTGGAAAAGAGCTCGGGCCAAAACTTCTCCAAGCAATTAATCAGTCAAAGATCTCAATACCTATATTTTCAAAAGACTATGCCTCTAGTGTATGGTGTCTCAAGGAGTTAGTCCAAATGGTTGAGTGCAAGAAAATTGGGAGACAAAAGATTATGCCTATTTTTTATGATGTGGCACCTTCGGAGGTGCGGTACCAGACTGGGGATTATGAAAAAGCCTTCCGCAAACACAAAAAGAAGAGGCGTCATGGCCAAGAGACTATAAGTCAATGGAAGGATGCTCTCAGAGTAGTTGGGGCAATAAGCGGATGGGACCTGCATAGTGAAGGGGCGAACAGGTAACTGATTTTCGCATTCCATCTGATATGAATTGTATCATTAAAACTGTATGCATATCAATCGGTTCCCTTTTCAGATTTGCGTTAGTCTTGTTAGAATTGTATTTTATGCTATTGAAGTTATCCTGTAGAAATCACGTTAAATAATAGCACTATCCCAGGTTTGTCCTTTTTCATTCCAAACAACACTTTTTTCGGTTCATGTCCTTCATTAAATGTCTGTACCAATGCTAATTCATCTACAATGGAACAAATCCTTGAAGAACACATAGGGAAATTTCTCTAGTTTCAATTTGGTCTTGTTAGAATAGTTTGGTTCAATAGAGTTTTCTAACTCATTGCATTTTCACCTCCAACAAACACTAGGCAAGAAGGTTTCTTCGCCAAAACAGTTACCCAAAATGTTTTCAATGAGTTGAAAAAGGCTTATCTGGAAGTGTCAAACTGCTTGGTCAGTGTCGATGACCAGGTAGATAAAATCATGGAAATGATTGGTGCTCAGACAAGTGAAATGCGGATTATTGGAATCTATGGGATGGGTGGCATCGGAAAGACAACTATTGCCAAAATCATCTACAATCAACTTTCAGAAGAATTTGAGAATTTTTGCTTTCTTCCTGATATCCGAGAAACATCAAAAGGTAAAGGCATTCAATGTTTGCAAACTCGGCTCTTATGTGACATCCTCAAAATAGAACACTTAGATATAAAAGACATTTATGAAGGGGCTCGGATAATTAAAGATAGGTTATCCAGTAAAAGAGTCCTCCTTTTTCTTGATGATG
The DNA here is from genome assembly GCA_016097485.1 of Eucalyptus sideroxylon x Eucalyptus melliodora. Taxonomy (NCBI): domain Eukaryota; kingdom Viridiplantae; phylum Streptophyta; class Magnoliopsida; order Myrtales; family Myrtaceae; genus Eucalyptus; species Eucalyptus sideroxylon x Eucalyptus melliodora. The sequence goes on from CM027831.1 coordinate 49,824,929, forward strand.
TGGGAGAAGATAATCATATGTATGCACTTGTCGGTAAGCGTGATTGGTTTGGTAAAGGGAGCAAACTCATTATTACTACAAGAAAGAGAGATGTTCTCAACGTTCCTGAAGTGGACTATGCTTATGAGGTTAATGGCATGGATGACCGCCAATCTCTTCAACTTTTTAGCAAACATGCCTTTAGAAGAGATTATCCTTTAGACGGATATATCAACCAATCCAAGAGGGCAATAAAAATTGCAGGAGGCCTTCCGTTAGCCCTTGAGATTATAGGTTCACTTTTATCTCGCATTGAAAAGGAAAAGTGGAATGCCAAATTGGAGAAGTTGGAAGATGTTCCTCATGCGAATGTTCAAAGTAAGCTGAGAATAAGTTATGATGCATTAGAAGTTCAGCAAAGATATATATTCCTTGACATAGCTTGTCTTTTAATTGGACATGACAAAGACATTATGGTTTATTTCTGGGATTTTAAATTCCATCCGAAAGATGCCATGGATGTTTTGGAGAGCATGTCTTTGATAAAGATTAAAGAGGATAATAAAGTATGGATGCATGACCAACTCAGAGATCTCGGAAGACAAATAGTTCGTGAAGAAAGTAACATGGAAATAAAGAAGCAAAGTAGGGTGTGGAATCCTGAGGAAGCACTGGATTTGCTGAGGATACATGAGGTAAAATCCTCCGTGCAATAAATCTTCAATACTTATGGACATTTTCCTTTTTTGAAAGAGAAAGGTAGTTGCTCTTGGTGTTCTCTAGCACCATCGTGACCTACTCAAGCAATCTTTTTGCTCTTTTAAAATTAAAGAAATTACATTACTCAACTCAACCACTCAAATAGTGAACTCGAATAAATGTGTTTCCCTTCAACTTTTTGTTTTTAAAATTTTCCTTTGGACAGGGAAGAAAAAAAGTTCAAGCTCTTCGTCTCAAGTTTGACCATGAGGGGCAGTATCGTTTTACTTATGAGGGCTTCATGGAACTATCAAATCTGAGATACCTTGTAATCGATGGACGTAAGACAGATTTTTTTGCAGAAGCGAGCCTTCTTTGGCACGAATCACCATCAAATGTTTCAAATCTCCTTCCACAATTACGATGGCTTTCATGGCATGATATTCCCCCACAATTTAAGATTACAAATTTCTTCATGGAAAATGTGGTTATTCTTGATCTATCTTGGAGTGAAATTACAGATGATTGGGAGGGGTGGAGCTACATGAAGGTATGTTATATGCTAGACAACACTCATTATTCTATATTATTAAATTCAAAAGTAATCTTTGCAAAACTTTTCTTTTACAGGGGATGAAGAAATTAAAAGTTTTGGATCTGAGCAATTGCTTTCATTTGAAGAGAACTCCCAATTTCTCTACTTTTACAAATTTAGAACGTTTGATCCTATATCGTTGTGTTAGTATAGTCGAAGTTGATGGGTCGATTTGTCATTTGAATCACTTAATTTCCTTAGAAGCAAGGCATTGTCTAAATCTCCAAAGGTTGCCGGACGAGCTGGATGGATGTCTTGCAAGCCTTGAATACCTATCTTTAAAGAACTGCAGGTCATTGAAGAGGCTTCCGGATACAATCGGGAATTTGAAATTGCTGAGTGAGTTGAATATATCTGGGTCAAGCATCAAAGAACTACCTGATTCCATCGGAAAGTTGAAAAATTTGAAAGTAGTGAAGATGCAAGAAAATAACATAAGTAAAATACCTGATGCCTTTTGGACGTTTGAGAAGCTTGAAGAAATAGATGCCCACAAGAACTATGATATCGAACGTTTTCATGTGAATATTGACAATTGCATCTACAAGAATCAATCCCTGAGGATCTTAAAATTGAAGAGTGCAGATATATGCAAACTACCGAGGCTTCCTGAAAGTCTTATTGAATTAAAATTGTGGGAGTTGAATGTGGACACATTTCCTGATCTCTCCAACCTCACTAACTTAAAGGTATTGGATTTGAGCTTTGGCGGACCTGATGATGATGTGAAATCTAATGGGCTTGTCGAAGATCCAATGCCACAGTGGATTGGGACATTTAGCAAACTGGAGTCTCTGGCCCTGCGCTCTCCCTATGTGACCACCTCACCAATAGACCTTACCCTTCCTCCTCGTCTCAAGTCACTTCACCTCCGATGCCCTAATATGCGTTGCCTCCCCAGGCTTCCCTCCAGTTTGTCCTCCTTGTGTCTGCAATTTTGCTACTCACTTCGTTCGGTGGAGGATCTATCGAATTTGAAGAAACTATCAACTCTGGAGATTTGGCACGGTGCAATCTCAGAGATTCCAGGCCTTGGTTGTCTGGGGAACCTACGAGATTTGAAGCTTTGGAGACTCGGACAGGTGGAAATACTACCTGATCTAAGCAAACTGAAAAAACTAAGGCGTCTCCGAGTAGCATGGTGTGATAATCTGAAAGAGATTCAAGGCGAACTCCCAAAGTCCTTGGAAATGCTGAAGATTACTTACTGTGAATCTTTCCAGAAGTTGCCTGATTTGTCAAGCTTGAATGAACTGCAAATGGTTGGAACAAATGATTGCGCGAAATTAAATGTGGAGGCCATTTCTAGGCTTTGCTCGGAGAAGTCAATCAAATTTTTGCGATAAGAAGAACAATCAAAATATGAGGGAGAAGACGATGAATAAGTGCATCTTGCACTTGAAAATTTCCTGATCTGCAACCACAAATTGTTCCCTTGTGTTCGAATTTAAACAAATTGAGGTAAGTTATTTCATCTAACAACGAATTTTTTCCTTTTTTTTGCAATCAAATTCCTTCACAAATATGAATAGTGAAGTGTTGCGTGCACTTTTTAATTACCTTTTTGTGAGTTCATGACTTAAAATCTAATGTCGGTACTAAAATTATGATACCTCCGAATAACCAGAGGGTTCTTAATTATGTAAAAGTATATGTGTTCCTCTTCTAGTTTGGTTCAACTTTGGCTACATTTTCTTTGAATGGTTTCTCCTTGCCTTCTTGTTTCCCAACCGGAGGTATCCATGTCGATTGCATCATTTTTATTTGATTTGTAACAAATTATTGGAGATCTTTATCGATGTGTTGCTTCACATATTTCGAAGTTGATAACCTCACCTCGCATTGGAGATAACCTCATTATGCTGTGAATAATTAGATGGAATGTGTGTTGGAAGAACATATAACTAGAGTTCTCATCCTGGAATTTTACAGCATAATCAACTCATTATTGCAACCGTGAAGAAGAAGACAGACACTATGTATTGTACGCCTATGTTCAGTTTATTTTATAGGAAAGGTGTGCCTTTTACTGGGATTTGCAAATGTTAGGGAGAAGTTATTTATTTGGGCAGTGACATCAATAGTCCGCGGTGCAAAACTTCCATCTATGACGGGAGAGAGGAGTTACTTAGCTTCTTTGAGGTATCATAATTATCTTATAGTGAAAGGCTAAATATTTCATTGTTATTGGTGCGTCAAACCATATGATAAGTCTTACTGGGGTCAGAATTCATGTAAATGGACTCTTATGTGATCTCCATCATTATCTACATCTTCTAGAAGTGGTTATGCCTAGGTGATTATCTGTAATAGAAGCCCCTCCATTCACCTGAATCTATACTAGAGGACTCCTTTAGGTTTTAAGATTGGCGAGAACTGCCAAGCGAGACATCTCAAACAGCTAGCTTTTTGCCGGTTCTTAATGTTATTGAGAGGAATTAGAGTTTGAGAAACTCACAGAAATCTTTCTATGCAGGGAGTTGTGGCTAATCGGGCAGTTGTACAAATGTAGACTAAATGAAGGAAAATGAAGATGACCTCTGATGTCGACTAAATTCCCTTTCACAATTTTGGGGTGGTAAACTGTGCATTCATCTGTTGAGAGACAGTAACTTGAAGATTAGTGAGGGAAGTTGTTGCCTTTTGATGAAATTGTTAAATCTGTTGAACTCGATGTGAAGTTTCTGTTGAATGCTTGGCCCCTTTCTTTCAGAGAAATCATTCGAGCAGGGCAGAGGGATTCATGTGCAATTTGGGGCATCGGACGTAATGTTTTTGGGGGCTAAAAGGGCTATTTAAGAAAACTTGATTACTTATTAATCTTTTTTTTTTTTTTGGGCCATAAGAATGAATATTGCATTGCATCTGCATGTGTGTTCTCTTCATTGACATGCAATAGAACTTGCTTATCAGTACCCAAATATTCCTTTACGAGGAAACACTTGAAGAGCTTGTCTAGAAGGGGAGAAAAATTCACAAGTCCCGGGCATTACAGTTTTTTAATTTATCTTACCACAATATCAAGTCTGCAAAAGGATGTCATAGTCCCTCCCATAGAATGCCTTGTCACCATGACGTTGATGTCTCCATGTAAATCCTTGGCTCTTATAATAGCATCCAAAATACCACGTTGAATTGTCGTATTGTGATAAGCAAAATATAATCCATGATGAACCTGAGCAACAATCAATAGAGTAAGACCGCAACTCAATCCAAATCAGAAGGTTGCAAGAGGCTTATCATCTCTAGAACTCACTATGGCACCAGGCATGCCAGTGCAATTTATGTCAAGTTGTTTCCAATACAGATCTTCGACCCAATTTTGTATGATGTAAACATAAATAGAAGTAATCATTAATTGAATTGCTCAAACGATAAAGAAACATGACAGAATTTTTCATAGAACAAAATTAGTGAAGTATGTGCCCTCATGACTCCATTTGAAATTACAAGAAAGTAACGTCCGTGTCTTGGTGGAAATGATTCACCCTTTTTCTGTTCGTATGTACAACAGTCCCATGTGCCTTGTGTATGCATTCATTGAGGCTACTCTTCTTATCTTAAATTTTCATCAAATCCTTTACGTGTCAATTGTAAGGGGAGGAATTGCAAAAGTTAACATGCATACCTATGTTCTTAGGTACCTTTGATAGCTATAACCATAGCATTAAGGTCCTTGGCCACTCCAACATATGCCTATATATATAAAAATAGTTTAGAAATAGAGACAAACAATTAGATGCAATTCAAACATTGAGGCATCACAAGCATCCAAATTGATAGGCCATTGTAAAATGATTTATATACCTATAAGCAATGCTGAATGTGAACTATTAGTTCAATGACTTTGAACCCTTGCTTCAGAAGCTCCTAAGATGAGGCAGCATATGCCCACAAAGTCTCATCTTAAGAATTGGGTAAGACCCACTCTTCACGCAACCTTAGCAACAATGCCATATTAAAAAGTAGTCAAACTACCTTGGTCTTTCCACCACCTCTAGAACATGTCAAACTATAAAGTTCTGTCAAATATGACATGTAAACTTGCAATAAAAAGCTTTGCATTAAATTACATTTTTATTGTAATGAAATGGTGAAACCTAATGCGTGACAACAAGAAGCTCTAAGTAAATGTAATTTTTTTTTTTTTTTAAAGAACACTTATGGTTGATGCATACTCCACCAATATGGCAAGAGTGCGATTATAAACAGCTTTAAGAGCCTTGAACCTCACTTTAAGTTCTGCATTTACCAGTTGATAAAATTTCAGATTGAAATGCGGTGACAAGCTCATTTAATTACAAGCAATGAATCAAGTTTGTTATGTCTCTAGCAAGCTATTTTGACGAATCAAGTGAGGGAAATCCTTTAGGGAAACACCAACTCAAAACAATTCTTAGTATATATTTTTGCAATCCTTCTTGAACTGAAAGAACTATATGCACAATGCAATGCGATGTAAAGGGAATACGTAAACAACATAAGGCTCCACTTCACAAAGCTACTCCAATAAAACCTATGGGCTACAGTTCATTACTCAACTGAACAAAATCTGAATAGCCGATATTCCAATCACTCTTAGGAAACTCAACAAATTTTTTCCCCAAAGTAGAAACAGTAGAGTGAGATTTGCATTGAACAAATACAAGGAAATTCGATTAATCTAACCATATCCCAGGTGTAGCGTTGATCCAAACTCAGTAATCTAAAGGCTTAACAATACCAACTAAATACAACAGAACGCTCGTCAGTTATATATGTTCAGAAAGCATCCAATTGTACACCTAAGGGATCGTTCAGGCATAGTTTGCCCCATTGAATCGGGCATATTCGGTGTCCCATTCGGTAATTTCGACATTTGCGTGAGGGCACTGAAGGGAATTTCACTGAAAATCGAGACGTCGTGAAAGACTGCGACGATTTCTTCTGTTGAGAGAATGAGACGTGCTGCTCGGTTTCTTCTTTTGGACAAATTTGGGGATCTTCTCTTTTGGAGCTTCCTTTGACGTCTCCACATCCGCATTTTGACTCAGCTTGGTTCACACTACAATTCCGAAATACACTAAAGTTAATGTTAATATTTGTGGAGGTATATGAAAATGCAAGTACTACTTCGGTCAGATATTTTTGAATTCAAGCTTGAGTTGATCTAATAACTCGAGTTATTCAAATTTGAAAAGAATGTAATTAAATGTTAGTGACTAGGGAGAGGAGCTTAACTGTGAATTATGGAACCCACTTCCCTTGATTTCAAAGAGAGTTCAAAAAGGTAACTTGCTATACGCATCAATTCTTGAATGCTCTTGGCATACTCACGTTGAACTAGATGCAATTGTTTATACTTTTTAAGAGAAATTTATCTGTAAAATTTTGAATCGAGTCATTTTGTTTAAAATATACCATCTATTTATAATGAGAATACATTTGTAATTGATTGCAGCCTTAAAAATCACGGCCTTGTCATCTCATATGATTGCTCGATTGAATACATGAGTCGCACCAACATGGGGATCAAATACTTCACATGTAAAAGAATAAGAAATGAAATAAAATGTCTATCAACCTTGAGAACAAAAGAAAAAAGGACTTTGAATTGGCTATTTGCAATGTAGAAAGAGTTTGTAACCCCAACGAAAAGTCACAAAATGTACATTTTAAGAACGCAAAGAGTGTGAATGAATTTTTATTTATTTATTTCACATTTAGTTCATACTAGTAATATAAATAAGAACATGAATGCGTGGTATGTGCCATATTTGGTGGCTCTCACAAATTTATATTGATAGTGGAACATTTATAAAACTAGAGAGAAATTAGTACACGAAGCAACAAGTGTAAGTTAAAGAAAAAACCAAGATTCAAGAAAAATCATTGTGAAGATTAAAATGATCAAATTTGTAGAGACAATCTTCAAATCATTTCCTTTATATAAAGTATAGATAAATCAATTGCTCATCTAACTTAGGTCAAACTTTATAAGCACAAAACATATTCACACACCACTCGTTTTTTTTTTTTTTTAAATCATGTATACTGCTCGTTCACTTTAACAAGGAAAAATTTAAACATAAAAAATCGCAACCCCCTCCCCCCAAGCATGGTACCTCAATGATAAAGGGATTCTACATTCTTTCACGAGTTCACAATAGCAAACTTTTAACTAGTTACACTCTCATCCAAAATAACTTTTAAACTTCTAATACATTGATGGAATCTACGATAACATACTCTTACATATATAAATAAATTGATTAACTATGTGTATCGTAACAGACATAAAATTTTATTATGATAACACTAACAATGGATAGTGACTCAGGTAGCGAGCCAAGTCGAACCATCAAAAACCCTGAAGCTTGGGCATGAATCGACGCTGGCTTCAATTCCCGCGGCAGAAACGAAAATACATTTCCCCCACTAGGGGTGAGCATAGTCTGGGTTGGGCCAGTCCAGTCCCTTACCCTAGGACCAACTCGCATAGTGCTGGTCTTCAATTTTTGAGACGGAGGACCGATCCTATTGAGCTTGGGATTGAGGACCGGACCCACCCAATAGGTTCGGTCCGGTTCCAGGGTCAACCTGGGATCAATCAATAATTTTTTATTTCATTTTTTGTACTCCTTAAAAAATTGATTGAGGACCGGACTGACCTAATAAGTTCGGTTCGGTTTCAAAATCAACCCAAGACCAATCAATAATTTTTTATTTCATTTTTTGTACTCATTGAAAGGGCAACCGGGGATCGTACCGACCTAATGAGTTCGATGATAAGCGAGGTTAGCTAAGAAATGCAAGCGATGAGGGTCAAGTAGGGTGAGCATTGAATAGAATGAGCATCAAATGTTGAACAGAGAGCAACAAGCCAAGCGAGCATCGAGCGGCGAGTAGCACGAGCAACCCAAAACGGGCGAGGCGAGTGTTAAGTGGTGAGCAGAGAAATCGTTTCTTTCGATTTTGGAAAATTGAAGACTAAGAGAATAAACAAGATAGAAAAGAATGAATACTAGAGGAGGATGTTATTAGGTGCCTTTTTGGACGCCGTGAGGACTCCTCACAAAAATATTTTCCTTCTTCATAAATTATGACCATTGACGTCGTAAAAGACATTAAAACCTAAGTTACTAATGAATAATCTAAAATTACTTGAAATCCTCACTAAATAGCTGTTTAATGTTGTTGACGCCATTTATTTTAAGGTTTTCTCTATATACAAAAATCATATATATATATATACATATATAGTCATGGTTGGTTCGGGTTGCACCGACTTGGAACTCTCAGGATCGAGGACTGACCCGTATAATGCTGGTCTAGAAATTTCAAGACCAAGAACCGACCCAGTCTCCTTGGGAACCGAACTAGGACTAGCAGAGTTGGACTGGTCCAGGGTCGGTCCAGGGTTGACCTTGGACCGATGCTCACCCCTATCCGCCACATTGGTTGGTGGGAAAATTTTTGCCCCACTTGCATAAAACAAAAATGAATTTTATTATAAAAGAACCACTCCATAAAAAAATTATAATAAAAGCGAAAAACTATTTACAACAAAAATACGAAAAGGTGAAACCCGCTCCTCTTCCTCTTCGCTTCCTCCATTTTCGAACTCCGACTCTGATCGAATGATCTCCTCCTTCCCTTTCTAATTCCGATTTGGCCTCTTTCTCTCTCTTTCTAGAACAAGCAGTGACAACCTTGACCGATCGATCCGCCGATCTCCGCTAATTGCCATGGCAAGACCCTAAGAGTAGTAGGCGTCTTCCGACAATGCCCCATCCAATGGGTCTGAGGAGGAGGAGCAGCCGCTGCTCAACGGAGCCGGTCAACAAGGAGGATAAGGAGGAGGAGCTCGAGGCCGTCACCCGCGTTGCCAGTGGATGACACCATTGCAGCAGCTGCCAACACCGATTGGAATGGCGAGGTAAAGGAGAAGGATGATGACGAGGTTTGATGTTCGCCCGCACCGTTCCATACTGGATTTATCGGGATTTCGGTGCGGTGAGAGGCCTCTTCGGTGTCTTGCGCTAGCACGATCAACCTCCCACCCAATCCGCCATGGCCACCAATCTTTCGGAAGCTCAGGAGGTCAAGCACCTCTACAAAGGCCCAACACTCAACCCTCTTAAAATTTGATCAGGTTTGAGAGATTTGGAATTTTTCCTTCATGTGGAATCGTGACAATCAAGGAGATTGTCGGAGATGAGCTCCTGTAAATGTCATTTGGTATCTTCACTAAGCGCTTTTAACTTACCAAATAGATTTTACCGATTTGTCACTCAAGTTTCTACATCCTTGTAGGATCAAATCTCCTAAATTTGCATGTGTAGAGAAATTAGGGGTCCCCTTCAAGCAAGGGCAGCCGATCAGACTTAGAACTTTGAAATTCTTTGCTATCTGCGAAAGAAGAATCATGTGAACTATTGGTGTGTTCAATCTCATAAAACCGGATACTAATAAATGTCAAGTAGCATAGTAACTCACCTTTGTATGGCTCTACCCCTTTCAGTCAATGTGCAATTCCACTCTAAGAAAGATTGAGAATAATTAGATTCACTTAGGGAAAATTCACTATATCAAGCATTCGGGGGAAATAATTATTATGAGGAACAATCGCTAACCCTCACAAGGCTCATGCGGAGTCGAGCGGAGGAGGGTAAAGGAAGGTATGCTCGTAGAAATGCTTTTTTTTTTTTTGTGATGGTCCGTACATGGCTAAGCTGGCCGCCTTATGCAAAGAAGATGAGCCTAAGGAGGAATCACGGTTGGGTTTGCTATGCCTCCTTAGCTCGATCAAGTCTAAGAAGACGAAAGAGTCTAAAGGACTAATGTTCGTGGATTTGAGGATCGGAGAGTCCACAATGAGTGCGCTCGTGGACACGGGAGCATCCGACCTCTTCATATCGAAACAAGCGGCAAATAGACTTGACCTACGGGTTGAGAAGGGAGCTGAGTGGCTCAAGACGGTGAACTCCAAGGAAGTGTCAGCAATCGGTGTCGCAAGGGACGTGGAGCTACAACTGGGACAATGGAGAAGCAAGGAGATTTTAGAGGTAATTCCCCTTGACGACTACGGCTTTATCATTAGGATTAAATTCCTAGATAAAATCCATGTTGTTATATTGCCTTTCGCTGAGTGTATATGCATGTTAGACAAGCGTTGCCAATGTGTGATTCCGGTCCATCGTGAGTCGGACCGTGATTGAAGGATTATCTCAACTATGCAACTCACCAAGGGGGCAAGGAAGGGTGAGGTGACAATTCTTGCAGCCTTGAAGATGGAGGAAAAAAAGGGTGAAGGGAGTGAAGTCCCATCAGAGGTGACCTGTATCCTCGACACGTTCAAGGACGCGATGCCTTTGGAGTTGCCGAAGAAATTGAGATAGCTAGTATAAGCACCTAGAGGGGGGTGAATAGGTGTAAAATAATTTCTCAAGATACGGAAGCGATTTTAGGCAGACAATAGAAATGGAGTTCTCTTTTGATTAACAAAATGAAATACGATCAAAGTAAAGCAAGGAGTAGGGAAGAAAAATTGAACACAAGGTTTATAGTGGTTCGGCTTATTCCAAGCCTACATCCACTCTTCCGCACTGATAGCCCACCAGCTGGATTTCACTATGAACAAAAGAGATGTTACAGCACAGCTTTTCCTTGATTCCACAGTGTAGATATTCTACCACACTTCCTCAAGGTTTCTTATGAATACAGACTCTCTTTTGTGTACAAGATTTCTCTCAAAGAAATTGACTAAACAACAAGGAGCTTCAGACTTTGGAATTCTTCTATCGTGCACACTCTCGAACAACTTAGAACGTCTTCCTTTTATACTCCTTTATGCCATCATACCCGTTGGCACTTACCAAAGGAATTCCTCCAATCTACCCGTTGGACATAATCAATTAGGAAGATCATTTGAGCTATTAAAGGAACATGTTGATAGCCCATCAATCATGTTCGCCCATACAATCAGGATCTCGGTTTCCATAAGTAGAACCTTCCAAGAATATTTCGCCAATCATCAGATCCTTAATCTTTGAATCAATCATGATCAAATAAAGGATTCCGTTATGTCATATCCAGCCACGAGATCTTCTCCAGTCGATAAGGTCACATCCTTAATGAAACATCCAGTTTTGGATAGCCTTTCTTCAACGGATTAGAAACTGTCAATGAGGATAGACTTTGAGTCTTGAGTCTGGCTATCTGGAGGTCTTCAGACTTTAAATAGCAGAGCCTATAAACCTTCAGACTAGACTGATGGAAACGTTTGTCAGCTTCAAAATACTTCACGAAGATTTCTCCAACAATCTCCCCATTTTTGATGGTGACAAAACTTTCCTGTAGATTTGGATAACTTTGACCTGCAAAACATTACTAAAAAATATGGATATCTTATAAAGATAAATGGCTTAATGAATTATAACGCTAGAATCTGCAACCACAGAAAATAGGTTAGTCTAGTATGTGATAAAGCCATCCATAAGATATCAATAGTAGTTAATATAAGCAGTCAAGTCCAAATCCAAATTCAGTCCACACATCCAGATACAAAAGTAAAGTCAAACATCAAAACAATCTAAGTTAAACAATCAAAACGATTAAAAATCAAAGTTTCAAATCTTGCATCTCTCCCCCTTTTTGTTAGCATAAAAAAGGTTGAGATGAAAATGGAATAGAGTCAAGAATGCTTGGGAATTTGGACAAGCTGGAAATCTCCCATTGACTGAACGATGCCTTCCGGCCTTTTCAAGTCTTCCTTTAATTGTGCAACATCCTCACCCTTAGCATTAGCCTGAATCTGAAGAGAAATGGCTTGGATCTGATCATTCAATGAACCCGAAGAAGCTTGACCTGCATTGTGTAAATTATGAACTTCGCATCCCAAAGCATATATCTGACCTCGCATTTCCAAGAGAATATCTAGAATTCTACAAAAATCGGCTGAATTATCTGTCTGCGTACTGGCTTCGGCCCGATCTAATGGAGTAAAGGCAGACGATGGCAAATCAGCATAATCACGCAAATTTGGTGATGAAACATCATGTCATTCCTCAGGAAATTGAGAGGCATAAATGTCCTCTGGATCTGCTGGAGAGGGACTGACTCCCTCACTGGTAGCAGGATATGAGGACATTCTTCTTTTCTCTTGATCTCTCCCTGTTTCCATACCTTCAGGTGGAGAAGAGTGTCCCTCATGTTCTCCTTCTTCTTGATCTCTTTTCTCTTCTTCTTCTTTTTCAACTCTTTCCTTCTCAGCATCTCTTTCTTCTTCTTCTCTCTCCTCTGCTTCTTTCTCCTCTCTTTCTCTAGTCCTCTGTTCTATGTCTTTCTCTGGAACAGAACGACTCAGATTCTTCAATGCCATTGCAGAAATGGTGATGTTTTCCTCATCATCTTCATCCTCAACGATGAGAGCTCTTCTTTTCTTGGATGGAGCAACCATGGGTTCCTTCCCTTTTCTTTTTGTTGCAGAAGAACTTTGATGAGTTTTGACAGGAGTCTTCTCCTTGAATTTCTCCAACGTCTTGCTTAGTTCCTTCAGACGCATCTTAGTCACCATTTTCAGTCCTACCACCATCTGATCACATGATCGAGCACAAAGAGTTTGTGGGGGCTGAATGTTCAAATGTATGAATAACTTCATCACAAGTCCTGGATAAGGAAGTTGACCTCTATCCTTCACCACTGCTCTATACATGTGGAACATAATAGTGTGAGGAAGAGAAAACTTTTTCCCAGTGATGATGGCATACATCAGCTTTGCCTCTGAACTTGAAACATCAATTTTGGAATTTGATTTCGGTTTGAGGCAATTGATCACAATCTTGTGAAGCAGAATGCTAAACGCACTCATCCTTAAGTAGGAAATCTTTTCCTCTGTTCTCCTATCCTTAACAAGTTCCAATGTAGCACGAGCAATAGAGACATTGATCGGTTGATATCTTCCTCTCTCAACTCCTATCACATCCGCTAGCATATCCATATCCACTACAAAGTCTTGATCTTTGACACTGAAAGAGAATCTATTCGCATCCAGGAAACTAAGATTCGAATAGAAATAAGTAGTTAATTCAGCATGAGCTTCTGTGGTGTCAGAACAAAACTGCTCAAGTTGAAGAAAACTGAACTTTTCCTTCAAATTGACATTTATAGCATCAAGGAAATCAAAATCCACACTCTTAGGGTTTATCACTCCATGCTTCAGCAATTTTGAGTATAGAGCCTTCTGTTCATTCGATCTAAACAACTCTCCCCTTTTTCCTCGAATTTTTGCCGCAACACCCATTCTTGGTTGAAATTGGCTGTACAATTTGTCATCATCATTCCCATCTATCGGATTAAATCCCCAATCACGCGGATCACTTGGGATATTTGCAAGGGTTTCTCTGCCACCCATTTACGAGCAATTCCCAAACTCTCCATTTTTCGCAAAAAGATATATTCATTTCCATATCCTTTGTCCTTAAGAAATTCATCGATGTAGTTCAATGAAGTACCAGACCTCTTTAAAGCACGATAAAGCTTATAAATAAAATAGGGTCTTTGAACTCTTATAGGATCTGCGTCTTCAATGATTTCTTCCTCTTGTTGATGACCAACATCCTGTGGACTAGAAGGTGGAGAATGACGCTGCTGAGAATGTTGTGGGCTCTGCTGCTGATTTGGAGATTCTTCTTCCTCAGTGAGATCGAAGTGTGTAGGCCCCTCATTCATTCGTCGTGGTCCTCTACTTGCGATCCTCGAAGACTTTCTTGAAGACGACATCTTTCTCACTTTGAAAGATTCCTTGCTTGACTTTTCCAAGAAAGATGACAACTTTTTTGAAGATTAAACAAGAGAAGAAAATAGGAATGGAAGATCGGTGCTTTTTAGGGTTTTGGAGTTAAGCGAAGAGAAACCGACTGTATATAACTCAGTCGAAACGAGGGAATGCTAAACGTCGCAATGGAAAGTGAAAAGATCCCTTTTAAAAAATAACTGCCTTTTTCGAGAAAATAGTCTTTTCAAAATAACTACTTTTTCGAAAAGGAAACGTTGCGTCAATTAAAGATAGCAATAATCAATCACGGTTGATGATCATACCTTTTCAAGATGAGATTCAAGAGAGAGAATAACTTATAGTCAAAGTCTTGTTTGTCTGAGTCTGAGAGTCTCTAGACTTTGATTTCTTCATACCTCAAAATGTTGAGTCTGGAACGGATGGTTTCAAATTGATTTTTCTCCAAAGGCTTTGTGAATATATCCGCCAGTTGGTTCTTTGAATCAACAAACTAAATCGAAACTTCTCCATTTTGAACATGATCTCTAATGAAGTGATGTCGAATCTCTATATGCTTTGCTCTTGAGTGAAGAATTGGATTTTTGGTAAGATTGATTGCACTAGAATTGTCGCAGTTAATCTCCGTCCATGAATCTTCAATTCCAAAGTCTCTTAGCTGTTGTTTTATCCACAGAATTTGTGAACAACAACTTCCGAGAGCTACATACTCTGCTTCTGCTGTAGAGAGAGCTACTGTACTTTGCTTCCTTGAAAACCAAGACACTGTTCTACCTCCAAGTAGTTGACAGGTACCCAAGGTGCTCTTTCTATCAACTCTGCATCCGGCTAGGTCTACGTCTGAGTATCCAAGAAGAGTAAAGTCTCCCCTTTTAGGATACCAAAGGCCGATGCTTGAAGTTGAGGCAATGTATTTGATAATATGCTTTGCAGCACTTAAATGAGATTCTTTAGGGTCTGCTTGAAATCTGGCACAAATGCAAACACTAAACAAAATGTCAGGTCTAGAAGCAATAAGATAAAGAAGTGAACCAATGATACTCCTGTATAACTTTTGGTCTACTTTCTTTCCTCCTTCATCTTTGTCTATCTTCAAGGAACTTGACATTGGTATATCAGCCTTTTTGCAATTATCCAGTCCAAACTTTTTGACAAGATCATTTGCATACTTTTCTTGATAAGTAAAAGTTCCTTCCTTTAGTTGTTTTACTTGAAGCACGAGAAAGAAGGTTAACTCACCCATCATGCTCATTTCAAATTCATCCTGCATAGTCTTAGAGAATTTCTTGCACAGATTTTCATTAGAGGATCCAAAAATAATATCATCGACATATATTTGAACAAGCAGAAAACTTTTGCTTTCTCTTTTAATAAACAGAGTAGTGTCTACTTTACCTTTGACAAAGCCATTTTGAATTAGGAACTTACTCAGCTTGTCGTACCAAGCTCGAGGTGCTTGTTTTAAACCATATAAAGCCTTTTTCAGTCTGAATACCGAGTATGGTTTCCTTGGGTCTTCAAACCTAGGTGGTTGTTCCACATAGACTTCCTTATGGATGAATCCATTTAGGAAAGCACTTTTGACATCCATTTGGAATAACCTGAAATTTTTATGACAAGCAAATGCAAGTAATAAACGAATTGCTTCTAACCTTTGCTACTTTTGTGCATAAGTCTCGTCATAGTCTATCCCTTCTTCTTGTGTATATCCCTTGGCCACGAGTCTTGCTTTGTTTCTTATGACTTTTCCTTTTTCGTCCATCTTGTTCCTGAAAACCCATTTAGCTCCAATAATTGATTTACCTTTTGGTTTAGGAGTCAACTCCCAGACATCATTAATTCTGAATTGTCTGAGTTCTTCTTGCATAGCTTCAATCCAGCTTTTATCAGATAAAACTTCATCTATGCTTTTGGGTTCTATTTCAGAAATAAGAGCCACAACACTAGACTCTTCGCGTCTTTTGGATCTTGTGCAAATTCCTTCATTAATGTCGCAAATAATAAGATCTTTGGGATAACTAGACTTATGCTTCCAATTACTGGTTGATTTGTCAGGTTGATGATCACTTCCTTCAATTGAATCTTCAACAGTCACTTGTTGCTGGTCCTTCAAAGTCTTAGCTGCTTCTTGCAATTTAGACTTTGTAGAGTCTGGAGTAGGTTCAGGCTCTTCAAGATGAGTCTGAATAGATTCATTTTGCATAAAATCCTGGAATTTGACATTCATTGATTCTTCCACAGTTTGAGTCTTCTTGTTGTAGACTCTGTACGCTTTGCTTGTGGTTGAATATCCAAGGAAGATGCCTTCATATGACTTTTCTTCAAATTTACCAACTTGATCATTTGCATTTTTCAGTATAAAATATTTGCATCTGAATACATGAAAATATGAAGCAATATGCTTCTTTTCTTTGAATAATTCATAGGGGTTTTTTTTTCTAGAATGGGCCTTAGAAAAATTCTATTGATAATATAACATGCTGTAGAAACTGCTTCAGCCCAAAAATGTGAGGAGATGTTGCTTTCAATTAGAAGAGTTCTAGCCATTTTTTGAAGCGATCTATTCTTTCTTTCCACAACTCCATTTTGCTCTGGAGTATATGGAAAGGAGAACAAATGCTGAAAACTAGATTCATCACAAAATTTTGTAAAATCTTGATTTTCAAATTCACCTCCATGATTTGTTCTTATACTTGATATGTTTTGAACCTTTTTAGCAAATTTTTCAAAGAGAAAGTTTCAGACTTACTTGCTAGGAAATACACCCAAGTAAATCGTGAGTAGTCATCCACAATTACTAGGCAATATTTCTTACTTCCAATGCTCTGTGTTCTGGTTGGTCCAAAGAGATCCATATGTAGAAGCTGCAGAACATGGTTAGTGGAAACTTGATTTATTGGTTTAAATGAATTTCTTACCTGTTTTCCCAATATGCATGGTGTACATAGGTCAGACTTTTGGTATGATAAATTTGGTAGACCATGAACAAGCTTCTTTGTTGAAATTTTGATTATCTGCTTCATATTGATGTGCCCAAGCTTTCTGTGCCATAAGTTTGCAATTCATCTGGTTTCACATCTAAGAGGTAGATATTTTCATGTCTTCGACCCATAAATGATTGAGTAGAGTCTTTACTGGTTCCTGAACATATTCCCTCTTGAAAGTAGATTTTGAAACCGGTATCACATAGTTGATTGACACTGAGCAGATTGTAGTTGAGTCCTTCAACTAAAGAAACATTGCTTATTGTGAGGTTTCCAATCTTTACAGTTCCAAATCCCACAATTTTTCCTTTGATGTTTCCTCCAAATGAGACTTTTCCACCATTCACTTGAACAAGCTTTATGAAGCAATTTGAATCTCTTGTCATATGTCTTGAGCATCCACTATCCAGATACCATTTTACATTTTTCTTGATAGTGACCTGCATTTAAAAAAGAAACTCAAACTTTCTTTGATACCCATATTTTTTTAGGTCCATTGGTATTAGTATGATATGCGGTTTTTGGACATTCTTTTTCAAAATGATATGCACTATTGCACTTTGAACATCTGAGAGCATTGCGATCTATTGGTTTTACAAAGATTCTTTTAAAATGATTTTCGTAGGCATCTCTTGAGGGTCTTTGTTTAAAATTTTTCTTTCACTTTTGGAAAATCAATTAAATGAATGGTTTTAGTCATTCCCAAACCAGATTTATTGAAATAAGGTCTTTGAACAGAAAGAATTTTTTCTAGTTTCTCGGATCTTATAGAAAATCTTTTAGAAATGTTTGAGATATCGTTTTTCAAGAATGCATTTTCTTTTAAAATATTATCTTCACTTTCTCTAAGAGAAGAAACATTCATGTCTAAACATTTCACGTTGTCTTTCAAAACGTTTTCCTGTTGTTTTAGAGCAGAATTTTGCCTTTTGAGTTCGGGAATCTTTTTAAGAGAAGTTTCAAGACTAAAACACAACTCATCAATGTATTTAGAAACTTTAATAGGGATTTTGAAGTTACTCACCTCAAATTCACTGTCTGAATCTGATTCTGTCTCGGAGTTCGAATCTGAATCCGATTGTGCCATTAGACATATGTTGGCATAATCATCATCACTTTCTTCACACTTTGTATCACTCCAGGTTTTAGCTTTGAGAGCCTTTCGATACTTTTCAGTTTTTCCTTTCTTCTTCCTCAGAAGAGGACAGTTGGGTTTGATGTGTCCTTTTTTCTTACATTCAAAGCAGACTACTTCTTTGTTTGATTCATCATCTTCAACAAACTTGGTATGTTGCTTTTGAAAGCTTTGTTTCTTTGGATTGAATCTTCTTTCTTTTCTGTTAAGCTTTCTGAATCTTCTAATCATGAGTGCAAGCTCCTCATTATCCATATCGTCTTCAGAATCTGGAACATCATAATCATCATTAGATTTTAATGCAATGGATTTCTTACCTTTAGGGTCTTCGTCTTCATTGATTCGTTCCACTTCATAAGACTGAAGAGTCCCAACCAACTCATCAACATATAGTGGCATGATCCTTTGTGTTTCTCTGATTGAGGTTTTTATGTGATTTCAATTCTTGGAGAGTCCACGCAGTAGCTTGTTTACCTTCATGGGATCAGAAATTGGTTGACCTTGATTCTTAAGACCATTGACGATTTCTGTAAAACGACTAAACATGTCAGTTATAGATTCTCCTGATTTCATTTTGAAGGCTTCATATTGACCGAGAAGAATGTTGATTCTAGTCTCTTTCACTCGATCGGTTCCTTCATAGGTAATATGTAATCTATCCCAGACTTCTTTAGCTATAACACAAGAAGATATTCTGTTATATTCAATGGGTGATAAAGCACAATATAAAGAATAAATTGCTTTTGCATCAAGAGCTTGTCTCTTGATTATCTCTTCCTAAGTCATTTCACTAGACTCAACAATATCTTTTCCTCTCTCTGAGACAGGTGCAGCTTTAGGAATGATTCATTTTTCTACAACGTCCCATTCCAGAGGATCCTTTGATCTTAGAAACGCATTCATCTTGTTTTTCCATATGTTGTAATCATTTCCATCAAAGTAAGGTGGTCTGGTATTGCTTTGCCCTTCTACCAGCCCTAGAGCCAACATACTAGCCATGGATCTTTAACTCTGAAGTAAAACACTTCAAACAAAGTGAGTACACAAGCTTTGATACCAATTGAGATAGCTAGTATAAGCACCTAGGGGGTGAATAGGTGTAAAAATAATTTCTCGAGATACGGAAATGATTATAGGCAGACGATAGAAAGGGAGTTCTCTTTTGATTAACAAAATGAAATACGATCAAAGTAAAGTAAGGAGTAGGGAAGAGAAAACTGAACACAAGGTTTATAGTAGTTCGGCTTATTCCAAGCCTACGTCCACTCTTCCACACTGACAGCCCACCGGCTGGATTTCACTATGAACAAAAGAGATGTTACAGCACAGCCTTCCTTGATTCCACAGTGTAGATATTCTACCACACTTCCTCAAGGTTTCTCACGAATACAGACTCTCTTTTGTGTACAAGATTTCGCTTAAAGGAATTGACTAAACAACAAGGAGCTTCAGACTTTGGAATTCTTCTATCATGCACACTCTCGAACAACTTAGAATGTCTTCCTTTTATACTCATTTATGCCATCATACCCGTTGGCACTTACCAAAGGAATTCCTCCAATCTACATGTTGGACAGAATCAATTAAGGAAGATCATTCGAGCTATTAAAGGAACATGTCGATAGCCCATCAATCATGTTCGCCCATACAATTAGGATCTCGATTTCCATAAGTAGAACCTTCCAAGAATATTTCATCAATCATCAGATCCTTAATCTTTGAATCAATCATGATCAAATAAAGGATTCCGTTATGTCATATCCGCCACGAGATCTTCTCCAGTCAATAAAGTCACATCCTTAATGAAACATATCTAGTTCTGGATAGCCTTTCTTCAACGGATTAGAAACTGTCAATGAGGATAGACTTTGAGTCTTGAGTCTGGCTGTCCGGAGGTCTTCAGGCTTTAAATAGCAGAGCCTGCAAACCTTCAAACTAGACTGATGGAAACGTTTTGTCAGCTTCAAAATACTTCACAAAGATTTCTCCAACAGAAGTTACCACCCAAGAGAGAGGTGGATCATTGGATTGAGCTTGTGCCTAACGGTCGACCGCTTGCCATGGCACCTTACCACATGGCACCCCCCGAACTAGAAAAGTTGAGGAGACAACTCAATGAGTTGCTCGATGAAGGGTATATTCGGCTGTCCAAGGCCCCGTTCAGTGCGCCGATCTTATTTCAAAAGAAGCACAATGGGTCACTCCGGATGTGTATCGACTACCGGGCGCTGAACAAGTTGACCGTGAAGAACAAGTACCCGATCCCGCTCATCACGGACCTCTTCGATCAACTCGGTGGAGCTTGATGGTTCACCAAGTTGGATCTCTGATTGAGCTACTATCAAGTTCGAATAACTGAAGGGGACAAGCCGAAAACCGCATGCATGATGCGGTATGGATCCTACGAGTTCCTTGTGATGCCGTTCGGTTTGACCAATGCTCCAGCTACTTTCTTCACGATGATGAACAAGGTACTCCACCCTTTCCTAAATACGTTTGTAGTGGTTTACCTAGATGATATTATAGTCTATAGTCAGACGTTGGAAGAACATGTCGAACACCTAAGGCAAGTCTTCCAAGTATTGTGTGAAAACGAGCTATACGTTAAGCGCGAGAAATGCGCATTTGCCTAAGAGGAAGTTCTATTCCTAGGACACATTGTCAGGGGTGGACAAGTGCGGATGGACAAGGCAAAGATTCAGTCGATCGTCGAATGGGAGCCACCAACAAAAGTGACGGAGTTGAGGTCATTCCTCGGCCTCACAACTACTACTGACGGTTCATTCGGAGCTACTCAAGCATCACCGTGCTGCTCATAGACCTCTTGAATAAGGAGAAGCCATGAGAGTGGATGGATCGTTGCCAAAGAGCGTTCGATCGACTGAAGAGAGCCATGATGGAGGAACAGGTGTTGGTATTGCCCGACCACACCAAGCCCTATGAGGTAGAGACTGACACATCGGATTATGCTATTGGTGGTGTGCTCATATAGGATGGCCATTCGGTAGCGTACGAGTCTCGAAAGTTGAACGATACCAAGTGTCAGTATACCGTTCAAGAGAAGAAGATGACCACGGTGGTCCACTGCCTTCGAACGAGGAGGCACAATCTCCTGGGATCAACATTCGTCGTGAAGATGGACAATGTGGCCATGACCTATTTTCAGACCCAAAAGAAGCTGAGTCCGAAGCAAGCTCGATGGCAGGATTTCCTAGCAGAGTTCAACTACACATTGGAGTACAAACCGAGGAAGGCCAACTCCATGGTGGACGCGCTGTGTTGTAAGATGGAGTTGATGAGTAGCTCGATGGGTTGACCGAGTTATTCTTAGGTCAACTGTATCAAAGAGGGGCTGAAGCATGATCTAAGAGCCCAAGCCCTCATCGGGTATGCAAAGGAAGGCAAGACCCGATAGTTTTGGTGTGAGGATGAGCTCCTCTACACCAAAGGAAGGCGATTGTACATGCCTTTCCATGGGAAGCTAAGGAAAGAGATCTTGTGTGAGTGCCACAACTCGAAGTGGGATCCACCGCACTCTGGCCCTCGTCAAAGATCGATACTACTAGTCACAAATGTGGGATGACGTGGAGGCATATGTAAAGACTTGTTTGGTATGCCAACAAGACAAGTTGGAGCAATGTTCGTCGCCAGGCCTATTGGAGCCGCTTCTCGTTCCAACTCGTCCATGGGAGAGTGTCTCCATGGAGTTTATCGTCAACCTGCCAAAGTCTGAAGGGTGTCAGACTCTCATGATCGTGATGGACAAGTTCTTCAAGTACGCGACCTTTGTGCCTGCAACGAAGGATTGTCCGGCCGAGGAGGCAGCGAAGCTATTCATGAAACACGTGGTCAAGTACTGAGGTGTGCCATAAACAATCGTGAGCAATCGTGATCCTAGCTTCACGGGGCATTTTTGGTTCGAGTTGTTCAAACTGCTGGGGTTCGAGCTGAATATGTCAACAAGTTTGCATCCCTAAACTGACGATCAGACGGAGCGGGTCAATGCACTCTTGGAGATCTACCTTCAACATTACATGAGCACAACGCAAGTAAATCGGGCAAAGTTGATCGATATAGCTCAATTCTCTTACAATCTGCAGTGGAGTGAGTCAACCGGCTAGAGCCCGTTCGAGATCGCGATCGGGCAACAACCAAATACCTCGAGTGCGATCGCATTGGGTTACCGCGGGGGAGTAGTCCGCCCGCTTACAAGTTCGCTAAGGATTGGCAAGAGCAGGCCGACTTGGTGAGGGTGTGTCTACACAAGGCCTCCAAGCGCATGAAGAAATGGGCCAACAAGAAGCGACAGCATGTGGAGTTCCAAGTCGGAGACCAAGTGTTGGCCAAGCTGCACACGGTTCTTCGATACAAGGACGTACATAAAGGGTTGATCTGTTGCTACGAGGGGCTATTTCGTGTGCTACAACAGGTCGGGAAAGTCGCATAAAAGTTGGAGCTACCACCAAAGCTAAAGGTACATCCAGTTTTCCATGTGAGTATGCTTAAGTCTTTCTAGGTTGATGAGGAAGATCCATATCGAGGGGAGTCTCATCGAGCGCCACTCAGGGCAAAAACCTCGTATGATCGAGAAGTCGAGAGCATCATGGCGGATCGAGTCATACGGAAGCAGTATTGCGTGCCCAAGTGAGAATATTTGATTCGATGGAAGGGTCTTCCGGAGAGTGAAGCAAGTTGGGAGCCCGCAAAAAGTCTTTGGCAATTCAAGAAGGAGATCGATGCTTTCCATGTCGAAGATGCTACGAGGGCGTCGCCTGATTAAGTGGGGGAGAATGTCATGGCCCGAAAGTAAACATGTCCAAGAGGTTCCTACAGGACGGTCGTGACACGTCTATGGATCCAACTACCCTCGGCTTATCCCCAACACTTAGGTTTTCTCGAGTCTTCTAGAATAATCCTAGGGGCGAGCGATACGGGAATTGTACCATTATGTAATAAATGTGGGTAGTTGGTAGTTGGGGAGATTTAATCTCCACCGTTAGATCGAGTAGAGATCTACGGATACAGTTTGCTTTGTATTTGTATAAAAAGGGGTCTCCTCCCCCTCATTTGCATTATCTCATTTTCACAAGTGAATACTGATATAACTAGTATGAACAAAATAAATGAGTTAGGGAAGAGAATAAGAACACAAGATTTATAGTGGTTCGGCTTAATCCAAGCCTACGTCCACTCTCCCACGATAACAGCCTTCTTGGCTGGATTCCACTATGCAATCAACAAGAGATTACAACTTCGAGTGCAAACACTTAGTAGTATATCACACTATCTCACTAAGTCACTCTTTTGGTATTCTTCTCACGATTACAAACGTTTAAGCTCTCAAGAGACAAGTATATGATCGAAAGTCGCTCAGACTTTGGAATTATAAATTCTACGCTCTCGTCTCTTACTTGCTCATCGGTCCATGATCTCCTTAAATACTCCTCCACTTCCAAACTACCCGTTGGACAGTATCCGGAGAATCGTCTTCCAATATATCCATTGGACAGCTCTGTATCTAGAAGATTTGGTAGCCGTTGAGTGACAAAGATAAAATCCCAAATTGATTCTGATCGCCCATACAAACGAAATCTTGGTTTTCATAAGTAAAGCTTCTTCGTATAGAAAGTTCTTGTCTTCAAGATCCAATTGTCAATCAATTAGATTTAATCAATCAAATCAATCTTGATGTGGAATCCAAACCAGATCACTAGCCGTTGTATGATTGGGCTTGAGTTACGATTCATCGAATCGGATGTAAAGTCTAAGTCTCAGACTTTACAATATGAGTCTCGTAGACTTTACAATCTGGGTCGAACATATTTGCTTCGAACGATTTAGCTTTAAGGTCCGTACCCGTTCGGCAAGATAGAGTCTATCTTCCGGTTCGGCAAAGATGAGAGTCTGTCTTCTAGTTCATCATTCACGTTCGATGCTGGAATTAGTCGAGTGAGCGGACTTGATGTAGAGCAGACTTTGATACTAAAGTCGCGGTCTTTCGACTTTGACACGAAGTCTGGAAATCTTCAAAATATACTCTGGACATATGTTACGTTCAGTCTTCTGGCCGTCTTCTGACTTTGATAAAATCCTTTACATGTTCTATCATCTGCATGGTCTATTACTCAACCATCAAACATGTTAGTAGCATTTGATTTATTTTGTCATCTTCAAAACATCATAAGGGATTTCCCTAACAAATACAATCCAAAGCTTCTCTCTCTAAAGAGTTCTTCTCTTAACGATCCTTGTGAGTGAGTGTGAGTAAGGCTGACTCAAGAGAAATTCCTAAGGCCGTACGGGCAAGGGAACGCTAGATCAATCGGCCCATGACACAAGCGTCACAAATTGTTAGGTGACTATGACACGAATTATATACCTAGAAGTAGTGCTGAACACAAACTATCTATTCACTAAATCTGAACCTTTGCTTTCATATCAAAAGGCATTAATAACCAATTCAAAAGCTACTACAAGGAAGCAGCATATATGCCCACAAAATGTCCTCTCAAGAATTGGCCATTTAGTGTTGAGGATTTGTTCTTCAGGCAACCTTAGCAACAATATTGTATTAAAACATATTAAAATACCTTATTGACTAAAAAAAATATTGAAATACCTTGGTCCTTCCATCACATCTTGGACAAGTCCAACTATTAAGTTCCGACAAATCTGACATGTAAACCTGCAAAATAAAAAGCTTTGCATCTAATTACAATTTTATTGCTTTGAAATGATGAAACCTAAAGGGTAATAACAACAGCCTATGGGTAAATGTGGAAATCTTTAGAGAGAACATTTACGGCAAATGCATACTCCACCAACATCGTCACAAGAGTGTGATTGTAAATAGCTGTATGAGCCTTGAAGCTCATTCTAAGTTTTGCATTTACCAATTAAGAAAATTTCAGATTGAAAATGCAATCACAATTCATCCAATCGCAAGCAATGGAGCAAGTTTCTTATGTCTCTAGCAAGCTATTTCAACAAATTAAGTGAGAAGAAGACTTTAAGGAAACATCAACTCAAAATAATATTTCAGTGCATTTCTACTGCCCTTCGTGAACTTAAAGAGCTATATATTCAATGCAATGCGATGAAAGGGGAATAAGTAAACAACACAAGGCTCCTCTTTCCCATAAAGTTACTCTACTAAAACCTACAAGTTACAGTTCATTACTTGATTGGAGAAAAGCTGAACAGCTGATAGCCAATCACTATGAGATACTCGAGCAATTTTGTCCCCTAAGTAGAAATAGCAGGGTGAGATATGTATCAAACAAATATATGGAAATTCGATCAATCTAACCATATTAAAAAGGACTGCGACACAAGGGAAGGGCCACAACCCATGGGCATGATGTTACAATTAGCTCAGGACAATTTTCAGCAAGAAACCAGCAAACAAAAATGACATTTTCAATCATCCAAGTGTTCGAACAAGATGTCACAATTGCTATTAATATTTCGAGAAAATGTTTAATCTAAAGTTCATGCAATCTATTATCCTATAATATTTCGACAAGATGTCACAGTTGCCATGTGAATGTCTGTATAATCCGAGTCGAAGACAAAGTTTGACCCTAAAAAATCACAATTTGTCATGGATAAGAGAATTAATGGGAGATGACTTTGGTATGGGTACCATTTTTGGTACCAATTCCATAATAGGTGCCTTAGAAACTCTAGACCATCTTTTCCAATAAAGCTAAGACAAAAAATGTAAGTTAGACATTTTAGAATTGGCTCTGGCCAACAACATATCTGGCCAGTGGTCCGACTGAAAAGGAGCTGCTTCTTTTGGTTAGAGAGAGACAAATAGAAACAATGCACATAATCCATATCATATTTAGGATCAATATATTTTAGTTTAAAATGCATTAGCACTTCAAGATTACATGATAAAATTTGAACTTCAAGTGCTTGCAAAAGTATCCATACCATAAACATATCAATAGTACCTTAAAGTTTCCAGCAAGTAAACTTTGTAATGATTAGTAGGAAGTCTTTATCCACTATATTTAGGTATTCAACCAACTTGAAGCTCCATGGCTTAAGAGGTAAGACTCAATTCACACAACTAAATACTCCACAATTGCTGGTTCGATTCAAGGGCTGTTTGCAACCCATTTTGCTTGTGTTTCATCTATGGGTTGATGTACCCAAAGAAAAAAAAAAAAAAAAAAAAAAAGAACAAGATGCTAACCAATTCTAAATATAAATATGAAGCCATAGAAAGTTCAAGATATGCAGAATCTCCAGAGTCTAGACTCTTCAAGCCAGAGTTGGCATAGAATTCCCGTAACTCTTAACAGACCAAAACTGAATAAATGGAAAACACAATAGAGAAGAACCAATATCTGAACCGTAACAATTTTTAAACTATCTTACCACAAGATCAAGTCCCCAAAAGGATGCTATAGCCCCTCCCATAGAATGCTATCGCCATGCCGTTGACGTCTCCATATAAATCCTTGGCTCACTTAACAGCATCCAAAGTACCATGTCACATTATCATATTGTGATAAGCATAATAAATCCACAATGAACCTAAGCAAAGACAATAGAATAAGATTGTAACTCATTCCAAATCAGAAGTATCCACAACTTGCAAGAGGCTTATTGTATCTAGAACTCACCATGGCACTAGGCATGTCGGGGTGGTTTATGTCAAGCTGTTTCCAGCAGAGATCTTCAACCCAATTCTATATGCTGTAGAAATAAATAGAAGTAATCACTAACTGAAAACCTTAAACAACTTTTCCAATAACAAAATTAGTGAAGTATGTGATCTTCTCATGACTTCATCTAAAATTACAAGCACATAACTTTCGTGTCTCCATGAAAATGATTCACTGTTTTCCATTCTTATGGACATCAGATCCATGTGCTTTGTGTACGTATTCACCATAGGCTACTCTTCGTAGCTTAAATTTTCAGCAAATCCTTCGCATGTCAAATGTTAGAGGAAGAATTGCTAAAGTTAACATGCATACCTATGTTCTTGAGTACCTTTGAAAGTTATAACCATGGCATTAGGATCCTGGCCACCATAATATATGCCTATAGGAAATATAAATTGATTAGAGATAAAGACAAAAAATTAGATGAAATTTAAACATAAAGGCATCACAAGCATCGCAAATTGGTAGCCATTGCGACACAAATTATATACTTGTTAGGAAGTCAACCATTAGTTCAATGACCTTGAACACCTGATTTTAGATCCAAAGGCATTAATAACCAGTTAGAAGCTAATAAGAGAAGGCAACATATGCCCACAAAATCTCATTTGAAGAATTGGCCATTTAGTACTAAGGACCTATTCTTGAAGCAGCATTAGCAACAATGTCATATGAAAACATAAGTCTCCTCTTTCCCATAAAGCTACTCCACTGAAACCTACAAGCTATAATACATTACTCAACTGGAAAAAAGCTAAATAGCTAATAGTATATCACTATGAGATACTCAACGAATTTTATCCCCAAAGTAGAAACAGCGGGTTGAAATTTTTGTGTTGAACAAATATAAGGAAATTCGATCGATTTGACCCTATTCCAGTAGTAACGTCAATCCAAACTTGGTAATCCAAGAGCTTAACAAAACCAACCAAATACAACACAACACTGTCAGTCATATGCTTTGAAAACATCGAAATCTACACCAGAGGAATCATTCAGCTATAGTATGCCCCACTCAATCAGGCAGTACAGCTCCACAACATGGTCAACGATTCCCCCCAACCCTGAAATGCCTAACCCGCCAAATTCACTACACAAATCTCACTTCCCTGGGCTCAAAATTGACATAGTCAATACTAGAGCCTATCCATATGAACCTTATCACAATCCAGACTCCCAATCCAAATCAAGTTAGAGGATCACAACTGTAACTGATTACATGAACACGAGTTGCAATGAAACATTATCAGAACCACCATCACCCTCAACCACGACCTGTTCCACTCCTCATTAAAGGGAATAGATCGAATGGCATTGTGGAGAAAAAACATGATATCGTGCAACAAAAGAAATTCCAATTTTCGTTACCTTTCCATATAAGCAAAACAATCACGCGCGATGGAATGGCGCGATCGCCCGGCGAGATGGAGAGATCGATTGCGGTCTTCGTCCATATTGCTCGAATGCAAACCTCGAATCCTGGTCTTCGCAGCGTTCGTTGACACTATAGCAATTCCCGCGATGGATGGCAATCGAAAGCTCCGGCGACTTGGGGGGTGGGGGTGGGGGGAATGGAAGGAGGGGGACGATGGATTTGCCCATTTTCCTGATTTGCCATCGGGCGCTTGCTCTGTCGGCGGGCATATTCGGTGTCACATTTGGTGATTTTGTCATTTTCATGAGGGCAATGAAGGAAGTTTGGCTAAAATGAGACGTGCTCCCGGACAAATTTGCGTTCTCCCCGTGTCTCCTCTTTTGGCACTTCCTTTGATGTCTTTCAAATGGGCACTTTGACTTGGCATGGTTCAATTAAGTCAATGTTACTTATCCATTCATGGATTTTGGTGGAGGTATATAAAGATGCGGTTACTCTATTATGATCGCAAGCTTCTTGAGTTAAATATTTTCGATTCCAAGCTCGGATCAATCTCAAACTGGAATTATGCAAAACTTTTCTTTGAATTCGAAAATAATATGATTCAACATATGTAGCAAGCAAGCTAAGCTTAATTATGGATTATGGAACCCCCCTCTCTCGGGCTGAGAGAGAGTTTGAGAACAGGACTTGTCATGACGTATCAATTCTTGAATATTCGTTGAAGCTTATATGGAAGTGGATTCAATAGTTTTTACTTTTTTACAGACCAAATATATATACAATAGTTTGAGTGGACTCATACACTTACCGATGGATCAAATGGTTATGACTCAAATAAGATATATTTTAACGGATATAACGCTTTATGTAACAACAAAAATGGATAAACGTGTTGATCATCTCACATCTTTTTTTTTTAAATTTATTTATAAGGAAAAATGAAAATCACAACCCATTGTGAATTAGGCAGGGAGGCCGAGTCGGATCACCCCCAATCCTCGTGCAGCTCAACGAGTGTTGTTTCTGCTAAGGTTGACCACTCGTACTAGCGCAAAACGATTGACTCACTCGAGGTTGCCTTGTGTGTGGTGACGGTTGCTACCATCGTTGTTTTTGCTGTTCTGTTCCAAGATCTCTTCCAGAGAAGAGTGAAAGCAGCAAGTAATATCACCGGAGAGGGCAATCCAAATAATGATACTGCCATAAAACCATGGAGCAGCGTGAACGAAGAAATGATTTTGAATAGAATGACAAAACAAAGATAAGATGTCCCTCAAAAGTGTTCTTACTAGTAGATGAATCTAACGCTGGATAACTCAGTTAGTACCTCCTCTCAGAGGACTTCAAACGAACAGAAAGTATTGTAAGAACAACTGGTGTGAACCCCCGACTAATTGGCAAAGGGGTGCATGATTTTTTAGGGAAGTTATGTCGACTAACTTGCTAGACATTGATGTTGTTTGATTTTCATGCTGGTTTTAACGGACAAACATCAACAGTCCCTATCTTAGAGGGAAAATACATCTACAAGCTACCAAGATGGAAGGGAAAGTCTGACATGGATTTCTGCCAACAAAGGGATTGTTGCATGACCTCAATAAAGCATATGCTTGAATGTCAAGGACTGAAGAGTCTACAAATTCTCTGTGCTTGACATGGACTCCTGCCTTAATTGAGTATTCTGCAGTCACAGAAATTCCAGGCCTTGTGAGTCTGGAAAGTCTTAGAACTTTGAAGCTGAACAAACTCAACCTACTGCGCAAATTGGATGATCTGAGTGGCTTGAAGAAACTAATGGCTTTTCTTTTACATCATTGTGGTAATCCGGTCAACCAAATTTGTTGGAAAATTTATGGATCTCCACCAGCAACTTAGTCCTGAAGTTTCCTAATGTATCAACGTTAAAGAAATTAAAATGGATAGGCATACTTCACCATAGGTGATTTGGAAATTCAGCACATTATGGAGTTGCTTGGTCAAACTTGGCGAGTTTCTGCAAGAGAGAAAACAATGGATACCTGCTCTATTCAATACTTTTTTCTGATAAGAAGTGCCTCCTATTCCGTTACAAATATGAATTACCGGGAGATTTATGCAAATTTTTCCCTTCATGTGCACTTCGCATGTTGACTTCTTATATGGTTTTGTAATTCTATACACCCTTATTCAGATCTTCTTTGTTTTAATTTGGTTTGGTTAAGATTTTTCAGCGGCTTTGAATTGCTAATTAACTTACCCAGTGAGGTCGAGTCAATTTGTATAACTTCTAAGTGCATTATCTTGTCAATTTACTATATGGTGATTTATCGGAGGAATCCTTATAATTGTTGCTTCATATTACTAAATCTAAAGTTGTTCGATGCCCATGCTTCACGCAGGAGAACGTTAACTCCATCACACTGTATAGGATAAATATTTGTATAACTTCTAAGTGCATTATCTTGACTTCTCAGCACTGAGGGCATCACCTCTTCAAGAATAACCTACTAAAAAATGCAATGTAAAGAAGATAAATACTCTACATCGATTAATGCATGTCCAGTTTGTTTTTCGGGTAGAGCATTGCTCTTAAGTTGGATTCACATGAGTTGAAGAGAAGGTGTAACAATTCTTAATTAAATTAAAAAATGTTTCCCGTTGCATATGGACTTGTTTAAACATATCCAATGTTGAGGTAAATCTGGAATAATAACAACCCAAATCATTTAATTTCCAATGAACAGAAGTGTGGCAAAAAATTTTCTAATTTTAAAAATTTAACATGGAATTGTCTCACGCTGATTGCGAGTTCTTATCCTTTCACCTCTTTTTTTTTTTTTTTGGTAATACATAATCGAAGCACTAATTGAGAGAGTGAGAAGCCACATCTCCGGAAACATTATCTAAAATAGAGAACTCGTACTTGAGATCGGGGGGAGTCAATATTCTTTTTAATTATCATAGTCATTGGAGAGGCTCCACTCAACTTGTGCCGGTCATTGGAGAGACATCCGAGTTCAATTGTGAATTTGGAAATGCTAATTGAGTTGGATTCCAAATGAGATCTAATAGGTCACGTGAAGTTCCATGAGCTTATTCACCACACTTTTTAGTGGCTCAAAGTTTCAATACACAAGGTCGATAGAGGTCAGCAAGCAAGGCTCAAGCCTCACCCAGATCGCTAGCCTCGCCATAGGCCGACGAGGTTAGACCTTGTTGGTGTTTGGCGAGCTAGAGCCTTGCTGGCATCTATGAAGCACGGACACGTTGTCCATGCTTCTGTGTTGTGTCCGACATGTGTCGAAGTGTGTCGGACACGTTGACACGCTTGGACACGGTCAGACACGCGGTCAACGCGTGTCGGATTTTCCGACACGCAGTCAACTTTTATTGACACGTGTGTCGACACGTGTCGGAAGACTGATGAGGGTGGAGGCAAGGGAGGGCGAGGGAGCAGAGGTCGCGAGCGCCGACGAGACAAAGTAGAGGCCACGAGCGCCAGCGAGACAGAGTGACGAACGGACCACTGCGACGGCGAGAGACGGCTAGAGAAAGAGCCGAACAGAGAAAGAAGAGAGAAGGCAAACTCCCACTGGCGAGACGAAGCCACGAACGGACCACCGCGATGGCGAGAGACGGCCAGAGAGAGGTGAGGGCCGCCACTATTGCGATGGATCGGCGACGAGAGGAAGAGGAGAGGAGGGAAGGGGGTCGTGCGGCACGGCAAGGAGGATAGGAAAAGGAGGGCTCGGCGGCTAGCTAGGGTTTTTCATAAAGAAATCCAAAAAAAATAAGAAAGGAGGTTTGATGGTGTGAGGGGGAGGGGGAGGGGGAGGGGAGTGACAACTCACCTGTCACTGTCAAGTGGGGGAGGGAAAAAATTAAAATAAACGTGGGGTGGAGGGAAAAGGACAAACGAAAAAATGGTTGGATTTTGGGGATTGTTTTTTTAACCGAAAAAATAAATAAATAAAATTAAAAAAGGATTTCGAAAAATAAAAAATATTAAATTTTGAATAATGATAAATTTTGATTATGGTAGAAAATCATGGATTTATTTAAATAAATTGATTTTAATTTCTTATTAATTTTTAGTTTCATCGATAACTTTTGTTAAAATTAAAAAAATATTTCGTATTAATTATGAATATATCTTTCAAATTTCAAATGAATTGATTTGTTAATATTATTAGTATAAATTTATTATAGGCTCTTTTTTTAATTAATTAATTATTTATGAATTTGAATCAAATTCATTAAAAATAAAAATATTCATTTAATATACAACGTGTCACAACGTGTCGGAATTCTCTATTTTTTAGAAATGACGTGTCGATGTATTGTGTCGTGTCGGACACTCGTGTTGTGTCGCATGTCGGTGCTACATAGGCTGGCATGTTGCAAGGATTGAGTTTGTCTGTGGCTAGTCGCATCTATATTCTCTTCTTCCTTGAACTTTGGAGCTAATGGAGAAAGCTCAATTTCGATTTGAATGGAAGGAATTTGATTTTTTTTTTTAAAAAAAAAAAAAAAATCCGTAACGAGACTTTTGGAGTTTCATTGCTAAAATAAATTTTAGTGGAGTATAATCAAAGGTAAAACTATCAAATAACAAATTCGATCTTCCATCAATCTCAACTAAAAGAATTTGATATTTTGTCACGACCCGATCATTAGGGATGCGCCCATCCTTCTTACCGGTCGATTTTAAAGTGCGATATCTCAGGACTAAGTATTGCCGACCCTTTCATTTTATTACGCAAGCAGAAAACAGTTATAAATCCCCAAACAATAAAACAATATGATAGAAAAGCATGCCATATTTTTCATATTGAAATTCACAACCACACTTTCATTAATAGCACAACTCATAGTATATTTATAATACTATTCACAGCATACTTGTCTCACACCTATCTACACTAAGACAGGGTTTACAAAAGGGATGAGATCTCAATCTACATCCGGGTTATACTCAAGATCCCTCTTTGGATTATCTTCTTCTTCAAAAGTCTTTCTTCCCTTCAGGTTCCTCCTCCTCAGCTTCTCCTCAGGGTCCGGAAATGGTTATTCAATAATCAATGAGACCATGTCTCAGCGAGTTCTACCCTCTAATATCCGATTAGTAAGCCAATATACTATAGCTGCCTAAACACGCATGAGTCAGAGGACTTACCTTGACCTTAGATTCCATCTGCATATTAGTACAGTTCAATAGGTACTCAAACAATCATATCACCAATCGAAGCATCGATCAAATCGACTTAGTCGATTTCATGTCAGTCGGATCATTTCTAGGTCATTTATTCCACACTAAGCAATTCCTTAGATTTAGTGGCTTTACGATCCCACCCGACTCTCTCAAGATTTAGTGGCTTTACGGTCCCACCCGACCCTCTCAAAGATCTAGTGGCTTTATGGTCCCACCCGACTCTCTTAAGATCTAGTGGCTTTACAGTCTCACCCGACCCTCTCAAGATTTAGTGGCTTTACGGTCCCACCCAACCCTTTCAAGATCTAGTGGCTTTACGGTCCCAC
Organism: Eucalyptus sideroxylon x Eucalyptus melliodora; assembly: GCA_016097485.1. Lineage (NCBI taxonomy): Eukaryota > Viridiplantae > Streptophyta > Magnoliopsida > Myrtales > Myrtaceae > Eucalyptus > Eucalyptus sideroxylon x Eucalyptus melliodora. The sequence continues at coordinate 49,858,675 of CM027831.1, forward strand.
CCGACCCTCTCTAGATTCAATTTAGGAATAAATCTTAAATTCACTCCTAAATTACTTTAGCACCAAATAAATCTCAAATAAATAAACGGACTATACCACGACAATCAGCACGAAATTCCGGTCACCGACCATCCCGGTTGAATTTCCGGAAAAATAATTAATTAAATAATTAATTTCAAAAATTAAATAATTAATTATAAAAAATCCAATTTAGGCCCGTAATGCCGAATTGGACGCCGAGACAAGCCCAGAAAATTACCAAGACTCGTTCCATAATTAACATGGCATGTCTACTTGCTAATGTCTATTTCTAACCACTTAACATGCATCATTAAGTCTCTAATTTAATTGATCTAAACTAATCTAACCACCTAATTGCATTTAATTAAATCTAACCAAACCTAAGCATAATTAGCAAACTAATAAAGCATTAGTGAGTAAAACTCACTTGGTAAAAGTGAAGACCGAATCACCGTGACGCCGACATGACGGCGGCCGAAATCGGGCTTTCGACAACATCGGTAGGCTTGGACCGGGCCTTGGACTTGGCCCAACAAATCTTAGCCCAACTGAGATTTGTTCCTACTTTTGGGCTAGACCCAAGTTGGCTTGGGCCTGCTGCGAAGATGGGCTTCAAAAACTGGGCTTGAAGACTACAATTGCTGAAAATGGGCTTGAAATAAAACTAAATTGGGCATGCAAGAAAGCCCAAAGAAGCTGCTGAGGCTTTGAGCTGGATCCAATTGGGCTTCAAATTGCTGAGCCTGACTTGCGGCCAAAATAACCTACAAGGACTGAACTGGACTGCACGTTGAACTGAAGACCGCTGGACTGGATTTTGTTGGGCCCGAAAGAGAAAAGATGGGCCACCAACGAAGAAAACGGAAGCAGCTTGCGTCTCTGGTGGCGTCTCGGACGTGTGGAGGGAGAAATCAACTTCGGTGGAGCTGGCCACGCGGATGAAGAGAGAGTAGCTTCAGTCTTCAATTCGGTGGCTTTCTGGACGCGTGATGATGGGGCGTGAAGACCGAAGGGGAGCAAGACTGGCAGACGTGGGCTTCAATTCTGTGGAGATTGCTGACCGAAGACACTCATGGACGCGCGGACTGAAGCTTCGTGACTGAAGACGCGTGGAGATTCCTCTTCAGCGGTTGGTGTTACTGGAATTCATGGGCCGAGGACACACGGAGAGGGAACGAGCGGGCTGAACTGCTTCGAGCGGTGCTGGTGTCTGCTTTGGTCAACGGAATGAGGATAATCCACTGCTATTGACCGAAGCAGATGGAGCGGTTGGCAGGTGGCAGCGGCGGGGAGGGAAACCAGCGAGGGTGAGACGCTAGCAGCTTGCAGGCGTTGCTGGATGTTTCCGCTTTCGATGCTTCTTCGCTGCTGGCTCGGACAAATGAAGACACGCGAGCTGAGGTTCGGTGGAAATCAACAAGGAAGAAAAATGAAAGGAGAGGAGCAGAACGGTTCGGTCCACCGAGAAGAACGAAAGCAAGCAGAAGTAAAAATCGTCGCACGTAGGGAAGAGAGGAGGGAGGGAGCAAGGAGATAGAGATGAGGGGAGGATCGGTTTCTCTTTTGGGGGACCATCTCCCTTCAAACTTATCCTTTTTGTTCCTCACATGGCCCACCAAGATAGCTGGCCACCACTGCCCCTTTTTAGCCTCAAAATTTCTTCTAGAATCCAATTGAATTGGTCCATAAGTCTTGCCCATGGGGCATACGAAATTACACAGGTTTTCCCTCAATTGGTCACCTATCGGTCCTCAATTCCACTCAATTCGGCTCTCATAAAATCAATCAACGCCTCAATGTCTCAATGTCTTAATTGCTATTTTTCATCATCCAATAACCCACCTTGCATCTCGATTTTTATGATCAAAAATCATCTTCGGCATTTTCTGCACAGAAACGATCCAACGACTACTTTTTCCCAAAAAGTGTCCGGTGTCAAAAAAATCTTCTGAGACTGAGTTGATGCTCCTAAAATTTATTGTGACATGACAGAGATTTCAACTTCTGAAATCGGATTTGAATTCTCAGTTAATTTCAACTTGGCGCGTTTTTAGCGTGACCTAGGCTACCGGGTAAGTTTCAGATATTTTTAAGTGCAAATGACCCGTGGTCGATTTTCTTTGAACCACTATGAACCTATTCAACTCAATGGCAACTCTCGATTGTCGTGAAAATCCCGATGATCCAAATACGAACATAGGGCACCAAAACAATAAGAAAATCAGTCTAGTATCAGTTGACATGAATTTTCTAATTTAGTGGTGTCACCCACGATTAGCCACACATCGTTGTCGATCCAGTCTATCTCTGATTTCAAATCGATTTTTAACTGTGCCGTGATGACCTCTAAAGATGGACACGGTCGAGAAGCTGATTCCTAATCGAATTCTCAAGTCTAATTGCCTTAAAATTCCTAATAATTTCCCCAGGTAGTCTAGTTATCTCAAGAATGATCAGTTCTGAGAATAGCCCTATAGACACGTCAATAAAATGCCCGATTTATTCAGTAGAAGACATTGTTGAAAAATCTGGATGTCACATATTTCCTAAGAGTCTTTTTTTTTTAACTCATTGAGCCATTGTGATTTAATAACTTCAATCTTGAATTTATTTTTTGTCACACTCAAAAGTTATGTTTGAAAAAAACTTAAGAACTTATAAATTCCGAAATGGAATATTTTTACACCTCTGAATTTAGAGGGATTTTTTTTTTCTATGGTGGAAAATGGAATGTTTAGTTACCACGAAATCGATCTAGAAAGAGTAAAATACTTGCAAACAAACATCATCTATCTAGAAAAACCTTTTTTCTTAAATGGTCCAGCCAATCATGTCATCAATCAATTAAAAGAGTCAATACCATCTAGTTTTACTAAATGGAAATGGAACGTGTCATTTACATATAGTCTTGTATTGTGTCGAAATACAATCACTACGTTAAGAGTTGCATGAGATTGATCGATGTGGATGCCAACAATCTAAAACTTAAGCTCCCCATGCCTCGTCTTAACGTGGTGCAAGAAGACGGAAACCAATGATTAACCCAAGTCAAAGTCTACGAAGACTTGGACTACCAACAGTCCATGATGAGCCAGCTTGCTCAAGAAGGAATTGTGACAATGATTGACCCAGTCTTCGAAGACTTAGACTACGAAAGGGGCACGGTTAAGCATTGGCGGGTCTTCTTTTCCGCTTTAGGATGACCCACCTTCTCTTTCTTTGCTGTGTTGCTTTATTTCTTTTCATTATCACTTTGCTTTTTTGACAAGGTTTTCCTTGGGTCCTCCCAGGGCAGTTTCGCTGCGAATGACCGGTTGAGGGCCCGGGTGGGCTATTTACCTTGAGAATTTGTAAAATAACACGTGTTCACCGTTTCACGTGACTAACGTCATTTCAATTAGAATTGCTAGCGATACGTGGATTTGTCTTTGCCGTAATGCTTTATTTCTTTCCATCGTCACTTTAGGTTTTTACGTATCTTCTGGGCAGCATTTGATAATTTTATTTTTTTAGCCATCACCATTTGATAAATGATTCAGACCCCAATTTCAATATTTTCAAGTGGATTTTCAATTAAAAATTATAAAATAACATGCTTTCAATGTTTCGTATAACAGACTTCACTCCCTGGCACTTTCTTATTTTAATTACTAGCATAATCCAGAGCAGGGAGCCTCTTGTGGTAACCAAAGTGCGATTTAATTGACCAAGAATCCGATGAACATATCAATATTTGGTGTGCGTGATAAGGTTGTTAAGGGTACGGTTACGGATATGTTGTCCAAACCAGTTCTCTTGGTCAAGTCCAAGCATTGATTAGGGCTATTATTATTTAAGTTGCTTAGGCAGAATTAGTGGTGTTTCATCCCTTATTTCCTACATTTAGTACGCTCGCTTAAGCTTAGGGGTGTCCGTTGTTGGTTCCGCCGTTCGGGGCGTGGGCTTATGTGGTTATTCTTGGTGGTGAGGGCAAGAGGTCTTGTAGTGTTTTGCTAGCGTTTTGCTAATGCTCTTCTAAAGATATGAAGGTGGAGATTAAGTAAGTTTTAACTTTGAAATTGGCAATGAGGGCTTTTTGGACTGTGCGCATTTATTTTAGGGCTTAAGAGAGATTATAAAAGGGATGTGTTGTATAACATATCTAATCCCAGTTTTTCCACATTTTCTCCCTTTTTTGTTATTCCTATTTTTGACTTTCTATCAAAGATAGTGAAACTCCTCTCTCTTTTCATCCTTCCTATTTGTGCTTCGGTTTGTGCATCTTTGATATTGTTCCACAATATATCTATTTATTTATATTTTTTAGGTATGCAAAAATGCAATTACTCCACTATGGTCGTGAGCTTTTTGAGTCAATTATTTTCAAATTCAGACTCAAATTGATCTAATAACTTAAGTTACTCAAACGTGAAAGAATATAACTGAGCTTGAATGACTGATGAGTTGAGCTTAACTGTGAATTATGAGACCCACTTTTCTTGGGTTGAGAGAGAGTTCAAGAAGGCTACTTGCTATTACAATTGACACTTGGATGCTCTCTGAATAATTATGTTGCGCAACACAATATTGTAGTAGACAATTTTTTCACTACCAATATCAGTTTAACATTAAAGTTACATGTATACTATTAGCATTAAAAAGCCTCTCTATTTTAATACTACTTTCCTCTCTCACACTTCACAACTCTACTATTATCTTCCTATCATTTCCCTGATTGAATATGTGAACAATACAATCATCGGCATTAAATATGCATGTAAAAGAGTACGAAATAAAAGAAAAGGTCCATAAACTTCGAGAACAAGTCGTTGGGCTTTTTCATCGGCTAATGCGAAGTAAAGATAATTTGTGATCTTAGACAACACACGCTACGTTTTTAAGAACACAGAGTGTGAAATTTCTATTTTATTTTATTTTGGATTTAGCTAACTAAAATAAGAGCTCCAATGCATGGTAGGCCCCATGTTTGGCGTCTTTCACGAATTTATACTTGTACACAAAACAAAAATATGGAAATTAAATTTAGACATTATTTTGAAGAGTAAAATGATCAATTTTACGAAGACCGATCTTTATATCTATTCTTTTATAGGCAATATAGATGAATCAATCCCTCATCTGGCTCAAGTCAAATTTATAAGCACAAAACAGATTTATACATTGCTCAATTTTTTCTTAACTGGCTCAAACACTACTCATTCACTTTAAAGAAAAGAAAAAATTGAACATGAAAAGATTGCAACCCACCCCTAAGAGCGGTGAGTCAATGGTAAATGGATCAATGTGATTTTCATGAGTTCACAAGTTGGAGTTATGTCATGAGCAAATCTTTAGTATCTTAGGTATTTATTACCTTATTTGAAAAGATTTCGAGACTTCTAATATGTCGATAAGGCTATGATGACAGACTCATACACTTATATATATATATATATATATATATATATATATATATATATATATATATATATATATATATATATTCACTTATAGTTCGTTAGAATAATCATTTTCTCCTACTCTTCTGTTTATCAAAATAAAAATATCACAAACCATCGGTGAGGCCGACCACCCCCATCTCAAGCTAGGGGTCCATCTGGCATGTAAGCCAATAGTGGCTTCAATTCTTGCGACAGGAAACGAAAGTATGCTAGTTTTTTCCCGCTTTGAACGGTGGGAAACTTTCGCATCACTCGTATAAAACCAAAAACGAAAAATTGAAACCGAAACCAAAAATGAAAATGGAAGCGGAATACGACCAAAAAAAAAAAAAAAAAAAATGAAAAGGAAAGCGGAAAACAATTTAAAACAAAACCAAAAACGCAAACCCTCCTCTGCTTGCTTTGAACAAATAAGAAACGCAAAGTCTCGGAGCACCTTTGGATAGTAAGGTTTCTAAGCGAAAATGGAAGGAAACTTCCCAAACTGAAAAAAAAAAAAAAAAAAAGGACGGGTTTTCTTTTGATCAAAAGGTCAAAAGTGATGGGAGAACGGTAATAATTCGAACAATATCGAATTAATGCAGCGGAATAAAATAATCTCTCATCTTGTATAAACCTAATAGGAATTGATATAATAGAGTAAAATAAATACCAAGCACGCGAACACAAAACGATTTTTTACATGGAAAACCTCCTCGATGTAAGGAGATAAAAAACCATAGGACCGGAGTCCACCTGAAAATCTTCACTATCAATAAAATTGTTCTTCTCTAGCAAATACTAGAGATAAATAGCAACAAATACCTCAAGAACATAATTCTTGACAATACACATGAACTTCACAAGAGATTAAGGATAAATTTGACCAAAAACGCAGGTTTTGATCAATCCAAAGAAAACCTGATGTATGGAGCTTCAAATGAAAATCAAACCATTTAGATTCGATTAAATTGTGCCACAAACATGCTGACAAAATTTCAGCTCAATCGAACCACGAATCGACCTCCGACACCAGCTTGATGTAAATCAGATATTGCCCAAAACCCCAGATTTTCTGTTTTCTCTTTTTCTCTTGTTACTATTTCATTTTATGCTGCTACCTCTTTATATAGATAGTGAGAAACCTTATTTTCTCATATAACTTATTATATGAGCTCAAGATCTTTTTGGGCTTGCAACTCATTGGGCTTCCTCCACATAAGAGTAAACCCAGCTAACAAATCTTCCCCTCACGATAATGTGAAGGGATTCACCATCCCTGCTATCAAACGGCAATGTTCAAGATTCTCTCTTGGTAGAGTCTTTGTCATCATATCAGAGCCATTATGATCCGTATGAAGTTTCTCAAGTTCCAACAACTTTTCATCTAAAACATCTCTTATCCAATGATATCTAACATCAATATGTTTTGATCTAGAATGAAAAGATGAATTTTTACCAAGATGAATTGCGCTTTGATTATCACAAAATAGCACATACATCTTTTGCTTGAACCCAAGTTCTTCTAAGAACTTCTTCATCCATAGCATCTCTTTACTAGCTTCAGTCGCTACAATAAATTCAACTTCGGTTGTAGAAAGTGCAACACACTTTTGCAATCTTGACTTCCATGACACAGTTCCACCTGCAAAAGAAATCAAATAACCAGAAGTAGATTTATGAGTATCAATATCTCATGCCAAGTCAGAATCTGTGTATCCAACTAACTCAAGTTTCCCGGTCCCGAAACTAAGTTTCAAATTTGAAGTTCCCCGAAGATACCTCATAATCCACTTCATTGCATTTCAATGCTCTCTACCTGGATTTGACAAATAGCGATTAACAACGCCAACTGCATGTGCCAAGTCTGGGCATGTACATATCATCGCATACATTAAGCTTCCTACAGTTGAAGCATATGGAATACTTTCCATATCTTTCTTCTCTTTATCAGTCGTAGAACTTTGCATCATATTTAATTTAAAGTGGGCAGCAAGAGAAGTACTAACCACTTTAGCCTTGTCCATGTAAAATTTCTGAAGGATCTTCTCGATATATTTCTCTTGCGACAAAAATAACTTCTTAGCATATCTGTCTCAGGTAATTCTAATGCCAAGAATCTGCTTCGCCGAGCCCAAGTCTTTCATGGCAAAAGACTTGCTCAACTGTTTCTTCAATAACTCAATTCTTGAAGCATTCCTGCCAACAATCAGCATATCATCTACATAAAGCAAGAGAATAATAAAGTCATCATCAGAAAATTTTTGGACAAACACACAGTTATCTGAGAAAGTCTTTTTATAGCCCCGTTCTGTCATAACTGATGCAAATTTCTTATACCACTGTCTCGGTGCTTATTTTAGGCCATAGAGACTTTTCTTCAATTTGCACACATAATCATCTTTCCCTTTCACTTTGAAACCCTCAGGTTGTTCCATGTATATCTCTTCCTCCAAGTCACCATGTAGGAAGGCCGTTTTAACATCCATTTGCTCAATTTCTAAATCTAGACTAGCTGCCAAGCCTAGTACCACACGGATAGAAGACATTTTCACTACCGGAGAAAATATATCATCAAAATCAATACCCTTTCTTTGACCAAATCCCTTAACAACCAATCTAGCTTTGTACCGTGGTTGTAAAGTATGTTTATCTTGCTTCAACCTATATACCCACTTGTTCTTCAAAGCTCTTTTACTTTTAGGTAACTTCACCAATTCAAAAGTATGATTATCATAAAATGACTGCATCTCATCTCGCATAGCATCGAACCAATTGCTTTTGTACTCATCTTCTATTGCTTCTGCATAACACTCTGGTTCACCTGCATCAGTCAATAATACATACTCATCTTCAGAATACCTAGTGGAAGGTCGTCGGTCTCTAACGGATCTCCGAACTGAAACATCCAGTGGAACATCTAATTGAGCCTCTGGTACAGGAATAGTATTATCTATTTTAACATGTTCATCAACATGTGCGTTATTTGGAACATTGACTTCCTGATGCTCTTTATCAACTTGTGTGGGAATATTTGTAAGAGGAACTGGATCTAAATCAACCAAATTATCACTAACCTATGGTGTTGAAATCATTTTTCGATTTCTCAATATCCTCTATTGTTTGATATTCCATAAACACAACGTCTCTGCTTCTTACAATTTTCTTTTCAAGTGGATCATAAAATTTGTAACCAAGCATATCTTGTCCATAACCCATAACCAATAAATATGCAATGTCGTGTTTTCACATCAAGTTTAGACCTCTCATCTTTGGGAACATGCACAAATGCTTTGCACCCAAATACACGTAAATAATCATAAGAAACTTCTTTGCTTGTCCAAACTCTATTAGGAACATCAAACTCTAAAAGAACGCATAGAGTAAGATTTAATATATGCACAACTATACTTAAAGCCTCACCCCAAAAGGATCCAGGTAGCTTTGATTGTGAAAGTAAGCATCTTATCCTTTCAACCAGTGTTCTGTTCATTCTCTCAGCTAAGCCATTTAACTGAGGCATCTTGGGAGATGTTTTTTGATGTCGAATACCTTGTTGTTTGCAGTATTCATCAAAAGGTCCAATATACTCTCCCCCGTTATCAATTCTGATGCATTTCAATTTCTTTCCAGTTTGTCTCTCAACTGAAGCTTGAAATTACTTAAAAGCATCTAACACTTGATTTTTAGTTTTCAAGGTATAAATCCAAATTTTCCTTGAAAAATCATCTATAAAAGTAACAAAATAAAGAGAGCCACAAAGTGATTTTGTTTTCATAGGACCACAAACATCAGAATGCACTAAATCCAGTACACCTAACTTTCTTGAAGGATGGGAGCTTTTAAATGCAACTCTGTTCTGTTTTCCTGCTAAACAATGAGCACACTTCTTTAACGCTGAACTTTTCAATCCTGAAAGTAGCTTCTTCTTGGTCAATATTGACAAACCCTTCTCACTGATGTGACTGAGTCTCTTATGCCATAACTCAGCTGCATCTTCGCTATCTATTGCATTAATTTTGTCTATAGAAAACTTTGCCTGCATAATGTATAACGAAGAATATTTTTCACCTCTAGCTACAACAAGAGAACCTTTGGTAAGTTTCCATTGACCATTACTGAAGGTGGTGCAATACCCCTCATCATCCAACTTGCCTGTAGAACTCAAATTCAAGCGGATATCAGGTATATGTTTAACATTATTCAATACTAACATTGTGATATTGCTAGTTTCTAGGCACACATCACCGATGCCTACAGCTTGAGTTAGTCCATTGTTTCCCTTCTTCACAGATCCGAAGTCACCTGACCTGTATGATGTAAAGAAATCCCTACGAGATGTAACATGAACGGATGCACCACTATCAATTACCCAACTGGTCTCATGAGAAACAAAATTCACCACATCACCATAAAAAATAGTGAGAAAGTCTTCTTTAAGTGCAGCGACACGATTGTCATCACTATCATCATCACTTTTTTTTTTCTCTTTACCTTTCTCCTTTTGTTTCTCCCTTTTTAACTGGCGACAAAACCTCTAAATATGTCCCTTCTGATAACAATAATGACACTCAATATTAGCAAATTTATTATACTTACCTCTGCTTTTGTCTCGACTTTTATCTTTATTTCTCGGACCTCGAGACTTCCTTCTCCCCCTTTTCTCAACAACCAAGGCATCAAAATGTGAAGAGGACGATCCCTGTGTCTTCCTTCTCATCTCTTCATTCAAAATACTACTCTTGGCTAAATCCATGGTAATTGTACCATCCGGGGCAAAATTAGACAAAGATGTTCGGAACATTTCCCATGAGTCCGGCAAAGTACCAAGCAACCATAGTGCTTGTATCTCATCATCAAACTTGATTCCCATCGCAGCCAACTGATTTATAATTCCTTAAAAATAATTTAAACGAGTACCATCATGATATCTCAGAGCCATCATCTGTTTTATCAAAGATAACTTATTATTTCCAGTCTTTCGAGCATATAACTGTTCGAGCTTATCCCATAAACTGCGTGCATGTGTTTCCTCAATAATATGGTTTAAAAAATTATCATCTACCCACTTCCTAATATAACCACACATTTGATGATGAAATATAGACCATTAAGCGTCAGTTTTATTCTCTGGTTTCTCCTCAGCAAATACAGGCAAATAAAAATCTTTCACATATAAAAGATCTTCCATCTTCCATCTTCTATTTCCAGATATGATAATTTAAACCATTTAGTGTAACCATTCTACTCATATTCATTTCCATTGTTTAACACAAGGTAGAAAAATCAAGTAATGACCTGTTACTCTGATACCATGAGAACGGTAATAATTCGAACAATATCGAATCAACGCAGCGGAATAAAATAATCTCTCCTCTTGTATAAACCTAATAGGAATCGATATAGTAGAGTAAAATAAATACCAAGCACGTGAACATAAGACGATTTTTTATGTGGAAAACCTCCTTGATGTGAGGAGATAAAAAACCATGGGACCGAAGTCCACTTGAAAATCTTCACTATCAATAAAATTGTTCTTCTCTAGCAAATACTAGAGGTACATAGCAGCAAACACCTCAAGAACATAATTCTTGGCAATACACATGAACTTCACAAGAGATCAAGGATAAATCGACAAAAACGCAAGTTTTGATCAATCCACGAAAAACCTAATGTATGGAGCTTCAAACGAAAATCAAACCATTCAGATTCAATTAAATTGCGCCACGAACATGCTGACAAAATTTCAGTTCAATTGGACCATGAATCGACCTCCGACGCCAGCTTGATATAAATCAGATATTGCCATAAACCCCAGATTTTCTGCTTTCTCTTTTTCTCTTGTTACTATTTCATTTTTTGTTGCTACCTCATAGTGAGAAACCCTATTTTCTCATATAACTTATTATATAGACTCAAGTCTTTTTTGGGCTTGCAACTTATTGGGCTTCCTCCACATAGGAGTGAACCCAGCTAACAAAAAAAGTCGGTTGGAAAGCGAGATTCCTTAGTAGGCTTTTGAATAATTTCCTGAAAAGCTATGTGCACGAGCAGAGCTGATTAAATAAATGACGCAAACATCAATTATCTAATGACCACTTTCCCCATATAAAAAATAAATGTGGGCCATCTCCTTAGGGATATGGACCTTTAGTTTTAGATATAAGGTTCAACTCCTACAATAAAGAAGCAGGGTAAAAGTTAAGTGTTAAAATAGGATCAAAAAATTTTGCTTGCCATGTTAATCTAATGGACTATATAAATGCACTAGTCTCCATAACCAGAATCACGTCGATCATTTTTTGTCCTCTCAAAGACTTCCTCCCACACCGAATGCTTGACCTTCGTTAGCTTACCCTTGCAACTGCAGGCCACGATCGATTTGCACATGGCGGAATCATCGCCGTCCTCGGTGACGATGGCGAGGTCGGACGCAGAGTTGGAGGAGATGCTGGACCGTGTGCTGACTCGCTTGGCGCTCTGCGACGACTCCAATCTCCAGGCCCTGCTCTTTAAGCTCCTCCCTCTCGCCATCTCCTCTCTCTCATCCCCTTCCTCCGCCGTCCGAAACAAAGTACGCTTTCCCAATGCGACTGTGATCTCATGCTCGTTCGAACTTCATTTAGTCGGTCTGGTTGATGTTAGCTCCACTTCGGTGCCTGGTGATTCTGTCATCCTGTTTTTTTGTCTTTTTATTCTCCCAGTTCGCGCTACTTGCTAACTTCTTTGCGTGCGTGCGTGCGGGATAGTGGAACTGCCAAGAGCTCGTCCTGAGATAATGAAAGTGGCCGAGATTCTTTTGTAAGGCGTTGGAGTGGCTCTATGGCTTTTAGCTTTGGTCAGTTGGCACAGAAAACATTTTAGAGTTGAACGTATCGATGAAGGCTTCTCCCATTTGCCTCATATGCTGTGCTTCGCAATAAAAAGGGTTTCCAATGGATCAGAGAGTCGCAAGTTTTGTCTGTAATTGCTCTATTGGAGTACTTATGGAGTTGTTGCCTTACTCTTTCTTCTGATTAGGTTCCTTGTAGTTTTTAGGGATAAATGCACTGAAAGTTCTAAAATTTATTGTGAAAATGTAATTGAGTTCTAAAATTTTCAAAAAATGCAATCAATAGAAGAATTTGATTGAACAAATTTAACAAGTTTTAGGACTTAATTTCCACTTGATTGAACCAATTAGACAAATTCTAAGACTTGTTTCATCTTGAATAAACCAATTTGACAAGTTTTGAAATTTGATTACACTTTTTGAAAGTTTTAGGATTCGATTACACTTTTGTAATAAGTCTTATGATTTAATTGCACTTTTTTGAAAATTTTAGGACCTCTGATGCGCTATTCCTAGTTTCTATTTGTTCTATTTGATCCTGTATAATACCCGATGTGGTAGATTGTTTCTCTTTCATAATTTTTTTTTATTATTTATGAAGAAAAAATAATTAGGGGCAATTGAAAGTGGAAATATGTGAATAGCGATTTCAAATTTAAGCAATAAATTTGGTTGAACAACGCGGTAGCTATTATTGACACAAAACTCTAAGAGGCACAATGCCGAATAAAGAAAGATCTATTTGCAAAATTATTAAGATATAAAGTGATGTGGTAGATTTTCCTTGGGTGCTTGAATATAAGTTACTCGTGCAAATATCATCTTACAGTTTGACATATTATTTTAAAATTCATTTTTGTACCCTCTTGTGAAAATCTTAAGGTGGTCTCCTGTTGCCGGCACCACTACTATGACCAGCTGCTTGAGCGCCTATGATCTTGCCACCTCAACCTCTCGCTCCTGATCCAATACCTCCACTCGCATCATCGGTATTTCGATGGAGTAACTTGATTGTTACACGACAGCCCTTGAACCACCAGCCCCACCACTGCCATCATAAAAGCCATCGCGACCACCTCCATGGTCCCTGTTTTGCGCTTCTCAACCATTTCTATGTCCCACTTGACTAGATCTCATCATTGGCTTGTCATGGGCTTGGCGGCCCATGAGTCGTGATTGGGCCACATGGGCCTGAAGGCCATTTTTGGACGGGTGTGGGTACGGCTATTCAGTTATAAAGCCCGTCATGAGCGGGTGACGTGAATTTTCATCTATTTTTGTTTTTTTTTTTTTGGCTACCCCTCGAAAATGAATTATGCTCGACATAAGGGGCCAGCGTGGCCTTGCCCATTGACCACTAGCAGTCCCACTTATATGTACCATATACTCTCCGAGTACTATTCAACTTAGGTGGCTTCATCATATGCTCTAAGTGCGGCTTTTGCTTTTGGCTTTACTTTGACCCAACTACACAGAATGTTGAATTAACTTTTGGCTTTTTTGATGCATTATATTTCTTTTTTATGTTACTTATTCTTGTTTTCTATTCATGAACAATTTTCATTGAAACTTGGTGAACTTGATCCTATGCCAGTTATAGTGTTGGAGAAGCTTTTCAAGGGGCTCCAGTATGGTGGTTTCTACTTATGAATTATTACTTTTAAAAATCTTGAACCTTGGAGGATCATCCAGTAGGCTACGAGATTCAGTGAAAGATGATGTTGTAGAATTTTTGTTTTTCTTCCTTTTATCACCGTCTTTGATTTCTAGTACAGTGGTCGATATTCTCTTAGTCCTTTTTAGAGATCACATATTGAAGAATTCCTAACAATATGAACGGTAGGTACTCTATCGAATTTGCTTTTCAAAATGCAGCATTGTATTGATCGGAAGATACTCCTATCACCTTATGGATCCATGTTGGCCTCATTCGTTACTTGTCATGTCTCTTCTTGTGACTCTTAACTATTTATGATTTACACAAATTTTTCATACTGAACTGAATGTGTAATTCGTTACTTCATACTTATGCAGTGTTGTTCTTGTTAAATCATTTCATTTGAGATAACCATAATGATTTATCTTTTGGTACAGGTTCTTGAGATCCTGAGCCATGTTAATAAAAGAGTGAAACATCAACTTGAAATTGGTCTGCCTTTGTCAGATTTATGGAGAATATACACAGAAGCTAATGCTGTACCAATTGTCAAAAACTTCTGCATTTTGTATATTGAGATGGCTTTTGAACGCACTGATGTGAAGGTTTGTCATTGTTCAATGTTATGTAAAGTCTCTTTGGGAAGTGAAAAGCTGTTATCTCGAACTCACCTATCTAGAAAATCTTTTCTGTGAATCCTGATACAAGTGTTTTTTTTTTTTTTTTTGGCAGGAGAAAGAAAAGATGGCACCTTTACTTGCAGCCAGTGTTTCGAAGCTTCCTCCTCAGCATCAAGAGATTGTTTTAAGAATTGCTGCAAAGGTTTGTTTGAAGTTGCTTTATTCCCCCTAGCACGCAAAGTTTTATAGACTATTCAAGCACATTACTTGGTGCTACTTCTAGTTTTGAGTGTTCTTACGTCGATTAATGTTTATTGTTTCTTTCACATTTTATGTCTTGATGTCTATTGGTGAGAAGAACGTGTTGAAAACATCTTTGTGAATGAGCCACACTATGACATCTTTACCACTAGATGAATTATTTACTTTCTTGGATGAAAGATATAAACGATAATAACGTGTCTGTACTATTTCACGTTGTTCGAAAATCTTTTGCTTGTGTGATGATAATTTGGAGAGGACCAACTCCATCTTTGGCTCCAAGCCTTTCAGAGTCCTTGTAAATGGTTGTTCAAAACCAATCCTAGGTTCAATCTGACCTGCTGTCTTCCTGATCGCGGTGATGTATTTTCATCCTCTCTTTCTTTCGGTGTTTTCCTTATGTTCAGTATAATGTGTTCAATGTATTGCTTGATGTCAATTTGAAGTCTTTTAATTGTGTACTTCTACATGGTTGAATGCTTTCAGGTGATCGGTGAATGCCACTCAACTAGAGTCAATGCAGAAGTTGCTGCGATGTATAGAGCTCTAAATAATTCTCAGGATAAGGAAGACTTTATTGAATTTTGCCTTCATAATATCTTGTATCAACCATCTTCTCAAGGGTTTGTATATTACCTCACCGAGCATTACATTACATCGTATGAAATGCTTTTCCAAATTTTTTACCAAGGAGTTATTTTTTCTTTACAGTGGAGGAAGCTCCCCTGGGCTTTCAACTGCTCAAGCTAACCGTATTACTGGGAAACATCAATTGACAAATGATACACTTTTGAAGAGAAAGGTGGAGTCATTATGATTTGAAAATCTTTCTATCTTATCTTAGCAATAAAGCAAATCTGTGTGTG
This sequence comes from Eucalyptus sideroxylon x Eucalyptus melliodora, assembly GCA_016097485.1. Taxonomy (NCBI): domain Eukaryota; kingdom Viridiplantae; phylum Streptophyta; class Magnoliopsida; order Myrtales; family Myrtaceae; genus Eucalyptus; species Eucalyptus sideroxylon x Eucalyptus melliodora. The sequence goes on from CM027831.1 coordinate 49,874,352, forward strand.
GTGGATTTTGACCATTGCTTTTCTTGATCAATTCTAACTGTGTTATTATTATTATTTTTTTGTAACATGAAAAACTCCAAACTTGTATACTTATAACAAATTTATTCTCCGTTATTTCTGTTAAAGTTTACATTCAAATTACTGAGTTGGATGACACGTAATAATTGAGGATATACCATTTTGGGGGTATTATTCTCTATTTGTCACATATTTACCAATTTGTGATTTTTTGTGGTATTAATCTAATGTAACGAAAATTAACAGAGAGTAAATTTATCACAATTGTACCAATTTAGAGTTTTTGTTATCAAAAAATTAGTTTAGGGGAAATTTATTTTAAGTATACCAATTTGAGATTTTTTGTAGTATTAATCCCATTTTTTTTCCAAAGCAGTTGGGCATTTTAAATGTAATTGAAGCTATGGAGCTCACCCCTGAAGTTGTTTATCCCCTCTATCTTGCTGCCTCTGCTGACAGGTATCTTAGCATTGTATTATGATACTTGCTCTCTTGCCCGTCCTATGGATGGATGCGCATGTATAGAATCTCATTGTCGCTTGATGTTGGATTTGTACCAGTCAAGAGGCTGTTGCAGGGAGAGGGGATGCGCTTTTAAAGAAGGCTCCTGATGCAAATATTAATGATCCATCACTTATAACGAGACTATTTCTACTATTCAATGGTATGGACCATGGAAATGAGTGTTTTACTAAAAATTAATCATGTAGGTTTTTTGCTTGGCATAGATGAAATCATTCTCTTACACGTCTATTTGGAGAAGTTTTTATAAAAGAGGAAGACGGGGAGAATAATCACTCTAAATAATAATCTTTTGTTGCCTTGATGGATATTGACGGCTTTACCTTATTTCTGCGGTGCATCTCCTGTCTATAGTGCATGTGATATGATGTGGGCAAAATAAAATGATAATGAACCATTTTACTTTAAAGATTATATCTGCCAGTCCAACAGTGTATAATATTCCATTGTAAAGTCAGTTTCTCCATCAATAAGTGAGACTGCCTCATCGTTTATTTGAAGGAAAAATTTTCTCCAGATTCGAGTTATCTTTCTTGTAGTATTTTGAGGTTCGTGGGGCAATAATTCTTCTTTTTTTCCCTCACAAAGTTGTTGATAGAATCCTCTTTTTCACGCTTGCCAATCTATGAAGGATCCAGATCATACAATTACTGAATTTACTGCCTACCACTTCAAATAAAGTTATATAGAGGTGGCTAATAATTCAAAGCTGTAGGTATTACACGCCAATTTTCTTTTTCATGTTCTTAGTGGTAGGATCAGTTTCAGTTTGCTAACATGAGCCTTTTGTTATGCTAAATATTTCTTTCAGCCACTTCTGGAGACTTTTCTTTTTCTGAAAAGTGGCTGGAATTAAGACTGTCATTCAGGAAAAAAACATTCATTTAGATGGTGCTGTTGTAACAGCGACGCCATGTGAGAAATATAAACTTTTCTGAAACTGTAACCAGGAAAAATAAATAAGATTGTCATTTGAAGAACCATTTGAGACAGCCCGTAAAACTTTTGCGGCCAATCAGATCGTGCTATCATGGACATTAAATGATGCTGGTGAAGACACAATGATGCTAGTATTTTCGGAGCACTTTATTATTCAAGGGAAATGGACATTATCCTTATTTTTTGGCACTTGTTTTTATAAGAAAAATTATAAAAGTTCACGAGGAAGGTATGAAACTTTTGCGGCCAATGATTTTGTGCAGTCATTAAAGATAAAATGATGCTAGTATTTTGAACTTCCCATCTTAAAACCATTTTATAAGCAATTCATTATTCGAGTGAAATTTGCACGGCCCTTATCATTTCTCTTTTGTTAAAGAATAATCAGAAAATTTTATGACAACGGTAACCCAGGGGTACCGCACCTATACAAAATTACAGAGAGTTTGCAAAGTCAAACAACTATCCAAATTGGAAAGCGGCTTTTCCGTAATCTGAATACTCCAACTGTCCAAGAATTAGGAGAATCTACGGATAGGGAATTTTTTTTTTCATGTATTTTATTTCTTTTTATTTTTAAATCCTCATAATTAGGGAGCAGATCACTATAATTAGGAAGTAGGAAATTTGTTTCTATTTCCGCTCCTATTTTCTTGTTTTCGTCTAGCTGTCCAAGGAGCTATTTATACGTAATGTTCTCTTTAATATATTAAACAATAAGAAACAAGACGAAATCATTTTTCTTCTTAGAAATCCGCACAAACCTTTAACCATAATTTACACTTGGAATAGCATTTATATAACGCAATTGCACTTTCATCCAATTGCTAAGTTTTTTATAAGTTGGCAATATACTCATAATGCCTAAAAGAAACAAGAGTGAGGAGTCCTTTGTTAATTCTCTGTGGCCCCTTATCCACATTTGAGTTCTTGGTCAATCTCTGCACTTTGGTCTTTTAATCTAATCCCAATTCACGTGTGAGAGGGAATTTTAGAACATTTAATGTTAGATAAGGATGAGGTGGTCCCACTATATCTACAACACTCATAAAGGAGATCAGGTCAAATTTATTGGTGCTATTAAGAAGTAAACATTAGTCATTTTCGTTTTTCCATTATGCCTCATATCCTCTTAATGTTTTATTATTCGCATGTTGCGCAGGTTCTACTGCAGCTGATAGTGTTGCACCAGATTCTAAAATCGCTCCTGCCAATTCAGCCTTAAAAGCAAAATTGATGTCTGTCTTTTGTCAGTCAATTACTGCAGCAAACAGTTTTCCATTGACTTTGCAGTGCATATTTGAGTGCATATGCGGTACTCGGGCTTTTTCAAAGCCCTCCTCCTTCAGTTTATCTTACATAATGGACTAGAATTTTCAATATGATAATATAGCAATTAAGCCATATTTGGAGAGACTCGTGAGGCTAACTACTTGTCTGAGAAGTAGCAAAGTAAGATGACGCAATATAAGAGAGTGTCTATGAAGTGCAAGTAGTGAAATTTACATGTAGTTTTGGTGAGAAGGGAGAGAGGAAAGTGCCTGGTATTGAGCTTATCGTAAATCTGGGTCTATTTCATAATGTAACAGAAGTATGTGTGAAAATGTTACTTACAATGTAGGAGCAAGATGAGAAGAAGTGCGCTAGCATTTGTGTTATTGGGAAATGTCATTTTAGCATACGGGCATATGCTCCAATAGAAATAAGGCTGATGATGGTACACGGGGTGATATGCTTCTTGATCGAGTACCAACACATGGACAAAATAAATGCGCGTTTGATGAGAATGCTTTGGTGGGGTGCAGTCGGGATATGTCTTGGCTGTCCATTAAGAAACTCTTTATAGTTTCCTGTTGTGCCAAAATATGTGTCCTAATTTGGTATCTCCCCAGTTTTCTGTGGTAGTGCCCTCATTGAATATTCTGTGCCTTTGACTGATGCATGATGATGTTCAAAGCCACAAGCTGTAGTAGATTCGTGAATTTATATATTGAAGTTTGCCACCTCGTTATAGGTGTGAAGTATGTGTCCCGTTATGCCCTGAGGTTATAGTTATCTGCGTGGCTTTGTGTGATTTAATTGATGAGCACAACTCGTTCTGTAAAAGAATGTTTCATGTGAATAAAGTCTGTATCCGGTATTTTACGGTATTTCACAGGTCCTACTGCAAAATGATTAGTAGCTAAGGTAAAACCGTAGTCTCCTGACAGTTGCTGATTTAGGCTATCCTCTTCTATGCATTATATGCATCGTGTCTTGTTCTTGAGTGACACTACCATTTTCTTCTTCCTGTTTAACAATTTGTGATCTCCGACATAGATAGATACGGATGCTCACGTTTAGAATTATATTATATGGTGTACATGTGCCATGTAGCCCTTCCTTTTTCATGATAATATGTTCTGTATAATTAATAATTCTTCTTCGTGCTGATACATCTGAAATCATGATGTTATAGGACAGGGTACCACCGCAGGATTGAAGCAGTTGGGAATGGATTTCGTTGTTTGAGTGTTCAAGCTTGTAAGGCTATTATATAATGGTTTTAATGTATACTTAACCCTCTTTTGAAGTTAGAAAGAAATATCTAGGTCACCATTGTAATATTGCCTGATTGTGGTGCCATTCACCATAGTTCCTATGTTGTGCTCAACCTCTCATGTAAACTCCAATCAGTACGTAGGTTTTGGGGTTTTGCTAAAGCATTCTATTTAACTGTTATAGAGTTAAACTGGTCTTCTATCTCAATTAAAGATGGCCTCTTCCAAACTCAACACATCCTCGAAGGCTTTAAGAAAAGAGAAAAAGGGAAATAGTGCTACCTAATGAAATGTTAAAAAAAGTTCAAGCATCTAGAATCAACTTCTTAGGAGGCAATGCGAGATTAAATATGTAGGTATTAAACGTCTGGCAAATTTTTTTGGAAATTCAGTTTTTGATAATTGAACACCTTTATAGGTGCATTTAACATGCATTTCCCTATTCCAATCTTCTAAGTCCTCGCTCACTATTCATCGATCTAACAGAGAGACTAACTGCTCTAGCTTCTTAACGCGGAAACCCAAATAAGCACAGTAATGTGTTTATAGTGCCCATCTTCTTTTTTTGTGAATTGTACCTATGAAATATCTGAATGCATATGTCAATAGTGTCTGTTCCGTTCATTAAGAAACTATCTGAAGGCATATGCAATGATGTCACTTTAGCCATTTTTCTCAATGCTGATTACTTGCTCAAGGAGTATTGGACTATCAACAATTCTGTTTTTGGTCTAAGACACTAACTTAATACATTTTATAATTAAATTTGAAAATAAAATGATTAGCAACTTTCACTATGATATCAGAAGTTTATCTTGTCATTCTACTGTTGGAAAAAAATTGTTATTAGCAGACTGATTACTTTTGCCAATTAAATTATATCTTTCTCAGGCAAAGCCTGATCAGTTGAATCTGATGAGCCCTCTTATCTTAAGTGGAATTCTCAAAACATTTGATGATTATTCAGGTTCTGAATCAGGTGAGCTTTTCATGCAATAGAGTTCCCTTGATTGTAGTTCTTTCAGTCAAGTTTTAAGATTAAGATCCAGCAAGCATTCAGTCCATGAATACCTCTTTGTTTTGGTCATGTAGATACTAATGCCAAGGACACAAAAACATTTGCTTTTCGAGCTATTGGGTTGCTGGCAAAGCAAACGCCGCAGCTTTTAAGGTACCGGACGAGATTCTCCCTCCCTACCTCTCTCCAACTCCCACTCTCCTCCACCCAAAAAAAAAAAAAAATAACTTGGGGCTTTTTGTGCATCGGATTATCCCCTTTTGGCCTGCTCTTAGGGATAAAGTTGATATGGCTGCTCGGCTTTTTGATGCATTGAAGTTGGAGGAACCATCTCTCCGTTTTACGATTCAAGAAGCATCTGTCTCCCTTGCTGCTGCATACAAGGTGGCTATACTCTCTCCATATGGGTGACAATATGAATGTTGATTCTCGAACTGTTGCATGACATAATAATTGGTGAAGACCCCTTTCTGGTAGCACATGACTAATGCTTGTTCTAACTGGTCATTTTGGCAATTGGTGAGCTTCATTTGGTCCGCTTTATGTGCAAATAGTTTAAATTTCTTCACCAACTACGAAATCATTTTCTGGCAGTGCTTCAAGTTTGAAATTTTTGTAACGATTATAGTTGGTCCTACATCTCATTACCTATAGGTCTATGATAAACCACTTATAATCAAAGTTATTTGAATATGAAGACAGATTGTCTGACACTTTTCATGTTTGGCTTTTGTTATGTATGATGAGAAGACTGATACCGTTACCTCAAACATTAGGAAGAGCCTGGTTTCCATGGTGTTACAAATTTAAAAAGTCAATTGGTGGGTATTATAAAATAAATTGGGATGACCATTGTGTTACTTTTGTGCTTTTCAATAGGGCATTTAGTGCAACCTAATAAAAAATTACTGGTTATAAATCTTAAGTTGGAGTCTAAACTCACTGTGATTTTAATAACAACTTTTTTAGGTGTATTTATGTGATACGAAATAAAATATTGAAGGAGGTGAAAAAGAGAGATATATAGCACTTTGGAGCTTACAATGAAATAATTCATACAGCCGAGCCCCTTATTGGAATAAGGCTTACAATGTAGTAGCCGAAATAGTGGTGGTGGTGGAGGAATTGCTTATAATGTCTGTTAATAGTAGCGGCAGTGGTGATGCGTGATGGTGTTGGAAGGAAGCATTAATTGTAGCTTGATTGCCTGTAATATCTCTACTTGCAAATATCTTTCTTTGAGTGTGGCATTTTGATTTGGTTTTAGATTTGGTGAGTCTATCTCTTAGTTTTCTCCTCCAGCATATGGTTAAGTAGTCACTTCAATCAATAGGTGAGAAAAGTATCCCCATTAAGGGCTTGGATCAATTTGTTGTCATGTGCTCTGAAGTATTCAGGTTCTAAAAGAAAACAACTTAAAGATGTGTTTTTGAAGGAAAAAATTCCTCCTTTCTGGTTTTGAGAACTTTTTGTCCCAATAGACAGCCTTATTTTTATTCATTTCTTTTGGTGATAGACACTAGTACAATCAAATTTTATAACTTGTTAAATTAATATAATCGACTCATTTCGTTTACTTTGTTTATTTGGATTAACAGAAAATACTAACATGACTTTTTTTTAGGAGTCTCAAGAACCGAATCAAAATTTCGTGCATTTTCGGTTTAGTTTGTTCTTCGGTTCGGTTAATGAAAAAAACTCTAAATTCGTTTTAATCAGTTCAGTTAACCGAATTGAACTATCCCTAGAAGCCCTAAATAGTTTAAAGTAAAAAAAAAAAAAAAATTCATCTCTCGTCTCCTTCAATCCACGAACCGTCAAGCCCTAAAGACAAAAGCGAAACCCAAGAACCGAATCTTTCAAATAAACCGAACAGAGGTTTCGGTTCAATTCGTATTTGGTTTGGGTCGCATTTGGTATGATTCAGCAATTTTCTTAACGGTTCGGTTCAGTTCGGTTTTCCAGGAAAACCAGACTGAACCGAATCAAACTGAACCGAACCATCGATAACCTTACTTTTTAAAAAATTTCTCTCCTACGTGATAATGATGTGGCAAAACATGAAACACAAGGCTAAAATAGTGTCGTTTTGGATTAAATTCTATTTTTTACGAAAATCTTAATCAAATAAAATAAAAAATATTCTAAAAAACACAAAAAAGGAGCAAAGAGCAAGGGCAAGTGCCACCCTTGCCGCCGCCAGCCCTTTCCGGGAAGGGGGGCGGCCGTGCCACTGGCTCCTTTTTTCCCCTTTCTAGTGTCTTTTTAAGTACTTTTTAATTTATTTAATTTTATTTAAGTTTATAGTTTGGTTAAAAAATTAAAAGTTAATCCACATCATCACTACGTTTGGAGAGAAAATATTAAAAAGAACTACATTAGCATTTTCTATTAGTCTAAATGGACAAAATTAATGAAATGACTCGATTGTATCAATTTGTGATCAGTTGCAGTACTTAATTGCATTTTTTGTAAGTTGTAGGACTCAATTACATTTTCATGATAAGTTTTAGGATGTCAAGTGTACATATTCCTTTCTTTTGATGCACCTGCCTTTATGAGAGATCACTGATACCGTTTTTGCTCCATTTGTCAGGATGCATCCATTACTGTCCTAAGGGATTTGGAGACACTGCTGTTGGAAAATTTGAAACATTTTAATCAGGAACAAAGTGAAGTACGTTTCAGTACCGTGAGTTGGGCGACTACATTGTTTGATTTGCAACACTGCCCAAGTCGATTTCTATGTATGCTTGGGGCTGCAGATCCTGAGTTGCGTAGAAGGTAGACGACATATTCTCTTAAAATACTATATACGATTAAAGATTCTAAAATGCTTTTCAGTCAATTAGCTGGGCATTCTTGGGTAGTCTTTGTATACATTAGAGGAGTTATGGCTTAGTGCAGAGTGTTAGATATTTCTCTATTTGTTGCAAGTATGTACAAACAAGTACACGCATTTTATAGGCGCCTGTAGGTCATGTTACTTTGTCAGATTATGAGTGATTCGTGGATGTTGATGATCTAGTGTTGATGTTTTAAGTTTCTTCATGCTTATGCTCTTTCAGTGCTGCATGATGTTGGTTGCTTGTTTTCTTCATATGTCTCATAGTGTCACTAAAGTTCTTCCAACAGATAAGACTCTCTGGGTAACTTTGTATATTGGTCTTTGCCCTCATTATGTATGCATACAGTGGTAGTTGTCTCTATTACTAATGTAAAGTTATTGTTTGCTCTGCCGTTTTCTTTTAAAATTTCTTTGAAGAGAAATGGCACTGGAAGGCCTGTTCCCTGGTAACCATAATGGGCAACCGACCCATCATGATATCGGTCCGAAGTACCCAAAACTTGGAGACATGTTAAGTTACATCCTCAAGCAGCGACCAGAATTGTTAGAATCAATTGAAACAGGGGAACAACAGCCCCCTTTTCCTTGGGAAACTTATGCTGCAATGATCAAGTTTCTGTTGAAGCGTTTCGAGTCAGAAAAGCTGCTTTCTGAAACTGATGGAGGACCCTCTGAATTTTCATCCTCAGTGAAAACTATGTGTTTACTGCTAGATCATGCTATGGTATTTAAAGGCTCGAATGAGTTGCCTGCTTGTGCCTCCAGGGCGCTGGTGGCAATTGGATCTCATACCCCGCAAGTATGACAAAAGAAGCCACTGGACTTGCTGCTTCTTTTTTTCACTTTCCCTGTGGGACTAGCATTAACTTTTTCTACTTAATGGTGATCTTTACAGGTGATCGTTCCTCATTATGCTAACAAACTGCCATGGCTAAAGCAATTACTGAGTCACCGGGACATTGATACCCGTGAAACTGCGGCGTGCTTACTTGGAATGGCTTCCTCTGGTTGTCCAACCACGACTGCTTCAGCTTTGATAAGTGAGCTAGTTTCTTCAATTAGCAATTCGTGCAAAATAAGGTTTGGCGAATTCTCTGGGAAGATTGGCCCTTCATTATTTTTTTTTTTATACTCTGAAGTCAAGAGTTCTCCTGATTTGGGGATTTCAATGGATTCTTCAGGTTTGATTATCATTACGGAGCGGTATGTGCTATAGGATATGTCACGGCAGATTGTATTAGTAGGACACCTCCTGTAAGTCGCAGCTTCTTGTGTTTATCTCGGGCCAACTCATAAGAGTTTTTTTTCTTTCCAGTACTCTTATTGGTTTTCTCTCTTGTTGTCCTGTGGCGACATTGTTACCTCAGTGCATTGTTTGAGAACATGGTGGGGGAAAAAGGAAGAATATTTATCTCCTCCTTTTCACCTCACAAAAGTTTAACTGTTACCCCATCTTCGACATCCATCCCTCATTTTTCTTCCCCTTCCCTCCTTCCAAAACAAAGCATAAATGCATGTGATTCTTGACAGGAATATTTTGGTGATATCGTATGGTCAATTTTCTTATTACCGTCTTCCTTCTGATTGCACTGTGGCATGGTGTTGATACATTTATGGACTAACTCCTGTTTTACGTTTGCTCCATGCCTCATTCGTTCTGGTCATTATACTTCAGACTAAGTGGCAGCATTCTGATGGTTTTTACTCTCTGGTTAACTGTTGTTGTCCTAGGCGCTAGGTTGGTAATCCCTTATGTTGGTTATGATCCAAAGAGGATATTTCCATGTTGAACCGTCGACAATAATAATGAGCAATTTATTGAATGTCTGAATTTATTTGATTATCGATTTGGTAAATGACTTCTCCTTTTCTTTGGCCACGCCTTAAATGACTTATAATATAACCAAAAAGTGAGTGATTTTATGCAGTAGTTTTCTCAGTGACAAAAGATAACTTTAGCAGATGAAACCAAGAGAATTTTCATGCTTTTTTTTTATTTGTTCACTGATTGACAAATATCTTCATTTGATACGAAGTGTTATATGGTCCATTCAACTTACTTTCATGATATCTGGGAAAAAAGAATTTTACTTTCATAATCACAGTGATTCATCAAGGCTTTATACTTCCGATGTGATCTTCATTGAGATTACTCTGTCTTTATGTCTTTTCCTTTTTGCTACATTTGAGATGAGCTACCACTCCTATCCTGTGCTATTTATTCTAACTTTCATTTTAATCCGTGATTAATAAATTTATGATTTTTCAAAGAAAGATGCTTGAAGAAAATATGCACGACTACCTTTCGTGTATTGTTAGTTATGAATCCATACACCTCTTATTGGTCAAGTCCCATGATTTCCAGTTGAAATCGTTCCAACTCTACACCTTCCTTTGCTCGCAAGCTCCTTTTCTTATTACTGATGCAAAATTGGACTCTGATATCTGTGTTAGGAGTAGGATGTCCATTTAAGTAAATTGAGGTCAACGCAAGTCATAACAAACTGACATAAATGTATAAGTTCGCAATTTTTCTTTTCTGAATAATTGCGGTGGATATTGTTAAGTTGAGATGAAACTTTTTGCGTTAACATAAATCGTGTTGTAATTGGCATTCACCTTTTAGATACCAGAAGTACTGCTCCAGAGTGTACTAAAATGCCTGGTTAATGTTGTGTACTCCGAGAATGCAACTTTGGCATCTATTGCTATGCAAGCATTAGGTCATATTGGGTTGCTTGTCCCATTACCTTCAATTGCTGATGACTCCACCTCAGGTAACTTTTTTCTTCCTGGAATTATTGGAATCAGTTACATGGATTATTGGTCATGTTAGACTTCATTCAAGTTGCAGCCGACATATTCATGGTTCTACAAGAAAAACTGAGGAAGCTACTCTCTGGTGGTGATACTAAAGCAATTCAGAAAATTGCTGTATCGCTTGGACATGTCTGTATGAAAGAAACATCATCTTCACGTCTCAGCATCGTCATTGATTTGGTTTTCAACTGATTCTCGTTGCTCTTTCTACTTGTGGTTGTCTTAGTATATGATGCCTGTGCTTGCATAGCACCCGAAAGTTCTCTTATCTCTGAATCCTTGAGTTGTACAGGTTGAGGACGTCCTTTTTGCTGCTGGGGAGGCTTTGTCTCTCTTGTGGGGAGCCGTCCCTGTGACTGCTGACACAATTCTCAAGACTAATTATACTTCACTCTCTATGTCTTCAAACTATCTTATGGAAAACATGAGCACCTCTTTGACTGGATATAACTCTAATGGAATGATTGAAGACATTGAAGTTTCTTGTGCTAGTGTCAGAAATGCAATTACTAGAAAGCTCATTGATGATCTTCCATACAGTCATAGAAAGGAAGAACGCTGTGCTGGAGCTGTCTGGCTTTTGTCATTGACCATGCATTGTGGCCATCATGCAAGTGTCCAACAAATGCTGCCGGAGATTCAGGTTTATTGTCAATGGATAATTCAAATTTTCTACTTCTGAGCTTGTTATTATCACTACTACTATTGGCCAATTATCTTATAAGCTTGTTGACAATGCACTTTATAGGCTCTGCTTCCGTGAGGCACTGAGCCCTTTTAACTCTAGCTTGTTTCTACTCTTGCAATCATTGTGTTAGAAAGATGCTGGTTTTTTGCAGAGGATTTGTGGTTTACTGGGGATTGTAAGTTCTTATGACTAATCTCCACTGCATTCCCCTTAAAAGTACATTAAAAGAGTCGTTTTAATTCCATAGATCACCCATATATACTAGTGGCCAGGCTTATAAGTAAAAATTGAACAGACAACAATAAATTCAATATACTAACATATGAAGAGGATGAATGGACTTTGTGGTTGGGTATTACAATGGATGTTCTTGATACTTATCAAGGGCCTTGAGCTCTGGCTCATCATGCTTGCATCGGCACGCTAAAGTATGAGGGAAGTTGGAATGTCCAACTTTTTTCTAGACAAATAGATGCACTGAGTTTTTGTTGTACTATAGAAGTCCTGGAAAGGATATCGTGTTCCCTTCCGATAACATTGTGAGGCGCACATTACTGTATTTACAGGTTACTTGTAGATTGCATTAATTGTAGTCAGAAGATATAGGTCAATTTAGTTATGCAAATGAGCTGAGATAAGGTCTTTTCTCGTTGAAGAAAAGACTTTGGACTCTTTTCATGTCAAGAAGAATCTATGCAATCATTTTAGGTCAATTAAGACGCGACAAACAGCTGAGAAAAGAGATGAAGAACGTTGGTGGATTGGAAAAGGAAATTAGACAATTTATCAGCTCAGAAGAATACCATTCTACTTTGTCACTATAATTCAGTGTTTTTTCTTCTTCTTTTTTTAAATGCAGGAAGAATTCGTACACCTTCTTTGCAAACAAAATGAACTCACTCAGGAGCTTGCATCACAAGGCATAAGCATTGTATATGAGCTTGGAGATGCATCTATGAAGAAAAGCTTGGTGAATGCACTCGTCGATACTCTAACTGGATCTAGGAAGAGAAAGAGAGCCATCAAGGTTTGTTGTATTGTAATTCGAGTTATCTTATTTAAAAATTTGATGGAAGACTCTACTAAGAACCCAGAAAGGTCTAAATTATGTCTAGACTCCAGAATACAAATAATGAGGAACTGGCGGATGAAGGAGCATTTGACACTTGAAAATATTGACTTGGCTATTTACGTTTCTGTGCCTTCCTCTGGTGACAAATGTGAGGATGAAATTTTCTTGGACAGCCTGCCGAAGATTCTGAAGTTCTCCAAGAGGGGGCTATTGGGGAAAGTCTAAGTGGTGGAAAACTTAGCACTTACAAAAAACTGTGCAATATGGCGAATGATGTGGGGCAACCAGGTCTGATATACGAGTTTATCAATCTTGCAAATCACCATGCCTCTCTACTTTCGAAAAGGGGTGCTGCTTTTGGCTTCACTAAAATAGCCAAGCAAGCTGTGGATGCTCTTCAGCCACATCTAAGTGCGTTTATACCCAGACTTGTGAGATATAAGTGTGATCCTGACAAAAATGTTCAGGTGGAGACCCCGAATTCCTTTGTTTTAGTAAATCCATTCAAATGACATCTTTTTGATGAATTCTTGCTTGCAAAGCCAATTTTATTCTTCATTTGTGATACCTTGACGAGATACATTCTTTTCTTCTTTTCTTCTTTTCCTGATAGGTTTTCCATTTGTTATTTCTTCCTCTTTTCTCGATGCTCTTCTTGGATGTGATACAGGATACAATGGCACATATCTGGAACGCCCTAGTGAAGGACCCAAAGAGAACTGTTGATGAACATTTTGACCTAATCATGGATGATTTGTTAAAACAATTTGGTTCTACGCACATGCCTACACGGGAGGCCTCCTGTCTTGCTCTTGCTGATATTGTCCGAGGGCAAAATCTTAATCAGGTAAGAGATGTGAGTGGGAAATACAGCATTTTTGAGTCTGAGATTTATCAGAGAATCCCCGCGTAATAACATGAACCATTGATAATTTTATGTCATCCGCGTTTCTGAAAGGTGAAGTTAATCTAGTTTCTCCTTTCCTTGATCTTACGCCTTAATTGAAGAGCATGTATATGAAATAGTTGAGGCTAATAATGCAAAGCATCGTTGCAGCCTCTTTAGAATCGAGCTATTATTATTACTTTAGGTGGAAATTTAGATTACCATGTGCTAGCGCTGGTTCTCGAAGTGAGTAAACTTAGGTGGAGTCAATCTGTGTCCCCCCAAAAGATTCAGTCGATGGGTGAAAGGGAAAAGGAGAGAAAAAGAGTGGAAGGTTGAGCCATTCTTTCTACATTGTACTAGTGTTTGCTCATCATTTTTCTGCGGAAAAGACTGATAAATTGATTGTATACTTAGACTTCCTACTTTCTTTCAATCTCCTCCGAGAAAATTAAATTAGAAGTTATAATTAAGCTTCAAGAAAATTAAAAGTGATTAGAATTCAACTGATTTTTGTGCTTATATTTGGCGTAACTTTTCTTACCTGCTTATTGTCTATTCTTTTGAATTATCAACTGCTAAAAATATCGTTTGGCTTCAAGCAATTTAATTTCTTTTTTCCATGGAGATTATAATTCGTTGAGACATCATTTTTCTATCTGTCAAGCATTCACCTGTACTCATTTTTTTTATATGTTAAATCATTATGTAAATTGAAGACGTGAAATATTACTTTTGAGATCAGGGTCAATGCATTGTGTCATGTTTATATTTGAATTAATGTCGATATTTCATGAATTAATTTATTTCCTGTTCAATCTCATGTTATGGCATTATGCAAGTCATCACGACTTGTCTTTGAAGTTAAAAGGAATCGAAGATTCTCAATTTCTGGAATGGCATACTTAAATCGACGACGACATACTTGTCTGTCTTTGGTGACCTTAAAATGAAATTTACTCAAGAAAAAAGACTAAGTTTGGTTAGTGAACTTTTGTAATGAAAAACCAAAAAAAGTTTAGTTTATATCGCTCTCAATGCCAATATATATTTTTCCCAATATACTAATTACAGTTTGGTCGAGTAGGTTGGCAAGCATTTGGAAAAAGTATGGATTGCTACATTTAAGGCCATGGATGATATTTGTAATACTATCCGGAACTCTGGAGACAAATTATGCCACACAGTGACTTTACTGACAATACGCCTTTGTGATGTCAACCTCACCGAAGCATCAGATTCACGCCAAGCTATGGATGTTGTTTTACCGTATCTACTGGAAGAAGGCATTCAAAGTACCAGTGATAAAGTACCAGTGATACTATTCGTAAATCATCAATTGCCATAGTAATGAAGCTCGCGAAGGTTTGACATGTCTTCTTTTGAGAACTTTAGTTACAAAAGTTTAGTCCCCGAGAGGAACATTTGGCCTCCCTTTACCATCGTATATTGGTCATCTTCCTGAGAAAAGAAAGGCCTTTATGGATGGACTCTCCATCTTGCTGTTTTTACGTGTTGAAAGAGTGTTTCCTAGCAAGTTAGTTAACGAAAATATATATGTATTTTTTTCTAATAATTCGAAAAGGCGAGTAGAGCTATAGTTTTGAATATGGAGTTGCCCACCTGGCTATCTATCTACTGCCTAAGGATTATATATAAGCTAAAAACCAAACGGAAGGCACTTGGTTTAGTAAGGTCAAGTGTGTTAATCTGTGTGAGTGAAATGCTGGAAGACTAAAATGCTTTGAGATTTGGGCTTTGGTTACTTTTGTGGTTTTGTTAAAAATACTGGGCTATATGATTGATCCATTTTTTAAAATGCTTTGAGATTTGTATCAGTAGTTGGATTTTCTAGAAGGAGCCAGTTTTTTAAATATTTCTCTGTCCAGAATAATGACGTACTTCTTTGGTTGAAAAGGGCTAGTTTTTTAATCAGAGGCATCACCTGTAAGTATTTACTTATTCACAAGGTGCAAGGGTCGCCCTTCGTCCATATTTGGCATATTTAGGCTGCGTTTGTTTGCAACTTGTTTCTGTTCCTAGGAACAAAAATTTCTATTTTTTTGTTCATGGGAACAAAAAAAGAACAGAAACGCGTTTGTTTGCATTTTTGTTCCAAAACTATTTTTTTGTTCCCAAAAACATATTTGGAACAAAAACAAGAAACAAAAAAAAAATTATTTCTTGTTTCTGAAACAAAATCTAGAAACACTTCTCTCTTTTTTTTTTTTTTTTTCTTCTTCTTTTTTCTTTCTTTTTCTTTGGCCGGTCGCCGGCCTCGACTATGGCCGGCGACCAGCCCAAGAGGGCCGATGGCCTCACCAAGCCACGGTGAGGCTCGACGTCGCCGAGCCACCGCTAGGCGACACCGACTGGAGGTGGCCGAGCCTCGCCGGCCGGCCGGGCGAGCTCGGCCTCGCCCGGATCCGGGCGAGATCGAGCTCGCCCGGCCCGCGCGATGAGGCCGACCTCACGCCTAGTTAGGCGAGCTCAATCTCGCCCAGATCCGACGAGGCCGAGCTCGCCCAGCGACTGGCGAGGCTCGGCCTCGCTAGGCCACCACCCAGTCAACATCGCCTAGCGGTGGCCCGGCGAGCCTCGCCGTGGCTGGGCGAGGCCGCCGGCCAAAAGAAGAAAAAAGAAAAAAGGAAAAATAAATAAGAAAAATAAGAAAGAAAATAGAAAAATAAAATAAAAATATTTAAAAATTAAAAGAAATAAAAAAATTTATACAAATTTACCAAACGTGTTTCTATTCTTTTTATATTTCTGGAATAGATTTACCAAATACGTTTTTTTGTTCAAAAATTGTTCCTTGGAACAGAAACACTTTTTTCTATTTCTGTTCCTAGAAACAATTTTTAAACAGAAACATTACCAAACGCACCCTTAGTCTCTTGCATGCTAGAAAGTTTGTCAAGCCTTGAGCACCATGGGCTCAATTATGTCCAGGTATAAGAGAATTTCACTGGCCGCTCTAGCAATTTGGAATCTTGCTTGTCCGTCAGTTCGGTATTTTTTTTCTGCTTTATCTTGTAGTTGCATGCGACAAACATGGGAATTGAAACAGAGAATTTTGACAACTTGCGGATTTCAATTGCCAAAAGTTCTCCTATGTGGGAAACTCTGGAGCAGTGCATAAATGTCGCGGATGCAGAATCCTTGGAATGCTTGGTTCACCGACTTCCCAAAATGGTACAAGCTAGCGTCAGCTTAACGAGGTCTGTTGGCATACTCATGTGCATTTTTCTTAGTGAACAGAAGATGGACTGTGACATTCTCAAATATTTCTGTTTTCGTATAATATCTCTATATTCTAGTCCCTCATGTCTCTGATTCAATACTTGGTGATATTACTAGGGAGAATTACCAAAAAAGTGCTAAACCTATTATTATTGTGCCAATTTAGTCTTAAACTTTTTTTTATTAATTTAATCCTAAACCTTTTATAATTGTGCCAATTTAGTCCTTTCAGCCAAAATTGGCCGATCATAGCTGATGTGGACGCCGGCCAATGACAACAGGCTGGCGAACAAATTTTTAATAATTTTTTAAATTTTTTTCGAATATTTTAATTTTTTTCAAATTTTTATTTTTTTTACTTTTTTTATTTTTTATTTTTACCTTCTTCTTCCTCCGGCGCCGGGCGGGCGAGGGCCAGCAAGGCTCGCCCCCGCCGCCAACGGTGAAGGCGAGCCTCGCCCGGCGATGGCGAGGTCGCCGTCACCCAGCCAATGCGAGGCTCGGCGTCGCCCAGCCATGGTGAGGTCGAGCCTCGCCAAATCTAGTTACAGCCTTGCCAGTGGCCGGCGAGGCTGCCATCGCTAGATTGAGGCCGAGCCTCGCCTTGGCTAGGCGACGGCGGCCTTGCCATCACTAGGTGAGGCTCGCCCCTGCCTGCCACTGGCAAAGGCGAGGCCGCCGTCGCCAAATCTAGCGAGGCTCGACCTTGCCATGGCTGGGCGAGGCCGAGCCTTGCCTTGGCTGAGCGACGGCGGCCTTGCCGTTGCTGGGCGAGGCTCGCCTTCGCCAGTGGCCGGCGGGGGCGAGCCTCGCCAATGGCCGACGAGGTCAGCCTCGCCGGCCCTCACCTTTGGCTGGCGCCGGCAGAGGAAGAAGAAGGAGGTAAAAAATAAAAACAAAAAAAAAATCGAAAAAAAATTTAAAAAAATATTAAAAAATTGTCGTCGGCCTGCTGTCTCCGGTCGGCAACCACATCAGCGTCGGCCAGCCAATTTTGGCCGAAAGGACTAAATTGACACAATTATAAAAGGTTTAGGATTAAATTGGCCAAAAAAAAAAAGTTTATGACTGAATTGGCACAATTACAATAGGTTTATGACTTTTTTGTAATTGTCCCGATATTACATGTCCCTTTTAAGTCTCAGTTTTCTCTGATTCACTCGGACAAAAACGCAAGCTAGCTAATTTGTTACACCTCTAATACATCAATGGCTGTGGGTAAATATTTAGCTTAGATCAACGGAGAATATTTTATCTGTGGTCGGACAGCTATCTTCCTTTCAAGTCTTACTTTCCTTTGAAAGAAGAAGTTTGCTATCGTCTTGGGAACACATCCCTCCCGATGGTTTTGCAATATGCGTTGCACTCGAACAATTTGTCGGATTTGTTTGACATCAAGTTGGAGTCCTACGTATGTCTGATGATGGAGAAGAACAGTCTCTCTTGACATAAACGTGTCTTTATGAAGCTCTCATCTCTCTCATAGTCTAGCTTCGATGGAGATTTAGCAATCAGGAGCTGGGTTTCCACCTTCATGCTCTGAATCCACCAACGATCTTTGTATCTCCTTTAAATAGTCCAGCCAAATGTTGTCTACTTACTGGGGTGAAATATGATGTATCTAATGAAGACCAAACCATTAAGGAAGAGAGGAAAAATTGCAAAGATTGCAGTTCAAGTCATGAGAAACATTTTAGGGCCTGAAAATTCAAGCTATGCCTTTGCGCCACCAAATGCACACAGGAAAATGCCTTTTTTTACTCAAAAAATTGAAGAATGAAATTTATTCTCTCTAATTTATTCAATCAGCTTTAGAAGGCTGGAATGTTGCTATATTAGATGATCAAGCATACCTATACTATTCTCTGTACTTAATAGATTTCTCGATTAACTCGCAGGGTTGGTGTTGCCAGCTTCATTGGCTTGTTAGTTCAAAAGTTGGCATAGATATTAAACCATTTACAAAAGCTCTATTGAAGTTGCTGTTTGGAGCAGTGAAGATGGAGAAAAGTTCGGCAGTAAAACGTGCCTTTTCAGAGGCCTGTGCATTAGTACTAAAGTATGCAAGTGCTCCCCAGGCACAGAAGTTAATTGAAGACTCCACAGCTTCGCATGCCGGTGACAAAAATTCACAAATCTCTTGCGCGATTTTGCTGAAAAGCTTTCTATACACAGTCCCAGATGTGGTCAGTACATATTATGCGACAATTCTACCAGTAATCTTTATTTCAAGGTACTTTGCTCTTGTTGTTCTTTTACTCTTCATTTTTTATGAGTATGTATGATTGTTGATCTGTTATTTGATACGCATCTTCGAGGTATCTTAGAGGCCTAAACAATCTGGAAGATCCCTCTGAGGATGAGAAAATCTCTGAGATCTAGCGGTAGATAAAACGTTTAAGTACTATCCATTTATAAAGATATTGCTTACAAGAAAAGTGGAGTACAACTTCTCTGGAATTACAAATGGTTCTTGGGGTTTTATTACTTTTCTCTGGTTTATTGATAGGATATCATTTCTGATTTCCATGAAAAATGTGGACCCACCATTAGAAGATGCTGGCATCAATTAAGTTACTTGCCGGCGTCTAGTGCGGCTGCATGACGAATTGTGGTAAAGGAAAAGGATAAGAGGCATTTTTCAGAAAATCTGAAGTAGACGCCAATTAACTCCTTGAATTTAGTGGTTCTAATTTTGTTTGGAAGAGAGCGAGAACTTTCAATAGTGAATTTGTGATGAGCTATTCCTCCAACCAACTTCTAGAGTTTGAGAATATGTTCATCATTCTGCAGATTTGAGGATGACAAGAATCTTTCTAGCATATTTGGGGAACTATGGGAAGAAAATACAAGCGGTGAACAAAACACCCTTCGGTTGTACATGAGAGAAATAGTTTCTGTTATTCGTGACAACATTTCATCTTCATCGTGGGGAAGGAAGAAACAGGTAGGCTTTTGCTTTTGGTTTTTCTATATTTTGAATTGTGTTACCCAAAACCGTAAGTTAGAATTAGAAGGAAAGGTTATTGTTAATGATTGTCTTAGGGCGATGACAAGCACGTTTAAGAAGGAAATTTTTCATTTCCAAAATATTGATTACACATAAAACAAGAAAAACGATACACGGGAAAATTGCAATATTTTTATGGGTCCCTGCTTAGTTGACCGTCCTCCGTAAAATGACAGAGTGACAGTCCAGTGTGGACCACAAAAGGATTTTGAGGAAACCGGTTGACTTTTCAACCGGTTTCATCTATTACTCTCTCTTTATTTTATTTTTTTTACGTTTTCTTATTGTAAGGTCAAATTGAGAGACGAAATCATAAGACAGCTCACAAAATCAATTTTCTTGAATATGATGAAAGAGAAAATAAATTAGGTTCCAAAATATAAATAATTACAACCAGAAAATATTATCACTTACTAAAAAGAAATTGGTAATGTAATTATATAAATCTATTAAATTTAAAAGATGAAAAAAAAATTAAAATGCTTGCTCAAGGTCCGCAATCTTAATCTTTTTATTTGCTTCCTCCGATACTTGCAAAACAAATTTAAAATTCTCTTTGGATTTTGAACCTTCGTGTACCATCTGGATAGCATAATTCAATTAGTGATCATACCATTTGTTTAGATTGTCAAAATTAACACCATTAGATATGGAGTTCGAATCTATTCAAAAAAAAAAAAAGATATGGAGTTTGAAAGGTACAAACGCTTGGAAATCCTTTCTCCATTGAAACAATATGTAATTCCTCAGTATGTCATTTACTCTAATGTGATAAAGAATTGCATAGTGTATGTCATCGACAAAAATATGATTGGGACTAGAAGTGTACTTATTTCATTTTAAATCCACACTTTCCCAACTTATATTCACAAATATGTGTAAAAGCTTATTTTTAAGCAATTTTAAAGCTGCCTGAAAACAAGTCGATACTATTGTAGTTTTAATTTAGATTTATACCTTCCCAAGTAAATTTTATTTGATAATTATGAATTTCTGTTATTACTAAAAAGGAAAATTTTGAAGAGGAGTCAAAGACATCATGACACCGTATTTTATCACCCATTTTTGTCCAAAAGCTTACACTGGAAACAAGCAAGTTCATAATATATATATTGATCTTTATAGACACTGTTTAATACCGAAAAAAATCATACATCGGAGATATGTCTGGCTTAAAGATCATAAGTTGGTCATCTCTTATGTATATGAAATCCAAATGCCTGATTTTTTTTGTGAATGAATTTGCAGGCTGCCCAGGCAATCTGCGAGCTTGGAGAAGTATTGGGTGAATCCCTGTATCCTTGTCATCAAGTTTTGCACATGTCTCTCATGGAAGAACTTCGAGGTCAATTATGGAAGGTAGGAAATGTCCGGACTTTGTCACAGGAGAGGGGATATGTGCAGCTTGTGTTCTAAAGTACCAACGCAAAGGCATGATACAAGAATAGAAGGAATAAAGGCTGAATTCTATCACATGCTATATACCATTTAAACTTCCTTGCCTTCTCAGACGTTACTGTGTCAATTTTGTTCCTATAATATTGTAGGGGAAGGAGGCTCTTTTGTATGCCTTGGGTGCTCTTTCTGAGTCTTGCCATCAAGCCATCTCCAAGGAAGATCCCAACGCTGCTAGTGCTATTCTGGATTTGCTATCCTCTGCATGCACAAAAAAGGTCAAGAAATACCGGGAAGCAGCACTTTTAAGCCTTAATCAGGTAGTTCCAGATTATCGTGTGTTTCCCAATGCAATTGTCTTCATTTAGAAAAATGTAGGGCTTTTTTCGAGCTCTCACATCCAAAAACTTTTCAGCAGTACATTGTTTGGAAAGTGCTGTTTCAGGTTGTTTTCACTTTCTTAATTCCCAGCTGGAATCTGCCCCTGATCATCCCCCTTCCTCTCTAATGAAGATCTTGAACTTTTCATGGTTTTTCAGGTTATAAAAGCATTTGGCAATCATGAGTTCTTCAAAATGGTTTTTCCATTATTGTTTGACATGTGCAGTTCAGCCACTTCTGATAAGTCTGGACAAGCACACTCAGCAAATGATTCTGCTGAATCAGGTTCATCCATATTTCTAGCTTGTGATGTCCAGCTTTCAGGATTTTGAGTAGTTCTGCATTGTATCCTTTGAATTCCATATCATAAATTTCTCTCGTTGTTAAACTGTGCATTTTACATGGCATGGTTAATATGTGCAGACTATGATGGAAAAGAAGATTCTTCTATTCCACTAGAAAAAGTACTGGACTGTGTCACATCTTGTATCCGTGTGGCCTATATTGATGATATTCTTGAAGAGAAAAATAACTTGAAGCACCTCTGGATTGTCTCCCTCTCACCTGAGTTGTCATGGACTGGTATCTTCATAACCAAATTTTTCTTAGGTGATTGCTGCATGAAAAGTGTTTCTATTAACAGTTTCATCATGCAGTCAAACTATCGGCTTTTCTATCAATTAAGGGACTCTGCTCAAGGATTCATGACATTCTGATTGATTCTCAGCTAGCTTCTCAACATGCAAATACAGCATCTTTGTTTTCATGAGGTAATTAGTATCCACTTTCTAATAATATTGCTGAGAAACAGGGTAACTAAGGGATGATATCTCTAATTTTGGCTAAGAATAATAGCTTTCTTTTATTATGACGGACATGTTGCACTTGCTGGCTTTAGAATCAGTTGTCGTTCTGTTCTCCAAATTGCTCATGTGGATTCTGATCATCTGTTTTTCCTTTGCAATTGGAAGCTGTTTTCTTTGGTGTTACCCAAAGTGGCGGACTGCATAGCCACAGTTAAGATAGCGCAGGTATGTCTTCACTTTCCCCTTTGTGGTGGAAATCGCCTTCGCCTCCATTTTCTTCAAAACAATCTGATCTTGTGTGGCTTTCACCTAGATGAAGGATTGTACCATTATTAAGTCCCATGCATATATCTAGGTGACATTACTCCAGTAAATAAGAGTTTCATTAAGTTATCCATCAAGAGTTCTGGAGTTTAGATAGCGTTTATTGCCTTTGCAATGTGAAGAAGCAGAGTGTTTCTTTTCCTTAGATCTTTCAAGTTTCAATGGTTCTCGTGGTGTGGGCTCTGTATTAATCAAACTGTTGCGTTCAGAAGATGTTTTTCTTGGATTCAATTCCATTCTGACTCGATGCACTTGAGGCAATTACCTTGTACTTGGTTTACTCCTTACTAAGTAGATCGGCTAAACCAGAGATATCAGTTGATACCATCGCAGGGATTTTTATATTTTAGTCAACATAGCCATTTCTTGTATGTGCGAGCAAGAGCAAGTTTATATTTGGCATTGATTAGTTGATATGGTCTCAGGAGTTCTAGATTGTCTTAGATCCTGTCTGCAGATGCAATTTAGATGTTCATCTTGCTCTGTGGATCAATAATCTATTTGATACATTTTCAAATTTAGGTTCACGTCAGTGCTTCAGAGTGCCTTTTGGAGATGATCGCCCTCTGTAGGCAGCTTCCTTCAACGTCCAGGACAGATGCAAGTTGGAAGGATTTACTGGGCCATCTACATGAGGTGGAAAAGGATGAACAAGCCAAGTCCTTGCTTAAGAGATGCATCCATTTACTAGAGACTTCATAGAGGAAATGTGAGAGCGAATTGGTTTCAAGGAAGGGTGCGAAGAGAGTTCTGGCCACTGTAGGTGAAACATGATAAATGGGTAAAATCAGTAAAAGAGCTGGAGTGAGGAGGTAAATTCCAAATGTGTAATGATCGCTCTTGACTGTTCATGAATCAAGGCTGACGCCGCCTTAGTAACTTTTTAAATAAACTAAAATGTTTGAATCCAGACAGAAGCAAGAATTAAGCAAAGCAAAAGCAGAGCTTAGCTAGACACACGTTGGCCCTGCATATCTCAAGCACGTGGTAATTACAGATTTAAATAGATATCGCACAGGCTTGATATCTTTCACTGAAGGAGCCGACTACTATGTTCCCTTTTACTCTCATTTAGCTCTGTACGTTCTTATTAGCAAACACCGAATAATTCTGAACTAACCAACCCGATCTTCAGTGCATCAGATAATCTTCTTCTTCTTCGTTTCCTATTTGAAAACGAGCATGATATTGTTTTTGTTTTTTCCATAGATTTTGGTTATTAAGGTAGAATGAACTCTTTTGGGAGCAGGAAATCCCGATCCATCTAATGATTGGTGATCTGATGCAGCCTGTTACGCCTCATTACTTCATCTAATATTATAAGCACAGGATTTTCCTATCTGCCTCGGGGGAAATGATTCACCCTTTTCCGTTCTTATGGACAGCAGACCTGTGTGCCTTGTGTACGCGTTCACCGGAGGCTGCTCTTCTTAGCTTAAATTTTCAACAAATCCTTTACATGTTGATTATAAGGGGAGAAACTACCAAAGTTAACATGCATACCTACAATCTTGAGTACCTTTAAAAGCTATAACCGTGGCACTAAGGTCCTTGGCCACCCCCAACATATACCTACAAGTAATATACACACGCACACATTGTTTAGAAATAGAGACAAACTAGTAGATGAAATTCAAACATGAAGTCATCACAAGCATTGCAAATTGGTAGG
Organism: Eucalyptus sideroxylon x Eucalyptus melliodora; assembly: GCA_016097485.1. Classification (NCBI taxonomy): domain Eukaryota; kingdom Viridiplantae; phylum Streptophyta; class Magnoliopsida; order Myrtales; family Myrtaceae; genus Eucalyptus; species Eucalyptus sideroxylon x Eucalyptus melliodora. The sequence goes on from CM027831.1 coordinate 49,898,534, forward strand.
CCACTACGACACGAATTATATACCTTTACGCAGTGTTGAATATTAGCTATTAATTCAATTACCTCGCATCCCTTCTCTCGAGTCAAAAAACATTAATAACCAGTTCAAAAGCTACTAAGTCCCCGTATGCTTCACAGAAAGTGTGACATTTCTAGAAAATGTTTTTTGTAAAGTCATTTTTTAAGGAAAGCGATAATATTTTTTGGTATTTGACTGAAAGTTGAAAGGAAAGTTTTTTTTTTTTTTCCTTTTCTAAATAAACATGCATTTCATATGTTTGGTCTCTAGCCCAGCCTCTACAAACCCGGGTCTATAGGCCAGGCTCAGGCCCAAGTCCATCAAGGCCGAACATTAGACTCCGTGCTTGTGCCTCCTTGTGCCCTGGCCAAGATCTATTGAGCCAAAGCGAGAAATACTATTGGAATTATAAAGATGTGGGCTTATTATATAAAGTATGGATTGTTGAGTTTCAACTATTCTAACCCTATTCAATCAGAAGAAAGTTGGTCCGTGAGTAAATTGATCCGCAAAGTGACACTAAAATTTATTCCTTCGCCTAAATTCCTCATAGAAGAAAAAAAGACAAGTTGATTTATTCTCCATAGAGAAGGCAAACATTATCCAAAAAGGAATTCTTATCCTTCTTAATATTGTGCCCAAAAATCATAAAAAAATCTCAAGATTAGTAGCCTAACTTGTTTTCTTCCAATTTTTGACTCTCAAGATTAGTAGGCAAACATTATCCAGTCATTCATGCTTCCTTTTTAAATCTGCAATTCGCCATCCTCAAGACAATGCTTCAACAGAAACTCCCCCTCCAGCAAGAGTTTCAACATCGGCCAATCAATCACAAGCTAATCGCTATTAAAAGGAATAGTAGCAAAATACCAATCTGCTGCAATTAGCTCCAAAGGTTGATTCTGCCCCCCTTTAGAGCGCTCTCCATGTAATTGGTGATACCGGAGAGCCAATCGCCGTTCTGCTTAGCGACCGTAGTGCTTGTGACGGCATTGGAGGAGGACGAGATGGCAGCATCAGAGATCGCGTAGAGCAAACCCTTGGCCCTGCCGAAGAGCTCCTTGACGAAGACCGAGAGGCGGAAGGAAGGAGGAAATGAAGCTCTGAAGGAAGGACGTGAGAAAGAAGTCCTAACGTGAAAAAAGATTGGACTTCCCCAAGAAGGACTGGAAAATTTCTTTGACCACATTTTCCACCCTCAGAACACCAGAAATTTTGAAAAAAGTTTTCCCTAAAATATATTTTTCGCAAATCAAAGGAAGCCAAGGAGGATGCGGCATATATGCCCACAAAATCTCATCTCAAGAATTGACCATTTAGTAATCAGGATCTATTCTTCACACAACCTTAGCAATAATGTTTAGTTAAAACATATTGAATTGCCTTAGTCTTTCCAAGACAATTAGAACCACGTCCAACTAAAAAGATCTATCTAATGTGACATGTAAACCTACAAAATCTCTTGTCCAAAAAAAAAAAAAAACCTACAAAATCTCATCTCAAGAATTGACCATTTACATTCACACAACCTTAGCAACGATGTCTAGTTAAAACATATTGAATGGTCACAATTGGCAATTTATGCTTTGAAATGATGAAGGAATTTCAGTTTTGCTAGTTTCCGCTAATGTTAATTACAGCATATCAGAAATAGAAGGTAAAAGCTTACAGCTCTCGTTCCAAAGGCTGATCATATCATTCTTACATGTCTATGTCAAGATGACATAAATTGTTTACCTCCTAAAAGTTGAAATTCAGTAGCCGAGAGTCAATTACTGTGAGACACTCAACAAATTTTATCCTCAAAGTGAACAAAAAAGGGCGAGATCTATATCGAGCAAATATAAGAAAATTCGATCAACAACTTCCCCAACTGTGAAGTGCCTAATCAACTGAATTCACTATTCAAATCTCACTTTCTCAAGCTCAAAACTCGATGCACTCAACACTAGAGCCTTCATTCAATAGTCTTGTTCGCACCTTATCACAATCAAAAACTCCCAATCGTGAGAATTGAGCCGAGGATCATCACATGAAAACAGATTGATGGAATGCAGATCCCGATCCATGAACACGAATTGCAATTGACCTCTCGCCCCCACTTGCGGCAATCAAGCACGTCAGAACCGTCACTCTCCAACCACGACCCGTTCCGCTCCATATTCTACAAGAGAAACGGATCGAATAGCATCATCGAGAAAACTACAGCACGATCGCGCAGCGAAATAGAGAAATCAACCTCGAATCTTTGTCCGTATTGCTCCATTTCTGGTCTCACAAGTTCGTGGATTTCATGGCGATTGAAAGCTACTGTGACTTGGGGCAAAGGAAGGAGAGGAAGATAAATTTACAAATTTTCCTATTTTTCCCTCGGCGTCTTCTTCTATCAGTGGTTAGGTTCAGTGATTTCGGTGTTTGCATGGGGACACTGAAGTAAGTTCCGCTAATATTTCAAATTCGGGGTTCTCTCTTGGAGCTCCCCTTTGGCACTTCGACTCGAGCTTAGTTTTTCTTCTTCTTTTTTTCCTTAGTTTAATTGGCTGGGTTCGAACCAGGATTCTGAAATTCGAACAGAAAAAAAACACAACAACAAACCAGGATTCTCAAAAAGGACCAAAATTAAAGATTGATTAATATCCTTTATCTGTTTAATTTATATTTTTTGAGGTATATAAAAAATGCACCCTCAACTATGGTGGAAAGTTTTTTGAGTCATATTTTTGAATTCAAACTCAAATCGATCTAATAACTTTAAGTTATTCAAACTTCAAAAGAATATAACCGAACTTGAGTGACTCATGAATTGAACTTAACTGTAAATTATGAAATCTACTTCTCTCGGGCTAGAAAGAGAGTTTAAAAAGACGACTTGCTATTATGTATAGATTTTTTAATGCTCTCTAAATACTTATGTCGAATAGGATGCAATATTTTCTTTTCCTTTTTAGTTAAATGTACTTATAGTATTTGGAGTCAAGACAATTTGTTTAAAATTTCCAAACTATATATAATGCGAATGTGGTTCAAACTTATAACCTTGTAGAAACTTATAGCCTTTTTGAAAATTGTGGCATTATCTTGTTAGGAACGCAATTTGTTGAAGAGAAAATTAAAAAAGATGACAAGCGAAGTTTTAAGTGAAAAAATCCCTTCGGAATAAGAAAGAAAAAGAAAATTACAATGTTGCACTATACAATTTTTACACTATCAACATTAGTTTAACATGAGAATTACATGTACACCATTAGCAATAAAAAGCCTCTATGCTTTAATAGCACTTTCTTCCATCACACTCCATAACTCTATCATTATCTTCCCATAATTTCTCTAATTGAATACGTTAGCAATATGATCGTGAGCATTGAATCTACATGTAAATGAATGAGGAATAGAAGAAAAGGTCCACGAATGTTGAGAACAAAAATCATTGGGCTTTTTCATTGGCTATGTGCAAAGTAAATAGAGTTTACGATCTTAGACAACAAAATCATGCTACATTTTTAAAGAACAAAGAGCATGGATGATTTTTTTTATAAATATAAAATAAGAACCCAAATGTATGATAGGCACCATGTTCAGTGGCTCTCATGAATTTATATTTGTAGTGGGATATTTAAAAAGGTACAAAGATAGAACAATTTTATACACGGTTTAATTCTTACCAAGCTCATGCACTATTCATTCACTTTAAAGTAATGAAATAAAAAAATTAAACATGAAAAGATTCCAACTCACCCCTAAGTGATTAAAGAATTATAGCATTTTTCATGAATTGTTATGTTATGAGCATACTTCTAAGCAATTAGTATCTTAAGTGTTTACTGCATCACATGGAAATATTTTTTAGACTTTTAGTACGCCGGTGAAGTTGCAATGTCAAATTTATATACTTACAAGTGGATTAATTAATAATAACTCAAATCAAATATTTCATGATGGATGATCATCTCATCCTGCTCTCTTTATCTATTGAAACAAAAATTCACAACCCATCATGACTCGGGCAGTGAGGCCAAGACGGATCAACCCCAACTCGAGCTGGGGATCCATCTGGCCGTGAGCCAGGCGGTGGCTTCAATTCCCACGGGGGGGAACGAAAAGTACACTTCCTACGTTTCCCCCGCACTGCCTGGCAGGAAATTTTCGCACCACTGGGGCATAAAACCAAAATCGAAAAAAGGAAAAAAAGGAAAATTAAAACCAACACAAAAACGAAAATGAAAAGCGAAAAACAATTCAAAACAGAAAATACGCAAAGCGCGACCCCTCCTCCCCTGCTTCTGCCCTGGTTCGGACATCCGTTCAGATGAAAACGAAACGACTACCATCCTTTCACCATCCCACTCCCACTTTCTCTCTCTCTCTCTCTCTCTCTCTCGCTCTCTCTCTAGAGCAAGCACCGACGACCTCGATGGAATGATCGATCGGCCGGTTGCCGCCGCAACAGGCTTTCAGCACCGCCGTGGTGAAACTCTCGAAGCAGCGGGCGTGGCCCGACAGCTCCGAGGAGCGGTGGCAGCAGCTCAACGAGCCCGGTTGATGACGAGGACCTCGAGGCCCGTCGGACCGCCCCGCCCGAAGAGGATGACGCTGCCGCGGCCTGCGGCGCCGACGAGAATGCCGGGGCCGAGGAGGACGACGATGAGGTTCGACGTTCGCCTGCGCCGTTCTTGCTGGATTAGTTGAATTCTGCAATTTCACTGCAATCCGTGACAAATCTCTTGGAATACTCCGTGAGGAAACCCCAAGTGTCTGGATCATAACAAAAGGCTTCAAAACTTTTCCATAGGAAGAAGGATGTCAAGAGCACGAGTAAACCGATAAATTGAGAGCAGCAATGCAGACAAAATGATAAAATAAAGAACGAGTTGATTTTATTCATATATGAGTATCTTTCGCATGGTTAACAGTTAATGCTTTAATGGTGTACTACGTGATGATAATAACATCCTTTTCAAAATAAAAAGCTTGGAAGCAGGATGATCGGCTTGAAAGTGAACCTGAAAACAGTATTGGCCGTGCCGGGTTGCAATGGCAAGTTGTTCTTTTTCGAGAGCTTCATAACTTCCTGCACGAGTGTAGCATCTTTGTTCTATTTAGCATAATGCTGCATTTCGATGCCCTGAGTTAACAGAAGAAATGTGCAAATAAACCAAAACGAAAGAAAATCACTCGATATAATATCATAGACGTTATGCTTCCACAAGGCCTTCTTGCCTACAATTTCGTCAGCCCTTGGTTTCTATTGTCAAGGACTAAGTGCGCTGTGGCAATTTAAATGCTTAGGCAAAATAAGGATAAGAGATATAAATGTTGATTATATTATGTACTTCCAGCAACAAATTAATTGATGTAATCTCCTGACCAAAGACACACTATGAAAATGTAGTTTGATTAAGAATCAGCTCGAATGGATAACCAGTGAAGCTATCAGTTTGTAAAAACATGTTTTGCCCAAAGTAAACGCTCATTGCTGAGCTTCAGTAATGAAATAACTAACTTCAAGTAGAGATGTCATTCAAGAAATCAGAGGCTCGTTGAGCTAGCAATTCGTCAAAAGATCAATTTACAAAACTAGTGTATGACACATATTAAGTTGGATCGAGCTTAACAGTGCCCAAGTCATAAATGAGATAACAAGTTCGTACATGAAAAATAAAGACGTAACCAATTTAAACACATCGAAGCACGTTAACCAAGTTAATGTGTTACTCCCACAGGACACGTTCATACACATAAAATTAGACATAACTCTACCAGATCTTAGTTACCCTTGAATCGGGTCACATGATTCACCAGTTTAGATTTGGCAGTGGGAGTTAGTAGTTGGGAGTTGTGGTCATGGTGAGTAATGCTTGGAGTGCAACGTCAACGTCATGAAGTTAGAGTATTTTCCATTTCAGAATGCAAACTAGGAAGAAGTTATATGTTACAAGATAAAACAATGAAGGACATTTTCAAAAGTTAACTAGAAAAAGTCTTTAATCAATGAGTATTTTCCTTATTTCATAGACAAACTAGGAAGAAGTTATATGTTACCGCGGATAAAACAATGAAGGACATTTTCAAAAGTTAACTACAAAAAGGGTGTCTTTAATCAATGAACGCGTAGAATTAGCACCAAACAAATTTTCATAAATATAGTAAGTTTCCTTTTTAAATTCATTTTTTCGGCTTATTATTTACAAGTGGGCCCAACACCTTGGTACTAATACATAATATTTATATGCCTTCTCTGGTAGGAGAAAAACTTATATCAATTATTGATTTCTGAAACTCTTTAGCTCACTAAAGATTAATATCTATACTTATCAGAATCACTATCATTTCCCCCCCCAAAATATATTCGATTAATTATTTTGTAATATTCCTATCAATGCAAAAATACACAAACTAATAATTCTACTTTATTTATCATGCATTTAGATTTTAAAGTTTGAATCTTTTCTATCTTATAAGTTATAAATAATCTAATAAAAAGGGACATAGTTTTATCTTTCCATAGATTCACGGATACAATTTCTTCTTATACGTGAATAATATCTTTCAATTCATTAGTAATTTGAATATTTTGTAATAAGAGAATTGTGCCAAATCTTTTAAATAATAACTTTTCGTATACTCGCAATGCGGGTACACTTTTTCTAACAATATTAGAAAGGAACGATATAATTGATCACGAAGATTATGTAATAGTACACACAAAAGATATTGGCTGGAAAGGAAAAATGAGAGGAACAAAAAGAACTTCTTTTTTATAAATAAAAATAAAAAATAGAGGGAGGATACTGTTATAACCTTCAAAGAATAATACTTTTGATCACGCAATTTGACAATATATGCTTGGTTATATTCTCTATTTCTGATAATATGCACTTAAACAAAAACATAATTTATTAATATTCAGAAATATTGCATTCAAGACAAAGGTGAAATAACATTCTTCTCATAAAAAAAAAAATAACATTCTTAATTTTACTCCAAAATCTAAGACATCTTTTTATTTTTTTTCGTTTTTTTTCCTACTTGACATCACATATTCTTTGTTCATTACCAACACCATAACTTATTGGTGTTTTTACCGCAGCAGCAATTGCACATTAAAATTTTCTTCCTTCCTCAAAATCTGAATTTGACACATCATAGTCACGCATTATTTTATGTGTCTTTGGCTTTGAACAAAGTTTTCAAAAAGACTAGAACTTCAGCATTTTTGTACGTTTCCTGATATGTACATTAAGATTGTGTTTGATAACATTTATATTCTCTAACAGTTTATTTCTAGAAACACTTAGGGTGCGTTTGGTAACAATTATGTTCCGGTAACTGATTTTGACAAGAAATGATTATTTTTTATTCTGTTCCCGGGAACTGATTCTGAGTAAAAGAACGTATTTGGTAACTGTCTAAAATTTCTGATTCTGGAATAGAATTGCGTTTGATAACGTGTTCATTGATTATGTTCCAAATTATTTTTTTTAAATTTTAAATAATTTTTTCTACTTTTTTTTTTTTTTTCCTTTTTTCCTTTTTCTCCTATTTTTCTTCTTCTTCTTTTGGTCGGTCACCGAGCCGGCGACCAGCCGGATGAAGGCTAGCGACCTCACCGGCGTCGCCGGCCCTCGCCGAGGCCGCCCTCGTCGGCGAGCCTCGCCGGTGGATAGGCGGGCCTCGGCCTCGGGCTGGGCGAGGCCGCCCTAGCCACCCGGTCGGGCTAGGCGAGCTCGACCGATGGCCGGCGGGCCTCGCCGGTGGATAGGCGGGCCTCACCGGTGGACAAGCGAGCCTTGCCGGACTAGGTAAGCCTCCGGCGAGCTCGCCGGACCGGTGGCCCGCGACCGGCGGCGGGCGGTGGTGGGCGGTGGCGGACGGTGGCGGGCGGCGGTGGGCGACGGTCGCGGGATGGCGGAAGGAAAGAAGAAGAGTTTTATTGTGTTGATTCTTTTTTTGATTCTTGGACGCAGAATCAACTTTTTTTTTATTCTCAAATCTACTCCCAAACTGATTCTGGGAACAAATTTGTTCCTGGGAACAAAAATTTTACCAAACGCGATTTTCGTCCCAAACTGATTCTGGGAACAAAAAATCAAAATCGGTCACTGTTTGGCACGTTACCAAACAGGGCCTTATTTCTATTTCTGTTTTGGGACCAGAAATACGTTTAGTACGATCTCAAATATTTTTTTGACTTAAAATTTATTTTAGTCTATTAATAATATTATTACACTTTTCTTTTTTTCTCCTTTCTCTAACCAATCGCCACCCTTGGCCATAGTTGGTTAATGACCAACCAAATGAGAGTTGATGAGGTCACTGGCCTCGGGGAAGCCTTGCCGACCACCAGTGAGGTTCCCCTAAGCCTTGCTATGTGATTGGGCAAGGCCAACCTTGTGATGGCCAGATGAGGTCGAGCCTTGCTGTGGTCGGATGATGCTCGACTTCACCTATATTTGCAAGGCTGAGCCTTTCTCATCCATTGTGAGGCTAGGCAATGCTGACCTTGCGGTGGCCTAGGGAGACTCGGCCTTACCAAATCTAGGCGAGGTTGAGCCTGGCCTAGCCACAGTGAGGCTCGAGGGGGCCTTGCCAAGAGCCTACAGGGTTGTTGAGTCTCGTCTAGTTGGTTGCTGACCATTGCAAAGGCTGCACGACTGGTTGGAGAAAGAAGAAATGAAAAAAAGAAAGGGAAGAAAGGAAGAGAAAGGAAAATTTTCTTTTTTGAGTTGTTTTTAGAAACAAGAAACAAAAAATAATTTTATTTTTATCTCTTATTTTATTCTAAATCTATTGTTCTCAGGAAAAAAAATTATCAAATGCGTTTATGCTTTATTTCTATTTTAAGGAAAAAAATAGAAACATTTATTTCCAAGAGCATTATTAAACGCAGCCTGACAAATCCCTGCCCAGACATGACACAAACCGGCTCCCTTGGGCCCGAGCCCGTGAGGGGCTGTTTCAGGCTAAGCCTATTAACAATAGGGGTGATTGTAGACTTGTAGTCCGAACGAAAGTGAAGATGGAAAGAGTAATACAAGATCTCTCAATGACGATTTGTCATGAATTTAATTATGAAAAGAAAATACTCGTAGTAACAAAAAAAGAAGGGGCAAAAACGGTAAAGATCAATACTGAATAAATTTTCCGCCGGCTTCTTCTGACAAAAATGTCGCCGACAACGCAAAGGTCCGCTAAAGCATTGGCGTGGTCTTCTTTTCCACGTTCGGATGACTCACCTTCTTTTTCCTTTGCTTTTATTGCTTTATTTCTTTTCATCATCACTCTGCTTTTTGTAACAAGATTTTCCTTGGATTCTCTTGGGGCCAGTTTCGCCGTGAATGATGGGGGTGAAGTCCCAAAAGATGGTTTTGTAGTGGGAGCAAAAGTGAAGATAGTGAAAAAGAAATATTTATGTGATTGTTCTTAATTAATTATGAAAATAATATTTTATTTTAAATTAAAAAAATAAATATAAAATTATTGAAAATTATTGCGAGATTTTTTTTTTTTTTTCAAGAATTCACGACTCATAATATATTATATATTATGAGCATAATAAGAAAGAGCAGTAATAAATAATTTTTTTGCCATTGAAGTGCACCCTCATGTTTTTAATTTTTTGCCTTGCGGGCGTCTTCCGACTGAAGTCCCACCGACAGTAGAAAGGCACGCTAAAGCATCGGTCACCGAGCCATGCTACCCCGACACTGTACGGACTCGCCGCTCTTTATCATGAATGTAACTATGAAGAGAAATTCCTCGGGGCACGGGAAAGGAAGGGGGCTAAAACAGGACGGGGCAATAATGAACAACGTCTTGCCAACGAAATGCATCCTCCTCGCGTTTCCTTTTTCTTGGCGGTCTTCTTTTAACTAATATCTTGCCGACGGAACAAATGGGTTTCTTTTCAACACTGGCGGGACCCGTCTTCCCTTTCTTTGCTTTATTGCTTTATTGCTTTTCATTGTCGCTTCTCATTGAATGAACCTCGCTTTATTACAAGTTCCCAAGAAATGGTTTTGTACTCGTCAAAACCGGTGGGTTAATTATTTTGATAATTTTTTTTTGAGCGAGTTGATAATCTTTTCTTTAAACTTTATCAAGTCAATTTAGATAATGCAGGAGAATGTTCATATCTTAAATTTGACATATCAATTTAAAGTTTCTATCTTGGCCCCGTCTAATGCATAACAACACTTGTCTTTTATCTTGGGTTTTATTTCTCTTCATTGCTTCTACACCGCCTATAAGTGCGTCTTAGTATTCTCGGTCAATGAATTACAAATTTATATATGGTTTTATTTCTTTTCATTGATTCCGGTTGCCAACTGCTTCAATTAGATTAATCAAACCATTAAAAAAAGACTTGCCTGAGGTCTTCTAAACACCATTAACAAGTTTATTTTTATTTTTATTTTTTATATTTGTGGCCCATAGCAAATAGATCCAAGCACAGTTTTTTACGTTGAAGAGACGAGACTTCCCTTATACAAAAACCCTTACTATTGCTACTCATCCTATTAAAATATAGTAAAATACAAGTTAATTCAAAATTATTGAACTCACAATATAAAGATAAACCCAGTATATTTCAAGTAAGAGTAGTTTTTAGAATGATAGTAATCAAAAAGATTAAATAGGCGATTATCGGCACTATATAGAAATGGAAGCAGCTTTTGCAAACGTTGTGGAATTAGAATTTTTAAATTTCTACGCTTGAAAGAAGTTCTATTGAAGTCCTGAATGTTATCTATATACACTAATATAAAGCCAAAACCTTGAATTCGGTCTCCTCCCTCGAAATATTAATTTTATACTTGACAGACACTGTTCTCTTTAATGATGAGGTAAAACTGTTATCTAATGGGCAGAGATGGAAAGCATTGATTTTTCTTCTGCCACTACGTGTATGCGCCAATAGCGTTTGAAGATGGACTAAGGAAACAGAAGAAGCTAAGGACAACACCTTTAGACGTGGAAGTGTAAGTCGGGAATCATTGCTTGCTGCTAATCGAGCTTTTTTAACTCATCATGATTAATAACTTTAATCTTACAAAAGATTAAAAAAATAAAAAGAGTTGTCACTCTTGGATCATACATGCTTTCTTATCCCGAAAATGAGTAGATCAGAAGTGCAATTCTAAAAAGAAGGTGGACGAATGTGAAGTCTCAAGCGCGCAGCGGAAAAGGAAAAGCAAAGCAAGAATATATTCCATTCCACATTTCTTAAAACTGAATTTGTAGTATTTTGCATATTGAGTTTTAAGTAAGCTCGTTTCATGGATTATCTCACTCCAAGGACTTTAATAATCGCTAAGTCCAAATTTTTATAAAATTAGACTTTGACATGTTGTCTAAAGTCACTCTGGACTATACTAAAATCACATTAGATCTACATAGCTTTGTTTACTTGCCGTTGTTCATGCATACCGCTGCATCAAATTTTTACCGATCGTCTTAGATGAAACTACAACGAAAGTTGCTTTTTGGTCATTAGTAGTATTAGTAATTAGTACTAAGAAATTTTTCTTTTTGAAGAATTGGTGTCCCGCTGGGTCAAGTTCAGACTTTTTATGAATTTTTTCCGAGCGACGGCAAATCTATATCAGATTTTTAATCTCATCGTTGTCCAAACAGGCATCACGTTGGATTTTCTACGTCTGCTTTGGACCCAAATTCGACGGAATGTATTTTTTTTTTGTTATCATGTAAGTTTCGGATTTTTATGACATTAAATCGGTTTGGATAACTGGCATTGCTCTGGATTTTTGAGGGAATCGCACGGTCACCGTCATCGAGTTGCCGTCCACCCATCACCATCACGAGCCCTTCCCTTCATGCGTCGATCCAGCGGCGGGTCAACTCGTTGCCCGCTCGAGTTGTCTTCTAAGCCATCGTCTCCTTTTCTTTCCACGCAGAGCTCACAGCCTATGTTCCCGAAGTCACGACCGACAAAGGCCGCCAGCTTCGCATGGGCCCGGATCTGTGGGTGCATGGCCGCCGTGTCGGGGTTTGACTCAGTTAGTTCGCTCAGTTCTTTTAGCACTTAAAATCAACACACACACACACAAAAAAAAAAAAAAATGGAAATTCCTCGCAATGAGTGGTCACACGGGGGAGCGATGATATCGCGTGGAAGTCGCGACCAACAGAGGTCACTAGCCTTGCACGACCATGATTTGTGGTTGCACGGCTATGGTGTCGGGGCTTGAATCAGTTAATTCCCTCGATTGTTAGAGCAATGGAGAGAGGCCCTCTGTCCATTTTATCATTAAAATTAATATCGAAAAAGAAAAAGAAAAAGAAAATTCCTCACCAAGAGGGCATTTGGGTATTTCGGCGACGGCAGAAGACATGATGTAATTGACAGGGAGAAAGGAGCAGAGGCATAGGACAGAGCGGGTCCTGATTCTAGCTCGGGTTCGAGCCAATTGGGCAAAGAGTCAAAGACCCAAGGGACCAAGGCGCAAGTGTCTGGTGCGATCCCATTTCTGTAATCTGCGCGCAAGTGCACGGTCATTTGTTGAGACACGTGTTGTTAGAAAATTCAATAAAAGATATATTATAATTTATCATCGCTTAGGTGTGAAGTAATCCATAGAGATAGCATAAATTAAAATTCAACAATGCCAAAAGAAGGAGAAGGGTTTCTTCTAATATTCTGTTTGTCACAGAAAGTGACTCAACTGCTCCCCCATCCCTTAAGAATTTTACTAAACTTTTTCTCTCTTTTTTTTCAGAAATCGCATTCCACTAATTTTATTTATCCCGCAATTACACTGTTCTTTTGTCAATTGCGTTGTGTCGGTGGAGAGATAAGGGAAGGATTTGGTTTCCTTTTTTCTCAGAAAAAGAGTCCTTACTCATTTACCCGGGTAAAGAATCCTACCAGGGCTTTCGCCTCCGCCGGTGCTACCGCTGAAGTTGCGCGCGCACATCTCGCGAACCCGTCCACCGAAACGTGACTGCAGTCTCCTTACGCGCGGCTGATCGCTCCCTCCGTCGAGCCGCCGGCGAAGGATCCCATCGATATTTCACCTCGAGAGCTCCTTGCCGCAGTCCGGAGCCAGTTCTGAGGTGAGTCTCCAAGGGCCCGCTTTTGGTGTTTAGAAAGAACCCTGGCATTTTCTCAGCTTTGACAGGCCGCGATGAATTATTCTTAGTACAGAGATCTCATGGCTTGGAAGTTTTTCCTATCTCTGGCTGCCGCTGCTTTTGCTGCTATCCTGTTTCGACTTTTTCTTCGAAGAGGAGATCGAGCGAGATCAACGGAGGAGAGTGCAACGAGACGGCGCGCGCGTGGAAATGATGGAACAGCAAGAGGCGCTTCTTCTACTGACGCGTCAACAGAAGGTCAAGAAGTGGCTGCTTCATCAGGATATGACTATGAAGTATTCTTGAGCTTCAGAGGACCAGACACTCGAGCTGGTTTTACCGACTTTCTTTATACTAGTCTAATAGATGTGGGAATCCGCACATTTAGGGACGATGAAGAGCTCCGCGTTGGGGAAAAGTTTGCCCCAGAACTTCTCCAAGCAATTGAGCAGTCGAAGATCTCAATACCTATATTTTCGAAAGGATATGCCTCTAGCCCATGGTGTCTCAACGAGCTAGTTCAGATGGTCAAGTGCCAGAAAAATGGAAGACAAAAGATCATGCCCATTTTTTATGATGTGGCCCCTTCGGAGGTTCGACACCAAATTGGGGGTTATGCAAAGGCCTTTCGTTCACATGAAAAGAAGCAGCGATACGATGAAGAGACTATCCACAAATGGAAGGCTGCTCTCAGTGTAGTTGGGGCAATAAACGGGTGGGACCTACACAACGAGACCAACAGGTGACTTCTCCTAGCATTCCATCTCAAGTGCATTATATCATTAGAACTCGATGCATTTCACACAGTTTCTTTTCTGCATTTGTGTTAGCCTTTGTTGAAATTGAGTTCCGTGTTATTGAAGTTATACTGCAGACATCAAAATTTTCCCATTTTTTTGAAGCAACATTTTTTCCAGTTCACTTCATTTAAGTACCAACGCTAATTCATCTACAATGGATAAATCCTTGAAGTAACACATTTCAAATTCAACTTGATCTTTTTAGAATTAGTTTAATGTTTACACGATTTTCTAACTCATTGTCTTTTGTCTCCTAACTAACTTTAGGCGAGAAGGTGAGTTCGCAAGAAAAGTTACCCATAAGGTTTTCAGTGAGTTGAAAAAGGCTTATCTGGCGGTATCAGAGTGCTTGGTTAGTGTCGACAATCACATGGATGCAATCATGGAAATGATAGGTGCTGGGACAAGTGAAACACGAATTATAGGAATCCACGGGATGGGTGGCATCGGAAAGACAACTACTGCCAAAATGATCTACAATAAGCTTTCACACGACTTTGAAAATTGTTGTTTTCTTCAAGATATTCGAGAAATGTCAAAAGGTAATGGCATTCAATGCTTACAGAATCAGCTAATCTCTGTCATCCTCAAAAAGGAACGCATGGATATAAAACACATTGATGAAGGAACTCAGATGATTAAAGATAGGTTGTTTAATAAAAGAGTCCTCCTTCTTCTCGATGATGTGGAAGAAGCGAATCATATTAATGCACTTGTAGGTAAACGTGATTGGTTAGGTAGAGGGAGCAAAATTATCATTACTACAAGAAACAAAGATATTCTTGAGGTTCCTGAAGTGGACTGCAGTTATGAGCTTAGCTGCATGGATCATGATCAATCTCTTCAACTATTTAGCAAACATGCCTTCAGAAAAGAAAATCCTTTGGATGAGTATATCGACCAATCCAAGAGGGCAATAGGTATTGCTAGAGGTCTTCCACTAGCTCTTGAGGTCATAGGCTCACTTTTATGTCACACTAAAAAGGAAAAGTGGGATCTCACATTGAAGAAGTTGGAAAATGTTCCTCATGCAGCAGTTCAGAGTAAGTTGAAAATAAGCTATGATGCATTAGATGTTCGACAACGGCATATATTCCTCGATATAGCTTGTCTTTTCATTGGATATAACAAAGATATTGTGGTTCATTTTTGGCATGAATCTAAATTTCCAGAAGAAGCCATGGAAGTTCTGCAGAACATGTCTTTGATAAAGATTGAACAGTTTAATAAAGTATGGATGCATGATCAACTCAGAGATCTCGGAAGAGAAATAGTTTATCAAGAAAGTAAAATGAAAATAGAGAAGCAAAGTAGGGTGTGGGATCCCAAGGAAGCATTGGATTTGCTGAGGAGACCCGAGGTAAAATCCCCCATGCAATAAATCTCCAGGATACTTATGGATATCTTCTTTTTAAAAAAATGTAGTTACTTTTTGTGTTCTCTAGCACCATTGTGACCCACTCAATTAATATTTTTGCTCTTTTAACATTAGATGAATGGTAATATGCAACCCCTTAAAATTGTGATCTTGAAGCGTTTCCCTTCAACTTTTTTATTCTTAAATTTTTCCTTTGGGCAGGGAAAAGAAGAAGTTGAAGCTCTTCATCTCAAGTTTGACCACAAGAGGTGGTTCCATTTTACCTATGAGAGCTTTAAGAGCCTTTCAAATCTAAGGTTTCTTCAAGTTGATAATTCGGAGGAATATTCTTATGCAAAAACGAGGCCTTGTTGGAATGAATCGCCTAATGTTTTCCCGGAGGATTCAAATCTCCTTCCACAATTACGATGGCTTTCTTGGCATTATATTCCCCCATCATTTAAAATTTCAAATTTCTCTATGGAGGATGTGGTTATTCTTGATCTATCTTGGAGTAACATTACACACGAGTGGCAAGGGTGGAGCCACATGAAGGTATCTTTTATGATAGGAAAAACTCATTATTTCGTCTTATCATATTTGAAAGTAATCTTTGCATGATTTTTCTTTTCACAGGTGATGAGGAATTTGAAAGTTCTAAATCTGTACTGTTGTGCTAGATTGGAGAGAACTCCTAACTTCTCTGCTCAATCAAATTTAGAACGCTTGATCCTAAGCGAGTGTTGGAATTTAGTCGAAATTGACAAGTCAATTTGTCAATTGAAATGCTTAGTTTCCTTAAGAGTAGATAAATGTTGGAAACTTCAAAGGCTACCACAAGTGGTGGATAGAGATATTGCAACTCAGCAACATTGCAATTCGTTGGATAGGCTTTCGGATACAATCGGGAATTTGGAATCGCTGATTGAGTTGGATATATCTCGTACGGAGATCGAAGAACTACCCGATTCTATCGGAAAGTGGAAAAATTTGAAAGTAGTGAAGATTGGTAGTGCCATATGCAAAATACCCGATGCCCTCTGGATGATTAAGAGCCTTGAAGAAATAGAAGTCGAAGTTAAGCCTGATTTCGATGTGGAAATTAGCGATTGCATCTTCGAAGATCGATGCCTGAGGAGCTTGCGCTTGACGTGGGCTAGAATAAACAAAGTACCGAGACTTCCTGAAAGTCTCGAGATTCTAATGTTGACTAAAATATATATGGATACATTTCCAGATCTGTCAAACCTTGTTAATTTAAAGGAGTTGACACTGGTGTTTGGCCCACGTAATGATGGTGGGGAATCCGGTGGGCCTGTGGAAGCATATCCAATGCCGCGGTGGATTGAGAATTTAAGCAAACTGCAGTACCTCGTCCTGTGCTGCGATTACGTGACCACCTTACCCACGGATCTTAGTAGTATCCTTCCCCGACTCAAGTCACTTTCACTCAAGGGTGATCATTTGCGTTGCCCCCCGAGCCTTCCCTCCAGTTTATCAGGGTTCACCTTGAGATCTGAATACGTGACCACCTTACCAAAAGATATTATAAGTCTCCTCCCCCAACTCCGGAATCTTTCACTCTCATGCCCTAATCTGCGTTGCCTCCCGAGCCATCCCTCCACTTTATCGTTCTTGTCTTTGAAATCTAAATGCGTGACCACCTTACCCACGGATATGAGTAGTCTCCTTCCTCGACTCGAGAGACTTTGGCTCGAGTGCCCTAATCTAGGTTGCCTCCCGAGCCTTCCCTCCAGTTTATCAGAGTTGGAGTTGACTGGTTGCAAGTCATCATTTTCCCTAGGGGATCTATCTTATTTGAAAGAACTATCATATCTTTGCATCAGTGATTGTGCAATCTCAGAGATTCGATGCCATGATCCTTTGGAGAACCTACAACGATTGCGGCTTTGGGATCTTCCACGGTTGGAAACTTTACCTTCTCTAGGTAATTTCAACAAATTACGTTATCTTTATGTATCCGAATGTGGTAATCTGGTTGAGATTCAAGGTGAACTACCACAATCTTTGGAAGTATTGAAGATTTGTAAATGTGGATCTTTAAAGGAGTTGCCTGATCTGTCACCCTTGAAGGGACTGAAAACTGTTAGAATGAAGCGTTGCAGGAATTTAGACGTGGAGGCAATTTCTTCACTTTGCTGTGAGAAGTCAGTCGAATTTGGGGAAGAAGACAGTGATGTTGAATCCGAATCTCAGCAAGAAGACGACGAATTTGAATCTGAATCTGATGGAGAAGGCGACGAATACGAGGAAGAAGACGACAAATATGAATATGAGGAAGAAGACGACGAATGAGTGCACGATCTTTTGAAAGCTTCTTGATCCACGTCCACAAATTGTTCCCTCGTGTTCAAGCTTTAAACAGATTGAGGTAAGTTAATTCATCTGACAGCCAATGTTTTCCCTTTTCAGCAACGTAATTCTTTCTCGAATATGAACAGTGAAGTTTCACATGCACTTTTTAATTACCTTTTCACGAGTTGATGACTGCAATTCTGATAAAGGCATTGAAGTTATGATGCCTCCGTACAATCAAAGGGTTGTTAATTATGTACAAATATCCGTTCTTTTTTCCTAGTCTGGTTTTGCGTTTTAGCTATATTTTCTCTTGGATGCTTTCTCCTTGCTTTTATGTTTCCCAGCTGGAGGTATGCATGTCGATTTGCTGCTTCACACATTTCGAAGTTTAATCCTTGCCTCGCATTGGAGGTAACTTTGTTATGCTGTAAACAATTCGATGGAATGTGTGTTGGAAGGTCACATAACTATGGTTCTCATCCTGGAACTTTACAGCATAGTCAACTCATCGATGCAATTGTGAAATAGACACTCTGTATTGATATGCTTATGTTAAAGTTTATTTTCCAAGAAAGGTGTGCTTCTTAGTGGGATTTGCAAATGTTATGGAGAAGTTATACAATGAAGAAAGACGGATTTCACTTGGGTAGTGGCATCAACAGTTCACACAGCAAACTTCCATCTGTGACAAGAGAGAGAGGAGCTACTTAGCTTCTCTGATGCATCATAAAGCATCTTATAGTCAAAGGTTAATATTTCAGTATTCCTGGTGCAAAGGACATATGATAAGTCTCGCTAGGGTCAAAAATCATGTAAATGGACTCTTGTGTGATCTCCATTATCGCCTACATCTTTTAGAAATGGTTATGCATATGTGATTATCTGTAATAGAAGCCCATTCATTCACCTCAAGTTGTACTAGAGGACTCTGAGGTTTTAAGTTTGACAAGAACTGTGAAGGGAGACATCTCAAACAACCAGCTTTTTGCCGGTTTCTAGTGTTGCTGAGGTTTTAGAGTTTGAGAAACTTACAGAAATGTTTCTGTGCAGGGAGCTGTGGCTAATTAAGCATTTGTACAAATGAAGACCGAATTAAGGAAAATGAAGATGACATTTAATGTCGCCTCAATTCCCTTTCACAATCTTGGGGCAGCAAACTGTGCATTTATCTGTCGAGAGACAGAAACTTGAAGATCAGGGAGGGAAGTCGTTGCCTAATGATGAAATTGTCAAATCTGTTGAACTCGATGTTAAGTTTCAGTTGAATGTTTCGCATTTTTTTCCAGAGCAGGGTAGGGGTATTCATTGTGAAATTTGTAGCATCATATATAATGTTTTTTGGGGGGGGGGGGTAAAAGGGCTATTTAAGCAAACCTGATTGTTTATTAATCTTTTTTGTGGGGCCACAGAATGAATATTGCACTTCATCTGGATGTGTGTTCTCTTCATTGACATGCAATAGAACTTGCTTATCAGTACACAAATATTGCTTTGCGAGGAAACACTCGAAGAGCTTGTCTGGACAGGGTGAAAAATTGTGTGTGCTTAAAGAAGTGTTCACAGTAGTGCCTGCCAAAATCAGTTCATGGACTTCTTGATGTGAAAATGGTGCTCAAGGTAGTTTTCCTCATGAGTATGATAGGCACTCACAGCACATGAAACAGGAATTGTTGGAATTCATGAAATGGGCGGTGATGTCAATTGAGTCTCACCAAAATTATCTACAATAGTTTTCACATGGTTTTGAGTACTATTGCTTTCTTTCTAACGATCGTGATACTTCAGAGCTCAAGGGCATTCAATACTTAAAGAATTAACTAATCTTTTGTGTCCATAAGTGGAAATTGACTGAAATAAGTAATGTTGATGAAAGGATCAAGATAATTAAAGATAGGCTATCTAGTGAAAGAGTTCTCTTCCTTTTCTATGATGTTTACAAGAAGAAACAATTGAATGTGCTTGGGGGAAATATCTATGATATTCAGGCATTATTGAATTCTTTGACACTAAGTATCAAGTGCTGATGGATCTCGAGATTCTGAGTGCTTCACATTGTTTATAATCGAAGATAATATCTTCCATTGGTCACTTGACATCTCTATCGAGGCTATCATTCAGAACCACCACAATTACACAACTTCCCCTGTCGATTGGAGCTCTTACAAACCTTGAATACTCGTCTTTGAAAGAATGTAGATGTATACAAAGGGTTCCAGACTAGAGTGGCAATCTACAATGGCTACTTGAGTTCGATATCTCCTACACCTACATTAAAGAGCCACCTTCTCGATGGGAAACATGAAAAGTTTGAACGTTGTGAGGACGTATAATTGTTCCATTGAAAAGGTACCTAGTGCCTTATGGTTGCTATAAAAGCTTGAAGAAATAGATGCGGCAAGGTGAAAGCTTGCAACCGGAAACTATAAATGACATTTGCAAATATTCTTCTTTGAGAATCTTGAAATTGACATTGATTTAAACATGACGATACCAAGACTTTCTCATCTGCTTACACATTGATTCATCGATGATGACACATTTCAGATTTCTTAAACCTGACTAGTTTAAATGATTTGTATTTGGCCATTTGACAAGATGTTTACCCGTTGGCAATTGTCCACTTGTGGAAAATCCTATGCCATGGTGCATCGTGAGACTAAATAAAGTGGAGTCTTTGACCTTGTCGCTTCTTTGTTGTAACCACCGATCAATGAGATATTGGTCAGCTTTCTCTACTCAAAAGACTAGAACTTTGGTGTCCTAATTGGCTGCGCCTCCAAAGGCTTCCCTCAAGTTTGTCTTATTTATCTGTTGAATCTTGCTGGTGGAGGAGAATAGCGATGGATCTCTCAAACATGAATAGACTATCAGAATTAAGAATGGTAAAATCTGCAATAACAAAGATTCAAGCCATTGACTGTTTGAAAAATCTATGAATTCCGAAACTCATCGATCTTGAAAAGGGAGATTTTCTTTAATCCGACTCATTTGAAGAAGTTGAAGTCACTTGAACAAGATTATTGGAGTAATGTGGATTTTGCTCGTTGCAAACTACCAGAATCTTTGGAAGAATTCTTGATAGGAGGCCCTGCCATACCCAATCTAATTTGATCGGGTCTAAATGCTTTGCAGAGAGGGGATAACATGGGTGAGGCCTGACTGTTTCAACTTGAAGAGGTTCAAATGATGCAATGTCTAGCATTGGTTAGGAGATTCGTCCACTTCTCGAAAAAATTAGAAGACATGCTCTACAAAGGAGTACATTTTCCAATAAGAAGTGCATGCAGTTCTTGAAAGGTCAAACATTTACAACCAGATATGTTGTCAGGAAAGCTCTGAAACATAAACAAATTGCTTATTGGCCTAGGTCCTTTTAGCAGACTTAATTATTGTTTTCCTCGAATTCATTATTGTTTTCCTGGAATTGTGTTCTTTATACTAAATTAGAATCACAATTTGGCAAATTGACTTGAAACCTGCACCCTTGTATAGTTAATTACTGGGCATTTCGCAACCACTTTCTATTTTGAAGATGGATGGCTGCAAAATGCTCATGAAATGGACCATGGTTTCTTTTGATCTATTTCATGAGTTAGATTCGGTTAAGACATATTCCCTTTCGACGATTTTGGTTGGTGAATAAAATTTCTGGTATAAGACTAAGTCAAATTGATATGTTAGTTTACTATAGTCAAGTGCATTAATCTTGTCAATTTACACATTGGCCTTTTATGTGAGATCCTCGGAACTTGCTCGGTTGTACACTTTGAAGCTGATATCCATGCCCTGTAAATATTAACTTCACTACACCTTAAACAATGAAGGATATATCCAAAGTGTAGGTTTTCATCAGAGACAGAAGCTCTGTCATTCACCTTTTCGTTATCCTTGAAATGGAGCTTTAGGTTTCAACATTGATAAGGAGAACCACTGCCCAACAAAAGTCCCACATGACAACCTAAGCTTCTCTCTCTCGGTAACAAGTAAGAGAAATTTACAGGGTCTTTCTATGCGGGTAAGCTTTGGTTAACTCAATTAATGCATAGAATTGACAACTAGCTCACCAAGTAAAGGAAAATAAACATGAGACGACAATACATTTTTCCCAATGCTTTGGTGTTTGTACTCTGGCTTTTATCGCAACATTCAAACTGTAAATTATCATAAGGTATCAAGGACTTCGCTGGTCTCTTGCACAATGTGCTTTGAATGGTCATAATTAGCGATATATCCTTTGAAATGATGAAGGAAATTTAGTTCTTCAGCTTTCCACTAATGTTAGTTCCTGTATATCAAGAGAAAAAAAGGTAAAAAGCTTACAACTCTCGTTCCAAAGGCTGATCAGTGTAACATGTCAAAGCCAAGATGACATAAATTGTCTACTCCTAAAAGTTAAGATTTAGCAAAGGTTGCCAGTGGAAATGATGCAAGAGAAGGTCATCATCTGCTTCCAAGATGGCTTGATGTAATAATTAATCAGCATAACTCCCTGCCAGACAACAGTTGAAGTACTTGCGCCAAGAAGTCTTTAGTGACAATGTGCCTATAGTAGAAGGTGAGGTCACAGATGGAGAAGTGGTCTCCCAAAGCACTCTTTGCTTCACCTTATAATACTGGTTAAGTCTGGTAAACAAAGCCACGGGCCCAAGATAAGATTGAGAGGTCAACTAGGGAACGCATTCATTCAATAGAAATCACAGAGTTGTATTTACAAGAATGACACATTCAACTTCGTGCTATTTACATTCAGAGTGAATTTGAGTAGAGCTCTTATGTGTCTTGTGATGGATGTGGCCAACAGATTGATGGAATCCATTTCATAACTGTTATCACAGAGGTCCCTGATAATCTTTGAGAAACCAGGTGCTGACCTGGGAGCATTTAGGGGTGAGCGGGTCCAGGGTGGGTAGGGTCTAGACCTGGACCCTGTTCCCTACCCTGTTATAACCGGTTCTCCTTTTTTGGACCCTGTTCCCTACCCTGTTTTCATTGGACCCTGTTCCCGGCCCACCCTGTTTTTCCGGTCCGGGAACAGGGTTGACCCTGTTTATATTGGAACCTGTTTTGCATAAAAATTAACCTTAGAAAAGCAAGTCTAGATGAGTTATCTTGCTGCTTGGCCAATTCTTTCTGCAATCCCCAGCAAAAATATCAAGATCAAAATTAGTCAGGTGCGTTAAATAACCCCTACCATTGACTTGCTTCAGTTAATCAGAATCAAACTAACCTTGAAGACTGTTTCTTCCTTCCACATCTCAACCCCTTTGCAGAACGACCTTGACGAGGTTCCTAATCATTCAAATGGTCAAGAAAAATGTTGACAGTCTTTTGGTCAATAACTAAATTGTTCTACTTACAGGAGGAGCTAAAGAAATCAGAGTGGAAAGCAGAACGAGAAAGAATTGAACATAATTTCCCAGTGACAAACCTAAAAAGAGTATGATGATTAAAACGGTGATGAGCCAGTAAGGGAAGACCACATTGAGCGCTACATCGACAGTGATGCCGAGCATTAGCATGGGCTGGAACAGAAGGGCCAGATCATAGTCTATGATGGGAACTTCCCTCATCGGATGGGGTACTCTCAAGTTGTACCAGACAGAGGCCGTGGATGCCCCCATTATCATACCTGCACAAATACCAAAACTTTCAATTAACAAAAGTCCTTGCTGAGAGGTTGGCATAATTCTTCCCAGCTCCTTTAGCTAGAGAAGCAAGGAAAGGCCAAAAAAAAAAGAGGAAACAACTCATAAACAAACCTCAAATCAACAAAAAAAACACTGGACTTGAAACAATGAACACAGAGAAAAAAGTTTCCACTTTTCGAGCGTAATTATCAATCTAAGCTCGTTAAAAAATGATTTCCTTCCTTTTGGTTACTTCTGTGTGCTCTTCAACGCGTGTGGCAAGGTAAAAAGGAAAGTGTTCACCACCATCACGTCACATCTCATTCCAACTCTAGTATAATCTCACTGCAACCTATGGTAGGCACCGAATCCTGTACAAATGACCACTTGCAACGGCACTAAAAGAAGGAAACAGAAAAGTGATTGAGAAGGAGATTATGATATTCTGAGGAATTTTGTCCGACTCACACTTGGAGATGGCAGCAGCAGACTTGGTGTCGAACCCGACGACCAGGGTGAGCATGGGCACGAAAATGCCGCCGCCCCCGACGCCACCCACCGTCCCGCACGCTGACCCCAGAAAACCGATCACCGTGGCCACCACCACCCGCCACCCAAACTCCAAATCCTGCTCCACCCCATCACCCAGAAAACCAAACGAAAACCACCTTTATGAGTCGAAATCCATGTTGGCAAAAAGCTACGAAAACAGAGCCCGATGCGCACCCGCGACGGGTGTGGCGCGGCGGGGGGCTCTGGGGAAGGCAAGATGAGAGGCTGGAGCGAGGAGGAGGAGGCGAGGAAGGGGTCGAGCAGGTGGAGGTTGTCGGGGGTGACGACGACGGTGACGGTGACGGTGACGGCGGGGGCGGCGGGGCGGCGGAGGCGGCGGGGCGGGGGAGGAGGAGGAGCTTGGCGGCGGTGGTGCGAGCGCGAGGGGAACCGGGAGAGGAGCTCAGGGAAGTCTGGTTCTCTGCTCCGGATCGGACGCGGCGCATTTAGGAGACGCGGCTCCGCTGTACTGCGCGGCCAACAAGTGCATGGACGGCCTCCTCTGCATTTTCATCACCAGTCAAGCCGAAAACCACTACGAAAGCAGTACGAGACGACGGAATCGAAACAGCAGTAAGGGAACAGGACCGGAATGTACATGATCCACACGCGCTTATCCAACGTAAACGACTTAAGCAGAGCTACGTCCGGACAGACGCACTCAGAGAGAGACCGAACCGAAACGCAGCTAATCGGAGCAGAACAGCGAGAGCAAAGCAAAGCGACGCACGATCACCACACGCGAATGCTCCACTGAGAGAGGAACGCCCAATCCTAAACTCGAGCTGGTCGAGGAAGACGCGAGACGCGAGATTGGAGGAAACAAAAGAAGCAAGCACGCGCGTACCTGGCTGAGGAAGAGGCGAGAAGCGAGCGGGGACGATCCGCGGAGGCATCGGAGAGCGGAGAGGAGAGAAGCAGGGGAGCGGCCGGCGGAGGAGGAGAGGGAGAGGCGGGCGCGGGAGGCGGAGGGGAGGAGGCGTGAGTCTGCGTCTGCGCCTCTGCGGGTAAAGATAGAAATAAAATTAGGGTTTTGCTCGGGGTAAAAACCGGTTCTCCAACCGGTTCCCAAACCGGTCCGGTCGAACCGGTTCCCGGGTGGGTAATTCCTCGGAACCGGTTCCCGGACCGGTTTAAACAGGGTCTGAGTTTTGGGAACCGGTTCCCGGCCCGGTTTTAACCGGAACCGGTTCCCGACCCTGTTTTCCGGGTGGGCCGGACCGGGAACCGGGTAAACCCGGTCCGGTTGCACACCCCTAGGAGCATTTTAACTGAAGTTGCTCTTGGCATCAGAATCTGAAGGCAGCCTCAATGTAGACGCAGAAGGATTCCTAGAAAGCAAAAGATTTCCTTTGACATCTTCACCTCCGTATTCCTTCAATCGTGCGTCCATTACGATTTTGCATGATCCCCATGTCTCAGCCATTAATCCCACGCCATAGTAGACTAAATGGTCCGCGATGCTGTTACCAGTTACTGATCTGCACAGATGCACCCTCATCAGTCATCCACGTATATTCCTGGCAACAAAGCACTGACATTCTCTAGAACAAGCTGGTTTGTCACGACTCATTGAGTCTAGCATGACAAATCCACAAACTAATTGCTTGAACAAGTAGCCATGACTGAAACTACCTCATTACCTGCTACATGATGGGTCTTCTCCAGAGCTATCACAAACTTTCTCGACCTGATAAACCAGACTACCAAATCCTATATTATACAGCCATACCTACAACAAAGGGAACATTCCAAATACATGTGAACATTGACATAGAAAAGATTATGAGTAGTCACCAGAATAGCAGGTGGAATCAAATCATTTTTGCATTATCTCACATCAATATGTTTATCCGTGGCTTTCTTTGAGCTAGTCACCAATAATCATAAGCATTAGCAGACACACAATAATTAAAATGTGTATAATTGCACAAAGCTTAAGACTAGGTTATCAGCCATCAGGAAAGAGAGAGAGAGAGAGAGAGTATATAGCAAACATTATTATGCGTCTTAAACTTTGGAATCAGTATGAAAAAACTCAAGAAGGCTCTTGCAGGAATGAGAGTTACTTGAATATTTCTCAAAAGTCATGAGCACTACAAACTACCCTGCTTGGCTAAGAAGATGAAAAACAAAACAATTATATTTTATACGCTGAAAAAAGAGAGTACATACATTGTCGGAATAAATGAGACTTGGTTAGATAGGTTGGAAGAAATGCAAAGCAAACATCAAAGTCAATCAGCAACAATTCCCCATAACATAGATGATATTCCATCAAGATCAAAGCCTCACCTCTCTAGGGAAGTGATGGTAAGTCTTCTGTGGGAACTGAGAATAGTAAGGAGGCAAATGAGGCACAATATCATGTCCATTAGTAATACGTATGGTATTTGGCACACGGTCACTGTAGTAAGATGCAAAAACTGCATTGCCAATACGAGGTTGTCCAAATGTTAAAACCTGAACATTCCGTGCTTCATGATTGACCTGGAAATCAAACAGCCCCAGTTATATAAGTAGCAGACGAATAACAGCTTCAGCACACATAATTAGACAGCCAAATAACTTGAATGTTAATACATCAATGGCCCTGTCAGGATGGGCGAAAAAAAAACATTGTGCATCGAAAATCATATATCACATTTCACATACGATGGTGAACAAAAGAGTAGCCCTTTCTCTCCATGAAGATTGAAGGTCTAGCGTTACTCTGCAAAGTTTTCATCCACAATTTTCCCAACACCAAACCCCACACCCACAATAAAATTAACCCTATCCTCAGCTTCAAGAAAAGATGTTAACAATATGGAATAGTGGGATTGGGGGTGAATTCACAATCGAGGCACATTTACATGCTGCCACAAGAAGCAATTGGATGGTGGCGTGAGTCACATCCTGGTAATGGCATAAACAAAAAATTCCAGGTTCATGGTGAAAATGCCCCCTTGAACTCCAAAACTTATGTCATGAATAGCAAAGGAGAAACTAAATCAAAATAAGGGCCACCACGCGTGGGCATGATGTCACAATCAGATAAGAACAATTTTCAGCAAGAAACCAGAAAACAAAAGTAAAATTTTAAAATCATGTGTTAGGACAAGATGTCGTGCTTGCTACTTGTACTTCGAGAAAAGGTATAGTCTAAAGTGTATGCAACCTATGATCCTATCATAGGCCACATGAATGTTTGACTCTCGAAAAATAACTGCTCCTCATGGAGAGAGCACAATGGGACATGACTTTGCAGTGGGTAACATTTCTGGTACCAGTTCCACAACAGGTGCCTAGAAAAGTACACTGGACCACTATTTAACAAAGCTGAGACAAAAAGCATAATTGAGACATCGTAGAATTGGCTCCAACCTACAACATATCTACCCAGTAGTCTGACTGAAGTGGAGCTGCTTCATTTGATTAGGGAGAGACAGACAGCAACAGCACACAAAACACAAACTTGGGATCGATATATAATCTGTCTTAAAATGCATTAGCACTTTAAGATTACAATACATAAAATTTGAGCTTCAAGTGCCTAAAAAAGTTATACGTCTGGACCATAAACATATCAACAATCCCATAAAGTTTCCAGCAAGTGAACTTTGTAATGAATAGTTAGATGTCTTTACCCACTACATTTAAGTATTCAACCAACTCGAAGCTCCAAAGCTTAACATGTGCGACTCAATTCACATGACTAGATACACCGATAATCGGTGGTACGCGTAAAGACTGAGTGCACCCCATTCTGCTTGTGTTTTGTCTATGGGTTGATCTAACAAAAACATAAGCAAACAAGATGCTATGTATGACAAATTGTATATAAAATTATGATCCATAGAAAGTTCAAGATCCACGTAAAGAGTCTAGACACTTCAAGGTAGAGTTGGCAAGAGTTCCAGATAACTCCTAAAAGACCAAAACTGAAGAGTTGAAAGAACCCAATAGAAAATAAACAAATAAAATTCACAAGTCCCAGGCATAACAGTTTTTCAATTTATCTTACCACAAGATCGAGTCCGCAAAAAGATGCCATAGCCCCTCCCATAGAATGTCCTGTCGCCATGACGTTGATGTCTCCATATAAATCCTTGGCTCTTGTAACAGCATCCAAAATACCAGGTCGAATTGTCGTATTGTGATAAGCAAAATAAAATCCATGATGAACCTAAGCAACAATCAATAGATTAAGAATGTAACTCAATCCAAATCAGAAGAATCCACAGGTTGCAAGAGGCTTATCATCTCTAGAACTCACCATGGCACCGGGCATGCCAGGGTAATTTATGTCAAGCTGTTTCCAATAGAGATCTTCAACCCAATTTTGTATGCTGTAGACATAAATAGAAGCAACCATTAACTAAAAAGCTCAAATGATAAAGAGATGTGACAGAATTTTTCACAGAACAAAATTAGCGAAGTATGTGATCTCCTCGTGACTCCATCTGAAATTACAAGAAAGTAACTTCCTTGTCTTGGTGGAAATGATTCACCCTTTTTCTGTTCGTATGGATGGCAGTCCCATGTGCCTTGTGTACACATTCACTGAGGGTGCTCTTCTTAGCTTAAATTTTGATCAAATCCTTTGCATGTCAAGTGTAAGGGGAGGAATTGCAAATGTTAACATGCATACCTATGTTCTTGGGTACCTCTGAAAGCTATAACCATAGCATTAAGGTCCTTGGCCACCCCAACATATGCCTATATATATATATATATATATATAATAGTTTAGAAATAGAGACAAGCAATTAGATGCAATTCAAACATATAGGCATCACAAGTGTCCAATTGATAGGCCACTGTAAAACGATTTATATACCTGTAAGCAGTGCTGAACATCAACTATCAGTTCTATGACTTCGAATCCCTGCTTTCATATCAAAAAGCCATTAATAACCAGTTCAGAAGCTCATAAGACGAGGCAGCATATGCCCACAAAATCTCATCTTAAAAAATTGGGTATTTAGTACTAACGATCCATTCTTAACGCAACCTTAAATCTCATCTTAAAAAATTGGGTATTTAGTACTAACGATCCATTCTTAACGCAACCTTAGCAACAATGCTACATTAAAAAGTAGTTAAATTACCTTGGTCTTTCCATCACATCTAGGACATGTCCAACTAAAAAGTTCTGTCAAATCTGACATGTAAACCTGCAATAAAAAGCTTTGCATTAATTTACAATCGTATTGTATTGAAATGGTGAAACCTGATGCGTAATGAGAAGCTCTAGGCAAATGCAAAATTTCTTTTAAAGAACACTTACAGCTGATGCATACTCCACCAATATTGTGGCAAGAGTGTGATTGTAAACAGCTTTATGAGCCTTCGACCTCACTTTAAGTTCTGCAATTACCGGTAGATAAAATTCAGATTGAAATGCGGTCACACTCATTCAATCACTAGCAATGAATCAAGTTTCTTATGACTCTAACAAGCAATTATGACAAATCAAGTGAGGGGAACACTTAAAGGAAACATCAACTCAAAACAACATTTGGAATGTTTTTGCAGTCCTTCCTCGTGAACTGAAAGAAGTATTTACAAAATCCAATGTGATCAAGGGGGAATACGTAAACAACATAACGCACTGCTTTCCCACAAAGCTGCTCCACGAAAACCTACAGGCTACAGTCCATAACTCAACTGAACAAAAGCTGAATAGCGAATGTTCGATCACTCTTAAGATGCTCAACATATGTCTTTAGAAACAGCAGAGTGAGATTTGCATTTGAACAATAAGGAAATTCGATCAATCTGACCCTATTCCAGGCGTAGCATTGATCCAAACTCGGTAATCTAAGGGCTTAACAGAACCAACCAAATACAACTCAACGCTCGTCCTTCGTATGCTTTGAAAACACCCAATTGTACACCAGAGGGATCATATAGCTATAGTTTTGCCCCATTCAATCAGGTACTCCAGCTCCACGACACAGTCAACGATTTCCCCCAACCCTCAAATGCCTAATCCCCTAAATTCACAATACGAATCTCACTGTCCACGCTCAAAAACCGACGTACTCGATCCTAGCGCCTTTCTATTCGCGCCTTTTCACAATCAAAACTCCCCATCGGAGAACGCGAACTGCAATTACCTCTCGCCCCACATGCGGCAACCAAGCACGTCAGAACAACCATCGCCCTCAACCACGACCCGCTCCGCTCCATATCCTGCAACAGAAAACGGATCCGACGGTGTCGTCGAGAAACGGTCAAAAAAAAAAAAAACTCCAATCTCCACACCTTTCATGTACGCAATCAATCACGCGCGATCAAAACGAGATAAGGAAAGAGAGAGAGAGAGATCGCGAGATTCTCGTCCGCGTCGCTCGAATTCGAAACTCGATTCTGGACTTTTATTATGGCGATTGAGAGCCGCAGCGACTTGTTGGGGGCGAAGGGAAGCGGAGGACGACGACGAAGTTACGCATCTTTCCTGATTTGCCCTCGGGATCTTCTTCTGGTGGCCGGCATCTTCGGTGTCCGCGTTCGGTGATTCGTCGCTCGCGCGAGGGCAAGGAAGGAAGTTCGTCTGAAATCGGGGGGCGTTGAGAATGACCGCGCGGCGGATTTCTTCTGCTTTCGGACAAATTTGGGCTTTCCATTTCCATCTTTCTCTCTTTTGGAGCTTCCGTATGATTTCTCCACGTCAGCTCTTTGACTCGCGGCTTGGTTCAAACTAGAATATTCCCAAAAAAATACACTGAAATTAATGTTAATATTCGTGGAGGTATTATGAAAACGCAAGTACCACTTCGGACGATTATTTTCGAATTTAAGCCCGAATCGATCTAATGACTCGAATCATTTAAATTTCAAAAGAATGTAATTAAACTTGAGTAATTAGAGAGCAGATCTTGACCATGAATCTGGAATCCATTTTTCTTTATTTAAAAGAGAGTTGGAGAGGGTGACTTGCCGTGAGTATTGATTTTTGATATTCTCACTATTTTTAAGTTGATTTTTTTTCCATAATAATGCGACTTCCATTGCTAATCGAAATATGGATAACAAGAGTTTCCAAAATCAAGACATAAAATCAACTAAGCGGAATGGGAAAGTTTGAAAGTCCATCGAGGTGGAAGGGAACTTATTCCATGGGTATTTGCAACCCAATTCGCAGCCTGGTTGGTTTCTCTGGCCTCGTACATGACGTCAACATTTGGTAGTTAGCCCGAGAGAGATCCACGATCGTTAATAATGGACCAAACAACCCAGGGAGCTTCCATCCAACCCGCCAACCATTCCACTATTGATAGATTGTCCAAGGAAAGTTTAATGCTTTGCACATTTGCACTTCTCGAATCCGCTTGTGCAGCTTGTGTCTCTTTCAGCCGCGACGAAACCTCCCTTTTGCTAGGGTTTCGACGACAAGGGCGGAATGAGCATGGGTTTCCTTGATGAAGCCATCCGTGATGAGGCGTTGTTCCTCCAAATTCCCGCAGTCGAGCCGACCAAGGATGAGCGGCTCCACGAGCTATCCACGTTAATTTTGAGGGCATTCTTCAGCGAGGGAGTCCACTGCATTAGTCATAGGTTCTTTTTTTGTTCAGCCCTTTCTCGGATTCCACTTTGCTTAAAGGCTATTCGTTGAAATTGCTCCATCTATGTGCGAGGCAAGGTTGGGTCACCAAGCTTGGAATACCCAATTGTTGCGCACTCTCTAGAGTCCGTATCACCCGCTTCGCATAAATACTCATATTGAGTCAGATGTGGCAGTTTATATTTTTTAACATAAATATACTTCTAGAATTTTGAGTTTAGTTGCTTTGTCTAAAATACATGATCTATTTATAATGTGTATATGTTAAGAATTGATCACTAAATTAAAAATTAGAGCATTGTCATCTCATAATTGATCAATTGTATACAAGAGTGGAATGAACATAGGGAAATTAAGACTTTACATGTAAAGGAATATGATATGAGTTTGTACCCTTGGACAAAATGTCACAAATGTTCATTTTAAGAATGCAAATAATATGAATTTTCTTTTTTTATTTCGTGTTTAGGTCACGTTGATAATATAAATAAGAATATCAATGTGTGGTGCGCAGTATATTCAGTAGCTCTCGCAAATTTATATTGATAGTGGAATATTATAAAACCGTAGCAAAATTAGTGCACAAAACAAGTGGAAGTTAAGAAAAAAGTGAGATTCAAGAAAAATTACTGTGGAGAGTAAAATGATCAATTTAGTAGACACCAATCTTGAGGTCTTTTTCTTTAAACGTAGTACAAATATAATGAATTGCTTGTGTAACCTAGGTCAAACTTTATAAGCACAAAACCGATTCACATGTCACTCATTTTTTTAAGGAAGGAATCATAGCCCACCCCCAACCATGGTAATTCAACGATAAAAGGGTCACACAATCTTTCGTGGATTCATAATTTCAAATCATATCGAGAATGAATTTATGACTCGAATAATGTTTGAGACATTTAGGGCGCGTTTGGCTCACCATATTTTACGTTCCTCAGAACAAAAATTTCTTTTTTTGTTCCCTAACAAAAAGCGAAAATGTAAACGCGTTTGTGTGCGTTTTTGTTCATTTTTTGTTCTTTTGTTCGTGAACAAAAAGAAAACAAACAAAAGAAAAAAAAAAAAAAAACTTGTTTTTTGTTTCTTAACAAAATCTAAATACTTATCTTTTTTATTTTTTTCTTTTATTCTTCTTTTTTCTTTCTTTCTTCTTTGGCCGGCCGCCAACCGATCGACGAGGCCGGCGCGGCCTCGCCCGGCCACGGCGAGGCCGAGCTCCGGCCGTGGTGGGCGGGCGAGGCTCGGCCTCGCCGTCGTTGGCGAGCTCGGCCTCTACGCCGGATTTGGGCGAGCTCGAGCTCACCCAACCGGGCGTGAGGCCGGGCGAGCTCGATCTCGCCCAGATCCGGCGAGGCCGAGCCTTGCCCGGCCACGCCGGCTCGGCCTCGCCGGGCCGGCGAGCCTCGCCATGGTTGGGCGAGGCCGCCGCCTCGTCGCCGGCCGCCGGCCATGGCGAGGCGGCGACCGGCCAAAGAAGAAAAAAAAAAAAAAAATAAGAAAGAAAATAGAAAAATAAAATAAAAATATTAAAAAATTAAAAGAAATAAAAAATTATATAAATTTACCAAACGCGTTTCTATTCTTTTTATATTTCGGAATAGATTTACCAAACGCATTTTTTTGTTCAAAAATTGTTCCCAACAAACACTTTTTTCTATTTTTGTTCCTTAAACAATTTTTAAACAAAACGTTACCAAACGCGCCCTTATAATCTCTTTCAAAACTCTAAACACATCGATACTGTTTACAACGAATGCCTTATACACATACAAATAGGCCGACAATGCATGTCTTAAACCAAACGTATTGTAATAAGTGCAGAACTCTTATGATAATATCAAAAATGAGTAATCGTAGTGTAGTGATCATATCTTCCTTTTTTTTTTTTTGTGACCCGTCACGGTGGCGAGGCAAGGCCGGATCACCCCGCTGATCCTCACGCCGCGGGTCCATCCCGCGCGCCGGCCAGAGCCAGCTTTAATTCCCGCGGCGGGAAACGAAATTACATTTCCCCCCACTCTGACTGGCGGGAAATTTTCGCACCCAGTCGCAGATAACGAAACCGAATAATAAAAAATAAAAAAAAGCCGGAATAAAAGAGCCCAACCTAATTAAATATCATAATAAAAGCGAAGGGACTATTTAATACAAAATTACGAAAAAGCGCAAACCCTCCTCCCCCTTCTCGCTTCCTCCATTTTCGGACACCGACTCCGATCGAACGACCCGCTCCTCCGCCTCCGCCCCCCTTTTAATTCCGATCGTCGCTTCGGATTTCGATTCGGCCTCTCTCTCTAGTACGAGCAGCGACGACCTCGATCGATCCGCCGATCTCCGCCGTGAGCAGGTCTTCGGCACCGATCGCCATGGCGAGGCCCTCGAAGCAGCAGGCGTCGTCCGACGATGCCCTGTCGGACGGGTCCGAGGAGGAGGAGCAGCCGCAGCTCGACGAGCCCGTCAACGAGGAGGACGAGGAGGAGCTCGACGCCGTCGCCCGCTCCGCCCGCTCCGCCCGCTCCGCCCGCTCCGCTGACGACGACGACGCCGACGAGAATGGCGAGGCCGAGGAGGAGGACGACGACGATGAGGTTCGGTTGCTCGGCTGCTCCTGTTTGTTCTTTTACTGGATTAGTTGGGAATTTCGGCGCTGGATCTCTCGTTTGCTTGCTAGGGTTTGCGGGGGTCCGGCGCGGTTGTGGGTCTCTCTGGTGTTTTGCGCTAGGAGGTGGATGTGTGCTTCGTGTTTGAATGCGAGTTTTTCAAGAAGTTTTAGAATGAGCGTTGGATTTCGACCGAGGATGTTCGGTTAGACGCTCGAGACAAGTTTCTACTGGTCTCTCGTGATTCTTTTACTGCATTCGTTTCTGCAGATTGGCGCTTGCTGTATTGATCCTCCGCTTTGCTATTGAATGCGCAGAATGAAAAGTATATACGTGTACTGCAAGGTTAAATTAGCACAAGAGTTGAAGCATTTTCGAGGTGAACTTGTTTCTTGCTCTTCGTTTGGGGTTTATTATTTTCTGGCATACTCTCGGTTGGATGAAGAAGAGCGGAAGTTGAGAGTGTCTCTCGCTCATAGTGAAGGCATGGTGTTCAACCTTCATGTTGTGCATGCCAAAAACTATGCCTTTGAGAGGGATTTCTGTTTATTTTATTTTCTTTCTTTCTTTTTTTCCTGGTTGGTTGGTTGATTTTGCATCTCCATGGCCAGAGTACTTGAGCAGAGCTGCAACTTTTCATGTTTCTAATATTCGAAGCTGACGACTTGGGTTTTCCCCTTTTATTTCAACATTTCCTTATGAAGTTGTGATCGAAAGCTTCATCAATCACCTCTCACCATATACAAAGTGGGAAACGATGGCGAACAGAGCTTGTCTATCTTGCTCTGCTTCTGTCTTTACATACACATGACTTCTTAAGTTGGCAAGTGCTTCCGTACGTCTGAAATGTTGTTAGATACTTGTAACTATGACTTAGTGAGTATCAGAAGTGTTGCCTCTACTTATTTATTTTTGCATTCTTTTTCCTCATTCATTGCACAGGAAGATAATGGTGAAACAGAAGTTAGCAAGATGAAAAGGCCAGGATCCGTGAAATGCAAAAGTTGAAGAAGCAGAAGATTCAGGAAATATTGGATCAGCAAAATGCTGCTATTGACGCCGATATGGTGCCTTTCCATTCTAAAAATGACTATTTCTTGCATTATTTTGAGTTCATGTATTGATTATGCCAGTAACATTTTCTTGTTTTTGAAATGATTTTTCAAGAATAATAAGGGAAAAGGGCAGTTGAAGTATCTTCTGCAGCAAACTGAGATTTTTGCTCGTTTTGCCAGAGGAAACCAGTCCGCTTCACAGAAAATTAAAGGAAGGTACCATTACCAATGACCATTCTCTCTGTATTTTGTGCATTGCAGATATGATCTCTTGTACATATGTTCCTTTTGACAACCTGCTGAACAATGTCTACATAGGTCCTAACTTTCTTCATACTTCATAGTTGCTTAATTGGGACTGAAAGCTTTGTTTGATCCTTGACGGGCCTTTTGCTATATATTAATAATTGCCTAATGGTGGAATTCTTTAGAGGAAAGGTGCCTATGGTCCAGTGGTCTAACCCTTGCTACACTTCCAGTTACATTTGGTGTTGAGGTTCCATATTCAAAGGGAATTGGGATTTGGTATCATTTATGCAAATTAATGATGTTCAATTGTAACCTTATATTGATTATTCTGTCCCAGTGGACAAATGAACATCTGCTCATGCTTAAAAGTGAAGAAAACATGTTTGTGAAGTTCAAGTCATCATTTGCCAGACCATTTCTGTGTTCAGCATTCATGTTTGTTCAGTGACGTTTTTCTTTGCTTGATTTGTAGGGGTTGTCATGAATCTAAAATAATTGAAGAGGAAGAGGATGAAGAATGTCTTAAGGAGGAAGAAGATGGCTTGTCTGGTACGGGAAATGCGCGGCTGCTGACACAACCCTCTTGTAATCTCTCTCTCTCTCTCTCTCTCTCTCTCTCTGGTTTGATTGAAAGAAGGATAGTCTTTGCTGCTCATATCTCTGCTTTACCCCTGCTTTGGCTTGGAGAAGCTGTAATGTTTGCTGCAATTTCAGAATGCTAAATAATGAGGGATTGTAAATGGTCTCTTTGTTGACATGATTCCTTATCACTAACAATTATAATACTCCAAGTACTTACTTTGGTGTTGACTAAGTAGAGATTTTTGACATCCCTTCCTGGCCCTTGTCTAGGTGGGAACCTCTTGCACTGGGGACACCCTTTATTGTATTGTCGTCTGGCTCCAGAGAGATTCTGTTTTGCTCTGATTTATGCAATTATCTTGCCAACAGGATATCTCCAGCAAATATAAGTTAACTGCTTTCTTAAGTTCTATATGTATGCTTTTTTGCAGGTATACAAGGAAGATGCGGGATTACTAGCTTGCTGGATTGAATTGGCTCATAAGATTGTATGAGAATGGCATTAACGGAATACTTGCAGATGAAATGGTAGGTCATGGGCTGCAGCATTTAGACGTGTGCAGTATGAAAGCTGGAAAGGCTAGAAGATGCAGATCTCAGAGAAAATTTGCTAATAGAAATTCCAATGATATCTTAGAGATATTCATCTTGTAAGATCTTGAAATTGACATGTGCTGAGATAACCAATTATCGAGGCTCCTAGAAAGTCTTATATGCCTACAATACTCATACCGAGTTGATGATGGCATTTCTGGTCTCTCCAACTTGAAAAGCTTGAGAGATTCGTCCTGGGCTAGCCAATAACTCTCTTCCCCCAGTTGACTAGGAACTTGAAAAGATTGTGGAAGATTCTATCCCCGGTGGATTGGTAGGTTAAAGAGACTGGAGTCTTTAAAGTTGTCCTCTTCGATAATGACCACCTTATCGCAAGATATTCCGCAACTTTCTCATCTCTAGAGAGTTGAACTCTGTCGGGAATGTCTGTAGTGCCTCCCGAGGCTTCCCTCGAGTTTACCGTCCATATGTATTAGACATTTCCTATCAGTAGGTACATTAATAGACCTATCAACCTTGAAGAAACTGTAAGAACTAATTGAGTATTGTGCAGTTACAGAGATTCAAAGCCTTGAAAGTCTGGAGAATCTTAAAACTTTGGAGCTGAACGAGCTCCACTGACTGGACAAATTGGCCGACTGAGTGGCTTGAAGAAACTAATGGCTTTTCATTTACATCATCGTAATGATCTGGTTGACCGGAATCACCGGACAATTTGTCCATCTTCTCCAGCAGAAAAGAATGGACACTTGCTCTGTTGAGTACTTTTTTATTTTGGATAAGAGGTGCTTCCCATTCTGATGTACATATGTGTAACAAAGAGGTTTATGTAAATCTTTTTAAGTTCACTTTGCATTTTGACTAGTGATAGTTCTGCAAGTACCCTTGTTCAGATTTTCTTTGTTTTAATTTGGTTTAGATGTTTTAATGGCTTTGAATTGCTAATTGACTTACCTCATGAGGTCAAGTCAAATTATATGAACTCCAAGTGCATTATTTTGTCAATTTACTATGTGATGATTATTTGAGGTACCTTATAAATTGCTACTTCGTTTTACTGAATTTGAAACTGGTCGATGCCCATACTTCGTGTAGGAGAACTTTAAAGTAGCTGTTACAATATGCATGAAAGCATCTTGGCACTTGTGGCATCACCTCTATGGTAATAACAAACACAAAATTGTGATATGAAGAAGAATAATAATCTACATAGGTAAACACATGTCCAATTTGGTTTTTAAGTAAGCAGATTTCTTAACTGCATTCACACAAGATGAAGAGAAGTGGTAATGATTCTTAAATAAATTAAAGAAATGTTCCCAATTCCAACTTGGCCTGGCATTATTTAATATTTACGTAAATATGAAATAATGATCCAATCATTAAATTTCAAATGAATAGAAGTGTGGCAAAACATTTTCCAAGTCTAAATATATAATATGGAATAATCTCGTGCCGTCTGCAAGTTTTTATCTTTTTGCCTCTTTTTTTATATCTTTTGTAATAGATAATCCACGAGCATTAACCGAGATAATGAAGAGCCACAACTTCAAAAACACTATTTGAAATAGAGAACTTTCATACTTGAGATTAGGAGTAAATATATATATGATAGTCATTAGAGAGGTTTCACAAAACTTTTGCCAGTCACTAAAGAGGCTTGGAATAAATGTGATTTTTATAATTTGATTGGTAGCTGGGGGAGTGTCTTGGATGAAGATCAAGCTCAATAATTCCATCGAGCTTCATGTTTTGGTGTCAATTCGGGCCCGGGCCCCCTTAGCCCATTAAACTGGATCAATCAGAGTTTGCCTTGATTAGGATTTGGTGTTTTTTTTGGGGGGGGGGGGGGCAACAAATTTGTTTGGAAGTTCCATGTCTACTTTTGTTGACTTTGACTTTGAATGAATCCGCCCATTCATTTGGGGGCAAAAGTGGATTCTCATCCCCAAAATTCTACACCACGTAGTAAGTGATTTTCTGCATTAGAGAAACGTAAATAATTGTCCACTAACAGGCTGGAGTGATGCTTCGAGGAAGCATCCTTATTAACTGATCTAGCAACAAAACTGGCCCACGACTCTTATTCAGCCAATCTTGTGGCTTCTGCAAAGTTAAATGACCTACCAAAGGTCATTCAAAATATCTTCATTTTTACTACCTTAAGATTATGTGGTAGAGGAACAAAGGCCTTGATAGTTAAGGCTTGCACCTATACGAAAAGTCTTTCTTTTCCTTCAAAAAGAGTAGGAGTTAGGCGGTGGGATCACCACTTGTTTTCTCTTTTTCCTGGAGTTTTTGAGCTATAATGGAGGAAGCTCAATTTTGATTCAAATGGAAGGAGTCTGAATTCAAAGAAATTTGCAACGAGACTTTTGGAGTTTTGTTTTACTAAAACAAATGTCTAAGGGAGTATAATCAAAGCTAAAATTATTAGAAAACAAATTCGATCTTCTGTTGATCTCAATTCAAGGATTTTGATACTTCCAAGGAATTTTTTTTTTGACTCGTGACATGATTAATAACTTTAATCTTAATTTATTTTGTCATGCTCGGATCTATGTCTAAAAAGATTTTGAGAACTTATTAATTCCGAAATGAGAATTATTTACACATTCTGATCTAGCAAGATTTTATTTTTCCTTCCAGGCTTCACCATCACGTGCCTCCTTGTTCTCCTTATCAAAAATCAATCAGTTCGTTTAATCAACATTTGTATCCCATCGAGATCTGAAGGTCTTGCTGGTGTTGGCGCATTCACATTGCTCATGCACTGGCCTGCAACTTTGAGGAGGTCAGCTCATCAAAGTTACCAGTAAAAGACTAGTCAAATTGATGTTATGTAACCACATTCAAGTGCAATATAGCGCTACTACATTCAAGTGCATTACTTTTGTCAATTTATGCATTGGTCATTTATGTGAGATCATTGGAACTTGCTTGCTTGTACTTTAAATTTGAACCTTATAACGATGCCTTGTGAAGCATAACTTTGTTATACGTCGAACAATGAAGGACATAGTCAAACGTGTAGGTTTTAATCCGTGACAAAAGCTCTTTCATTCACTTTTTGGTTACCTAGGAATGGAGCTTTAGATTTTGACATTGTTAAGGAGAATCGCTAAACAACAAAAGAGTCCTATATGTCTGCCTAAGCTCTTTCTCTTGGTAAGGCTCTTTCTCTTGGTAATAAGTAAAAAAAACTTATGGGATGTTTCTATAAAGGTAAGCTGGGGCTATGGCTATTAACTCGTAGATTTGAAGATAGTATATCTTTCCCAACGTTTTGGTGCTACACTCTGGCTTTTGCTGCAATGTACAAACTCCTGCTTATCGTACAATCTCAAGGGTTTAATTGTTCTCTTGCACGATGTGCTTTGAATTGTCGGAATTGGCAATTTATGCTTTGAAATGATAAAGGAATTTCATTTTTTCCGGTTTCCGCTAATGTTAACTTCGGCAATCAAAAATAGAAGGTAAAAACTTACAGCTCTCATTCCAAAGGCCGCTCAGATCATTCTTACATGTCTAAACCAAGATGATATAAATTATTTACCTCCTAAAAGTTGAAATTCAGCAAAGGTTGCCAATTGAAATGACGCAAACTTCAGACAAGATCATCATTTGTTTCCAAGATGGCTTGATTTAACTGTTAATTTGCATAATTTCCTACCAAGGAATAGTTGAAGTACTTGGTTGCGTGGATGTGCCAATGAGCTAGTAGTAGAAAGTAAGGTCACTGATTGAAAAGTATTCTCCCTATACAATCTTTATTTCACCTTATAAAACCGGTTAATCGCAATACCATGCAAGTCTTACAGTTCCATAGTTCACACACATCTGCCGATTATGTGCACTTCAACACTAGTTCAACCCCAAAAAAAGGGCCACGACGCATGGGCATGATGGCTCAGAACAATTTTCCGCCAGAAATTGGCAAACAAAAATGACATTTTAAATCATCCCAAGTGTTTGAACAACATGTTACAATTGCTACTAATACTTCAAGAAAAGGTTTAGTCTAAAGTTCATGCAACCTATGATCCTATCGTAAGCCATGTGAATGTCTGTATAATCTGAAGACAAAGTTTGACCCTCAAAAATCACAACTTGTCATGGAGAAGAGAATTAATGGGACATGACTTTGGGGTTAAAACCATTTCTGGTACCAGTTCCGCAACAGATGCCTAGAAAACTCAGGACCACTCTGTCCAATAAAGCTGAAACAAAAAGCATAATTTAGACATTTTAGAATTGGTTCTAGCCTATAACGTATTTGGCCCCGTAGTCCGATTGAAAAGGAGCCGCTTCTTTTGGTTAGAGAGAGACAGACAAAAACAGCGCGCAAAACACAAATTTAGGATCAACATATTCTAGTTTAAAATGCATTAGCACTTCCAGATTACATGACATAGAATTTGAGCTTCAAGTGCTTGCAAAATTTATATGTCGAACATATCAATAATCCCATTAAGCTTCCAGCAAGTAAACTTTGTAATGATTAGTTGGAAGTCTTTATCCCCTATATTTAGGTATTCCACTAACTTGAAGCCCCATGCCTTAACTTGTAAAACTCAATTCACACAACTAAATATATCAACCATAGGTGGTTCAGGTAAAGGGTTATTTGCAACCCATTCTGCTTGTGTTTTGTCTATTGGTTGATTTGCCAAAAAAGAAGAAAAAGAAAAAAAACAAGATGCTGACCAATTGTAAATATAAATATTAAGCCATAGAAGTTCAAGATATCCAGAGTCTAGACTCTTCAAGCCAGAGCTAGCATAAATTGCCAGGTAACTCTTAACAAACCAAAACTGAATAAATGGAAGAACACAATGGAGAAGAACCAACATCCGAACCATAACAATTTTTTAACCGTCTTACCACAAAATCAAGTCCCCAAAAGGATGCCATAGCCCCTCCCATAGAATGCCCTGTCACCATGACGTTGATGTCTCCATATAGATCCTTGGCTCTTTTAACAACATCCATAATACCAGCTTACATTGTCGTATTGTGATAAGCATAATAAATTCATGATGAACCTAAGCAAAGACAATAGAATAGGAATGTAACTCATTCCAAATCAG
Organism: Eucalyptus sideroxylon x Eucalyptus melliodora; assembly: GCA_016097485.1. Lineage (NCBI taxonomy): Eukaryota > Viridiplantae > Streptophyta > Magnoliopsida > Myrtales > Myrtaceae > Eucalyptus > Eucalyptus sideroxylon x Eucalyptus melliodora. Next base: position 49,939,985 of record CM027831.1, read on the forward strand.
AAGTATCCACAACTTGCAAAAGGCTTATCATCTCTAGAACTCCGCATGGCACCATACATGCTGGGGTAGTTTATGTCGAGCTGTTTCCAGCAGAGATCTTCAACCCAATGCTATATGCCATAGAAATGAATAGAAGTAATCACTAAATTAAAAGCTCAAACAACTTTTGCAAGAACAAAATTAGTGAAGTATGTGATCTCCTCATGATTCCATCTAAAATTACAAGCACATAACTTTCGTGTCTCAGTGGAAATGATTCATTGTTTTCCCTTCTTATGGATAGTAGACCCATGTGTTATGTGTACGTGTTCACCATAGGCTACTCTTCTTAGCTTAAATTTTCAGCAAATGCTTCGCATGTCAAATGTGAGAGGAAGAATTGCTAAAGTTAGCATGCACACCTTTGTTCTTGAGTACCTTTGAAAGCTATAACTGCAGCATTAAGGTCCAGACCTCTATGATATATGCCTACAAGTAATATATATTGATTAGAAATAGAGACAAACAATTAGATGCAATTCGAACATAGAGACAAACAATTAGATGCAATTCGAACATAGAGGCATCAGAAGTGTTGCCAATTGGTAGGCCACCACAGCACGAATTATATACCTGTAAGTAGGCTGGACGTCAACATGACTTCGAACCCCTGCTTTCAGATAAAAGGGCATTAATAACCACTTAGAAGCTAAAAAAACAAGGCAGCATATGCCCACAAAATCTCATCACAAGAATTGGCCATTTAGGACCATATTGGGGTCCTATTCGTTAAGTTTACGCAACCTTAGCAACAATGTCATATTAAAATGTAGTCAAATTACCTTGGTCTTTCCATATCAACAAGGACATGTCCAACTAAAAAGTTCTGTCGAATCTGACATGTAGACCTACAAAATAAAAAGCTTTGAAATGGTGAAATGTGAAGGGTAATAACAACAATAAGCTCTGGGTAAATGAGGACGTCTTTATAAAGTACACTTACAGCAGATGGATACTCCACCACCATCGTCGCAAGAGTGTGATTGTAAACAGCTTTATGAGCCTTGGAGCTCACTCTAAGTGCTCCATTTACCAGTTAAAAGAATTTCAGATTGAAAATGCAGTCATAAGCTCATTCAATCACAAGCAATGAAGCAAGTTTCTTATGTCTCTAGCAAGCTATTTCAACAAATCAGATGAGAGGAACACTTTGAGGAAACAACAACTCAAAACAATATTTCAATATATTCCTAACGTCCTTCTTCATGAACTTAAAGAGCTATAAATTTAATGCAATGTGATGAAAAGGGAATAAGTAAACAACATGAGGCTCCTCTTTTGCATAAAGCTACTCCATGGAAACCTACAAGCTACAGTCCATTACTCGACTGGAGAAAAGCCGAATAGCCGATAGTCAATCACCGTGAGACACTCAACAAATTTTAATCCCAAAGTAGAAACAGCAAGGTGAAATATTTGTATCAAACAAATATAAGGGAATTCGATCAATCTGACTATATTCCAGTGGTAGCATTTAATCCAAACTCGGTAATCTAAGAGCTTAACAAAACTAACAAGAATACAACACAACACCGTCAGTCATATGCTTTGAAAACATCCAAATGTACACCTGAGGGATCATTCATCTATAGTTTGCCCCATTGAACTAGGCACTACAACCACACAACATAGTCTACAACTTCCCCCAACCCTGAAATGCCTAATCCGCCAAATTCACCATACAAATCTCACTTCCCCAAGCTCAAAATTGATGTACTCAACACTAGAGCCTGTGTCTATTCACACCTCATCACGATCAAAACTCTCAATCTGAATTGAGCCGGAGGATCACAGCAAAAACCGATACATGAACACGAATTGCAATTGACCTCTCGCCCCACTTGCGGCATTCAAGCACGTTAGAACCGTCACTCCCAACTATGACCTGTTCCGCTCCATATTCTACAAGAGAAACGGATCGAACAGCATCATCGAGAAAACTACGGTGCGATCGCGCAGCGAGATAGAGGGGTCGGTCGGGATCTTTGTCCGCATTGCTCGAATTCCGGTCTCGCAAGTTCGTGGATTTCATGGCAATTGAAAGCTACGGCGACTTGGCTCCTTGGGGCAAAGGAGAGAGAGGGAGATGAATTTACGAAGTTTCTTGTTTTGCCCTCGGCATCTTTTTCTGTTGGCGGCCACATTCGGTGATTTCGTTGTTGCGTGAGGGCACTGAAGTAAGTTCCAATAATATTTTAAATTTGGGGTTCTCTCTCTTGGAGCTTTCCTTTGATGTCTCCACATTAGCACTTTGACTCGAGCTTCTTCTTTTTTTTCGGTGGTCTGTCCATCGAGCTTAGTTCAATTAGTTGGGTTCCAATCCAACTGGGATTCTAAAATTCGAAAAAAATTAAAAAAACCAACAAATCAGGATTCTAAAAAACGCACTAAAATTAAGGCCAATATCCTTTGCCTATTTTATTTATATTTGTAGTGGGATATTTTAAAAAGTACAAAGATATTAGTACACAAAAAAAAAAAATCAAAGTTAAAGAAAATGAAATCCAAGAGAACTTATCCAATCTTTAGATTTGTTCCTTTATAGGTGATATAGATAAATCAATCCCTCATTTGGCTTAAGTCAAATTTTGTAAGCATAGAATAAATTTATACACGGCTTAACTTTTTTTACCAAGCTCATATGCTACTCATCTTAGGTGTTTGTCGCCTTATGTGGAAAGATTTTTTAGACTTCTAGCACATCGGTGGGATTACGATGACAGACCCATACACTTAAGATCGAATTGATTAACAATGACTCAAATAGAATATTTTGTGATGGATAATCATCCCCTCTTATTCTTTATTAAAACAAAAATTCATAGCCCATCATGACTCCGGCGGCGAGGCCAAGTCAGATCACCCCCACCTCGAGCCAGGGGTCTATCTCGCCGTGAACGGGGCGGTGGCTTCAATTCCCACGGAGGGAAACGAAAAATACATTTCCCGCGCGCTGCCTGGCGGGAAATTTTGGCACCTGTGGCATAAAACCAAAATCCAATAAAAAGAAAAAGAAATTGAAACCAAAGCAAAATCGAAAATGAAAAGCGAAAAACAATTCGAAACAGAAATACTCAAAATGCGACCCCTCTCTCTCTCTCTCACCAGCACCGATGACCTCGATCGACCGATCGATCGGCCAGTCGCCGCCGTAACAGGCTTTCAGCACGGCCGTGGCGAAACCCTCGAAGCAGCGGGCGTCGCCCGACAGCTCGGAGGAGCAATGGCAGCAGCTCAACGAGCCTGGTCGACGAGGCGGAGATCGAGGCCTGTTAGACTGCTCCGCCTGAAGAGGATGACGCCGCTGCGGCCGCCGGCGCCGACGAGAATGTAGTGGCTGAGGAGGATGGCGATGAGGTTGGTTGTTCGCCTGCGCCGTTCTTGCTGGATTAGTTGAATACTGCAATTGCACTCCATCCTTGACAAGTCTCTTGGAATGCTCTGCGAGGAAACCCCAAATGTCTTCTGGATCGTAACAAATGGCTTCAAAAATTTTTCATAGGAAAAGGAATGTCAAATAGCAAGAGTAAACCGATAAATTGAGAGTAGCAACGCAGACAAAATGATAATAATAAAGAACAAGTTGATTTTATTCATGTGAAGAGTATTTTTCACATGGGTAACAGTTAAGTACTTTAATGGTTTAGTACATGATGATAATAACAGCTTGGAAGCAGGACAATCGGCATGAAAGTGAACCTAAAGACAGTATGGCTGGGCCGGGTTGCAATGGCAAGTTATCCTCTTTCAAGAGCTTCATAACTTTCTGGACAAGTGTAGCATCTTTGTGCATTTTAGCATAATGCTTTTCGATACCCCAAGTTAACAGAAGAAATGTGTAAAAAAAAAAAAAAAACGAGACGGAAGAAAATCACTTGATATAAGTACATATCATCATTACATATATATGGTTTGTGGAGCCAATTGTAAGGTTCTATCCATGGACGTTATGCTTCCGCAATGCCTTCTTACCTACAATTTTGTCAACTTTCTATCATCAAGGACTAAGTCCCTCATGATGATTTAACTTATTAAGCAAAATAAGGATTAAGAGATATAAATGTGGATATGATTATGTACTCCCAATGACCATTAATTGCTGTAATCTCCTGACATAAAGAAAAGTACTAATATTGGTATTAATTCAGTCTTAAAATTTTTCATATTTATACTAATTCAATTCATCCGGCCAATTTTGACTGGTTAGCGCTAACGTCGATGCCGACCTTCCACTGACGTGACAACTATTAATAATTTTTTTATTTTTATTTTTTCTTCTTCCTCCTTAGATTCCTTGCAATGGCTAGTGAGGCTCGCTATTGCCCTTGCCCAATGGTTGGCCAGTGCTTGAGAAGAAGGCCAAGAGGAAGAAGAGGAAAAAGAAAATGAAAGGAAAAATAAAAAATAAAAAACAGATGAAAAGGAAAAAAATTAATAAAAAATTCAAAAAATTATTTAAAAATTTCCATGTTGACACTTGTTAGCCAGCTAGCATTCATATCAGTGTTGATAGGCCAAATTTAGCCAGATGGACTGAATTTGTACCAATATAAAAATGTTTAGAACTAAATTAATCCAATTAAAAAATTTAGAGCTAAATTGGTACTAATACCATGTGTTTAAGACTTTTTTTGGTACTTTTCCCCTTGACATGAGACATGAAGTGGAAATGCAATTTGATTTGATTTATTTTGCTCGGAATTAATGAAGAGCTTAATTACCAGAATCAGCTGGAACGGATAACCATTGAAACTATTAGTTTGTAAAAACACGTCTTTTGCCCTAAGCGGATGCTCTTTGGTGAGCTCTAGTAATGAATTAAATAACTTGAAGTGGAGGTGTCATTCAAGAAATTAGAAGCTTGTAGAGCTAGCAATTCATCAAAAGATCAATTTACGGAATAAGTGTATGCAACGTATTAAGTTGGATCGAGCTTAATATTAGTGTCTGAGTCATAAACGATATAACAAGTTCGCACATGAAAAACAGAGACACTTTTAACCAATTTAAACACATGGAAGCACGTCAAGCAAGTTAACATGTCTCTCCCATTATAAATGTTTATACACATTTAACAGTGTTGTATGTACTTCAAATAAAATGTGATTTCATAAAACTATGTATGAAAAACTCTTTCTTGAACATGTCATATGTGTCATGTTACTACTTCATCCATGTTGCAGTTAAAAACTCCCATGAATTCAAAGATTTGATAATCTTTGCAGTGAAAAAAAGAAAAAAAAAAGTTGGTTATCAACTGTCAAAAGATCATAACTTTATTTCTCAAATGAAGCAAGAAGTCAACTGAAGATCTGCATAGGTTCTGCAAGACAATAGAGAGAAGCTTAATATCCTCTCTTCTTGCAATTTTTCAATAATGCATTGCATCTATGCATTTGGAGCTATTATTCTTTTCGTATTAATGGATTCAAGAATGTCGCAATACATCTCCTTCATAATCTCTGCATTATATAATAAGAATTAAATACCAGAGAACGACACAATTCGTCAAGAGAGCTCACCACACTGTTAACTAAAAAAAAGAAAAAACCGGCAGGTTCCTTCTTTCCAGCACTTGCTCTGGTAAACTTGACATTATTTAATAAGGGGCTGCAGGCAATCTATTGCCATGAACTGGCCCCGTGAATTTCGACGTCATCACATCAAAAACCTCTTACTGCCAATGAAAAATGCGTCTCCGTTTTGTATCAACAAGGGGACGAAATAATTCAACCCAGAACTGATATTGAAGTCTGAAGAACATGAAGCGCTAGACTAGAAGAAACAATTCGACATGATTCATTCTGTTACAGAATCATGTCTCCAACATCAGAGTTGTACGAAGCAAACACAATGAAAACAATAAAAAGATGACATCTCTATATTCACAAGCACAATACCTGACAGCACAATCATTCCTGATGTATATATACTCTCCGCTTCAACTTGACTGCACTAGGTACACATTCCTTGAATGAGTTACTCAGACTTCTTCATCGATCATCAAATTCCTTTTGGCCCCCATATCTAGACATTAAACTCAATCTGAAAAAGGCCCCTACTAACAAAGAACCATTAACTTGGCATCTGTAATCCACTTGAAATTCCTCAGTAGCCAAAAGGAAAAGCCTAATGGACAACAAGCACACTACCTGCGAAACCAAGGGACTAAGCAGTAGAGGAGGAGCTATGATTTTGATATGCCTGGACTCAAATTTGCGCACATTCCACGACTTGGTTATCATAAGAAGAGATGAATCCAGTTGAGCTGAGATGAATCGGAGGCTTGAAATGCAGTAGAGTCTGCGAACTCTCGAGACAGCGTGCATGGCTTCGAAGCCATCGAATCATGAGTTGACGAGTTCTCGAGCCTAAAAGTCATGTTGTTTCTTTTTTTTTTGGTCTTACGAAGGTCGTGTTGTTGCTGAGCGAGTTTTTGATACTTTTATATGCTTTGAGGAATTATACTTTTGATCACTCACTCTATTTCTGATATTCTCTCGCCAAAAAAGAAAAATTAACATCCTTAATTCTACTCCAAATTCTAAGACATCTTTTTCTTTTCTTTATTTATTTATTTACGCCACATGACATATTCTTGGTTCATTACCATGACCATGACTTATCGGTATATATACTACACCAGCAATTGCACATTGAAAGTTCCTTTCTCCCTCAAAATGTGAATTTGAGCCATTATACTCGCACATTACACTTCTCTGGCTTCGAGCAAAGTTTGCAACAGACTTGAACTTGAGCATTTTCCCTTTCCTGACATGCACATTAACAAATCCCTACCCTCGGAATGGTAACTGGGCCATGCGGGCCCAGACCCAGACCGGCCCTCTTGGGCCTGAGCCCGTGAGGGGCCCTACCAGGCAAGGCCTGTTAGCAACAAGGGGCTGTGCCAATGCCTGGGCACCGGCCCAAAGCCTTTCTTTTTCTTTTTTTTCAAGGGTGATTGTAGTCAGAACAAAAAAGTGAAGATAGTGATAGTAATCATCTTTCATGAATTTCATAAAGAAAAGAAATTCCTCGTAGCATGGGAAAAGAAGGGGCAAGACAGGATGCATCAATTACGAACTTTTTTTTGCCACCGAAATGCATCCTTATATTTTTTTATATAATCCTAGCACGCTTCTTTTGACTAAAATCTTGTGAACAGCCCAAAAGACACTCTAAAAGTATTGGCAGCTTTTCTTTTCCACATTAGCAATGGCCCAATCTTCTTTTTCTTTGCTTTATTGCTTTAGGGTGGGTTTGATTCAACCTATCCATTATCACTTTGCTTTATACCTTTCCCCCTTGCATGCTTCTTTTGACTATAATCTTGCCAACGGCCCAAAAGACACTCTAAAAGCATTGGCAACTTTTCTTTTCCACATTAGCAATGGCCCCATCTTCTTTTTCTTTGCTTTATTGCTTTAGGGTGGGTTTGGCTCAACCTCTCCATTATTACTTTGCTTTATACCTTTCCCCCTTGCACGCTTCTTTTGACTATAATCTTGCCAGCAGTTTCGCCATGAATGACGGTTTAGGTCTCTAGGGAATGGCTTTATGCTAACGATTATGGATTTTTAAAAAAAAAAAAGATGTGCACTTTTACTCGGTAAGCATTTGTCCTCCATCAATTGAAGTTTGACAAATAAGTCCAGAGGTTTGCTAAAATTGATATATTAATTGATAGATCAAATCTTATTTAATATTTAGTAAGTGAATATATAGATTTATAAAATTGATATTTACAAGCATGAAAATCTGGATAATTCTCATTTTATTTTCAAGAAAATCACTTTTCGAAAAAGTAAATTTTTTGGTTCTCATTGGCTTGATATTCTAGAGAATCGTGAACTTTCGACTTGCTATAAAAAACCAAAAAAAATGTCCTGAATATTCAACTTTATCACAATAATGTGAGCTTTCAATTTAATATGAAATGTCCTGACCTTTCAACTTTATCAAGTTAATTCAGACATTGTGGAGGATGTCCATATTGTAGATTTGACAAATAAGTTCAAAAGACCAACTAGAGTTTCTATCTTGGCCCCCTATCGACGTATAACAACACTTGTCTTTGTTTTTTTTGGTTTTTTTTTATTTATTTTATTTTCATTACTTCTGCGACGTGGATACTGTTCCTAGTCAATGAATTACCAATTTATATTTAGCTTGATGAGTTTGAATTATTAGTGTGAGTACAGCTACCAACTACTTCAATTGGATAAATCAAACCATTAAAGAAAGACTAAGATAACGAGGTCTTCTAATCAACAGTAGCAAGACCTTTTTTTCTTTTTGGTGGCCCATAAGAACAAAAGCCACTTTGCTGAATACCTGGGAAACTGCTATTTTTGCAGCCAAAATTGTTCCCACGACAAGTTTTTCGTTGAAGAGGCGAGACTTCCCCTCGTACCAAAACTTTACTATTGCTCCTCATCCTATAGAATATAGTAAAAATAAATATTAAAATTTTGAACCTAAATTAAAAAGATAAGCACAATACATTGGGTATAATAGTAGTTTCTAGAATCATATTAATCTAAAAGATTAATTACGTTTTTATCGGTACTAAATAGATAAGGAAGTTGCTTTTGTAAATGTTGTGGAAGTAGAATTCCTAAATTTCTATGGTTGAAAGAAGTCTTATTCAAAGTTCCAAACATTATTTAGTTATTCTAATGTAAAGCCGAAAACTTGCATTTGGTGTCCTCCCCTCAAAATATTCATTGTAACTTTGACAGATATTATTCTCTTTAATGAGTAATGAGTAAGATGAGGTAAAATTGTTGGCTAATGGGTAGAGATGGAAAGCATTGTTTTTTTTTTTTCCAGGCCAATGCACCAATATCATTGAATGAGGAATAGAAGAAACTACTGACAACACCTCTAAACGGGGAAGTGGAGTTGTGAATTAGAGCTTGCAACTAGCCACCCATTAGCTGCAAAAGCAAAGCCAGATTCCTTAATAAGATGCCTATTCTTTTTTTCTTTTTTTCTCTTAGTCAGAAGAAGAGGCATTCTAGTTCCTTAATTTACAGTGGGAAAGGAATAAAAGGTCTTGACAGCGGATCCGCATCTGGACAAGAAGTCTTTCTTTTCCTTTGATAAGGTGAGAGTTAGGCAATGGATCCCACATATTTCTCTCTCTCTTTTTTCCTATCCTACTCTAATTCTTTGCCTCTTTATAGAACATTGGAGTCGAATCTCATACATAAAACTAAATGTCCCTACCCCCAACTCTCTGAGAAGGTTTGAAATTGAATTCCCCACCTTAGAGTGGTCACTGAGGCAATCCTTAGTGATTACCTATTTCTCTTCTTCTCTTAGGTCTTGAGCTATTGGAGGAAGGTCAATTTCAATTAAAATGAAAGAATTCTAATTTCAAAAATCTGCAACAAGTCTGTTGGAATATGAATTACTAAAACAAACGTCTAGTGCAATAAAATCAAGCTAAAGCTACAAAAAATAAATTTGACCTCTCATCGATCTCAATTTAAGGAATTTGTTCTATTCATCCACTCAGTCATCTTGAATAATAATTTCAATCGTAATTTTTTTCCATCACACTCAGATCTGTGTATGTAAAGATCTATGGATTTATCAGTTTCATAATGAAATATTTTTGCACCTCTAGATCTAAAGAAATTTTATTTTTCCTCCTTAGGTCCATGTGCTTCCTCCATGTAGTCCTTCCTTATCAAGTATCAAGAGGTTCAGATTAATCAACATCTTTACCGATTAAAATTTGAAGGTCCCGTTGGTGTTGGCGCATTCGTCACTCATACACTCACCGGTAACTTTGAGGAAATCGGCTCATCAACCACCCGGAATGACCATGGGCATGGGGTTGGCGTTTGGAGACGCGTGAGCAGAGCAGTGACAACGAGGGAAGACCAAGGATCTAGAGCAAGGAAGAAATGGGCAAAAGGTCAAGGAAGGATCTGTCACGGATTTATAAAAAAATAATCAATGTTTCAGCATGTGCTCATTGCTTCTTAGTCTACGTTAGTATCTCCCTCAGAGTGAAAGAAATATTAATTAAACAACGGACGCATGGCACGTAAAAGTATGATCTAACGTTTTTTGTCCAGGTTTTGACAGATATTTGAGGAACCAATCCACTAGATCCATGCATTTTATTCCATTTACTAGCAATATAAAGGCACACACATGTAACAAAAATAGATTTTGATAGAAATGAGAGTGTCATTTGAATTATTTTAATTAGGAAAAAGAATTAGAAAAATTGAGGATGATCAAATTGGCCCCATTTTGGGAATCTAGATAAATTGGTGGCAGCGTGCTGTCAGAATGCTTTTGAATATCACAGTCAATTATTTAGTCGACATATAGCTACTATCAGTTTGTTTGAGCTGACATTATTCATACTAGTATATAAAGTAAAGAGAATATCCTATTTTTAGGGGATGTCCATGATTGAACCTACGATCAATTGCGTAAGTTAACAATTGGCAAATGATGAGATGACGGTGCCGTAAATTTTCTAATTGGAACGGTGGTTTCCCCACCTTTAGTTATTCACCTTAAATGATACGAGTAGATTTGTTTATTAAAATATAAACCAATACTCTCTCAAAATGTGATATGAATTGCACCGTTAATTTACAGTACTGATAGGCTTGCAAAGGTCTTAATAATTCTACTTATGAGTTTTATTTGCATAGCCTTAGACAGTGCTAGTCTTATACACTGTTTTGAATTGTAAAATTTTTAAGGGCCACATGAATGCTCATGAGACGGAATGTGTGTTATCTTTTGTTCTATCAGCCGTTTTGTTTTGTCAAATTTGCATCCTTAGTTTTGCGTTCGCCAATTTACCCCGTAAAGACTAGTCAAATAAATTTCAAGGGCACTATTGTTTTTTCAATTTTACTAAATGGTGCTTTATCCAATATACTTGTGAATTGTTGCTTCCTTTCTATAACCCGAAGCCTATACCCATGCTTTGTGCAGGGCGATATTCTGCTGTCCGTCGGCTGAAAATTTGGATTTTTTCAATTTTGTTGGTAATAAAGACAAGCGATAAATAGCTTGTTGAGTAAATCCATAGTAATTACCAACAATGTCAGTATTTTACCAACATTTCAATAAACGAAGTAAATTGCATGAACACAAATTGCAATTACCTCTCTCCCCACTTCCGGCGATTAAGCACGTCAGAACCATCACTCCCAACCACGACCTGTTCTTACTCCATATTCTACAAGAAAAACGTATCGAACAACGTCCTCAAGAGAACGAATACGCACCACAAGAAAAAATTTAATCTCCATACATTTCACATAACGCAAATAATTATTTGCAATCGAATGGGCGATCGTGCAGCGAGATAGAGAGATTGATTGCGATCTTTTTCTGTTGCTGTTCAAATGCAAACTTCGATTCCGTTCTCGCAGGTTCGTGAATTCTATGGCGATTTTTGCGACCGATGGCGACTGAAAGCTACGGCAACCTGGGGCAAAGGAAGGAAAGGATGATGAATTTACAGATATTTTCCTGATTTGCCCTCCGGATCTTATTCTGTTGGCGGTCACTTTCAGTGATTTCGTTGTTTGCGTGAGGCCACTGAAGGAAGATCAGCTAGAAATTTTGGGTTTCTGTCTTCTCTCTTTTGGAGCCTCTCTCCCCTTGATGTCTCCACATTAGCACTTCGGCTCAGCTTTAGTTCAATTAGTTTTAATATCCTTTATTTGTTTATTTATATTTTTTTCAGGGTATATGGAAAATGTAATCACTTCTAGAAGCACCGCAAAGGCATGTTCGACTTTAAAAGGCAACTGTTTTCGGTTATATATGCCTACTTTTCTGAATTTGGCTTAATAAGCAGTGGAAGAGGAGAGCTCCATTGAACCAAAGTAGTTACTAGTTGTGCCTTCAGAGTATAGAACCATTAGCCGCTCTGGATAAAAAGACATGTCCGGTTTTATTAAAAATGCGGTCCTTAATCTAAAGTTTCTAAATTTGCAGGCGAGGACGGTTGCCGTGAAGGACGAGAAATTGCACGAAGAGTAAAAAGAAGCTTCTACGATCGATGGTGGAAGCGACAGGAGCCAATAGCAATGCTGATCTTGAAGAGGTAATTGAGTTTGCGAAAATGTTTGCGAGGCCGAATAGAAATGGCAGGGGCTCAGGATCATTGTAATAGGGATTGCTTATGCTATAGTCTTCATTAATTCCTGTTTCTCCAAAGAAATGCACCATGCCTAGGTGATCGTCAATGAATGAACACATTTCATAATTCATGTGAAGTCAATGCAAAGTCTCTACAAACCAAGACGTTCCTATGTACAAAAAACCATAGCTCTTTGCCCAAATTTTACCACAATTTGAGGTAAATGTACCACATGTGTACCAGTTTGGAATAAATATGGTACAAGTATACTAATTTGAGAGTTTTTGTAAAAATATGGCATGAATATCTTAATTTTGGAGTTTTCAGTGATAGCAATCCTAAAGTCACATCAGATACACGTTAGCTTCATTCACCTATTGTTGTATATGCAAGCTGCCGCATAGGGACAAGTAGGTATTTTTGGGTCACTGATACAAGTTTGGAGAAATTGATAACACAAAAAATTAAGGCATTGGTGTCACACCGGGTAAAATTTACGCTTTTTGATAGAATTTTCTCAAGCCAGGTTAGCTTCATTTGCCAATTGATGTCCACATAAACGGACACATCCAAATTTTAATTAGCAATGAATTTTAAAGGAGGTACTGATACAAATTAGGGATTTTGATAACGCAACCCATCGCCATCAGGAGCCCTCACCTTCGTGCGTCAATCCACCATAGCGACGTTAACTCCTCGCCTGTAGTCGTCCACTACACCTCCATCTCTTTACATCTCCTCGTGGGCTCACCACTTATGTCGATGGAAGTCGCAACCACTGTCGATTCACTCCAATGGAGGTCGCTAGCCTCATACGGCCACAGATTCGAGGTTAGGTGAGGCAAGCCACCTCCATGACCAAGGTGTCGGAGCTCAACTCGGTCGATTTGCCTGATTCTTGGGGGCAATTGAGAGAGAAACCCTCGGCCCTACTTATCATTACGATCAATACAAAAAATAAATAGGCTTCTTCGCCTCGAGATTTGCATTTGGGGTATTTTCGCAGCGGCCAAAGAGAAATGCAGTGATGCACTTGATGATCTACAAGATTCCAGAAAATCACGGGAACAGCTCGTATGGACCAGACGGGGAGCAGTTTTCTCCAAAATATGCCCGACCGGACACCATAATTCCGAAGGTGTTAGCATTGGCTGCCAAAGACAACAGGGTGCGGGCAGTGCAAGAAGACTGAAAACCAATGATTGACCCAAGTCAAAGTGCGTTTGGGAAGACTTTTGGGGAAAGTCTTTAGGAAAATGCAAAGACCTTTGAGTTGAAGGTGTTTTCTAAAATGCAAACTGTGTTTGGTAAATTGTAATTTAAAAGCCCTTTGTGAAGTACCTTTGAGCAAAATAGTGTTTGGGAGACAAATGACTTTTGTAAAAAAAAAAAATTATCAAAAAAAATAAAAAAATGAAAACCGGCAAGGGCAGGCGGCATCCGGCGGCCGGCGGCGACCCTCGGCGACCTCCGGCGACCTCGGATCTGGGCCGGCGAGGTCGCCGGCGTCGCGCCACGCCGTTGCAACCTCCGGCGACCCCGGATCTGGGCCGGCGAGGTCTTGCGACGCCGTCGCGACCTCCGGCGACCCTGGATCTGGGGCGGCGAGATCGCGCGACGCCGTCCGCGACCTCCGGCGACCCCGGATCCGGGCGGCAAGGTCGCGCGACGCCGTCCGCGACCTTCGGCGACCCGGATCCGGGCGGCAAGGCCGCGCGCGTCGCGCGACGTCACCCGGACCTTCGAGAACAAATCCGTCGGCCGTCGCGAGGCTACGCAACCCTCGCCGGAGGTCGGGGGACCTCGGCAGGGGCCACGCCTGAGTCGTGCGACCTTGGCGAGGGTCGCACCTGTGTCGCGCGACCCCGATCGACCGTCGCCGAGACTACGCAACCCTCGCCTGAGGTCACGCGATCTCGGCGAGGGCTGCGCCTGGGTCGCGCGACCTCGCCGATGGTCGCGCGACTCGAGCAGCTACTGCCGAGGCCACCTCGACGGAGAAGATGAGCACTGACCCGAGCAGCTGCGGCCGGCGCCACCCTCGACGGAGAAGATGAACAAGACTCCTCACAAGGGCAAAACACGGGAAAACAAAATGTTCGTAAGGATAATTTTGGAAAGAAAAAAAATGAACAAGTGCCGAGCGGGCATGCCGAAAAAGCCGAAAGCCCCAAGGCGGTCCTCCCCGCCTTGGGCTTTCAGCCTTCACAAGGCTGGCCTTCTCCAAATGGGGCTTCAAATGTTTTTGCCAAACACCCCCACTTTAGCCTAAACATCTTTAGGGGCTCAAAGATACTTGGCAAAGTGGTTGCCAAACGCAGCCAAAGTCTACGAGGTCTTGGACTACCAACAGTCCATGATAAGCCAGCTTGCTCGAGAAGGAATCACACCATTGATTGGCACAAGTCTTCGATTCACCATTGATTGGCCCAAGTCTACGAAGACTTGGGACTACCAAAAGCACACGCTAAAGCATTGGCGGGACTTCTTTTCCACGTTAGGATGACCCCATCTTCTTTCTTCTTTGTTGTATTGCTTTATTTCTTTTCATTATTCACTTTGCTTTTTAACAAGAATTTACCTTATATTCTTCGAGGCGTTTCGCCGTGAATGACTATTGAGGTGACTATTGAGGTCCCCAGTGGGTTAATTACTATGAGAATTTTGTAAAATAACACCCATTCAACTTTTCTGAAAATATATAGCATTTTAATTACAACTGCTAGCAATATGTGGATTTTTTTTTATTAATGTTGTTAAAAATATGTGCACTTTTACTCAATGAGCACGAGCTCTTCATCATTTGAAGTTTAACTAATAAATCTAGGTTATTTACAAGTAATTTAAATAAGTATACTAAAATCGATTCATTAAGTGACATGATCAAATCATGATTTAATATTTAGCAAGTGAATAAATAGATTTGTGAAACTAGATACTACTCAAATGGGAATCCGATACTTCCCAAGAGTGTTTTTGGACTCATCGAGTCATCGTGGTTAATAACTTCAATCTTAAATATTGTTTTTAGTCAAACTTGGATTTATGCCTGGAAAGACTTAAGAACTTATGAATTTCGGAATGGAACATATTTACACTTCCAAATCTAGCGAGATGTTGTTTTCTATCGTGAAACATGGAATGTTTAATTACCATAAAATTGATTTAGAAAATAAAAAAAATACTTGCAAACAAACACCATCTATGCATAAATACTTTGATTTTTAAATAGTCTAGCCAATCGTATCATCAATCAATGGAAAAGTTGATACCGTCTAATTTAACTAAATGGAAGGTATGAAAGTGCTATATACATGTAGTTTTTGCATTGCACCAAAATACAATCATTAAATTACGAATTGCATGAGATTAGTCGATGTGATATTGATACGGATGCCAACAATCTAAAACCTAAGCTCCCTATGCCTCATCTTAATGTGGCATTAATATTAGCTACCACTCTCGAAAGAGAAAAAAGAAGACGACAGGACAGCATTCGGGCGTGCAAGAGGACTGAAACATCATGGGATTAGAAGGGCAAAATCAAAGTCTACGAAGACTTGGATTGACAACAGTCCATGATGAACCAGCTTTGCTCCATGAAGGAATCAAATCAATGATTAACGCAAGTCTACGAGGACTTAAAGGACTATCAAAGGTGGACGCTAAAGCATTGGCAGGTCTTCTTTTCCACGTTAGGACCCATCTTTTTCTTTGTTGTATTGCTTTATTTCTTTTCATTATCACTTTGCTTTTTTGACAACTTTTTCCTTGGATCCTCACGGGCCAGTTTCGCCATGAATGACGGTTGAGGTCCCTAGTGGGTTAATTACTTTGGTAGTTGATTGAATGGTGGCCACCAATCAATCAAGGATTTTTAAAAATTTTATTTTTTGGCCTAGCAGATATTGATAAGTAGGATTCTGAACTTTTTTCCATGTCTAAATCGTTTCTCAAAGAAAAGATCAAGTGAGATCAACAGAGGGGAGGCAATGCTTGGTTTATGCCATGAATTCCCATTTCTCCAAAGAAATGCACCATGCCTAAGTGACTGTCAATGGATGAACTCATTTCATAATTCATGTCGGGTCAATGCAAAGACTTTGCAGTCAAACATTTGTATTGTAACTATAAACCAAGGCGTTCCTAGATGATTTTCTAGTGAAGTAGAAGCTCCTCCAGTGAATATCAGAAGAGCGGTTAAATTGAAGAGTCAGGACTGGATTGAATCTTTTCTTCCATGATCATAAAGAGTCTTTTGGGATGCTGTCAATCTAGTGTCTCGTTCTGTTCTCAGCACCTAAATTGTTGAACAGAATGACATGTCGGATGTTTCAATTATGATAGCACATGAAATTCCAGGAATCGAATCTTACAGAAGGCTCCAATCATTCACCCAGTCAGCTTAACAATGAATTTGGTCATTTTATGATTTGATTGAATAACAACAATAAATCTGGTAAAAAGTGCATTCTTTTCAACGGCCAGATGAGCAAAAAATAGTTTATACACAAGATTTAAACGAAGTTCTAGGCAACCCATGGGTTGGGCAAGTCTATCAATTGAAGTGAAGATTAGTCCCACAACAAGTTTTATTTTCTCACTCTTGTACGTAAACGATCTCAAGTTTGAATATCTACTTGAAATTATCTTGCATTGTAGTCCAGCACCACTACATTCCTAATGCGCCTCACGCTCAAGACAGATTCTTGAATAGAGTCCGAAAGCGTGCTAATTATGCACATGAAAAAAGAGAAACTCCCCTGCACCTGCCTGGTCGCCAAATGCGCTTGTTTTGACATTAGCTAATGTTTAGCTTAATGACCCAAATCATTTAATTTCAGATGAATAGAAATAAAGCAAGTTCTTTTTTTTTTTTTTGGCCTTCTTTTCCCCATGTTAATTCATATCCAAAAGCATTAACCAATGGAGTCGATAGCCGCATCTTTGAAAAAAATCATCTAAAGGAGAGTCTTTTCATACTTGAGATCCAACATGAATCAAGTCTTCTATTAATCAACGTCTATGAGCTTAGACGCTTGTGCTAATGCTTTTCTTTAAGACTTAGACTTTATGCAATGTGAACAAACGTTGGAAAGAAATGCACAACGTGTTGATCAAGGACCGTCCAAATATTTTGATCGATTACATGGGGGCTCTCAACCACCGCGAGGGCTCTCAACCACCACGATTAGGATAGCAAAAAAAATAAAGGAAGCATCTGGGAGCTGCAGGTGAATCTTATTTTATGCATTAGGTGTTGAACGACTTGGAAGAATCCATCCATATTATTTCACTGATTAGCGTTAATTTATCCATTAGGAAACTGCAATATCAACTTTGGCAGGCTGTAGTGATGGTGCAATGTTGTTATTGACCAATCCTAGCAAACTAGTCCAACTTCAGCCAATCCTAAATTTCCTTGTATCTTCTTATTTGTATCATATTCTTGTTCCCTCGCTATTGTCGCATTCATTTAAGTTGTCCACAAGTAGAAGGCTTCTCTGCAATATCCATGGAATGGATGCTATCAGACACACAGTTATTACCAAAATCATGTACAATCAGCTTTCACATGATTCGGCATTGTTACTTTCTTTTCCAATATCCGAGAAAGTTCAAACATCAAGGGCGTTGAGCACTTGTAAAATCATTTCATCTCTAACATCCTTAAAAAGGAAATTGATAGGTATAATGAATATTAATGAAGGGATCAACAATTAAAAATAAAAATAGCTTGTCTAATAAAAGAGTTCCCCTACTTCTCGATGATGTGGATGAAAAGAATCATATGGATTCACTTGTGAGTACACATGATTGATTGGGTACATTAACCAAATGTGCTTGCTCTGGTTAGCTGATGTTAAGCTAAATATGAAAAATGACCCCAATCATTTAGACTCCGTTTATTTCATAAAAAATAACTCCAAAAAAAATTCGGATTTTTCGATATTTGCTTCATAGAAAATAAACGTGTAAAGGAAAACACTTTCTATCAATGAAAAAAAAACACTTTCAGAAGTGGAGAAAATCATTTCTTTTTTTTTTTTTTTTTTGAAAAATGAAATTATTTTCCCTCATCTTTCTTTCACCCAAATCAAACACGTTCTCCTTTGTGCACTTTTTATTGATTATTTTTTATTTTCATTTAAAAAAATTCCTTTTTTTCTTTCTTCTTCGGTTGGTCATCGGCCACGACGATGGCCGACAACAAGCCGAGCAAGGAGAATGACTTCCTAGAAAATATTTTCCAAAAATGTCACATTTTCTGTTAAACAAATTGAGCCTTAATTTCAAATGAGCAGAAGTGTACAAGTTCTTTTATTTTTGCCTTGTTTTTCTCTTTATAAGACATAACCGGAAGCATTGACCAATAGAGTTGAGAGCCGCATCTTTTGAAAACGTAATCTGAAAGAGAGAATTTCATGAGATTTGATACAGATCAAGTCTTTTTTTAATCAAAGTCTATGGGCTTAGAGCCTTCTGCTAATGCTTTTTAAGACCAAGACTTTGTGCCATGTGAACTAACATTAGAAAATGCCCAAACACTGGTGATCTAGGACTGTCCAAATATATTAACAGATTACATAGGAAGCATCTTGGAATTGACGATGAAACTTATTGTATGCATTAGGTGTCGAAAAAATTGGAAGAATCCATCCCTATTGTTGCCACAATGAAACTTAATTTATGTATTAAGGTGTTAAAGAAACTGCATTATCAACTTTGACAGGCTGAAGGGATGTTGCAATGTTGACCAATCCTAGCAAACCTGTCCACGACTCTCTACGGATTTAGCCAATCCCAAATTTCCTTGTATCTTCATATTTGTATCACCTTCTTGTTCCCTCGCTACTGTTGCAAACATATAAGCTGTCCAGGAGGCAAAGGCTTCTTCTTTGCAATATCCATGGAAGGATGGTATCAAACATATGGCTATTTGTCAAAATTATCTACAATCAGCCGTCACACGATTGAACATTGTTACATTCTTTTCCAATTTCCAAGAAAGCTGAAACATCAAGGGTGTCGAGTGCTTGCAAAATCATTTCATCTCTAATATCCTTTAAAAAGGAAATTGACAAGTATAATGAATATTAATGAAGGGATTAACAATTAAACAAAAATTATCTAATAAAAGAGTTCTCTTTCTTCCTGATGATATGGACAAAAAGGATCAGATGGATGCACTTGTTAGTACACATGATTGGTTGGGTACAGCAACCAAATGTGCATGTTTTTACATTAGCTAACATTGAGCTAAATCTGAAAAATGACCCAAATCATTTAATTTTAAATGAGTAGAAGTGTAGCAAGTTATTTTCTTTTCACCTTCTTTTTCCCTTTATAATACATATCCGAAAGCATTAACCAATAGACTTGAGAGCGGAAAAAAGTGCCAAAAAAGTCTTAAACCTATTGTATTGGTTCAAATTTAGTCATAAACATTTCAATTGAATCAATTTAATTTTAAACCATTTCGCAATGATACCATTTTTGTCCCAAGCTAGATTAGGTTGGAAATCGTTGACGTGGACGTCGGTAGTCTTATGTGACACAACCAATGCTAACGTGAATATTATTTTAATAATATTTTGAATTTTTTTTATAATTTTATGATTATTTTTTCCTTTTTAATTTTTTTCCTTGCCCTTTTCTTTTGTCAGTCATAGGCCATGCCCAGCGAGGGCGAGCCTAGCTTGGGAGAGGGTTGGCCTCGCTTGGGTGAGGGTGAGTGCCTACGAGGCCGCCCTCGCCAAATTTGGCAAGGCCGACCCTCACCCAAGCCAAGGCGACCTAGCTTGAGCATTGCATGGGTGAGGGTTGGCCTTGCTTGGCCTAGGCAAGGCTAGTTGCGCCTTGCCCTCACCCAAGTGACGCCTAGCGAGGTTGCCCTGGCTTACACGAGGATCAATGTCGCCAAATTTGGCAAGGGGGGCCTCAATGGCGCTCACCGCCACGATGATGGCTGACAACAGGCCGAGCAAGGAGAATGACTTCCTAGAAAATATTTTCTAAAAATGTCACATTTTCTGTTAAACAAATTGAGCCTTAGAAGTGTACAAGTTCTTTTATTTTTGCCTTGTTTTTCTCTTTATAAGACATAACCGGAAGCATTGACCAATAGAGTTGAGAGCCGCATCTTTTGAAAACGTAATCTGAAAGAGAGAATTTCATGAGATTCGATACAAATCAAGTGTTTTTTTAATCAATCCATATTATTTCACTAAAGACCCTTATTTTATGCATTAGGTGTTAAAACAACTGCATTATCAACTTTGATAGGCTAGAGTGACGTTGCCACGTTCTTATTGACCAATTCCCCAACTCTCTGCATATTTAGCCAATCCCGACTTTCCTTGTATCTTCTTATTTGCATCACATTCTTTTTGCCTTGATATTGTCTACAATATCCTTGGAACGTGTGGCATTGGACGGACTGCTATTGCCGAAATCATCTTTATCGGCTTTCACATGATTCAACATTGTTGCTTTCTTTTCCAATATTCGAGAAACTTCAAAAATAAAGCGCATCGAGTGCTTGCAAATTCATTTCATCTCTTATAGTCTTAAAAAGGAAATTGGCAGATACAATGATTATTAATGAAGGGATTAACAATTGAAGATAGGCCGTCTAATAAAAGAGTTCTCATTTTTCTTAATTTAACATTTTATTTTTAAAAGCTAAGTGAAAATAATAGATTTTTCTTTTTTGTATAAGAATCACTTCTAAGTTTTTGGATCCCATTAGCCTGATATTCTAGAGAACCTTGAACTTTCCACTTGCTATTAAAAATGTCCTGAACATTCAACTTTATCACAGAGAATATAAGCATTCTGTTTAATATTAAGATGTGATGAAATTTTAATTTTCTTTAACAATGTCCTAACCTTTCAACTTTATCAAGTTAATTTAGCTATTGAAGGAAGATGTCCATATTGTAGACTCGACAATTAAGTTCAATAGATCAGTTCAAAGTTTCTATCTTGGCCCGCTGTTTGACGTATAATGGCACTTGTCTTTTTCTTCTTCTTTTCTGTTGGTGTTATTCCTTTTCGTTGCTTCTACGAAAACCACAAGCGCGTGGTTACTGTTCTTGGTCAATGAAGTACGAATTTATATGTTAGCTTGATAAGTTTGAATTATTGGTGCGATTCAGGTCGCCAACTGCTTCAATTATAGATCAAACCATTAAAGAAAGACTTACTTAGACAATGAGGTCTTCTAAGCAGCACCAGCAAGACTTCTGTTTTTTTTGTGGCCCTTAACAAGACCCACTTTGCTTATTATATGGGGAACCGCTATTTTTGCAACCAAAATAGCTTCGACCACAGCTCTCTTGTGGAAGAGACGAGACTTCCCCTCGTACGAAAATCCTTACCATTGCTACTCGTCCTATAGAATAAAGTAAAATATATAATAAAAATTTTGAACCCAAAATATAAAGATAAACACAATATATTTGAAACAAAAGTAGTTTTAAGAATCATGGCAATCTAAAAGATTAATTAGGCGGTTATCGGTACTATATAGACATGGACGCAGCTTTTGCAAATGTTGTGGAATTAGAGTTCGTAAATTTCTATGGTCGAAAGAAGCTCTATTGAAGTCCTAAACGTTATTTATTTATACTTATATAATGCCCAAAACTTGAATGCGGTGTCCTCCCCCTGAAATATTCATTGTATCCTTGATAAATACTATTCTCTTTAATGAGTAAGATGGGGTAAAACTGTTATCTAATGGGCATAGATGGAAAGCATAGGTTTTTTTTTTTTTTTTTTTTTGCCACTATATGCACCATTATAATTGGAGATTGACGGAGGAAAAAGAAGAAATTAATGACCACACCTATAAAGAATAAACTAAGATTGACGGAGGTCTGATTTCAAAAATCCCTAACGACACTTTTGGACTTTCGATTACTAAAGCTATCAAAGAACAAATTTGATCTTCCATTGGTCTGAATTCAAGGAATTTGATACTTTTTGAGAGTCTTCTTTTTAACTTATCGAGTCATCATGATTAATAACTTCAATCTTGAAATTTCTTTTTGTCAGGTTCAGATGTACATCTGGAAAGACTTAAGAGCTTATTAATTTTAGAACGGGACCATTTTATGCCTCCGGGTTTGGATGTACATTTGAAAAGACTTAAGAGCTTATTAATTTCGGAATGGAGCAGTTTTGCACCTTCGGATACCGTGAGATTTTTCTTTTCCTCCTTGGCTCCCCCATGTTGTCCTTATCAAGTATCAATATGTTCAGACCAATCAACATCTATGCCGATCGAAATCCAAAGGTCTTGCTAGTGTTGGTGCGTTCACATCACCCATGCAATTGCCAAGAACTTTTGAGGAGGTCTTTAAGAATGACCAGGGCAATTGAGGATTTTAGGATTTTGGACAGGTGTGAGTAGAGCAGTAATAGATATAGTCTCTGGGGATAAGAACGTGCTTATAGCAGTAGGTTACAATCTTTTGGTTTCTAGCTTTTGTTTTGTTTTGTAATTCTTTTGATTTATTTGCTTGGAAGTTTTCTATCTTCTTCCCATATTCGATTATGACAAATACAAAAATTTATCTTTCAACCAAAAAAAGAAAATACCGATGGATTAGGTGGGCCCTATGGAGAATTCACCTGATCTATCGGTGCACAAGTTGAGTTTACATGCATCGGTGCACAGACAATACCCCTCGATGAATAAAGAGGGAGAGAGAGAGCGCGCTATATAATATGTACAGGCAAAGACGCGAGTGTGAAGTAACCCGCAGAGGCAGGACGAGTTAAAATTCAATAATACAAAAAGAACGAGAGAGAAAGAGTTTCTTTTAATATTTTGTTTTAGTCACCGGAAGCAACTCAATTGCTCCCCCATCTCTTTAGAAAATCCAGGGTTTTCTACCAGAGCCTGGGCTTCCGCCGGAGCTGCTGCTGAAGTTGTGCGCGCAGATCTCGCGAACCCGTCCCCCGAAACGCCACCGCAGTGCAGCTGATCGCTCCCTCCGTCAAGCCCCGGCGAAGGAACCCGTCGATATTTCACCTCGAGAGCTCCTTGCCGCAGTCGAAGCCAGATCTGAGGTGAGTCTCCAAGGCCCCACTTTTTGGTGTTTAAAAAGAACCCTGGCATTTTGTCAACTTTGATTGGCCGCAATGAATCATTCTCAGTACAGGGATCTCATGGCTCGGGAGCTTTTACCATCTCTGGCTGTCGCTGCTTTTGCTGCTATCCTGTTTCGACTTTTTTCTCGAAGAGGAGATCAAGATCAACGAGATCAGCGGAGAAATGATGGAACAAGGAGTTCATCAGGATATGACTATGAAGTATTTTTATGAGTTTCAGAGGACCAGATACTCGAGCAGGTTTTACCGATTTTCTTTACACTAGTCTTAAAGGTGCGGGTATCCGCACATTTAAAGACGACGAAGATCTTCGCAAAGGTGTAGAATTTGCCCCAGAACTTCTCCGAGCAATTAAGCAGTCAAAGATCTTCATACCTATCTTTTCGAAAGATTATGCCTCTAGTATTTGGTGTCTCAAGGAAGTAGTTCAGATGGTCGAGTGCAAGAAAAATGGGGGGAAAAAGATCATGCCTATTTTTTATGATGTGGCCCCTTCAGAGGTTCGATACCAAATTGGGAATTATGAAAAGTCCTTTATTTTACATCAAAAAAGAAAGGTATGACCAAAAGACTATCGGAGAGTGGAAGGATGCTCTTCGTGCAGCTGGGGAAATAAACGGATGGGAACTGCCAAGGGGGCCTACCAGGTGACTGCTTTTAGCATTCCATCTCATGTGCCTTGTATCAATAAAACTCGATGCATTTGATTTGGTTTCTTTTGTAGATTTCTGTCAGTCTGGTTGAAATTGTTGAATTTTATGCTGCAGAAATCACGCTAAATAATGGCACAATCCCAAATTTGTCATTTTTTCAATTAATAAAACATATTTTTATTTTAGGCCATCCATTAACTCTTAGTACCAACGTTAGTTCATGTACAATAAAATAGATCCTCTAAAAGCACATGCCAGATGGGTCTGCAGCTTTCAATTTTGCTTTTGTCAGATTTAACACAATTTTCTAACTTGTTGCCTTTTGACCTTCAACAAACACTAGGCGAGAAGGTGAGTTTGCAAAAGAACTCACTGAACAGGTTTTCAGAGAATTGAAAAAGGCTTATTTGGAGGTATCAGATTGCTTGGTCGGTGTTGACAACCAAGTAGATGAAATCATGGAGATAATAGGTGCTCATACAAGTGAAACACGGATTATAGGAATTCATGGGATGGGTGGCATTGGAAAGACAACTATTGCCAAAATCGTCTATAATCAGCTTTCAAACAATTTTGAGAGTTGTTGCTTTCTTTCCAACATCCGTGAAATGTCAAAAGTCAAGGGCATTGAATCCTTGCAGAAGCAACTCATCTCTGACATCCTCGGAATGAAAGAGACATATATAAACAATGTAGATGAAGGGACTCAGAAAATCAAAGAAAGGTTCTCTAATAAAAGAGTCCTCCTCCTCCTCGATGATGTGGAAACGGAGAGCCATATTGATGCATTTGTAGGTAAGCATGATTGGTTTGGTGGAGAGAGCAGAATTATTATTACTACAAGAAACAAAGATATTCTTTGTTTTCCCAAAGTGGACTGCAGTTATGAGCTTAAATGCATGGATCCTGTTCAATCTCTTAAACTTTTTAGTAAACACGCCTTCAGAAGAGATTCTCCTCTGGACGAGGATATGAACCAATCCAACAGGGCAATAGACATTGCTAAAGGTCTTCCGCTTGCTCTAGAGGTCATAGGTTCACTTTTATGTCGCACTAAAAAGGAAAATTGGGATGGCAAATTGAAGAAGTTGGAAAAAGTTCCTCCTGACGAAGTTCTGAAAAAGTTGAAAATAAGTTATGATGCATTAGATGTTCATGAACAAGTGTATATTCCTCGATATAGCTTGTCTTTTCAGTGGGTATGATAAAGACATCGTGATTTATTTCTGGAATGAATCTAGATTTTTTCTGAAAG
This sequence comes from Eucalyptus sideroxylon x Eucalyptus melliodora, assembly GCA_016097485.1. Classification (NCBI taxonomy): domain Eukaryota; kingdom Viridiplantae; phylum Streptophyta; class Magnoliopsida; order Myrtales; family Myrtaceae; genus Eucalyptus; species Eucalyptus sideroxylon x Eucalyptus melliodora. The sequence goes on from CM027831.1 coordinate 49,965,189, forward strand.
AAACCCTGGATGTTTTGGAAAACATGTCTTTGATGAAGATTGATGAAGATAATAAAGTGTGGATGCATGACCAAGTCAGAGACCTCGGAAGAGAAATAGTTCGTCGAGAAAGTAACTGCAAAATAGAGGAGCAAAGTAGGGTGTGGGATTCTGAGGAAGCATTGGGTTTGCTGAGGAGACAAAAGGTAAAACCCTCCCAATATAATCTCCAAGTTTCTTATGGACATTTTCTTTTCAAAGAAAAGCATTTAATTTTTGTGTTCTCTAGCACCATTGTCATGACTTTGTCAACCAATATTTTTGCTCTTTTAAATTAAAGGAAAATACTAACTCAACCTTAATATTGTGAATTTGGATAAATGTGTTTCCCTTCAACTTTTTTTTTTTTTAAATTTTTCCTTTGGGCAGGGAAGAAAAAGTTGAGGCTCTTCGTCTCCCCTTTGGACCATCAGCAATATCGTTTTACCTATGAGGACCTTGAAGAGCCTATGGAATCTAAAGATTCCTTGAAGTTTGGCGATAGATCATGCAAAGAAACTTCAAGGAATGAATCACTATCAAGTGTTCTTCCAACTGATGTTTTCCAGGAGAATTCAGATCTCCTTCCAGAATTACGATGGCTTGCTTGGCCTAATATTCCCCCAACATTTAAGATTATGAATTTCTCTATGAAGAATGTGGTTATTCTTGATCTGTCTAAGAGTAGAATTACGCACGACTGGGAGGGGTGGAGCCACATGAAGGTATCTTTTATATTAGAAAACACTAATTATTCCGTTTTATCATATTTGAAAGTAATCTTTGCATGATTTTTCTTTTCACAGGTGATGAAGAATTTGAAGGTTATGGATTTAACCATTGCCATTGCTTAAAGAGAACTCCTATCTTCTCTGCTCATTCAAATTTAGAACGTTTGATCCTACGGGGCTGTAGATCATTAATCGCAATTGATAGGTCAATTTGTCAGTTGAAACGCTTAGTTTTCTTAGATTTAAGCTATTGTGAGAATCTTCGGAGGAGCTTCGATATCTTGAAATACAATTGGAAAATCATTGGAATCAATCTATTTGATCGATTAACCTGGATATATCCTATAGTAAGATCAAAGAACTACCTGATTCCATTAGAAATTTGAAAAATTTGAAAGTAGTGAAGATGGGGGAGATTGGCAAAAGGAAAATCCCTGATGCATTTTGGACGATTGAGAAGCTCGAAGCAATAAAAGCCACAGTTCGTCATTTCGATGTGAAAATTGGCAATGACATCTATAGAAATCGAGCCCTGAGGATCTTGGAATTGAATGAGGCAAGAATATACAAAGTACCGAGGCTTCCTGAAAGTCTTACCATTCTAAAGTTGTCTAACTTGTACATGAATACATTTCCAGATCTCTCAAACCTGACTAATTTAGAAAAATTAGAGCTGCAGTTTGCGCAACATGATTCTGATGGAGAATCTGATGGGCCTGTGGAGGAAGATCCAATGCCACTGTGGATTGGGAATTTAAGCAAACTAAAGTCTCTATTCCTGAAGTCTCCATACGCAACCTCCTTGCTAGATATAAGTCTCCTTCCCCATCTCAAGTCACTAACGCTCCGGTGCCCTGATTTGGGTTGCCTCCTGAGCCTTCCCTCCAGTTTATCATTCTTGGATTTGAATTCTGAATACGTGACCACCTTGCTCAATGGAGGGTCTATTGAATTTGAAGAAACTATCATCTCTCGAGATTTCATCGACTCCAAATTACTTAAAGGCTCTGCTGGAGAACCTAATTTGCTTTTGAACCTTCAACAGAGCCTTCCTAAGCAATCAAACAGTTTATGTAGGAGATTGTGGTAATCTTTTGAGATTCAAGATTTTGCAAGTTGTGTCGTTCCATGGGGGATCTATCAAATTTGAAGACACTAGCATATCTTGAAATCTTTGAGTGTGCAATCTCAGAGGTTCAAGGCCTTGATCGTTTGGAGAACCTAAAAACATTGGAGCTTGGGAAACTTCAACAGGTGAAGATATTACCTGATTTAAGGAATCTCAACAAACTATGGCGTCTTCAAGTATCTGATTGTGGTAATTTGGTCGAGATTCAAGGCGAACTCCCATCATCTTTGCTAGCATTGGAGATTTTGGAATGTGGATCTTTACGGAAGTTGCCTGATCTGTCAAGCTTGAAGGGACTGAAAAGTGTTGAAATAAAGTGTTACGGGAAATCAGATGTGGAGGCAATTTCTTCACTTCTTTCGGAGGAGGGCGAATCTGAGGGAGACGACAGTGAATTTGACAATGAATCAGAGGGAGAAGATGACTAATCTGGATGCGAATTTGAATCTGGATCTGAGGGAGAAGATGATGGATAAGTGCACATTGCTCTTGAAAGCTTCTTGATCCACGGCGACAAATTGTTCCCTTCTGTTCAGGCTTTAAATGAATTGAGGTATGTTATTTCGTCTGGCAACCAATGTTTTCCTTTTTTTGCAATCAATCTCTTTCACAAATATAAAAGAGAAGCCTCACATGCACTTTTTAATTACCTTTTCGCGAGTTGATGTATGATAATCTGATGAAGGCGTTGAAATTATGGTACCTCCATTTTGGTCTGGTTTCTCCTTGGTTTTATGTTTCCTAGCTGGAGTTATGCATCTCGATTGCATTGTTTTTATTTGATATCTAACAAATTATTAGAGATCCTTGTCGATTTGCTGCTTCATAAACTCGCTTCACATTGGAGATAACTTCGTTATGCTATAAATAATTAGATGGAATGTGTGTTGGAAGCTCATATAACTATGCTTCTCATCCTGTAAATTTACAGTATAACCAACTTATTGCAACTGTGAAGTAGACTGACCCTCTGTGTTAATATGCTTATGTTCAATATATTTTCCTGGAAAGGTAATGCTTCTTACTGGGATTTGCAAATGCTAGGGAGAAGTTATAATATGAAGAAAGACAAATTTTACTTGGGTAGCGGCGTTAATAGTTAGTGCAGCACAACTTCCATCTGTGACAGGAGAGGAGAACTATTTAGCTTCAAAGTATCATATATCATCTTCTAGTTAAGGCTAAATTTCAGTAATATCAATGCCTATTAGGACAAATGATAAGTCACTTGGCATCATAAATCATGTAAATGGACTCTTGTGTGATCTCAATTATTGCCAACATTTTTTAGAAATGGTTATGTCTAGGTGATTATCTGTAATAGAAGCCCTTCCATTCACCTCAGGTTACACTAGAGGATTCTTTTAGGTTTTAAGATTGACAAGAAGTGCTAAGGGAGACATCTCAAATGACTGCCTTATTGCCGGTTTCTAATGTTGCCGAGAGGAATTAAAGCTTGAAAAACTTACAAAAATCTTTCTGTGCAGGGAGCTGTGGCTAATTGGGCAGCTATGCAAATGAATACCAGATAGAGGAAAATGAAGATGACATTCAAAATGAAGTTTTTTGTCCACTTTACAGTTACTTTGGGAGTTGATGCTTGGAAATCTGAAGAAGGTATTGAAATTAGGGTACCTCCGTACGGCCAGAGGGTTCTTAATTATGTACAAACGTATGTTTTCTTTTCCCAGTTTGGTTTGGCTTTTTTAGCAAAATTCTCTTTGGATGGTTTCTCCTTGCTTTTATGTTTCCCAGCTGGAGGTATGCATGTCGATTGCATCATTATTATTTGATTTATGACAATTCATTAGAGATCCTCATCGATTTGCTGCTTCACATATTTCGAAGTCGATACCTTTTGCTTTGCATTGGAGATAGCTTTGCGATACTGTAGACAATTAGATGGAATGTGTGTTGGAAGGTCATAGCATTATGGTTCTCATCCTGGAATTGCAGCATAATCAAACTCATTGTTGCAATTGTGAAGAAGATAGACTTTTGTATTGAGATGCTACGTTCAATTTATTTTCCTGGAAAGGTTGTGCTTCTTAGTGGGATTTGCAAATGTTATGGAGATGCTATAAAATGAAGAATGAGGAATTTGCACTTGGGCAGCAAAGCTTCCATCTATGACAGGAGAGAACTATCCAGCTTCTCCAAGGTATTATAAATCATCTTATAGTTGAGGCTAAATTTTGGTACTATTGGTGCATAGGACATGTGATAAGTCTCGCTTGGGGTCTGAAATCATGTAAATCGACCCTTGTGTCTTCATAATTGCCTCCATTTACTTGAAATGGTTATGCCTAGGTGGTTATCTGTAATAGAAACCCTTCCATTCACCTCAAGCTATATTAGATGACTCTTTTAGGTTTAAAGATTGACAAGAAGTGCTAGGGGAGACATCTCGAACAACCAACTTTTTGCTGGTTTCTAAGTTGCTGAGGGACTTAAATGTTTGAGAAACTTGCAAAAATCTTTCTGTGCAGGGAGCTATTGCTGATTGGGCTGTTGTATAGATGGAGACTGAAGAAAGGCAGATGATGGATGAAATTTGATGTTGATCGCGATCCCTCTCACAATCTTGGGCTGGTAAACCCTGTTTTCATTTGTTTTAGGGGGTAAAAGGGCTATTTAGGCAAACCTGATTGTGTTCTTTTCCTTTATTGTTGTCCCACAAAAATGCTTATTACATTTCATCTGAATGCGTGTTCTCTTCATTGTTATGCAATAGAACTTGCTCATCAGTGCCCAAATATTCTTTTACAAGGAAACACTTGAAGGGCTTGTCTAGACCGAGAGAAACATTGTGTGTGCTTAGAGTGGTGCTCGAGGTAGTCTTAGTTGCTCCTGCCAAAACTAGTTCATGGACCTCTTGATGTGAAAATGGTGTTCAAAGCAGTATTTGTCATGTGTATGATAGGCACTCACAATGCAAGAACCACGAATTGCTGGTATTCATGGAATGGGCTGTTGGAGAGACGACTCTCGCCAAACTTATCTAAACGAGCTTTCACATTGCTTTGAGCTCTATTGCTTTTTTTCTAATATCCATGAAACTTCAAAGCTAAAGGGTATTCAATTCTTGTAGAATAATTCATCTCCAATGTCCTCAAAAGGAAATTGACATAAATAAGTAATGTTGATGAAGGGATCGAGACAATTAAAGGTAGGCATTTTAGTAAAGGAGTTCTCATCCTTTTTGATGATGTTGACCAGAAGAATTAATTGAATGCACTCATGGGTAACATCAGTGATATTCGAGCATCACTGAATTCTTCAATGCTGAATATCCAGCGCTGAAGGATCTCGAAATTCTCAGTGCTTTTTGTTTGTCATTGAATATCAGTGCTTTTTGTTGATAGAAGGCACTGCCATCCTTAATGTGAGTTGATCGGGTTGAAATAGTTCTCAGAAAGGGACATGTGTGAGCCCTCTCATCTGGTCCAAATGACGCAATGCTTGGCATTGCTTAGAAAATTCAACCAGTTCTTGAAAAATTTAGAAGACATGCTCAGCAGAGGAGTTCATGTTCCAATAAGAAGTGCATGTAGTACTTGAAAGGTCCTGCATCCACAACCAAGTCTATTGTGAAGGAAGATTTGAAACTTAGACAAATTTCTCATTGCCCTATGTCATCTCACCAGATATTGATTATTGTCTTTCTTGGGATCGTTATCTGTTATACATAAATTACAAAACTTGAAATCCATTGTTCTTGTACCTAGAGTTATCACTGGCTGTATTCATAACCGTTTCTTATCTTTAGGATGGATTGCTGTAAACTGCTCATGAAAAGGGACCATGGTTTCTTTTGATCTATTTCATGACTTGGATTTGGTTTAGATATATTACTTTGTGATGGTTCTGGTTGGCTAATTGAGTTACCGGTAAAAGACAAGTGAAATTGATGCTAGTGTTACTCCACTCAAGTGCATTATAGTGTTACTACATTCAAGTGCATTACTTTTGTTAATTTACACAGTTAGTCTTTTATGTGAGATCCTTGGAGCTTGCTGGTTTGTACTTTAAATTTGAACCTTATAACCCTGCCTTGTAAAACTTAACTTTATTATTCCTTAAACAGTGAAGAATCTAGTCAAACATGTAGGTTTTAATCCGTGACAAAAGCTCTTTCATTCACTTTGTGGTTACCAAGGAATGGAATAAACGACAAAAGAGTCCAATATGACGGCCTGAGCTCTTCCTCTCGGTAATAAGAAAAACTTAATGGGGTCTTTCTGTAAAGGTAAGCTACCCCTAGTACAATAACTAGTAGATTTGATGACCTTGTATCTTTCCTAACATTTTGGTGCTATACTTCAGCTTCTACTGTAATGTGCAAACTCCAACTTATCATGGAGTGTCAAGGACTTGACTGGTCTCTTGCACAATGCGCTTTGAATGGTCACAATTGGCAATTTATGCTTTGAAATGATGAAGGAATTTCAGTTTTGCTAGTTTCCGCTAATGTTAATTCTGGCATATCAGAAATAGAAGGTAAAAGCTTATAGTTCTCATTCCAAAGGCTGATCAGATCATTCTTACATGTCTAAGCCAAGATGACATAAATTGTTTACCTCCTAAAAGTCGAAATTCAGTATGGGTTGCCAATTAAAATGACGCAAACTTAAGACGAGATCATCATTTGTTTCCAAGATGGCTTGATTTAACTGTTAATCTGCATAATTTATTGCCATGGAACAGTTGAAGTACTTGGTTACGCCAAGAAATCTTTTATGTGCCAATGAGCCAGTGGTAGAAGGTAAAGTCATTGATCGAAAAGTGTTCTCCCTAAACAATCTTTGTTTCACCTTATTGAACCCGATTGATTGCCAAACCGTGCAAGTCTTACAATTCCAAAAGTCACATCTGACTATTTTGTGAAGTTCAACATGAGTTCAACCCCCAAAAAAGAAAGAAAGAGAAGAAAAAAAGGAAGATGGACAAGAGCAGGGTGATTCAACTATGGAGAGCTCAGCTCAGCATCCGCACATCCTCATTAGGTTTTATCGAGTCAGGTAAATTAGATTAACAAGCAAACTTGCGAGCACATTCATTCAATAGGCATCACAGAGTTGTATTTACAAGGATGATACATTCAGTTACATGCTATTTACATTCCAAGTAAATTTCAGTAGAGATCCTGTGCATCTTGTGATGGACATGGAAACAGATTGATGGAATGCATTACATGAATAAACTTCATCTAGAGCTACCTAGTGATCTTCAAGAAATTAGGTGCTGACTTGGGAGCATTTTTACTTTAATTGACTCGTGGCATCGGAGTCTTAACGCAGCCTCAATGCCATAAGGTTTCCTTTGTCTTCGCTCCCATATTCCTTCAATCGTGGGTCCATGAGGATTTTGCATATTCCTTCAATCATGGGTCCATGACGATTTTGCACGATCCCCATGTCTCCGCCATTAATTCCACACCATAGTAGACTAAATGGTCCGCAAGGCTGTTATTAGTTACCAATACGTAGAAACACACTTTGATACGTCGTCCGTAAATATTTCCGGTAATAAAGGACTGGCATTCTCTGGAACAAGCTGTTCTGTCACATGACTTATTGCACCTAGCATGACAAATCTGCAAAATAATTGCTTGTAACAGGTAGCTACGACTGAGACTGCCTCCCTACCTGCTGCACATTGGATCTTCTCCAGAGCCATCACAAACTTTCTCGACCAGATAAACCAGACCACCAAATCCAATATCATACAGCCATACCTACAAAAAAAGTAGGATTCCAATTACGTGTGAACACTGACATAGAAAAGACTAAGATTATCTCACATCAATATGCTTATTTGTGGCTGTCATTGAGCTAGTTGCCAGTAATATAGGCATTAGTAGACATACATTATTTAAATGAGTAATACCTTAAAATTGCACAGAGCTTAAGACTAGGTCATCAGCTGTCATACAGAGAGAGAGAGAGAGAGAGAGAGAGAGATATTATTATTATGTGTCTTAAATTTTTGAATTGGAATGGGAAACTCATGATAGCTTTACGGGAATGAGAAGGGCTCCTTATATATTGTCAAAAAGGTCATAAGTACTATGAACTGCCCTGCTTTGTTAAGAAAATAAAACAGACAAAACTATTAAAATTTATACGCTAAATAAAGTGAGTACGAACATTGTTGGAAAAGAAAAAAGACTTCTCCAGTTTGATAGCTTGAAATAAATGCAAAGCAAACGTCAAATGCAGTCAACGACAATTTCCCAAAATTATCTGATATTCTATGGGAACTAAGAATAGTACAAAGGCAAATGAGGCACAATATCATGTCCATTAGCTATATGTTATTGTATTTGGCATGCTGTAGTAAGACACAAACATTGCATTTCCAATACGAGGTCGTCCAAATGTCAAGTAAATCAAGCGAGTGCTGGTCTGGAAAAAACAGCTTCAGCACACATAATTAGACAGCCAAATAAAGTGAATGTTAATACTTTCGCGAGGGGAAAAACTACCGTGCATCAATAACCATATATTGCATTTCACATACGAAGGTAAACAATAGAACAGCCCTTATCTCCATGATGGTTGGAGGTCTTGGGTTATTCTGTCTAGACCCCATCCATAATTTTCCCAAAACCAAACCTCACAGCCACAACAAAACCGCCCGCCCCCGCTCCCCCCCCCCCCCCCCCCCCCCTTTTTTTCACCCCCGAGAAAAGGTGTCCATAATATGGAATAGCGGGTTGGGGGTAAATTTACAATCAAGGGGCATTTAAATGCTCCTACAAGAAGCACTTGGATGCTGGCAGGGTCAGTCATATCTTGCTAATGACACAGACAAAATATTCCAGGTTTATAGTGAAATTGCCCCTTGAACCCCAAAACTTACGGTCATTAATAGTGAAGGAGAACTAAATCTTAAAAAGGGCCACAATGCAAGGAAAGGGCCATGACGTAAACAAAACATTCCACGCTCATGGTGACATTGCCCCTTGAACCCCAAAACTTACCGTCATTAATAGCAAAGGAGAAACTAGATCTTAAAAAGGGCCATGACGCATGGGCATGATGGCTCAAAACAATTTTCCACCAGAAATTGGCAAATAAATCCAAGTATTCGGACAAGATGTTACCATTGCCACTAATAATTCAAGAAAATGTTTAGTCTAAAGTTCACACAACCTATGATCCTATCGTAGGCCACATGAACGTCTGTATAATCTGAAGATGAAGTTTGACCCTCAAAAATCACAACTTGTCATGGAGAAGAGAATTAATGGGACATGACTTTGGGGTGGATACCATTTCTGGTACCAGTTCTGCAACAGGTGCCTAGAAAACTCTGGACCACTCTGCCTACTAAAGCTGAGACAAAAAGCAAAATTTAGATAGAATTGGCTCTAGCCTATAACATATCTGGTCCTGTAGTCCGACTGAAAAGGAGCTGCTTCTTTTGGTTAGAGAGAGACAGATAGAAACAGCACATAGAACACACGTTTAGGATCAACATGTTCTAATTTAAAATGCATTAGCACTTCAAGATTACACGACATAGAATTTGAGCTTCAAGTGCTTGCAAAAGTTATATGTCGAAAATATCAATAATCCTATTAAGTTTCCAGCAAGTAAACTTTGTAATGATTAGTTGGAAGTCTTTATCCACTATATTTAGGTATTCCACCAACTTGAAGCTCCATGGCTTAACATGTAAGACTCAATTCACACAACTAAATACATCAACCATAGGTGTTTCAGGTAAAGGTTTGCAAGCCATTCTGCTTGTGTTTTGTCTATTGGTTGATTTGCCAAAGAAGAAGAAAAAGAGAAAAAAACAAGATGCTAACCAATTGTAAATATAATTATGAAGCCATAGAATGTTCAAGATATCCAGAGTCTAGACTCTTCAAAAGCGTAGTTGGCGAAAATTGCCAGGTAACTCGTAACATACCAAAACTGAAATAAATGGAAGAACACAATAGAGAAGAACCGGTATCTGAACCATAACAATCTTTTAACTATCTTACCACAAGATCAAGTCCCCAAAAGGATGCCATAGCCCCTCCCATAGAATGCCCTGTCACCATGACATTGATGTCTCCTTGGCTCTTTTAACAGCATCCGTAGTACCAGGTTGCATTGTCTATTGTGATAAGCATAATAAATCCATGATGAACCTAAGCAAAGACAATAGAATAAGACTGTAATTCATTCCAAATCAAAAGTATCCACAAGTTACAAGAGGCTTATTGTCTCTAGAACTCACCATGGCACCAGCCATGCTGGGATAGTTTACGTCGAGAGATCTTTTTTTCCTTTTGGATGATAGAGGAGCGAAACATCTTTTTTCCTTTTGGATGATAGAGGAGCGAAACAATCAACCTATTGATATTGGAAGACCCAAAAGATTCTTCCAATGTATCATTTTTGGGTTCTTCTTTGGTGGATCCCTCTTGTTCCTGTTTAGTCCCTTTTGTTTCGAAAGTTGTTTCTATTTCTACATCTGTTTGTACCACTTGTGTCCGCGTTCTCGAAGGCACACCTCTCTTTCAAGAGGATTCGCGGCATGTCAAGCCCTGGTAAGGTTCTTCGATTTGCATCGAATTAAACCACATGCTCCACCGCTTGTGTGGGCCCCCGTCAATTCCTTTGAGTTTCATTCTTGCGAACGTACTCCCCAGGCGGGATACTTAATGCCCCTTTTTATTTCTATCTAAACTAAAGGAAAGATGAGGAGAGTCAAGTACTTCTCCAGTAATGGGAAACCTTTCTACCGTTACATGAATCCGATTTTCATTTCATTCGGGAACTCCCATAAATTCATTAATTACTTGACCATTGGCGGGTTTCTTTGTATGTGTTGTCCGGAAAGAGGAGGACTTAATGATTATTCGTTTGCCGGAACCATAAGTCAAAATTTTGGAAGGGCAGAGGCCTTTGGTGTCCCCTCCAGTCAAGAATTGGGGCCTCCCAATCACTAGTCAATATGCTTTTCTCCACCCTTATCCATATAATGATATGTCATATCTGTATACTTTTTTTTTTTCCATTTGGATTTTTTAAGCAAAAAGAAATCTTCTTCTTCATAGAAAGATTTCTTTTTCAATACAATCCTTATATGACAAGTGGGTCTTTTTATTGCATAACTCCGCTCTCGAGCTTGAGGTTTTAATTTTTTCATAGTAGTACCCTCGTTGACTTCAGCTTTACTAATAACTAAACTTGCTTCATTGAAACCCATATTATGACTAGCATTTGCTGTTGCAAAAGTGAGACGAGTATTGATTAATGGGATAGGAACATATGTGGATTGCTACTATTATTGGTAGTATCCTATTTCGTTTAGGATTCGAAGAGAGTCTGTCATTATACCTCGAGAAGTAGAAAAAATTACAATCCCAATCCCGCCTAAAATTCTAGGAATTCGTTGATAGTTCGAATAGATTCATAGGCTAGGCCTACTGATACGTTTCAAATTTAAAATAGTTCGATAGGGGCATTTCACCCCTAACCACAACTCATCCGCTGATTCTTCAACATCAGTCGGTTTGGACCTCCACTTAGTTTCACCCAAGCTTCATCCTGGTCATGGATAGATCACCCACGATTTGGTCCATAAGCGGACAATTGCCTTATGAAGACTCGCTTTCGCTACAGCTCCGGTGGGTTCCCTTAACCAAGCCACTCGCCTATGAGTCGCCGTCTCATTCTTCAACGTGCACGCATCAAAGTCCTAGTAGTCTCCTCCCACTTCTTGTCTTGAAGTAAGTACACCGGTGACGCATATTGATTATTTTGAACCAAAAGAAAACATTCCGTGCGAATGATCTCTATCAAAAGTGCTTTCATTGTTTTGTTTCAAGCAAAGATATCCACGGAACTGTTCGTACTATTCATATATTCCTCCCGAGCCCGGGTATCATATACACCTCCAAAATAAAGAGTCTTGAATACTAGAAGAAAAGCACCTATACCTAACAAGATTAAGTGAATACCCAAAATTGTGGTCATTTTATATCCTAGAACAAAATGAGAGGTAGCTAACCAACTTCTAGGAGAGACATAATTGACTACATTGATCTCAATAGCGACACCACCCACAAAAAGCCTTGTTATTTTGCCAGCTCATTCTTCATTCTTCAATTGAGAATTGCCCTAAAATTTGACTTCGAAAATAAATAGGATCACCCGAGATAATATTGTTTCCATAAAGTAGAGATCCGAAACAGGTTCATGAATACCATCAATATCTACTAGAGGAGCAGCAATGAAGGCAATAATAAATACATAAGTTGATTTAAGTTCTTTTCTTTCTAAGCGGTGGAATAGAATAACCTGGTTGAAGTGTAATGATCATATGTCTCGTAATGCATTGTATGTCCTAGAATAGGCCTTATTTTTTCTTCTCATTGGAGTTATTTCATAAAGACTTGCCATGGTAAGGAAGAAGGGGGGAAGGCCTCCCTTCAGAGAAAGAGAGGAAGTTGTGAATTGCTCACCATATGTCAATGAGAGTGCGATTTCTCCTATCAGCAACGCCATTCTGGCTAGCCATACCCGAAATAGAATATAGTGCCACTATGCCACATCCTTCGAGGAGATAAGAGGGCCCTATGGAGAATGTGGTTAGAAATCCATAATAGAGTCCGATCATAACGACCGAATTTATTATGTTCATGCATAAGGATACTGGATACGGTTGAACGCTAAGCTGCTTCTCAACTCACTGACCTTCCCCGCCAACCCCCTTCCTTTGAATGATTGATTCAGTGTGAGAATATACTCTCTCTGGTGGAAGAGAAAAGAGATATTTTCCTAACACGGCATATAAGTGTCGACGAATAAACATGATATTCTTTTTTTTCACCTTTCTTTAGAGACTTCGGACTCTTTCCCTCGTCCTAAGCTCAAGGCCTCCGAGGGCGTATAATTTATAGATGCCACAACAAGGATTCGAATGATTAAGTTGTTTCGGTTACCTTTCCTTTTTCCTTTGTGGACCTCCGCTGCTAAATAGTTTTATTGAGCCTTATCTGTTTTGTGAAAAATCCTCCAAAGTGAAAGCAATTTCTTTCTTTATTTAAATTTTAAATTAGGAGTGCTCTTTTACTAATCAGATTAGGCTTATTGACAAAACCAAAACAAACATGTCAATGCTATAATTTTCGTCATTATTTTGTTTTGGATCCTATCTTGATTACGTCCGATTACTTTTTTTTGTTCGACAAAAGTTTCATTTATATACAATAATCGAACATCAATTAGCAACAATTCAATAAATGACTCATTGGGATAGACGTAGATAAACTAGAACCCCCCGATAGGAGCAGTTGAGAATTGAATCCAATTTTTTCCATTATTTTCGTATCCGTAATAGTGCGAAATGAAGGCCCGGCTCCAAGTTGTTCAAGAATAGTGGAATTGTGGCGTATGAGCTCGAAATTTCCTTCGTAACTCCCGGAACTTCTTTGTAGTGGCTTTGTTACATGCCTCATTTCATAGGGAACCTCAAAGTGGCTCTATTTCATTATATTCCATCGATATCACAATTCCATTCATTTAATATCCTTTTGGTGTCCATTGACCCACCTATTCCGATCGGGGAGAGCAGGCCATTCGACAGGGGGATTCTGAAATTGTGGAGGCTTGGTTCGATCAAGCCGCTGAGTATTGGAAACAAGCTATAGCGTCTACTCTTGGTAATTAGTATCTTCCTTAGAAAGGAAAGAAATAGCAAAATCTCATAAATTACGAGCAATTCATTCCATATTTCCTTTTAAGAGCTGCATTTCTTCCGAGACCAGGACCTTTTATCATGACTTCTGCTCGTTGCATACCTTGATCTACTACCGCCGAATAGCATTTCCTGCTGTGGTTTGAGCAGCAAATGGACATCAATTCAAATCCTCGATTTTCGAATTGAGAGAGATATTGAGAGAGATCAAGAATTCTCACTATTTCTTAGATTCATGGACCCAATTCAATTCCATGGGATCTTTCATTCACATTTTTTTCCACCAATAATGTTTTATAAAACTCTTGGACCCCTGAATTTGGAGTATCCTACTTTCACGCAATTCACAGGGTTCTACAAGCAATTGATATTTCACGATCAAGGGTGTAGACAAATTCCTTTTCTTTTCTTGGGAACACATACAATATTCATCACTACAAAAAGGATAATGGTAATCCCCCACTTTAGGTATCAGCACTATGGCTTTCAACCTAAATGGTTTCAATTTCAACCAAATTGTAGTTGATAGTCAAGGTCGTGTAATTAATACCTGGGCTGATATTATTAATCGTGCTAACCTTGGTATGGAAGTTATGCATGAACGTAATGCTCATAACTTCCCTCTAGACCTAGCTGCTGTCGAAGTTCCATCTACAAATGGATAAGACTTTGGTCTTAGTATAAGTCTAGCCGAGTTTTTGATTGGAAAGGAACAATAACCAATTACCATTTGTAGCACTCATAGCTATAGCACCCCACCCCCCCCCCCCAACCATAATTTTTTGGTTTTCTTTAGTTCCATATTGAATTTGAATGTGTCTCACAACCCGAAAGAATTCGCGGGAGGGGTCATTTCATTTTTGGATCTGGACCAAATAGGGAACAACGAATCCCTTTATGATAAACATATCCATTTTACAAGTTCATTATTACGGGTAGTTCCTACAAAGGATCGAACTAATGACGTATACAATATTTGAATTCTCAATGTAGATGCTACATAGTTGGTTCTCATCCTTCAGAGACTACAAATGTAATAGGAGCACCCGTCGACAAAAGGATCACCCTAAGATGATCATCTCATGGCTATAGAAAATAAATAGGCACTCAAAACAAGTGCATGTTTGAGTATCATTGACCATTAGGTAAAACCATCAATCTTAGGGCATAAAGACGAAGTGGGAGGAGACCATTAGGTCAAACCATCAATCTTAGGCTTTTTGTAGGTCAAACCATCAATATTATCTCGGGTGATCCTATTTATTTTCGAGGAGACTACTAGGACTCTACGTTACACTGGTGCAAAGAACAAGGCTTTTTTTCGAATAAGCCAATTCATTTGGGACCCTGCAGATCCACTCTTTTTCCTATTCAAAGATCAGCCCTTTGTCTCTATGTTTTCACATCGAGAATTCTTTGCAGATGAAGAGATGTCAAAGGGGCTTCTTACTTCCCAAATAGAAAAATACTTCGAAGATTAACCTATTCCCATGCAATAGTTAGGAATTCTTGACGGTATCGAGTTGGAACAACCTGTTCTTCTTGAATACGCTGATTCAATGCTAAAGAATTTCCCACCACTATCATATAGTATTCATCTCTACTTAACTTCTTTTCTTAGTCAATGATTGAAGAAATAGAAGAAATCAAAAGGATTTTCATCTCACGTCTTAAATGAAATGAGCGGACTCGAATTAGTAGTATTGTTTACATCCATTAGTTCATAAGGGATTCAATGTAGACTTTGATGGGGATCAAATGTTTTCTCATATGAATCTCTTGTCTCTAGCTATTGGGGATCCCATTTCCGTACCAACCCAAGATATGCTTATTGGTCTATATGTATTAACGAGTGGTTTGGGTTTGTAACCAATGGAAACGTAAGAGAGGTCAAATGATATGTCATCGATGATTGTAGAAGGAAGGCGCTAGTTTATAGAAAAAAAGAATGAAGAATGAAAAAGAAGAATAAATTCAAATAAAAAAGAAAAGTAAAGGGGTTGGATTAGGAATCCAATTTTGGATTCGGAACTATTATATGTCAAAGGTCCAACATTGAAATAATTTCAGAGGTTTTCCTTGACTTTGTCTGTGTCAACAAACAATTTGAAATGCCTCGACTTTTTTAGAGCAGGTTCGAGTCAAATAGCAATGATTCGAAACACTTTTTTTTTTTACACTATTTTGGAAACCCAAGGACTCAATCGTATGGATATGTAAAACATAGGATTTCCAATCCTAGCGGTCATTCGAGCGTATCGAAATAGATACTATGTTTACATATGGATCCCTACATCGTTTCATTCCATTTAGGATTAGGGGTGATAGTGGAAAAGTTGACAAATAAGTCACCCTTACTGCCACTCTACAGAATCGTACATGAGATTTTCACCTCATGCAGCTCCTCATTCAATTCTTTCGAAGTCATTGGGTTCTCCCTTTCAAAAGGGGGGGCGTCTACCCTTCTATATGACCAAAATGACCTTGTCACGAGCTGGACTTGAACCAGCAAACATAATGAATGGAATTGTGATATGGATCAAAAGAAAGACCCAGCGAATTTCCTTTTATTCAGATCGCGACTTTTAAAAAGGCCTCATTAAATGAATGGAATTGTGATATGGATGGAATATAATGAAATAGAGCCACTTTGAGGTTCCCTATGATAGTGCTTTTTCAACTCTCTCAAAATGGAATCTATTCCAAACATATATGCCATGGTTCCTTACCTCGACAGGGTACAAATATCTAAATTGGATATTTTTAGATACTTTTTCAAACCTATTGCCAATACTAAGTAGCAGTCAAAAATTTGTATCCATTTTTCATTATTTTGAGGTCAAACCATCGATCGATTGATGGCAATTTCGAGGTCAAACCATCAATCTTAGGGCAATTCTCAATTGAACCTAGACAAAACTTTTTAGCTTTTCACAGAAGGAATTAGGTATACTCATAGGTAGTCCCCTAGCTTTTTTGATTTCTTTTGTTCATTTCATACTGTGTCTCCTCTTGTTCAAAATCAAAATATGAATACTTCATACATATATGAAAGGTTCAATTAGTTGCTTGAAAAAACCAAGCAAAGGTCCAGTCTAGTCTCAAGGAGTTAATTGATGGGAATAGCGAAGATGGATCTGAGATAGAGTACAAATAGAATTCGATCCCTTTCATTTCTTGTTATCGGAGACCCACCAAAGCACAAAAGCTAGGATCTTTTAGAAAATGGATTCCTATTCGAAGAGTGCATATCGCATGGATAAGCTCACACTAACCCGTCAATTTGGAATCCAATTTGGGAATCCTTATCTTCTATATATCCAATATTTATTGGATATTCTACTTTTCTATAGTCAATTCATATGAATCCATATTCATCATACTGATACTAATAATGTGTACTTCCATTGTGGGTAATGTATTTGGGTTCAAAGCCCTGCGTGCTCTACGTTTGGAGGATCTGCGAATCCCTACTTTTGAATTGCCGAAGCAAAAACTTTATGTAAGAGTTGAAGCCCCAAAGGGAGAATTGGGAATTTTTTTAATAGGATATAAGAGTAGTTTTCCTTAGAGGTGGAAAATTCGTCCACCTGGTTTTATCAATTTGCAAATTCTTCCTCGCTTAGTTAAAAGAATGAAATTGGCCGATATTATGACAATACTAGGTAGCATAGATATCATTATGGGAGAAGTTGATCGTTAAAATGATAATTGATACAACATAAGTCGCAATTGAACAGATCGAGCAGGCTCAAGTTGACGTAACATGAAATCTAGATTTTGTTGATTGTCGACCAACGGAAAGCATGGGAGAAAGATGCATAAAGAAATAAGTGCAGCTGCAGGCACTTGACAACAACAAGAGAAAGGCCAATCACTGAAGACTCACCCAATCTTAATGAAGAAAAGGGGATCCGACGGTGCTGAGTGGAAGGGCCGTCGCTCAATGGATAAAAGTTACTCTAGGGATAACAAGCTGATTTTCCCCAAGAGTTCACATCGATGAGAAGGTTTGGCACCTCGATGTCGGCTCTTCGCCACCTGGGGCAGCAGTATGTTCCAAGGGTTGGGACCAACAAGGGGTAGTGCCGGAATATTCACCTGTTGTCCATCGACTACACCTTTCGGCCTGATCTTAGGCCTTGACTCACCCTTCGTGGACGAACCTTGCAGAGGAACCCTTAGGTTTTCGGGGCATTGGATTCTCACCAATGTTTGTATTACTCAAGCCGACATTCTCTTTTTTTGGTTACCATTATGATTAGTTGATAATATTCATTGATGATTTTGTAAAAGATTTCTGTCTGTAGAAATAAATAGAATTAATCACAAACTAAAATGCTCAAACAACTTTTCCAAGAACAAAATTAGTGAAGTACATGATCTCCTTATGACTCCATCTAAAATTACAAGCACATAACTTTCGTGTCTTAGTGGAAATGATTCATTGTTTATCCTTCTTATGGATAGGAGACCCATGTTCTTTGCGCACGAAATCACTTTAGGCTACTCTTCTTACCTTAAATTTTTAGCAAATCCTTCACATGTCAAAGTGACCGGAAGAATTGCTAAAGTTAACATGCATACCCTTGTTCTTGAGTACCTTTCAAAGCTATAACCGCAGCATTAAGGTCCAAGCCTCTCCAATATATGCCTACACGTAATATATATTGATTATAAATAGAGACAAACAAGTAGATGCAATTCGAACATAGAGGCATCACAAGCATTGCAAATTGGTAGGCCACTAAAACACGAATTATATACCTATAAGCAAGCAGGACGTCAACATGACTTCAAACCTCTGCTTTCAGATAAAACGACATTAATAACCAATTAAAAGCTAAAAAGAGAAGGTAGCATATGCCCACAAAATCTCATCTCAAGAATTGGCCATTTAGTACTATATTGAGGACCTATTCTTTAAGTTTACGCAACCTTAGCAACAACGTCATATTAAAATGAAGTCAAATTACCTTGGTCTCTCCCTCTCAACTAGGACATGTCCAACTAGAAAGTTATGTCAAATCTGACTTTTAAGGCTGCGCATGACAAAATTTCTGAAACAGAAATTGATTTCTGGTCAGAAATCAATTTTTTAATTTCTATTCCGCGGACAAGTTTCTGAGCAAAGAAACCCGTTTGATAACGACTCAAAATTTCTATTTCTGAAATAAAAATCCGTTTGATAATAGAATAAAATTTCTATTTCTAGGAATAAAAATTGATTAGATAACAATATAGGAAATCCTCAAATACAAAATAATAATCAAAATAATACTAAAACAACATAGGAAATCCTCAAATACAAAATAATAGTCGAAATAATACCAATACATTACAAAAGTTGAAAATACAATTTCATGGAATTTCCGGCATATTATTATCCATTGCCATTTTATTGGCAATGGTTTTCCTAAGCGTATTTATTTGGTTTTCCTCCTCGGTCAATGTATCATTTGTAAGCTCATCCTGCGTAAGTTCAGACGAGTACTATGGAAGCATGAATATAGGTGCCATCAATGGCACCTATATAGCCCTATCATTTTATCAAAGACTAGTATTATACAAGATTATCAACAAAATAAAATTGATGGTGTAAATGAATATATAAGAATTCTACCTTGAAATAACGTTTATGGTTAGGAGCCAATCGGGGGAAGGTCGGTTTATTTTGATTCTCGTATTGAATCAGTCCAGTTGCTCATCCCTAATTTCTTTATTATTACTCAATGAACCTTTAATGGCCATTGCATAGCAAAGAGAGAGATTCTCTTGAATCTCTTGCTTTCGAATTAAAATTCAAGATTGTGTAACAATCTAATTATTTTGATTTTGCAAGAATTTTGAATCCGTAAAGAAACAAGGTTAAATTTCTAGGCACGTTTTTTATTCATCTATTACGTAAGAACTTTTTCTTCAACTGGCCATGCACGTGCCCTTTCTAGGAGGAAAGAGCCCCATTGTCTTTAAGTAAGCATTTAAGAACTTTGGCCGTTTTTGAAAATTGGAGATCCATTCAATTGTCTTTCATCCTAAAGAGGAAGTTATAAAAAAAAAAATGAAAAAAAAAAACATGAGCAAAATAAGAAAAAGAAAATTGGCAATAATTTGTGAAGTCGTGGTTATGAGTGAATTAAGTTAGCAAGAAAGCGCAAGGTTCTTTTATATGGTATGATTTCAGCTTTTGATTTCTATTTCAGAAACTGAGAAGTTAAAAATTTCAGCTTCTGATTTCTTTAATTTTTCTATTTCTGGAATAGAAATCTGTTTCAGAAATAGAGAAATCAAATTGCGTTACCAAACGGATTTATGTTCCAAACTTGTTCCGGGAAACAGAGAAACAGAGAAATCGAGAAATATAAATTTTCTCATGCGCGCCCTAAACCTACAAGATAATAAGCTTCGCATCTAATTACAAATTTATTGCTTTGAAATGGTGAGACCCGAAGGGTAATAACAATAAGCTCTAGGAAAATGCAAAAATCTTTGTAAAGAACACTTACAACAGATGCATACTCCACCACCATCGTTGCAAGAGTGTGACTGTAATAGCTTTATGAGCATTGGAGCTCACTCTAACTTCTGGACTTACCAGTTGAGAAAATTTTAGATTGAAAATGCAGTCACAAACTCATTCAATTACAAGCAACGGAGCAAGTCTCTTATGTCTTTAGCAAGCTATTTCAACGAATCAAGTGAGCAGAACACTTCAAGGAAACTTCAAGGAAACATCAACTCAAAATAATATTTCAGTATATTTCTGCATATTTTTGACGTCCTTGTCCGTGAACTTAAAGAACTATTATTCGATTGGAGAAAAGCTGAATAGCCGAGAGTCAATTACTGTGAGACACTCAACAAATTTTATCCTCAAAGTGAACAAAAAAGGGTGAGAACTATATCGAACAAATATAAGAAAATTCGATCAACAACTTCCCCCAACCCTGAAATGCCTAATCAGCCAAATTCACTATACAAATGTCACTTTCCCAAGCTCAAAACCGATGCGCTCAACACTAGAGCTTGTGTCTATTTGCACCTTATCACAATCAAAAACTCCCAATCAGAATGGAGCCAGGGGATCATAGTAGAAATTGATCCATGAACACAAATTGCAATTGACCTCTCTCCCACTTGCGGCGATCAAGCACGTCAGAACCATCACTCTCCAACCACGACCCGTTCCGCTCCATATTCTACAAGAGAAACGGATCGAACAGCGTCATCAATAAAACTACGGCATGATCGCGCAGCGAGATAGAGAGATCGACCGTGATCTTTGTCCGTATTGCTCCAATTCCGGTCTCGCAAGTTCGTGGATTTCATGGCAATTGAAAGCTACTGCGACTTGGGGCAAAGGAAGGAGAGGAAGATGAATTTACGAATTCTCTTGTTTTGCCCTCGGCGTCTTCTTTTGTCAGCGGTCACATTCGGTGATTTTGGTGTTTACGTGGGGGCACTGAAGTAAGTTCCGCTAATATTTCAAATTCGGGGCGCTCTCTTGGAGCTCCCCTTTGATGTCTCCACATTAGCACTTTGACTCGAGCTTAGTTTTTCTTCTTCTTTTTTTTTTTTTGGTCCGTCTCTTGAGCTTAGTTTAATTAGCTGGGTTCGAACCACGATTTTGAAATTCGAGAACAGAAATAAAGAAAAGAAAAGAAAAACACAACAACAAACCAGGATTCTCAAAAAGCACCAAAATTAAAAGTTAATTAATATCCTTTATCTATTTAATTTATATTTTTTGAGGTATATAAAAAATGCACCCTCCACTATTGTGGATAGTTTTTTGAGTCATATTTTTGAATTCAAACTCAAAACGATCTAATAACTTAAGTTATTCAAATTTCAAAAGAATGTAACCGAACTTGAGTGATTCATGAGTTAAGCTTAACTGCAAATTATGAAACCTACTTCTCCCGTGCTAGAAAGAGAGTTTAAAAAGACGACTTGCTATTATGTATAGATTCTTGAATGCTCTCTAAATACTTGTGTTGAACTGGATGCAATATTTTCTTTTCTTTTTAGTTAAATGTACTTATAGTATTTTGAGTCAAGACAATTTGTCTAAAATTTCAGAACTATTTATAATGCGAATGTGTTTTCGAATTTATAGCCTTCTTGAAAATCGTGGCATTATCTTCTTAGGAACACAATTTGTTGAAGAGAAAAAATAAAAAGAAGATGACAAGCGAAGTTTTAAGTGAAAAAACCCCTTTGGAATCAAAAAGAAAAAAAAATTACAGTGTTGCACTATACAATTTTTACACTATCAACATTAGTTTAACATGAGAATTACATGTACACCATTAGCAATAAAAAGCCTCTATGCTTTAATAGCACTTTCTTCTGTTGCACTCCATAACTGTATCATTATCTTCCCATAATTTCTCTAACTGAATACGTTAGCAATATGATTGTCAGCATTGAATCTATGTGTAAATGAATGAGGAATAGAAGAAAAGGTCCGCGAATGTTGAGAACAAAAATCATTGGGCTTTTTCATTGGCTATGTGCAAAGTAAAGAGAGTTTATGATCTTAGATAACAAAAATCATGATACATTTTTAAAGAACAAAGAGCATGAATGATTTTTTTGATAAATATAAAATAAGAACCCAAATGTATGGTAGGTGCCATGTTCGGTGGCTCTTATGAATTTATATTTGTAGTGGGATATTTAAAAAGGTACAAAGATAGAACAATTTTATACACGACTTAATTTTTCTTACCAAGCTCATGCACTATTCATTCACTTTAAAGAAATGAAATAAAAAAAATTGAACATGAAAAGATTCCAACTCACCCCAGAGTGATTAAAGAATTATAGCGTTTTTCATGAATTGATGTTATGAGCATACTTCTAACCAGTTAGTATATTAAGTGTTTACTGCATCATGTGGAAAGCTTTTTTAGACTTTTAGCACGCCGATGAAGTTGCAATATCAAATCTATATACTTACAAGTGGATTGATTAATAATAACTCAAATCAAATATTTCATGATGGATGATCGTCTCATCCTACTCTCTTTATCTATTGAAACAAAAATTCACAACCCATCATGACTTTGGCGGCGAGGCCAAGACGGATCAACCCCAACTCGAGCCAGGGATCCATCTTGGCCGTAAGCCGGCAAAGGGCTTCAATTCCCACGGAGGGGAACGAAAGTACACTTTCTACATTTCCCCCGCACCGCCTGGCGGGAAATTTTCGCACCACCGGCATAAAACCAAAATCGGAAAAAGAAGAAAAGGAAAATTAAAATCAACACAAAAACGAAAATGAAAAGGGAAAAACAATTCAAAACAGAAAATACGCAAAGCGCGACCCTCCTCCCTTGCTTCCTCCGGGTTCGGAAATATGTTCGGATGAAAACGAAACGGCTACGATCCTTTCACCATCCCACTCCCACTTTCTCTCTCTCTCTCTCTCTCTCTCTCTCTCTCTCTCTCTCTCTCTCTCTCTCTCTCTCTCTCTCTCTCTCTCTCTCTCTCTCTCTCTAGAGCAAGCACCGACGACCTTGATGGACCAATCGATCGGCTGGTCGCCGCCATAACAGAGCTTTCAAAGACCACCGTAGTGAAACTCTTGGAGCAGTGGGCGTGGCCCGAAGGCTTCGAGGAGTGGTGGCAGCAGCTCAATGAGCCTGGTCGATGACGAGGAGCTTGAGGCCCGTCAGACCGCCCCGCCCGAAGAGGATGACGCCCCCGTGGCCTGCAGTGCCGATGAGAATGTCGGGGCCAAGGAGGACGACGATGAGGTTCGAAAATCGCCTGCACCGTTCTTGCTGGATTAGTTGAATTCTGCAATTTCACTACAATCCATGACAAGTCTCTTGGAATACACTGTGAGGAAACCCCAAGTGTCTAGATCATAACAAATGGCTTATGTTGGAATTCAAGTCGGCGGAAGACAACTTACCTGATTTCGATGTGCAAACAGCAAATAGCCCCGGAATGAACGTTGAATTGCTGATGAAACACGAACAACATTTTCTCACGTTAGTCTGGATGCAATCACAAGGAAAACACCCGATTTCCATGGCGTAAATGCCGATTGTTCTTGCAAAAGTGAAAATGGAATGCCTTATTCTTTTTCAATGGAAATGGAGAGAAATTTGGTGCGTATGTTTGCCAACCTTTTCAACAGTTGTGTTCGGGAGGCTTTTATACGTCTCCCTTCGTACCCCTCCATTTGTGTCTTTCCATCGTAACCATCAAGACGAAACGATGCGTTCCAATCGCACCCCATCATGGACGTACCAGCTAAAGTACAACATCTCCCACTCGGACATAATGGGCTTGATAGCACTCTATCAAGAATATAAGATATTCAACATTCATCAACTTTACAAAACAATTCATACTGGTAAATAAACCGTGTGACCAGTGAGTACACCTGCACTTGGGAGCTCTAATTATGCACCTGTTAGGGATGACATAATGGCTACAACCCTGAAAAGAAATAAACAATCGATGTCTCACAGTGCCCCATACATATTTTGTTACATCAATCCAAGTATACCTGTGGCATCCCAAAATTTCATGACAACCCTTTGATATACCATGAACCATGATTAGGTAATGGAAGTGCCGTTTGATTTTGTATTAGCCATTAAGTTGACGAATTTCAATTAATTTAAGGCCGAGCATTGTAAAGGATGATTGTTTGGATGGAGGTGCCTCTTCAAGTGACCCAAGGAATTATTAAAGTGCAAATTGATATAGAAAATCTTATTCTTGGTGGTGCACTTTATAAATAGAATTTTATTGATTTAAATTATAGAGTTTTGTGGGCTTATAAGTTGAAATTAGGTGTTTATTTAATTAGGGATTAAATGGAATAGGAATAGGAGGGGGTGGGCTGATTTTTAGGCCCAGAAGCCTGTCCAAAACCAGCCCACGCAGCCCCCATTCGACCGGCCCATGAAGGCCCAAGCCTGGCCCATTGAGGGCCATCACCTTTGCATGGAGATTGACAAGTGGCGTGAGGGATTCTCCATGTGTCTCTAGCATGCAAAAGGCTACTCACCACTTGTCCATGCATCTTCCACTTGTCACTTGCATGCAACAAAAAGGGGTGATTAACTATTAATCAAAGAACAAAGAGGGGAGGGGGCTGTTGTCCAAGTGAGAGAGAGAGAGAGAGAGGCTTGCCGAGAGAGAGTGAGGAACTGAGAGAGAAAGGGAGAAGCCGCGCGAAGGAGGAGGTCCGCTCGTCCGTCGACCGTCTGTTCGTGTGTCCGTTGCCGTCCGTGTGCTATCGTTTGTTCGATTTTGGATGCAAGTTGGGATCCATATTATGCTCTTGCATGTGTGTCTTGCATGTGTGATTGTTTGGTGGTAGATCTCGGATGTTTAGAGCATGAGAAACTGAAGCTAGAGTGTGTTGTTCTTGAGAATGCATTCTGTTTTCGTCTATACAACCTGACCCAGAATTTTGTAGAGGCTTGCATGTGTGTTTTGAGTTGGATTTTGGCTTTGAATTCTTCACCAAAGTTGTATAAAACATCTCAATTATAACATACTAAAATTTGAGACAAAATGGCTGAGTTTTAAGGGGAAAAACCCTTCTCCTACGAAGACACTAGATCTGGAACTGCTTTATCGACCTCATGGTGGTTTTGTGGGTTGCATGTTGCTTTTTTACCGAGAATATCACTTTGACTTCTTCATGAAAGTTGTAGAAAACATCCTAAATACTAACATACTCAAATTTGAGGTAAAATGAGCAAGTGTAGCCTAGTGAAACGATTTTCTTTTGAAGACGATAAATCTGGAAATACGGTACTGGACACCCAAGACTTCTTAGACCTATATGGTGGTTATTCTTTGAGAATCTCACTTAGATCCCCCAATGAAAGTTGTAGGGGACCTCTTGAGGAAAAACATATAAAAATTTCAGAGGAAACGAAGAAAGATAAGTAGGCGAAACCTCGATATTTCGGAGATAGCTAAACTGGACTGTTTGGTACTAGAAACAGGAACTTCGAACGTCTATAGAAAATTATCTAGAACTAATATGGCATATATGTCTTCATGAAAAATATACCTTAGCGTCTTAAATATCACCTGGTAAAATTTCATAATTTTTGGAGGTCATTCGGGTGTTTTAATCGAAATATTTCAAGAACTGCGCAATCTGATTTTATCCGAATTTTGCATGCTGTAATGTGTGAGCTATATCTTCTTGTGTGAAGCTCTTTTGGGCATGTGTTCTTCATGAAATTGTTACCTTTATGTCTTGTCTATTACATGCTCTGATTGTGTGATTTTTGAAGATCATATGGATATTTAATTTATATGTTTTCCAAAATTGTCCAAGCTGGAATTTAGTAAATTTCAAAAAGACATGATATATGGATTATTCTAAGTTGTATGGACCCCATGGATTGTATTGTCATGAGAGATTGTATCTTGCTGCATGTATGATGATGATTGGAAATGCATATAAGAATCAAGTGATGAAAATGATCTTATTTGCCATCACATCATATGACATTGAGCTATAATTGAAAATGAGATGTATGGGAATATGCATTGTGGTGATGAGAAGACCGTCGGAGGTGTGAGCCGACGATGCCCTGGGAGTGTCGGGATGCCCGGAAAGTGGGGGTGCCGGATGCCCGGTGGCCTAGTGGCGTAATTCCGGAGGGTCCTCGGGAGTTTCGAGATGCCTGGTAGTATACGGTACGTAATTCCAGAGGGGGGAATCCTGGTGGTATGTCGGTATATAATTCCGGAAGCCTTGGAGGTTTGTGCCCAGGGGGATGTCTCGTGATACTAGTTGGGATGCGAGATGCCCGGAATGTGGGGGGCCGGATGCCCGGTGGCCTTAAATGGTTGAATGCCGGAGGTTCCTCGCGATGCCAGGATTGGGTGCGAGCGATGAATTATGGGATGCAAACATTGGTCCTTGGAAAGAAAAACTGATGAGATCCCTGTGAAAGATAAGAATCGAAAATGAATCATGTGCATGGGTATATGCATATGGCATGATGTATGATCGGCTTATGAAAATAAATTGATGCTATTTGATATTGAAAATGCGATCATAAAGGCATGAATGGATCTCATGGTGATGTATGCTTAATAGCATGGATGATATTAATCATTGATGTATGTACACCTATGTCATGATGGGATATGTGACATGATGATGATGAATGCATGGATGTATATGCACCTATGGCATGATGGTATGTGTGACATGATGATGGTAAGTGCTTGGATGTATATGTACCTATGGCATGATGGTATGTGTGACATGATGATGGTAAGTGCATGGATGTATGTGCACCTATGGCATGATGGTACATGTATGATATAATGGTGATGATTACATGAGGATGTGTGTACATGTGGTATGATGACATATGCATGGCTCCAAGGTAAATTATGCATGGATGTTTGAATGATATGTCTTATGCAATGATTATTATGATTGCATTTGTGTGATGTATTGAGTGGTTTATTGGGTCCTTTACCTGCTGAGTGGTTGTACTCATCCCTTTTGGGGAATAACATTTCAGACTAGATAAGATAACTCTGCTGCCATTGTCACCGGTAGATGGATCGAGTGATTGGATATGATCGCGAGGAGGATGATAGCAAGGGAAAGAACTTTTGGACGCCGACACTAATCGATGGACTTTAAGCATACGACTGTTGGAGGAGATGTTAGTCATCTTTTGAAGTATAGCCAAGTATAGAAAACCATGGCATTTTGATGTACCGATGAATGATGTCCATCTGATTTAAGTAAATAAAAGTGTACGGCTTTTACCTATAAATGTTTAGTTGGTGTGCATCGTTTTCTGAATATAGGGAAGGGAGTTGATGGATGTGCTTCCGCCATATGAACTGCGCAAGGGACCGATAATAAAAGATGTAAACCCCCATGGTTCTATGAACCCGCTACAATTGAAATGGTATCAGAGTGACATGTTATAAGGAAAAGTAAAAGGTAAGCGAACTGTGGCGACCCTAACGGATTGGGGGCCGTCGAGGGGTGCCACAATACCTATCCCTTAAAGACTATACTTGACTATCCTAAAAAACACACCATGTATTTACAATTATATCCGCAACCACAGAGGGCGATATAATTAGTCGACCAGTAAATATATGTGATAGATGTAAAATAACAATAGTCTTCCTTCACACTCATGTCTCTCTCCATTTCAGAACAACTGCTTTTAGTAACATTGATCTTTCACTTCAAGAACATAGTCAGAAGTAACATAGGGCACAAAATTGAGATAAATTACAAATTACCTCAAGGGCTCACTCGATGAGTAAATTTGGATAATTTTATTCATCTTCCCTTATTAGTTGTGTAATGCACATGTAGTATGCATTACATGCTATAGTGGATTACTCTTTCTATAAGAGCGTATGTCATTTATCAAATATATCCACTATATGGATCTTAACCTAAACATAGTCACGTGCTTATCACGTACTCATATTTAGCTCGAGTGCTATATCAGCTCACTTTCTATAGCGCCCAATTAAGTACTCGCATCTGGCATCTTTCAGGCATACATGATTGTGGGACTATCATGTTCGGTCTTATTATAAACAAATCACAGACCTCATATTGACTCCAATCAAGGCGACATATTTTATGTACCAAATTTGCTCTTCAGCATTTATTTATACATAACGTCTCATCTCAACATGCTAATTACAGCACTTGAGGCGATTGCTCGTGTAAGTGAGTCAATCATTGCCTGCTAACATACTTTTCAATAATATATGTGTGTATGTACTAGTTTTATAGTGGATTTGTACTTATTTATAAAACATCAAATCACTAATAAACAAACAAGTACAATACATCTGTTCACAAATATATAAACCAATGATCCTTTACAATAACACATATCACATTCTACGCAATCCTAGTGACATCCTATGGGTCAAGAATATGTCTCTAGGAATAGCCTTCGTAAATGGATCGAATAACAATTCTATTGGTTGAAATGTATTGCGGGATCACTTCTTTCTCGCGCTATAATATCTCTGATGAAGTTATTCTTTATGTCAATGTGCTTTGTCCTTCCATGATACTTGGGATCTTTCACATAGGCAATGGCTATTTGACTATCGCAATAAACTGTCACCGGTCTTGGAACTTCAGTGACGGTGGCTAAATTTTCCAAGAAACGTTTTAGCCATACTTTGCTTCGTGCACTCGCGGAGAACATGCAATAAATTCTTCCTCCATCGTAGACAAGGCCGTGCATGTCTGTTTCTTGCTATTCCAAGAAATCGCACCTCCATTGAGCAAGAACGCATATCCAGAAGTCGATTTACGCTCATCCAGGTTTTCACCCCAATCGGCATCTGAATAGCCTAATAGGCGCAAATCATTCCCTTGGTAACAAAGTCGATAATCTATGGTGCCCTTCAAGTATCTCAGGATCCTCTTCACTGCTTTCCAGTGTGCTTGACTGGGATTTGATTGATATCGCCTCACCAATCCCACGGCATAACATATGTCAGGTCTAGTACATATCATAGCATACATTAAACTTCCGACTGTACTAGCGTAAGGAACAATTTCCATTGCTTTAATTTCTTCTAAAGTCTTAGGACACATCTCAGTACTTAGGCCTTCACCTTGCATGACAGGGGTATCAATGAGATTACAATGCTGCATATTGAAACGCTCAAGAATCTTCATAATATAAGACTCTTGTCATAAAGTAAGGAGTTTCATTAATCGATCTCTTTTGATCTTAACTCCTAATATATAAGCAGCTTCTCCCATGTCTTTCATCTCAAAATTGGAGGACAATCATTCTTTTATGGTGATAATCAAAATCTTGTCATTTCCAGCCAATAGAATATCGTTCACATAAAGTGATAAAATCACAAATTTGTCTTCGGACCGCTTGACATATACACAGTGATCTTCCTAGATCATCGTGAAACCAAAAGTGGTTATGGCTCGATGAAAACGAAGATACCACTGTCTAGATGATTGTTTAAGGCCATATATTGAGCGATGAAATTTGCAAACTTTATGCTCTTGACCTTTAACTATGAAACCTATTGATTGCTTCATATAGATTTCATCATCTAATTATCCATTGAGAAATGCCGTCTTTACATCCATCTGATGTAATTCAAGGTCCAAATGTGTAACGATGTCTAGAATAAGGTGTATTCAGGCAAACCTTATAACTGGTGAAAATGTTTCTTCATAGTCTATACTCTTTTGTTGAGTATAACCTTTCGCCATAAGGCGAGCCTTATACTTATCAATGGATCCATCCGCCCTTCGCTTAATCTTGAAGACCCATTTGTTTCCAATGGCCTTACGATTGGGTGGTAGATTAACCAAGTTCCAGACACGGTTTGCCCTCATTGATTCAATCTCATATTCTAAAACTTTTCTCCATTCTTCCTTATCAGAGGATGAGAGAGCCTCTTGAATAGTCTTAAGCTCGGCATTGTCATTCGAGCAATCATAAATGCTTCCCCTTCAATCTCAAGAAGACGGCGATAAATACTTTTATGATTACTTTTACGCAATTGAATTTTTCTTGAATTTAATTTGTCGTGCGATGCAACACTCCCACTAGGTCTTGCATGTTGAGGTAAATTTTCATTTCCCTCTACAACATCAGTATGTGTGTTATCAGGATCTTCCATCTCATATAATTGGAAGTCCTTATCAATCTCACATCTACTAGGAAAATCGTTCTCCAAGAACACGACACCTCGTGATTCCATTTCAGTCACACTTCCATTAGCTTGTTCACCTATGAACACATACCCTTTGGAGTGTTCTGTATATCTTATAAAGATACATTTCTTCTCTCTAGGACCTAATTTATCATATTTATGGGAAGAATCATGAACATAAGTTGCACATCTCCATGGACGTAGACTACTCAAGTCTGCTTTCCTACTAGTCCATAATTCATGAGGGGTAAAAGTGACCGATTTTGAGGGCACTCGGTTAAGTATATAGGCAACAGTCAATAACGCATCTCCCTAATAGGAAATAGGTAAATTTGCTTGCGCCATCATAGACTTAACCATTTCCACTAGGGTTCTATTCCTTTTCTCATCTACCCCATTTTGTTGTGGAGTACCAGGAATAATCAATTGTTGTACAATTCCCTTTTGATCACAAAGAGCCTTGAATTGCTTCGATAGATACTCACGTCTACGATTGGTTCTTAATGCCTTTATTGTTTTGTTCAATTGATTCTCTACCATTGCTATATATCGTCTAAAGCAGTCTAATGCTTCTGACTTATGGGAGATCAGAAAGATATAACCGAAATGTGTGAAGTCATTTATGAAAGTGATGAAATATGAGGCTCCATGCCTCGCCCCTACATTCAAAGGACCACAAATGTCAAAATGTATGAGATGCAATGAAAATTCAGCTCTAGTCCATTTACCGAATGGTTTTCTAGTTGTTTTTCCCGCTAGACAATGTTCACATACGGATAAACTAACATTCGTGAGTGACCCTAAAAGGCCATTTCTAGCTAATCTTTGCATTCTTTGCAATCCAATGTGACCTAATCTAGCATGCGAAGTACTTGCATTAATCTCAACGTTATTAAAAGATGCAATTAAAGAAAAACAACCATCAACATTAACATTATACTGATCATAGTCAATGTCTAATACCATAAAACCGTTCGATACATGACCTGAACCATAATAAACTGTTTCATACAAAATGTCAACACAATCACTATGAAAATTCAATCACCATAATAACCTATGCTAAGAAGAATAATTACAGAGACCAAGTTTCGTCGAATATCTGGAACATAAAGGACATTATGCAGGAATAGGTTTCGACCACCACATAAGATTAATTTACATGTGTCGACACTCTTTACTTCAACTCTTGAGTTATTCTCAACATATATCCATCTTCTTTCAGACGGTATCCGACGATACTCCACAAATGCTTCTCGGTCTCTAGCTACGTGGTCTATTGCTCCTGAGTCTACAGTCCACATTGGATGAGATTTAGCAAGCAATATAGTACTAGAAACAAAAGCATTACTCAAAGTAATGGAGTAATAGGGTACCTTTTTCGGTTAGTGCATTCACGAGTAAAGTGACCCATCTTGCCACAATTGTAGCACTCCATCTTGGTCTTGTCCTTCTTCCCACCACGCTTCTTGCATCGAAGGTCTTAGCCCTTTTGGATGCCTGATAAGTCTTCTTCCCTTTGTTGTTGAATTGAAGATTCCTCTTGTGCTTGAAGCCCGAAGTTTTGCACGAACTCGATTCAACAACATAAGCATTGGTAGAGGATCTCGCAGCCTCTAATTTCAAGTGACGTGCAATATCATCAAAAGTGACAATATTCTCATTATGCATCATATTGATCTTCATATGCTCCCAATTGTCAGGAAGAGACCTTATAACAGTTTGAACTTACTGTTCATCAGTAAGGGAGTGACTTTCCGTCCTCAGCTCACGAATCATGTTTGACATCTCCCGAAGATGTTGCCTCATCGTTACATTTGGGCGCTTTCATAACTTTCAAACTCACACATGAGATCATCTTGCATACAGCTCAGCAACGTGATGCAAGCAATGCTATTTTTCTTTTTCCAAGCTTGATAAGCTTCTAGATCTCTCCTGTGTTGAGCTGAAGTTCCATGCTCAAGTTTATCCATGGTATGGTTGAGGGTTTCCAAAATCTCTTGCTCCTCAAGGATGTACAGATCATTTCGGTGTCAAATATCATAATTATCACCGTTCAGCTTCTCACCCTTATTGAGGTCAGTCACAATGGTCTTGGATGCCGAAGTCATAATTAATTGCTATAACACATTGACATAATAAATGCAGAATCAATACTAGCACACTTTACAGAGTAACACAAATATTTAATTTGCAGCAAAGACAAACTAAATTAATGATAATTCAACAAAATACATAAAAGCAAAAGTTCACTATGTTCCCAATCAACTTCTATATACACTTGTTCTATTATTATTAATTAGTTTAATTTGCGCAAATTTTAAATTCTCGGTGAGAACCCCCTCGAATTCAACCAACCTACGAACTCCCACTAGGAAAAATAATTACATGACCTTATGTAATTTCTACTTTTTTCCTTAACACAAAAATATAGCATGATAATAACCAACGTATAAACAACAATCATGCTTCAACTATAATCAAAATTGCAATTCAACATGTAATGGATTTCCTACCATTGTTCTAATTTTCTAGCAACTAGAAAATTACAAGTATATTAAAATATATACATCATATCATTGAACCAAGCTTTACACAACATATATAACATTATTTGCATACAAGCTAGCTAATGTATTTCCTAAATCACAAAAAATACAAGCTACAAATGAATAAATTACATTAAACCCCGAAAAATATGCTTACATAGGGTTTCCTATGCATTTTCATACATTTATAAAATTCAAAAGTATAAAATAATTATACCATTGTGTAGAAAACATTCATAAGAACCAAACGTTGCTGACCACGATCCACTCGAAGCCCGCACGTGCCCCCACGCGCCGCCTGAGTGCATGGCACGTGTGGCGCACGTGCCAGCGAGCCAAACGGCTCTTGGCTGGTTCGACCGGTCCAATCGGTGATTGGTCAAACCAATCCGACCGGTGATCGGTTTGATCGGTTTGATCGCGGACCGGTTGACGGTCCGACCATTGACTGGTCAACGGTTGGGTCAGGTTGGGTCAACCAGGTTCGATCTCGGGTCGAGTTCGGGTCACGGATTGGGTCGGGTCGCCAGTCGGGTTGGGTCGGCGACCGGCTGGCCAACTACCACCGGTGTTGACGTCATCGATGACTTCATCCCAGCGGTTACCGACCGTTGGATGACGTGTACTGTGCACGTGCTGGTGTCCCCAGCGCGTCAGGCGTGTGACGCGCACGGGTCGGTTAGCCGATTGGCGCGTGTTGCGTACGCGCTGGCGTCCCTAGTGCGTCAGGCGCGTGAGGCCCACGTGCAACGGCTTCGCGGCGAGCGTGTGAGCACGTTCAGCCTCCTCTGGTTGCGCTCGGACCACCATCGAACTCATCTCGACGAGTACTTTCATCATGTATATTCAAAAGTTGATTTTGGCCAAAAAAAATAATTCAAAAATTGGCCAAAACCGCACGGATGCACGCGACCTCGAACCCGTCCTTCTCTTTGGTTCGGTTTTTTGACGATTCACATATCAATTTCGATTAATAAATATCCAACTAGTGTAGATATCATACTCTTAATCTCGATATCAAATGGTGTACCGGAAAATTCGATGAAAAACAAGGCAGAAACCACGACCGGGCTCTGATACCAATGTTGGAATTCAAGTCGGCGGAAAACGACTTACCTGATTCTGATGCACAAATAGCAAATAGCCCCGGAACGAACGTTGAATTGTTGATGAAACACGAACAACACTTCCTCACGTTAGTCTGGATGCAATCACAAGGAAAACACCCGATTTCCACGGCGTAAATGCTGATTGTTCTTGCAAAAGTGAAATTGGAATGCCTTCTTCTTCTTTAATGGAAATTGAGAGAAATTTGGTGCGTATGTTTGCCAACCTTTTCAACGGTTGTGTTCGGGAGGCTTTTATAGGTCTCCCTTCGTACCTCTCCATTTGTGTCTTTCCATCGTAACACATCAAGATGAAACGATGCGTTCCAATCACACTCCATCATGGACGTACCAGCTAAAGTACAACAGCTTCAAAACTTTTCCATAGGAAGAAGGATGTCAATAGCACGAGTAAACCGATAAATTGAGAGCTGCAATGCAGACAAAATGATAATAATAAAGAACAAGTTGATTTTATTCATATTTGAGTATCTTTCGCATGGTTAACAGTTAAGTGCTTTAATGGTGTACTACGTGATGATAATAACATGCTTTTTAGAATAAACAGCTTGGAAGCAGGACAATCGGCATGAAAGTGGACCTGAAGACAGTATCGGCCGTGCTGGGTTGCAATGGCAAGTTATTCTTTTTCCAGAGCTTCATAGCTTCCTGCACGAGTGTAGCATCATTTGTGCTATTTAGCATAATGCTGCATTTCCATACCCCAAGTTAACAGAAAAATGTGTAAAACAAAACGAAAGAAAATCACTCGATATAAGCACATATCATCATTACAGATATATCGTTTGTAGAGCCAATTGTAAGGGTCTATCCATGGACATTATGCTTCCGCAAGGCCTTCTTACCTACAATTTTGTCAGCCCTTAGTTTCTATTGTGAAGGACTAAGTGCGCCATGGTGATTTAACTTCTTAGGCAAAATAAGGATTAAGAGATATAAATGCGGATTATATTATGTACTCCCAGTGGCAATTAATTGTTGTAGTCTCCTGGCATGGTACACACTATGGAAATGCAATTTGATTTGATTTATTTTGCTAGGAATTAATGAAGAGCTTAATTACTAGAATCAGCTCAAATGGAGAACCACTGAAGCTATTGATTTATAAAAACACGTTTTACCTAAAGCGAACACTTTATGCTAAGCTTCAATAATGAATTAAATAGCTTGAATTGGAGGTGTCATTCAAGAAATCAAAGGTTTGTAGAGCCAGCAATTGGTGGAAAGATCAATTTACGGAACAAAGTGTATGACACATGTTAAGTTGGATTGAGCTTAATTGTGTTCGAGACATGAACGAGTCAACAAGTTTGCACGTGAAAAATAAAGAAGTCATGATTGACACTTTAAACCAATATAAACACATTGAAGCATGTCGAGGAAGTTAACATGTTACTCCCACAAGATACATTTATACACATTTAACAATGTTATATGTACTTTAAATTGAATGTGGTTTCATAAAATTATATATGAAAAACTCCGAAGAATTGACAATCTTTGCAATGAAAAAAAGAAAGGTTCATTATCAACTGTTGAAAGATTAAAACTTTACTTCTCAAATGGAGCAAGAAGTTAACTGACAAAATCCACGTAGGTTCTGCAAGACATCAAAGAGAAGCGTAATATTCTCTGTTTTTGCAATTTTCAATCAGGCACCACGTCCATGCATTTGGAGCCATTGTTCTTTTCGTATTAACGGATTCAAGGATTTCACAATACATCTCCTTCATGACCTCTGCATAATATAATTAATAAGAATTAAATATCAGAGAACAACACAATTCGTCAAGAGAGCTCACCACACATTTAACTGAAAAAAGGAAAAACCGACGGGTGTTTCTCCTTTCCAGCACTTGCTCCAGAACAATATGGTAAACTCAACATTATTGAAGGGGCTGCAGGCAAACTTATACGAAGCAAACACAATGAAAAAATAAAAAGATGACATCTCTATATTCACAAGCACAATCCCTGACAGCATAATCATTCCTGATCTATATACTCTCCACTTCAACTTGACTGCACTAAGTACACATCCCTCGAATGAGTTACTCGGATTTCTCCCCCGTATGTAGACATCAAACTTAACCTTAAAAGCTCCTACTAACAAAGAACCATCACTCTGGCATTTACAATCCACGTCGAAATTCCTTAGCAGCAAAAAAGAAAATCCTAACAGACAACAAGCACGCTACCTATGGAACCGAGGGACTAAGCGGCGGAGGAGAAGAAGGAGCTGCGATTTTGATATGCCTGGACACAAATTTGAGCACATTCCACGACTTGGTTATCATAAGGGGAGATGAATCCACATGAGCTGAAATGAATCGGAGGCTTGGAAATGAGGTAGTGTCTACGAGCTCTCAAGATGGCGTGCATGGCTTCAAAGCCATCAAATCACGAGTTGACAAGTTCTCAAGCCTGAAAGTCGTGGTGTTTTTTTTTTTTTGGGTCATATGAAGGTCATGTTGTTGCTGAGCGATTTTTTGATACTTATATAAGCTTTGAGGAATAATACTTTTGATCACTCAATCTATTTCTGATAATAAATACTTAAACAAAAACATACGTTTTTGATACTCGGAGATATTGCATTGAACTAACATTCTTCTCTCCCCAAAAAAATAAAAATAATTAACATTCTCAATTCTACTCCAAATTCTAGGACATTTTTTTTTTTTATTTTCTCTGTTTATTTTCTTATGCCACATCATATATTCTTGGTTCATTACCAAGACCATAACTTATGATTATTTATACTACACCAGCAATTGCACATTAAAATCTTCCTTCTCCCTCAAAATCTGAATTTGACTCATTATACTCGGGCGTTACATTTCTTTGGCTTTGAACAAAGTTTGCAAGAGACTTGAACTTCAGCATTTTCCTTTTCCTGACATGTACATTAAAAAATCCCACCCCTAAGAATGGTAACTGGGCCACTCCGGCCCAGACCCAGCACAGACCGGCCCTCTTGGGCCCGAACCCGTGAGGGGCCCTACCAGGCCAGGCCTGTTAGCAATAAGGGGCTGTGCCA
Organism: Eucalyptus sideroxylon x Eucalyptus melliodora; assembly: GCA_016097485.1. Lineage (NCBI taxonomy): Eukaryota > Viridiplantae > Streptophyta > Magnoliopsida > Myrtales > Myrtaceae > Eucalyptus > Eucalyptus sideroxylon x Eucalyptus melliodora. The sequence goes on from CM027831.1 coordinate 50,002,190, forward strand.
ATGCCCGGGCACTGGCCCAAAGCCCTTTTTTTTTCAAGGGTGACTGTAATCAGAACAAAAAAGTGAAGATAGTGACAGTAATGTAAGATCTTGATGATGATTTTTCATGAATTTCATATAGAAAAGAAATTCCTCGTAGCACGGGAAAAGAAGGGGCACGGGATGGAGCAGTTATGAACTTTTTCTTGCCACCGAAATGAATTGCCTCTTTTTTTTTTTTTTTTTTTAACCTAGCGTGTTTTTTTTGACTAAAATCTTGTGGACAGCCAAAAAGGCACACTAAAAGCATTGGCGGCTCTTCTTTTCAACATTAGTAATGGCCCCATCTTCTTTTTCTTTGCTTTATTACTTTAGGTTGGGTTTGGTTCAACCTCTTCATTATCACTTTGCTTTATACCTCTTCAGCAATTTCGTGAATGATGGTTTAGGTCCTCAAGGAATTGCTTTATGCTAACAATTATGGAATTTTTTTTCCAAAAAGATGTGCACTTTTACTCGGTAAGCACTTGCCCTCTATCAATTGAGTTTGGTTTTTGACAACTTCTACATTATCATTTTGCTTTAGTACTTTAGGTTGGGTTTGGTTTAACCTCTTCATTATCACTTTGCTTTATACCTCTTCAGCAATTTCAAATGATGGTTTAGGTCCTCAAGGAATTGCTTTATGCTAACAATTATGGAATTTTTTTTTTCCAAAAAGATGTGCACTTTTACTCGGTAAGCACTTGCCCTCTATCAATTGAAGTTTGACAAATAAGTTGTGATGTGTGCTAAAATTGATATATTAATTGATAGATCAAATCTTGTTTAACATTAACCAAGTGAATATATGGATTTATAAAAATAGATACTATACAAGTGTGAAAATCTAGATAGTTCTCATTTTCTTTTAAAAATCACTTTTGGAAAAAGTGAAAGTTTTCCGGATCTCATTAACCTGATATTCTAGAGAATCTTGAACTTTCCACTTGCTATAAAAAAAAATGTCCTGAACATTCGACTTTAACATAGAGAATGTGAGCTTTCATTTTAATATAAAATGTAATGACCTTTCAACTTTATCAAGTTAATTTAGACATTGTAGGAGGATGTCCATATTGTAGATTTGACAAATTTGTTCAAAGGATCAATCAGAGTTTCTATCTTGGCCCCCTATCAACGTATAACAACATTTGTCTTTGTTTTTTTTGGCTTTATTCCTTTTCATTACTTCTGCAACGTGGATACCATTCCTGGTCAATGAATTACCAATTTATATTTTTGGTTTGATAAGTTTGAATTATTGGTGCGATTATAGTTACCAACTACTTCAATTAGATAAATCAAACCATTAAAGAAAGACTTAGACAATGAGGTCTTCTAATCAACACTAGCTAGACCTTTTTTTCTAATCTTTTGTGGCCCATAGGAACAAGACCCAGTTTGCTTTATACCTGGGAAACCGCTATTTTTGCAGCCAAAATTGTTCCCACAACACCAGAACCCTTACTATTGCTACTCATTCTATAGAATATAGTAAAATAAATATTAAAATTTTGAACCCAAATTATAAAGATAAACACAATATATTAGGTATAAAAGTAGTTTCTAGAATCATATTAATCTAAAAGATTAATTAGGTGATTATCGGTACTATATAGATAAGGAAGTTGCTTTTGCAAAAGTTGTGGAACTAGAATTCCTAAATTTCTATGGTTGAAAGAAGCCTTATTCAAGTTCTAAACGTTATCTATTTATTCTAATGTAAAGCCAAAAACTTGAATTTGGTGTCCTCCCCTCATGATATTCATTGTACCCGTGACAGATATTATTCTCTTTAACGAGTAAGATGAGGTAAAATTGTTGTCTAATGGGCAGAAACAGAAAGCATCTTTTTGCCTGGCCAATGCACCAATATCATTGAAGAAAGAGGATTAGAAGAAACTAATGACAACACCTCTAAACGGAGAAGTGGAGTTGTGAATCAGAGCTTGCAATTAACTACCCATTAGCTGCAACAACAAAACCTATTCAGATTCCTTAATAAGATGCCTATTCTAGTTCCTTAATTTTCCGTGGGAAAGGAATAAAAGGTCTTCATAGTTGAACCGCATCTATGCAAGAAGTCTTTTCTTTTCCTTAAATAAGGTGGGAGTTAAGGCGGCGGATCCCACCTATTTCTCTTCTTCACCTAGCTTTTGAGCTACTGGAGAAAGCTCAATTTCAATAAAAATAGAAGAAGTCTAATTTCAAAAATCTGCAATGAGACTCTTGGAATTTGAATTACTAAAATAAATGTCTAGTGGAGTAAAATCCAAGCTAAAGCTATCAGAAATTAAATTTGATCTTTCATTGATCTCAATTCAAAAATTTAATCTTTTCATCCACTCAGTCATCTTGAATAATGTTTCCAATCATAAAATTTTTCTATTGCACCTAGGATCTATGCCTGTAAAGATTTATAGATTTATGAGTTTCATAATGGAACATTTTTGCACCTCCAGATCTATCAAAATTTTATTTTTCCTCTTTTGCTCCATGTGCTTCCTCCACGTAGTCCTTCCTTATCAAGTATCAACAGGTTTAGATTAATCAACATCTTTACCGATTGAAATCTGAAGGTCTCGTTGGTGTTGGCGCATTCATCACTCATGCACTCGCCGGCAACTTCGAGGAAATCGGCTCATCAACCACCAGGAATGACCATTGGCATGGGGTTGGCTTTTGGAGGCGTGTGAGCAGAGCAGTGACAATGAGGGAAGATCAAGGATCTGGAGCAAGGAAGAAATGGGCAAAAGGTCAAGGAAGGAATCGTCGTGGAGTTTAAAAAGTTTACCTAGAAAAAAAAAAAAAGATAAATATTCTAACGGACATGTTGAATATTTTGGTCTTTTCACTTTAACAGCTGCGTATTAAGGTCTAAGAAAATAAATCTATCCAAATATACTAGCTCGTACCCTAGACATACGGTCAATTTTTGTAACTATTAGTATGCAAACCATGGATTTATAAAAAATGATCGATGTGTCGGCATGTACTTATTGCTTCTTAGTCAATTTAATATCTCCCTCGGAGTGGAAGAAATATAAATCGAAAAATGAACGCTTGGCACATAAAAGTATGATCTAACGTTTCTTGTCCAGATTATGATAGATATTTGAGGAATCAATCCACTAGATCCATGCATTTTATCCATTTACTAGCAAAATAAAGGCACACACGTGTAACAAAAATACATTTTGATAGAAATGAGAGTGTTATTTGAATTATTTTAATTAGGAAAACAATTAGGAAAAACGAGGATGATCAAATTGGCCCCTTTTTGGTAATCTAGATAAATAGGTGGCAGCATGCTGTCAGACTCTTTTTGAATATCACGTGGTCAATTATTTAGTCAACATATAGCTGCCATCTTTTTTTTTTTTTTTTTTTTTGAGCTGACATTAAATATACTAGTATATAAAGTAAAAAAAAAAAAATCCCTACTTTTAGGGGATCTCAATATGATTAAGTAAGTACTTATCTATAAATATTAAACCCACGATCAAATGCTCAAGTTAATAATTGGCAAATAAAGAGGTGACGGTGCCATAAATTTTTCAATTGGAACGATGGTTTCCCACCTTTAGTTCTCCACTTTGAATGATATAAATAGATTTGTTTATTAAAATAAAAATCAATACTCTCTCAAAATGTGGAGGAATTGCACCATTAGTTTACAGTATTGTTAGGCTTGCAAAGCTCTTAATAATTCTATATATAAGTTTTATTTGCATAGCCTTAGACAGTGTGAGTCTTACTCGCTGTTTTGCATCATAAAATTTTTAAGGGCCATACAAATGCTCACGAGACGAACGTGTTATCTTTTGTTCCATCAGCCTGTTTTGTTTTGTCAAATTTGTATCCTTAGATGGTTTTGCGTTCGCCAATTTACCCAATAAAGACTATTAAAATAAATTTTAAGGGCACTATTGTTTTTTCAATTTCACTAAATGGTGCTTTATCCAAGATCCTTGTGGATTGTTGCTTCCTTTCTATAACTCGGAGCCTATGCCCATGCTTTGTGCAGGGCGATATTGTGCTGTCCGTCGGCTAAAAAATTGGAAATTTTCAATTTTCTTGGTAATATATATAAGCGATAAATAGCTTGTCGAGTAAATCCATAGTAAATTATCAACACTCAGTATTGTACCAACGTTTCAATAAAAGAAGTAAATTGCATGAACATGAATTGCAATTACCTCTCTCCCCATTTGCGGCGATCAAGCACGCCAAAACCGTCACTCCCACCCATGACCTGTTCCCGCTCCATATTCTACAAGAGAAACACATCGAACTGGGTCATCGAGAAAATGAATACGAACACAAAAAAAAAAAAAAAGTTAAATCTCCATACGTTTCACATAACGCAAAAAATTACGCGCAATCAAAGGGGGCGATCGTGCAGCGAGATAGAGAGATTGATTGCGATCTTTGTCTATTATTGTTCAAATGCAAACCTCGATTCCAGTCTCGCAGGTTCGCGGATTTTATGGTGATTTTCGCGACGGATGGCAACTGAAAGCTATGGCAACCTGAGGCAAAGGAAGGAAAGGATGACAAATTTACAGATTTTTTCCTGATTTGCCCTCCTGATCTTATTCTGTTGGCGGTCACTTTCGGTGATTTCGTTATTTGCGTGAGGGCACCAAAGGAAGTTCAGTTAGAAATTCAAATTTGGGGTTCTGTCTTCTCTCTTTTGGAGCTTCCCTCTCTTTGATGTCTCCACATTAGCACTTCGGCTCTGCTTTAGTTTGTTTATATTTTTTCAAGGTATATGAAAATGAAATCACTTCTAGAAGCACCGCAAAGGCATGTTCGATTTTAAAAGTAATCTGTTTTACGTTTTTTTTTTTTTAAATTTATTCTATTTTAACTTTCAACAAATAGATAGGGCAACTCTTTTCGGTTACATATGCCTACTTTTCTCAATTTGGCTTAGGGTGCAAAACAAAATTTTTGTTTCTATTTTTTTTTTCAGTTCCCTGTAATATGTTTATAATAGAAATCCGTTTGATAATACAATTTCATTTTTCTATTTTTGAAATAGATATCTATTTCAAAAATAGATTTGGAGCATAAATTAGAAGTTAAAATTTTTAACTTTTTTATTTCTGGAACAGAAATGAGAAATCAAAATTTTTCTCATTGTTCACTCTTGTCACTGCTCGTTGCCTACTTGCTGCTCATGGGATGTTGGACGCTGGCCGCCGATTGCTCGCCAACCACCGCTGATTGCCGGCCGCTTGCCACTAGCCCTAGCGATCGGACGTTGGCCACTGGCCATTGCACTCCAGTTGCCTGTTGCCAATTATCGATCGTCGGATGCTGGACACCCATCAGTCGTTGGCTGCTCATCGCCAATCATTGGATGTTGGAGGCTCATCACTAACCACCGGATGTTCATCGACGATCGTCCACCGCTTGCCATTGATTGCCCGCCACCCACCACCAAACTTTGGCCACTGGCCACTCACCGCCGACCTCCTATCGCCGGACTTCGAATGTCGGACGTCGAATGTCAAACTCCAGACATTGGACCTTGGTTGTCGGTCACTAGATTCCGGTGTTGAACTTCGGACTTTGGCCCCCGCCGTCGGTCACTGGACTTGGCGTCGAACACCAAACGTCGGACTTCGGACTTTGGCCCCCGCCGTCGGTCGCCGGACTTGGTGCCGAACACCAAACGTCGGACTTCGGACTTCGGCCGCCTACCGCCGATCATCGGTTGTCGAACGTTAGACTTCGGCCACCGGACGCTGGTTGTTGCTACTCCTAGAATTAGAAATTTTTATTTCAGAATTAGAAATTTTGAATTGTTATCAAACGCGTTTCTTTACTCAGAAACTCGTCCATGGAATAGAAATCGAGAAATTAATTTATGGCCAAAAATTGATTTTCGTTCCAAAAATTTTGTCATGTGAGTCCTTAATAAACAGTGGAAGAGGAGAGCTCCATTGAACCAAAGTAGTTGTTCCTTCAGAGTATAGAACCATTAGCCGCTCCGGATAAAAAGACATGTCCGGTTTTATTAAAAATGCGGTCCTTAATCTAAGTTTCTATATATAAAGGCGAGGACAGTTGCCGTGAAGGATGAGAAATTACACGAAAAATAAAAACAGGCTTCTACGATTGATGGCGGAAGCGGCGGGAGCCAATAGCAATGCTGATCCTGAAGAGGTAGAGTTTGCCAAAATGTTTGCGAGGCTGAATAGAAATGGCAGGGGATACATTAGGGAATGATAAGATCCTGATTGGGGCTCAGGACCATTGTAATAGGGATTACTTATGCTATAGTCTTCATTAATTCCTGTTTCTCCAAAGAAATGCACCATGCCTAGGTGATTGTCAATGAATGAACACATTTCATTATTCATGTCAAGTCAATGCAAAGTCTCTACGGTCAAACATTTGTATTGTAACTGCAAATCGAGACATTCTTGTGTACAAGAGACCGTAGCTCTTTGTCCAAAAAAATATCAAATTTATCACAATTTGAGGTTGTATTATTTTATTAATACGTCCATGATGAGGTGCGATTGGAACACACCGTTTCGTCTTGATATGCTACGATGGAAAGACACCTTTTGAAAGGGTATGAAGGGAGTTGTATAAAAGCCTTTTGTAGACAACCGTTGACACGGTTGGAAGAACGTGCGCTTAGAATTTTCCTCTCATTTTCTCTCCCCTTTCCATCAACAAGAAAGAAGGCGTTCAATTTCATCTCTACAAGAACAATTGGCATTTATGCTGTGGAAATCGGGTGCTTTCCTCGTGATTGCATTTAGACTAACGTGAAGTAATTTAGTTCGTGCTTCATCCGCAATTCAACGTTCGTTCCGGGGTTAATTGTTGTTTGCGCATCGGATAAAGGTAAGTCGTCTTCCATCGACTTGAATTCTAACATTGGTATCAGAGCCTAGTCATGATTTTTGCCTTGTTTTACATCAAATCTTCTCGTTTACCACTTGATATCGAGATCAAGAGTATGAAATCTATATTGTTTGGATGTTTATTGCTTGGTATTGTGATATGAATCGTCAAAAATGAACCGAAGCGAAGAATGGGTTCAGAGTCGCGTACACCCGTACGGTTTTGGACATTTTTCGAAATATTTTTTTCTGTCAAAATCAATTTTTAAATATACAGGGTGAAAGTACTTGACGAGATGAGTCCGACAGTGGGTCGAATGTCGCTGGAGGACGCCGAACGCGCCCACATGCGCGCGCCGGAAGCCACGGTGTGTGGGCGTCACGCGCTCAACACGTTGGGAAGGCTAGTGCATGAGCGTCACGCGCGCATTGGAGAACCAATGTGTGCTGACGTCATGGATGATGTCATCCATGGTGTCATCCCATGGTTGGTAACCGTCGAATGACGTCATCGATGATGTCACCGCCAGCGGCTGTTGGCCGGTTGGTCACCGGCCGGCGACCCGACCTGACTCGGCGTTGATTGGTAAGAGGTCGGACCAATCAACTAGTCCGGTGGTCAAATTGCTCGGACCGATCACTGGTTGGACTGGTCGAACTGGCCAGGAGCCCTTTGGGCTCACTAGCATGTGCACCACATGCGCTGCGCACTCAGGCAGCGCGTGGGGGTGTGTGCCATCTCCGATTGGAGCGTGGTTGGTGGCGTTTGGTTCGTATGGATGTGCTCTACACTGTGGTGTAATTATTTTTTATTTTTGAATTTTCTAAAGGTATGAAAATGTATAGGGAACCCTAAGTACGCTTATTTTGGGGGTTTAAATGCACTGTTTATTCTTTTTGACCTGTATTTTCTTATGTTTTTGGAAATACAGTAACTTGCTAATATGAAAGTGGTGTTATATATGTTGTGTAGAACTTGGTTTGATGATAGCATGTACATAGTTTAATTAATTGCAATTTACTAGTTCTATGAAAATTCGAACAATGGTAGGAAATCCTTGTTTTTTCGTTACATGTTGAATTGCGGTTTTGATTGTAGTTGCAACATGATTGTTTTTTGTACATTGATTTATATCATGCTATGTTTTTGTGTTAATAGAAAAATGTAGAAATTACATGAGATCATGTAATTATGTTTCCTAGTGAGAGTTCGTAGGTTGATAGAATTCGAAAGAGTTCTCACCTAGAACTTAAAATTTGCGCAAATTAAACTAATTAATGATAATAGAACAATCGTACATAGGAGCTGATTGGGAACATGGTGAACTTTCGTTTTTGTGTCTTTTGTTGAATTATCATTAATTTAGTTTGTCTTTACTGCAAATTAAATATGCGTGTTATTCTGAAAAAGTGTAGTAGTATTGATTTTGCGTTTATTGTGTCAATGTGTTATAGCAATTGATTATGGCTTCGGCATCTAAGACCATTGTGGGTGACCTCAATAAGGGTGAGAAGCTGAACGGTGACAATTATGATATTTGGTACCGAAATGTTTAGTATATCCTTGAGGAGCAAGAGGTTTTGGAAACCCTCAACTATACCATGGATGAACCTGAGTATGGAACTTCAGCTCAACATAGGAGAGATCTAGAAGCTTATCAAGTTTGAAAAAAGAAAAATAACATTGCTCGCATCACGTTGCTGAGCTGTATGCAAGATGATCTGTGAGTTTGAAAGTTATGATAAAGTTCAAGCAATGTGGGTTGTCTTGAAAGATAAGTTTGGGGGTATATCTATCATTAAGTTGAGAAGACTCACCATCAAGTTTGACAAATACCGAAAGCGCCCAAATGTAACGATGAGGCAGCATCTTCGGGAGATGTTAAATATGATTTGTGAGCTGAAGTCGGCAGGTTACTCCCTTACTGATGAACAACAAGTTCAAGCTGTTATAAGGTCTCTTCTTGACAATTGGAAGCATATGAAGATCAATATGATGTATAATAAGAATATTGTCACTTTTGACTATAACAGCGCGTCATTTGGAATTAGAGGATAAGTGCCTAGATATTGCGAGATCCTCTACCCATACTTGTATTGCTGAATTGAGTTCGTGCAAAGTTTCAGGCTTTAAGCGCAAAATGAATCATCAATTCAACAACAAAGGGAAGAAAACTGATCAGGCACCTAAAATGGCTAAGACATACCGACGCAAGAAGCGTGGTGGGAAGAAGGACAAGGCCAAGATGAAGTGCTACAATTGTGGCAAGATGAGTCACTTTGCTCGTTAATGCATTTAGCTGAAAGAGGTACCCTATTACTCAACTACTTTAAATAATGCTTTTGTTTCTAGCACTGTAATGCTTGCTGAATCTCATTCTATGTGGATTGTAGACTTAGGAGCAATAGACCACGTAGCTAGAGACTGAGAAACATTTGTGGAGTATCGTCGGATACAGCTTGGAAGAAGATGAATATATGTTGGGAATAACTTAAGAGTTGAAGTGAAGGGTATCGGCACATATAAATTAATTTTACATGGTGGTCGAAACCTATTCCTACATGATGTCCTTTATGCTCTAGATATTCGACGAAACTTGGTCTCCGTAGTTGTTCTTCTTAACTTAGGTTATGTATTGAATTTTCTTAGTGATTGTGTTGACATTTCGTTTGGAGTAGTTTGTTATGGCTCAGGTTATGTATTGAATGATTTTATGATGTTAGACATTGACTATGATCAATGCAATATTAATGTCGATGGTTTTTTTTCTTTGATTGCATCTTCTAGTAATGTTGAGATTGATGCAAGTACTTGGCATGCTAGATTAGGTTACATTGGGTTGCAAAGAATGCAAAGATTAGCTAAAGAAGGTATTTTAGGGTCACTCACTAATATTAATCTACCAGTATGTGAACATTGTCTAGCAGGAAAAACAACTAAAAAATCATACGGTAAAGGGACTAGAGCCAAATTTCCATTGCAACTCATACATTCTGACATTTGTGATCCTTTGAATATGAGGGCGAGGCATGGAGCCTCATATTTCATCACTTTCATAGATGACTTCACGCGTTTCGGTTATATTTTTCTGATCTCCCATAAGTCAGAAGCATTAAACTACTTTAGACTATATATAATGATGGTAGAGAATCAGTTGAGCAAAACAATAAAGGAATTGAGAACCGATCGCGAACGTGAGTATCTATCGAAGCAATTCAAGGCTTTTTGTGATGAAAAGAGAATTGTATGACAATTGACTATTCATGGTACTCTACAACAAAATGGGATAGCTGAGAGAAGGAATAGAACCCTTTTGGAAATAGTTAGGTCTATGATGACGCAAGCGAATTTACCTATCTCCTATTAGGGAGATGCGTTATTGACTGCTGCCTATGTACTTAACCGAGTGACCTCAAAATCAGTCACTTCCACCCTTTGTGAATTATGGACTAGTAGGAAACCAGACTTGAGTATTCTATGTCCATGGGAATGTGCAGCTTATGTTCATGATTCTTCCCATAAATATGGTAAATTAGGTCATAGAGGGAAGAAATGTATCTTTATAAGATATTCTGAATACTCCAAAGGGTATGTGTTCATAGGTGAACAAGCTGATGGAAGTGTGACTGAAATAGAGTCATGAGATGTCACGTTCTTGGAGAACGGTTTTCCTAGTAGAGGTGAGATTAATAAGGACTTCCAATTATATGAGATGAAAGATCCTAATAACACACTCACTAATGTTGTAGAGGGAAATGAAGATTTACTTCAATACATAAGACCTAGTATGAGTGTTGCATCTCCTGACGAATTGAATTCAAGAGAAATTCAATTGCGTAAAAGTAATTGTAAGAGTATTCCTTGTCACCGTTTTGAGATTGAAGGGGAAGCATTTATGATTGCTTAGAAAGACGATGCCGAGCTTAAGACTATTCAAGAGGCTCTCTCATCCTCTGATAAGGAAGAATGGAGAAAAGCTTTGGAAGATGAGATGGAGTCAATGAGGGCAAATCATGTCTGGGACTTGGTTGATCTACCACCTAATTGTAAGGCAATTGGAAACAAATGAGTCTTTAAGATTAAGCGGATGGCGGATGGATCCATTGAAAAGTATAAGGCTCGTCTTGTGGTGAAAGGTTATATTCAATAAGATGGTATAGACTATGAGGAAACCTTTTCACCAGTTGTAAGGTTTGCCTCAATACGCCTTATCCTAGCCATCGTTGCACATTTGGATCTTGAATTACATCAAATGGATGTAAAGACGGCATTTCTCAATGGAGAACTAGATGGGGAAATCTATATGAAACAATAAATATGTTTTATAGCTAAAGGTCAGGAGCATAAAGTTTGCAAGCTTCATCGCTCAATATATGGCCTTAAGCAATCATCTAGACAGTGGTATCTTCGTTTTCATCGAGCCATAACAACTTTTGATTTCATGATGATCGAAGAAGATCACTGTGTATATGTCAAGTGGTCCGAAGATAAATTTGTGATTTTATCACTTTATGTGGACGATATTCTATTGACTGAAAATGACAAGGTTTTGGTTATCACCATAAAAGAATGGTTGTCCTTCAATTTTGAAATGAAGGACATGAGAGAAGCTGCTTATATATTAGGAGTTAAGATCGAAAGAGATCAATTGTGGCACCCCGTAAACAGCTAAGGTCGCTACAGCTACCTATTGCTCCTCCTAATGAATACCAGTTACATCTCTTAATGGAAGCACTGTAATTCATAGACATTTTTTTTTTATAAGTTTTTAGCGCAGCTCATAGCGAAATTAAAGACGAGTCTCACCATCCCTCTACTCCCTTAATGATGGTACAATGCACACTTACTACACATCGAAGGAAAACATAAGCCGAGCCACTCTTATTTACATCTTTAGGATGGACATCTTGGGTCGGTACAACTAAAAAGCCAAGACTTTTAGCTAAACTTGGCAGCAACTCAAAAAGAGATCTCGACCCCCTATATCGATCATGTATAACTCTCCATCTACAAGTGTCGGCTATCCAAAAAGATCAGCTCCCTCTCCTCACGCGGGCCATCACACCCATCCAGGTGCATCGAGCGGTGGCGGTGGCAATATCCCCCGCATCACTCCGTCACCGCGAATGTGGATAGACAAGAACTCTTGGACGACCGAACCCCCATCTAGGCCCACATCATACATAACCAGCACCCGAACCCGTACGAACATCAAACCAGGGATGGTGACACTATCAAGCTCCATGCAATCGACCTCCATGTTAGATGGAAGGCCGTAAAAGGTACCCCGCGCGACCGGAGTGAGAGGCATCTGTCTAATTTGAAATGTTGGTCCCTAAAGGAGTGAGTACAACCACTCAGCAGGTAAAAGATTTATTAAACTACTCAATGCATCAAACAGAACAATCATCACATCATAGTAAAGTACATATCATTCATGCATATACCATCATGCCATAGGTGCATATACAACCATGCACTCATCATCAAGCATTCATGCATATCCATGCCTTATGTGCACATACCACATTGCACTTATCCATATTATATCATACAGCCATGCATACATATCACCATTCCATGCATGATTCAATTTCAACTTTTTATCTGTCAATTGGGTCACCACATTTTTTTTTCCCGGGACCAATAATTTACATCCTATATTTTATCGCTCGCACCCAACCTGGCGTCATGAGGAACCTCCGGCACACACCTCCGGACATCCGGCACACACCTCCAGGCATCCCGAAACTCCCGAGGACATCCGGCACACACACTCCGGGCATCCAGCACCCACCTCCGGGCATCCCGACACTCCCGGGGCATCGTTGGCTCACACCTCCGACGGTATCCTCATTTATCATAATTCATATCCACATTTGTGTCTCAATATCAACATGACACATGATGTAATGGCAACAAGGTCAATTTCAACTTTTGAAATTCGCACAATTCCAGCTTGCACAGTTTTAGAAAACATTTTCATTAAATACCCAATTGACATTAAAAAATTATGAAATTCAAACAAGTGATAGTCAAGACATAAGGGTAGATACTTCATGAAGAACACTGCACCAAAATATTTCCATATAGCTCAATACAGAACACGCATCACAGCATTACTAATTCTGTCCGTTCCAATTGTACAGTTTTTGAAACATTTTTGGTTAAATAGCAAATGAACTTAAAAAATTACGAAATTTGAATATATTGTATTCAAGACATAAAAAAATATATTTCATGCGGAACAATTTTCCAAAAGAATCTCATACAAAACGGTATAGACCACGCATTGCAACGTTACCAAGTCAGAACACATCAGATTACACAGTTTTAGAAACATTTTCGATTAAATACCCAAATGACCTTAAAAAATTATGAAATTCAACTATGCGATAGACAATACCATAAGGTAAATACTTCATCAAGACATCAAAGTCAGATTCGTCCTAGGTAATGAAATATAGGCGGTTGAAACTTCTGTTCCCAGTACCGAAATTTCCAGATCTAACCATCTCCGAAAGACCACGATTTCACCTACCTATTCTTGTTTGTTTTCTCTAAATTTTTGATATGTTAAACCTCAGGATGTTATTTACATCTTTTGTTAAGAAATTGAAGCGAAATTTCAACAAAAAGATTGCCTGACAGTCCATGCATTCATCAAGGGTGGGTACCAAAATCTCCAGATCCAGTCTTTCCAAAGAATAACAATTTCACCCAGTTATACTTGTTTGTTTTATCCCAAATTTGAGTATGTTATACTCCAGGAAGGCCTTAACAACTTTTATTCAGAAGTCAAAGCCAAAATACAACTCGAACATCACATGCAAGCCACTAGAACATCCAAGGTCGAGCTGTTTTCTCAAGAACAGTTTACTAGTCTAGAACACCACTCTTAAAACTTCAATTTTTCACATCCTAAACATCCAAAATTTTGTCACCATTAAATCACATACACTAGGCACAACATGCAAGAGTAGATCAAGGATCCCACTTGCCTCTAAACCGAGCAAGCAGCACGCACAACGGCGACGGACGGCGAATGCACGGCGGACGGTCGACGAATGGTCCTCTTCCTTCCTCTCTTCCTTTCTTCCTTCTCTTTCTCTCCTTTCTCTCTCTCTCTCGGACGAACTCTCCTCTCTCTCTCTCTCTCTTTCTCTCTTAAACCGGCATCATCTTCCTCTAATTTTCTTCCTCTCTGTCATTAGCCATCATTTGATCATGCATGGAGGACACTTGGCAATCTCCTTAGGACAAATGGGGAAGGCATGCAACCGGATTCCCCCCCTCCTTTGCACGTCGACAGCCCCTCATGGGCTTGGGCCAGCCATGGGCCGGGCGACTTCTCCCTCTCCTTGGGCTTCGTGGGCCGGCCAAAAGAATGGGGGTGAGGCTATGGGCTGGTTTGGCCTTTAAATGTCCAGCCCACCCTCATCCTAATAATCCACCTAATCCTTAATTATATAAGCACCTAATTGGAATTTATAATTCACAAAACTTTGTGACCTAATTTAATAAATTCCAATCCATAATTCACATAGCCAAAAATAGAATTTTCCTATCAAATAATTACCCACCAATAGCTTGGCCAAAAATCTCAATGCAAGACGTGAATTAGAGCACCTCTAAGGATTGACAAGAAATTCTAGGATGCCACATCGATCAAGGAAACTCATTGCTTTATCACAAGAGTCTTATATAATGAAGATTCTTGAGTGTTTTAATATGCAGTATTGTAATCCCATTGATACCCTTGTCATGCAAGGTGGAGGCCTAAGTATTGAGATGTGTCTTAAGACTCCAGAAGAAATTGAAGTAATGGAAACTGTTCCTTACGCTAGTGCGGTCGAAAGTTTGATATATGCTATGATGTGTATTCGACCTAACATATGTTATGCTATGAGATTGGTGAGCCGATATCAATCAAATCCTGGTCAAGCATATTGGAAAGTAGTGAAGAGGATCCTAAGATACTTGAAAGGCACCATGGACTATCGACTTTGTTACCAAGGGAAGATTTACGCCTATTAGGCTATTTAGATGCTGATTGGGGGTGGAGACCTGAATGAGCGTAAATCGACTTAAGGATATGCGTTCTTGCTCAATGGAGGTGCAATTTTTTGGAATAGCAAGAAACAAACATGCACAGCTTTATTTACGATGGATGCAGAATTTATTGCATGTTCTGCCGCAGTGCAAGAAGTAGTATGGCTAAAACGTTTCTTGGAAAATTTAGCAACTGTCACTGAGATTCCAAGACTGGTGATAGTTTATTGTAATAGTCAAGCAGTCATTACATATGTGAAGGATCCCAAGTATCATGGAAGGACGAAGCATATTGATATAAAGAATAACTTCATCAGAGATATTATAGTGTAGGAAGAAGTGATCCTACAGTACATTTCAACTAATAGAATGGTTGCTGATCCATTTACGAAGGCTATTCATAGAGACATATTCTTGACCCACATGATGTCACTAGGTTTGCGTAGAATGTGATATGTGTTATTGTAGAGAATAATTGGTTTATGTATATATGGACATATGTATTATATTTGTTTGTTTATTAGTGACTTGATATTTTATCAATAAGTACAAATCCATTATGAGACTAGCATATACACACATATATTATTGAAAGTATGTTAGCAAGCATTGATTGGCTCACTCATACGAGCAATCACCTCAAGTGCTATAGTTAGCACATTGAGACGAGACATTATGTACAAATGAATGCTGAAGAGCAAGTTTAATACATAAAATAAGATGTCGCCTTGATTGGAGTCAAGATGAGGTCTATGATTTGTTTATAATAAGACCGAACATGATAGCCTCACAATCATGTATGCCTGAAAGATGCCGGATGCGAGTACTTAATCGGGCGCTATAGAAAGCGAGCTGATATAACACTCGAGCTAAACATGAGTATGTGAGAAGCATGTGACTATGTTTAGGCTAAGATCCATATAGTGGATATATTTAATAAATGACATACGCTCTTATAGAAAGAGAAATCCACTATAGCATATAATTCATACTACATGTGCATTGTTCGATTGTTAAGAGAAGGTGAGTAAAATTATTTCTATTTACTCATTGTGTGAACCCTTGAGATAATTTATAATTTACTTCATTTTGTGCCCTATGTTACTTCTGATCATGTTCTCGATGTGAAAGATCAATGTTGCTACTTTAGCATGTTACCGGCGGTCATGAATAATATGGCCTTATGGGATGTGTCTAGGAAAGCTGGAGAGAGAAATGAGTGCGAAGGAAGAATATTGTGCTTTGTGAAAATCTCTATGGCTTTCTAAACTTCTCATTCTTCTCCAGCCTCGGTAGGATCCTCCGAGAAATGCAGCTCGGATAGTTAGAAATGTTATCATTCTGGTTGGGATTTCAATAACTATTAAGTACATATTGGATAAGTACCATAATAACCATCGAAGTTGGTCCGGAAAATCATCTTCTTTCCAAATAAGGGGATGAATAAATGGATAGCCTGCATTCAATTCAAAAGGATAAAGAATTGAACCTCCATTGAAGCGTAACAGATCTGTGTGGCATTGCCACATGAGTTTATCCAGATTTTCAGTGAGGCTGTCATTCTGGATTTGTTTAGTGATCTTTGCAGGGTATCGCCAACTTGGCCAATCTTTGATCTTCTCATTATGATGAAAAGTATGGAAAGCATGCCTCATGATGTACATGTTGATTTTTGCTGGCGCTTTTGGTCTTAATAAGAAGTCTGCAACTACGTTCTTATCCCTGGCAATATGTTTACTCTCAAAAGAGTATTTCGAAAACCATTCAGCCCATCGAAATAGTTGGGAATTTGGAACCTGCTTCTGTTTGAATTTGGTCATCTGAGGAAAAGATGCCATATCCAATTCTACCAGAAAGTGATGGCCAATAAGATGGAATTCGAACTTTTTTATCCCATTTTTTACTACCAAGAGTTTTTTAAAAGTTGAATGATAATGCATTTCAGCTTGAGAGAATTTACCACTTTTATAGGCACACGGATAACTTTTATCGTTAATTTCTTCAAACAAGACGGCGGCCCAGTATTCATCACTGGCATTAGTCTGGAGAATTCTCTTCCCTATTGATGGGATTTGTAGTGGAGGGAGAGACTGCATGATCTCCTTGAGTTTAGCAACTGCATCAGTTTGAGATTTTTCTCAAGGTGGAGGATTCGTTTTCAACATTGTTTGCAGTGGGGTTAATAGTTTTGCAATATTTGGAACAAAATCTCTAAGATAATTGATTATTCCAAGAAATTGCTGAACTTGCTTTGTTGTGAGGTTCTAGTAAGGAAATTTTAATAATTCTTGAGCAATATGTGGCCCTGGATAGTATGTCCGTTTGTTAAGGTGCATACCAAGAAATTTAATTTTTATTTGGGCGGATATTTATCTTTCTTTGAGAAAGCATGATGCCATGTTTTTTTCATAATTTCTGCAAATTGTTCAAGGAGTTGGCAATGTGTCTGCTCATTAGGGCTATAGAGCAGACTATCATCAATGTACACTGCTGCACTTGATAGGATTGGCTGGAAAATTCGACACATGGCCTTTTGGAATGGTGATGGAGCAACCTTTAAACCAAAAGCTTCCATTAAAAGTGTTGGTTTGAAATGCAGAATTATGTCTTGGGTCTATCTTCAGGATGAATGCCCAATTGCCAAAATCTGGCTTTAAGATCAAATTTAGAGTAGATTTGGGCTTTGGATAATCCAACAAAAAGAGAGTTTCTGGAGGGTAAAGGGAATTTGTCATCCTGGAGAAAAGGTTCAGAGGTTGGTAATTAATGACCAATCTCAATTTTCCACAATTTTGCTCCGCACGCTTATTGACATAAAAAGCTTCACAAACCCATTGAGAATTGGAAATTTCAATAAGGCATTGTTGTAATAATTATGAGCATTCCCTTTGAGCTAAAACCAGGTGTTTTGGATTCATTCCTATATGGCTTGCCTTGGTTGGATTGATATATTCATTATTCTTGAAAGGAAGGTGAACAAAGAATTTTGGGTTTTTCCATAAAGGATGTGAACACTTCTGAGCAAATTCGGAATGGGATTTTGAACAAGATTTCAGCAATTTTTGCGTGATTGGATCTAATAGACTCATTTGAATGGAAAAAAAGTCTTTGAATATTGAAAAATTCAGAAAATTGATTTTTAAATCTGAGACCTTTTTCAGGAATGATGCGAAGTTGAGAAATCTGAGTCATGATGTCCCAACTAATGATCAAATCTTTGTTGGGGAGACTAGAGCTAAAGATTTTTGTGGTTATGGAGCATTGTGGAAAAAACTGGATAGTTATTAGAGTGGTTCTCATGTTTGTAGAAAAAGTATCTCCCAAAGTAGAATTGAAATATCGGACGCAAAAAGTCCAATATTCTTCAGGAAGAACTTTAGTGTCTAAAATTGATGAAGCTACTCCAGTATCTATAAGGACAATGACATTGATTGGTTTGACAAACTTTGAAGTGAAGATCTTCATAGGGAAATGGGGACAGTGAGTTTGGTTTACAAATATGTCAGTGCTTTTTTTCAGAAGGGGTGAGAGGGATGTGGAAAATATCTTCAGGATCTGAATCCGAATTAGTGTCATTGGGAGTTTGGTAACTAGGAATGACGCAAAGGGTTTGTTCACATGGTTCTTCATCCGCAGAAAATAAAGATTCGATATAATCATTTTCAAGAGAAAAAATAGTTTCATTCTCTATATGATGTATCAAATGATTCTGACCTTTTTTTGCCCGAGGACAATTTTTTGCAAAATGTCCCTTTTGGTTGCAAATGAAGCATCGGCTTGATTTTTTGTGTCATGAGCGACCTTTTCTTTTGTGTAAGTATCGTCATTTCTTCTTTCTTTGGAAGTTCTTAGAGTCAGAGCCATGCCTGGATTTATTTATCCAAACCTAGTTGAAATGTTTCTTTTTTATGGAAGATTTTCCATGAGAACGGTCACAATCATTCTTGGAGCATTTGATCTTTAGCTTTTGGTGTGAACAAGCTCTATCAAGCTCTCTGTTGTCATGGACATACGTCTATATCATTTGGCGTTTGATACATAATTCTTCCAAGCACAAATGAATTTCTTGTTGGAGTTCTCCTAATGGAAGGTCCTAGATTCTCCTTTGCCTAGAGAGAAAGTTTCTTTCTACTATTTTTGATAATTCTTTGGGAACGGATGTCAAAAAGACATGCTTCAAATTTGCATCACCTCCAATTTGATAGAAGAGCTTAAGCATTTCATGGTAATGCTTATCAAGATGTTTTTTTGGAAGAGAGCAGCATTTTTTTTCAAAAAATTCTCTTCTCCGGAGCTCTATGAGGTTAAGAGGTTTTCCCACAAAGAAGTGGTATAGAAGAGTAATGGCATGCTGAAAATTTGGAGAGAGTAAAAAGTGAAGCTAGTCTTGTTCTGACACTAATTGCCACCAAAGTTTAAGGCTGCCTGTAAACCTAGTGACAAAGTTAAAAATAACATCATACTTGTCTTGGTTGATAATGGCTTGGGTGTTTAGCCAAGAATTGAATTCTTCAAGTCTTTTTGGCCATTTGTAATAAGGAATGCCATCAATAGTGTTGTGTTCTACTAAAAGGTTGTCCCTGAAGGGCTTGAACTAGTGTTGTGTTCGCCCACTGTGAGAATGCATACCTGCAGGAAACTAACTTAGTCCTCCTTGGTTCTAAGTCTAGGTGATTCCAATGGTTTCGTTTGTAATAATATATGTTCCATGCGCTTAGTAGGTGAATCTAGTGTTAAGAAGATCTCTTCACATCATGACCGACCAACCAAAAATACTCGAAGCACCTGTTTCTCTCGTTGCAACTCCATCTTCCTCAACACCATCAGATTTTCGTGTTTCAAATGCTTCTAAAATAGACTATCTTTATGAAGTCTCTCTTAGTGATGAAATTAAGATTTCTGAAACCCAACTTCCCCTAATGAACCCTTATTCTGCCTTCGCTAAATCCACTTCATCATTTTCACCCATTCACTCTATTTGCCAGCTAATTCGTTAAACTCCAAAAGAAGTGAAGAAGTACGTTCAGTCCTCCAAATTCGACCAACATCCTATTCATGCTATTGAAAATGAGTACTTTGTTACTCTTCAGATTCCTCCAGAGTTTCCCAGATAGTGGAGTCAGCAGGGATATTCCTATGTCTACTATGGAGCCGTTCGTCTTGCTCTTACTTTCCATGGTCGTAAAGGTTTGCCAATTGTGGCAAGAATTGCATTACTGGATACCAGATTCCTAGAATACCAGCATGCTTACATTGGTACTGTCCAAACCACTTTGAATAATGGAACAGTCTTTGTGACTCTGTATCCAAACTTCAATATAGCCTTTTCAAACCCTCAATTACTCTCTTTTCTAAAAGTCCAAGTCCAGCTCACTGGAGCTCCTTAAACTGCTAATTCTGTAGCAGCAACACTGCACTACCAGATGGTCTATCAAGTGCAGAACCATGCTCTTGACCTGAATTTGCACAATGGGAATGGAGATGCTTTGTTCATCTCCATGCAAAATGACCAAGCATCCTATATTCATGTTCCAAGACAAATCCTAAAAGAAAAATTAGCTACACTTCTTCCAGAAACTTGGGTGACCAACTATGAAAAGTTGTACCAAAGCAACAAGCCTTACCAGTCATCAGATTTTGAATTTGTCAGAGAAAGATAAAATTGTTTCCATCAAATTTGGCAAGGAAAAGGAAGAAAGTCCCTCTATTTTCCAAACCCTTTTTATGATTAAACCATGTGTTTCCGAATCAATTTACGAGCTAGATCCAAAAAAGCTTGTTAGACATTTCAATAGTCATGGACATCCTGTCCATCACTACAAAGACTAGTATGGTCAATGTTTTTGGGATCCTTTTTGTCAATGCTCTTATTGTATGAATTCTCCGGATAAGGTAGACCCATTTGCAGAACCTCCACCTCGAAGGAAGAACAAGAGGCCAAAGGATCCTATGTATCAAAGGTACTTGAACGGAGATTCCTCTGTTGATACTCTTGGTGAGTGTGATAAATATCAGTTTATGGTTTCTTATGCACCAACTCCACCACCAGAGTTCAATGTTCCTCCTTCTATATCACCAGATCCACCATCATCACCACCTCCATCTCCTCCTCATAAAAAGCCAGCCATTTCTCCATTTTATAAGCCAATTGTAAAATGGGCAAAAAAACATTCTTACCCACTTGAAGTTCCAACAGAAACACCACCCAGTTCTTCCATTGCCATGTTTCACGAAACAAACTTTCCTCCTCTTGTTAAGGAAAGTTCCAAACTTTCATTTCCAACTCCAAAAGAGTTTATCGATCCACAAGGCAGATATAGGCATGCTCCTAAAATACCCGCCCCCACCGATGTGGATGAGCATGGAAGACAGAAAAGAACTGCTGTTGCTAAAACCATTCTAAATTGGCAATCTAAGACTCTCCTTGCACATAACAATGCTTTCAAAGCAATTGACTCCAAGATTGGAAATGTGCAACAAGACTTGTGAAGATATGATGACACCACCGGGAAAATGCTTTCGATTTCCAAAAGAGGCTTCATGCCTTGGAATCTGGGCAACATTTGGGGTATCATTATCTTGAAAGTCCTAAGGCTAAGATAGATAAACTCAAAAGGCAAATCCAGATTCTTGAAGAAGGAAAACTCAATCCATTTCCAACTACCCTGCGAGCAGAGCCTCTTCCTCCTCCACCACTTCCAACATCTATCTTTGCTACTATCACAGATCTTCCTGTCAAATAGGACAAGGCAGATGTAGCTGAGATGCGAAATCGTCTCAGAGAACTGGATCGGATAAGGAAAGAACATAAAAGGGAAAAGAAAAAATCCCTAAAGAATCTTCTCTTACCATAAGAGAACCAGATCAGATGATGTTGTCAAATCCATTAGAATCTTTTTTCAGAGATTTGGGTAATCAAGGATCACAGCATAATCCTGTTACTCCACAACCTACACCACAGATTGATCTCGTCATCCCGACAAACCAGGTTTTATTTCCAATAGCATCAACATTTCCAAATATCTTTGATACTGATTTAGATTCGGTATCTCTTTCGTTCTCATCATCCTTTTCAATTCCTACCATTGAGTCCTTTCCTATTGCGCCAGTAACCTCATCAATATTCCTGGCCGATCCACCAGACTTTGATATGGATTCAAATCCTTCTGTACCAAAGGTTGTTTAGCTGAACAATTTTTCTCATAATCCATCCATTTCACCAAAACATTTCTTAACTATTAATGACATTCCTTATTATAAATGGTCAGAAAGACTTGAAGAATTCCATACTTGGCTAAACACCCAAGCCATTACCAACCAAGACAAGTATGATATTCTTTTTAACTTTGTCACTAGGTTTACAGGCAGCCTTAAACTTTGGTAGCAATCAGTGTCAGAACAAGACTAGCTTCACTTTTTACTCTCTCCAAATTTCTAGCATGCCATTACCCTCCTATACCACTTTTTTGTGGGAAAACCAGTTGACCTCATAGAGCTTCAGAGAAGAGAATTCTTTGAAAGAAAATGCTATTCCCTTTAGAGAAAACATCTTGATAAGCATTACCGTGAAATGCTTAAGCTCTTTTATCAAATTGGAGGTGATGCAAATTTGAAGCATGTCTTTTTGACATCCGTTCCCAAAGAATTATCTCAAACAGTAGAAAGAAACTTTCTCTCTAGGCAAAGGAGAATCTAGGACGTTCCATTAGGAGAACTCCAACAAGAAATTCATTTGTGCTTGGAAGAAATATGTATCGAACGCCAAATGATCCAGACTTATGTCCATGACAACAGAGAGCTTGATAGAGCTTGTTCATGCCGAAGCAAAATATCAAATGCTCCAAGAACAACCGTGATGGTTCTCGTGGCAAATCTTCCATAAAAATGAAACATTTCAAGAAGGTCTGGATAAATAAATCCAAGCATGGCTCTGGCTCTAAGCACTTCCAAAGAAAGAAGAAATTGTGATACCTACGCAAAAGAAAAGATCGCTCAAGACACAAAAAATCAAGCCGATGCTTCATCTGCAACCAAAAGGGACATTTTGCAAAAAATTGTCCTCAGGCAAAAAAATGTTAGACTCATTTGATACATCATATAGAGAATGAAACTGGTTTTTCTCTTGAAAATGATTATATCGAATCTTTATTTTCTGCGGATGAAGAACCATGTGAAGAAACCCTTTGTGTCTTTCCTAGTTACCAAACTCCCAGTGACACTGATTCGGATTCAGATCCTGAAGATATTTTCCACATCTCTCTCACCCCTTTTGAAGAAAGCACTGACATATTTGCAAACCAATCTCACTGTCCTCATTTTCCTGTGAAAATCTTCACTTCAAAGTTTGTCAAACCGATCAATGTCATTGCCCTCATAGATACTAGAGCAGCTTCATCAATTTTAGACACTAAAGTTCTTCCTGAAGAATATTGGACTTCTTGTGTTCGATATTTCAATTCTGTTTCGGGAGATACTTTTTCTACAAATATGAGAACCACTCTGATAACTGTCCAGTTTTTTCCACAATGCTCCATAATCACAAAAATCTTTGGCTCTAGTCTCCCCAACAAAGATTTGATCATTGGTTGGGACATCATTGTTGGAGAAAACTTCCTTGCGTGTTTTAAAATTGACAAAACGTTTTCATATGTCCAGTCTGAAGACTTGCAGACTCTTTAGTCAAAGTTTGAAGACTGCCGAACCACTAGACTCAAGATTCAAAGTCTATCATCATTGATAGTTTCTAGACCGTCGAAGAAGACTTATCCAGAACTAAGTATTTCGTTAATGATTTGATTCTATCGACTGAAGAAGATCTCTCGACTGGATATAGCATCTTGGAATCTATTATTCATTTTGATTTCAATTCGGATAATTCATATTCGTTGATTGGCGAAGTATACTTGGAAGGTTCTACTTATGGAAACCTAGATCCTGATTGTGTGGACGAGCATGATTGGTGGGCTATCGTCATATTCCTTAAATGACTCGAAATCTCCCTAATTGATTTTGTCCAACGGGTAGATTGGAAAAGCTCCTTTGGTAAGTGCTAATGGGTATGAAGGCATGGAGGAGTATATAAGGAAGATGTTCCAGTTATTCGAGTGTGTGCGCGATAGAAGAATTCCAAAGTCTGAAGCTCCTTATTCTTTGTCAATTCAATTGTTGAGCGAAAACTTGTACTCAAAATAGAGTTTATACTTCTGTGAGACCTTGAGGAAATGTAGCAGAGTCTATACACTGTGGAATCAAGGAAGAGCTATACTGTAACAACTCTTTTGATTCTTAGTGAAATGCAATCGGTGGGCTGTCAGTGTAGAAGAGTGGACGTAGGCTTGGATTAAGCCGAACCACTATAAACCTTGTGTTCTTATTATCTTCCATAAGCTCTTTTACTTTGATTGTAACTCTATTTGATTATTAGAGTCTAATTTTCTTTTCATAATCTATTTCTAAATAGAGTTGGTTTAAAAGCAAAATTATATACTTTACTCTGTAAAATTTGTTTTTGTACCTATTCACCCCCTCTAGGTGCTCGTACTAGCTTTCATAATCATGACTCAGATTTCTCAACTTCGCATCATTCCTAGAAAAGGTCTCAGATTTAAAGATCAGTTTTCTGAATTAGTCAATATTCAAAGACTTTTTTCCATTCAAATGAGTCTATTAGATCCAATCATGCAAAAATTGCTGAAATCCTGTTCAGAATCCCATTCCAAATTTGCTCAGAAGTGTTCCCATCCTTTATGGAAAAACCCAAAATTCTTTGATCGCCTTCCTTTCAAGAAAAATGAATATATCAATCCAACCAAGGCAAGCCATATGGGAATGAATCTAGAACACCTAGTTTTAGCTCAAAAGGAATGCTTAGAATTATTGTAGCAAGGCCTTATTGAAATTTCCAATTCTCAATGGGCTTGTGAAGCTTTTTATGTCAATAAGCGTGCCGAGCAAAATTGAGGAAAAATGAGATTGTTCATTAATTACCAGCCTCTTAACCTTTTTCTCCAAGATGACAAATTCCCTTTACCCTCAAGAAACTCTCTTTTTGTTGGATTATCCAAAGCCCAAATCTACTCTAAATTTGATCTTAAAACCGGATTTTGGTAATTGGGCATTCATCTTGAACATAGACCCAAGACAGGATTTTGCATTCCAAACCAACACTTTCAATGGAAAGTTCTTCCTTTTGGTTTAAAGGTTGCTCTATCACTATTCCAAAAGGCCATGTGTCAAATTTTCCAACCAATCCTATCAAGTGCAGCAATGTACATTGATGATATTCTGCTCTATAGCCTTGATGAGCAGACATATTGCCAGCTCCTTGAACAATTTGCAGAAATTGTGAAAAAGCATGGTATCATGCTTTCTCAAAGAAAGATGAATATCGCCCAAACAGAAATTGAATTTCTTGGTATACACCTTAACAAATGGACATACTATCCAGGGCCACATATTGCTTAAGAATTGTTAAAATTTCCTGACTAGAACCTCACAATAAAACAAGTTCAGCAATTTCTTGGAATAATCAATTATCTTAGAGATTTTGTTCCAAATATTGCAAAGCTGTTGATCCTATTGCAAACAATGCTGAAAAGGAATCCTCCACCTTAGGGAAAATCTCAGACTAATGTAGTTGCTGAACTCAAGGAGATCATGCAATCTCTCCCTCCACCACAAATCCCATATAATAGGGAAGAGAATTCTCTAGACTGATGCCATTGATGAATACGGGCCGCCGTCCCGTTCAAGAAATTAACGATAAAATGCATTTGTGTGCCTAAAAAAGTTGTAACTTCTCTCAAGCTAAAATGCATTATCATTCCACTTTTAAAGAAATCTTGGCAGTAAAAAATGGGATAAAAAAGTTCGAGTTCCATCTTATTGGCCATTACTTCCTGGTAGAATTGAATATGGCATCTTTTCCTCAGATGACCAAGTTCAAACAGAAGCAGGTTCCAAATTCCCAACTGCTTCAATAGGCTGAAGGGTTTTCAAAATACTCTTTTGAGATTAAACACATTGCCGGGGATAAGAATGTACTTGCAGACTTCTTATCAAGACCAAAAGCATCGGTAGAAATCAACATGTACATCATGAGGCATGCTTTCCATACTTTTCATCACAATGAGAAGTATAAGATTGAGAAGATCAAAGATTGGCCAAGTTGGCCATACCATGCAGAGATCATTGAACAAATCCAGAATGACAGCCTCACTGAAAATCTAGATAAACTCATGTGGCAATGCCACACAGATCTGTTCCGCTTCAATGGAGGTTCAATTCTTTACCCTTTTGGATTGAATGCAGACTATCCATTTATTCATCCCCTTATCTAGAAATAAGATGATTTTCCTAACCAACTTTGATGGTTATTATGGTACTTAACCAATAAGTACTTGATAGCTATTGAAATCCCAACCAAAAGATTCATTGCCAACCTCACCAGGATATTCGCACTCGGCAGAGGTAAGATTAAAAATGAAAATGACAAAAATCTTTTAGATTTCCTTAACTTGTTTTATCCTCCAACTCATTGGAAATGGCTCCTCGAGAAAGAACTGAGAACTACATCACCAAACCCTGAAGTCCACACCATTCTGTTCTTTCGGCGACCTTGGCATTTTTTTACAAATAATGGCAACATCATCAATGCCCCACAAACTATAGGTACCACATCCTATAAGCCTCAGCTGGACAACAAAAAAGCTTGGGTTCACAAATCTTATCTAGAACCTGTTGGATGTTGTGAACATCAATACCAAGAACTCCAGAGAATTCTGTGCCAAGAAAATAAAACCATTCCTCCAGATGCATGGAATTATAATGTACCCACTGCATGGGATCATTATAGCCTCACTAAAGAAGCCACGGAAGCTCTAGCAGAGTTCAGACAGGCATCATCATCACAAGAGATGGTAGACACAACTGACATTGCGCAATCCTCTCAAGACCTCTATGCTAAATGGGGAGGTCCTCTTTCTCAAGACCCCTATGATCAAGGACCTTTGTCCTTATCCCAAGGCATGAACACATTTTTCTATGCACAGCCATCCAATTGGCTACAGCCAAGCATTCTTACCAACACTATAGGTGATGACATCACATACTAGGCTCGGAAGAAGCATCTCACCGGGCTCACGAGCAAGCATCTGCATCCACAACACCTCAGTTGAACCAGATTCTCTCACCAGAAGACCTTGAAGCACTTGAACAAAAATATGATGAACATTGTCTAGCAACAGTGCACAGCTCAGATGACTTAGACTATGACTACAATGCTCGTGACGGACGAGACCGCTGAAAAGCCGTTGTCCGTACAATTTCACTATAGCAAGTTACTGTTCACTTTTACTGTAGCAGTGGACAAGGGAAATCACTGTTCACTGTCACTGTTCATACCGTGCAAATAATTCACTGTTCGTACAATGTCACTGTCACTTGTTCCAAGACTCGTGAGTTTGGTCCTTATTTGTGTGTGACCTCTTATTGCCTATAAAAGGCGAGGATGATGTAATGTGTTGGGCAAAGTCCCTCGAGTAAAGTGTGTGCTTTGTGAAAATCTCTATGACTTTCTAAACTTCTCTTTCTTCTCTAGCTTGGTAGGATCCTCTGAGAAATGTAGCTCGGATAGTTAGAAATGTTATCATTCTGGTTCTATTTGGGTGTCTCTAGGCTCTAAACTAAAGGGCTTAAGTAGTTTTCTACTAAAAGGCTGTTCTTGAAGGGCTTGAACTAGTGTTGTGTTTGCCCACTGTGGGAAGGCATACCTGTAGGAAATTGATGTATTTATCGGTTGACCAATTATATCGTCTTATGTGGTTGCGGATATAATCATAAATATATGGTGTTTTTGAGAATTGTCAAGTATAGTCTTTAAGGGATATGTATACTTGGATTGATGTAACAAAATATGTCTGGGGCACTGTGAGACATCGATTATTTATTTCTTTTTGGGGTTGTAGTCATTATGTCATCCCTAACAGGTGCATAATTTGAGCTCCAAAGTATAGGTGTACTCACCGGTTGTACGGCTTATTTGCCGCATGAATTGTTTTGTAAAGTTGATGAATGTTGAATACCTTATATTCTTGATAAAGTGCTATCAAGCCCATCATGTTTGAGTGGGAGATGTAGTATTTTATTAATACGTCCATGATGGGGTGCGATTGAAATGCACCGTTTCGTCTTGATATGCTATGATGAAAAGACACATTTTGAAAGGGTATGAAGGGAGTTGTATAAAAGCCTTTTGTAGACAATCGTTGGCATGGTTGGAAGAACATACGCTCATAATTTTCCTCTCATTTTCTCTCCCCTTTCCATCAACAAGAAAGAAGGAGTTCCATTTCATCTTTATAAGAACAATTGGCATTTACGCTGTGGAAATCGGGTGCTTTCCTTGTGATTGCATTTAGACCAACGTGAAGTAATTTAGTTCGTGATTCATCCGCAATTCAATGTTCATTCCGGGTTTAATTGTTGTTTGCGCATCGGATAAAGGTAAGTTGTCTTCCGCCAACCGAGGCAAATGTACATGTGTACCAATTTAGGATAAATGTGGTACAAATGTACTAATTTGAGAATTTTTGTGAAAGTATGGAATGAATATATCTATTTTGGGAATGACCATTGAGGTCCCCAGTGGCTTAATTACTACGAAAATTTTGTAAAATAACATGCATTCGACGTTTCACATAACATATAGCATTCTAACAATTGCTAGCAATATGTGGATTTTTTTTTTTTTTTAATGTTGTTAAAAATATGTGGACTTTTACTTAATAAGCACGAGCTCTTTATCATTTGAAGTTTAACCAATAAAACTAGGTTATTTACAAGTAATTTAAATAAGTATACTAAAATCGATACATTAAGTGATATGATCAAATCATGGTTTACCAAGAGTGTTTTTGAACTCATCAAGTCATCATGATTAATAATTTTAATCTTAAATGTTGTTTTTGGTCACACTCAGATTTATGCCTGAAAAGATTTTACCATAATTGATAATAAGTGAATACACTAAATGCGGCTTGTATCCTTAAAAGTAACACGGAATGACTAATAAACTGGAATCAATATTGTCTTCATTTATTCTATAATCCATCAAAACAACAACAATTACAAAGAAATTAAGAAAGAAATTATGAAACCATATTTGTAAAATATAGATATGATGGTGCTTTCGGAATATAGAAAATTTGAGAATTAATAAAGTATATTCATCTCACTTCAAAGGTTAGCAATAAAATAAGGGTAATGATTCCTTCTTGTCAAGTAGTTTTTTTTTCTATAAACTTATTGTTTTTAAAGTTAATACCACGAAAAATCTCAAATTGATATATTTGTGATAAATCTAATCTTTATTAGTTTCTGTTAAATTGGATTAATATTATGAAAAAGCACAAATTAGTGCACATGTAATAAATAGAGTAAAACCCCAAATTGATATACCAGTCGATTGTCAAAATTTGATGTATTCTCTTATTGACTTGACTTTGAATGAATCCGCCATTTATTTGTGGGGCAAAAGTCGATTCTAATCCCAAAACTTTTACACCATAGAGTCCAATGATTTTCTACACTAAGAAATGTAAATAATTGTCAACTTTGGCAGGCTTAAGTGATGCTTTAAGGAAGCATCCTTGTCACGTCTCGATCCTTAGGCATGCACACATCCCTTACCTTGGTTGATTAATAGTAATGTCCCAGGATGCGTCGCCGACCCATTCATTTCATTATGCACATGCGGAAGCATATAAATTATCCCCAGACAATAAAACATTGGGATAGAACAGTAGGACTAAATTTCAAACCTTTAAAACGTTCACTCTTATATACATTGCAAACCAGTGCACATATATATATAAGGTGAACTATTAAGTCAAATTCAACTTAAGCCAGTTTAAAAACAAGGTCTACAAACAAGAGTGGGGTTCTACAAACTATGGGTCCCTGTCCTCCTCTCCATCATCCTCCACACTTCAATTGGAGCCTTCAGCAAACTGCACTGGACTTTCAAGATCGTCAAAATCCAAGTCTACTACATCCAAGGACCTAAAATGGTTATTCAATAACCAATGAGACAACGTCTCAGCAAGTTCTACCCCCTAAGATCCAATTAGTAAACCAATACACCATCTAGGTTGCTTATGCACTCATGGGTCAGAGGACTTACCTTAGCCTCATATTCCACCTGCATATTAATATAGTTCAATAGGTACCTAAGCAATCACATCACAGATTGATATCTCGATCAATCGAGCTAGTCGATTTCTCACGTCAATTGAACCATTCATCGATCATTTCAATTCAATCAATCAATTCATGATAATTGGATCAAATCATATCGGTGATTCCATCTATACTCGATAATTATTTTCAACGTTCTAATTCAACATTCCCACTCAAAAATAGACTCAAGGCTCTAGAGGTGACCTAAGACGAAGTCTGTCATTGTGTAGTACTTAGTCCTTAACCATAAATAACAATAGTATAATGCACTAGAGGTAACTCACACGAAGTCTCGCTATTGTGTAGTACTTAGTCCTTTACTACAAAAAGCAATAGTATAAGGCACTAGAGGTAACTCACACGAAGTCGTGCTATCATGTAGTACTTAGTCCTTCACTACAAAACGCAATAGTATAAGGCACTAGAGGTAACTCACACGAGATCTCGCTATCATGTAGCACTTAGCCCTTCACTATGCATGACAATACTGCAAGGCACTAGAGGTAATTCCCGTACGACTTAGGTCGCCATGTAACACTTAGTCCTTGACTACAATAAGCAATGGTATAAGGCACTAGAGGTAACTCACACGACGTCTCGCTATCGTGTAGTACTTAGTCCTTCACTACAAAACGCAATAGTACAAGGCACTAGAGGTAACTCACACGAGATCTCGCTATCATGTAGCACTTAGCCCTTCATTATGCATGATAATACTGCAAGGCACTAGAGGTAATTCCCGTGCGACTCAGGTCGCCATGTAACACTTAGTCCTTGACTACAATAAGCAATGGTATAAGGCACTAGAGGTGACTCACACGAAGTCTTCTACTTGTGTAGTACTTAGAGGGTGTTTGGTTCAGCTTTCCCAAGGGGCTTTGAGCCCCCAAAGCCCTTGGGAAAAATATGAGTGCTTGGTTCGGCATTTGAAGGCTATTTGGCAAAATGCTTGCCTTTGGAATGCTGAAAGCCCAAAGCAGGTCCCCACCTGCTTTGGGCATTTCAGCATTTTCGGCATGCTGGTGTAGGGAATTAATGAATTTTTCCCAATTGCCTATTTTACCCTTAAAATTTTATTAAAAGTCCACTTTTACCCATACTAAACAAAACCCTAGCTCTTTCCACGTTTTCCTCTCTTTCTCCATCGACCGGCTCTCTTCTCGTCTCTCTCTGCAGCGTTCTCCATCGATGCGGCTCTCTCTGCAGCATTGCTCTCCCTGCAACTTGCACAACTCCATCCTGATTTGAATCCGAGCACCACTCCATCAAGGCCGAAGTTTGTCGCACGAGCGAGTGAGATCCGAGATCCGAGCAATCTGAGCACCACTCGAGGTCCTCCTCTCGCGGATCGGCGATGGCTCGCGCTCCGCGATGGCGATGGCGACGGCGACAGCTTCGGCTCTCCGCCCGAGGTCCAAGGGAGGCTTCGCGTGTGGATCAGGCATAACAGGGTGCTTCATCTATGTGACATCCAGATTTTCAACCCTGTCTTCTATTGAATAAATCGGGCATTTCATTAACGCGTCTATAGGGCTATTCTCAGAATTGATCATTCTTAAGATAACTCGACTATCTGGGGAAATTATTAGGAATTTTAAAGCAATTAGACTTGAGAACTCGATCATGAATCGGCTTATTGACCGTGTCCATCTTTAGAGGCCATTACGGCACAGTTAAAAATCGATTTGAGATCAAAGATAGGTCTGTTCGACCGAGATGTGTGGCCAATTGTGGATGACTCCACTAAATTGGAAAATTCTCGTCGACTGGCTCTAGACTGATTTTCTTATTGTTTTGGTACCCTGTGTCCGTATTTGCATCCTCGAGATTTTCACGACAAGCGAGAGTTGCCAATGAGTCGAGTGGGTTCATAGTGGCTCGAAGAAAATCGACCACGAGTCAATTGCCCTGAAAAGTTCTGAAAACTACCCGATAGTCTAGGTCTCGCTAAAAACGCGTCGGATGAAAATTAACCGCCAATTCAAGTCCGATTTCAGAATTCGAAAGTTCGGTGATGTCACAAGCTATTTTAGGAACGTCAACTCAGCCTTAGAAGATTTTTCGAGATTCAGGAATTTTTACGGAAAACCGTTTCGACGTCGCAAAAATTTGGCGAAGTTCGATTGGCTAAATTGATAGAAAATTGGACTTCCGTGACCGAGCCGTTGTGTGTCAGGGATTTATAGAAAATCATTTGGGATTTTTCTACACCAAAATTTGACGTCGAATTTGGGAAATTGAGTGATGAAGTTAAAGATCAAAATGTGAAATTCGGATTGGAAAGTGGCAGCAATTTTAGGCTTCAAATTTGATTGGTTTATAAAGATTTTTACAAGAAAGTATTAGAGACCAACCAAGATAAGGATAAAGAAAAAGGAGGGGGACAAGCAATTAAGGGAATGGCTTAGGTTTGTTGATTTTGGGTCCCTCCCGTCGCTGTCTTCATCATCACCGCTTCTGCCTTCTCCTCCATTCCTATCCATCTTCACGGCTTCCTCTCCATCTTCCTTTCTTTCACTCGAGAAAACTGAAGCCCCTCCATTTTCTTTGACCGGCGACCCACTTCTTTCGTGACTTCACCTGCTACAACAACCCACGAAGCCCCTTTCTCTCTTCCGTGGACCTCCTTGTCTCACGCTGCAGCTGGCCACGCATCAAACAGCAATTGATGCTGCTTCTTGTCTCCATATGCAGTCAACAAACCAGCTTTTGTTGACCCCTGAAGCCTACAATCCACCAAGAAGCCAGCCCACGGGATCTTCACTGGAGCTGCTCCGTGTTTTGTGTCTTCATCAGCCCACGTCTTGGTCAATTTCCCCACCGCATGAAGTCCTTGGTTGACCAACAACGCCACCTGCTGCCTCTTGCATCCACGTGACCGAAGTTGCTCGTTTTCTTCAGCCCCTTACGGCCAGGCGTCCCTCTCCACGTTGAAGACCCCTGCAGCTTGTCTCCACGCGGCAGCTCCACCCACTGAACTATTACGTTCAGTTCAGTCAACCAGCGAAGCTGGTGTTGACCGTGAGGCCTCCACTCACGGAAATCCCAAGCAGTTTCTTCGTGTGTCCAGTGAAAACCCCACCGAAGCGAGGCCACGATCTGCCGAAGCTCCATCTCCACGCACCCAGTCAACACGGTGATTTCTCTGCAGGGTTTGTTGGCCACCAGCGTCCCACCTCCTCATGCACAAATCAGCTCCAGTTGCGTGGCCACCTCTAGCTTCGCGTTGCTCTTCACGAATAAGCCCAATTGAAGTCGTGGGCTTCAGCAACCACAGCCACGAATCTGTCTTGTTCAGCCCAGCAGTTGCTGGAATTTGGGCCAGCATCTTGCTCATGCAGCCCTTACAAATCAGCAGCCAGCTCAGCCCATCATCAATTAGAATTGAAGCCCAGCAAATTTTGACCCAAGCTTCAGCCCAAGTTGTTTGAAAGGCAGGCCCAATTCAGCTTTGTTTCAAGCCCAAGTTCAAGCTCAGCACAAGTTTTTCAGCCGGCCCAAACCCAGAGTTTCTTCGGGCTTGCGAAGTTCTTGGCCCGGCCCAAGTTCGGCCGCCGTAGCGTCGTCGTCGCCGTGTCCCGGTCTTCGTTTTGTGCAAGTGAGTTTTACTCACTAATGCTTTATTAGTAGACTAATATGCCTAAGGGTTAATTAGATTTAATTAATTGCAATTAGGTGGATAGATTAGATTAAAATAATTAAATTAGAGACTTGTCAATGCATGTTAGTTAAATTGATGGTGTAATTAGTAGGTAGACATGTCCTATTAATTATTGAATGCATCTTGGGATTTTTCCCGTCCCTTATCGGGTATTATTTAAGCAATTCGGGCCTAGAAGGAATTTTTAGGAATTTAATATTAATTTTCGAAATTAATTTATTTAATTATTTATTTCCCGGAAATTCAACTGGGATGGCCAGTGATCGGGATTTTATGCTGATAATTGTGGTGCAATCCGTTTATTTAATTGAGCTTTATATTGTGCTAAATTGAATTTATCATATTTATTTATTTAATTTTCGAAATTAATTATTTATTTAATTATTTTCTGGAAATTCACCTGGGATGGCCGGTGACCGGAATTTCGTGCTGATTGTCGTGGTGCAATCCATTTATTTATTTGAGCTCTACATTGCACGAAATTGAATTGATTGTGCAAATTAGGGATTTATCCCAAATTGAATGAAATTGAGTGATTGATTGGTTGATGGCCGAGTATGACTATTTAGCATTGATGAGCTGTAAAGCAGAGGGAACTATGAAAGTGAATTGGGGAAATTCTCGGCTGAAACCAATCAGGACCGATGTAATGAGACATACGTGGTTCGGTGATTAAAGGATATCACTGGTGAAAACGGCACCTTAAAGAACGCACGAGTGCTGTCTATTACATGCAGCAGTATGGACATACGTGGTTCGGTGATGGAGAGTATCACTGGTGAAAACGGCGCCTTAAAGAACGCATGAGTGCTATCCATTATACACGTCACCTTGGCAGAAGTAATGCCCAAGAGCACTAATGAAGCTCTGTGACTAAGTGTACTGCTGGGGGTGTGATGATGGGAAGTGAAGTGACCCAAAGATGGTCTGACTGACATGTGAATCGACTAGGTCGATTGATCAATGAGTTGATCCAGAGGTTGTGAATTGATTGAATGTTTTAATGCAATATATGAGGCATATGTGCATAACCTTAAATTGCAGGTTGGAAACCGATGCCAAGATAAGTTATCTGACTCGTGTTGTGTTCGGTAACCTGGTGGGGTACTGGTTTTCTAATCGAGTCTTAGGGGGTAAAACTCGTTGAGACGTAGTCTCATTGGTTGTTGTAAAAACCGATTTCAGGCTCTTAGATGGAAGATCTTCAAGAGGAGGATTCCAAGAAAAGCCTAGCGAGGAATTAGAGGAGGGTGAAGAGGATGATTTTGAGTACGACTTGCAGAAGGATTGAGACCTCCCTCATTTTGAAAACCTTGTGAATATTTGTAGATTTGTTAAATCAGACCTTGGTGAATAGTACTGTGAAGTATAATGAAAGCCTATTATGCTATGTATAAAAGTTTGGTTATGCGTTTTCAATATGAAAATATGGCCTTGCTTTTCTATCCAATTGTTTTATTGTCTGGGGATTTATAATTGCTTCCGCATGTGCTTAATAAAAGGAAAGGGTCGGCGATACATAGTCCTGGGATATCGCATTCTAAAATCGACCAAGTAGAAGGATGTGCGCGCGTCCGAGGACCGGGGCGTGACAATCTAGGTTCGGAGCTCTCTCCTATCTTGCCATGGACTCCAGTAACGGCGCGTTGGGTTCACTCCTTTCTTGTCTTTCGTTCTTGCTCGTTCGTTTCCGTTCTTGATGCAATTATGGGTGACGTCCGGTTGAATCGAGTGCTCTTTGTCTTCTCCGATTTGGGTTCCCATTCTTTTTAAGTTTTGTGGTCGCGTGTTGAAAAAGGAGGGGCTTTATTCTCGTAGCCAAATTTGGTGGGAGTCTGTAATTGAAGTTTCTATCTTTTTTGGTTTAATTCCGTTGTGTGTGGACTCGCATTCTAGGTTTTTTTCTTTACGAGCTTAGCTGCTTTTTCCGTCTATTGAGTCTCGCCGTTTGTGTATCTTTAAGGGCAATCGTCGGTTGGTGTCTCTTAACTCTTTATTTGCTTGAAAGATCCGTGTTTTGTAGTGATAATTGAATAGGGATTCTCATGTTGGGTGTTGCCCTTAGAGTGATTAGTCTTGAGGCAGCTAGTGCAAAGTCAAGCCACTATGTAAAATCGACCCCAACCATCCATCCTCTTGTTTGTTTGCAGTAGTTTGTGTTGGAGAAATCTTCTTGAAGTGTTTTGAAGCTGACAAAATGTTTCCATCAGTCTAGTCTGAAGGTTTGCAGACTCTGCTATTTAAAGTCTGAAGACCTTCGGACAGCCAGACTCAAGACTCAAAGTCTATCCTTATTGACAGTCTCTAATCCGTTGAAGAAATGTTATCCAGAACTAGATGTTTCATTAAGGATATGACCTTATTGACTAGAGAAGATCTCTTGGCTGGAAAAGACATAACGGAATCCTTTGATTGATCGAGATTGATTTGAAGATTAAGGATCCGATAATTGCCTAAATATTCTTGGAAGGTTCTACTTATGGAAACCGAGATCCTGATTGTATGGGCGAACATGATTGATGGGCTATCGACACGTTCCTTTAATAGCTCGAATGATCTTCCTAATTGATTCCGTCCAATGGGTAGATTGGATGAATTCTTTTGGTAAGTGCCAACAGGTATGATGGCATAAATGAGTATATAAGGAAGACGTTCTAAGTTGTTCGTGGGGTGCACAATAGAAGAATTCCAAAGTCTGAAACTCCTTGTTGTTTAGACAATTCCTTTGAGCAAAATCTTGTACGCAAAAGAGAGTCTATATTTGTGAGAAACCTTGAGGAGGTGTGGTAGAACATCTACACTGTGGAATCAACGAAAAGCTGTGCTGTAACTTCTCTTTTGTTCATAGTGAAATCCAGCCGGTGGGGCTGTCAGGTGAAGAGTGGACGTAGGCTTGGAACAAGCCGAACCACTATAAACTTTGTGTTTAATTTTCTCTTCCTTACTCTCTTTACCTTAATCGTACTTCATTTTGTTAATCAAAAGAGAACTTCATTTATATCGTTTGCCTAGAATCGCTTCCGTATCTCGAGAAATTATTTGTGCACCTATTCACCCTCCCTCTAGGTGCTTATACTAGCTATCTCAATTGGTATCACAGCTCGTGTACTCACTTTGTTTGAAGTGTTTTACTTCAGAGTTAAAGATCCATGGCTAGTATGTTGGCTCCAGGGCTAGTAGAAGGGCAAAGCAATATCAGACCACCTTACTTTGATGGAAAGGACTACAACATATGGAAAAACAAGATGAAGGCGTTCCTAAGATCAAAAGATCCTTTGGAATGGGACGTTGTAGAAAAAGGAATCATTCCTAAAGCTGCACCTGTCTCAGAAGGAGGAAAAGATACTGTTGAGTCTAGCGGAATGACTTAGGAAGAGATAATCAAGAGACAAGCTCTTGATGCAAAAGCAATTTATTCTTTATATTGTGCTTTATCACCTATTGAATATAACATAATATCTTCTTGTGATACAGCCAAAGAAGTCTGGGATAGATTACACATTACCTATGAAGGAACCGATCGAGTGAAAGAGACTAGAATCAACATTCTTCTCGGTCAATACGAAGCCTTCGTAATGAAATCGGAGAATCTATAACTCGACATATTTAGTCGTTTTACGTAAATCGTGAATGGTCTTGAAAATCAAGGTCAACCAATTTCTGATCCCATGAAAGTAAACAAGCTACTGCGTGGACTCTCCAAGGATTGGAATCACATAAAGACGTCAATCAGAGAGACCCAAAGAATCATGCCACTGTCTGTTGATGAGTTGGTTGGGATTCTTCAGTCTTATGAAGTGGAACGAATCAATGAAGACGAAGATCCTAAAGAATAAGAAATCCATTGCATTAAAATCTAATGATGATTCTGGTGTAACAGATTCTGAAGACGATATGGATGATGAGGAGCTTGCTCTCATGATAAGAATATTCAGAAAGCTAAACAGAAAATGAAGAAGATTCAATTCAAAGAAACAAAGTTTTCAAAAGTAACAGGCCAAGTCTCACTGAAGATGATGAATCAAACAAAGATATAGTCTCGCTTTGAATGTAAGAAAAATGGACACATCGACCTAACTGTCCTCTTCGAGGAAGAAGAAAGGAAAAACTGAAAAGTATCGAAAAGCTCTCAAAGCAAAACCTGGAGTGATACAGAGTGCGGAAATAGTGATGATGATTATGCCAACATATGTCTCGATGGCACAATCGGATTCGAATCAAACTCGAGACAGATTCAGATTCAGAAAGTGAATTCGAGGTAAGTAACTTCAAAATCCCTATTAAAGTTTCAAAATACATTGATGAATTGTGTTTTAGTCTTAAGACTTCTCTTAAAAGAATTTCCGAACTTAAAAAGGAAAATTCTGCTATAAAACAACAAGAGAATGTTTTGGAAGAAAAAGTGAAATGCTTAGACCATAATGTTTCTTCTCTTAAAGAAAGTGAAGATAATCTTTTAAAAGAAAATGCATTCTTGAAAAATGATATCTCAAATATTTCCAAAAGATTTTCTCTAGGATCTGAAAAACTGGAAAAAATACTTTCTGTTCAAAGACCTTATTTCAATAAATTTGGTTTGGGAATGACTGCTGAAACCATTCTTTTAATTGATTTTCCTAAAGTGAAAGAAATAATCAAACAAAGACCCATAAGAGATGCTTACAAAAATCATTTTAAAAGGACCTTTGTAAAATCAGTAGGTCGCAATACTCTCAAATGTTCAAAGTGTAATAGTGCATACCATTTTGAAAAATAATGTCCTATGGTTTGGAAACCCGTCAATAAAGTTTGGGCAAAAATTGCATATCATACTAACTCAAAAGGACCCAAGAAAATATGGGTACCAAAGAAAGCTTGAGTCTCTTTTTAAATGCAGGTCACTATCAAGAAAAAGGTAAAATGGTACCTAGATAGTGGATGCTCGAGACAAATGACAGGAGATTCAAATAGCTTCATTCAGCTTGTTCAAGTGAATGGTGAAAAAGTCTCATTTGAAGGAAACAACAAAGGAAAAATTGTGGGATTTGGAACTGTAAAAATTGGGAACCTCACAATAAGCAATGCTTCTTTAGTTGAAGGGCTTAACTACAATCTGCTTAGTGTCAGTCAGCTGTGTGATGCCGGTTTCAGAATCTACTTTCAAGAGGGTATTTGTTCAGGAACCAGTAAAGACTCTACTCAGTCATTCATGGGTCGAAGACATGGAAATATATACTTCTTGGACGTGAAACCAGATGAATCACAATGTCTAATCTCAATCCAAGACGAAGCGAGCTTATGGCACAAAAAGCATGGGCATATTAACATAAAGCAGATAGCTAAAATCTCAGCAAAGAAGCTTGTTCGTGGTCTACCCAATTTATCATACCAAAAGTCTAATCTATGTACACCATGTATATTGGGGAAACAGGTAAGAAATTCCTTTAAACCAATAAATCAAGTTTCCACTAACCGTGCACTGCAACTTTTGCATATGGATCTCTTTGGACCAACAAGAACACAGAGCATTGGAGGTAAGAAATATCGCTTAGTAATTGTGGATGACTACTCACGATTTACTTGGGTATATTTCTTGGCAAGTAAGTCTGAAACTTTCTCTTACTTTGAAAAATTTGCTAAGAAAATTCAAAATGAAAAGGGGTATGTTATTTCAAGTATAAAAACAGACCATGGAGGTGAATTTGAAAATCAAGATTTTACAAAATTTTGTGATGAATCTGGTTTTCAGCATTTTTTTCTTCTCCATATACTCTAGAGTAGTGTTGGAGAAATCTTTCCATAATATTTTGAAGCTGACAAAACGTTTCTATCAGTCTAGTCTGGATATTTGCAGACCTTCTGTTTAGAGTCTGAATACTTTCTGATCACCAGACTCAGCACTCAAGACTCAAGACTCAAGACTAATCTCATTGACAGTTTTTCTAATCCAGTGACGAAGGCAATCCAAAGTCGAAGTATTTGGTTGATGATTTAGTCCTATCTTCTGGAGAAGATCTCTTGGTTGGATAAATATAACGGATTCTTTTATTCGTAATCTAGATCGTTTGAAGATCCGATGGTCGACGAAATATTCTTGGAAGGTTCTATTCTTGGAAACCAAGATCCTGATTGTATGGGCGAACATGATTGATGGGCTATCGTCAGGTTCCTTTAATAGCTCGAATGATCTTCTTAATTGATTCCGTCCAACGGGTAGATTGGAGGAATTCCTTTGGTAAGTGCCAACGGGTATGATGGCATAAAGGAGTATAAAAGGAAGACATTCTAGTTGCTTTAGTGCATGATCGATAGAGAAATTTCAGAGTCTGAAGCACATTGATTATTAGTTGATACATTTTGAGCGAAATTGTATACACAAAGAGTGTCTATATTTAGTGATTCCTTGAGCGAGTGTGGTAGATCATCTACACCGAGAAATCAAGGAAGAACAACACCGTAACATCTTTTTGTTCATAGTGGAATCTAGCCAATAGGCTGTCAGTGCAGAAGAGTGGACGTAGGCTTGAATTAAGACGAACCACTATAAACCGCGTCTTCAATTCTCTCTTCCCTTCACTCAGTCTTACTTTGATTATTGTCTGTCTCAAATCTATCAACTGTCTAGTATTATGCAATTATCGAGAAAAATCTTTTGTATACCTATTCACCCCCCTCTAGGTACTTATACTAGCTATATCAATTGGTATCAGAGCTCGTGTTCTTACTTTATTTGAAGTGTTTTACTTCAGAGTAAAAGATCCATGGCTAGTATGCTAGCACCAGGGCTTGTGGAAGGGCAAAGCAATACTAGACCACCCTACTTTGATGGAAATGATTACAACATCTAGAAGAACAAAATGAAAGCTTTCCTACGATCAAAGGATCCTCTGGAATGGGACGTTGTAGAAAAATGAATTACTCTTACAGCTGCATCAGTCTCTAAAAGAGGGAAAGAAATTATTGAGACCAGCGGAATGACTCATGAAGAGATAAACAAGAGACAAGTACTCGATGCAAAAGCAATTTACTCTTTATATTGTGCTTTGTCACCAATTGAATATAACAAAATATTTTCTTGTGTTACAGCAAAAGAAGTTTGGGACAGATTACATATCACCTATGAAGGAACAGATCGAGTGAAGGAAACCAGAATTAACATTCTCCTCGGTCAATATGAAGCCTTCAAAATGAAACCAGGATAATCTATAACCGACATGTTTAGCCGTTTTACAGATATTGTCAATGGTCTTGAGAATCAAGGACAAAAAATTTCTGATCCTATGAAGGTAAACAAACTTCTACGTGGACTCTCCAATGATTGGAATCACATAAAGACTTCAATAAGAGAGACGCAAAGAATTATGCCACTATCTCGTCGACGAGCCGATTGGAACTCTTCGCTTATGAAGTGGAACGAATTAATGAAGACGAAGATCCAAAATGTAAGAAATCCATTGCATTAAAATCAAATGATGATTCTGATGATACAGATTCTGAAGATGATCTGGACGATGAGGAGCTTGCTCTTATGATAAGAAGATTCAGAAAGCTGAATAGAAAAGGAAGAAGGTTCAACTCAAAGAAACAAAGTTTCCAAAGACAGCAGACCAAGTCTGTTGATGATGAGGAACCAAACAAAGATGTAGTTTGCTTTGAATGTAAGAAAAATGGATACATCAGACCCAACTGTCCTCTTCTGAAGAAGAAGAGAGAAAAAGCTGAAAAGTTTCGAAAAGCTCTCAAAGCTGAAACATAGAGTGATACAGAGTGTGAAGAAAGTGATGAAGAATATGCCAACCTGTGTCTGATGGCACAATCAGACTTAGATTCTGGATCAGACTTAGACAGTGAATTTGAGGCAAGTAATTTTAAAATTCATGTCAAAGTTTCTATCAAACTGTGTTTTAGTCTTAAGACTTCTCTCAAAAGAATTTCCGAACTTAAAAAGGAAAACTTAGCTCTAAAACAAAAGGAAAACGTTTTAGAAGAAAGAGTTAAAAGTTTAGACTTGAATGTTTCCACTCTTAAAGAAAATGAAGATAATCTTTTGAAAGAAAATGCCCTTTTAAAAATTGACTTATCAAATATTTCAAAGAAATTTTCAATAGGGTCCGAAAAACTTGAAAAAAATTCTTTCAGCTCAAAGACCTTATTTCAATAAGTCCGGTCTAGGTATGACAGAGCAACAATTCCCTTGATTGATTTTTCTAAAGTAAAAGAAAGAATTAAGAAAAGATCCTCGAGAGAAGCTTACAAAAATCAATTCAAGAAAGTTTTTGTAAAGTCTGTAGGTCGAAATGCCCTCAGGTGTTCAAAGTGCAACAGTCTGGATCACTTTGAAAAAGAGTGTCCTATGGTTTGGAAACCTGTTAAGAAAATATGGGCTAATAATATTTACCTTACTAACACCAAAGGACCCAAGAAAATTTGGGTACCAAAGAAAGCTTGAGACTCTCTTTTAAATGCAGTCTCCGTCAAGAAAAAGGTAAAGTGGTATCTTGACAAAGGGATGCTCAAGACACATGACAGAGACTCAAATTGCTTCATAAAGCTTGTTCAAGTAAATTGTGGAAAAGTTTCATTTGGAGGAAACAACAAAGGAAGTATTGTGGGATTTGGAACTGTGAAAATTGGAAATCTCATAATAAGCAATGTTTCCCTAGTGGAAGGACTCAATTACAATCTTTTCAGCATTAGCCAATTGTGTGATACTTGTTTTAAGATCTTCTTTCAAGAAGGAACATGTTATGGAATCATTAAAGACTCTACTCAGTCTTTCATGGGTCGAAGACATGGAAATATCTACCTCTTAGACGTGAAACCAAATCAATCGCAATGCCTAATCTCAATTCAAGATGAAGCAAGCTTATGGCACGAAAGCTTGGTCATATCAACATGAAGCAATTAGCCAAAATCTTATCAAAGCAGCTTGTTCGAGGTCTACCTAAATTACCATACCAAAAGTCCGATTAATGCACTCCATGTATTCTGGGAAAGCAGGTAAGAAATTCATTTAAGCCAATAAATCATGTCTCTACTAATCATGTACTACAAGCTTGCTGCATATGGATCTCTTTGGACCAACCAACCCGAGCATTGGAGGTAAGAAATATTGCCTAGTAATTGTGGACGATTACTCCCGCTTTACTTGGGTATATTTCCTTGCAAGTAAGTCCGAAACCTTATCATATTTTGAAAAATTTGCTAAAAATGTTCAAAATGAAAAAGGATATGTTATCTCAAGTATAAGAACAGATCATAGAGGTGAATTTGAAAACCAAGATTTTACAAAATTTTGTGATGAATCTAGCTTTAAGCATGTGTTCTCTTCTCCATATACTCCATAGCAAAATGGAGTTGTGGAAAGAAAGAATAGATCTCTTCAAGAAATGGCTAGAACTCTTTTAATTGAAAGTAAGATTTCTTCACGATTTTGGGCTGAAGTCAAGCTCAACAGCGTGCTATATCATTAATAGAGTCTTCTTAAGATCTATTCTAGAGAAAACCCCTTATGAGTTATTCAAAGGTAAGAAGCCTATTGTTTCATATTTTCATGTGTTCGGTTGCAAATGCTTTATTTTGAAAAATGCAAAAGGTCGAGTTGGTAAGTTTGAAGAAAGATTAGATGAAGGCATCTTCCTTGGATATTCTACATCAAGCAAAGCCTACAGAGTCTATAACAAGAAGAGCCAGTCTGTGGAGGAGTCAATGAATGTCAAATTTCAAGACTCTACGCAAGATGAATCCAATCTGACTCATCATGAAGAGTCTGAACCTGCTCCAGACCCTCCAAAGCTTATAACTCAAGAAGCATCTCAGACTCTGGAAGACCAGCATCAAGCTGTTCGTGAAGATTTAAATAAATAAAGAGATCATCAACCAAACAAATCAACCAAGAATCGGAAGCATAAGTCCAAATCATCCCAAAGATCTCATTATCGGTGAAATCAATGAAGGAATTCGCACTAGATCTAAAAGGCGTGAAGAGTCTAGTGCTGTGGCTCTCATTTATGAAATTGAGCCAAAGAGCATAGAAGAAGCGTTATCTGATGAAAGCTGGATTGAAGCTATGCAAGAAGAGCTCAAACTGTCAACATTAATGATGTTTGGAAATTGACATCTAAACCAAAAGGTAAAACTGTCATTGGAGCTAAATGGGTGTTCAGGAACAAGATGAATGAGAAAGGAAAAGTCGTACGAAACAAAGCAAGACTCGTGGCCAAAGGATACACGCAAGAAGAAGGAATAGACTATGATGAGACTTACGCACCAGTAGCAAAGTTAGAAGCTATTCGACTATTACTTGCGTTTGCTTGTTATAAAAATTTCAGGTTATTCCAAATGGACGTCAAAAGTGCCTTCCTAAATGGATTTATCATGAGGAAGTTTATGTGGAACAACCACTAGGGTTTGAAGACCCAAAGAAGGCCTTGTACGGTTTAAAGCAAGCACCTCGAGCTTGGTATGACAGACTAAGTAAGTTCTTAATACAGAATGGTTTTGTCAAAGGTAAAGTAGATACTACTTTATTTATCAAAAAGGAAAATAAAAGTTTTTTACTTGTTCAAATAAATGTGAATGATATTATTTTTGGATCCCCTAATGAAAGTCTGTGCAAGAAATTTTCAAAGTCTATGCAGGATGAGTTTGAAATGAGTATGATGGGAGAGTTAACATTCTTTCTCAGGCTCCAAGTGAAACAACTGGAAGAAGGAACTTTCATTTATCAAGAAAAGTATGCAAATGATCTTGTCAAAAGGTTTGGACTGGAAAAGTGCAAAAAGACCGACATACCGATGTCATGTTCTTTGAAGATAGACAAAGATGAAGAAGGGAAGAAAGTTGATCAAAAGCTGTACGGGAGCATCATTGGTTCACTTCTTTATCTTACCGCTTCTGGACGACATTTTGTTGAGTGTTTGCATCTATGCTAGGTTTCAATCGATCCTAGAGAATCCCATCTCGGTCTTTGTGAAACGTATTATTAAATACGTTGCTTCATCTTCAAGCATCGGTCTTTGGTATCCTAAGAAGGAAGACTTTAATCTTCCGGGATATTCGACGCAGATCTGGTC
This sequence comes from Eucalyptus sideroxylon x Eucalyptus melliodora, assembly GCA_016097485.1. Lineage (NCBI taxonomy): Eukaryota > Viridiplantae > Streptophyta > Magnoliopsida > Myrtales > Myrtaceae > Eucalyptus > Eucalyptus sideroxylon x Eucalyptus melliodora. The sequence goes on from CM027831.1 coordinate 50,047,085, forward strand.
GGTTGCAGAGTCGATAGAAAGAGTACTTCAGGAACTTGCCAGTTGCTTGGAAGCAGGACAATGTCTTGGTTTTCAAGGAAACAAAGCATTGTGGCTCTCTTAACAACAGAAGCAGAGTATGTAGCTCTTGGTAGCTGCTGTTCGCAAATTCTATGGATAAAACAACAGCTACAAGACTTTGGAATTGAAGACTCATGCACAGAGATCAGATGTGACAACACTAGCGCAATCAATCTCACTAAAAATCCAATCCTTCATTCAAGAGCAAAGCATATAGAGATTCGACATCATTTCATTAGAGATCATGTTCAAAATGGAGAAATCTCAATTCAATTTGTTGATTCAAAAAATCAACTAGCGGATATATTCATAAAACCTTTGGAGAAAAATCAATTCGATCATATCCGTTCCAGACTCAACATTTTGAAACTTGAGGAAGTTAAAGTCTAGAGACTCTCCAACCCTCAGACTCAGACATTCATGGCTATAGACTGTAAGTTGTTATTATATTCAAACTCGAAAAGGTACGATCTTTAGTTCAGTTAATTTATAATTTTCGTGAAAAACAGAATCTTGTCTTTTCAAAAAGGATTAACTTCTATTTGGCAGTTATTGATTTTAAAAAGAGGTGTCTGTTCACTTTCCTTTGTGCCGATTGATCTTTCCTTTTTTAAACTGAGTTATATATATACAGTTTTCTTTTTCGCTTAAACTTCAAAACCCTAAAAGGCACTCTCCTCCTAATCCTGTCTCTACTTTGTGTTCATCTTCGAGAAAGTTGTCATCTTTTCTTGTGAAAGCGAGTAAAGGAATCTTTCAACGACAAGGAAGGATGTCTTCTTCGAGGAAGTCTTCAAGAATCGCGAACAGGGGACCACAGAGAATGAGGGAGGGGCCTACCCATTTCGATCTCACCGAAGAAGAAGATTTATTGAGTCAGCAACAGAGCCCGATTCACTCTCCACCACGTCACTCAACACCATCTACCCCACAAGGTGCGGGTCAACAATTGGAGGAAGAAATAATCGAGGACGTAGACCTTGTAAGAGTCCAAAAACCCTCTTTTATTTACAAGTCCTATTGTGCGATGAAGAGCATTGGGACTCCGCTGAACTACATAGATGATTTCCTTAAATATAAGAATTATGGAAATGAGTATATCTTTTTGCGACGAATGGAGGATTTGGGAATTGCTCCCAAAGGAAAGGCTGAGGAAGCACTTGTGAACATTCCAAGTGACCGGAACAATGATGATAAAATGTTCAGTGAATTTCAACCTAGAATGGGTGTTGCTGCGAAGGTGAAGGGAAAAAGAATGGAGTTGTTTAAATCAAAGGAACAGGAGAATCTGTTCTTCAGACTGTTGAAACGAGGGGTGATAAACCCTAGGAGTGTTGATTTCGATTTCTTGGATGCTATTAATGTGAACTTAAGCGAGAAGTTCAATCTGCTTCAACTTGAGCAATTTTGCTTCGGTACCACAGACGGTTATGCGCAATTGACAGCATACTTCTATTTGAATTTTAGCTTTTTAGATGCGAATAGAATATCATTCAGTGTTCGAGACCAAGACCATGTGGTAGATGTGGACATGTTGGCTGACATAATTGGAGTTGAAAGAGGACGCTATCAACCGATCAAAGTTTCAATTGCTCGTGCCTCATTGGAGCTTGTCAAAGACAGGGATACAGAGGGAAGAATTACCTATTCAAGGATGCGTGCCATCAACATCTTGCTTCACAAAATTGTGATCAACTATATCAGGCCAAAGTCTACATCCAAGACTGGCGTGTCTAACTCCGAGGCGAAATTGATGTACGCGATTAACTCAGGGAAGAAGTTCTCTCTCCCTCACACCATTCTCTTTCACATGTACAGAGCAATGGCGAAGGACAAGGGCCAATTGCCTTACCCAGGTCTTGTGACCAAGATCTTCAGACACTTGAATATTGAACCTTCACATACTCTTTGTGTTCGACCATGTGACAAAATGGTGGTAGGTTTGAAAATGCTGACAAAAATGCATCTGAAAGAGCTTGCTAAGGCAATGGAGAAGTTTAGAGTGAAGACTCCAGTATCTTCTGCATCAAAGAGAAAAGGGAAGGAGCCCATTGGTGCCCCATCCAAAAAGAAAAGAACTCTCATCTTGGAGGATGAAGATGAAGAGGAAGATCTCACTATCTCTGCATTGATAAGGACCAGACGTTCTGTACCTGAATCAACGGAACATTAGAAGAAAGGGAAAGAAGCAGAGGAAAAAAAAACAGAGAGCAGAAGAGGAGCAAGCATAGAACAGAGAAGCAGAGGAGCAGCGAGAGAAAGAGAAAGAAGCTGAAGAAGAAGGAGAAGCAGTGAAAGAAAAGTCTGCAGATGAAGCTGGAGAGAAGGGGAATCAAGATGCTGAAGAGTATGACCATCACTCTTCCCCATTTGAGGTCCTAGAGACAGGGGAGATGGCGAGCAAGAAAGGACTACACCACATACTGTCAACAGTGAAGGTGTGAGTCGCTCACCAGCAAATCTAGAAGAGTTTCAGGCTTCTCAAATGCCTGAGGAAGGACATGATACGTCAACACCAAATCTGCAAGATTACACAGAAGTTCCATCGTCTGCCTTCACTCCATCCGAGAGAGCAAATGCGAGCACACAGACGGACAATACAGCAGATTTTCATCGTATCCTTGATGTTCTTCTGGAAATGCAGGGTCAAATCTATGCTCTGGACTGTGAACTTCAAGTCATGAAGAATGCTGGATAAGCATCTTCTGGTACCCTAGCGGATCAAATGAAAGACCTCGCTCTACAAATTCAAGCCAATGCCAAAGGAGAAGAGGTGGCTCATCTAAGGGAAAACTTGAAGAGGCTGGAAGGCATCGTACGATCGATGGGAGATTTCCGTTGTGCGCATTCCCAAGCAGACTTGACTCTTTTCTCACCTTTTTAATGATGACAAAAAGGGGGAGAATTGCAATTTGAACTTTAAACTTTGACTTTAAATTTCTTTTGTGTGTTTGAATGTTTGTTTTTGAGTATGACTTGGGTGAACTTGGGTGTGAACTTGAATTTGACTGACTTTGGTGTAGATTTTGATGCTTGACTGTTTGCATTTATATCAAGTGTTGTTGTATGGTATTACTCATGAAAGACTAACCAATTTTCTGTGGATGTAGAGTCCGGTTGATTTATTAATCTTTATGAGATAGCCATATTGCTTGAGTAATGTTTTTGCAGGTCAAAGTTGTTCAAATCTACAAGAAAGTTTTGTCACCATCAAAAAGGGGAGATTGTTGGAGAAATCTTTCCGAATATTTTGAAGTTGACAAAACGTTTCTATCGATCTAGTCTCGGATATTTGCGACCTTCCGTTTAGAGTCTCGAATACTTTCGATCACCGGACTCAAGACTCAAGACTCAAGACTCAAGACTAATCTCATTGACAGCTTTTCTAATCCAAAGACGAAGGTAATCCCGAGCCGAAGTATTTGGTTGAGGATTTAGTCCTATCCTCTGGAGAAGATCTCTTGGCTGGATAAATATAATGGATTCTTTTATTCGTAATCTAGATCGTTTGAAGATCTGATGGTCGACGAAATATTCTTGGAAGGTTCTATTCTTGGAAACCAAGATCCTGATTGTATGGGCGAACATGATTGATGGGCTATCGTCAGGTTCCTTTAATAGCTCGAATGATCTTCTTAATTGATTCCGTCCAACGCGTAGATTGGAGGAATTCCTTTGGTAAGTGTCAACAGGTATGATGGCATAAAGGAGTATAAAAGGAAGACATTCTAGTTGCTTTAGTGCATGATCGATAGAGAAATTTTAGAGTCTGAAGCACCTTGATTATTAGTCTATACATTTTGAGCGAAATTGTATACACAAAGAGTGTCTATACTTAGTGATACCTTGAGCGAGTGTGGTAGATCATCTACACCGAGAAATCAAGGAAGAACAACACTGTAACATCTCTTTGTTCATAGTGGAATCCAACCAATAGGCTGTCAGTGCAGAAGAGTGGACGTAGGCTTGAATTAAGCCGAACCATTATAAACCGCGTGTTCAATTCTCTCTTCTCTTCACTCAGTCTTACTTTGATTATTGTTTGTCTCAAATCTATCAACTGTCTAGTATTGTGCAATTATCGAGAAAAATCTTTTATATACCTATTCACCCCCTCTAGGTACTTATACTAGCTATATCAAGTAGAACGGAGTTGTGGAAAGAAAGAATAGATCTCTTCAAGAAATGGCTAGAACTCTTTTAATTGAAAGCAATATCTCTTTACGATTTTGGGCTGAAGCAGTTTCGACATCATGTTATATTATCAATAGAGTTTTTCTAAGGCCTATTCTTAAAAAAAACCCCCTATGAACTATTCAAAGAAAAGAAGCCTATTGTTTCATATTTTCATGTATTCGGATGAAAATGTTTCATACTGAAAAATGCAAATGATCGAGTTGGTAAGTTTGAAGAGAAGTCAGATAAAGGCATCTTCCTTGGATATTCAACCACAAGCAAAGCATATAGAGTTTACAACAAGAAGACTCAAACTGTGGAAGAATCAATGAATGTCAAATTCCAAGATTCAATACAAAATGAATCTATTCAGACTCATCTTGAAGAGACTGAACCCACTCCAGACTCTACAAAGTCTAAATCTCAAGAAGCAAAATCGAGACTTTAAAGGACTAGCAACAAGTGACTGTTGAAGATTCAAGTGAAGGAAGTGACCATCAATATGACAAATTAACCAGCAACTGGAAACATAAGTCCAGTCATCCCAAAGATCTTATTATTGGTGACATCAATGAAGGAATTCGCACAAGATCCAAAAGGCGATAAGAGTCTAGTGCTGTGGCTCTTATTTCTGAAATAGAACCCAAAAGCATAGATGAAGCTTTATCCGATGAAAGCTAGATTGAAACTATGCAAGAAGAACTCGGACAATTCGGAATTAATGATGTTCGGGAGTTGACTCCTAAACCAAAAGGTAAATCAATTGTTGGAGCTAAATGGGTTTTCAGGAACAAGATGGACGAAAAGGGAAAAGTCATAAGAAACAAGGCTAGACTCATGGCCAAGGGATACACACAAGAAGAAGGGATCGACTATGACGAGACTTACGCATCGGTAGCAAGGTTAGAATCAATTCATTTATTACTTGCATTTGCTTGTTATAAGAATTTCAGGTTATTTCAAATAGATGTCAAAAGTGCCTTTCTAAATGGATTCATCCATGAGGAAGTTTATGTGGAACAACCACCTGGGTTTGAAGACCCAAAGAAATCAGACTCAGTATTCAGACTCAAAAAGGCCTTATATGGCTTAAAACAAGCACCTCGAGCTTGGTACGACAGACTGAGTAAGTTTTTAATTCGAAATGGTTTTGTTAAAGGTAAAGTAGATACTACTCTTTTGATTAAAAGAGAAAGCAAAAGTTTTCTGCTTATTCAAATATATGTCGATGATATTATTTTTGGATCCTCTAATGAAAGTCTGTGCAAGAAATTCTCTAAGACTATGCAGGATGAATTTGAAATGAGCATGATGGGTGAGTTAACCTTCTTTCTCGGGCTTCAAATAAAACAACTGAAGGAAGGAACTTTCATTCATCAAGAAAAGTATGCAAATGATCTTGTCAAGAAGTTTGGATTGGTCAATTGCAATAAGGCTGATATACCAATGTCAAGTTCCTTGAAGATAGACAAAGATGAAGGAGGAAAGAAAGTCAACCAAAAGTTATACAGGAGTATCATCGGATCACTTCTTTATCTTACTGCTTCTAGACCTGACATTTTGTTTAGTGTTTGCATTTGTGCCAGATTTCAAGCATACCTTAAAGAATCTCATGCTGCAAAGTGTATTATCAAATATATTTCATCAACTTCAAGCTTTGGTCTCTAGTATCCAAAAAGGGGAGACTTTACTCTTCTTGGATATTCAGATGCAGACCTTGCTGGATGCAGAGTCGATAGAAAGAGCACCTCGGGTACCTATCAACTACTTGGAGGCAGGATAGTGTCTTGGTTTTCAAGAAAGCAAAGTACGTAGCTCTCTCTACACAGGTAAGCGAGTATATAGCTCTCGGAAGTTGTTGTTCACAAATTCTATGGATAAAACAACAGCTAAGAGACTTTGGAATTGAAGATTCGTGCACGGAGATTAATTGCGACAACACTAGTGCAATCAATCTTACCAAAAATCCAATTCTTCACTCAAGAGCAAAGCATATAGAGATTCGACATCACTTCATTAGAGACCATGTTCAAAATGGAGAAGTCTCAATTCAATTTGTTGATTCAAACAATCAACTGGCGGATATATTCACAAAACATTTGGAGAAAAATCAATTTGAAACCATCCGTTCCAGACTCAACATTTTGAGGTATGAGGAAATCAAAGTCTAAAGACTCTCAGACTCAGACATACAAGACCTTGACTGTAAGTTATTCTCTCTCTCGAATCTTATCTTGAAAAGGTACGATCGTCAAACTGTGGTTAATTATTGCTATATTTAATCGACGTAATTATTGCAACGTTTCCTTTTTGAAAAAGAAGTTATTTTTTGAAATGACTATTTTTCGTGGAAAAAGGACAGTTATTTTGAAAAGGCATCTTTTTATTTTCCTTTATGACGATTCGTATACCTCTCTTTTAACCGATTATGCACTGTTGATTCTTCTTCACTTTACTCTAAAAAAACCCTAGAAAGCATCGATCTTCCATTCCTGTTTTCTTCCCTTGTTTAATCTTCGAAAAAGTTGTCATCTTTCTTGGGAAAGTCAAGCAAGGAATCTTCCAAAAACTGAGAAAGATGTCGTCTTCAAGAAAGTCTTCGAGAATCGCAAGCAGGGGACCCCGGTGGATGAGTGAGGGGCCTACACACTTCGATCTCATCGAAGAAGAAGTGTCTCCAAATCAGCAGCAGAGCCCACAACATTCTCGCAAAGCATCATTCTCCTCCATCTAGTCCTCAAGGCGTTGATCATCAACAAGAGGAAGAAATCATTAAGGATGCAGATCCTGTAAGAGTTAAAAAGCCCGCTTTTATTTATAAGCTATATCGTGCTTTAAAAGGGACTCATACTCCATTGAACTATGCCGATGATTTTCTTAAAGACAAAGGGTATGGAAATGAATATATCTTTTTGCGAAAAATGGAAAGTTTGGGAATTGCTTGTGAAGGGGTGGCAGAAGAAACCCTTGCGAATATCCCAAGTGATCCTCGTGATTGGGGAGTTAATCATGTAGATGGGAATGATGATGACAAATTGTACAACCAATTTCAACCGAGAATGGGTGTTGCGGTTGAAAATTGAGGAAAAATGGGAGAGTTGTTCAGATCGAATGAACAAAAGGATCTATATTCAAAATTGCTGAAGCGTGGGGTAATAAACCCTAGGAGTGTGGATTTTGATTTTCTAGATGCTGTGAATGTGAACTTGAGGGAAAAGTTCGATTATCTTCAACCTGAGAAGTTCTGCTCCAACACTACAGAGGCCTCTGCTGAACTAACTGCATATTTCTATTCAAATCTTAGGAGTTGAGAGAGGAAGATATCAACCGATCAAAGTTTCTATTGCTCGTGCTACATTGGAACTTGTTAAGGACAGGAGAACAGAGGAAAAGATTTCCTACTTAAGGATTAGTGCGTTCAACATTTTGCTTCACAAGATTGTGATCAATTGCCTCAGGCCAAAATTAACTTCCAAGACCGATGTTTCAAGTTCAGAGGCAAAGCTGATGTATGCCATCATCACTGGGAAAAGGTTTTCTCTTCCTCACACTATTACGTTCCACATGTATAGAGCAGTGGTGAAAGACAGAGGTCAACTTCCTTATCCAAGTCTTGTAACGAAGTTATTCAGACATCTGAATATTCAGCCTCCACAAATTCTTTGTGGTCGATCGTGCGATCATATGGTGGTAGGACTGAAAATGGTGACCAAGATGCGTCTGAAGGAACTAAGCAAGGCATTGGAGAAATTCAAGGAGAAGACTCCAGTCAAAACTCATCAGACCTCTTCTTCATCAAAAGAAAGGGAAGGAGCCCTTGGTTGCTCCATCCAAGAAAAGAAGAGCTCTCATCGTTGAAGATGAAGATGATGAGGAAAACATCACCATTTTTGCAATGGCTTTGAAGAATCTGAGTTGTTTTGTTCCAGAAAAGAATCAGAACAAAGGACGAAAGAAGTAGAGGAGAAAGAAGAATAGGAGAAGGGAGAAGAAGAAAGAGAAGCTGAGAATGAAAGAGTTGAGAAAGAAGAAGAAGAGAAAAGAGAAGAAGGAGAACCTGAGGAACACTCTTCTCCACCTGAAGGCATGAAAACAGGGGGAGATCAAGAGAAAAGAGGAAAGTCCTCATATCCTGCTACAAGTGAGGGAGTCGGGCGCTCTCCGAAGAGATCCGGAGGACATTTATGCCTCTCAATTCCCTGAGAAAGGTCATGATGTTTCATCGCCAAATCTGCGTAATTATGCTAATCTACCATCGTCTGCATTTACTCCATCAGATCGTGCCGAAGCAAGTACTCAGACTGATAATGCAGCAGATTTTCGCAGAATTATGGATATTCTCTTGGAGATGCGAGGTCAAATTTATGCTCTGGGATGCGAGGTTCAAAACTTGCAGAACGCAGGTCAAGCTTCTTCGAGTTCATTGAATGATCAGATCCAAGCCCTCTCTGTTCAAATTCAGGCCAATGCCAAGGGTGAGGAGATTGCACAACTAAAGGAAGACTTGAAAAGGCTGGAAGGCATCGTTCAGTCTATGGGAGATTTCCAGCTTGTTCGCGTTCCCAAGCAATCTTGACTTTATTCCATTTTCATCTCAACCTTTTAAATGCTGACAAAAAGGGGGAGAGATGCAAGATTTGAAACTTTGACTTTTAATCGTTTGGATTGGATTGTTTTGATGTTTAACTCTGTTTGACTTTTATTTTTATTTTTATTTTTTTGTGCCTGGATGAGAACTGAACTTGACTTGGACTTGACTGCTTATACTATCTACTATTGATATCTTATGGATGGTTATATCGCATACTAGACTAACCTATTTTATGTGGTTGCGATTCTAGTGTTATTCATTTAGCCATTTATCTCTATAAGATATGCATATGTGTTTGAGAAATGTTTTGTAGGTCAAAGTTGTCCAAATCTGCGGAAAGTTTTGTCACCATCAAAAAGAAGGAGATTGTTGGAGAAATCTTCTTGAAGTGTGTTGAAGCCGACAAACCTTTTTATCGGTCTAGTCTCGAAGGTTTGCGGACTCTGCTATTTAAAGTCTCGAAGACCTCCGGACAGCCGGACTCAAGACTCAAAGTCTATCCTCATTGACGCCTCTAATCCGTTGAAGAAAGGTTATCCGTAACGGATGTTTCATTAAGGATATGACCTTATCGATCGGAGAAGATCTCTTGGCTGGAAAAGACATAATGGAATCCTTTGATTGATCGAGATTGATTTGAAGATTAAAGATCCGATGATTGCCTAAATATTCTTGAAAGATTCTACTTATGGAAACCGAGATCTTGATTGTATGGGCGAACATAATTGATGGGCTATCAACACGTTCCTTTAATAGCTTGAATGATCTTCCTAATTGATTCCGTCCAACGGGTAGATTGGAGGAATTCCTTTGGTAAGTGCCAACGGGTATGATGGCATGAAGGAGTATATAAGGAAGACATTCTAAGTTGTTCGTGGGGTGCACGATAGAAGAATTCCAAAGTCTGAAGCTCCTTGTTGTTTAGACAATTCCTTTGAGCAAAATCTTGTACGCAAAAGAGAGTCTATATTTGTGAGAAACCTTAAGGAGGTGTGGTAGAACATCTACACTGTGGAATCAAGGAAAAGCTGTGCTGTAACTTCTCTTTTGTTTATAGTGAAATCCAGCCGGTGGGCTGTCAGTGCGGAAGAGTGGACGTAGACTTGGAACAAGCCGAACCACTATAAACCTTGTGTTTAATTTTCTCTTCCTTACTCTCTTTACCTTAATCGTACTTCATTTTGTTAATCAAAAAAGAACTTCATTTCTATCGTTTGCCTAGAATCGCTTCCGTATCTCGAGAAATTATTTGTGCAACTATTCACCCCCTCTCTAGGTGCTTATACTAGCTATCTCAGTTTGTGACATTCATTCCCTGTTTCCACAACAAATGGTCCACCTCCTAAGCCATGGGAAAGAGCCGGGGGTTCATCAGGTCCTACGCCATTTAAGCCACCATAATCTGGAAGCACTAGTGATATAGTGGAAGCTTCCGGAACAGCAAGACCGGGAGAAATTGTTTCGACTACTGATAGAACTATTCCTGTCAATGCAAATTCTATTGCCAGACCGGTTCCCACCAGGCCATGGGAGCAACAATCCTATGGCAACAATTATGGAGGTGCATATATACTTGCTTATTTTATGTCCGTAGTTGCATGTGTTTTCATTACATTTTGATTGTGTGTGTATCTCAGCTATTGCTTTATAGAACAATATAACATAAGATGGTTCTCGTTAATCTTTTGATAATCATTGCAGGATATAGTTCATTGGTGAGGGTTTGGGTGGTCAGAAGACTCAGAACAGCCAAATCGACTCGAGGGGGAATTCGAGCCTATTTTTCTGGGATTTTTTTCCCCTTCTTTTTCTTTATTTTCTATTTTCTATTTTATTTTATTCCCCTTTGCTTCTACGTTGCTTCTTCCCTAATCATAACTATGGATTTGCTTCTTCGTTTTAATAATTCAAGTCTTTCTCGTTTTTAATTAATTTATATACTGCTAAAATTTAGAAGTCTCATGTCACAGCCAATAATCTTGTCCTGCGCCGATTACCCACGGTAAAATTTGGAGCAATCGATATTATGCTTCATTCGCTCTTCTTTGTAAGCATGAAATAGAGGTCACGTTTATGAGTGTCGATTCATGTTTGTGTCGTATGTACATGATTAATTGATCGTGTCAACTTACTCAACATAAACACAATTTGAAAATTATTGAACTGACACTACACGATACAACACATGTATATGATGCCAAATTAACGATGTTAACACAAAACTAACTAATGAATATGGAGTTGACATAATATATCCCTTAATTTTTTTATACTATCTACCAATTGCAATGATTGCCGACAAAATATCTTAAAATATATGCGAATATTCAACGAAACATCACTTATAGAACAATCTATTTCCGTTGAGAGTCCTTCCCTTTTTATATGCGATGTTTACTAAAAAAAAATAGCATCCACAATCGGTCGCTTTATCATTCACCAAATAAGTTCACCTTTTTTTTTTATATATCATTTTTATCTTTTGACAATCAATAGCCCAACTTTTTATTAATATACTAGAATGATCGTTAATTAATGAAGATGATTAATACTATAATAATTATAAAAAAAATTATTCAAAGTTGAAAACAAACTTAAAAAAATACTTAGCCAAAAGTTGAGCTTTGCATCTAATCTATAATCAAATTCTTTTAATATAAATTTTAAATAAATTTATTAATATGTATCTTTTATATTACTCTCAACATAAAAATGTAAATGTTATATAGCCATTGTTTCTTTTTTGCAATTTTAAAAATACTAAAACTAAAAAACTTAATTTGGTCACACCAAATAGCTTTTCAAATATATATTTACCAAACAAATCTTGCATTTCCCTAAAGTACTTTTCGATTCTGATTTATCAAACGGTCTAGCATTTTGGAAAACCCATTTACATTAAAGGTATTTGCATTCTCCCAATGGCATTTCCCCAAAGCTGAACCAAACGGGCCCTTAGTTCTTTACTTGCTCATGACCCATTGGCTTCCCTTAACACAATACACATCACATCAACTTTCAATAATCATCTTGCTTCAACTATAACCCAACACACAATTAATCCCTCATGGCCCAATGACATTGTGCTTCGCACTTAAATTCCTCAATTAAAGTAATGTCTTGGCTTAATTTCTTCGTATTAAAAATACTCGATAAAATATCGTGCGTGGGTACACAGCTGGCCTTAACCAAAATATAATATTTTCCTTTCCGTAACTCCCATTTTTTTGTAGTCCACTCAAATATTTTTGGCATTATCAACCAATGCCCGGTTATTTTTTAAATTAATAACCAAACATTATTCAGTTAAAGAATAATTCACAATTTCACAAATAATTCAATTCGACACAAAATAAAGCTCAATTAAATAAACGGACTATGCCACAACAATCAGCATAAAAGTCCAATTGTCGACTATCTCTGCCTAATTTTCGGAAAATAAATAATCAATTAAATAATTTCGAAAATTAATAAATAAATACTAAAAATCCAATTTAGGCTCGTATTGTCTAATTGAAGCCCGATAAGGGTCAGGAAAAATCCCGAAATACATTCAATAAATATTAACACATGTCTATTTGCTAATTGCACAATTAAATTGCCTAACATGCATCACAATTAATTAATAATCACTAATCTACTCTAATCTAACCACCTAATTATACTTAATTAACACTAATCAACCCTTAAGTGTCATTAGCAAACTAAAAAGGCATTAGTGAGCAAAACTCACTCAATATGACGGGATCGACGTGAGGATCGACTTTCCTCAAGGCAGGCCAAGCATCTGGGCTTGGGAAGACGGCCAAAACAGGCTAAAACTCCATTGCAATACCCATTTTTGCCCTCTCTGTTTGCTGCTGGTTGGGGCCGAACTTGGGGTCAGGTTGAGGCGACAACAGACCTAGATGGACGGAGGGGCTGAACCAGACCTAGGCGGGGCTTCATGGTGGCCGGAGGTGGGCTGAACGGCTCCAGCAGAGCTCCACCATATCTGAAATGGTCGCTGGAATAGAGGGGCCAGCAAGATGGAGATGGTGATGCGTGGAGCAGCGGCGAGGCGTCGGCGTGCAGTGGTGGCGACTCCGGCTGTGGCGTGCGGCGGTGAGGCCTCAATGGCGAGCTAGCTTCGCTGGTCTTCAGCTTGCAGAGGTGTCGAATAGCAAGGGGACAAAGGAGAGAGGCGAAGGTGCATGCGGGTAGGGCAAAGTAGTGACGGCGGCGTCGCGGGCTGCGACAACGTGCGACAGCAGCTCCGGCGTGACAGCGATGGTAGCTCCGATCCGAGTGACGATAGCTACTATTTCCGCTTCTGCTAGTCTTCGGCTTCCATGGAGTCGAGTGGCCGAAGAGGGAGATGGGGGAGAGATAGCGACGGGAGAGAGAAGGGGAAAAAGAATAATTGGTTTCTCTTTTTCTCTCTCACTCTCTCTCTTTCTTAGGTCATCCACACGTGGGCCACCGCCTAGCTGTCATCCCCCCACAATTCTAAGACTAAAATGCCCCTTCTAGAAGCATTTAGGTAGGCCAAAGTGTGGGGTATATGTGGCATACGAATTTCACTAGGTTTTTCTCCCCAATTGGACCTTAATCCCTCTTGAATTAAATCAAATTGACCCCCATAAATTCATTCAACACCTCATCAATCAAATTGGTACTTTTCTTTACCAATGTAGCCTACTTGCATCCCAATTTCGAAATCAAGAACGGTCTTCTGCAAATTCCGATCGAAAACGGCCCTAACTCAACTTTTTCCCAAAAAGTCTCGGTTGTCAGAAAAATCTTTTGAGACTGAGTCGACGTTTATTGTGACATGACGAAATCTTCAATTTCTGAAATCGGACTCAGTTTGGCGGTTAATTTCACTTCGACGTATTTTTAGCGTGACCTAGGCTACCAGGTAATTTCCAAAACTTTTTAGGACAAATGACCCATGGTCGATTTTCTTCGAGCCACGATGAACCCACTCGACACATTGACGACTCTCGGTTGTCATGGAAATCTCGATAATTCAAATACGAACATAGGGTACCAAAATGACAGTAAAATCAAATTAGTATCGATCGACGAGAGTTTTCTAATTTAGTGGAGTCACCCATGATTGGTCACACATCTTAGTCGAACTGACCTATCTTCAATCTTAATTCGATTTTTAACTGTGCCATAATGACCTCTAAAGATGAGCACGGTCGAGAAATCGATTCATGGTCGAATTCTTAAGTTTATTTGCCTTAAAGTCCTTAATAGCTCACCCAGTTAGTCTAGTTATCTCCCAAGTGGCCAACTTAGAGAAAAGCACTGTAGTCGCGTTGATGAAATGCCCAATTTATCCAATCGAAATCGAGCCTGAAAATCGGATGTCACAATCCTTATTGACCAAATTTTGTGACAAAACTGGCTCACAATTCTCTATGCATATTTCACCCAGTCATGTGGCTTCTAAGTTCAATGACCTCCCCAAAAGTCATTCAAAAAGATATTTCCTTTTTATTTCCCTTTATATTTATATGGTGAAAGAATGAAGGTTAAGGCCCGCATCTAACACGAAAAGTCTCTCTCCTTTAAAAAAAATAGGAGTTAGGCAGTGGAATCCCACTAGTTTTCTCTTATTCTTGAAGCTTTTGAGCTACATTGGAGGAAGCTCAATTTCAATTCAAATGGAAGGAGTATGATTTTAGAAAAAATCTGCAACAAAACTTTCATACTTTCATTTTACTAAAATAAAAGTTTAGCATAGTAATAATCAAAGCTAAAGCTATCAGAGAACAAATTTGGTCTTCCGTTAGTTTCGAATCAATGAATTTGATCTTTCTCAAGAGTAATCACTCATCAAGTTATCGTTATTAATAACTTTAAACATATATTTTCCTTTTGTCGATTCGGATGTATATTTGAAAAGACTTTAGAGCTCATGAATTCTGGAATGGAACAGTTTCACATCTAGCGAGATTTCATTTTTCCTCTTTGGCTACCCCACCATGTTCTTCCTCCATGTCGTCCTTATCAAATACCCATTGTGTAATCGACATCGGTATCCATCAAGATCTAAGGTCTTGCTGTTGTCACACCCCGATCCTCGAGCGCGTGCCCATCCCTCACTTGGTCGATTTAATAGCGACGTCCCAGGACACATTGCTGACCCATTCATTTTAATACGCAAACGGAAACATATAAATAATCCCCAGACAATAAAACAATGTGATAGGAAAGTAGGACTAAAAACTCGAACCTAAAAAACAACACACTTATATACATATATAACAACTAAGTCATATATACATATACAAGCCAAACTGAAAAGTCGGTTTCTAAACAAACAGGTTCAACTTCAACAAGTCAGAAGACAAGGGTGGGGGTCTTGATCCTAGCTGGGCTCTCATCTGGATCTCCTCAGGGTCCTCCTCCAAGTCCTCTTTAGGGTCCTCCTCAAGGTCCTCCTCCGGGTCTTCCACCTTGACAATCTCTCATTCTTCCTGGCTCTAGCTGGAGCCCACACCAGAGAATATCAGGGAGTCAGAATCGTCTTCCAGCTTTGGGTCCTTCGCATCAATCATCGAGCCACCCTTGGGATCCGCAGTTCCCTTCCCGAACGCCACCTCCAACACGTACAGAGGTACATCACATTCCTGCACCGGACCCTCTCTTCGCCCATCATTGTAATGGCGATACCACAACCGGAATTTATGGGGCACCTTTTGGGTTTTGCCCACATCAACCCAGACGGTAGATTTCACCAAAACATACTCCAATCCTTCAGGGTGATGGTGTATCGGAATATGATAACCTATCTTAGTGATGTCCTCAGGTATACCAAATCGTACGGGAGGTGGTATGGGTGCTGCCATCTACGGACCTGAAATGTTATCCCACAACGGGTTGAGATGACGCCTCAGCTAGTTCTATCCTCTAAGACCCAATTAGGAAGCCAATACGCCCTAAAGGCTGCCTAAACACAATATGGGTCAGATGACTTACCTTGGCCTTAGCTCCATCCTGCAAATTAATATCATTTATAGATGCCTCAAATCACAACAACCACTCAATTCATAACATCATATCAAATCATTGATCAATTGACCTAGTCGATTACATGTCACCACGACCTTTCCCCGGTCGGTACATTCAATACCACCTATTCTCTAAGATGACGTATCAAGTCACTGAGCTAATATAATATAATGTCTTTCTCCAAGGTGATATACTAAGTCACCGAGCTGACATCATATACTATTTATTCTCCAAGATGACATATCAAGTCACCGAGCCGGTATGACACATTGTCTTTCTCCGAGATGACATACTGAGCCATCGAGTCGACAAGTGTAACGCCTTTCTCCGAGGTGACCTACTGAATCACCGAGCTAGTGTAGTATAACGCCCTTCTCCGAGGTGACCTACTGAATCACTAAGCCAGCGTCATATAGCGTCTTTCTTATTGTCCAACGATTTTTCACTTTTTTCCATTCCCAATAAAATTACACGTGTGTGGGTACACGATCGGCCTTAGCCAAAATACAAGATTTTCACTTTTGAACCTCCCACCATTTTCAGCAGTCCCAAAATAGATTTTTAGCATTGTAGACCGACACCTGGTAATTCTCCTATTAATTTTCAAAATTATCCATTTTTGAAATTAAATACCCACCAACACTAATCACATCAATTTGCACAATCAGGTATTCAATTAAATAAACAAAGAGCACCAATATGATCAACATGAAATTCCGGTCACCGACTATTCTGGTCTAATTTCCGGAAAATATTAAATAAATACCAATAAATCCAATTTAGGCTCATAATGCCTAATTGGATGCCGAAATGAACCTGAAAAATTTTCGAGTCACTCTAGATAAATTCTAGAGCTTGTCTAGACCCTAGTTGCACTATCTATCCACCTAACATGCATCGGAAAATCATTAAATTAACTAATCTAATCTAATCTATCCACCTAATCACACTTAATTAAATCTAATCAATCCCTAAGCATCATTAGCACACTAAGCGAGGATTAGTGAGTTAAACTCACTTGTTTGGCGAGCCGATCGGTTCAAATCGACGAGGACACAATGGGGAACAACTTCTTTCAAAGCGGGCCTAACTTTCGGGGCGGAAACCACCCTCAAAACGGGCACAAAAGTTGCTGGAAACCCACTGGTTTCTGCTTTGTTCTTCGCTGAAACAGAGGACAACAAGCTTGGTTTAGGACGGGGATTGATCGAGGAAGGTGAAAAGGGTTAAACCGGGCCTTGATGGGCACTCACGGTGGTCGGAGGCGGGCCAAACAACTTCGGCACAGACTGAGATGGCTGCTGGGGGGCAGGGACAGGTAAGAGGGGCATCGAGCTAGGCGGACGTGCTCACGGCTAGGCGCGACGGTGCGCAAGGCGGTGGGCGTCACTACGAGCAATCGTGGGTGGTCTTGGCTCTAGCGGTGGTTGTGGCGGCGTGAGGGGCTGCTCGGTGGTCTCCTTCAGTTCTGGTTCCGAAATTGCACAATGAAGAAGGCAAAGAGGCTGGTCGGCAGCTAAGGGAAGAGAGAGGGAGACAAGAGGGGGCCACAAGCCATTTTTTCTCTTCAATGGTCCCCTTGACCATTCCTCAGCCACCAGCATCATCCTTGGCCCTCATTCAACCACTAATGCCCCTTTTACAACTCTTGAATTGGTCCAAAAACATAAGCATAGGGGGCATACGAATTTCCAACATTTCCCCTTCAATTGGACACTTGTTCCTATTCAATTCAATCCCATTTAGCTTTCATAAATTCAAGGGATAAGTGTTCCGGAAGTCCTACAACTTGTCACGAAAATGCGTTCTAGTCCTAAAACTTGCAAAAAGTGCATTTAAGTCTTAAAACTTATCAAATTGTTTCAAACGAGTCCTAAGATCGACGCCCTTAGCCTTTTCCGTTAAAAATGCTTTGACGTGGCATTTTAAATAATTTTTTATTTTCCAAGTGAATTTTTGTAATTATTTTTTAAAAAATTAGATTTAAAAATTAAAAAAATCAAATTTATTCATTTTATCATATTTTCATCAAAAAAGTTTTAAATTTTTTTAAAATATTTATTAATTTTTTTTTAATTAAATATAATTTTTTTTAGTTAAAATATTTATAAAAAAACATATTTAAAAAGTTAACATTATTTTTTAAATTTATTTTTAAAAATTTTATAAATAAAATCTTTAACTTTTCTTTTTAGTTTTTGTTGAAAATAAGATAAGAATAAATTTATTTTTTTAGTTTTTAAATCTAATTTTTTTAAAAAATGGATAAAAATTAATTAAAAATAAACCTGGAAAAAAATATTTAAAATGCCACGTCAGCATTTTTAACGGAAAAGGCTAACGGCGTCAATCTTAGGACTTATTTGAAACAATTTGACAAGTTTTAGGACTTAAATGCACTTTTTGCAAGTTTTAGGACTTAAATGCATTTTCGTGACAAGTTATAGGACTTCGGAACACTTATCCCTAAATTCAATTAGCACCTCAATGATCAAATTGGTATTTTTTCTCACCAATGGATCCCACTTGCTTCCTAATTTTGCGATAAAAAACGATCCCCGACTTTTTCTGGACAAAAACGGCCTAGGACGACTTTTTCCCAAAAAGTCTCGAGTTGCGAAAAAATCTTTTG
Source organism: Eucalyptus sideroxylon x Eucalyptus melliodora (assembly GCA_016097485.1). Taxonomy (NCBI): domain Eukaryota; kingdom Viridiplantae; phylum Streptophyta; class Magnoliopsida; order Myrtales; family Myrtaceae; genus Eucalyptus; species Eucalyptus sideroxylon x Eucalyptus melliodora. The sequence goes on from CM027831.1 coordinate 50,065,552, forward strand.
AGATTGAGTCGACACTCCTAGAATTAATTATGACATGACAGAACTTTCAATTTCTGAAATCGGACTCAAATTCACGGTTAATTTCCATTCGGTGCATTTTTAGCGTGACCTAGGCTATCGGGTAACTTTCAAAAAAATTTAGTGCAAATGACCCATGGTCGATTTTCTTCGAGTCACAATGAACCCACTTGACACATTAATGACTCTCAGTTATCGTGAAAATCTTGAGGATTCAAATACGGCACGGGGGTACCAAAACGATAGAAAAATCAATCTAGTGTTGGTCGACGAGAACTTTCCAATTTAGCGGTGTCACCCACAATTAGCCACACATTTCAGTCGAACCGACCCATCTCTAATCTAAAATCAATTTTTAACTGTGTCGTAATGGCCTCTAAAGATGGACACGGTCGAATAGCCGATTCTTGATCGAATTCTCAAGTCTATTGCTTTAAAATTCTTTAATGGCTTCCCCAGATAGTCTAGTTATCTCAAGAATGATCAGCTTTGAGAACAGTCCTATAGACATGTCAATGAAATGCCCAATTTATTAAATAGAAAACATGATAAAAAAAAAAAATCTAGGATGTCACAGCTGGTGTTGGAGCATTCACATCGATCATGCACTCCCTGCCAACTTTGAGGACGTCAACTCCTCGATCATGGAGATTGACCGTGGCCATGGGCATGGGGTTAGGGTAAGCCCGCATCTAATACAAGAAGTCTCTATTTTCCTTTAAAAGGCAATGGATCCCATCCATTCTCTCTTCTTCCCTAAGCTTTCGAGCTAATGGAGAAAGCACAATTTCGATTCGAATGGAAAGTGTCTTATTTAAAAAAAATCTACAATGAGATATTTGGACTTTCGTTTTACTAAAACAAAATTTTAGGGGATATAATCAAAGCTAAAACTATCGGAGAACAAATTTGATCTTCCATTAGTCTCATTAGAGGAATTCGATACTTTTTGAGATTTTTTTTTAACTCATCAAGTCATCGTGATTAATAACTTTAATCTTGGAATTTCTTTTTGTCAGGTTTGGATGTGTGCCTAAAAAGACTTAAAAGCTTGTTAATTTCATAACAAAACAATTTTACACCATTAAATCTAGTGAGATTTTATTCTTCCTCATTGGCTCCTCCCCACCATGTTGTCTTTATCAAGTATCAATAGGCTTAAATCAATCAACATTTGTACGGATCGAAATCCAAAAGTCTTGCCGATGCTGGTGCACACAGATCACTCATGCAATTGCGAGGAACTTTGAGGAGGTCTTTAGAATGACCACGGCAATGAGGTTTTTATGGTTTTGGATAGGTGTGCGTGGAGTAGTGATAGATTTAGTCTTTTGATATAAGAACATTCTTATAGCTGCAAATTGTAATCTTTTTTTTTTCTTTTTTTTTTTCTTTTTTGATGTCTTGGAACCACCGTCCAACCGGCAGCCAGCGGCATAAACCGGGGGAACACTAGCGCATGGACCCACCTCCCATGACACTCCACTTTAGTCGCACAATGGGGGTGTGAAGTTTCGAACCCCTCCCCTCCTGAATGTGGAGGAAGTTATGGCGTGACAAAGTTGGCGCATGGGCTGTGCCTAACGGAAAATGATGGGTTTCCGCTAAATGTGAGCTTTTGTGGCACATAGGTGTCGTTATATGGACAAATAGGCCTAGTATAGGCGAGTCGTTATAAGAATATTCTTTTTACTCGGCCTTTTGATATTATTTTTCCATCAATTGTTAAGGATCTGAGCGCGTGGTTTGAGTATGCATCGTAGTTGATTTTTGGCTTTTTCTAGGCGAGTGACACTATTTCTTCTTTGTATTTTAAACTCATGTTTTGAGAAACGTGATGGATTATATATTCTATGAATTGATAAAAAGCATATTTTGTTGCATAAAACATGATTGAGCTATTACTATCATTTTTGTTGTTTGAAGGGAGTTATATTTAGACTTCGATTTGAATGGTTGTTTAAAAAGAATTTGTGAAGTTCTTTATGAAAGAATCTTAAAATGTTTTGGAGAATGCTTTGATATTTATATATCAAATTTTAAGTTGTGATATGACTTTCTTTTTTATGTTGGATTATTGGATATTGTGATTGGTGGTTGGTGCTCAATACCTCTGTGGACCCTGAGGGGTGTGTAGGTATGCGCATACTAATCTAGGATATCCTTATGGGTTGAGCCACTGGCTTATAATAGGTGGAGACCTTGCCAATGGGGGATCTTAGTCGTCTTGTCACGGGCGTTACGCGTGATCATGGTTAGACATTTGAGCATGAATTGATCAATGGAGTGGACAATTGACGTGTGATTTGAGTTTGGTCGATAGAATGGACCATTGATATGATTTGATGAGATTAATCAATGGAATAGACCATTGATACATGTTTTATGAGATTGACTAATGGACTGAACCATTGGTATCTTTCGTATTTGAGTTATAATTATGTATTATGATAAAATGAGTCATGATTGTGTTTTAAATGTGCATAGTGATTTCTCGATCCGCTTAGAAGAAATGTGTTACTCACTGAGCCGTGGTAGCTCACTCCTCTCTTATACTTGTCTTTTTCAGGTTCTTCAGCGAGTCATGAATAGGCGTGACCATTTGTTTGGGGAGGACTTTTGTGGTGGAAACTTTTTGGTACGACGTGTGCATAGTTGATAAGTTTATAAGTTAAGTCTTTGTAGTAGGTGTATGTTTTGATTTGGTGGATTATAGATATACTTTGATATTGTAACCAAATGCCCTTTTTGTCAAATATATATATGTGGGTGTATATATGTTGATATCGGGTTGAATCTTGGTTATGTTGAGCCTGCGTCCTTTGGTGAAAGGACGGCTGTGTCATGCCCTTATTCTTATGGATTGGGGTGTGACATTTGTTGGTATTAGAGCTTAGGTTTTGATTTGTTTGGGTAGATATGGGATGATGTGAGATTGTGTGATAGATTTTTAACACGTTAGCCTTTTAGATACTAAGTCGTAGCTCCATTCTTGGATTCAAGTGATCATGTGTGACTCAGAGACACTTGCTTCGTTTCATAGAAATAGTAAAGGCAAGCAAGTTGTCGCCCCTAATGCTAGAGACACGCCTCAAGCTTCTCGAGGTGAGTCTTTAAGGAGGAGACGGGAGGATCGACATGATGGAAGTCCAAACTCACATGAAGTCAGGGAAGTTAACCAATGGTCGTTTCCCTCGACTGACTTCGAGCAAGCCATGATTAATTGGTATCGTCAAGCAAAGGAATTAAGTGGAGATGGAACATATGGCTCATACACCTTTGCTCAATTCAGAGAGGCGAAACCACCCACTTATGATGGGAAAGCTGATCCTCTTGCAGCTGACGAGTGGACTAGAAAGATCGAGGGGATCTTTGAAGCAGAAGGCACTCTTGAAGACAAGAAGGTTAGCTTTGCTTCTTGGTACTTAGAAGGCGAGGCAAAGCATTGGTGGGAGGGAATGAGGCCAGCTCTTGGAGATAGGGGTGGTGCTATAGCTTGGGAGGACTTTAAGAAGGCTTTCAATGCCCAATTCTTCCCAGTGTCATTTCAGGCAAAAATGAAGAGTGATTTTATACACATATCTCAAGGCGACTCCATGGTTTTGGAGTATGTAGCCCGCTTTAATGAGATAAGTAGATTTGCTGAGCAATATGTGTTTAATGAGCAAGATAAGGCTGGTCACTTTTAGAGGGGGCTTCAACATGAAATTAGTTCTGCACTCACACCTTTAGCATTGACATCTTATAAAGACGTGCTGGAACGAGCCATCAGAGTGGAACAAAATATTTTAGAGCGTGAGGCACAAGGTGTACCTCAATATAAGAAGTTGAGATCCACTGACTATTGGGATAGTGGCGCCGGTGGTAGCGGAAAAAAGGAAAGCTTTTAACCAGCCAGGAAAGCCTAGAATTCAGAATAATCTAGGCCCTTGTACTACCTATGGGATACAACATAGCGGTCCTTGTTACTGCAAGAGAGGAGCATGTTTCACTTATGGAAAAATGGGACATATGGCACGTGATTGTCCAACACAGAAGAATGCCCTTGGAGATAGTAGAGTATGTTTTGTATGTGGGCAACCTGGACATTGAGCCTATACTTGTTCTATGAGGAAGACTGCCCCTCCAGTTGATAGGCCACAAGAAGGCAAGCAAAGGAAAAGGATGACTGGGAAAGTTTTTACAATGACAGGAGAGGATGCAGCGGCTTCTAATACGGTTGTTGAAGGTAATATTCCTATTGCCTCGCAACCTGCTTATGCATTGTTTGATCCTGATGCCACGCATTCCTTTACTTTCATTGACTTTGCAAAGACACTTGATGTATCGCTTGAGCTTCTAAAATATGAATTGCGTATTGATACTCCCACTTTGGTGATTTCTTGATTGCTGATCGTGTTTTCAAGAATTGTTTAATGTGAATTGATGATGTACCATTGCCCGTGGATTTGGTGAAGTTAGATATACGGGATTTCGATGTTATTTTATGGATGGATTAGTTATCAAGATATTATGCCACTGTTGATTGTTATTCAAAGAAAGTTATTTTTCGACCTCCAAATCAACCCGAATTCTTTTTTTCAGGAAGTTATGAAGGCACTTTTCCAAGGTTGATTTTAGCTATGCAAGCAAGAAAGCTTTTGAGAAAGAGTTGTTGCGGTTATTTGGCTTGTGTAAAAGACACAAGTAAGGAGCCGGTAAAGCTAGAAAATGTTCATGTTGTAAGAGAATTTCCTGATGTATTTCCTGAAGATTTAACTAGTTTACCTCCCGATAGAGAGATAGAGTTTTGTATCGATTTAATGCGATACAACACCTATCTCTAAGACCACATATTAGATGGCACCTTTTGAATTGAGTGAATTGAAAACACAACTGCAAAAACTTTTGGATAAGGGTTTTATCAAGCCTATGTATTGCCTTGGGGAGCTCCTGCTCTATTTGTGAAGAAGAATGACGGTAGTATGCAACTTTGCATAAATTACCAATAACTCAACAAGGTGACGATAAAAAATAAATATCCTTTGCCCCGGATTGATGATTTATTCGATCAACTTCAAGAGGCTCAGGTATTTTCTAAGATCGACCTTCGTTTTGGGTATCATTAGTTGAAGATAAAAGTTGATGATGTGCCAAAGACCGCTTTTAGAACAAGTTATGGGCATTATGAATTTTGTCATGCCTTTTGGGTTAACGAATGCACCTGCGGCTTTCATGGATTTGATGAACATGGTATTCAGGCAATTTCTCGATAGATTTATTGTGGTATTCATCAATGATATTTTGGTGTATTCGAGGAGTTTGGGAGAACATGAACAACATTTGAAAGTTGTTTTACAAACTTTGCGTGAAAAGAAATTGTATACTAAATTTAGTAAGTGTGCCCTCTGGCTTGATCATATAGAATTCTTGGGTCATGTATGTCGCGACCTACCCCTCGGAGGGAGGGAACAAGTTAAGGGTATTGCCTAAAGGACAGGCCTATGGCCCATGATTAGGCGTTGGCTCTCCCAAGCCCATACCTCACGTGACATTGGGATATTTTTAAGAATTTTGTAATAAGGATTCGCCACTAGCCTATTGGGATCGGCCAGAAACCAAGTGAGGCATAGGAGTATGCCACACTTCCTATGCAACTAGAGAATCTGGGGTCGGGGACTTAATTACACTAATTAGCTAATTAGTGCCCTTTCGGTACCTAATCTTATTCATTTAAAAAAAAAAAGATTTTTGTCAGGCGGCTTGGATTGATTTTATACCTATCCACTAACATGTGAGGTGATCATGCTAATGCGCAATCATTAAAGTAACAATCATAGTTACCAAGATCCTAACTGCAGTAAAATTAAACACATGCAATTAAACATAATTAGATGTGCAAACTAAGCCTGCAATATAATTAATATACGAGTAACTAAAGGCATAATTACACTAAAAGGCAATATATGGCAAGTCCTAACCAAACCTCATCATTTTTGGATTTTCGAAATTTTTTTTATTATTTTAAATTTTTAAATATTAAAATAATAAATTTTTTTGGGTCGGACCGGGTTAGGCGGTCGACCCGACCCGTTCAGCTTGGTCGGCACTGATTAGGTCCCGTCGGAGACCGGACCCGGGTTTGGCCGGCGGGCTCGAGTGGGCCTCAATCGTGGGCCTAACCCAAGAGGTCTCACTCCTCTCTTTTTAAAACAAAGCGGGTCCACAAGCCCCACTAAACTAGCCCAAGCCCACAAGTAAAAACAGCCTAAACTCGGCCCAAAATGCTAAAAACCCTACCCATTTTGCTTTCGCCGGCCCGATTAAGACTCGGTTTGTCTCCTCTCTCCCCGTTGCTGCGGTGCCGGAGAAGGACGTTCGAGACACCGGTGACTTGGCGGCAGTGGCACGGTGGGTGATGGACTTGATGGCGGCTGCAACGCAGTGGCAAGTGCTGCAAAGGTAGGGACGGAGGCGTTGCAGCAAAAGGCGGAGCGGCTTGGCGGACGGATGCTCGCTGGCGTCGACGACGAAGCTCGGGTGGAGGAGCGAGCCAACGGCGACTTCACGGGGGAGGACGGACAAATCTTGTTGGTGTGACAAGGCAACGGCAACTTCTCAGGTTGTTGTGGGCGAAGACAATGGCTCGATTGCCGGCATTAGGTGGCGTTGGCACGGTTGTGACGCGAGCTCGCAGGTGAAGTGGTGGCGCGAGCTCCCGAGCAGCAAGGAACTCCAGTGGCTGGCGGGACGGCAACCAACTCGGGTGGATTGATGGTGGCGCGAGGAGACCGACAACCCAAGGGATTCTCTCTCTCTCTCTCTCTCTCTCTCTCTCTCTCGAGAGAGAGAGAGAGAGAAAGATGGCGGTGGTGGCGCGGTGAGTTTGGACGGTGACGGGCAAGAGGGTGGCGGCTCAGCTTGAATGGCATCAAGTTGAGGCGGCGAGGAGGACAGTGGCTCGGATGGTGTCGGGCAACGCCGCCGCTTCCCTCCGCCACCTCCGTTCCTTCTCTTTCTTCTCTCTGGTTTTTCACTCTCTCTCTCGAGCTCTCCTCTTCTACTCCTATTCTGCTTCCCGCTGCCTCTCTGTGTTCTTCCCTTTCTCTCCCGCTCGAGCTCTCACTTTGTGTCCCCTTTTTTTCTCCTCTCCCCGCCTCCCTTTCTCCTCCCCCCCCCTCTTGCTAGGGTTTCACGCACGAAGAGGAAGAGGGAGAAGGCGGCATGGGCCGGGCCAAGGTGAGATCCGGCCCAGCCCCTTCCATGTTTTCTTTTTTCTCTTTTTTTTGTTGTTTTTTGTTTTTTTTTTTAGCGACTAAATCTTAATTTTGTATACAATTAAGTCCTAAATAAAATTGTAAAATTTAGGTGTCAACAACTGCCCCTCTTTGAATGGGAGCTCAAAGAGGTTCCATTCAAAGACAAAAGACACCTAAATTATTTTGGCGATAGAGAGACCCTAGGTGCATAGGCACGTATTAGGTCAACGAAAGAACTCATAACTATGGAAGTGTGTCTTGTCAATAAGAGGAAGAAAGACTTCGGGCTACAGAAGCACGCCGTGTCAAAAGAAGAAAGAGAGATCTTGGGCTACGAAGCATGCCGTGTCAAAAGAAAAAAGAGAGACCCCGGCTATAGAAACATGCCGTGTCATAAATAAATAAATAAATAAATAAATAAATAAAACCCCACGGGCTACAGAAGCTCTCTAGGCTACAAAGCTCTCCGTGTCACAAGACAGATGAGAGAAATGAGGTCTCATCATGTAACAATGGGTTTTGACCGGGTTGAAAATACAATTTAAGGAAAATCAATGAACATTTATAAATGACATGGTTTAAGGTTGACCATGAACCTTTTGAAAATTGCAATTTAAAGAGAGACTCGTAAACATTTTAAAAGCATGGTTTAAGGAAAAACTCACTAACCGTGTGGTTTAAGGATTGACTCATGAACCATGTGGTTTAAGGATTGACTCACGAACCATGTGGTTTAAGGATGACCCACGAACCTTGTGGTTTAGACTAGACAAAAGTCTCACCATGTAAAAACGGGTTTCGACTGGACAAAAGGTCTCACCGTGTAAAAAAGGATTTCGACTGGGAGGGAAGTATCATTGTGTACGAATGGGTTTCAACCAGATAATATTCTCACTGTGTACGAAGGGGTTTCAACTGGATGGTAGTCTCACCGTGTACGAACGGGTTTCGATTGGTAGGGAGGTCTCACCGTGTACAAACGGATTTCGATCGGATGATAGTCTCACCATATACGAATGGGTTTTGACTGGGAGGTAGGTCTCACTGTGTATGAACGGGCTTCGACTGGGAGGTAGGTCTCACCGTGTACAAACGAGCTTCGACTGAATGATAGTCTTATCGTGTACAAAGAGATTTCGACTAGGAGGTAGGTCTCACCATGTATAAACGGGTTTTGACCGAATATGATAGTCTCCCCATGTACGAATGGGTTTTAACTAGGAGGGAGGTCTCACTGTGTACAAACGGGTTTCAACTGAGAGGTAGGTCTCACCGTGTATGAACAGTTTCAACGAATGATAGTCTCACTATGTACGAACAGGTTTTGACCGAGAGGTAAGTCTCACCGTGTATGAACAGGTTTCGACCGGATATAATAGTCTCACCGTGTACGAACGGAGTTCGACTGGGATGCGGATAAACGTGGTTTACAGATGAACCCCCCAATCTTGGAAATGACATGGTTTAAGGCTAACCATGAACCTTGTAGATAAAATGGTTTGAGGCTAACCATGAACCCTTAGAAATGGCATGGTTTAAGGCTGATCATAAACCTTTGGAGATAACATGGTTTAAGGTTGACCATGAACCTTTGGAAATGACATGGTTTAAGGCTGACCATGAACCTTTGGTTTTTAGGGAAGCACCCGCTAACCCCTTGAAAACTGCATGGCTTCACTGAGGAATCCTATCAAACTCAACTTGAGCAAATGTCATTACAAACGTCATCAAGAGACGTATTGACAACATTATAGCTTTAATTGAACAAGCTAATCAAGCTAAGTCGAGACTACTTTAGAAAAATACTCGATGTCAATCGGTATCATATGGCGGAAAATTGTCATCTTGCTTGGGGATGTATCGTTAATCATCAAATTCTCTAGGAGTCGAGTTCTTATCAGAACGGCTATGACTCGTGAACAAGGCTCATTAAGCATGCCAAACTAGAGCTTCTAGTCGAAAGGGTTTCTCACACACTCTCAACTGCTTGATCCCCATCCATTCATGTGGGAGATAACCGGTTGCTGAGGATATCTCACATAACCTATGTCCAAGGCTTCTAGAAACATTTGCAATGAGGACAATCTGATCAATCAAAAAAGTCTTTTGAAAGGACTCCAATATAGGCTCGGTTAGGGCTTACACAAAGGAATGATTGGTTTGAGGCCAATAAAGAAACATTTGTCACTATCTTCATCGGGTTTACAAACCGAGAACTTGAAAGATAAGACAAGAAAGAATTACTTCCACTCCTTTAAGCAATAGCTTCTTTGTGTTATTCTCATTTTCACTCAAACCATTACAATCAAAAGAGACTTCGAAAGAAGGTTGTAATGTTGGCTCGGAGAGGCTCGAAAGGCTTAAAATTTTCAAGAGGGTTTTTAAATGTTTGTGATCATCATGACATCGTCATCAGGTCACTCGATCCTTCGAAATCATTTGGCTTTTGAAACATAGCGCATCTTGAAAGTCCCTTAACTAATCATTTATGCAATGGAGCTTTGCTCCATTTTCTAATTTCATTTGCACTTGTGATGATTTTTTACGTAGGCACTTGGATAATAATTTTTTTTTCACATAAGATGCAGCCTTTTGGCTCTTTTTCTTGATGAGCATTGGCCTTGCTTTTACTAGGCACACTGCTTTTTTTATGCTCCCTAGTTTGTCGAACTTTTTGCTCTTTGAACTTTTGCAGCTCTTATGACTTTCCGAGATGCTTTTCACATTTTCTCGTGACTATCAATTATGTTTGGTCAATTCTTATGCCTTGCCCCAGTGAAGGGAAATGATCACCACTCGGGGTTTATAAATAAATAATCAGGCCCAAATTGGTTAAAGCAATGGGTATTAGTGTTTGGGTAGAGAAGGAAATGCTCTTCTTCACCTTGAGATGAGTCAAGCTTAACGAGAACTCCTCTAAAGCTATCACTAGAAGATTGATACAATTGAAAGTAACAAAATCTTTCTCAATCCTTCACTCTAAAACACGACTGTAACCTTCAATACTACCCCAATGTAGGGTCGTTCTTGACAGGGATACTTTGAAGGATCATCTTTATTTGGCCCAAATGGCTAGCAAGAGATTAGCACGATGCTTGGGATTGATGAAGGAAGCACCTTTATCATTTCGATCTTTACGCTCAATGCAAATGCATCCTTCGTCCTAAGAGAAGGTCGTTTTTCACTCAGCTCTTGAAAGTGTTTGAAGGATGTGTTTGAAAATGGCTTGCCTTTCTTTATCCTAAGCACTTCTTATTTGGCATGGTTAACATCTCTATCTCACTCTGTTGAAATCATCTAAGTAGATTAATCTCCATAGGGAAATTTGATTCAGAATGAATAATCCACAAAACGAGAAAACAATTTTGAGATCATAATGATGCTAAAAAAAGTTTTTAGAAAATTTTCTTTTCTCAATTAATCATTTTTTTTTGGTTTGTCTCTAGGAAAGCGCCAAAGGTTCTCTTTTGTAATGGAAATTCTCATTTTCTTTTTTTTCTCTCTCTCTCTCTCTCTCTCTCTCTCTCTCTCTCTCTCTCTCTCTCTCTCTCTCTCTCTCTCTCTCTCTCTCTCTTTACTTTAAGAAAAAAATTGAGAAGAAGGGTACTTACTTGTGGCATGGTCACCCCGTAACCCTGTAAAGAATGTAAAAACAAATATGTTAGTACAGAAATCCTTAAGGGTTGAAATGTTGGAAGCGATACGTCATTACCCTTCACTTGCTTTTATCCTTTGAGAGCTAAAATCTATTGGATTCACCCTTATGGACATTTGGTAACTTGGCATTACCCTTCACTTGCATTTGCCTTTAAGCATTTGATGTCTTCCTATCAAAGGAAAGATAGAATCATGTTAGAGATGTTATCAAAATGAGCAATTGGAATCGACACCATTTACCCTTCATGTGTTTCTGTTCTTTAGGTATGAACTTTGCTTGAAGTCACTAGAATTGATTGAAAAATGGCTATGTGACCCTGATTTTATCCATAAAAAGCGCTTCTTTATTGTATACAACAATTTGCAAAGTTCAATTCCTACTTTTTTTTCAAATGCTCTTTTTGAAGAGACGTTTAATTGACAAGGGACTTGAAAAATTTAAATATGGTTCATTAGATGTGTTTCTCAAGATCTTGCTTTGAAATGAGAGGGATTGCTCATTGTTTCCACATTTTGGGATATTGTTGTTTAGACGCTTTGCCCATTTATTGCCTGCAAAGAAAGAAAAGATTGGACATGTTATTTCCTTGCTCGATTGGGAATCATTTAGGAGCTATACACATCCCTTTATTTTATCTATTTAACAAAAATGGATGAACGAATGAATTGTTATATCAAAAGTTCCTACTGGAACAATTACAACCTTACCATCTCAAAGTATCATTTATGGACCAACTTGAGGAAGCGACTAAGTGAAGAAATAAAATGTTACACGGATCATTCTTGAAACTTTTTTTTTTCAAAACATTTCGAAGCTACGGTATAACAACTCAGTTCCAAGGGTCCATTTGAAATACTTCAAGTGTTTTTTTTTTTTTGTAAGAATGATGTTTCTTACGAAATCAAATTTAATTACTCAAAAATGTGAGTTGCATGATTTACAAAAGTGCCAATTGCGCTCGCATGCAAAACTCAAAACTGAAAATATAATTACTACCAAGAATAAAGACAATGATATCATACAAAATACGCTTGCATATATGAGCGTATAAATCCATTCTCATCCTAATTCTAAAGTCAACTTCTTGGCATGATCAAGCGAGCGAAGTCAAGAATTGTCATCATGCATGACTTGTGAAAAGAAGACAATGTTAGTACATGAATGAGAAAATGATCTCTCAATGAGGTCGCTTCTTACAACAAAATCGAAGCGACGGTACATGCCCCATAGTCCTTATTATGAGATTTTAGTATTTCGCCAAGATTTTATCATAAGAGAAGACATCATTAGAAGAAATTGATCCACAGCTATCAGTCAAACGTCCACTTTTATTCCAAAAGTTTCATATGCAAAAGTGTCATTGATTTTTTTTTTTTGAAGAGATTGATTTTATGATTTTACTCTTGCAAAAAATGAAAAGACTTCTATTTTGAGAAATCTATACAAAATGTGATTTGCATTTCAGTCCCAAAATGTGAGAAGGAAGGAGTTTGATAAAAAATGCAATCTCAATTTGTGTGGCCCAATATATAATCGCAACTTGCGAGCCCCTTTTTTTTTGGCATTTTTTTCAAAATGTGATTTTGAGCCCATAACTAGGAATTTAAATAAAGTCATGTGTTCAACGGGTCAAATCAAAGTGTTTAGAACTTGCATTCAATGTTCACTTTTCTCAAGAGTGATTGCCAATTTTTCAATCATAAACCTACATCATTGAGGGCATTCGATTGATTTCAGTGCATTTCAAGATGAAAATGCAATACAAAATGAGCAAATAGAAAGGAAAATGATACTTACAATGGGTGCCGACCTGTCTCTGCTTTTTTTTTTTTTTCAATTACATAGACATACGCATGGGATGTGGTTCGATTTCTACTCTATACGACTCAAAATGGAGCCATAAGATCACCGAATTGAACCAACAAGATCACGGCCAAGTCGGGTTACCTATGACTCTGACTTTGTCAAAGAATCGACCCGTGTCGCGCGGTTGCAGACCAAGGTAGGGACCTTTAACATCAAAAAAGAAATTTCGGGGTTGAGATGGGTGACTCGTACTACATGGTTGTAGTTGGAGTGGTATCCACCTCAACACCATGCTAGGCAATCCTATGCGGCCTAGGTCCGGTGATAGGTAGTGTGTGCCATGATGTAGGGTAATGCAAAAAACGCAGGCATGACAATTTATAGGCAAGCAACACTTCATAAATTCAAAACATGAACATTCATTCACAACTCCACACCTGCAAGACAAGGGGTTAACAATCACTCCTCCCCTTATAACTCCCAACTGCAAAAACATTTAACACCCATGTTAGGGACGTACCTGGAATCCTCGCCGCCAAACAAAAATATTTTTGAACAAGATTAATTTTGGCCTAAGTCCTCTAAGGTTTAAAACCAATTCTCCGATTAGAGTCGCCAAGTCATTACAACCTATCCCTCGTGGGTTAAGGGTATTGCCTAAAGGACGGGCCTATGGCCCATGATTAGGCGCGGGCTCTCCCAAGCCCATACCTTGCATGACATTGGGGTATTTTTAAGAATTTTGTAATAAGAAGTCGCCACTAGTCTATTGGGATCAACTAGAAACCCAGTGAGGCATGGGAGTATGCCACACTTCCTACGCAACCAGAGAATCTGGGGTCAGGGACTTGATTACACTAATTAGCTAGTTAGTGCCCTTTTGGTACCTAATCTTATTCATTTTAAAAGAAATGATTTTTTTTTTCAAGTGACTTGGATTGATTTTATGCCTATTCACTAACATGTGAGGTGATCATGCTGGTGCGCAATCATTAAAGTAATTACAAAGATCCTAATTGTAGTAAAATTAAACACATGCAATTAAACATAATTAGATGTGCAAACTAAGCCTGCAATATAATCAATATACGAGTAACTAAAGGCCTAATTACATTAAAAGACAATATATGGCGAGTCCTAACCAAACCTCATCATTTTTGGATTTTCGAAATTTTTTTATTTTCATTTTTTTAAAATTAAAATAATAATAAAATAAAAAAAAATTTGGGTTGGATCGGGTCGAGTCTAATCGACTCGACCCGGGTTCGGCCCGGTTGGTGCAGATCGGGTCCCATCGGAGACTAAACCCGGGTTCAGCTCGGCAAACCCAGGTGGGCCCGAAGCGTGGGCCTAACCCAAGAGGTCCCCCTCCTCTCTTTTTAAAACAAACTAGGTCCACAAGCCCACACTAAACCAGCCCAAGCCCACATGTAAAAATAGCCTAAACCCAACTTGAAATGCTAAAAACCCTACCCGTTTTGCTTTCGCTTGACTCGGCCAAGACTCAGTTCGTCTGCTCTCTCCCCTACTGTTTTGCGGCGTCGGAGAAGGACGTTCGAGATGCTAGCAACTTGGCAGCGACGGCACAGTGGGGCGGTGGACTTGACGGTGGCGGCAACGCAACGGCAAATGCTACAGAGGTAGGGACGAAGCTGCTATAGTAGAAGGCGGAGCGGCTTGGCGGACAGCTACTTGCTGGCGTCGGCAATAGAGCTCGAGCGGAACGCGCAAGGCAACGGTGGCTTCATAGGGGAGGACGAGCAAATCCCTGCGGGTGCGGCAAAGCGATAGCGGCCGCGAGTTGCTGCGAGTGGAGACAATTACTCGACTATTGGTGTTAGGCAACGTTGGCACGGTTGACGCGAGCTCGCGAGTGAAGCGGTGGCACGAGCTCGCGGGTGAGGAGGAACTCCGGCGGGCGGCGGGACGGTGATCGACTCGAGTGGAGCGATGGTGGCGTGAGGAGACCGGCGGCCCAAGGGACCGGCCACTGCGGAGGTGCAGCAGACCTCGTCCCTCTCTCTCTCTCTCTCTCTCTCTCTCTCTCTCTCTCTCTCTCTCTCTCTCTCTCTCTCTCTCTCTGTTTTGCTTCAAATCCGGCTCGGGAAAGATGGCAGCGGTGGCGCGGCGAGCTCGAACGACAACTCGGCTTGAACGGTGTCGGGTTGAGGCAGCGAGGAGGACAGCGGCTCAAACGGCGTCGAGCGGCGCCGCCGCCGCCCCTCCGCCGCCTCCGTTCCTTCTCTCTCTTCTCTCTAGTTTTTCACTCTCTCTCTCTCTCTCTCGAGCTCTCCTCTTCTGCTCTTGTTCTGCTTCCTACCGCCTCTCTGTGTTCTTCCCTTTCTCCTCCCCCCCTCCTACTAGGGTTTCACGCACGAAGAGGAAGAGGGAGAAGGCAGCATGGCCGAGCCAAGGTGAGATCCAACCCAGCCCCTTCCATGTTTTATTTTTTCTCTTTTTCTTTGTTGTTTTTGTTTTCTTTTTTTGTTGTGTTTGTTTTGTCGTTTTTTGTTTTTTTTTTTTAGCCACCGATTCTTAATTTTCTACACAATTAAGTCCTAAATAAAATTGTAAAATTTAGGTGTCGACAATGTAATATCAAAGAATGGTATCTAAGTTGATCCAAAGAAAGTTGAAGTAGTTGTTCAATGGAATCACCCTACCAATGTCACGGAGGTAAGAAGTTTTCTTGGCTTAGCGGAGTTATTACAAAGCGATTTATAGAAGGGTTTTCTAAAATTGCCAGGTCCACTTACTCGCCTAACTCAAAAGGGAGTTAAATTTGTGTGGTCGATCAATGTGAGCGCAATTTCGAAGAGTTGAAGAGGCAATTGGTGTCGAGCTTCTATATTAACTTTGCCTTCAAGAACTGGTGGCTTTACAATTTATTGCAACGCATCTAAGGAAGGTTAGATTGTGTTTTTATACAAGATGGTAAAGTTGTGGCATATGCCTCTAGATAGTTGAAGGTTCATGAGAAGAACTATCCTACTCATGATTTGGAGTTGGCGGCGGTTGTATTTGCCTTAAAAATATGGTGGCACTACTTGTATGGTGAAAAATGTAAAGTCTTTACCGATCACAAGAGTTTGAAATATAATTTTACTCAGAAAGAACTTAACATGAGGCAAATGAGATGGCTAGAACTTCTGAAGGATTATGACTTACCCATCAATTACCATCTATGTAAAGCTAATGTGGTAGCTGATGCCTTGAGTCACAAATCCTCTGGAAATATGGTAGCATTGCTCACTTCTCAAAAGCCTATTCTTGAGGATATGAGAAAGCTGGACCTGGAGGTTTTGGTCCATCGGCTTGGTGCTTGATTAGCTAATCTTTGAGTACAACCGACATTGATTGATAGAATCAAGGCTAAACAAAATGAAGATCCTCAATTGGAAAAGATCAGAGAAGGTGTAGAAGCTGGGAAACAAGATGACTTAGTATCCACGTAGATGGGTCATTGAGGTTTCGTGGTCGGTTATGTGTTCCCGATGATTCAAAATTGAAAAAAGAGATATTACAAGAAGCTCATAGCACTAGATTCTCGATTCATCCAGGGATAACTAGACTTCTCCCTCTTCCTCTTCGTGCGTGAAACCCTAGCAGGAGGGGGGGAGGAGAAAGGGAAAAACACGAGAGGCGGCATGAAGCGGAACAAGAGCGAGAAGAGGAGAGCTCGAGAGAGAGAGAGAGTTCGAAAACTACCCGGTAGCCTAGGTCACGCTAAAAACGCGTCGGAGTGAAATTAACCGCCGATTTGAGTCCGATTTCAGAAATTAAAGATTTTGTTATGTCACAATAAATTCTAGGAACATTGACTCATCTTTTGAGGATATGTCGGTGAGTTCAGGATTTTTACGGAAGATCGTTGCGGTCGATTCGGAAAATGAACGGAAACTCGAATTGGCCAATTTGAAGAGACTTTTGGCATCTGGTATAAGTGAATCGGTGAATGGAAGTTGTTTGGGCTTTTTCTGATTTCAAATTGGACCTCAACCGAATTTATTTGTTCGGAAAATCGGATTCCAAGAAAAATGAAATAAAAATCAGTTTTGAAGGAAATTCGTGAGATGGAGAAATCGATTCATCCTAGTCTTCATTGAGACTTCAAATTGTGTAATTGGTAAAGAATTGGACTCCAGGATGACCAATCGACGAAGTTGGTTGAAGTTGAGCAAAGGGTGTTTATGTTTTGTTTAATTTTCTCTCCATTCTCCTTGGATCCACGCACCCATGCACATCTTCACTTTGAAAATTGCTTTGGTCTTCATTTCTTTAAATGTTGACCAATGAGACCCCCCTTCCTTCCTATCCATTTGCGGTCACATCTCCCCCTCTCTTTTATTATTTCTCCATTTTTCGCACGTTCCTCATTACTTCATCCGACAATCTCTCTCTCGCACGAAACCCCCCTGCAGTCTTCAATTTCTTCTTTTCCTTTGACCGGTCTTCTCTTTTATCCTTTTTCACTTGCTTCCCACGCCAGGGCAGCTGAACCCTACTCCCTCACGTCTTCTGCTTTCTTTAATTTGCTTGGACGGAAGCAAACCCGCAGAAGCAGCCCCACGATTCCTCTTCTCCTCTACCATGGCCGCACTCACGCATGCCTCATCCCCACCGAAGCCACCACTTGTCTGCAGCTCATCTTCCCCGAGTCAAACCAGCGGGTTCTCCAGCGAAGCCTCCCTCAATTTCTTCGCATCTCTCTCTACCGAATTGCTACCCCACGTTCCTCCATCGAAGACCCAACCGAAATCCCTCCACCGCTTCCCCTCTACCAGCGAATTCTCTACGCCAGCATCACCTTGCTGACCTCCTGTTTTGTTGACCACCGAGCGGGCTTCAATCCGCGTGTCTTCCATCTTTGGCCAGCAGCTGCTCCCTCCGTCTCTGCCACATCCCAGTTAACCGAAGCAGCGTTGAAGGCAACGAAATTGACTCAGCATCGGACGAAGTTCCCTTGCCAGCGAAGCTCGAAGCAACCGAAGCAGCAGTCCAGCGTTTCCGTGTGGTCTTCCCTAGCTCGATGCCACAAGCCGCTGCTTCCTTCGCTCGCGTGTCTTCGGCCCAATCTGTGAGGCCAGCATCCATTTCTTTTGCTCGTGAACCAACCACAACGAACCCACTCTGATTTTTCAGCGGCCCAATCCAACAGTTCAGCCCGCATGGAGCTCGACCCATCTTCAGCACTATCAGCCCAGCAAGCCTAACCTGTTTGCAGCCCAGTTTTTGAGGCCCAATTTCCAGCAAATCAATTGAAGTCAAGCCCAGAACTTGAAGCCCAAATTTCAGTCTCCAAGCCCGCGAAGTCAGTCCGCTTCAGGCCCGGTCCAATTCAAAAAGCAAATCTCAAATTGGACTGAGATTTGTTGGGCCCGTTCTAGGCCAGGTGCAAGTGTTCATCGACGTCGCCAAAAATTCGAAACTCGGCCGTTGTCGCGTCATCGTCGCGGTGTTCCGGTCCTCGCTTTAATCAAGTGAGTTTTGCTCACTAATGCTTTCTTAGTTTGTTAATTATGTTTAAGGGTTGGTTAAATTTAATTAAGTGCAATTAGGTGGTTAGATTAGTTTAGATTAATTAAATTAGTGACTCATTGACGCATGTTAGGTGGTTAGACCTAGTCTTTAGTAAGTAGAAAGGTTCAGTTATTTATTGAATGCATCTCGGGATTTTTCCCGACCCGTTTCGAGTTCCAATGAGGCATTACGGGCCTAAATTGGATTTTTAATATTTATTTATTTATTTTTCGAAATTAATTATTTTATTAATTATTTTTCCGGAAATTCAACCGGGATGGCCAGTGATTGGAATTTCGTGCTAATTGTCGTGGTGCAATCCATTTATTTATTTGAGCTCCACATTGTGCTTAATTGAATTATGCAATTTGATGAATTATTCCTCAATTGATTGAAATTGAGTAGAATTGAATGATTGATTGGTAGATGGCAGAGTTTGGTTCTTTAACCTTTATAATGCTCTGATGAGTTGTAAAGCAGAAAAAATCATGAGAGTGAACTGGAACTCTATTGGCTGAGACCGATCAGGTACGAAGTATAGACAGGCGTGGTTCGGTGATTAAGGATATCACTGTGCGAAAACGATGCCTTAAAGAACGCACGTAGACTATCTATGACTTGTGGCAGGCGTGGTTCAGTGTTATAGATGTACATAAGGGTGTTGGTTTTCGAGTTCAAGTTTCTTGTCCTACTTGTATATCTCATTGCTTTATTGTCTGGGGATTTTTATAACTGCTTTCGCATGTACTATTAAAAATGAAAGGATTGGCAATATGTAGTCATGGGATATCACATTTTTAAAATCGACCAAAGTTGACGGATGGTCACGTAACTGAGAGTCGGGGTGTGACAGCTGCGACTCCGACCACGACCCCGACCCCGACCCCAACGATGGCCATTCGGCGGCTGCGGCTCCAACCCCAACCCCAACCTCGATCCCAACCTCGATGGTGGCCACTCGGTGGCCGCAGCTCCGACCCCAACCCCAACGACAGCCACTCGGCGGCCAAGTCGAAGGCCGTGATCTAGCCGGTGCTTGGGGAGGCCGCCGACAAGTGTGCCGCCATTGATGTCTCCCTCTCCATCTCCGATCTCCCTGATGAGTGCCTGGCTTGCGTCTTCCAATACCTAGGCTCCGGCGAAAGGGGCCGGTGCTCCCTCGTGTGCCATCAAGGGCGTCCGAACAGCGCCGAGCAATGGCGGCTGAGTGAGCGATGGTGGCCCGGCGATGGCGGAGGTCGAGCGACAACGGAAAATCCCTAATTTCAATCCATAAATAAATAAATCCCCAAATGAGTTAAACGGCGTCATTTTTGTGAGGTCATCCATGTAAGACGGCAAAACGATGTCATTTTCTTAAGGAGGACCGAAAACGATGTTGTTTAAAGGCCTTGTTGATTTTTTTTTAAAAGCCACGTAATCATTTTGGCTGGAATCTTTCGCCGGTGGCACCAAAGTGATCGTTTTTCCTCCGATTTGGCATTTAAGTGATCCAACGGAGACTTTTGGCACCAAAGTGAGCGTCGTACACAACTTATGGCACTGATAGTATACTTCTCCCTATGTGATTGTGATAATCTAGTCGAGATTCATGACGAACTACCACAATCTTTGAAAAATTTGAGGTTTAATTCCTGTAAATCTTTACAGAAGTTGTCTTGTTTGTCGAGCTTGATGGAGTTGCGAGTGTTTTACATAGGTCACCGTAATGATTTGGTTGATATTCAAGGCGAACTGCCACAATCTTTGGAAAAATTGGTGATTTCTTACTGTGTATCTTTACAGAAGTTGCCTTATCTGTCAAGCTTGATAAGATTGCGAGAGTTTTCCATAGAAAATTGTGATAATCTGGTTGAGATTCAAGGTGAACTACCACAATCTTTGAAAGTATTGAACATTTATGAATGTCAATCTTTACAAAAGTTGCCTAATCTGTCAAGCTTGAAGGGACTGCGAAAGGTCAAAATAATTCGTTGCAGGAAATTAAATGTAAAGGCAATTTCTTCACTTTGCTCAGAGATGTCAGTCAAATCTGTGGAGGTAGACGATGAATATGACTCTGAAGCGGATGTGGAAGTAGACGATGAATATGACTCTAAAGAGGACGAATAAGTGCACATTGCTCTTGAAAGCTTCTTGATCCACGACCACAAACTGTTTCATTGTGTTCAAACTTTAAACAAATTGAGGTAACTTATTTCATCTGACATTAATGTTTTACCTTTTCTGCAATCAAATTCCTTTGTATATATGAACAGAGAAGTTTCACATGCAACTTTTAATTACCTTCTCACGAGTTGATGACTAAAAATCTGATGAAGGTGTTGAAATTATGATACCTCCCTACAACCACAGGCGTTGGTTTTCTTTTCCTAGTTTGGTTTGGCTTTTTTAGCTATATTTTCAGTGGATGATTTCTCCTTGCTTTTATGTTTCCCAGCTGGAGGTATGCATGTCGATTGCCTCACTTTTATTTGATATGTGATAAATTCGCGAGAGATCCTTGTTGATTTGTTGTTTCACATATATCAAAGTTGATAGCCTCGTTTCTCTTTGGAGATAACTTTGTTATTGTGTAAACAATAAGATGGAATGTGTGTTGGAAGGTCATAAACTATGGTTCTCATCCTGGAACTTTACAACTTAATCAACTCATTGTTGCAACTGTGAAGAAGATAGACACTTTGTATTGATATGCCTATGTTCAATTTGTTTTCTGAGAAAGGTGTGCTTCTTAGTGGATTTACAAAGGTCATGGAGAAGTTATAAAAAGGAGAAAGACGAATTTCTCTTGTGCAGTGGCATCGATAGTTGGTGCAGCAAAATTTTCATCTATTACGGTAGAAGAGAACTACTTAGCTTCTCCAAGGTATCATAAACCATCTTATAGTTAAGGCTAAATTTCATAAGTAGTGGTGTGTAGGGCATATAATAAGTCTCATGTGGGTCAGAAATCATGTAAATGGACTTTTGTGTGATCTTCATATTACTACCTACACTTTCTAGAAATGGTTATGCCTGGGTGATTATCTGTAATAGAAGCCCTTCCATTCACCTCAAGTTATACCAGAGGACTCTTTTAGGTTTTAAGATTGACAAGAAGTGCTAAGGGAGACATCTCATATAACTGGCTTTTTGCCGATTTCAAATGTTGCCGAGAGGATTTAAAGTTTGAGAAACTTACAAAAAAATTTCTGCACAGGGAGCTTTAGCTTTTTTTTTTTTTTTTTTTTTTTTTTTTTTTTGGTGGAAAGCTTTGGCTCATTGGGCAGCTGTACAAACGAAGACCAAATAAACGAAAATGAAGATGGCTCTTAATGTCAAGGAAATTCCCTTTCACGATCTTGGGATGGTGAACTGTGCATTCATCTGTGGAGAGATAGAAACTTGAAGATTAGTGAGGGAAGTCGTCGCCTATGGATGAAATCGTTAAATCTATTGAACTCGATGGGAAATTTTAGTTGAATGGTTAGCCCTTTTTTCGAAGAAAACATTAGAGCAAGGCAGAGGGATTCATTGTGCAAGTTGGGGCATTATATGTAAAGTTTTTGGGTGTAAAAGGGTTATTTAGGCAAACCTGATTGTTTATTAATCTTTTTTGTGGGGCCATAAGAATGAATATTGTACTTCATCCACATGAATGTTCTCTCTATTGACATGCAATGGAACTTGCTTATCAGTTCATGCACCTTTCGATGTGAAAATGGTGTTCAAAATAGTCTTACTCTTGAGTATGATAGGCACTCACAACACAGGAGACACGAAATGTTGGGATTCATGGAATGGTGCTATTGTAAAGTCGACCCTCGCCAAAATTATGTAAAATCAGTTTTCACATGGTTTTAAGCATCGTTGCTTTCTTTCTGACAATTGTGATACTTTAGAGCTCATGGGCATTCAGTATTTGCATAATCAACTCATCTCCTATGTCCTCAAGAGGAAATTGACAGAAATAAGTAATGTTGATGAAGGGATCAAGACAATTAAAGATAGCTATCTTGTAAAAGAGTTCTTTTCATTTTTTATGATGTTGACCAGAAGAATCAATTAAATGCGCTTATGGGAAATATCTACGATATTTAGGCATTACTGGATTCTTCAATATTGAATATCAAGTCTTGAAGGATCTCAAAATTTTTAGTGCATTGAAGATAATCTCTTCCATTGGTCACTTGACATCTCTATCAAGGCTATCTTTTAAAACCACCGTAAATACACAACTTCCCTTGTTGATTGAAGCTCTTGCAAGCCCTGAATACCTGTCTTTGTAAGAACGTAGATGAATAAAGAGGCTTTCAGACTCAATTGGCGATCTACAATCGCTACTTGAGTTCAATTAACTCCTACACATGCATTAAAGAGCTAACTGACTCCATGGGAAACATGGAAAGTCTGAAAGTAATGAGAACGAATAATTGTTCCACTGAAAGGACACCCAGTGCCTTATGGTTGCTGTAAAAGCTTGAGAAATAGATGCAGCACAACGAAAGCTTGCAACTGCAAAATCCAAACGACATTTGCAGGGATTCATCTTTGAGGATCTTGAAATTGACACTGATTGAAACATGCCAAATGCCAAGGCGTTCTCATCAGTTTACACATTGATAAATCGATGACGACATTTTAGATTTCTCAAAGCTGATAAGTTTAAATGATTTGTATTTGGACGCTTACCCCGTTGACAATTGTCAACTTGTGGAAGATGCTATGCCATGGTGCATTGTGAGATTAAATAAAGTGGAATCTCTGACCTTGCCATCTGTTGTTGTAACCACCTGATCAACAAATATTGGTTAGCTTTCTCAACTCAAAAGACTAGAATTCCGGTGTGCCAATTTGCTGCACCTCCAAAGGCTTCCCTCGAGTTCATCTTATTTATGTGTTGAATCTTGCCAGTGGATGAGAACGGCGATGGATCTCTCGAATTTGAAGAGACTATCATAACTAAGAATGGAGAATTCTACAATAACAAAGATTCAAGGCCTTGACTATTTGGAGAATCTATGAATTCTGGAGCTCTTTGATCTTGAACTAAGGGAGAGTTTCCCTGACCTGACTCATCTGAAGAAGTTGAAGTCAAATGCGCTACATTATTGTAGTAATGTGGATTCTGCTTGGCGCAAATTACCAGAATATCTGGAAGAATTGTTGATTGAAGGACCTGCCATCCTTGATGTAAGTCGATCAGGTTGAAATACTTTGCAAAGAGGGGATAACATGGGTGAGACTTGACTGTTTCAAGTTGAATAGGTCCAAATAATGCGATGTCTAGCATTGCTTAGGAGATTCTGCCATTTCTTGAAAAACTTAGAAGACGTGCTCTGCAGAGGAGTGCGCTTTCCAATAAGAAGTGCATGCAGTTCTTGAAAGGTCCTGCATTTACAACCAGATCTGTTGTCCGTAAAGCTTTGAAACTTTGCCCTATGTCGTTTCAGCAGACATTCGTTATTGTCTTTCTTGGAACCGTGTTCATTATACTAAATTAAAAAGACAATCTGGCAAATTGACTTGAAATCTGACGTTCTACTACCCTCGTGTAGTTTATTACTGGCTGTTTCTGGAAACCACTTTTTACCTTTCAGATGGATGGCTGTAAATTGCTCATGAAATGGCGCCATGGTTTCTTTCGATCTACTTCACGAGTTCGATTTGGTTTAGATATAATCTCTTTTGACGATTTTGGTTGTGAATTAAGTTACCAGTAAAATTTAAGTGAAACTAGTTTTGCCATATTTTACCGCATAAATTTTGTCAATTTACGCGTTGGTAGTTTATATAAGACCCTCGGAACTTGCTGGGATGTATTTTAAAATTGAAGCTGATAACAATGAAGGATATATATTCAAATTTGTAGGCTTTAATCAGTGACCGAAGCTCTGTCATTGACCTTTTGGTTCTCCGAGGAATGGAGCTTCAGGTTTCAATGTTGATAAGGAGAACCACTCTCCGACAAAAGTCCTCTGACAGCCTAAGCTTTTTCTCTCGGCAACAAGTAGGAGAAATTTACGGGGTCTTCCTATGCAAGTAAGCTTTGGATAATTCAATTAACGCGTAGAATTGACAACTAGACCACCAAGTAATGGAAAATACAAATGAGACAACAATTTATCTTTCCCAAAGCTTTGTGTCAAGGACTTAGTTGGTCTCTTGCACAATGTGCTTTGAGGGGTCATAATTAGCAATATATCCATTTAAATGATGAAGGAAATTTAGTTTTTCGGGTTTCCACTAATGTTAATTCCTGCATATCAGAAAAAACGAAAGCAAAAGCTTACAACTCTCGTTCCAAACGCTAATCAGTGTTTTTTGTCAAAAAGCCAAGATGATATAAATTGTTTACCTCTAAAAGTGAAGATTTACCAAAGATTGCCAGTGGAAATGATGCAAGACAAGATCATCATCGGTTTTCAAGATGGCTTGATTTAACAGCCAAACTTCCTGCCAGAAAACAGTTGAGGTACTCGTGCCAAGAAGTCTTTAGTAACAATGTGCCCATGGTAGAAGGTAAGGTCATGTATGGAAAAGTGGTCTCCCAACGCGCTCTTAGCTTCACCTTACAAAACAGTTAAGTCTGGGAAACAAAGCCATCGGCCCAAGATCAGATTGAGAGGTAAACTTGCGAACGCATTCATTCAATGGAAGTCAGGGAGTTGTATTTACAAGGATGACACATTCAATTTCATGCTATTTACATTCAGAGTGAATTTGAGTAGAGTTCTTTTACATCTTCTGATGGATATGGACAACAGATTGATGGAATGCATTTCATGACCATCAGCACAGAGGTCCTTGATGATTTTTGAGAAACCAGGCGCTGACCCAGGAGCACTTTAACTGAAGTTGCTCTTGGCATCAGAGTCTGAAGGGAGCCTCAATGCAGAGGCAGAAGGATTCCTAGAAAGCATAAGATTTCCTTTGACATCTTCACCTCCATATTCCTTCAATCGTGCATCCATGACAATTTTGCACGATCCCCATGTCTCAGCCATTAATCCCACGCCATAGTAGACTAAATGGTCCGCGATGCTGTTACCAGTTACCGATCTGCAGAGATGCACTCTCATCAGCCGTCCATGTATATTCCCGGTAACAAAGGAATGACATTCTCTAGAACAAGCTGGCCTGTCACATGAGTATTGCGTCCAACATGACTAATCCACAAACTAATTGCTTGAACAAGTAGCCACGGCCAAAACTACCTCATTACCTGCTACATGATGGGTCTTCTCCAGAGGTATCACAAACTTTTTCAACTTGATAAACCAGACTACCAAATCCTATATTATACAGCCATACCTACAACAAAGGGAACATTCCAATTACATGTGAACATTGACATAGAAAAGATGATGAGTAGTCACCAGAGAAGCAGGTGAAATCAAATCATTTTCGCATTATCTCGTATCAATATGTTTATCCGTGGCTGTCTTTGAGCTAGTCGCCAATAATCATAAGCACTAGTAGACAAATATTAATTAAAGTGTGTATAATTGCACAAAGCTTAAGACTAGATTAAGACTAGGTTATCAGCCATCAGGAAGGAGAGAGATATATAGCAAACGTTGTCACGCGCCTTAAACTTTAGAATCAATATAAAAAAAACTCATGATGGCTCTTGCAAGAATGAGAGTTACTCAAATATATCTGAAAAGTCATGAGCACTAGGAATTACCCTGCTTTGCTACGAAGATGAAAAACAAAACAGTTAATTTTTATAAGCTGAAAAAGGAGAGTATACATACATTGTCGGAATAAATGAGACTTGGAAGAAATGCAAAGCAAACATAAAAGTCAGTCAGCGACAATTCCCCATAATTTAGATGATATTCCATCAAGATCAAAGCCTTACCTCTCTAGGGAAGTGATGGTAAGTCTTCTGTGGGAACCGAGAATAGTACGGAGGCAAATGAGGCACAATATCATGTCCATTAGTAATACGTATTGTATTTGGCACACGATCACTGTAGTAAGATGCAAACACTGCATTGCCAATACGAGGTTGTCCAAATGTTAAAACCTGAACATTCCGTGCTTCATGATTGACCTGGAAATGAAGTGTCCCCAGTTATATAAGTAGATCAGGCGAATACTGGTCTGGAAAAAAACAGCTTCAGCACACATAATTAGACAGCCAAATAACTTGAATGTTAATACATCAATGGCACTGTCAGGATTGGCGGAAAAAAAAAAAAGAAGAAAAAAGAAACACTGTAACAAAAACCATATATCACATTTCACATACAATGGTGAACAATAGAGCAGCCCTTTCTCTCCATGAGGTTTGAATGTTTAGCATTGCTCTGTCAAGTTCCCATCCACAAGTTTCCCAACACCAAACCCCACACCCACAATAAAACCAACCCCACCCTCAGCTTCAAGAGAAGATGTTAACAATATGGAATAGTGGGATTGGGGTGAAATCACAATCAAGGCGTGCACATTTACATGCTGCCACAAGAAGCAATTGGATGTTGGTGGCGTGAGTCACATCCTGCTAATGGCATAGAAAAAAAAATTCCAGGTTCATAGTGAAAATGCCCTTGAACTCCAAAACTTCCCGCCATAAATAGCAAAGGAGAAAATAAATTTAAATTAAAAAAAAAATGAAGGGCCACAATACATGGGCATGATGTCACAATCGAGTATAGAACAATTTTCAGCAAGAAACCAGGAAGCAAAAGTAAAATTTTAAAATCATTTGTGTTAGGACAAGATGTTATGCTTGCTACTAGTACTTCAAGAAAAGGTACTGTCAAAGGTTTATGCAACCTATGATTCTATCCTAGGCCACATGAATGATTCTAAAAAAAATCACCACTTGTCCTAGAGAGAGAACAATGGGACATAACTTTGGGGTGGGTACTATTTCTGGTACCAGTTCTGCAACAGGTGCCTAGAAAAGTACACTGGACCACTCTATTTAACAAGGCTGAGACAACAGGCATAATTTAGATATCTTAGAATTGGCTCCAGCCTACGACATATCTGGCCCAGTGGTCCGACTGAAGAGGAGCAGCTTCATTTGATTAGAGAGAGACAGACAACAACAGCGCACAAAACACAAACTTGGGATCAATATATAATCCATCTCAAAATGCATTAGCACTTTAAGATTACATGACATCAAATTGGAGCTTCAAGTGCCTAAAAGGTTGTATGTCCAGACCATAAACATATCAACAATCCCATAAAGTTTCCAGCAAGTGAACTTTGTAATGAATACTTGGATGTCTTAACCCACTACGTTTAAGTATTCCACCAACTCAAAGCTCCAAAGCTTAATATGTACGACTCAATTCACATAACTAGATGCTTCGACAATTGGTGGTTCGCGTAAAGACTCTGTGCACCCCATTCTGCTTGTGTTTTGTATCTAACAAAAACATAAGAAAACAAGATATAACGAATTGAAAATACAAATATGAAAGCCATAGAATGTTCGAGATCCACGTAAAGAGCCTAGACACTTCAAGGTAGAGAGTTGGCAGACAATTCAGATAACCCTTACAGACCAAAACTGAATAGTTGGAAGAACACGATAGAAAAAAAACCAACAAAATTCACAAGTCCTTACCCAAAAAAAAAAATAAAATTCACAAGTCCCAGGCATAACAGTTTTCCAATTTATCTTACCACAAGATTGAGTCCGCAGAAGGATGCCATAGCCCCTCCCATAGAATGCCCTGTCATCATGACGCTGATGTCTCCATATAAATCCTTGGCTCTTATAACAGTATCCAAAATACCAAGTCC
The DNA here is from genome assembly GCA_016097485.1 of Eucalyptus sideroxylon x Eucalyptus melliodora. Classification (NCBI taxonomy): domain Eukaryota; kingdom Viridiplantae; phylum Streptophyta; class Magnoliopsida; order Myrtales; family Myrtaceae; genus Eucalyptus; species Eucalyptus sideroxylon x Eucalyptus melliodora. Next base: position 50,093,545 of record CM027831.1, read on the forward strand.
AATTGTTGTATTGTGATAAGCAAAATAAAATCCATGATGAATTTAAGCAACAATCAATAGAGTAAGACCGTAACTCAATCCAAATCAGAAGTATCCACAGGTTGCGAGAGGCTTATCATCTCTAGAAGTCACCATGGCACCAGGCATGCCAGGGTAATTTATGTCGAGCTGTTTCCAGTAGAGATCTTCAACCCAATTTTGTATGTTGTAGACATAAATAGAAGCAATCACTAATTGAAAAGCTCAAATGATAAAGAGACATGACAGAATTTTTCACAGAACAAAATTACTGAAGTATGGGATCTCCTCGTCACTCCATCTGAGATTACAAGAAAGTAACTTCCGTGTCTTGGTGGAAATGATTCACCCTTTTTCTGTTCATATGGACAGCAGTCCCATGTGCCTTGTGTACATATTCACTGAGGGTGTTCTTTTTAGCTTAAATTTTCATCAAATCCTTTGCATGTCAATTGTAAGGGGAGGAGTTGCAAAAGTTAACATGCATACCTATGTTCTTGGGTACCCCTGAAAGCTATAACCATAGCATTAAGGTCCTTGGCCACCCCAACATATGCCTATATATATAAAATAGTTTAGAAATAGAGACAAACAAATAGATGCAATTCAAACATAGAGGCATCACAAGCATCCAATTGATAGGCCACCGTAAAACGGTTTATATACCTGTAAGCAGTGCTGAACGTCAACTATCAGTTCAATGACTTTGAATCCCTGCTTTCATATCAAAAAGGCATTAATAACCAGTTCAGAAGCTCATAAGATGAGGTAGCATATGCCCATAAAATCTCATCTTAAGAAATTGGGTATTTAGTACTAAAGATCCATTCTTCACGCAACCTTAGCATAAAAAGTAGTCAAATTACCTTGGTCTTTCCATCACATCTAGGACATGTCCAACTAAAAAGTTCTGTCAAATCTGACATGTAAACCTGCAATAAAAAGCTTTGCATTAATTTACAATTTTAATGTATTGAAATGGTGAAACCTGATAAGTAACAAGAAGCTCTAGGAAAATGTGAAATTTTTTTTTAAACAACACTTACGGCTGATGCATACTCCACCAATATCATGGCTAGAGTGTGATTGTAAATAGCTTTATGAGCCCTGGACCTCACTTTAAGCTCTGCATTTACCAGTAGATAAAATTTTGGATTGAAATGCAGTCACACTCATTCAATCACAAGCAATGAATCAAGTTTCTTATGACTCTAACAAGCTATTATGACAAATCAAGTGAGGGGAACACTTTAAGGAAGCATCAACTCGAAACAACATTCAGTATGTCTTTGCAGTCCTTCTTTGTGAACTGAAGAAGTATTTACAAAATCCAATGTGATCAAGGGGGAATACGTTGCTTTCCCACAAAGCTACTCCACGAAAACCTACAGGCTACAGTCCATAACTCAACCGAACAAAAGCTGAATAGCCAATGTTCGATCACTCTTAAGATGCTCAACATATTTTTTCCCCGAAGTAGAAACAGCAGAGTGAGATTTGCATCGAACAAATATAAGGAAATTTGATCAATCTGACCATATTCCAGCCGTAGCATTGATCCAAACTCGGTAATCTAAGGGCTTAACAGAACCAACCAAATACAACTCAACGCTCGTCCTTCATATGCTTTGAAAACACCCAATTGTACACCAGAGGTATCATATAGCTATATAGTTTTGCCCCATTCAATCAGGTACTCCAGCTCCATGACACAGTCAACGATATTCCCCAACCGTGAAATGCCTAATCCCCTAAATTCAGAATACAAATCTCACTGTCCGTGCTCAAAAACCGACGTACTCAATCCTAGCGCCTTTCTATTCGCGCCTTCTCACAATCAAAACTCCCCATCGGAGAATCAGAGCAGTAACTGATGCACGAACGCGAACTGCAATTACCTCTTGCCCCACTTGCGGCAACCAAGCACGTCAGAACAACCATCACCCTCAACCACGACCCGCTCCGCTCCATATCCTGCAAGAGAAAACGGATCCAACAGCGTCGTCGAGAAAAGGAAAAAAAAAAACGAAATCCCACCAGAAAAAGAAAAAGAAAAAAACTCCAGTCTCCGCACCTTTCATGTACGCAATCAATCACGCGCGATCAAAACGGCTCGGATGGCCCGGCGAGATAGAGAGAGAGAGATCGCGAGATTCTCGTCCGCGTCGCTCGAATTCGAAACTCGATTCTGGTTTGTCGCGGCGTCGTTTGTGGACTTTTATGACGGCGATTGAGAGCCGCAGCGACTTGTTGGGGGCGTAAGGAAGCGGAGGACGACGACGAAGTTACGCATCTTTCCTGATTTGCCCTCGGGATCTTCTTCTGGTAGCCGGCATATTCGGTGTCCGCGTTCGTGGAGGTATATGAAAACGCAAGTACTACTTCGGACGATTATTTTCGAATTTAAGCTCCAATCGATCTAATGACTCGAATCATTCAAATTTGAAAAGAACGTAATTAAACTTGAGTAATTAACGAGTAGATTTTGATCGTAAATTGCGGAACTCACTTCTTTTTTATTTGAAAGAGAGTTGAAGATGGTGACTCACCGTAAGCATTAATTTTTAATATTCTCACTGTACTTATGTTGATTTTTTTTTTTCATAATAATATGACTTCCATTGCCAATAGAAAGATGGATAACAAAAGTTTCAAAATCAAGACATAAAATCAACTAAGTGAAATGGGGAGGTTTAGTTACCTTTAACAAAGCCCTCTTGGGCAAACAGGCGTGGAGACTTTCTCAAAACACCCCCTCCCTATGAACTTCTCTTTTTAAGAGCTTATATTACCACTCTAAAGATTTCTGGCATGCAGATAAGGGACATCGACCTTCCTGGGGTTGGCAGAGTATACTCCTAGGAAGAGACTTCATCACAGAACATATGCAGTGGTAAGTTGGCAACGGCGAATCAATTAGGGTCAAACAGGACAAATGGCTGAACGAAGGGGTCATTTCGGGACTAGCACCCAGATATGAACCCGAGAAGGTGGCTGGTTTCATCTCTTCAAACCAGCCCACTTGGGATATTCCAAGACTCGAGCTATGCTTTGATAATCAAACGGTTAAAGAAATTACAGCCATTCCACTTAGGCCAGAATCTAACTCAGACCAACTACTCTGGAATGGATCGCATGACGGCAAATACTCTGTCAAGAGTGGCTATTATCACGTTAGACAATCAGATACCAAACCAAACAACACCAAGGCTTCCTCATCCTACACCACACCTCCTTGTCTTTGGCAACAAATTTGGAAAATAAATACAGCTCCAAAAATCAGAACATTCCTATGGTCTATATGTCACAATGCATTATCAACAAAGGAGAATCTCTTCAGGCGACATGTCACAGATAACCCACTATGTCCCCTTTGCACATCTCCAGTCCCAGAAACTATGGAGCATTTATTTTTGGCTTGCCCTACATCTCAGCAGGTTTGGGCTCATCTTGATGTTCACATTTCAGTTTCTGCATTTCGCACATACCGTATGGATGCATGGTTGACTGATCTAGCTCAAAATAGAACTCACTTACCTGGGCTAGAGGTAATCGCATCCATTCTCTAGCAACTTTGGAAGGCGCAGAACCTTTATGTCTTCCAACGTAAACGATTGAGCCCTCAAAATATTGTGGATTATGCACTTACATCAGCAATACTGTATCTATCCTTTGCACAGGGGCTTCTGGATCCAAGAGTACCCGCCCCGAACCCTCATACCTGCTGGATTCCCTCCACTCCTAGCTTCGTTAAAGTTAATATGGATGGGGCTTTTCCATCTGGCCCTGTAAGGGGTTCGATTGCTTACCTCTGTCGAGATCATCACGGTACCTTGCTCGAAGGCAGTTCCAAACTCGTAGTTGCCTCCTCCCCCTTTCAAACAAAAACACAAGCTCTCTCATACACTCTCAACTCTCTGATAAGGCAGGGACTGGCTAACACTAACCTGATCCTTGAATCGGATTGCTTGGAGCTTGTGGAGGCCATGAATCTCCGCCAGAGACCATCCCCGGATTGTCGATCGCTGATCGAGGATGCCATCGCTATGCTTTGTCGCTACCCTAATTTGCGACTCCATCACTGCAGGCGTGAAGCCAACTTGCCAGTTGACTAGGCTGCCAAGGCTCAGGGCCGTGGAGTTCTGGGCTCCAATTGGGCTTTTCTTCCACCCCCACCCCTTTTTAATCTACTGTGTAATGATGCCCTCTCTAAAGGTTGTAATATTTTCAACTCTTGAATGTTAAGTTATGTTTCCGACCAAAAAAGAAAAAAAAAATGGGAAGGTTTGAAAATCCATCAAGGTGGAAGGGAGCTTAATCCGTGGGTATTTGCAACCCAGTTTGCAGTTAGCCCGAGAGAGATCTACAATCATTAATAATGGACCGAACAACCCATGGAGGTTCCATCCAACCCACCAACCATTCCACTACTGATAAATTGTCCGAGGAAAGTTCAATGCCTTGTACATTTGCACTTCTCAAATCTGCTCGTGCAGCTTGTGTCTCTTTCGGCCGCGATGAAACCTCCCTTTTGCTAGGGTTTCGACGGCAAGGGTGGCATGAGTAGAGCTGGCAAAATGAGTCATAAACCCATATTATGACCCATTTTTAATTAAATGGGTCAAGTGAAAATTAAATAAGGGTCGAAAATGGGTTTAAGAAAGTAAAACACAAAAAAAAAAAAAAAAAGGGTCGAATGGGTTATTAGGAAACCCACTTTGAACCCATGGCCTTCCCTCTTTAACTTTATAAAAATATTTTTATAAAAAAAAATCTAAATTATAATTATTTTTCATATTTCAATTTTATTTTATTTTCTTTTTCTTTCTTCCTTAGCCAAAGAACCGGCGGGCAACGGTTGGCTGCCGGCCGGATGACGTGCCGGGGAGGCTTGAGCTCGCCGACACTCGAGCTTGAGGTCGCCAATAACTAGCGAGGCTCAAGCCTTGCCGAATCTAGCGAGACTCAAGCTCGCCAAAGTCGGGCGGGGCCTCGACCTTGTCGGACGGTGAGATCAAGCCCTACCCGACGTCGGCGGAGCCTTGGTCTCACCGAATCTAGCGAGACTTGAGCTCGTTGGCGTCGAGTGAGGCCTCGACCTTGCCGGATCGATGGGATCAAGCCTCGCCCAACACCGGTGAAGCCTCGGCCTCACCCGATTTGGCGAGGCTCGAGCCTCGTCGACGGTTGGTGAGACTCGAGCTTGCCAACATCGGGCGGGGCTCGATCTCACTCCGTGGCCAACAAATAGGTAGAAGAAGAAGACAAGAGAAAAGAGAAAAAGAAAAAATAATTATTAAAAATTAAAAATTATATTTTTTTAAAATATAATCTTATTTTTTTTAAAAAAATTTTAAAAAAAAATTAAAGGGATTAAGCCTCGCCCAACACCGGCGAAGCCTCGGCCTCACCCGTTTGGCAAGGCTCGAGCCTCGTCGGCGATTGGTGAGACTCGAGCTTGCCAACATCGGGCGGGCTCGATCTCACCCGTGGCCAACAAAGCATATTAGGTAGAAGAAGAAGACAAGAGAAAAGAGAAAAAGAAAAAATAATTATTAAAAATTTAAAAATATATTTTTTAAAAATATAATTTTAATTTTAATTTTTAAAATTTTAAAAAAATTAAATTTATATTTAAAAAATTAAAAATTCGATTTTTTAATTTTTTTAAAAAAATTAAAAAAATTTCCATTAAATTTGTATTGCATAAAAATGTTTTAACAATACCTTTTTTATTAAAAAATAATAAAAATGAGCTTTTTTAGGTTTAGTTAAAAAAATTTCATGTTACGAGTTTTTAGTTATTCAATGGTATGTTAACTCAAATAAGAGAAGCATGTACATGGTCTAATTCTTTATAAATATTTCAATTTATAGGTTTTTTAACTTTGTTTTATTTTATTTACTATTTTTAATTTAATTTAAAGTTTTAATCCAATTAGCATATAGTAGATGTGGGTTTTCCTATAATATTAATAGGTTTTAACAATATGGGTCGGGTCGGGTATGGGTTGGGTATAAGTCGGGTCGGGTATGAGTCACTTGATTTACACTATATGAATATGGGTCAAAACGGGTTAAATTGGTCAAATATGGGTTGACCCATTTTCGACCCGACCCGACCCAACCTGATCCACCCATTTGACGGCCCTAGGCATGAGCGTGGGTTTCCTTGATGAAGCCATCCATGACAAGGCCATGGTTGTTCCTCCAAATTCCCACGATCGAGCTGACCAAGGATGAGCGGCTCCACAAGCTATCCACGTTAATTTTGAGGGCATTCTTCAGTGAGGGAGTCCACTGCACTAGTAATAGGTTCTTTTTTTGTTCAGCCCTTTCTCGGATTCCACTTCGCATTCATCAAAATTGCTCCATCTATGTACAAGGCAAGGTTGGGTCGTCGAGCTTGGAATACCCAATTGTTGTGCACTCTCCAAAGTTCGTATCACCCACTCTGCATAAATACTTATGTTGAGTTAGATTTGGCAGTTTATATTTTTTTAACATAAATATACTTTTGGAATCTTGAGTTGAGTTGCTTTGTCTAAAATGCACGATCTATTTATACGTGAGTACATTTAGAATCGATCACTACCTTAAAAATCAAAGCATTGTCGTCTCATAATTGTCCAATTGTATATAAGAGTTGAATGAACATAGGGAAATTAAGACTTTACATGTAAAAGAATGTGATATGAGTTTGTACCCTTGGACAAAATGTTACGATGGTTCATTTTAAGAATGAAAAGAATTTGAATTTTCTTTGTTTATTTCATGTTTAGCTCACATCGACAATATAAATAAGAATACAATGCGTGATGTGCACTATATTTAGTAGCTCTCACAAATTTATATTGATAGAGAGCGAACTTAATACACAAAACAAGTGGAAGTTAAGAAAAAAGTGAGATTCGAGAAAAATTATTGTGGAGAGTAAAATGATCAATTCCGTACACACCAATCTTCAAGTCTTTTCCTTTATACGTAGTCCAAATACAATGAATTGCTTGTTTAACCTAGGTGAAACTTTATAAGCACAAAACCAATTCACAAGTCGCTCATTTTTTTCAAGAAGGAATTATAGCCCACCCCCAACCATGGTAACTCAGCAATAAAGGGGTCACACGATCTTTTGTGGATTCATAATTTTAAATCATATTGAAAGTGAATTTATGATTGATTAGTATTTAAGGCATTTATAACATTCTTCCAAACTCTCATCACATTAATACCATCTACAACGATGAGCTCACACACATACAAATAAGTTGACAAGATATGTCTCAAATCAAACGTCGTAATGAATGCAGAACTCTTATGATAATACCAATAATGAGTAATCGTAGCGTACCGATCACATCTTCCTAACTTTTTTTTTCGTGACTGTCATAGTGGCGAGGTGAGTTTGACCACCCCATCGATCCTCGAGCCGTGGCTCCATCCCGCTTAGGGGCTATTTGGTAACCATCCAAACAAGTACCCGATTATGATTTTTTTGTTCCCGGGAGTAATTTTGGAATAGAATTGTGTTTGGTAAAATTTTTGTTTTAGAGAACAAATTTCTATTTTTTTGTTCCCGGAAGTAGATTTTGAATAGAATTAAGAATAAAAAAAAAGTTGATTCTTGTTTCGAGAACAAATTTAAAAATCAAAACCAACTTTTCTTCTTCCCTTTTCTCTTCTGCTTTTTCTTCTCTTTTCCTCTTCTTCATCGACCACCATCCCACGGTTGTTGTCCACTTTGCCGTTCACCACCATCCACCGTCCCACCGCCACCGCCGTTAGTCGCCGACAACCGGTCCGGCGAGCTTGCCGGCCAAGGCGAAGTCTAGCGAGCTCACCGGGAGGCAAGCCCACCATTGGCAAGGCTAGCCCAACCTCGCCGGTGGTTAGGTAGGCCTCACCGAGGGCCGGCGACCTTCAATAAGGTTGCCGGCCTTGTCTAGTTGATTACCGTCTGCGACCGGCCACAAGAAAAAGAAGAAGAAGAATAGGAGAAAAAGAAAAGAAAAAAAAGAAAAAAAAAGTAAAAAAGTAACAAAATTATTTAAAAATTAAAAGAAATTGATTTAGAACAAAATTAATGAGCTAATACCAAATGCAATTTAATTTCAGAATAAAAAATTCTAGACAGTTATCAAACGACTTAAAATGTTTAGAAATTGTTTACGATAATAGAATAAAAAAGAATCATTTCGATCGAAATTTATTTCCGTGAATAGAATCCTTATTAAATGCGCCCTTCGGTCAATGCTTTGGCATTAATTCCGGCGGCAGGTAATGAAATTACATTTCCCCCACTCGACTGGCTGGCGGGAAATTTTCGCACCTAGTCGCATGTAATGAAACCGAATAAAGAAGAAAAAAGCCAAAATGAAAAAAACCCAACCGTTAATTAAAAATCATAATAAAGGCCAAGGGACTATTCAAAACAAAATTACGAAAAAGCGCATACCCTCCTCCCCCTCCTCGCCTCCTCCATTTCTGGACACCGACTCCTTTTAATTCCGATTGTCGCGTCGGATTCCGATTCGGCCTCTCTCTCTCGAACGAGCAGCGATGACCTCGGTCAATCCGCCGATCTCCGCCGGAGGCAGGCCTTCAGCACCGATCGCGATGGCGAGGCCCTCGAAGGAGCAGGCGTCCTCCGATAGGGCCCTGTCAGACAGGTCTGAGGAGGAGGAGCAGCCGCAGCTCGACAAGGCGGTCAATGAGGAGGAGCTCGAGGCCGTCGCCTGCTCCGCCAGCTTCGCCAACGAGGATGACGCTGACGAGAATGGCAAGGCCGAGGAGGAGGAGGACGATGAGGTCCGGTTGCTCGCCTGCGCCTTTTGTTCTTTTACTGGATTCGTTGGGAATTTCGGCGCCGGATCTTTGGTTTGCTTGCTAGGATTTGCGGGGTTTGGTGCCGGTGTAGGTTTCTCAGGTGTTTTGCGCTAGGTAGTGGATGTGTGCTTCGTGTTTGAATGCGAGTTTTTACGAAGTTTTAGAATGAGCGTTGGATTTCGACCGAGGATGTTGAGTTAGGCACTCGAGACAAGCTGCTGTTCTAGTGGTCTCTCGTGATTCTTTTACTGCATTCGTTTCTGCAGATTGGCGCTTGCTGTATTGATCCTCCGCTTTACTAGTGTATTGCGCAGAATGAAGACTAATAATACAAAAGTATATACGTATAGATACATGTTCTGCGAGGTTCAACTAGCACAAGAGTTAAAAGCATTTTTGAGGTGAACTTGTTTCTTGCTCTTCGTTCGGGGTTTACTATTTTCTGGCGTACTCTTGGTTGGATGAAGAAGAGCGGAAGTTGAGAGTGTCTCTCGCTCGTAGTGTAAGCATGGTGTTCAACCTTCGTATTGTGCGTGCCAAAAATTATGCCTTTGGTCGGTTGGTTTTTTGCATCTCCATGGCTAGAGTACTTGAGCAGAGCTGCAACTTTTCATGTTTCTAATATTCGAAGCTGATGACTCGGGTTTTCCCCTTTTATTTCAACATTTCCTTGTGATTGAAAGCTTCATTAATCACCTCTCACCATATACAAAGGGGAAAACGATGGCAAACAGAGCTTGTCTATCTTGCTCTGCTTCTGTCTTTACATACACATGACTTCTTAAGTTGGCAAGTGCTTCCGTACGTCTGAAATGTTGTTAGATAGTAGATACTAGTAAGTATGACTTAGTGAGTATCAGAAGTGTTGCCGCTACTTATTTATTTTTGCATTCTTTTTCCTCATTCATTGTGCAGGAAGATAATGGTGAAACAGAAGTTAGCAAGATGAAAAGGCCAGGATTCATGAAATGTAAAAGACGAAGAAGCAGAAGATTCAGGAAATATTGGATCAGCAAAATGCCGCTATTGATGCTGATATGGTGCCTTTCCATTCTAAAAATGACTTTCTTGCATTATTTTGAGTTCATGTATTGATTATGCTAGTAACATTTTCTTGTTTTTGAAATAATTTTTCAAGGGAATAAGTATATTATCAGTGCCATAAGTTGTGTACGGCGCTCACTTTGATACTAAAAGTTTCTGTCGAATCACTTAAGTGCCAACTTTGATTTGGTTAGCCAGAAATCTGACGTGGCACTTTTTTTATTAATTTTTGAAGCTGATGTGGCTCATCGGAGAGTACAGTCAGCATCCTAACACCAAAATGACGCCATTTGTTGTCTCCCCCAATTCAAAACCCTAAATCTCCGGCCAGTCGCCGTCCTCGACGGCCCCCGCGCTCGGCGGCCGCGGCTCCGACCCCGACCTCAACCCCGACGATGGCCACTCGGAGGCCGCGGCTCCGACCTCAAACCCGACCCCGATGATGGCCACTTGGCGGCCATGGCTCCAACCCTAACCTCAACCTCGACCCCAACAATGGCCACTCGGTGGCCGCGGCTCCGACCCCGACCTCACCCCCGACGATGGCCACTTGGCGGCCACGGCTTCAACCTCGACCCTGACCCTGACCCCAACCTCAATGACGGCCACTCGGCTGCCAAGTCGAAGGCCCCGATCGGTCGGTGCTCGGGAGGCCGCGAACGAGTGTGCCGTCATTGATGTCTCCCTCTCCATCTCTGATCTCCTCGACGAGTGCCTGGCTTGCGTCTTCCGGTACGTAGGCTCCGACAACCGGGGCTGGTGCTCCCTCATGTGCTGTCGAAGGCGTCCGAACAACGCCGAGCAACGGTGGCCGAGCGAGCAACGGCAGCCCAGCAACGCGGAGGCTGAGCGACGACAACGGTCGAGCGAATGAGGTCGGAAAAACCCTAATTTCAATCCCTTAATAAAAAAAAATTCCTCAAATGAGTTAAACGACGTTTTTTTTTGTGAGGCCATCCACGTAGGACGGCAAAACAACGTCGTTTTCTTAAGGAGGACCGAAAATGACGTCGTTTTAAAGCAACTAGAACTTTTTTTTTAATATAAAAGCCATGTAATTAATCTGGCCGAAATCTCTCGCCGGTGGCACCAAAGTGATTATTTTTTCTTCGATTTGGCATTTAAGTGATCCGACATAAACTTTTGGTTATCAAAGTGAGCGCCGTACATAACTTATGGGCACTGATAGTGCACTTCCCCCATTTTTCAAGAATAATAAAGGAAAAGGGCGGTTGAAGTATCTTCTGCAGCAAACTGAGATTTTTGCTCATTTTGCCAGAGGAAACCAGTCCGCTTCACAGAAAATCAAAGGAAGGTACCATTACCAATGATAGTTCTCTCTGTATTTTGTGCATTGCAGATACGATAATTGGTACATATGTTCCTTTTGACAACTGCTGAACAATTTCTACATAGGTCCTAACTTTCTTCATACTTCATAGTTGCTTAATTGGGACTGAAAACTTTGTTTGATCCTTGACGGGCCTTTTGCTAAATATTAATAATTGCCTAATGCTGGAATTCTTTAGAGGAAAGGTGCCTATGGGCCAGTGGTCTAACGCTTGCTAGACTTCCAGTTACATTTGGCATTAAGGTTCCATATTCAAAGGGAATGGAGATTTGGTAACATTTATGCAAATTAACGATGTTCAATTGTAACCTTATATTGGTTGTTCTCTCCCAGTGGACAAATAAACATCTGCTCATGCTTAAAAGTGAAGAAAACATGTTTGTGAAGTTCAAGTCATCATTTCCCAGACCATTTCTGTGTTCAGCATTCATGTTTGTTCAGTGACGTTTTTCTTTGCTTAACGTGTAGGGGTCGTCATGAATCTAAAATAACTGAAGAGGAAGAGGATGAAGAATGTCTTAAGGAGGAAGAAGATGGCTTGTCTAGTACAGGAAACACGCGGCTGTTGACACAACCCTCTTGTACTCTCTCTCTCTCTCTCTCTCTCTCTCTCTCTCTCTCTCTCTCTCTCTCTCTTTGGGGTTTGATTGAAAGAATGATAGTCTTTGCTGCTCATATCTCTGCTGTACCCCTGCTTTGACTTGGAGAAGTTGTAATATTTGCTGCAATTTCAGAACCCTAAATAATGTGGGATTGTAAATGTTCTCGGTGTTGACATGTGGCACCCCTCGCCATGGCCCCCGATCCGCTTAGGTCGCCACAGCTCACTCACCTATCATTTGTCCTAATAACATTCCACTCTGATATCATTTCAATTGCAGCGGGTTTATACAACCTGGGGGTCTACATTTTCTTTTTTGATCGATCCCAGCACAGTTCATATCACGGAAGCATAATCAAAACTCCCTAATCCATCTCCAACGACAATAATGCAATGCACACCAACTATTCACCATATAAAACGATAAAGCCGAGTCACTTTTATTTACATAAACGCGATGGATGTCTCGGGTCGGTACAGCAAAAAGCCAAGGCTTTTAACTATGCTCGGCTAACTCAAAAGAACACGACCCTACGTTTGACATATACACCCATCCATCATCTAGTGTCGGATAACCAAAAAGTATCATCCTCCACCAACCGCACGCTCAATCACACCCAACCTTGTGCATCAGGCGAAGGCAGCGGCAGCATCCCTAGCGTCACTCCATCACGCCGGATATGAATAGACAAAAACTCCTAGATAACAGGGCCAATAGCAAGACCCATATCGTACATCACCAAAACAAGGACTTGGACAAACACCGGATCAAGTACACTAACACAGGAATGCTCCGTGCACTCCACCTCAACATCATATGGCAATCCATAATAAGTACCACGAGCGACTGGTGGCAAATGCATCTTTCACTCTGAAATGTTAATCCCTAAAGGAGTGAGTACAACCACTAAGCAATAAAGATCGACCAAACTACACAATGCATCAAACAGAACAATCAAGGTACCATGAATAAAGCACATATCATTCATGCAATCGAATATACTTCACCTTACAGCCATGCACATGTCACCTTGCAACGTGCATACACCACCATGCACTTATACATATATCATCAAGCAGTCATGCATATATCACCATGCAATATGCATATACCACCATGCACTTCATGCTTGCATTCCCATAAGATCCATTCATGCCTTCATGATCGCATTCTCAATGTCAAATAGCATCAATTTACTTTCATAAGCAGATCATGCATCATGCCACATGCATACACCCATGCACATGATTCAATTTCAATTTTTATCTTTCACAAGGATCTCATCATTTTTTTCCAAGGACCAATGTTTGCATCCCTCAATTTATCGCTCGCACCCAACCTGGCATCACGAGGAGCCTCCGGCACAAACCTCCGGGCATCTCGTACCCCAACTGGCATCACGAGGAATCCCCCCGGCACACACCTTTAGGGCTTTCGGCACACACTTCCAGGCATTCTGACACTCCTGGGTCATCCGGCACACACACTTCGGGCATCTGGCACCCACACTCTAGGTATCCCGACACTCCCGAGGTATCGTCAGCTCACACCTCCAACAATCTCGTTATTATCTCAATTTATGATCACATATATGTCTCATTTTCAACATGGCATTCAATGCAATAATATCAAAGGTCTCAATCAGCTTTTGATGTCATATGATATGCCCAATGTCACCACATATGCAGCATAATCAACCACTCAAGACATTATATCACATGGAGCAAATTCATTTATTTTTGAAAATACAGCAAATTTTCGGATAAAAACAGATTGCACTCATTTGATCATAATTCTTGAAAAATTAGCAAACAGCTTTAATAAATGCTAAAAATTTGACATGTTATACACAAGATCCAGAGGAAAATATTTCATGAAGGATATCATATCAAAAGAACATCATACAATTCAGTGCAGCCCACACATCACAGTCTTTATAATTTCGGAATATTGCCATACACAGTTTCATTCACAAATTCGGTAAAAATCCTAAATCAGCTCCAAAAATTCTGAAATTTTAATATGTTGTAGAAAAAGTCCAGAAGTAAATATTTTATGAAAAACTCGAAATATAATTCGTGATAGATTAAAAAATATGAAAACCATCACTGTCCATAATCCTCGGCCTCGAATTCCAGATCTAACCGTTTCGGATAAAGCTTTTTTCACCAACCTAAACTCATTAATTTCCTCAAAAATTTTAGTATGTTACTCCTTAACATGTCATCTTCAAATTTCATTCAGAACACGAGATCAAATTTCAACCAGAAAATTTTATAAAATTCACAGAATCACACTAGGTCATCATTACGATTTCCAGATCTAACTTCTTCAAAGAAAAATGGTTTCACCAGTCTATACTTGTCCATTTCTTTTGAAATTTTAATATGTTACTCTCCAAGAAGTACTCTACAACTTTCATCAAGAAGTCAAAGTCAGATTCCAACTTGAACATCACATGCAACTCACGAGATTATCAAGGGTCGAACTGTTTTTCAAGAAACAGAACACTAGGCTAGAACACCACTCCAAACAACTTCGAAATTTCACACCTCATCCACATCCGAAATTCACCATTCATCACACACCAAACACAACAAGCAAAGGGTAGATCAATGGACTCTACTTGCCTCTAATCCGAGCAAAACACAGCACACACGAACGGTGAGGCAAGGTGGACTCGACGGCGGCGACTAGGCAGCTCAACGACGGTGACGAACCTCCTCCTCCTTCCTCTCTCGTCCTCTCTTCCTCTCTTTCTCTCGCACGCTTGCTCTCCCTCTCTCGATTTCACTCTCTCTCTCTCTCTCTCGGTAACCCTCTCTCTCAATCCACCCCCTTCTCTTTCCTTTCCCCTTCATCATTGGCAATCATTGGATTTTGCATGGCTAATGCCACTTGGCTCTAGAGGAAAAATAGTTGGCAAGCTTCTCTTGCCACTTGGGGATCTACATGCAAGTTGATGGGCCTCCCTTTTGGGCCGGGCCTCTTCGTCCATCCCTCTCTTCTCTCGGTCGATGGCAGCTCCTTTCTCCCTTGGGCTTCGCGGGCCAAGCCTAAATGGCCGAATGGTGGGGTCTTATGGGCTGGTCTTGGCCTAAGAATCTTGGCCCACTTCCTCTTTTAATAATCTATTCTAAATCCCACTTATAAAATACCTAATTACACTTATTCACTTGGCCATTAAACTTGCAACATAAATAAATAAATTCCAACTTATAAAACACATAGCCAAGAATAGAATTTTCCCCATCAAATAATTATCCACTAAAAGCTTGGCCTTAATCTTATTGCATGTCATGGGTCAAAGCGCATCTAAGGGTTGACGTGAAATTCTAGGATGCCACATGACATGATTCCTTATCACTAACAATTATAATACTCCAAGTACTTTGGTGTTGACTGAGTAGAGATTTTTGACATCCCTTCCCGGCCCTTGTCTGTGTGGGAACCTCTTGCACTGGGGACACCCTTTATTGTATTGTCGTCCGGCTCCAGAGAGATTCTGTTTTGCTCTGATTTATGCAATTATCTTGCCAACAGGATATCTCCAGCAAATATAAGTTAACTGCTTTCTTAAGAAAAAAAAAAAACTTCTTTCTTAAGTTCTATTTGTATGCTTTTTTGCCGCTATACAAGGGAAGATGAGGGATTACTAGCTTTCTGGATTGAATTGGCTCATAAGATTGTATGAGAATGGCATTAATGGAATACTTGCAGATGAAATGGTAGGTCACGGGCTGCAGCATTTAGACGTGTGCAGTATGGAAGCTGGAAAGGCTAGAAGATGCAGAGCTTAGAGAAAATTTGCTAATAGAAATTCCAATGATATCTTGGAGATATTCATCTTGTAAGATCTTGAAATTGACATGTGCTGAGATAACCAATTATCGAGGCTCCCAGAAAGTCTTATATGTCTACAATATTCATACCGAGTTGATGATGGCATTTCTGGTCTCTCCAACTTGAAAAGCTTGAGAGATTTGTCCTGGGAAAGCCAATAACTCTCTTCCCCTAGTTGACTAGGAACTTGAAAAGATTGTGGAAGATTCTATCCCGGTGGATTGGTAGGTTAAACAGACTGGAGTCTTTAAAGTTGTCCTCTTGGATAATGACCACATTATCAGTAGATATTCCGCAACTTTCTCATATCTAGAGAGTTGAACTCTGTCGGGAATGTCTGCAGTGCCTCCCGAGGCTTCCCTCAAGTTTACCGTCCATATTTATTTGACATTTCCTATCTGTGCGTACATTAATAGTCCTATCAACCTTGAAGAAATTGTAAGAACAGAGTATTGTGCAGCTACAAATTCAAAGCCTTGAAAGTCTGGAGAATCTTAAAACTTTGGAGCTGAACGAGCTCCACTGACTAGACAAATTGGCCGACTGAGTGGCTTGAAGAAACTAATGGCTTTTCATTTACATCATCGTAGTGATCTGGTTGACCGGAATCACCGGACAATTTGTCTATCTTCTCCAGCAACTTTATCCTGAAGTTTCTAATGTTTCAAAGTGGAAGAAATTAAAATGAATAGGCATCCACCCGGAGATTTGAAAACTCAACACATTATAGAGTTGCTCGATCAAATTTGGTAAATTTCTGCAAAAGAAAGAGGTGCTCCGTTGAGTATTTTTTTTTTTTTTTTTTTTTTTGGATAAGAGGTGCTTCCCATTCTGTTGTACATATGTGTAACAAAGAGGTTTATGTAAATCTTCTTTTTAAGTTCACTTTGCATGTTGACTAGTGATAGTTCTGCAAGTACCCTTGTTCAGATTTTCTTTGTTTTAACTTGGTTTGGTTCAGATGTTTTAATGGCTTTGAATTGCTAAACTACTTACCTAATGAGGTCAAGTCAAATTATATGAACTTCAAGTGCATTATTTTGTCAATGTACTATATGTGATGATTTATTTGAGGCACCTTATAAATTGCTACTTTGTCTTACTGAATTTGAAACTGGTCGATGCCCATACTTCATGTAGGAGAACTTTAAAGTAGCTTTACAATAAGTAGCTTTATAATGTGTATGAAAGCATCTCAGCACTTGTGGCATCACCTTTATGGCAATAACCAACACAAAATTGCGACATGAAGAAGAATAATAATGTACATAGGTAGACACATGTTCAATTTGGTTTTTGGGTAAAGCACATTTCTTAATTGGATTCACACAATATGAAGAGAAGTGGTAACAATTCTTAAATAAATTAAAGAAATGTTCCTAGTTCCAACTTGGTCGACATTATCTAATGTTTAGGTAAATCTGAAATAATGACCCAATTATTAAATTTCAAATGAATAGAAGTGTGGCAAAAAAATTTCCAAGTCTAAAAGTTTAACATGGATTAATCTCATGTCGTCTGCAAGTTCTTATCTTTTTGCCTCTTTTTTTTTTTATATATTTTTTGTAATAGATAATCCACAAGTATTAACTAAGATAATGAAGAGCCACAATTTCGAAAACACTATTTAATCCTTATAGTCATTGGAGAGGCTTCACAGAACTTTTGCCGATCACTAAAGAGGCTTCCGAGTTTGATTGGGAATTTGGAAATGCTAATTGAGTTATATTCCAAATGGGATTTAACTAGTTAGATCAGATTTGTGAGCTTATTTACCGGATTTGTTAGCAGCCCAAAGTTCTAATACAACACTCATGAATAACTTTTCCCATCTTCATTGACACAAGACTATGCTTACACATCGGTTTTGTGTACTCTATTTTAATAGTATTTTGTATAATAATCAGCACAAAGCATGGATTTATAGGGGTTAAATGTGAAGGTTGCTTCACCTCGGAATAAATGTGATTTTTATAATTAAATTGATTGCTAGGGGAGTGTCTTGAATGAAGATCAAGCCCGATAATTCCACCGAGCTACACTGTCAATTCGGGCCTGGGTCCTCTTAGCCCATTAAACTGGATTGATTAGAGTTCGCCTTGATTAGGATTTGGTTTTTTTTTTTCGGGGGGCGCGGTGGCGGGGGAACAAACTTGTTTGGAAGTTCCATGTCTACTTTTGTTGACTTTGACTTTGAATGAATCCGCCCATTCATTTGGGGGCAAAAGTGGATTCTCATCCCCAAAATTTCCGCACCACATGGTAAGTGATTTCCGTGTCAAGGGAATGTAAATAATTTTGACTTTGACGGACTGGAGTGATGCTTCCAGGAAGCATCCTTATTGACCGATTCGACAGCAAAATTGGCCCACGACTCTCTTTGCATATTGAGCCAATCCCGTGGCTTCTTCTAAGTTCAATTACCTAGTGAAAGGTCATTCAAAATATCTTCATTTTTACTACCTTAAGATTCTATGGTATAGGAACAAAGGCCTTGGTAGTTAAGGCCCGCATTTGTACGAGAAGTCATTCTTTTCCTTAAAAAAGAGTAGGAGTTAGGCAGTTGGATCCCACCTGTTTTCTCTTCTTCTTGGAGATTTTGAGCTATAATGAAGGAAGCTCAATTTTGATTCGAATGGAAGGAGTCTGATTTTAAAAAAAAAAATAAATAAATCTGCTACGAGACTTTTGGAGTTTCGTTTTACTAAAACAAATGTCTAAGGGAGTATAATCAAAGTTAAAATTATTAGAAAACAAATTCGATCTTTTGTTGATCTCAATTCAAGGATTTTGATAGTTTTGAGGAATTTTTTTGACTCATGACATATTAATAACTAAAATCTTAATTTATTGTCATGCTTGGATATATGTCTAAAAAGATTTCATAACTTATTAATTTTGAAATGAGAATTATTTACACATTCTGATCTAGCAAGATTTTATTTTTCCTTCCTGGCTCCACCATCACGTGCTTCCTCCGTGTTCTCCTTATTAAAATATCAATCAGTTTGTTAATCGACATTTGTATCCTATCGATATCTGAAGGTCTTGCTGGTGTTGGCACATTCACATTTGTTGACTTTGACTTTGAATGAATCCGCCCATTCATTTGGGGGCAAAAGTGGATTCTCATCCCCAAAATTTCCGCACCACATGGTAAGTGATTTCCGTGTCAAAGGAATGTAAAATTTTGACATTGACGGCCTGGAGTGATGCTTCCAGGAAGCATCCTTATTGACCGATTCGACAGCAAAATTGGCCCACAATTCTCTTTGCATATTGAGCCAATCCCGTGGCTTCTTCTAAGTTCAATGACCTACTGAAAGGTCATTCAAAATATCTTCATTTTTACTACCTTAAGATTCTATGGTATATAGGAACAAAGGCCTTGGTAGTTAAGGCCCGCATTTGTACGAGAAGTCTTTCTTTTCCTTTAAAAAGAGAGGAGTTAGGCAGTGGGATCCCACATGTTTTCTCGTCTTCTTGGAGATTTTGAGCTATAATGAAGGAAGCTCAATTTTGATTTGAATGGAAGGAGTCTAATTTTAAAAAAAAAAAAAAAATCCGCTACTAGACTTTTGGAGTTTCGTTTTACTAAAACAAATGTCTAAGGGAGTATAATCAAAGCTAAAATTATTAGAAAACAAATTCGATCTTTTGTTGATCTCAATTCAAGGATTTTGATACTTCTGAGGAATTTTTTTGACTCGGGACATATTAATAACTTAAATCTTAATTTATTTTGTAATGCTCGGATATATGTCTAAAAAGATTTCAAAACTTATTAATTTTGAAATGAGAATTATTTACACATTCTGATCTAGCAAGATTTTATTTTTCCTTCCTGGCTCCACCATCACATGCTTCCTCCGTGTTCTCCTTATTAAAATATCAATCAGTTTGTTAATTGACATTTGTATCCTATCGATATCTGAAGGTCTTGCTGGTGTTGGCACATTCACATTGCTCATGCACTAGCCTGCAATTTTGAGAAGGTTAGCTCATCGATTTTGAGGGGCATGGGGTTGGGTTAGGGTTTTGGAAGAAAAGAGATCTGGAGACGAGGAAGAAATGTGCAATTTTAAGCTCATCATTGATGAAGCAAATTGCCACGGCGGATGTGCAGCAAACTTTGACATAATGTATTTTTTTGGTTACCATACAAGTTTCGGATTTTAATGATATGAAAAATAGTTTGGATAACCTTTGACCTTGGGCACGCGCGTACACACCCACGTATTTCACACGTGGGCTTCTGTACGTGAAGCAAGGAGCAGGTGGGCCCTCGTTGGGCACACACACATATATACGAACAAAATTCACTTTCTTCTTTTGAGTGCATGCGTGGAGCGGCCGAAGACCTACGTAGAATGAAGCCGCCGAAGCCCTACGCCCACACCATTCATCTGTGCTGAGAGCGAGCTACGCAAAGAAAGAAGAAGACATTGAAGATTTTTCTTTTTGGCATACGACTTGTGCGTGCGGTAATTTTGTGTCATGAGTTTATATCTAAGTGAGTTGTTTATTTATAAACACTTAGGGTTTGGGGTTAAATCTAGGTGTGGAAAACACTTAAGCATTTGAGCGATTGTAAATTCTGATTTTCCGATTATAGTGGATTATTTGTTGTTGGCTCTCCTTGTGGATGTAGGTACCGATACTTGGACCGAACCACATAAATTTCTAGTATCCTTATTTTTCTCGTTTATTTCTCTGGTGATTTCGAATTGACGTAAATTGCAAGATCTTGTCGTTTCCGCGTATTATATCCCAACAATCATGTCACAAAGCTGATTAAAGAACCCACAACAAATAGTAAGAGAGAAAGAAGAAGGGAGAAGGAATAGAGAAGAGGAGAAGGAGAATGTAAAAGAAAGAAACAAAGAGGGGCTGTAGATTTCTGTAGTAACAAAAACCCTACACCCATTGTATTTATATTGAATATAAACTGTATATGACAATAATACCCTTATGTAAGTAAAAAAAAAAAGAAATAAAACTCTGATAATAAAGGAAACTCAATTAAAGTAACTTAATACTCCCCCTCAAGTTGGAGCATATAAGTCACCCATGCCCAACTTGGAACAACCAGCAACAAAAGCAGGACGAAATGATGCTTTGGTAAACATATCGGCAAACTAATCTATAGAGGCAACGTAAGGAGTAGCAACCAGCTTTTGCTTCACAGCATCACGAACAAAGTGATAGTCAACTTCTATATGCTTAGTTCACTCTTGAAAAACAGGATTCCCAGCAATATAAATAGCTGCTTGATTATCACACATCATATCAATAGGTTGATTAATAGAAAATTCAAGCTCATGGAGAAGAGATTTCAATCACAACAATTCGGCCACAATAGGTGCCATAACACGATATTCAGCCTCTGCACTAGACCTAGTAATGGTAGTCTATTTCTTGCTTCTCCAAGTAACCAAATTACTAAGGCTCCTATAGATAGTAGAGCCCAATCAGTAGTCGTAGTAGTAGTAGTAGTCGTAGGAGCAGCAGCAGCAGCAGCAGCACAGCAGCAGCAGCAACACTGAGAGTAGTAGTAGTAGTAGTAGCAATAGCAGTAGTAGGAGCAGTAGTAGCAATAGCAGTAGTAGGAGCAGCAATAGTAGCAGTAGTATCACTCATGATGATAGTCTCAATATAAGTATATCTACCACTTAATCAAGAAGGCTGAAACTTTAGTGCAAGAAACAAAACATCAACACTAATGTATAATCAAATGTAATTGGCTCCATCATTAACCAAAGGGAACCCAGCAAAATTAGTCAACCATAATCAATGAAATACTCTGATTCTTGAATTCGTTGATTAGTAAGTGTTGTAATCCATGTTCAGAAATCAAACCCGATGAATCGATATCTTCGATGTCATACATATCAAGACTCAAAGAGAAAACCGATAAAAATTGCAACTTTAGGTAGTTGCGCACTAGAGAAGAAGTAGGGTTACTTGGGGACTCTCAAACCAACAATAAAATCAAGTAATCAGGTAGTTAGATCTGCTCCGATACCAATTGTGGGGATATAATATGCACAAATGACATGATCTTGCAATTTATGTCAATGCGAAATTGCCAGAGAAATAAATGAGAAATAATAAGAACACCAGAAATTTACGTGGTTCAGTCCAAGTATCGGTACCTACATTCACGGGGAGAGCTAGTAGCAAATAATCCACTATGATTGGAGAATCAAAGTTTACAATCACTCATACACTCGAGTGTTTTCCACACCTAGATTTAACTCAAAACCCAAAGTGTTTATAAATAAACAACTCACTTGGGTATAAACTCACGACACAAAATTACCGCGCGTTCAAATCGTACACCGAAAAGAAAAGATCTCTTTCTTTCATGTAGCTCCTCTTCGTTAGACGTGCGGTGTGATCGCGGCTTCTACGTAGGGCTTTGGCAAACTTTGAATGGCAAGAGAAAAGAAGACCTGCAATTTTTTTTGCTTTTATATGTGTGCCCATGAGGTCAAAACTTTGACCTGGGGGCCCACCTTCTTTTCCTTTTTGGCTTCACATGGAAGGGATGCTGCAGAGGCTTCATTCTTCGGCATGAATATGTGTGTGTGCGCACCCGAAAGTCAAAGCTTGACTTTTGGGCCCGACTAATCCCAGATCACCTGGTTTTCTAATCATCAGAGATGTGATCTTCGACGAGACTGCAATGCTTCAACGAAGGAGTTCGGAGACACAACCAGCAGAGAAGACAAATCATGGTGTCATTAGTGAGATGAAGCTTTAGGTGGAGACTTCGAAGACCTCAAAGGTAACTGAAGTTAAGACTACAGATGAGGCCGCAGTTCCTGAAGTCGGTGATAGTGAATAACTAGCAAAGCCGCAGCACACTATAGCTGCAGATAGACAAAGAAGGCAAATTAAATCACCGGTACGTTATGATTATACGATATTGCTTATGCATTAACCGTAGGTGATGAGGTGGAGATAGATGAGCTTTCGTCTTACTCTGAAGCGATGGCTAGTTCGGAGTCATCACAGTGGTTAGGGACTATGAGTGAAGAGATGGAATCACTCCATCGAAATCAGACAAAAGAGCTGGTCAAAGTACTCAAAAGCCAAAAGATTGTCGGAAGTAAATGGATCTTTAAACGGAAAAAAGGCATTCCCGGTGTCGAGGCGGCAAGGTATAAGGCGAGACTTGTGGCGAAGGGATATACACAGTGTGAGGTCATTAATTACAATGAGGTGTTCTCTCCTATGGTAAGACACTTCTATTCGTGTTTTACTTGCCTTAGTTACTTCACAAGCAGCTAGATGTAAAAACTGCGTTTTTTCACAGTGAGTTAGAGGAGTAAATTTACATGAGGCAATCGAAGGGATTTGCTATTACGGTAAGGAAAATCATATTTGCATGTTAAAGAAATCTTTGTATGGGCTGAAATAGTCTCCTAGGTAGTGGTAGAAATGTTTTGATGCTTCCATGACTAGTCAAAACTATTCAAAAAGGCAGATGGATAGCTGCATTTACTTTAGGAGATTGGAGAATAGTTCTTTGATTTATCTACTCTTATATGTTGATGATATGCTGATAGTAGCTAAGAATATGTCTGATATTGATGTGCTGAAGAGGCAGTTAAATGCTAAATTTGAGATGAAAGATTTAGATGCAACAAAGAAAATTTTGGATATGGAGATTTTGCATGACAAAACTGCAGGAGTTTTACGTCTATCTCAAAAGAATAATGTTGAGAAGAGTGGCACGTTTTAATATGCAGTCAGCAAAATCTATAAGTACACCTCTAGTGAAACACTTTAAAATTTCAGATAAATTATCACCGCAGACTGAGGAGGAGGAGGAGCATATGTCCCATGTTCCTTATTCTAGTGCCGTGGGTAATATTATGTATGTTATGGTGTGCACTAGACCTAATATTTCACACGTTGTGAGCATGGTTAGTCGCTATATGAAGCGTCCTGGTAAAGCTCATTGAGAAGCTGTGAAGTGGATCCTCAAATATTTGAATGGGACAACAAACGTGGGTATAGTGTATCGGAGGGACAGCAATGGTAGTAAGACCACTAGTTTTGTGAATTCGGATCACGTCGGTAACTTGGATGATTGCAGATCTTTAGCATGATACGTGTTTACGCTAGCGGGTGGTATAATTAGTTGGAAAGCATCCTTACAGGATCACATTGCCTTGTCTTCGACTGAGGCAAAGTACATGGCACTAACCTTCGTAGCGAAGGAGGCGATATGGTTACAAAGTTTGCTTTTGGACTTTGGGTTAGAACAGAAAAGTGTGGATATACACTGTAATAATCAAGGTGCGATATATTTGGCGTATAATCCAGTTTATCACGAGCGAACGAAGCATATCAATATCAGGTACCACTTCATTCGAGATGTCTTAGCTAAGGGTAATGTTATTGTTAAAAAGATTGCTACAGCGGATAACTCGGCAGACATGATGACTAAGTCTGTTCCTTTGGCGAAGCTCAAGTTCTACTTAAGCTCTATTGGTGTCTGTGGAGAGTGAGCACCCGTCGGGGCGTTGGGAGAGCAGCATGGATTATGAGCATTGTAACTTGGCTTCAAATATCAAGCAAAGGTGGAAAATTGTTAAATTATGTTTCGAGTTTGAGCATTTGCAAAAAAATGCGATTCGCTTGGACAAATAAAAGTTCATGGAACTCTGTGAAGATTTACAAAAGAAAATAATAACAAAAAAGGAGGAAAGTTCTTCTTTGCTGCGAAGCTTGTGGAATCCGAATTGAAGAAAAGAAAAGTGAAGCCCCTGCACGTGATTCCCTTCAGCAATTGAAGATTGGTTAATGGTGGGGCCCAAGGTCAAACCTTTGACCTTGGGCACGCGTGCGCACGCACTTTTCTTGCGTGGGTTTTCATTACCCAATCAAGAAATGGAAAGAAGCTCTGCCACGTGAAGCCAAAATAGGAAGTGAGCCCCAGGTCAAAGTTTGACCTGGGCACACACGTATAAAACAGAATTTGCAGCGAGTTATTTCCTTTCTTTTCGGTGAGCTGCTGTAGTCTCCGTATAATTTCGCCGAAGCCCTATGTACGTGAGAAGCTGGGTCACGCCATTTGGGAAAGAGCCGCAAGTGCTTGATGCCGCGTGAATCTTGAACGCATGATAATTTTGTGCCGTGAATTTATACCTAAGTGAGTTGTTTATTTATAAATACTTTGGGTTTGAGGTTAAATCTAGATGTAGGAAACACTTGAGTGTTTGAGCGATTATAAACTCTAATTCTCCGATTTTAGTAAATTATTTGCTGCTGGCTCTCCCCGCGGACGTAAGTACCGATACTCGGACCGAACCACGTAAATTTCTGGTGTTCTTATTATTTCTCGTTTATTTCTGGTGATTTTGCATTGATGTAAATTTTAAGATTCTATCGTTTCCGCCTATTATATCCCAACATAATTGGCATTGCAATGAATATAAAATCTTCCGCGTATTATATCCCAACATAATTTCCGTTGACGTAAATTGCAAGATTCTCTTTGCATATTCACCCAAACCTTTGGCTTCCAAGTTTAGCGATCTCCTGAAAAGTCATTCAAAAAAACCTTCCCTTTTAATATTTCTATAGCGAAGGAACAAAGGTCTTAATAATTAAGATCTATCTCTATACGAAAAATCTTTCTATTTCATTCAAAAAGGAGAGGAGTGTAGCCAATAAAAACCACCTATGTTCTCTTCTTCCTTGAGCTTTTGAGTCAACGGAGGAAACTCAATTTTGATTCAGATGGAAGGAGTCTGATTTTAAAAGAATCTACAACGAGACTTTTGGAGTTTCGTTTTTACTAAAACAAAAGTTTAGTAAAGTATAATCAAAGCTAAAGTTATTGGAAAACAAATTTGATACTTTCCAAGAGTCTTTTTTAACTCATCGAGTCATTGTGATTAATAACTTCAATTTTTTTTTGTCACACTCGGATTTATGCCTGAAAAGACTTAAGAACTTATGAATTTCGGAATGGAACAATTTTACACCTCCAAATCTAGTGAGATCTTGTTTTCTATTGTGAAATATGGAATGTTTAGTCACCACAAAATCAATTTAGAAAATAGAAAAATAATTGCCAACAATCACTAGTTGATCACATCATGAAAGTCAATCAATAAAAAAGTTGGAACCATCTAATTTAACTAAATGAAAAGGGAATATGCCCCATACATATAGTATTGCGTTTATCAAAATACAATCACTAGATTAAGGATTGCATGAGACCAGTTGATATGATTTTGATTGGGAAGCCAACAATCTAAAACCTAAGCTCCCTATGCCTCGTCTTAATGGGGTATTAGCATTAGCTACCACTCTCAAAAAGAAAGAAAAGAATTAGACAGAACAACGTGCAGGGCGACGCAAGAAGACTGAAACCGATTACCGAAACCGATGATTGACTTGAACTGCCAACAGTCCATGATGGACCAACTTGCTCAAGAAGGAATCACACCAATGATTGACCCAAGTCTACGAAGACTTGGACTACCATAGGCACACGCTACAACATTGGCGGGACTTTTTTCCACATTAGGATGACCCCATCTTCTTTTGCCTTTGCTTTTATTGCTTTATTTCTTTTCATTATCACTTTGCTTTTTAACAAGAATTTCCCTTGGATTCTTCAAGGCAGTTTCACCGTGAATGGATATTGAGGTTCTTGGTGGGAAACTATCAAAATTTTGTAAAATAATATGCATTCAACGTTTCACTTAACATGTGACATTTCACCGTCACTGAAGCGGGGGTACAAGAACTGACTTGTCGGTTGAGTGATAGTGACGTTAGGCATGCTAGTTTTGCAATGGGGCTTTCACCCACTCTCATTCACCCCCAGGCGCGGGAGGCTACTATACCTGCCTATCCGACAGTAGCTAAAACCGAGGTCTAGCCGTGGTGTTTACCTTCATCACCGTAGGGCCCCTTAATTCTCTATCTATTTTTGTCTTCCCGACAGAGAGAGAATACGAAGGTGACATTACGGCATTTTCCACGCCAGGACAGATCTCCCACTTGTTTCTATTCCTTTAGCCTTTTAAGAACCTACTCAAGTCCGACGGTTACTCACCATGAGAATTTTGTAAAATAGTATGCATTCAACGTTTCACATAACAGATGGCATTTTAATTACAATTGCTAGCAATATGTGGACTTTTTTTTTAAAATGTTGTTAAAAATATGTGCAGTTTTACTCAATAAGCACAAGCTCTTCATCGTTTGAAGTTCAACCAATAAATCTAGGTTATTTACAGGTAATTTAAATAAGTTCACTAAAATCGATACATTAAGTGATATGATTTGACTCATCAACTCATCATGATTAATAACTTTAATCTTAAATGTTGTTTTTGGTCAAATTCGGATTTATGCTTGAAAAGACTTAAAAACTTATGATTTTTGGAATGGAACATCTTTACACTTGTAGATCTAGCAAGATTTTGTTTTATTTTGTTTTGTTTTGTTTTGTTTTGTTTTTTTGTGAAATATGGAATGTTTGATTATCGCAAAATTGATTTAGAAAATAAAAAAAAATACTTACAAACAAACATCATCTATGAAGAAATACTTTGATCTTTAAATAGTACTAACCATATCATCAATCAATAGAAAAGCCGATATCATCTAATTTAATTAAATGGAAAGTACGAAAGTGCTGTACACATATGATTTTTGCATTGCATCGCAATACAATCATTAGATAATGAACTGCATGAGTGAAAGTCAAAGCAAATAGGAATTTTGTATCCTAGGGTTTCGGTGAAAACAAAGAAGACGAGTCTCGACAGTATATAAAGCAAGTGAAGCGAGGTAAACGAAACGTCGTAAAAGGAAAATAAAAATACCTTTTTGAAAAGGATAACTTCCCTTTTTGAAAATAACTGTCTTTTCAAAATTGACAACTGCCTTTTTGAAAAAGTAAAGAAAACTTAGAAAGATAATTCCAATCAATTAGCGATTAATAAACAACTGTACTTTTTCAAATTTAAAATTTAGAAATACTTTACCATTGTAACTCTTGGTTTTCTGAGTCTGAACACATTCAGACTTTACCTTTTGAGTCTTGTGTACATCCAGACTCTACTAGGTGAGAGATATAATGTTCAGTCTGGTGCGAATAGACTCAAATAGACTTTTCTTTAGTGGCTTTGTAAATATATCCGTCAGTTGATTCTTTAAGTCAATAAATTGAATCATAACTTCTCCATTTTGAACATGAACTCTAATAAAATGATGTCGAATCTCAATATGCTTTGCTCTTGAATGAAGAATTGGATTCTTGGGGAGATTAATAGCGTTGGTGTTATAACATCTTATCTCAATGCATGAATCTTTGATTCCAAAGTCTTTTAGTTGTTCTTTTATCCATAAGATTTGAGAACAGCAACTTCCAAGAGCAACATATTATGCTTCTGCTGTTGAAAGAGCTACTGTACTTTGCTTCCTTGAAAACCAAGATATTGTCCTGTTACCAAGCAATTGACAAGTACTGAAAGTGTTTTTTCTTTCAACTCGACAACTTGCTAGATTTGCTTCTGAATATCCAATGAGAGTAAAGTCTCCCTCTTTGGGATATCATAGACCTATCTTCGAGGTTGTTGCTACATATTTGATGATGCGTTTCACAGCACTTAGATGAGATTCTTTTGGATCTAATTGAAATCTGGCACAAATGCAAACACTAAACAAAATGTCAGGTCTAGAAGCAATAAGATAAAGAAGCGAACCAATAATACTCATATAAAGTTTCTAGTCGACTTTCTTTCCTCCTTCATCTTTATCCAGCTTCAAGAGCTAGACATTAGTATTTCGGTCTTTTTTGCAATTATCTAATCAACTTTTTAACAAGTTCTTTTGCATATTTTTTTTGGTGAATAAAAATCTCTTCCTTCAATTGCTTTACTTGAAGTCCAAGAAAGAAAGATAATTCACCCATCATGCTCATCTCATATTCTTCCTGTATAGATTTAGAAAAAATTTTGCATAGATTTTCGTTAGATGATCCAAATATTATATCATCAACATAAATTTGAATAAGTAAAAAGTTTTTACTTTCCTTTTTAATAAACAGAGAAGTGTCCACTTTAACTTTGACAAAATCACTTTGGATTAAAAACTTACTTAACATATCATACCAAGCTCGAGGTGCTTGCTTTAATCCATATAGCGCCTTCTTCAGTCTGAATACAGAGTCTGGTTTCCTTGGATCTTCAAAACCATGAGGTTATTCCACATAGACTTCCTCTTGGATAAATCCATTCAAGAATGCACTTTTGACGTCCATTTGGAATAATCTGAAATTCTTATAACAAGCAAAAGCAAATAATAATCTAATTGCCTCTAACCTTGCTTTTGGCGCGTAAGTCTCATCATAGTCTATCCCTTCTTGCGTATATCCTTTGGCTACGAGTCTTGCTTTGTTCCTTACGACTTTTCCTTTTTCGTTCATCTTGTTCCTGAAAACCCATTTAGCTCCAATAACATATTTACCTTTTGGTTTAGGAGTTAGCTCC
This sequence comes from Eucalyptus sideroxylon x Eucalyptus melliodora, assembly GCA_016097485.1. NCBI lineage: Eukaryota > Viridiplantae > Streptophyta > Magnoliopsida > Myrtales > Myrtaceae > Eucalyptus > Eucalyptus sideroxylon x Eucalyptus melliodora. The sequence continues at coordinate 50,122,758 of CM027831.1, forward strand.
CAAACAACGTTAACACTGAACTGTCTAAGCTCTTCTTACATGGCTTCAATCCAGCTTTCATTAGTTAAAACTTCTTCTATGCTCTTGGGTTCTATTTCAGAAATAAGAGCTACAACGCTAGACTCTTCATTGATTTTGGATCTTATACGAATTCCTTCATCAATGTTACCAATGATGAGTTCTTTGGGATGACTGGACTTGTGCTTACAGTTGCTGGTTAATCTAACAGATTGCTGAACTTCTTCTTCAGCTGATTCTTCGATATCTGTTCGTTGTTGTCCTTCTGAAGTCTGAGTTGCTTCAGGGGAAGTAGACTTTATAGAGTCTGGAGCAGGTTCAGATTCTTCAGGTTGAGTCTGGATCAATTGATTTTGTATAGAGTCTTGAAATTTGACATTCATTAACTTTTCCACAGACTGAGTCTTCTTGTTGTATACTCGTAAGCTTGGCTAGATGTTGAGTATCCAAGGAAAATTCCTTCATCTGATTTTTCTTCAAACTTACCAATTCGGTCATTTGCAATTTTTCAGGATAAAACATTTGTAACCAAACACATAAAAATAGGAAACAATTGGCTTATTTCTTTTGAACAACGCATAGGGAGTTTTCTCCAAAATAGGCATTAAGAAAACTCGTTAATAATATAACATGCTTAGAAACTGCTTCAACCCAAAAACGAGAAGAAATATTGCTTTCAATTAAAATAGTTCTAGCCATTTCTTATAATAATATATTCTTCATTTCCACAACTCTATTCTGTTCAGGAGTGTATGGTGAGGAGAACATATGCTGAAAACCAGATTCATCACAAAATTTAGCAAAATCTTGATTTTCAAACTCACCTCCATGGTTTGTCTGTATGCTTGAAATAACATACCATTTCTCATTCTGAACCTTCTTGGCAAATTTAGTAAAATAAGAGAAGGTTTTAGACTTACTTACCAAAAAGTAGACCCAAATAAATCGTGAATAATCAGCCACTATTACTAGGCAATATTTCTTTCCACCAATGCTTTGAGTTCTAGTTGGTCCAAAGAGATCCATATGCAGGAACTGCAGCACACGATTAGTGGAAACTTGATTTATTGGTTTGAAAGAATTTCTAAAATGTTTTCCCAATATACATGGTGTGCATAAGTCAGATTTTAGGTACTTCAAATCAGGTAGTCCACGAACAAGCTTCTTTGAAGAGATCTTGGCAATTTACTTCATGTTGATATGCCTAAACTTCCGATGCCAAAGATTTTCTTCATCTTGAATTGAAATTAGACATTGAGATCTTTCTGGATTGATATCCAAAAGATAGATATTTCCATGTTTTAGCCCAGTTAATGATTGTGAAAGATTGTTACTAGTGCCCGAACATATTCCTTCTTGAAAATTGTTCTTGAATCTAGTGTCGCACAATTGGCTAATGCTAAGCAAGTTGTAGTTGAGTCATTCTACTAAGGAGACGTTGTTGATTGTGAGACTTCCTGTCTTTATAGTTCTACAACCAACAATTCTTCCCTTGCTATTTCCGCCAAAGGAGACTTTGAGATAGTTAGTATAAGCACCTAGAGGGTGAATAGGTGTAAAAATAATTTCTCGAGATAAAAGAGCAATACTAAGCAGACAATAGAAAGGAAGTTCTTCTTTGGTTAACAAAACGAATTATGATCAAAGTAAAGCAGAGAGTAGGGAAGAGAAAATTGACCACAAGGTTTATAGTGGTTCGGCTTATTCCAAGCCTACGTCCACTCTTCCGCACTGACAGTCCATCGGCTGGATTTCACTATGAATAAAAGAGTTGTTACAACAAAGCTCTCCCTTGATTCCACAAAGTATAGAAACTCTACCACACTTCCTCAAGGTCTCTCAAAGATATAGACTCTCTTTTGCGTACAAGATTTCACTCAAATGAATTGACTAAGAACAAAGAGTTTCAATTCTTCTATCGTGCACCCACTCGAACAACTGGAACGTCTTCCTTATTTACTCATTTATGACATCATACCCGTTGGCACTTACCAAAGGAATTCCTCCAATCTACCCGTTGGACGGAATCAATTAGGAAGATCATTTGAGCTATTAAAGGAACATGTCGATAGCCCATCAATCCTGCTCACCCATACAATCAGGATCTCGATTTCCATAAGTAGAACCTTCCAAGTATACTTCGCCAATCATCAGATCCTTAATCTCTGAATCAATCATGATCAAATAAAGGATTCAGTTATGTCATATCCAGCCAAGAGATCTTCTCCAGTCGATAAGGTCAAATCCTTAATGAAACTCCCAGTTCTGGATAGCCCTTCTTCGACGGATTAGAAACTATCAATAAGAATAGACTTTAAGTCTTGAGTCTGGCAATCTGGAGGTCTTCAGACTTTAAATAGTAAAGTCTGCAAATCTTCAGACTAGACTGATGGAAACGTTTTGTCAACTTCAAAATACTCCAGGAAGATTTCTCCAATAATCTCCCCCTTTTTTTATGGTGACAAAACTTTTCTGTAGATTTGAATAACTTTGACCTGCAAAACATTACTCAAGCAAATATGGATATCTTATAAAAATAAATGGCTTAATGATAACACTAGAATCTGCAACCACAGAAAATAGGTTAGTCTTTCATGTGAGTAAAGCCATTCATAAGATATCAATAGTACTTAATATAAGCAGTCAATATAAGCAGTCAAATTCAAATCCCAATTCAGTCCACATCCAAACACACAAGTCAAGTCAAGTCAAACATCAAAACAAACCAAAGTTCAACAAGTTTAAGTTCAAAGTTTCAAATCTCGCATCTCTCCCCCTTTTTGTCATCATGAAAAAGGTTGAGATGGAAAGAGTATGGATTCAAGAATGCTTGGGAACACGAACAAGCTGGAAATCTCCCATTGACTGGACAATGCCTTTTAGCTTTTTCAAGTCCTCCTTCAGTTGTGCCACATCTTCACCCTTAACATTTGCATGAATCTGAAGAGAAAGGGCTTGGATCTGATCATTCAAAGAAACTGAAGAAGCTTGACCTGCAGTCTGCAAATTCTGAACTTCGCATCCCAAAACATATATCTGATCCTATATTTCCAAGAGAACATCAAGAATTCTGCGAAAGTCTGCTAAATTATCAGTCTACGTACTGGCTTCTACACGATCAGATGGAGTAAAGGCAGATGATGGCAAATCAGCATAGTCATGCAGATTGGGCGATGAAACATCATGTCCCTCCTCAGGAAATTAAGAGGCATAGATGTCCTCTGGATCTGCTGGAGAGCGACTAACTCTTTCACTGGTAGCAGGATATGAGGACATTCCTCTTTTCTCATGATCTCCCCCTGTTTCCATGCTTTCAGTGGAGAAGAGAGTTCCTCATGCTCTCCTTCCTCTTGATTTCCTCTTTCCTCTTCTTCTTCAAATCTTTCCTCCTCTGCACCTCTTTCTTCAGCTTCTCTCTCCTTTGCTTCTTTCTCTTCTGCTTTCAAATCTTCTCTTTCTCCAGTCCTCTGTTATGAGTCTTTCTCTTGTCGTTCCGTTGATTCTGGAACAGAACGACTCAGGTTCTTCAATGCCATAGCAGAAATGGTGATGTCTTCCTCATCATCTTCATCCTCAATGATGAGAGCTCTTCTTTTCTTGGATGGAGCAACCATGGGCTCCTTCCCTTTTCTCTTTGCAGCCGAAGAGATTTGATGAGTCTTGACAGGGGTTTTCTCCTTGAATTTCTCCAACGCCTTGTTGAGTTCCTTCAGACGCATTTTGGAGACCATTTTCAATCCCACCACCATTTGATCACAAGATCGAACACAGAGAATTCGTGGAAGCTGAACATTTAAATGTCTGAATAACTTTGTCACAAGAGATGGATAAGGAAGTTGACCCTTGTCCTTTACCACTGCTCTATACATGTGGAACATAATAGTGTGAGGAAGATAAAACTTTTTCCCAGCATTGATGGCATACATTAGCTTTGCCTCTGAGTTTGAAACATCGGTCTTTGAAGTAGATTTTGGTCTGAGGCAATTAATCACAATCTTGTGAAGTAGAATGTTAAATGCACTCATCCTCGAGTAGGAAACCTTTACCTCTGTCCTTCTATCATGAACAAGTTCCAACGTAGCACAAGCAATGGAGACATTGATAGGTTGATATCTCCCTCTCTCAACCCCAATCACATCAGCCAACATATCTACATCCACCACATAGTCCTGATCTCATACACTAAAAGAGAATCTATTCGCATCCAAGAAACTGAGATTCGAATACAAATATGCAGTGAGTTCGGCATAGGCTTCTATAGAGTCAAAACAAAACTGTTCAAGTTGAAGAAGACTGAATTTTTCCCTCAAATTAACATTTACAGCATCAAGGAAATCAAAATCCACACTTCTAGAATTTATCACCCCACGCTTCAACAACTTAGAGTATAGATGCTTTTGTTCCTCTGATCGAAACAAGTCTATCCTTTTTCCCCGAATTTTTGCCGCAACACCCATTCTTGGTTGAAACTGACTGTACAACTTGTCATCATCATTCTCATCTATCTGATTCAGCCCTCCAACACGAGGATCGATTGGAATATTTGCCATTGCTTCTTCTGCCAATCCAGCAGGGGCAATTCCCAACAGTTCCATTGTGCGTAGAAAGAAGGTTTCATTTTTGTACCCTTTGTCTTTCAGAAATTCGTCAATGTAGTTCAAAGGAGTTCCACCCCTTTTTAAAGCACAATAAAGCTTGTAGATAAAAGAGGGCTTAGAAACTCTTACAGGTTCTGCATCTTCGATTATTTCTTCCTCTTCTTGTCGAGCAACCTCCTATTGTCTAGATGGAAAAGATGGACGCTGCTGAGAATGTTGTGAGCTCTGCTGCTGACTAGGAGACTCTTCTTCTTCGGTTAGATCAAAGTGTGTAAGCCCCTCACGCATTTGCTATGGTCCCCCGTTTGCGATCCTCGAAGACTTCCTTTGAGACGACATCTTTCACAGTCTTTGAAAGATTCCAAACTTGACTTTCCCAAGAAAGATGATAACTTTTCGAAGATTAAACAAGAGAAGAAAACAGAAATTGAAGATTGGTACTCTCTTAGGGTTTTTTAGAGTAAAGCGAAGAAGAAACAATAGTATATAAGACAGTCAAAGAGAGGCATATGGAACGTCATAAAAGAAAGTAAAAAGATGCCTTTTAAAAAAAATAACTACATTTTTCAAAGAATTAGATAATTGTCATTTCAAAACTAACTCCTTTTTTGAAAAGGAAACGTTGCAATAATCACGTCAATTAAAGATAGCAATAATCAAACACGGTTGATGATCGTACCTTTTCGAGATGGGATACGAGAGATAATAAAGTAGAATAACTTACGAAAGAAAAACTTGTTCGTTTGAGTCTGGGTATCTTTAGACTTTCAGTCTTGAGTCTGAATTTCCTCAGACTTTAAGATTTTGAGTCTGGAACAAATAGCTTCAAATTGATTTTTCTCCAAAGGCTTTGTAAATATATCCGCCAATTGGTTCTTTGAGTCAACAAACTGAATCGAAACTTCTCCATTCTAAACATGATCTCTAATGAAGTGATGTCGAATCTCTATATGTTTTGCTCTTGAGTGAAGAATTGGATTCTTAGTGAGATTGATTACGCTGGTGTTGTCACACTTGATTTCCGTGCATGAATCTTCAATTCCAAAATCTCTTAACTGTTGTTTTATCCACAGAATTTGTGAACAACAACTCCCAAGAGCTACATATTCTGCTTTTGTTGTAGAGAAAGCTACTGTACTTTGCTTCCTTGAAAACCAAGATACTATCCTGCTTCCAAGTAGTTGACAAGTACCTGAGGTGCTCTTTCTATCAACTCTGCATCCGACTAGGTTTGCGTCTGAGTATCCAAGAAGAGTAAAGTCTCCCTTTTTAGGATACCAAAAACCAAAGTTTGAAGTTGATGCAATATATTTGATAATTTGCTTTGCAGCACTTAGATGAGATTCTTTAGGGTCTGCTTGAAATCTAGCACAAATGCAAACACTAAACAAAATGTCAGGTCTAGAAGCAATAAGATAAAGAAGTGAGCCAATGATACTCCTATATAACTTCTTATCAACTTTCTTTCCTCCTTCATCTTTGTCTATCTTCAAGGAACTTGACATTGGTATATCAGCCTTTTTGCAATTTTCCAGTCCAAACTTTTTGACAAGATCATTAGCATATTTTTCTTGATGAATAAAAGTTCCTTCCTTCAGTTGTTTCACTTGAAGCCCGAGAAAGAAGGTTAACTCACCCATCATGCTCATTTCAAATTCATCCTGCATTGACTTAGAGAATTTCTTGCATAGACTTTCATTAAGAGATCCAAAAATAATATTATCAACATATATTTGAACAAGCATAAAACTTGTTCTTTCTCTTTTGGTAAACAGAGTAGTGTCTACTTTACCTTTGACAAAGCCATTTTTAATTAAAAACTTACTCAGTCTGTCGTACTAAGCTCGAGGTGCTTGCTTTAGACCATATAAAGCCTTTTTGAGTCTGAATACAGAATCTGGTTTCCTTGGGTCTTCAAACCCAGGTGGTTGTTTCACATAGACTTCCTCTTAGATAAATCCATTCAGGAAAGCACTTTTGACGTCCATTTGGAATAACCTGAAATTCTTATAACAGGCAAAAGCAAGTAATAATCTAATTGCTTCTAACCTCGCTACTGGTGCGTAAGTCTCATCATAGTCTATCCCTTCTTCTTGCGTATATCCCTTGGCCACGAGTCTTGCTTTTTTTCTTATGACCTTTCCTTTCTCGTCCATCTTGTTTCTGAAAATCCATTTAGCTCCAATAATAGATTTACCTTTCGATTTAGGAGTTAATTCCCAGACATCATTAATACCGAATTGCTCCTCGAGTTCTTCTTGCATAGCTTCAATACAGCTTTCATCGATAAAGTTTCTTCTATGCTTTTGGGTTATATTTCATAAATAAGAGCCACGGCACTAGACTCTTCGCGCCTTTTGGATCTTGTGCGAATTCCTTCATTAATGTCCCCAATAATGAGATCTTTGGGATGTCTTCGTCTGATTTTTTCTTCAAACTTGCCAACTCGATCATTTGCATTTTTCAAAACACATGAAAATATGAAACAATAGGCTTCTTTTCTTTGAATAACTCATAGGGGGTTTTTTCTAGGATAGGCCTTAGAAAAACTCTATTAATAATATAACATGCTCAAAAACTGCTTCAGCCCAAAAACGTGAAGAGATGTTACTTTCAATTAAAAGAGTTCTAGCCATTTCTTGAAGCGACCTATTCTTTCTTTCCACAACTCTGTTTTGTTCTGGAGTATATGGAGAGGAGAACAAATGCTGAAAACCAGATTCATCACAAAATTTTGTAAAATCTTGATTTTCAAATTCACCTCCATGGTTTGTTCTTATACTTGAAATAATATACCCTTTTTTTTTTCATTTTGGACCTTTTTAGCAAACTTTTCAAAGTAAGAAAATGTTTCAGACTTACTTGCTAGGAAATATATCCAGGTAAATCGTGAGTAGTCATCCACAATTACTAGGCAATATTTCTTACCTCCAATGCTCTGAGTTCTGGTTGGTCCAAAGAGATCCATATGCAGGAGCTGCAGTACATGATTAGTGGAAACTTGATTTATTGGTTTAAAGGAATTTATTACCTGCTTTCCCAATATGCATGGTGTACATAGATCAGACTTTTGGTATGATAGATTGGGTAAACCACGAACAAGCTTATTTACTGAAATTTTGGCTATCCGCTTCATATTGATGTGCCCAAGCTTTCTATACCATAAGTTCGCTTCGTCTTAAATTGAGATTAGACATTGTGATTCATCTAGTTTCACATTCAAGAGGTAGATATTTCAATGTCTTCGACCCATGAATGACTGAGTAGAATCTTTACTAGTTCCTGAACATATTCCCTCTTGAAAGTTGATTTTGAAACTGATATCACACAGCTGATTGATATTGAGCAGATTGTAGTTGAGTCATTCCACTAAGGAAACATTGCTTATTGTGAGGTTTCAAATCTTTATAGTTCCAAATCCCACAATTTTTCCTTTGCTATTTCCTCCAAATGAGACTTTTCCACCATTTACTTGTATGAGTTTTATGAAGCAACTTGAATCTCCTATTATATGTCTTAAGCATCCACTATCCAGATACCATTTAACATTTTTTTTTTTTATAGTGACCTGCATTTAGAAAAGAGACTCAAGCTTTCTTTGGTACTCATATTTTCTTGGGTCCATTGGTGTTAGCATTATATACGGTCTTTGCCCATACTTTCTTAACTAGTTTCCAAACCATAGGATATTCTTTTTCAAAATGGTCTGCACTATTGCACTCGAACATCTCGAGAGCATTACGACCTCTTTGGTTTTACAAAGATCTTTTTAAAATGATTTTTGTAAGCATTTATTGTGGGTCTTTGCTTAATTATTTCCTTCACTTTAGGAAAATCAATTAAATGAATGGTTTCCACACTCATTCCCAAACCAAATTTATTGAAATAAGGTCGTTGAGCTGAAAGAATTTTCTCAAGTTTCTCGATCCTATTGAAAATCTTTTTGAAATATTTGATATGTCCTCTTTTAAAAATACATTTTCTTTTAAAAGATTATCGTCACTTTCTTTAAGAGTAGAAACATTCATGTCTAAACATTTCACCTTTTCTTTTAAAACATTTTCCCCGTTGTTTCAAAGGTGCAGAGTTTTCCTTTTTAAGTTCGGAAATCCTTTTAAGAAAAGTCTTAAGACTAAAATACAACTCATCAATGTATTTAGAAACTTTAATAGGGATTTTAAAGTTACTCACCTCAAATTCACTGTCTGTCGAATCGAGTCTATCTCGGAGTTTGAATCAAATCCGATTGTGCCATCAAACTTATATTGGCATAATCATCATCACTTTCTTCACACTCGTATCACTCTAGGTTTCTTCGCTTTAAGAACCTTTCGATACTTTTCAGCTTTTCATTTCTTCTTCCTCAGAAGAGGACAGTTAGGTCTGATGTGTTCCTTTTTCTTGCATTCAAAGCAGACTATATCTTTGTTTGATTCATCATCCTCAACAGACTTAGTCTGTTGCTTTCGAAAACTCTGTTTCTTTGGATTGAATCTTCTTCCTTTTCTGTTCAGTTTTCTTAATCTTCTTATCATGAGAGCAAGCTCCTCATCATCCATATCGTCTTCATAATCTGTAACATCGAATCATCATTGGATTTTAATACGGTAGATTTTTTACCATTAGGATCTTCGTCTTCATTGATTCGTTCCACTTCATAAGACTGAAGAGTCACAACCAACTCATCAACAGATAGTGGCATGATTCTTTGTTCCTCTCTTATTGAGGTTTTTATGTGATTCCAATCCTTGGAGAGTCCACACAATAGCTTGTTTACCTTCATGGGATCAGAAATTGGTTGACCTTGATTTTCAAGACCATTCACGATTTCTATAAAACGACTAAAGATGTCAGTTATAGATTCTCTTGATTTCATTTTGAAGGCTTCGTATTGACCGAGGAGAATGTTGATTCTGGTCTCTTTCACTCGATCGGTTCCTTCATAGGTAATATGTAATCTATCCTAAACTTCTTTCGCTGCAACACAAGAAGATATTCTGTTATATTCAGTAGGTGACAAAGCACAATATAAAGAATAAATTGCTTTTGCATCAAGAGCTTGTCTCTTGATTATCTCTTCCTGAGTCATTTCACTAGACTCAACAGTATCTTTTCCTCTCTCTGAGACAGGTGCAGCTTTAGGAATGATTCCTTTGTCAACAACGTCCCATTCCAGAGGATTCTTTGATCTTAGGAACGCCTTCATCTTGTTTTTCCATATGTTGTAATCATTTCCATCAAAGTAAGGCGGTTTGGTATTGCTTTACCCTTCTACCAGCCCTGGAGCTAACATACTAGCCATGGATCTTTAACTCTGAAGTAAAACACTTCAAATAAAGTGAGTACACAAACTCTGATACCAATTGAGATAGCTAATATAAGCACCTAGAGGGGGTGAATAGGTGTAAAAATAATTTCTCGAGATAAAAGAGCAATACTAAGCAGACAATAGAAAGGAAGTTCTCCTTTGGTTAACAAAACGAATTATGATCAAAGTAAAGCAGAGAGTAGGAAAGAGAAAATTGAACACAAGGTTTATAGTGGTTCGGCTTATTCCAAGCCTACGTCCACTCTTCCGCACTAATAACCCACCGGCTGGATTTCACTATGAATAAAAAAGTCGTTACAGCAAAGCTCTCCCTTGATTCCACAAAGTAAAAACTCTACCACACTTCCTCAAGATCTCTCAAAGATATGACTCTCTTTTACATACAAGATTTCGCTCAAATGAATTGACTAAGAACAAAGAGCTTCGACTTTGGAATTCTTCTATCGTGCACCCACTCGAACAACTGGAACGTCTTCCTTATATACTCCTTTATGCCATCATACCCGTTGACACTTACTAAAGGAATTCCTCTAATCTACCCGTTGGACGAAATCAATTAAGAAGATCATTCGAGCTATTAAAGGAACATGTCGATAGCCCATCAATCCTGCTCGCCCATACAATCAGGATCTCGGTTTCCATAAGTAGAACCTTCCAAGTATACTTCGTCAATCATCAGATCCTTAATCTCTGAATCAATCATGATCAAATAAAGGATTTTGTTATGTTATATCCAGCCAAGAGATATTTTCTAGTCGATAAGATCAAATCCTTAATGAAACTCCCAGTTTTGGATAGCCCTTCTTCGACGAATTAGAAACTGTCAATGAGAATAGACTTTGAGTCTTGAATTTGGCAGTCCGGAGGTCTTCAGACTTTAAATAGTAGAGTCTGCAAATCTTCAGACTAGACTGATGGAAACGTTTTGTCAGCTTCAAAATACTCCAGGAAGATTTCTCCAACAAACTTTTCCACCAATTACTTGCTTAAGTTTAATAAAACAATTTGAATCTCCAGTCATATGCCTTGAACAGCCACTATCCAAATACCATTTGACATTTTTCTTGATAGTAACCTGCAATTTAAAAAAGAAACTCAAGCTTTCTTTGGTACCCACACTTTCTTGGGTCTAATGGAGTTAGTATAATATACGTTTTTTATCCAATCCTTCTTAACAGGCCTCCAAACCATAGGACATTCTTTCTCAAAATGTTCTGAGTTGTTACACTGAGAACATCTAAGAGCACTTCGACCAACAGGTTTTATAAAGAATTTTTTAAAATGATTTCTATAGAAAGCTTTTGTGGGTCTTTGTTTGATTATTTCTTTTACTTTTGGAAAATCAATTAAAGAATAGTTTCGGATGTCATTCTTAAGCCTGATTTATTAAAGTAACGTCTTTACACTGAAAGAATTTTTTCCAATTTCTCAGATCCCATGGAAAACCTTTTTGAAATATTTGAAATATCATTTTTTAAAAGTGTGTTTTCTTTTGAAAGAGATTCTCCATTTTCTTTTAAAGTAATAAAATTTTTATCTAGATTTTCAAACTTTTCTTTCCATAAAATTTCATATTGCTTCAATGTAGAATTCTCCCTTTTTAGCTCGAAAATCCTCTTGAGAGAAGTTTTGAGACTAAGACACAGCTCATTAATATATTTTAAGACCTTAATAGGAATTTGAAATTACTTACCTCAATTTCACTATCTGAATTTGAGTCGGTATTGATTTTGGAGTTTGAGTCTGATTCGATTTTACCATTTAACAAATATTAGCATAATCATCATCACTCTCTTTGCATTCGTATCACTCCAAGTTTCTGCTTTGAGTGCCTTTCTATATTTCTTAGATTTTCCTTTCTTTTTCTTCACCAAAAGACAATTGTGTCTGATGTGTCCATTTTTCTTGCATTCAAAGCAAATCACTTCTTTATTTGATTCATCATCCTCAGCTGATTTGTTTTGAAATCTTTGAGAGCTTTGTTTCTTCCAATTGAATCTTATTCCCTTTTTGTTCAATTTCTTGAACATCTTTATCATGAGAGCAAGTTCTTCATCGTCTATGTCCTCTTCAGAATCTATAACATCAGAATCATCGTTAGACTTAAGACAATTGACTTCTTACCTTTAGGATCTTCATCTTCATTGATTTGCTCCACTTCATAGGACTAAAGTGTTCTAACCAATTCGTCAACGGAAAGTGGCATGATTCTTTGTGTTTCCCTTATTGAAGTCTTTACGTGATTCTAGTCTTTGGAGAGTCTACGCAACAATTTGTTGACCTTCATTGGTTCTGAAATTGGCTGTCCCTGATACTCTAGAGTGTTTACAATTTCTGTAAAACGACTAAACATTTCAGTGATGGATTCCACTGGCTTCATCTTGAAGGCTTCATATTGTCCGAGTAGAATGTTGATCCTTGTTTCTTTCACTCGATCAGTTCCTTCATAGGTAATGTGTAGCCTGTCCCAGACTTCTTTGGCTGTTTCACAAGAAGATATTATGTTATATTCGGCAGGAGATAATGCACAATATAATGAGTAAATTGCTTTAGCATCAAGAGCTTGTCTCTTGGATATCTCTTCTTGAGTCATGTTGCTAACTTTTGCAACTTCTTTTTCTCTTTCTGACATCGATGTAGCTTTAGGAATAATTCATTTTTCTACCACATCCCATTTCAAAGGATCTTTCGATCTTATGAATGCATTCATCTTGTTTTTCCATATGCTGTAATCTTTTCCATCAAAATAAGGCGGTCTGGTGTTGCTTTGCCCTCCAACCAAACCTAGAGCCAACATACTAGCCATGGATATTTAACTCTAAAGTAAAAACACTTCAATTAAATAAGTACACATGCTCTGATACCAATTGATAGTGCTAGTATGAACACCTAGAGGGAGTGAATAGGTGTAAAAACTAATTTTATAAAACTCAGCAACTTAATTCAACTTATATAACAACAGAAGACTTAAGATATAGAAGATCTGCAATAATATATAAGACTACAAATTAAGTAAAGAGATAAGGGAAAGAGAATTAAAACACAATGTTTTATAGTGGTTCGGCTTAGACCAAGCCTACGTCCACTCTCCCGCACTGACAGCCCACCAGCTGGATTTCACTATGAATCAAAAGAGTTGTTACAATCACATGTCCTTGATTCCACAGTATAGAGACTCTGCTACACTTCCTCAAGGTCTCACAAACGAATCGCAAAAAGAACTAGAAGTTTCAAACTTTGCAATTTTTCTATCTCGCACTCACTCGAATAACTAGAGCATTCTCCTTATATACTCATCCATGCCTCCATAACCGTTGGTACATTCCAAAGGAGTTCTTCCAATCTAATCGTTGGACATAATCAATTAGAGAGATCTCGAGTTATTGAAGAAAAATGAAGATAGCCCACCAATCCTGCTCGCCCATACAATCAGGATCTAGGTTTCCATAAGTAGAACCTTCCAAGTTTACTTCGCCAATCAACGGATCTGAATTACTCGAATTATTTGCAACACGAATAATAGATCTTTAGATGCTATTTCCAGCCGTGAGATAATCTTCAACCAAACGGATCAAATCCTTAAAGATAAAATTGCATCTGAATAAGATTTCTTCGTCGGTCTGAAAACTGTCAATGAGGGCAGACTTTAAATCTTAAGTCTAACGGTTTTCATACTTTGATGGAAGGAAATGTTTTGTCCATTTCAAAATAGATAAGGAAGTTTTCTCCAACAGCATTAACAACGTACGGTTGGTGCAAGAAGATCGAAACATCACGGGATTAGAGGGGCTAAGTCAAAAGTCTAAGAAGACTTGGACTACCAACAGTTCGTGATGAACGAGCTTTGCTCCAAGAAGGAATCACACTCATGATTCATTCATTCGGTAACTTTGTCCCTCAAAATCATACTTCCATAAACATAGGGATTTTATCAGAAAGAAGGAAAAAAAATGTAACTAGATCACTTTGTAAAATCCAACAATGACTCATCGTTCTCCCATTCACCCGCAAAATTTACATGGTAACAAATCAATCTCCACTTCTCATATTCATTGATAATTTCATCACACCATTATCTGGCCAAGAATTTTTTTTTTTTGTTTTTTTTGTCTCGGGAACATGCTTTTAGGAAACTAAATTTTAGATAAAGGGAATCAAAAGGATTCGATTACAATGAAAACAAGTTTAAAAAAAAAAAAATTACTGGTTTCATCTCACTTATTATTTTTAGGGTTAATACCATGAAAAATCTCAAATTGATACACCTATGATAACACAAAAAAGTCAAATTGGTATATTTGTGACAAATTTAATCTCTATTAGTTTTTGTTAAATTGGATTAAAATTACGAAAAAGCACAAACTAGTATACATGTAACAAATTGAGAGTAAAATCCTAAATTGATATACTTGTCAATTGCCAAAATTTGATATATGCTTTTGTTGACTTGACTTTGAATGAATCTGCCATTTATTTGGGGGGCAAAAGTCAATTCTAATCCCAAAATTTCTGCACCACAGAGTTAAGTGATTTTCCGCGTTAAGAAACTTAAATGATTGTCAACTTTGGTGGGCTGGAGCGATGCTTTAAAAAGTCATCTTTATTGACCAAATTTTGTAGCAAAACTGGCCAACGACCCTCTCTCTCTCTCCCTCTCTGCATAATTCACCTAGTCATGTGGCTTCTAATTTCAATGACCTACCCAAAAGTCATTCAAAAAGATCTTTCCTTTTTATTGTCTTGATATTTTTGTGATGAAGGAACATAGGTCTTTGATAGTTAAGGCCCACATCTAATGCAAAAAGTCTCCATTTTCCTTTAAAAAGAGTAGGAGTTAAGCAGTGGGATCCCACCTGTTTTCTCTTCTTCCTTAAGCTTTTAAGCTATATTGGAGGAAGCTCAATTTCAATTCGAATGGAAGGAGTATGATTTTAAAAAACTCTATGAAAAAACTTTCGGACTTTCATTTTACTAAAACAAAAGTTTAGTAGAGTAATAATCAAAGCTAAAGCTATCGGAGAACAAATTTGATCTTCCGTTAGTTTTGAATCAATGAATTTGATATTTCTCAAGAGTATTTTTTGACTTATTGAGTTATGTGATTAATAACTTCAATCATAAATTTTCTTTTTGTCATATTCAGATGTACATTTGAAAAGATATTAGAGCTTATGAATTCTGGAATGGAATAGTTTCACATCGAGCAGGAATTCATTTTTCCTCCTTGGTTGCCCCACCATGTGCTTCCTCCATGTCATCCTTGTCCGATCATTTAATCGACATCGATACCCATTGAAATCTGAAGGTCTTGCTGGTGTTGGAGCATTCACATCAATCATGCACTCCCCGCCAACTTTGAGGACGTCTGCTCATCAATCACGGGGAATGAGCATGGCCATGTGCATGGGGTTAGGGTTTTGGAGGCGTGAGCAGAGAGCAATGGCAACAAGGGAAGATCAAGGATTTGGAGCAAAGGAAGAAACGTGCAAAGGTCAAGGAAGGATGTGGAAGGAATTGTCATGGAGTTTAAACGAAGTTTACCTAGAGAAGAAACTAAATAAGAGGAAAAAATTTATAAAAAAAATTATAAACCTGGGCATGTCGAATATTTTGGTCTCTTCTTCCAAATAAAGAGAGATCCATCGTATGCTTTCTTCTCCCGATAAGGAGTAAGACCAAAAGTAAAATACTACGGAGAAGGTGGATGAATGGTGAAGTCTCAAGTGCGTAGCGGAAATGGATAAAAGCAAAGCAAGAATTTATAATTCCATTCCACTTTTCTTTTTAAGTTAAAATTGTAGCTCGTTTCTTTTGCAAGAAAGATCGCGAAGTGGATTATCTCACTTCTTGGACTCTAAAAGTTGCTAAGTCCAGTTTTTTTTTTTTTTTTGTTGCTTTTTTAACTTAAACTTTGACCTTAGAAATTGCAAAGTTTATATTTTTTCGTTCATCGCTACCCAAGAAGACATCACATCGGATTTTCAACATTCATCTTAGGCCAAACTTTGATAAAACATAATTTTTTATTATCATACAAGTTTTGGAGTTGATAATATAAAAACAATATGGATAATTGGTATTTCGGTAAGTATAAAGGTTAGGATTTATGGACTGTCCACTCACCGTCGTCAAATTTGCTGGCCACCCATTGTCATCACAAGCCCTCAACTTTGTGCATCAATCTGTCGGTGAGTTAGTCTGTCTTCCACGTCTTCGTCTCTTTGCCTTTCTGCACAAAGCTTAGAACCTATGTCCATGGAAGTCACGATCGACGAGGTCACCAGCCTCGCACGGCGACAAATCTGCGGTTGCATGGCCGTGGTGTCGGGACTTGACTCGGTCAATTCGCTCGATTTTTTTAGGCACGGAGAGAAGCCCTCAGCCCTGTTTATCATTAAAATCAAATACCAAAAAAGATTGAAAAAAAATTCCTCGCCATGAGGGCATTTGCATATTTTGGCAGCAGCAAAAAGACAGAGAACAATTGATAAGGGAGAGGGGAACAGAGGAAGAGGACAAGGGACGTGATTATATGGGCCCGTTTGGTTCAGCTTTCTGGAAATGTCCTTAGGAGAATGCAAATACCTTTGAGGTAAAGGGGTTTTCCAAAATGCTAGACTGTTTGGTAAACTATAACTGAAAAGTGCTTTAAGGAAATGCAAGACTGTTTGGTAAACATATATTTGAAAAGCCCTTTGGTGTGACCAAATTAAATTTTTTAATTTTAGTATTTTTAAAATTTCATAAAAGAAACAATAGCTATATAATCTTTTACATTTTTATGTTGAGAATAATGTAAAAGATACATATTAGTAAATTTATTTAAAAATTATATTAAAAATTTTTATTATAGATTAGATGCAAAGCTCAACTTTTGGCCTAAAGTTCTTTTAGGTTTGTTTTCAACTTTGAATAATTTTTTTTAATTGTTATAGTATTAATCATCTTCGTTAATTAATGATCATTAGTACAACTGGAAACCCCTTTTTTTCTCGGAGTGTTACTTTTATCATGAGACCAAGACTGAGCATACAATTGTTCCTTTCTTTTACTTCCTTTTGCGTGTCTCCTTGCGGCATGTGCTTGCTGATGAGGGAATGTTCGAAGTCTACATCAGTAATGTCAATCCTATAATGTCAATCCTATAATGTCAATCCTATAAGATATTCTGTATCAATTTTTCTCTCCAATCTGTACTCTTGTTATATTTGTTGTTTCGTGCTCTGAATGTGAGATGCCGGTGACCGACAGTGACAAAAGATGTCAATTTTGGGGCGGATAATAACTGGCAAAAGTCTTGGGTGATTGTTGTGATGGTGGTTCCATTCGGTGATGGTGGCTGACGAAAGTGGTCGATGGCTGGAGATGGTGTTGGGTTATATAATTTCTAGAAATATGCATTTTGTTCATATCCTAATCATTTCCTTGAGATTGTGGCTGTAATTAGTGAATGGAGATGGTCGGCAATGGTGTTGTGCGGTGGCGGTGTTGGTTTGTAACGACGTTGATCGGTGACTTTGGTTGTTAGTCTCCCCACTGCCGCCTTCACTGCCGCGCGGCCTCTGCTGGCTTGTTTGCCGACAACCCCTCACTCCAACCCAGGAGGACCTGGTCCTGTCACGTGCCTCCCACCTTAAGGCCTGTCTTGCCATCTCAAGCAGCTCTCGAGTTGCTACCATATTTCAAGTTTGAGGTAGTCCATAGATACTCTATTACAATAAATCTAAATTGATATAGTGGGTTGTCATTTTGACAGATTTACCTCCTATTAAAACTTATCCTCAATTGATATGACCAGACCCTATTTGATGTTTAAATTCAAACAAGTTATCAATCATCAAAAGCTTGAACACCCTACTAGTTTCTAAAAAAATCAAGATTTATCGTGAGAAACACTGCAAAGAAATTTCCGGAAGAAGTTTTAGTGCCTCTAGCTAGCACCGCTCCTGGGTAAAACAATCGCCCAATAGATTATCCATCTATCAAATTACCTCGTAAAAGACCTGCTAAGTAAAATAAGACACTTCAACTTCCATGACAAATCACTAGATCTAACTATATGCGAGTGTTTTCCCTTGCTGCCCCGCAGCGTTATTCGATAATTTCTGGAGGTACATCCAAAGGAAATAATCGAGATGGTGTCAACACGCCTCATTCTCTCGGTCAAGACAAATTACAATCCGTCATTTCTCAGCAAAGCGGGAGAGATTAACCAACAGCTGGGGTCAATATAACTAGAACCACGTTTCAAGATTAGGTACAAAATGCCGAAAATGAAACTTTATCCTCCCTGCTGAATTTGAATCATGCAAACTCGGAAGGCTTTCAAGTATAATGCTGGCAACTTTGAAATAAGGTAGCTTGATAATTAGACAATGATGAGCCATTATTAACTCAAAAGCATCGTACCTACCTTAATCTATCATAATACTATCCTATGGCATTATTCAAACAATTTAACTTCTCCACCTCCAAAAATGGATACATCAAATGGTGTCCAGAAAATTGAATATCGAATGGTGTAAGGATAACAATGCTGGACACGTTATGAACCGATTTGTAGAATTCATATTTTTCCAACCCAAAACCAACTCCGATTGAGAATTTCAAACAGATAAGACATCGATTCCAGCATTCCCGATAGTTTCCAATCTCGAAACGAAAATTGATCAAGGTCGTCTTAAGTCTTCCGCCACATAGCCCAGTAAGCAAACCTACATCGTTGCTCAATCAATTGCAAAAGCTCTAGCAACCAAACAGCTCACCAAACAAATTGATCTCAGCAAATGAAAAGGAGGAGACCAAGTCGCCGCCGGTAGGACAACCCATCACGCAAAAGAAAGGGTCCAACGCCAATTCAACTCCCCAAACCACCAATGTGATTTTGACATTGACTCGATAATGCTCAGCAAAACAGAGAGGTCGAGTTCATCGGCAAGAAGCAATTTTTTAACTCTACAAGCCTGACATTAAAAACACCTCACTGCCAAACATAACTGCCCGGTAGGGAATTATACCCATCGAGCTTTTCCGAATTTCCAATGCCTTACATAATATAACCATCCCATGCTTCCGGCCACCCATTACCAGAAAGTACCCATCACCAAAACATTGATCATTCATCATATAAACAGCAACAAATACAGCATGCTCTGACTGACTTCCACAAACAAGAAATCCAATATGTGCCAAAAACCCAATTTAACCACCATAACCAAAGTTCATGGTCATCCCAAACCCAACATTACCATCTACCAAAAACATAAAAAAGCTCCAATGTAGACCATCGAAATTGCGAAAATCAAGTAAGAACACCGACGTACATCTTGGAGAGCTTGTTCGGGGCGCCACCGGTGACCTTGGCGACGCGGAGGAGGGCGAGCTCGGCCTTGAGTTCCTTCAGATAGGTCAAAAGGTCGATCTTCGACTTCGCCTCGGCTCGTGCATCTTGATCCTCGCTGCCACCGATTCAAATCGAAAGGGCAAGTTCAAGTCAGCAACACAAGACAAGATAAACCCCCATTTCGTCCCTAGGGTTTCACCGTCGCAGGAGCAGGAAGCAGAGCCGTCGCCGATCCGCGAGAGGAAGCAAACGATAAAAAAGAAACAAAACCAACCTCGGATCTCGGATTCACTCGCTCGTCAAGAGGGTAGAAGAGCCAGATCTCGGATTCGCTCGCTCGTCGCAACAAACTTCGGCCTTGATGGAGTGGTGCTCGGATTCAAATCGTGATGGAGTGGTACGAGTTGTAGGGAGAGAGACGAAGAAGAAGAGAGCCGTTGTCGCTGCAGAACGAGGAGAAAGCGTTGAAAGAGTGTTAAAAGAGTTAGGGTTTTGTTTAGTATGGGTAAAATTGGACTTTTGATAAGATTTTGAGGGTAAAATAGGCAACCAGTAAAATTTCATTAATAAAGGGACCCACATGCCGAAAATGCTTTGAAATGCCCAAAGCAGGTCCCCACCTGCTTTGGGCTTTCAACATTCTAAAGGTCAGCATTTGGGGAATGGAGGCTCCAAATGCTGAACCAAACAGCCCCATGTGCGGGTGTTATCGGCTGTCAGTGATCACATGGGGAAGTGATGATGTCTTGTGCAGTGAAGCAGGAGCCAATTAATAAAAAAAGATGCTAAATCAATCCGTGGTCAGGTGTGCAGATGGATGAGGTGAATTGTATAGAAAATTCACATGATCCATCGGTGCCTGACTCATGTGAATTCAGTCCATATCTGCGTTTGGCAGGGGCAAACCCTGAAATGATAGATTTTCAACCCACGCGTCCCCATTGAAATTGTCATATTTTCCCAAACTTCCGTTGGATTTTTCAGGTTCGAGGACGAAAAATAGACGTGTTTTCCCTAACAAGGACACCGCCCATCTTGAAAGTGACGCTACAATCATGTACGAGCGAAGCCGCAAGTGGGTCCCGTGCCTGTCATACCTATGAATTTGCGGGCTAGTGCTTGGCCATTTATGAAAAAATATTGGGTACCCTAACAGTGCCACGCAATCCGTGCTCTAAACCATTCACGGGTCGACACCTGTCCGCTGGCAGTCCACGTCGGCTCCCTCGGCTCCCTCTTCTCTCCGACGTCGTTCCAAATTAAACCAACGCGCGAGGCATTTAAAAAAGTGAAACGGACAATCTCTCTCCTCTTTACTCTCACTTCCTCCTCCGACGCTCCTTCTGGTCTAGCGATTCCTCCGACGACCGTCACTCCCCCCCAACGACGGCCTTTCTCTCTCCACTCGACGGCCTCATCCTCAGGGCTGCATTCTCTCGGCGCACTCCCGCGACGTCTTTCTTCCCAAATCGCGCTCTCTCCCGACGGCCGATTTCGCTCGCCTCTCTCCGTCCCCCGACTTGCGACCGAGAAGCAATCACTCCGCCCTGCTCGAAGCAGTCGCTCGAGAAGCCCTAAATATGCGAGTCAGGTTCGATTTTATTTCCCGAGGTTTTATGTTCGCATCTTTGTTTTGGGGGAGAAAGCTTGACCTAAATCTGCGATTAAAAGTTCACTGGTTTATTGCTTCTGATTCTAAGCACAGCAACGCGAGAAGTGAAACTACGGCTGTCTCTCTCTCTCTACCCTTGTCCGGTTTTTCCATTCTTGGCAAATTCGAAGATGAGCCCACATCTGGATACATGATCTTAGGCCGACCCGTCAAGTCGAAGCCCGACGTAATCTCGCTGCTTCGCTCCACCGAGCTGTTGAATCGCTTGTGTCTGGGCGGTTTTAAGATTTTTCGGGGGGGCAATCGCCTGTTCCGTCATTACAGACTTCCAGGCGAGAAGAAATGTGCCCACAATAATCACCCCAACACCGAACCGCCTCCTTTGTCTTATCTCGGTATGTCGTCATCCCTTCTCTGCTTTCATTTTTTCCCTCGTCGTTTGGTTTCAGGAAGTGGTGGGGATGTTACAAGTAAAAGAAAGGAATCGGGCCGTGAGGTTTCGCCTGAATTGTGAGAGATTAACGCGGGAGTGGTCGACCCCACGTCCCGTATATGGCAAACGGTATGATTTTTGAATGAAAGTGGGTTCGCATGAGCTATGAGCGTTGGTGGGGAACGAGCAAGAAAGTGGGTTTTGCTGAAAATTTTGATCTTGTTAAAGTTGGACAAGTTGGGAGTCACGGCATTTCTGTTTGTTGAAAGCTAGTTAATCTTAGATGCTGTTTGTCAAGAAAAATTATAGGAAGAGTAGACACTGAACTAATGTGACTCTTTCGATGAACTAAACACATGGGGAAGCTGATATTACTTGAGATCTCTTGGAATAGTTGGTGGGTGTATCTAGATTCATGAACACCCTGGAATTGAATTAAATGGTTGCATTTCTTTTATTGATAAGCGTTTTCTGCTCCTTTGCTCATGCTTTGTATATGAACTTTAGTGTCCATTTTTCTTGTTTTCTCATTCTCTTTTTTGGTTTTGCTGTAAAGGGAATTAGTCAAATTGCTTGTGAACTTTTCGTCAAGCACATGAACAAATGGCTCTCACTTTTCACTAGGACAAAATGTCCAGACGAGGATAAAGCAATTCTCTTTGATGAATAAGTTCAAGAAGAAAGTTCTCAGAGTGAGTCCTTGAACATTGCCTTGTTGGATTTCATTGCTGCTCTTAGTGCAAAGTTAAACTCGAATTGTGTTTCCCGCATTGTTAATGTAGGTAGTAGTAGACAATTTGCCTGATGAGCAAGTGGATCATATGAAAGAGCTGTTCGACGTGATGGACACCAATAAAAATGGAGATCTGACATTTGAAGAGTTGAAACATGGCCTGCACAAATATGGACAGCAAGTTGCTGATCCTGATGTGCAGATGCTGATGGATGCAGTAAGATCACCTATTCAACAACTTAGCACATTTTGTTTTGGACATGGTTTATGTTTTCTTCTTCCATGTCGACGCATTGTATGCTGTGAAACACATGATTTTGCTTAAATTGCAAGGCATTTGGAAGATTAAGGATGGATTACATAATACATAAATATATTTTTCATCAGTTAGTCAAAGATTTGATCATGAGGTTGTGTCACCATTTCACATAATTGATAGAACTTCTTGTAAAATCAAGTGGGTTTCTAATAATTTGATGAGTCACAATTTCTTGTATTAGCATCTAAAAATAGAACTCCATCTTATATGAGAACAGGTTGATGAAGATGGAAGTGGAACACTGAACTTAAAGGAGTTTGTGACTATGTCAGTCCACTTGAGAAGGATTGGCAACGATGACCACCTTACTCGAGCTTTTGAATTCTTTGACAAGAATTGAAGCGGATATATTGAATTTGATGAGTTGAAAGAAGCTTTGATAGATGACAATCTTGGTCCGAACAACAAAAAATTTATTGAAGATATCATTTTCGATGCTGATCTAGATAAGGTAATACGTAACCAGAACAACCTACAATTTGGAATCTGTGTATGTTCATATATGAAATAGAGTGCTCATTATGTGATGGATGTATTCCGGACGGTTGAATAAGTTATGATGAATTCAAGGCCATGATGAAAATGGTCATGGACTGGAAAATGGCTTCATGCTAGTAGTCGAGAGCGATACTGAACGCGCTTAGCCAGAAGATGTTCATAGACAAACCTTCTTCTCTCAGAGGCTAAAAGATGTTCCACCCATGGCTTCTTAATCGATCCAGATGAACCGTGGAGAAACAAAATTGAAGTCTCATCAAAAGGGTATTTGGGAAGGAGGCATTATACAAAATCATTGCATTGGTTTGCTAACTGCGGACATAAATGCTTTGTGGTTATATTATTTAGCATGCGGCGTTTCTCGTAATTAGAGCTGCCTTTTGTTCATGCTAGACTTTTGAAAAACTGCTTTGCCTTTCCTATATGAACTACGAGATCCCGATTGACCTAAGAATGACAAGGCAACCATTCTTACGGACACAATCCAGTCTTTGAAGGATTTAACCACGGAAGTTAACAAATTGAAAGCTGAATGTGCAGCTCTTATCGAAGAATCTCATGAGGTGATTTTATCTTCATCCAAAGATCCCGAGGTTCTAATGTCCATTGTTTGCCTTGATGCTAATAGTAACTTTGCATTACAACCAACCGATGCGGAGAAGAATAAGCTCGAGAGAAGAGAAATCATCTTTAAAATCTGAAGTTGAAAATCTTAATGTCCAAGTACCAAAGAAAGGATGAGGGTTATGTACCCTTGGGCTGCCATGGATCCATCCGTCGTCATGGGTCCAGCCTACTCATATCCGGTTCAATACCCGTCACTCCAGGTCCAATACCCATGCACTCACAACTTCAGCCTTTCCCTTTCTTTGGAAATCGAATGCAAGTGCTATTCCCGCTCCGTGTTCGACCTTTATCCCAAATTCAATGCCTCGCCAATCCCACATTTGAACATCAATCAACCCAATATGCTTCCGTTCTCACGTGTCAAATAAAAAAGACTCCAAAAGCGGGTCTTCGATCATCAAAGGGGCAGCATTGCGAGCAAGATGAAGATTCAAATGACGTGGCAACAGACCTTGAACTTAAGATGCCCGGAACATCATCACAAAGCAGGTTTTTTTATATTCGAACCAAAGCTAGATCTACTCAGTAAATTGGCACAATATGCATAACAAGATATATTATGCGGGACTTGACGTCCGGAGAAAAGAAGGGCAAGCGGACCCGGAGGAAGGAGATAAGTATTTTATCGATGGGAGCTCGTCGAGCAAGCTTTCCTCATCTCGGGCTTTTCCGAGATAATTCCTCCAATAGTGTTAGTGACAACCCAAAGTCCAAGAGATGAAGAGTTAGGCCTGTAAAATTTTCTTTTCCTGTTACAGGCCTAACTCATTTTCTAGTCCTTTCATAGTTTGTACCCTAGTTAACCGAAGCTGGTCAGTTGTATATTATGTTGCGTTTGCTTAACTTACAGGGAATTTTTTTAGTTTATACAGATTTCAGAGCATATGCCTGAAACTTGAACAATGAAGGGCACATTCATTACTTTTTTAAGGATTTAGCTCCAAAGAACCATGACATAATTGATTGGAGATCAGATTTTGCATCCAAACTATCTTGCGACTTTTGACCTGCCATGAGGCATAAGCCAGGTTGTACTCCTGCTGAGTCATTCGCATCGTGTATTTGTGATGCCCTGGTGGTTATTAGATAAAAAAAAGTCTCCAGAGATGCTGTCGTCAAGAGGTAACGAATCAGTGTACCGATGGAGATGCGAGCTAGCATACGCTTTTGGGTATTCCCAACATCATTGACCGAAGCCAAAAAAGGCGAATTCTTTATGTTCTGCGCATCACCTCCTACATTCGCTATTCTATTGGCCATGATTCAACGCGATGATGAATGGCTCTTGAAACCAAGAAGCGTCACCCTAAATAATATGATCAATTTATTTTCGTTAATGGCTGCTCGAAGATACATCTCCAAATCCTTCACGTAAAAAAGTAGGTGCATTGCCCATTTCTGAGAGAGACTGAAAAATGGTTACACTTAATTCATTTGCGATGCCAAAAAAATTGGGAAATGAGAAGGCCTTACAAGTAAAAAAGCATTGCACATTCTGTAATAGAACAGGCCCCCAAATTTGAGGGCGTTAAATATACACTCGCAGCCTACACATCCCACACTCATTAGAAGATGTACGCCCGTATAGCCCTTCCCTCTCACCAAGTAAACGACCACAGCCAGCAATCTCTCCAAACCTACATCCTCAAGCACTTCTCGGCTAACTTGGGGTGCCATGCAAAATCCCTTGATACTAACTTTTGTACAGGGATTTCCACTGGCAATGGAGCGGAGTACAGAGGCGGTCATCATGGTTGGCTCGGTATATCTTGAGTAACCAAAATACATAACTTGTCTCGTGCTCCCTACTCTCTTTTTAACACCCAAAAGCTCTAGAATGGATCTATGTCTTCCTCAAATTCCAATAACCAGATGGGCTCGGCAAGTTTTGAGAGCCCATGCTTGCAGTTCTTAACAGCCTTCTGAACTCCGATAAACTTATTTTCCCATCTTTGTCGACGTCGGCTTCCTCTAGCAGAGGACCGAGGGAGCCTTTCAAACTCCGTCTGCTGAAAAGGGCATGGGAGCATCATGTCAAGGTTACACGTTAACATGCTTAACCATTTCTTTGTACCAAGCAACATAAAAAACCTGCGCCACTACTTTGTGCGTAGAATATACAACAAGAGGCAATACATTCGGCTAGTATTTTCGGATGAGACAATAACCAAATTATCAAGGTCACAAGCTGAACAGGTTTCTTTATGTGAAGCTGCAATGAAAGTAGCTATGCTACTATTTTGTGCCCAATATGCAAAAAGACAGACGACTTATCCCAACTTTTGGGCAATTTTGCAAGAAACAAACTTCAAGCTCCCAAGAGACAGGGGTCAAAATTCAGTTACAAATTAAAACAAATACATTTAGCCCTGTCTACGTAGTTTAATTTTCACTCTACCCATACCCATAGTGACACAAATGAGAACTAGAGGGCAAATGAATGTGGAAGGGATGAATAAATGAAGATAGTCAAAATTACCAGTCGAAGTTCTTCTAGGGTTATATAACCATCACGATCAATGTCAAATTTTTCAAAAAGCGGCTGTGACCGGCTGCCACTTCTCCGAGCCATGTTCCTCCATTCGATGCACATGAAGAGTAGCTGCAACAAACTCAGTAAAATCCACTTAGCTCATCCGTGTTGCTATCGATCTACATGAAGGAAAAATAAAAGAGATTCTTATGCACCATTCAAGACTCACATGTTTGTGCAAAATCTATAAGCTTGGCAGCAGCTCATCTTATGAACGAAAAAATCAGTCCAACATTTCTTGGCTAACAACACAAGCAAGTTTTCAAAATGATGAAACATGAAGCAAGAACTAAATGGAAGCTTCAAGCATCGAATATGAACAAAAGAGAATCACCAAAACAATAAAAGAAGAAAGTGAAACTGATAGAAATGGTATTCCACAAAACCCACCAGAAAAACAAATCTCAATTGCTAATACACAAGGAGAAAACAAGGTCATAACAAAGGTAAAGATAAAGGTTACCGCTTGAAGAATCTCTAAGACATGTGGTTCCTTCATCTTCCAGGGAAGATCCTGAGCAAGGGCCTGCATGCATACAACACTCATGATCATGATGTAATTAAAATATTCATCGAGTGAATGTGGAATGAGAAAGAAATGGATACCTCTTTCATTTCTTCAAGACTAATAGAACCATTTTTATCTACATCAATTGCAGCAAATTGATCCTTGAAGTCACAAGTTCCTCTTCATCAAGTGTGCTTGCTAGTGCCTACAAGCAATATTTGTTAGACATTGACATGATATAATATCCTTTCCTCCTTGAACAAATCTTACAGAGCAGTTTTGTTACCCGTAAAGCAAATTGTTTCAGTCGACCGTACTTCACAAATTGTCTCATATTGTTCAAAACTGATATATCAATAGGGATATCTGATGCATTTCCTCCTTCTCTGACCCATGGATATGCTGAAAGTTGCAGCAATGAATAAAGATCAATGTTAAGAGGAAACAGAAAATCCTCAGTTCCAAAGAAAATGAAAACCTCAGTTTTCAACCTCAATACTAGACTTGCGGCCTTTTACATGCCAAATGTCATGCCATCCAAAATTCCAGTTTGATAAGCAATTCAAGTGGGCTTGATCAGAAAGACTCTTAATATGAAATCTCATTTCTTCGCAGAGAATATGGAGAACCAATAAACAATCCACAAGAAAGAATAGTGTCCATCTCTCTCTCACATATCAACAAGAAATAAGTTGCGAGAATATATGTACACACAACATACATAGGACATTTTGATTTAAGTTTGATTGACAAAAGTTGGGAAAGGGTAGTGTCACCTCAACAAAAAGATAAAGAAAAGGGACACCAAGAGGAGCAACCATGATTTTCAAAATGCTCCATTTATCCGGTCTTTTCATTTCCACAACCGTATAATGGGCAAGCTATACACACCATTCACTCAAAAGTTCGCAACCATGCTCTACGGGACTGGATAGCTTCGAGCTACCCGGCTTAAGGTTAGCACTCATCCTCAACAATGCTTTAAATATCATGATCATACAAAACCGTGTACATGATCAAGTCTCGAAAATTGACTCGTAATTCAAGTACCAAGTCCATTAGCCTCGAAGTCCTCTTAATTCGAAGTCTCTTCACGGAATTCACGAACATCCTAATATAAAAAGTTTAATTCCAGAATCGATAGAAAGGATGGCATGCATAGAGAAAAACTTAACTAAGAACACATACATAAATATCAATTTGTCGACATTTTCTGTCACTACATCGCCTAGTCGGTGCTCTTCTAATATCATGCACTAACCGCTTTTATCCACACAACCCCAAATATCCCAGAAGAAAAGCCATAGAGTATTAACATGGCACCGAATTCTACCAAGTAGAATCCAAAAAAAAAAAAATGAACCTTGGGACGTACGGGAGTCGCCAATGGGATGCCTATCGGTGGGGCTTGGGAAGGCGACGGCGTTAAGCGGCGTCCGCGTTCGGGAGCGGGGGCGCCCGCGCGGAGGAAAGAGAAAGAGCGAGCAGAACGACCTTTGCTTGCGGAGAGGGAGGCCAAAACGCGAGCAGGGGTTCGTCGGCGTCGGGGTTGGGCGCTCCGCAGAGGAAAGAGGGAGAGAGCGGAGCGGAGGTCGCGAGAGGGAGGCGAAGGGGTGTCGGCGTCAGTGTTGGTGTCGGCGTCGGCGTCAGGCGCGTAGGCGGAGGCCGAGGCGGAGGCGTCGGCGTCGAGTAGGGGCGACGGACTCCGATGCCGACAAAGGCAACCGGCAGAGGGGCGTCGACGTCGGGGTTTGGCCGGAAGAAAGGCGAAGGAGCGTCGACGTCAGAGTCGGGTCCAGGGGAGGAGGCAGAGGCTGCGTCGGCGTCGGAGTCAAGGGCGACGGAGGCAACCGGCGGAGGCGGAGGCGGAGGGCCCTCGGCATCGCGTTTCGCTAGAAGAGAGGCACGACTTCGCGGAGAGGGGAGAGAGAGAGCAGAGCGGAGGTCGCGAGAGGGAGGCGGAGGAGCGTCGGCGGCGTCGGCGTCGGTGGGGGACGATGGAAGCAACCAGTAGAGGCGGAGGGGAGAGAGACAGAGGAGAGAGAGGAGAACGGGGAGAGAGACAGAGAGGAGAGAGAGGAGAGAGACGATCTGCAGAGGAGAGAGAGCGTCAGAGGGCTTATGATCGAGAGAGGAGAGGGAGAACTTCCCGCGCTGTTGGTTTGAAACGGAGAAGTGGACGACGTGGACTGACACTTATCCAGGTGTCACGCTCTGAATAGTTCAGAGCACGGATTGCGTGGCACTATTAGGGTACCTAATATTTTCTTGGCCATTTATTGCGACACGGTGTTGTAGATAATTCGATGCGAGAAGGAAGACACATTTGACACCGTGCGGTCCCTTTCAGGGTAAAAGCAAACTCTACGAAGACATTATCATTAAAGTACAAACTGGCCATGGAGTGGCAGGTAGTCTGCTAATCCCGCCTTCTACATTTTATGACCTGTAGTAATTTCTAATAAGTCACTTTTTAGGAAAATGACCATGTTTTCCTATGTTTGGTGAAAATTCAATGACGAGTTGGAAAAAGATTTTTGCCATTTGGAATAAAAAACTGATTCGTGTTTTTCGTTAGGGAATGACTTATCTTTTGTAGAAGCACCGGGTTGCATTGCTTGATTTCTATGCTTGGTTTGATAGCCGTGCATTGAATTGATGCGTCTCCAAATCACATGAATAACTATTTTAGCAAGGTCAATCATGATTTTTAAGCCAGATTTCCTTGAAAATTTTTCACAAGCAGTGGGTGGGCTTATTATAACAAGCATTGTAAATCCAATTCGATCTTCCAGCTCCAACCAAATCCGTAGAACCAACAGTAGAAATGAATAAAATCCACGCGTCCTGTCCTCAGCCAAGAACGGATGAGACCAGAAGAAATCATGGGGTTCAACAAAATTGGTAGTGAGGGTGAGAGAGAGAGAGAGAATGGTTGGAGCTGACAAAATTCTTGTGTGTTTAGGGAAACTTGATATCCAGTTTTAATTTGAAAAAGTCATTTTCAATGTTGCTGAACTAAAGTTTTCTGTCCAGCGATATCTTTTTCCTAGATGTCCCCCCATACAAACAGAAGAATACGATGAAAATATTTTTCTGTTAATTATTTTCTTCGAAACAAACGAAACTATTTTATTATGAAGTGGAGGCCTATTATATTATAAAGTGGAGCGCCATTGACAGAAATTGAAATAAAGTGGAGGAAAACTAGAGCTTTGTATTTCTGTATGTTTCTTGTATACAGTCATTACACTATTTGGAATACAAGGGTAAAGTGTAAAACAGGAAAGAAATAAATGAAAATATACATCGATTCTAATTTCTATTTTATCAAGTCAATTACCGATTAAATGAAACAATCATTGATACTCGGGATCGGTATTTCCTAAGTTATCAAATCATATTTCCAACACTCCCCCTCAAGTCGGTGGCCCATATATATCGAGGACACCAAGCTTGCTTAATAGATATGCATGTTATCTTTGGCATAATGGCTCGGTAAAAATGTCCGCAAGTTGCTCCACAGTTCTTATTCCTCTCGTTGTGATGATTCCTTCTCGAATTTTGTCTCAAGTGAAATGACAATCGACCTCTATATGTTTAGTCCTCTCATGAAACACTGGATTGGCTGCTAATTTGAGTGCAACATCATTGTCATAGAATAATTTACTAGGTCCATCGACTTGTCTTCCAAGATCCGCAAGCAATCCTCATATCTAGATTATTTCACAAATAGTCTTTGTCATAGCCCGATATTTTGACTCTGCTGATGATAGTGATACAGTTGACTACTTCTTTGTTTTCCACGAGATAAGAGATTTTACAAATTTGATACAAAAACCAGTGATGGACCTTCTCGTCATCGGATAAGTGGCATAATTCGTATCACAATACGCCATCATTTTCATGTCGCAATCTCGAGATAGAAAAATGCCAAGTCCTAGGCATCCCTTCAAGTATTTCACCACTTTCAAGGATGCATTCATGTGGGACTGCTTCGGCTTGTGTATGAATTGACTGAGTATTTGCATAGCATAACATATATCTGGTCTTGTTATCATGAGATAAATCAGCTTTCCAACATGTTGTTGATATATTGATGGATCTTCAAGTAGTGAATCCTCAATGGAAGAAGATGAGCTCAAATCATATTCATGTGTTGTTAACTTTGCATTCTGCTTGATCGGGATAACTGTCGGTTTGCATCTTGACAATCCTGCTTGAGAGACTATTTCCAAAGTGAACTTTCTTTGACTAAGAGATATTCCTTTGTCGGACCGAGCTATTTCAATGCCGAGAAAATACTTAGGAGATCCCAAGTCTTTGATATGGAAGGTGGAATGCAGATAGCTTTTGAATTTTGCAATGGCCAATTCATTATTCCCCATGATAAGAATGTCATCAACATATTTTAAAAGATAAATTGATGAAGTACCTTCAGTCCATGTGAACAAGGCATAATCGTGTCTGGAATGCTAAAAACCTGTGTTGGTTAAAGCAGTAGTGAACTTGGCATACCATTGCCTAGAAGCTTGTTTGAGTCCATACAGGGATTTACGGAGATGACACACACGAGACTCCCCTTGTCTGCGTAATCCCTGTGGAAGCTCAATGTAAATCTCTTCGTCCAATTCTCCATGTAAGAAAGCGTTATTAACATCCATTTGATGTAGTGGCCAATTGCGAAAAGCAGCAATGGATAAGAAAGAGCGAACAGTGACTTCTTTGGCCACATGAGAGAATGTTTCATGATAATCAAAGCCTTCCCGCTGTGTGAACCCTTTTGCAATTAAACAGGCCTTGTATTGCTCAGTGGATCAATCTGCCTTAAATTTGATTTTATAAACCCATTTGTAGCCAATAGGTTTTCGTCAATGTCCCAAGTGTGATTCTCATCGAAAGCCTTGATGTCATCTTCCATAGCATGTTGCCATTTAGGATCATGCGCTGCTTCAAAGTATGATGACAGGTCCTGTTCTTCGGAAATTCTACTAATGCAGCACGTGTTCTGATGACAATCTACTAAAAGAAACATAAGATGATATTGGGTACTACGTACCTGGACAATCCAGCATAGGACATATATAATCTTTTGTCCATATAAGAGGTCGAGTGTGGTGTCCAGAACGTCGAGACTGCTCAATTTTGGTTTCTTTTGATAAGCGAAGAGGTCGTTGATGGAGAATTTGATGAAGGATCTTTCTCAAGTGAAGGAACTGGTGAGTCGATGGCTCGATTTGAATCATTTGTCATTATCGGCATATGATGTTCTGGTGCAATAAATACATACTGATGCTGAACAATGAGATGTTCTTCTGATAAGAAAGGTCGATGATTTGACTTTGAAGTGGAAGTCATTGACACAGTTTCTTGAAAAGGAAAAATATCTTCATGGAAGATAACATCCACATTGAAAAGGAAAAAAAAATGCCATGTAGAAATCTCCATGACACGGTAGCATTTTTACAGTGGAGGATATCCCATAAAAATACACCAAATAGCACGAGGGTCCATTTTACTCTAGTGGCGCAGATTCGCTACATAAAACAAACATCCGAAAACTCGAAGATGATCAATTACTGGTTGCTTTCAATAAAGCAATTCAAAAGGGGTCCGCCCATTGAAAATTCTAATTGGCATGCGATTGATCAAATAAGCTGTCGTGACTACACAATCACCCTAAAAATCTTCGAGTATGGAAGCTTGATAGTTTAGGGCTCGAGCTACCTCTAAGAGGTGGCAATGTTTTCTTTCGACAATCCCATTTTGTAGGGGTATATAATTACATGAACTCTCATGTAAAATTCCTCGAGAAGACAAGAAAGAGTCACATTCTCGCAAAAAAGAACTCACGTCCATTATTAGTGCGAATCTTCCTCGGACAGGTTTGTCAAATTGATTATTAATGAGAGATAATAGATTTGACAGTTTTGAAGAAGTCTGACTCTTGAATTGCATAAGGAAAAGCCAAGTAGCCCGAATATAGTCATCAATAATGGTCAAGAAAAATCGAGACCCATCACGATGTGGAGTGTGGTAAGGTCCCCAAATATCCATATGAAATAAGGAAAAAGCATTGGTGGATCTAGATGTGCTAACTGGAAAATGTGTTTGAGACTGTTTTGCCAATGGATAGATTGGACATTTAGGATAAGGGAATTTTGCGAAATGACCCAAGTGTCGATGAAAAATAAGATTTTTATTACTAGCAATGGCATTACAAGAAAATGATTTTATTGAATAATTCAAAATTCCTTTGAGGATCAATAAAAAAAAAAAAATATAGCCCTTCTGCAACACTACCCAGGCCCATAAGTTTGCCAGTCAAAAGGTTTTGAAAGAAGCAATCAGTACGAGTGAATATGGCACGACAAGAATTATCCTCACAAGCTTTTGAAGCTGATAAGAGATAGAACTTGAAATCAAGAATAAACATAATGTTTTTGAGAATAATATCTGGACTACGGTGGACAATACCAATTTTGGTAACATGAGTGGTATTTCCATTGGGGAGGCATACAGATACTGAAGAATGTGGCCTCTTTTGAATACTAGAAAATAATCGCTCATTGCAAACTATATGATCACTGGCACCGGTATCAACTATCCATGCATCAATTGATATTGAATTTTCCTTATATAAAGAGGTACCCGAGAAATTCACAGCTTTATCATTTGTTGCCGATGATTTAATGCCTTCATTATATTCTGATACTGATCTTGGGTAATTATCTGATTTGCCCATCAGTCCTTCGTGCCGAAACCTGGTAAGTAGCAATTTCTTTTTCCTTCTTATCACCTGGCTTTCCATGTAATTTCTAGCACGTATCAATAATATGATGAGGATGTTTACAATATTCACAATATTTATCCTTAATTTTTGAATTTTGCCCAGCAGGTGGATGACATGCATTTCGTGAGCCTCCTGATGCCCTATATGCGAGTGTCTTTGTGGCCGAATAAGGGCCGTTTGATTCAGATTGGGTTGGCGAGCAAATAAGGGCCGTCCGATCTCTTTTGATGTGAATCGTTGGATTCGATGGGCGGATCAAAACACGGCCGTCTGTCTTGCTTCCATCCCAGCCGTTCATTGTAGGGTTTCCTCATAACCCATTTGTAGTCCCAAATCGTCCGCCCCTCCTTGCCCGAAGCCCTCGACTCCTCCAGCCATCCCGCGATTGCCATGGACTTCGTGCGGCGTTACTCCCGATCGGAAGCCGGTCCGGAAACTAGTCTAGACGGCAACAAGGGCGACTCCTTCGCCTACTCTGCTGTGCTCGGTCACGGCTTGCTACTGGCTTTCCTCTTGGACCGCCAGTTGGTAGATCCAGCTGAGCGAAGGTAACGGGTCCATTGTCAAGATCTGCGATCGAAAGGGTGAGTATGTGTCATTCAAGATAAGTAGAAATTGAGTCACTTTCTTTCGTTCCTTAATTTTTCGGTATTGTTGCAGCGTTGCTTCTAGTCCCTCAAGACGTTCCTCGGCCGCCTTAAGCTCATTCCATAGAGCCGAGAGTTGATTGAAGCAGGTAGTGACTAATTAATTTCCTTACTTCAATTCTGAAATGGCCTGGGTGATAGTATAGAGCTTCGCAGATCAAGATGCCCATACATCTCTCGATATTCGCCTAAAAAGTCTTCGAGTCCTCGATTGGTGGTAGCCCAACTGCAACGTCCGGAGCGAGACAATTTCTGATCCAGGTACGCATTAATTGGTTGCATTTTCTCCAAAATTGTTGCAGTCGTTTGTCAGTTGGATAGGGGATGGTGCCGTCAAGGAAATTGTCCTTGTCCTTCGTTACAAGTGCTCGCTGGAGGTCTCGAGCCCAGGCGTTGTAATTGTCCTATTTGATGAGTTGCATGTTGATGAGTCGGAGCTTCGGTTCATTCGTCGTCAATGTGTGAAGAGGATCTCCGGGCTCGGGACGGCCGCCGTTAACTAGAAACGCATAGGGCAGAAAAACTGGGTTGTGGAACCGAGTAGGGATCCGTTGGGATGGATCCGAATCCAGGATCCATTCTTGCCTAGACCGACCCATCACTTGACCCAGTGGCCCATTGGCCTTGAAAGGGGTATCGGCTGAGGTGAGGCCACTAGGTCGGTCCCTGTATTTGGAACGAAGCAAATGGAGCCATAACTGATGGTTGAGCAGGTACCGATGAAGCTGTAACTGATGATCAAGTAGGTATCGTGCCTTCTTCTGTTGGGTCAACTAGTGCTGGATTCGAGATTTGATGGGGTGAGTTAGGGGTTTTCTCCATTTGTTGGTTTTATCAAGGTTTTTTTTTTTTTTTTTGTAGCATAGTATAGAAAATTCCTATTCGGTGGCTAGTTTGTTTTGCAGGGTTGAGATCGCAACAGCAAACTAGAAAAGAACCGAAAGGCAATTTGAAAATGCGGAAGCTTAGGCCATAATAGAGTGCTCTAATACCATGACATAAATTGAAATGAAGTGGAGAGGAAAACTAAGCTTTGTATTTCGTATGTCTCTTGTACACGTTCATTACACTATTTGTAATACAAGGGGTAAAGTGTAAAACATGAAAGAAATAAATGAAAATATACATCGATTTTAATTCCTATTTTACCAAGTCAATTATTGATTAAATGAAACAATCATTGATACTCAGGATTGGTATTTCCTAAGTCATCAAATCATATTTCCAACGGCCACATCTTTGGAACCAACATCCAAAGGGCCAATTAATGCCCTTAGATATTAGACGAATTATTTTTTGTTTTGATAAGTTAATCATATAGGAAGTTGATGTTCTGTGTCCATTCCTTTTCTAGATAGAGTGGACTCTCGATCACTGTGATTAGATTATTGAAAAAGCAAGTTATATTGGAAGCATCGGTGAAATTGCTGATGAACCTTATGCTACGCATTAGATGCTGAAAAAAACAAAATTTGGCTGTACATTGAAAACGAAGGAGAGAGAGTGTACTATGCATTTTTTGACTTTGTTACGATCGAACAGCGCGAAAAAGAATCGGGGAACACGATTTGTGAGAGAGAGATTACCTTTTCTTCCCTTTATGTTTTTACATTCTAAAATTGAAAATTTTTTAGGCAACGAATTTCAAATTTAAATGTCGTTTTTATTAAAAAAAATCCACTTTGATTGATTATGAATATATAATTATAAAGTTTATGAATACCAGTAACTAGAGCTTGATGAAAATGGTAATTCCACGTACTTTCAAATAAATACTTACATGGAACCATCGATCAAGTGCATGGTTGGAGCAACTATAGAAAAATTCTTAATTGATTTGGTGATTCTAATACATATGAGCCCTTTATTTTGATGAATAGGGGTGAGTAAAGTTGCGCGGTTCCCAATGATATTGTTCGGTTCTTGGTTTCAACTTTTTGAAATTAGTGATTTTTTGGTCAGTTTTCAATTTCACGAGTGGAACCTTTTATTCAAATCATAACCATCCAAACCAATTTTTTTGTAACCCAAGAACTGAAGACGTGGTTCATGTCCAGTTAGGAAAGTTCATGGCATCTAGACATAAAGATTGGCCATTTTCTTCTTGTCCGTGCACTGATGCAACCCAATGATATAAGGAGAGGTTCAATGGAAAGATAAGGTGTGAATTGCCCTGCTCCAAGTCAATAACCATTAATATAGGATTAATCAATAGACGGCTTCCTAAGAAGACTCGTTCACTAAACATTTTGTACTAGGGAATCTGTAGAAAGACGTGCCTTTTACCTACCTGGAGAGCACGTGCTGTCTATCCATCCGTGCTTTTCATTTGTTTATGTTGATCTTTTGTGCAGAGTAAAGGGATGAGAACCGATCCGATCCCGGTCAACGTGGGAGGTCAAGAACCGGATCGAACTGGGAAAACCCTAAATCTCTCTCTTGCTCTGCTGCCCGTCGCCTGTTTACCTTTTCTCTCTCTTACTTCCCTCGATCCGGTCTCCACTCTAGCAACGACTCTCTCTCGTTCTTTCCTAGATCTGCCCAGTCTCCTCTCCGGCGACTCATTTCCTCGGGCAACAGGGACTCACTCCCAGAGGTAAGCTCAAGTATTTCTTGTCGAGGCTGAGAGCTCTGCTTCGTGTTCGTTCGTTCGTTTGATTGACTCGTAAGTCGCAATCTCTATATCATCCGAAAGCTTTTTAATTCAACGAGTAAGCTCAGCACGGACTCTCTCGTTTTGTTTGTTTGTCTGTCTAGGCTGACCTCTGCTTCTCTCTCTCTCTCTCTCTCTCAATTTGAACGTGTTTTTCTGGGCCTTTAATTGTCGTTCCTGGGGGATTTATGTGGAAATGACCTCGATCCAGTTTAGACAGCATCTATTCTGCGAAAAGCTGAGAGAATAATTCTAAACGGTCACTTAAAAGCAAGAGAATTTTGATTATAGGATGAATTGACTCTCAGTCTTGCCATCTTGTGGAAGTTTGCTTTACTGGCTTTGTACTGCATAGCTGTGTGCCAGTGTTGTACAGTAGCGTCAGAGCATTTCAAGTTATGGTTCTTGCCGGTTTGTGTTCTTGCTTTAAAGTTTCTGGCTTCTTTGAATCCGTTTGACAGAGAGCAGTGACAGATAATGAAATCATGAAGCTACGGCTTGGACCATTTAATTTCTTAGCACCTTTCTGCCCTTTAAAAGTTGATTGTAACTCTAGTTATTGGCCTTGATATTGGCATATGTTTAATGTGGTTTTAATAAACAAATCATACTTCGGGCGATGCTTTTTTCTCCATCCAACTTGTGGAATTCCCCCATTTTTTTTTCTGCTGTTTCTTCTTTAGAGATCTTCAACGCTGTCCCTGCTCTGACAATTCCAATCTGAATAGTAGAATCCTTCCAGAGGAGGAGGAACAAGTTGATGAAATACTTGCTCATGTTCAAAAAGTTGCAGAATCCGTGCAACCCCAGTAACATTCGAACATCATTCTTTTGAAATCATTCATTGTAGGAAGATTTTCCTCAAAGTAAGAAGTTACTGGAGAGAAAAAAAAATGTAGATTTCGGTTTTGTTATCATCTTTAGATTTTTGAATTTGCAGTGATGGAAATATATTGGTGGGTATGTTATGGAAGAAATGGATGTTTGTTTCTCTACTATTGTAATGTAACTGCAAATTGTGTCCACTGTAAATAAGGGGTTTATTTTACTTTTCACATTTTTGGTAAAATAATGGGAATAGTTTGTCCATTGAAGGAACAAAATAAATGAAACAAAAAAACAGAAAAAAGAAATCATCCGGTTCTTGTATGGACCCTTGAACCAGACAGGACTGACAAAATCGATTTCGGGGTCTTTAGGGTAGGTTTTAGGTTTCAAAAACTAGGAATAGGTCCTGACAGGATAGGTTTCAAGTTCCAAGTTCCAGTCTGAAGTCTGGAACCTACTGATCCTGGAACCGGTCACCTCTAGAAGGCATCTTCTCTTTGTTAAACATTTTGTATTTGGAATCATTAAGAAAGCATGTGCTCTTTACCTGGAAAGCATGTGCTCTTCATCCAACCTTTTCATTTTGTTTATCTACATCTTTTTGTGCAGCAGGAAGGCATCCTCTCTTCAGTTTTGCCTATCAGACTTACATGGACAAAGAGCAAAGTCAGAGCAAGGCAAACAAAGGAATGCACTGTTTTGGTTTAGGTCGTTCCTTTGCAATACCTGTTGTGCCGATTCTTCTGTCTATGCTTGTATTCAATTATCTCAAGAAGAAGAAAAAGAGTGCAGAAAAAGAGAGCACCAAGGGAGCATCCGCTCCTTTTTTTAGCACTGATGGTGCATATGACGTATTCTTGAGTTTTAGAGGCTCAGATACCCGCAAGGGATTCACTGATCACCTCTACCACAGATTGTGCATCGCAGGGTCTTTGCCACTTTGTGTGTTCAGGGACGATGAAAGCCTCCCAATTGGCGAGGAATTTGGTTCACAGCTTCTCGATGCCATCACACGGTCTAAGATTTCGATTCCCATCATCTCGGAAAATTATGCTTCGAGCAAATGGTGCCTCCGCGAGCTCATTCATATCATGGATTGCAAGAAGAGAACATCACACATAGTCTTGCCCATCTTTTACAAAGTGGACCCATCAGATGTGCGGTATCTAAAAGGAAGTTTTGGGGAGGCCTTCGATTCGCATAAAGAGCGTTTTGATAAGTATGATATTCAGGAAGGGAAACGAGCACTTGAAGAAGTGAGTTACTTAAATGGATGGGAATCTGCGCTAATTGCTAACGGGTACTTGCCTTCCACCTACTTTTCTTTTTATAAGTGAGTTTTCTCATTCATGCAAAACCAATGAATTTTGGTTGATTTACTTCCACAACAACCTCAAGAATCCCCAAACCAATGTGCAATCATTATGCCCCAAAGAAAACAAACACTCCCCAAGATGTCCCTGCAACTAAAACCAAAGTATCCCATAGTACCCAAGAATTCTAAAATTGTCACAAGTACGGAGCAAAAAAAAAAAAAGAAAACGGCAAACCCTCCAGCCAATAGTATCAATCATTAGCAATGTGCTTCTCCAATACTCAGTCTTCCAAAACTTGATCATCACCAAATAAATTGACCTCCTATTGCCAGTAGGTTTTGGCTCAATTGTTATGGATTAGACATTTTGCATTGACTATGTCTAGGTTCGATTCTTGCCACCAATAACTCCCCATTGGTAGGTGTTTGTAAGTCAAACTATAAGTCCTCAATATAAGCCTGTGGGATGCCCTAGCCTTAGGGCGGGGTAACATTTCCTCCTAAAAAAATGGACCTCCTATCCTCCAACTAGCAGCTACCTTAAACCTTATAACCAATGTCATACTTCCAAAGACTCTTAATAAGCCAGGTGCACCACCTTGCTTTCTTTCAACATGATTTATCTAATAGCAGAAAAGGAAGGGGGGAAAAGTGAAATAACTGCTACACCATCATCCTCCATTCTTATTTGGAAAAACAAAACATCTTGCATGTTAATTGGGCCCATCCATCCTTCGCATTTAGGTGGGTCTGTTGATACATTAAGTATAATCACAAGGTTATCATGGGTTTTGTTGTTTGACAGGCGTGAAGGTGAATTAGTGGAAAAAGTAATCCAAATGGTTCTGAGCAAGTTGCGATCTGATTTTCATCTTGATGTTACTGAGCACTTAGTTGGATTTGGTGATCATGTGCAAAATATTAGGAATTGGGTAAACACTTCTGCTAGTTCTGCTGGTGGTGCTCGAATGATTGGAATCTGTGGCATGGGAGGGATTGGTAAAACGACTCTTGCCAAGGTCATCTACAACGAGCTGTCAAATGACTTTGAGCATTGTAGTTTCCTTCCAGATATTAGAGAAAGAGCTCAGCACAGTGGTATTGCTTATCTACAGGAGCAACTGATTAAGGATATGCGGTCAGTCAAAGGTGACGTTCGTGGACCTCGTGATAGAATTAGTTTGATCAAAGCTAGTTGCAAAGGAAAGAAGGTTCTCATTCTTCTTGATGATCTAGATCACAGGGATCACCTAAATGCTTTGGCTAGACAATGCAACTGGTTCACTCCAGGAAGCATTCTCATTGTTACAACTAGAAATAAAGCTATTCTTGAGCAATCTGAATTCAAGGTAAACTACAAGTGTGAATTGGAAGGAATAAGTGGGGAGGATGCTTTAATTTTATTTAACAAACATGCATTTCGTGAGGACCAATCATCAAAGGGCTTTGAGAATATTTCTAATAAGATCATATTCACTTTGGGCGGACTTCCCTTGGCTCTTGAGGTTATTGGTTCATACTTGTACAAAAAAGATCAAAAGATATGGGATGATATACTGAATCGATTAAAAAAACGACCATATGAAGATGTCCAAGCTAATTTGAAGATAAGTTATGACGCATTAGACGAGGGACAGCAGCAGATTTTTCTTCATATTGCTTGTTTCTTTATTGGCAAAGAGAGCAAATTCGCCATTTGCATGTGGGACGACTATGGGTTTTATGCAAATCAAGCTATTGAAGAGTTGAAACTGAGGTGCTTAATAAAAGTTGGAGATGATGATATGATAAGTATGCATGATCAACTCAGAGATCTTGGAAGGAGCATAAGGCAAGAAAAGGACAAAAAGGTAACATATGGCACTCCTTTTTCTTTCCCTCTCCCTCATCTTTTCATAGATTTCATCTGATCTATCTTAATCATTTATCTTGTATGAACAAATGCTCTTACTTTTCCGGAAAAAAATCTATTTAAACATTCATTCATGCCCATCTTTAGATTAATTGTGACAGCTAATTGGAATATAAATATTCCAAGGATGAAAAACATGTATTATTTAATTCAAGTTCTTTGATATATCTGTCAAAAATTTAATTCACAATCAATTTAAGATCCTTTAACTACGATTCCACACTAAAAAATTCGTTAAAATGACTAAAATAATAAATAAAGATGAAGTGTAAACCTGTAGATAAGACCAATGAAGATTTCTTGGTGAAAATATAGATAATATGACCCAATTATAATATATTAATTAAGCAAAACAGTAACATTGAAAGAAAATTTTATATTATAAGCAAAACAGTAACATTGAAAGAAAATTTTATACTTATCATGTGTGATTGCTTTCCAATACGACCGAATGCGTTGCTGTGCTCCTGCTATTTAGGAAACCAATATTTGATATTTTTTTTTTTCTCTTTGATTTTGAAGATACCGGTCCTCCTATAGTTATATATGTTTCTTTTCATCTTTCTTTCCTGTAAATAAATACGATAGCAAAACCCCCTTAAGAATTATATTTGAAATATTTAAGTTTTTCTTTAGATAGTATCACGTTGACTTTGTTCATCTCATGGATTAAGTTAGGTGTATGATAAAGAGTGGATTTTCTCATTTTTCTTTGTTTCTTTCATTACTGTTGTCTTTTCCTTTTCACGTTTCTTAATAAACTTTTCTTTCCTCTCCAAGTTGTTGTACAGTATTTATTTATTGTGGGACGATGTCCTTTTGTGCCAAAAGCAACCGGACAAACTTGACTATTTAGAGAAAAATTACGTGCTTATTATCATGTCGATACCTTTTTATTTATTATATATAATTTTGAGCTTGAAATCAAATTTTTGGACTGAGTTTACCTTTTACTTAAATTGGCAATGTTCATTTCGTTTCATTATTTTGTATAGTCCATTTGGGGAAGCCTCATTGTTTCATGACTAGTCAATGGTGAGGAATTAACCTAGCAATTAACCAAGAGATGTTGGGGAAAGGAAAAAGCTTTATCTTCTTGATTTTATTTGAAATAGTTCATTCACGAGATTCAATATCACACTCTTTTGTTGATTCAATGACTATTATTAACATTAGCTAAAAGAGCACATCATATGAGTGTTTAAAAAAATGAAAAAAAAGTCAAATCTGTTTGAACAAAGATAAATGTTGGAAGATGCTAATTAGTTTAGGAAAAAAATTTAAATGATTGTAGGATGTGAGAGATTTCAAATTAATTTTGGAAAATACAAAATTTATGGGACTGATTTTCAATCGGCCTCAGGAAGTGGAACTCCCATGGGGGTGCTGCGGGCGTAGCGATCTAAAACCTATTCTTAGCATCGAAGAGGGAATTTAATGAGGCTTCCTAAGTCAATTTATCCCATAGAGTGCATATTCGGTCAATCAGTCTAGCCACTCCCTTACTAATGTCTTTCGAATCTGTTTAATTCTATAAAATAAATGTGAAAGCGGAGTAGCTTGCAGAATCTATAGTATCTATGGAGGGCATTTGTATCAATGCATTCCAAGTCAGTGAAAAAAGAGGATTAGAGCTGGAAGAGAGAGAAGTGGCTGAGTAGAAGGTTGGGGGTTGCTTGAAATCTGTCAAATACGAGCCCTTCTTTCTCTATTCAATCCACGGCCTACCTCGATACACTTGTGTCACAATGGCTGATCTTTTGAGTTATGGAAGCCAGAGCATTGGTCAAGAGAGAAAGAGAGAGAAGAGGAACTATAGATCAAGAAAGTCACATTAGCTACACCAGACCAGACACACCCTTTTTTTAACCTATGTTTTGACTGACCAGATCGGTCACCCCTCAGCCCCCTATCACTTAAAGGCAGAGCTAACCCAACATTCTACTGTTCTCTAAAAGACCTGACTTTTCAAATTATGATTTTGTGTATTTTGTTATATCTTATTTCTACAATTCATTTTGG
Source organism: Eucalyptus sideroxylon x Eucalyptus melliodora (assembly GCA_016097485.1). NCBI lineage: Eukaryota > Viridiplantae > Streptophyta > Magnoliopsida > Myrtales > Myrtaceae > Eucalyptus > Eucalyptus sideroxylon x Eucalyptus melliodora. The sequence continues at coordinate 50,165,479 of CM027831.1, forward strand.
TAAATTATATGTGCATTGTGTGGAAACTTTTGACGACAGCTTTGAAATCTCCTTTCAATATAGTAAGAGGTTTTCTTTTTCATCTAATATACTCCAGATGTACAAGGGAAAATAATGAAAGACAGCGTGAGATGATGATTACAGCAAGATCTAGTGATTTTTTTCCTACAAACAGGCTTAAGAGAAATTATACCTGTTGCAGGTTTTTCGCTAATTAATTTTTAAAGTACAGATAACCACAATCAAGTCAAACCGCAAAATTGAACCCAAAAAAAAAAAAAAAAAAAAAAAAAAGAATTCATCTTTTTCACAGTATTTGTGAAGTCATATTTTGCAAAACAACTTTTGTTTTGGTGATTCTGTTTATTCTCAATATTTCCAAGAAACTAACTGAAAAAATGCACTTTTAAGTTATGTTGATGGGTCGATAATAAAGCAATGAGTAAATTAAGCACAAAGATATTATTATGGTATGCCAATCTATCTTAGTTATGCACATATTGATAGACACATCATGTTTTGGAAAGATATAAATTAACACTTCTTAATGTTTTGTTATAGAAAAAATTTAGATAGTAAACAGCATTTGAAAGACGAATTATTTCTTGCATAATAAGGCATATGTATGGGTGTCCACCTGAAATTGCTTTGTCCATTCCCACACCATAACAAATTATTACTAAAAAGCAAAAGATGATCGACTAAGCAAGAGAGATGGTAGAAGATATTGTGAATGAGAAAATTACTGTTGAACAAGTTACCTAGGGAATGATGATCCTCGGATATAATTACTTTAGAAAGAAAACAGTATTCATATTTCTTTCAAATAACTGAAATAAATAAAAAGTTTCCTTATATTTAGGAGTTGTAAGTTCCTCAAACAATTTTTGAACTACTCAGTACTCGTGGCATTAGAGGATGTAAAGTTCGTAATGGCGTTCAAGAGATCCGCTTACTTAAAAATTATTAGGTTAGGATTAATTAATGCACTTTGATAAACAAATCAAGTGGAACTAAAATAATATTATATGACACCCTTTCCTTTGCTATAGATAATCAAATTAATTAGACAAAAAGGGAGAATTGGGCGAACCATTTCACAATAAACAGAAAGGCAACAATGTAGTTAGTGTTGTTTTCTAACTTTCAATTACACACATCGGTCTTCCATAGTGGCCCTGTCTTGATTCTTATAATTTTTTTAATAACGACAAAGCTTGCTGAAGGAAAACTGGTTCGATTGGTTGTGCTGAACTTAAGGCGATTGGAGAGATTGACCCAGATTGCTCCTCAAAGTCCACAACTGGGGCTCAGATGGACTGCAAATTCTATGAATCTAAGTGCAGGATTAAGTTAAATGCAGGAATTGAAATATAAGGAATTGAAAAGACATGAAACGAAATTGCACTTTGGTGTGTTGTACGTGTCTTATTTTGCCTCCAAAACCCCTTCTATATGAATGCCTCTTGTGGACAGTATTGGGTTTCTTGTAAAACTGCCCATGTACAAGGCTTACTCCACTTTCCGAAAACTCCTATTTTGTTGGCTATAAGCTCCACTTTGACACGTTTCAAAGCCATCTGTATGTAACTTTCACGCGCATCAATTGTCTCATGCGTTATTTGTCACATGTATTCTATGATAGTTGTCTATACTATTCTTTAAGGGAGATTTTGCTTTAGTCTCTTAATCTAAATTACATCAAAATCAAGTTAATAAACTGAATTAATTTTAAGGGAAAATAATACTTATAGTTCCTAAACTTTGGCCGATTGTGTAGTGTCGTCCTTGAACTCTTAATTAGTTAAATTTGGTCCTTAAACTAGTCCTAATTGTTCAATTTAGTTCCTAAACTTTCAATTGGTTCGATTTAGTCTCTTGACTGCTATGATAAAGTCAAATAAGTCCTTCAACAGTATTTACTACTTCACATAGTTACACTGTTGCCCAGATTTTAGATTATATTTTCATTTCAAAATCCATATCCTAAATCAACAGAAAATATGTTTATCTTTTTAACTTGTTTTACTTTTTTGGTAGTCAAAAATATTATGATAGTTTTCGTTTAGATATAATTCTTATAATGTCTATAATGGTAAAAGTAGAAGCTCATTTAGATTTGTATTGTTTCAACTTTCATTTTATTATAAGAACAAGTGTTTTCATAAGGATGACTAATAACAATATTACTTCATCTATAAATTGGGTACTTATATTAATGTAATCTTGTTCCTGATATTTTAGATAAATAAAATTTTCAAGCTTTTGTGTTTTCTTAATTAAATTTAGTTAAATCTATAAATTGGAAATCAAAATAGCTGGAATATAAACCCGGTACAACCTAAAATAAGGTTCTACTTATACTGTTTTATAAATCATAAGCTATAGTACTTACATGGAACTATTTTATGGAACTATCGGATTATTTATAAAAACCAAAAAGCTAAAAAAAAGATATGAATGGATTGAAATGAAAACATATTCTAACTCCGGGCAGTAGTGTAATTATGAAAACTTGTGAATAGTACTAAAGGACTTATTTGACTTTTTTTTTTTTTTGTAAGTCAAGGGACTAAATTGAATAAATTAAAAGTTTATGGACTAGGTTGAATATTAAAAAATTATTTAAGAGCAATATTAAATAAAATAATCGTCCAATGATGATATTGCACAAGGCAAAAGTGTGGAGACTATTAGTGTAAATTGCCCTAATTTTAAATAAATATATGGGCTATTTTTCGTCTTTAAGCTCTTAAGCACTCAAATCTTTGATATTGGCTCAAGTTAAGTGCATACTTTGCAAGAAAATTTTCAGTTTTCAAAGCAATGCACTTCACAATTGAATTGAAAACCAGGTGCTTCCTTAATTACTTAACAAGTGACCCATGGTTATTGTTTAACGTATTTTTTTAACAAGCAAAAGATAAAACATTGAGGTGTGTATCTTTTAGATTTTTTTAAGGCAAGAACTGCTTTTCTTTTCATTTTCATGTCAAAACTTACCATATTGTTCAAATTTCATTATCAAAAAATTAAGTTTGCATGAACATTTATATATGGCAAGGTTGGCAAGATGACAATTGTGCAAGTTCAAGATTTAAAAAAAGCAAAAACCAAAAGTTTAAAAGCCAATCCAGATGCTCAGTTGATCAATTTGATATAATAGGGAGCTGAAATGTTCCTTCAATGGAGAGGGGCAGCTTCAAGTGGAGATTTTGATGAACAGTTTTCTGAATTAAGATGGCTTCAGTGGCTTGACATTGAACGTGATCTGTCTTCTTCAACCGCCGATCTGTTCCTATCGAGTGTAGTGGTGCTGCAGTTGTCATACAACCAGATCGCAGATAATTGGAGAGGATGGACTTCAATCATGGTAAGATGTGAAAAAGACATCCTCTATGATTTTTTGTTTGTTTTGTTTTGTTGATTAACTCATTTTTTGACAACTTACTCTCCTTTGTATAGGTGGCAAAGAGGCTGAAAGTTCTTGACCTTGCATGTTGCGAATACCTAACACATAGTCCTGACCTCTCAACTTTCAAAGAGTTGAAGATTCTCATCTTGAAAGGATGTCACCGGCTGGCGCAAGTCCACCCTTCTATAAGCGAAGTCAACAAACTTGTTTTTTTGGACCTGAGTGGCTGTGGTAGTCTCAAGGAGCTACCACGAGAAGTGAGAGAATTAGTAGAACTAGAAGAACTTATTTTAGATTCTGCTGGTATTACAGAAATTCCTACGTCAATCAGTGGTCTCAGGAAGCTGAAGAAATTGAGTGCAAGGGCTTGTCAGTCATTGGGAGAAATTCCTTGTTCAATTTGGGATTTACAGAATTTGCAAAATCTGGATATTAGTGAATCTGCGATTGAAAAGTTGCTCGGTGCTGATGAAAGGCTGCAGAAACCTGATCTCAAGGCTTTCGCTGAGTTAAAGATCATCTTGAAAGATTGTTACAAACTAAAGCAAGTCGACCCTTCTATTGGCAAAGTCAAGAACCTCGTTTCCATGGACCTGAGTGGCTGTGGCAGTCTCAAGGATCTACCGGGTAAAGTGTGTGAATTAGGAGAACTAGAAGAACTTATATTAGATTCTACTGGTATTACAGAGATTCCTAGGTCAATTGGTTATATGAGGAAGCTGAAGAAACTGAGTGCGAGGACCTGTTGGTCATTGGGAAAAATCCCTAGCTCAATTTGGGATTTACAGAATTTGCAATATCTGGATATTAGTGAATCTGTGATTGAAGAGTTACCCGTTGCTAATGGAAGGCTGAATAAACCTGATCTCAAGGCTTTAACAAAGTTGGAGTTTCTCATCTTGAAAGACTGTTACAAACTAAAGCAAGTCCACCCTTCTATTGGCAAAGTCAAGAGCCTCGTTTCCTTGGACTTGAGTGGCTGTGGCAGTCTCAAGGAGCTACCAAGAGAAGTGGGCCAATTGGAAGAACTTAAAGAACTTATTTTAGATTCTGCTGGTGTTATAGAGATTCCTAAATCAATTGGTTCTCTAAAAAAGCTGAAGAAACTGAGTGCTCGAGATTGTCGGTCATTGAGAAAAATCCCTAGCTCAATTGGGGATTTACAGAATTTGCAACATCTGGACATTAGTGATTCTCCAATTGAAATGTTACCCAGCATCCAGAATCTTTCTTCTCTCCAACACCTTCGCCTGGAGGGTTGTCACATGCTCCGGTCAATTGCGGAACTTCCTTCTGGCTTAAAATTTCTAAGGTTCTCTGCTCAGAGTCCCACACTGCCACAGGGTTGTTGGCCAGTCCACTTAGAAACACTTCATGTTTCATGGACGCGATTGTGATCTTCTTAAATACATCCCGAAGCTTCCATCAGGACCCTTGAAAATTTGTATTGCCTCTACTCATTTGTATATGCGGCGAAGTGGCAATTTTTAAGGTATTTGTCGATCAACTCATTTGTTGACAGCTTATACTCCTTTGTATAGGCTGCAATGGGTTTTTTGAGGAAACTGGAGAAACTAAGTGCCCGGTTTTGTCAGTGACCGACAGAAATCCCTAGCTCAATTGGGGATTTACAGAATTTGCAACATTTGAACATTTTGAATTCCTTTTATAAACTCTTTTATGTGTCAAATTTGACTGGTGACAAATTTCCTGACTAGAACAAAGACCTTTATAATTCTCCGTTGTGATTGTTATCCTTGTCAAGTTTCTTCTTGTTCCCTCGAGCACGAATTGTCAGTATAAAAACTGAGCAAAAATGAAAATCAAGGTTCAAGGTTTTCTGGTGGGTGACTAAAAGAATAGAAATTGGTTTTGGCTGGTCTGGCATATATGTGTAGACCAGCTTTCTCATACTAGTAGTCAAGACTGTTGTTTTGAAAGATAATCGGGTGAGGTAGGTGGTGCTTTTGTGACATGCCTACTTGGTCTATGCAATGATCAAGGCTTACTTTTGGACTTAAAATCACAAAGCTGTATCGATGACCTTTTGCGTAATGGGACAATTTTCTGCCCGTTCTGTGAAACAAGCTGGGCCGAGGAGCTCAAATATTTGCCAATTAGTTCGTATCTCTTTTGATCCTTGTCATGGAATCATTGCATCACATGATTGATCCAAGTGTGGCTAACTTGGCTGAGGAACGTCAAATTCCATACCAAATACCAGTCAAGATGAAGAAGAGGAATTTTGTAGAGGCAGCATCAGCAACAGCTGATGGCTATCCTGCATGCAAATTTTGAAGAGGTTCGTGGGCCAACTGGAGGGTCCCGAGGAAGTTTTGATTCTTGTGAAGATCCGAACACTTGATCTGATCTCAACAAAACATATTTGAATGATCGTGAATGTAGTATTTTCAATTGAATTCTATATGCTCATTAGATTCCACCTCTATTAATCAAATGCGTACTTGCTTATTTTTTCTGCATGTTACCCTGACATAGAGTTGTTTGATGCGGTTGTATTCTAATGATATTACTCTCGAACTCGATGAGGCTCTGTAAAGGTACGTATGCAATGCCAATTGCATCATAACTAAGAAAGAGTAACTCGTTTGCTTATCCTATATGAGTTGTGGAATTTTACGGGAAAATCAGTATAAAATAATGCATGCTGACAACCTCCTTAGTTTCTGTCAGTTCATTAATGTGATAATATAACCATTGCATGTTGTCGTCTAGGTTTCTGATTTAATAACCTCAATTCTCATGTTTGTTATGAACCGCCCGACGGTAAATGAAATTCAAGAATATTACCAGAATAGTTTTAAACTCATTACATTTGAGTCAATTTAGTTCTAAATTTTTACATTTGTGCTAATTCAATTTATCCAGCCAATCTTGTCCAACTAGCACAGATTCAACTGTTCTATGTGATGGAATCAATGATAATATTGATAATTTTTAATAATATTCATTTTTTTAAAGATTTTTATTATATTTTTCTTTGTCTTTTCTTCATCTTCATCCTCTAGCAGGTCCTTGGAACTCAGCGACCAGCTAGAGGTGAAGGCTGGTGAGGGCGAGCCTCACCCTTGCTCACCCTTGGTGGTTCTCTATCTTCCCTTCACTGGGTGAGGACGAGCCTTGCCAAGGGCGGTGAGGCTTGCCCTCACTAGGGGCTAGCATGGCTGACCTTGTTGGCCCTTGGCGTGGTCGATCACCGAGTTCTAACGATAGGCTAGAGGATGTAGATGACGAAAGGGGGAAAAAAAGAAAGAAAGTAAAAAGGGAAAAAGAAAAAGATAGAAAAAAATATGACTATATTATAAAAAACTCTCCACATTAGTGTTGGCCTTGTCACATAGGAGGCTAGTATCCATGCCGGCACTAATTGCTCAAAATTGGTTGAATGGACTAAATTGACACAAATGTAAAAGATTTAGAACTCCATTAGCAAAAAAAAAAAAAAAGAGGTTTTTTGACTGATTAACATAATTGCAAGATGTTTAGGACTATTTTGGTAATTTTTCCTTAAGAAATTCTCGAGAAGTTTGTATGGAATGCCAAGCGAGTAAGAATGGTTTCACTTGCGAGGCTGCGCTTGCTCTTGGCATGGGCTTCCCCAAATCTTGCGGTGCTTACTCTTGACATGAGCTCCCCCAAATCTTACTAGTCACAACTTGATTTTCTCATTTCAATTGTCACTTCTTCTTTTTCTTTTTTACTATAGGAGTCGCTATAAATCTATTATGAGCCGATGCAGTCAAATAAAAATGTGATAGTTCGTTTTACTTCTATAAATTGGAGATTTGCACTAGGACATGATTACTATTGACTCTTAAATTTTCGTTGAAGAATTTTTTTATTTCATCAGAATTAGGATCCAGACTCTATTCTAAAATAAAAATATTTTATGGCATAATTTGCATTATTTCGTTGTTTTGTTGCTGCTTCTTTTTTCTACGTATACATGTTATAATTAGAACATTTGTGGAGAGCAGTAGCCACGAGAAAATATTCAGTGATTAGATATTACCACGTCATCGCTGACATGATGCGCATCATCCACTCATATATTGACACGTTTACAATGATGTGGAAATAAAAAATAATAAAAAAATCTTGTTCAGAAAGATCTTTCAACCATGGGATCTTTGCTAAGTTGCCTAGAGAGAGAGCTTGGCGTCGCTAGTCCAAGCCGAGCCACCCCTCCGTCCTCTCCATCATGGCTTGCGGCCATGGAGGAGTCGCCGTCACCAGCTCCAAATCTGGAAGTTCGCAGGCTGAATTTTGGGCGGGGGGGGGGGGACAACTCCACATCTGAACCAGCCCACCGCCAGCGCTGTCGTCCAGGTTAATGCGTCCAAGCCGAGCCCTCTCCGTCGTCACTTGCGACCATGGACGAGCCAACGCTGGAAATTTGCAAATCTGTGGACAAGCCGTCTTGCGAGCCATGGACGAGGCCAGATCCAGACGGACAATGAGCAGTGACGCCGAAAGGGGTGGCTCGGCTTGAACAAGCAGGTTGTGGCGCCCCCAATTCCGTCGGTAGTGTCGCTTAGAGGGCTAAGATGGAGAAAGAAGAACAGAGAGGAAAACCATCAGATTTATTTATTTATTTATTTATTTATTATTTTATGCCATATCAGCTGCTTATGTGGTAATTGAGGACACATATGGCTTACGAGTGGACATGAGTAGAAAAAACACATCACGTCAGTTGTTAGTGTTATCTAGCCATTCAATATTTTCTCAGGAGGCGCATTCTTACATGAGATAAGGGTGTTGGGATCAAGTGTTATGCAACCGCAGAGTAAGCAGCGAGTCAATGGGACAAGGAGCGTTGGATCAAATCTTGGTGCGCAAGATTCATGGTCAAGATTATATCATCCAAGTCGGCGCCACTTTGGTCAAAGATAGACGAGGAGGATTAGAGGAGAGTCATTGGATTAATTTTGATGCCATATCCACGGTCATGATTGTTGAGAAAACTTCCCAATATGTTTTGAAGATAGACAAAACCTTCCACTGGTATTTAGTGATTAAGGTGATAGAATTTCTAGGTGATATTCTTGAAACAAATTGGTTTAGACTTTGTTTTGAATATCATTAGACTCGGAGATTTATTCATCTATTTAAGAAGTTATGAATCTCTATGTCCAAGACATTGTTGTGCCATGACAACTAAATTATATGAGGATAACAGTAAAACTTGTATGAGTATTGTCAAGACGAGACGTGTCGTGTCACACCTCTGCCCTATCTCTCGGCACGAGAGCATGACCCGGCGGGTTAGCATCGACGCCCTAAGCAACATCGAACGTCCCAAAAGTCTTTTATCTTTAGTTAAGCACATATAGAAGTGATCATAAACAATCCCCGTACAAACAAACATGGAAGCCGGGCAAGACATATGCAAGCCAAGCAAATAAAAGCAACATATACATATACATATTCACATATCAAAAGTTGTTTTGATTACATGTCCATCCTAGTCTTAGGCTACTTATTTTCATTTCCATATGTAGTCAATCAAAAGGGCTGGGGTAGCCTAGCTCCTCTACCGAGCTGCTCCCAAAAGCGGCCCCCATGCTATGTTCATTCCCTTCTTGGACCCTGGTTCACCCATCACACACCTGAAATGGTGAGAACAACAAGAGTGAGTTGATGACTTAGTAAGTAGAAATCCCTAATTCTCCTATAGGAGGATGTCTCGCCGTCGATTGTCGGATACAAGATCACCACCCACTTGTCGATGGCAAATCAATAGCAAGGTTCATGCCTTGCCTTGCTTATACATATGAAAGGCTCTCAACCATCTATGTACTTTTATGAATCAAAGACAAGGAGTTAGTGCATAAAGATCCGTGGCTTATGATCATTTCAGTCGCAAAAAGGGATACGTGCATCTCATGAAACTCGTTCAAGTACCAAGTGACCCAATTCAAACATATGCTCAAATTAATGCAATGATTTAACAATACATATAAAAACAAACCTAGCTTTTGCAAGCATCACACATGTATCAATCATTAAACACACATGGACTTTCACTTTTCTTTTTCAGTATCATATTAGTCGAAATTGTTAGGGAAATCCCTTGTGATGTTTTGAAGATGACAAAATAAATTAAAGGCTACTAACGTGTTTAATTGTTGAGTAACAGACTATGCATATGATAGGATATGTAAATGATATTGTCCAAAGTTTATTCTGAAGATTTCCAGACTTCGTGTCAAAATTTGAAGATTGTCGGACTTTAGTGTCAAAGTCTGCTCTACATCAAGTCTGCCAACTCGACAAATTCCAGATCGAACGTGAATAAAGAACTAGAGACAGATTCTATGTTGAAGCTGAATTTATTAAGACTATATCAAGACCTTAAAGCTAAATCTGTTCGAAGCAGAATATGTTCAAACGCGTCCAGTTGTAAAGTCTATTGCACTCGACTCAGATTGTAAAGTCTATTGCTCTCGAGACTTTGCATCGAGAACAAGATAGAACGTAATACAAGCCTAAATGTATAACGGCTAGTGATTTGGTTTGGATTCTAGGTTGATTTGATTGACTCAATCAAATTGATTGACAATTGGATCTTGAAGACAAGAACTTTCTATACGAAGAAGCTCTACTTATGGAAACCAAGATTTTGTTTGTATGAGTGATCGGAATCAATTTGGGATTCTACTTTTGTCACTCAATGGCTACCAAATCTTCTAGATACAGATCTGTCCAATGGGTAGATTGGAAGACGATCCTCAAGATACTGTCCAATGGCTAGTTTGGAAGTGGAGGAGTATTTAAGGAGATGAAGGACCGATGAGCAAGTAAGAGACGGAGCGTAGAATTTATAATTCCAAAGTCTGAGCGAACTTCAATCATACACTTGTCTTTAGTGAGCTTAAATGTTTGTGATCGTGAGAGAAATACCAAAAGAGTGACTTAGTGAGATAGTGTAATTTACTACTAAGTATTTGCACTCAAAGTTGTAATCTCTTGTTGATTACATAGTGGAATCCAACTAGAAGGCTCTTAGCGTGGGAGAGTGGACGTAGGTTTGATCTAAGCCGAACCAATATAAATTTTGTGTTCTTATTCTTTTCCCTAGACTCGTTTATTTTGTTCGTAATTCTATTTAACTACTAAAGTTTGAACTCGCTCAAAGTTTGTTGTTCTTTAGACTCAATTTTAAAAGTCTATTACTATTTAGACTCTGGTTAAAAGTAAAGGTTTTCACTGCATTTTGCAGAATCTATTTTCACACTTATTCACCCCCTCTAGGTGTTCATACTAGCACTATCAGAAATTAATTGACTCTTCTGGTAACAATCGAGCATCGGTCCCCCTCTTGGCAACTAGCATCGTCCCAATCTCATTATTAGGACGGCATCCAGGGCGACCCCCAAGCATCCACTCACCTGGGCCAGTATTGTTGACGATCTCAATATCGGGACGACATTCAAGGCTTTACCCCCAAGCAACAATCTAGCATCCCCCAGCGTTGGCATATAGGTCCATCGCGTGTCCATGCATTTCAAGCATCAACCAATTCATGTTATATTTAAACTCTTAGCCAAATAAAAGGCTCAAATGTGTGCCATGCAAGGTGAACTAATGAATGACTCTTGTGTTTTATTAAGTCAAACTCATGCCGGATGCAATTCGGGCTCATGACCTTGACTTGAAACCATTTGCTTAGGCTTTAGCATTGTCCATAGTCACCAAGACCTCTTCTCAACATCTAGGTGTGCTCGACACCCATGTGGGATCATAAACTTACTTAATGCAACAACAAGCAATAGAAACACAACAAGCATAACAATATAAAGCCAATACAAGCAAACAATAACATGATCTTAAAATCGATAAGCGTAGCATATCGTTCTATCAAAGAGTTAGGAAAATCTACTTACTACTTTTTGGACCTAGTTCCAAGATGCTTCTTTGGTGGTTGGTCGGCGTCTAGGGTAGTTTGAAAGTGAATGGCGTGAAAGAGAAAGGAGGAAGGGAGAGGAAATGAGAGAAAGGCCAAGCCTTAAAATGTGAGGATGCCTTCTCCTATTTATAGGCCTCTTCCTCTTAGATTTTTATGTAAACTCATTATTACACCTAAATGACGAGTTGGCCTACCTATCTTCTTGAGTTGGCACCTAGGTCATTTGGTGTTGGCTTGTGATTGGTCCACCTATTCATTTATCCTCCAAGGCTCACTCTAGGCTCATTATTGACTATGGCGCCAAAGGGACACATAAGTCCCTTTAATGCCTAATGTTTTCTTCTAATTGGTTGGTCTTTACTTTGTTCACCAAGGTTATAATCTAATGCCATCATAACCTAAGATTCACCTAAAATTTAGTCATCAAGAAATTTGGACTTTGGACAACTTGTTTTCCAAGTTAACCACATGAGCATGTGACTCATTAAACTCATTAATTAGCTAGCTTCCAAAAGCATATAATACATTATTGCCTTTTGTTAATCACCAAATTCCTTTTCATTTGTTGGCTCATATCATAGAAAATTTTAATGTAGTAGAATTCTAATGCACGGGTTCTATATTGTGGCAAGTGCAGAACATACTACCAAGATTGATTAGAACATCTATAGTTCTAAAGAATCATACCAGACAGAAAGAAAGATAGGAAAAAACTTTTAAGGATTTATAGCAAACGATATAATATTATTTTTAGGGAGGGTGCATTGCTTGGGGTTCCCGAAGTGCACCTTATTAGTAGATTGGACAACTCAATCCCTCTCTTGAGATTAATTGGTTTAACGTCGTACTACCCTTTAAGGGTGATCCGCTAATATCGCGCATTGCAAAAGATCACACTATTCCTCGAGCTAGGGTTTTATCATTTCAACTATCACAAAGAAGTCATCAAGGAAGACTAAGTTGAGCGTATCATGACAATGGTTAAAGAAGCCATTGACCTATGGTATGATTGCCACCCGAAGCCCATTACTATGGTTGATGATTCGGATGTGGTAGAAGAGATGAAGATACACCATTCCTTGATAGAGTATATGCATTGTCGTGTGGAACCTGAACTTGAAGTGGATCTTCTTACTGTTCCAGAGAGATGGAACGTTTGACCCGTGAAAACAAACGTGTCTATCAAGCGCCTTAGAGCAAGATTATTTTCTATATTCCATTTGTAATTTTTGTTGTAGAAGTAATGTATAGGATTTTCCTATGTATTGCATTAGCAAATAAATAATAGGAACTTCCTTACTTCTTGCTCTTCTCAGATGACGTATTAGTTAGTTTGCTTCACATACGTTGGACGTAATTGGTTAAGTTTCCCTTTCATGTTGTTTTTTCCAAGATTTCAATGGAATATAGAAAGAGGGCAGTTAGATTAGTCATCTTTTGTTACCCCTTCAATTGTATTTTCTTTTTTTTGTGAAGTAATTTTGATAAGAAGTCATTTATGTGAGACTGGGATCATATAAGTACGTTTTATCTCTATTTCATCTCAAGAAATGAAGGTTTTATATTTTCTTCTCATTTCTTTATCCATATATTGACTCAATCTTTTCTTCACAAAGGTGATTAAAAACGGCTAAAAGGAGATCCCATATAAAAACTCACTCTTAAGTGAAGATGGAGAACGAATATGGAGAATCAAATGGCTCGAATGACTACTTTATTGACGGATTTGTCCAATCAGATCAAGGCATTAGCTCCCATGCCTTCGAATAATGTTGCACTGCCTACATATACTGTGCCAACTAAGACGTCGGTAGCCAATTCCATTGAAAAGGAAACTCATGAAGAAGTTCCATCAATTATGCCGCTGGTTATTGATCTGAAGCTTCGTCAAAAGAAAACTCTACTGTCCATTTGGATGAGGAAAGCGCTAGGCGTCTAGCTAAGATGGACAAACGCCTTTGCACGCTGCAAGGCTATCAATTGCAAGGCGTGGATAAATTCTCACCATTTACTAAGGTGAAGGTTCCTAAGTCTTTCAAGGAGCTTGGATTGAATCTTGATTTAACCTTTGAGGTGGCTAGTACAATCACCGAGCCAAGCGAATAGGTGATTATATACAATTAAAGCAGAATTTAAAATGACCAAGTTCAATATAACAAAGAAATTACATCCAATGAAAGATTGGGTAGTGATCAGATATTTCTATGTGCAATAAACTATCAAATAGAATAAAAGAGAGTTTAAGGGATAGAGAAGATTGCACACAATAACTATAGTGGTTTGGCTTATAATAAGCCTACATCGACGTTCCCATAGTCTATTGACTAGATTTCACTAGAGAATCAATAAGAGGTTACAGAGTTTTAAGTACTTTCTACTCAATATCTTCCTTCAGATCTTGTTCTTCCTTCAGCACCACAATCTCCTTTTATACTCCTCAATTTCCTAGCTAACCGTTGGACAATACTTCTGAGAATCATTTATCCAATCAACCTGTTGACCTTAATGATATGAGAAGATTTTATTGCTGTTTAGATTACAAGATTAGAGCCTCCCTTGATTATGCTACCCATACGATAGAGTTTGGGTTTTCTTAAGTAGAATTCCTATCAGAAAGAGTGTCTAGTCTCTAAATGATGGTCAATCAAATTACGAATTCTTGCAACAAGAGGATTACATTGTTATTGATCATTCCTGGATATAGAGACAATCAATATATATGTAAGGATATAAATCCAAGCCAAATACTAGCCATTACGCTTCACATGATCCAACATATTATTAAGATTGAAATACTTTTCGTCTTGTAACATCCTCAACTTCGAGCTCTTTACATGGTAAAAGAGAAGTCCAAACTTGGTTTCACTGGTTAAGCCCGATTGTGTCCGCTTCAACATGCAAATTATTTTTATCTAGAAGTCACCACTAATCGATTGATGGTAGGTCGATTAGATATTCAAGTAAAGCATTTGGAAAAATACCTTACTACTACGAACCATGGATTAAATGAGTTCGGGAACTTAATCATGCTAGATTATTTTAACGCCCTTTCGGTAGTTTTTCTCTTTTACTTTCAAAAATATTTTGCAAGTAGCTAGAATTAATTTTAACCCATCCTCTAATAACAAAGATGATCATGCAGTGCCCAACCATTATTGAACACTCAATAAAATAAAGCAACAAATAAATTGCAAACACGGGAGGAAATACTTACCTCGATGCAAGGCAAGCAGGTGCAAGTTTAGTTAGAAAACCACATTTATCAACCTAACTATGATTTTTAATTAACACGCAATTCCACTCAATTCTCTTTTTGAATTTTTTTATTTAAATAAAAATTAAGTTATAAGTCATGCAATTTAAATAAATGGCCTAATTCTAATAATGAGTGATTTCTAATTAAATGGACCTAGTAACAATTGCTAAATGACAAGCATTTTATGAACCTAATTCTATATGACATGCACATGATATTTTTTTTTTGTACTTTTATTGAAATATATAGTTGAAAAACTAAGAAATTTGCTCAAAATGAGATATTATCTACTTTAAGTTAGGAAATAGACTAACCTAAATCCTATCATAACTTAGAAACTTATCTCAACAAGCAATTCAATTCAATGATATTATCTAACATGCATTCTAATTTAATTAGAAAAGTATCTTAACTATTATATCTAGAAAATCAATTCTAAACTACATGATATGCAATGCAATCTTTTTGTATTTTCAAGATGAAGAGAGCAATCAAAGTAAGATAATTGCCAAATAATTCAAGATCATTAAAGATATCATCCAATCAATTCAAACAAGGAAACGATATCTAATCAACTTGAATTTTGCAAATAAAATCGATAAATTGATCTTAAGCCTTAAAGATCAAAATATCATATTTAAAGATACCCGCTGAAACAGTAATTCCATCTCAAGCCTTATAGACAGAATTAAATATCATTTGTAGTTGTGAATTAGGAAATATATCATAATTTGCGGATACGCTTATCACTCAAAGGTATTGATTAGATGATGACAGAATTTAAAGTAAAGAAATATGGAGGAAACGATGTATATTTTGTATATCTGATCGAAGTGCCTTTTACAATGTATATTCACCTATTTATGATGCAGTGAATGATTTAACTAGGGAAATAATAATAAAAGAGATACAAAAAATCAGATCTAATCTTAGATTGACATAATTAGTAAATCATAAGCCTAAATAATCTTGGATTGACTGATCTCGATCCTCGCATATCTCCAACAGATGAAATAATCCAATTAGACAACAAGATATTCAATGGTTCAGATTATGATCCTTACCTAATTTGGAGGATTTGTTCTCAAATTCGAGCTTGACTAGCGGTGCACGGTGGTGGATCGCAGGTGGTATTCACAGCCAAGGTGGGACCGTCTCATTGTGGGAAGGTGATCACTGGCGGCTTCATGGCCTCGGACACTACTGATGCTCGGTGTGGCCTTCTCGGATCAAGACTGGCTCGGCGGTCGGCACAATGGCTTCTTGTCGGTGAGGCAAAGTGGACCAGAGATATTGGGCAATCACAGTGCTCGACTGGGAATCGGTGAAAATCATCAAATATTCGTTAGTCGCTCACCTGGAAACCTGCAAGAACGAATATCGATAATTTAAGGAACAACGAGGCTTTGCCGTGGAAAGTGCTGCAGGAATGATGGCTTGAACTGGTAACGGCTGAAGTCAACTTTTGGCCTTTCCCCCTTGAAGCTTGGACCAGCCAATGGTGCGCTCCAGATTCCAGCGCTTGAACTCCTTTCAGCAATACGACAAATTTCCACGGGTTGCTCTTCAGTTTTGTCTTCTTGTGTCCATTGTTGCCCTTGGCTCACATGCGATTGATCGTTGGAATTGCTATGCCGGTTCGTTGGAAATTGTTGGGACCGGTCCATCCATCTCATGAAACTCTATTCATTGCATATTTATCTTTACACAAAGCGTCTAAATCAGATATGACTTTGTCAACCTTCCAATATGGTAACAGACCCTAATGGTATTAACCCTACTGACAATTCTATGCTTGGAGCAGCAGAGTTGCTTGCTCCCTCTACAAAATTGATGTGAGAGTCAATAAGAAAAACAAAAGTAGATGGGAGAAGTATACTATCAGTCTTATAACTTGTGTACGGCGCTCACTTTGATGCCAAAAGTTTTTGTCGGATCATGCCAAAAAAATTTGAAAAACATGTGGCACTTTTTTATTAATTTTTAAAGCGATGTGGCTTGCCGGAGAGTATAGTCAGCATTTAAACAACAAAATGATGCCGTTTTGTGTCTTTCTCCCAAATTCAAAACCCTAAATCCCCAAACAATGCCGTTTTGTGTCGTCTTCTTCCTCGAAGACTGGTTCTTCCCTAAAGAACAGCACTAGCAACACCACCAGTGCACCAACATAACACCAATAGTTTTCCAGAAAAGAAATCACGCACTCGCCTCCGCCCTCCCCCAATAGTTTTCCCCCATTTTCAATCACCTGGTTGACCTTTCAAATCCCTGAATCTCAGCCCCACCACCGCCTTTTCCCAAGGAATATCGTCGGGTGCAGAGGAAGCGCGAGCTCGAAGAATCTCCAGAAGCACAAGCGATCTGGCCAATGGTAGCTGCGAAGATCTGGAACGCCATGGAGGTTGTCGGCGAAGCCGCCATCCCCTCCTCCACCCTCACCGTCGACACCTCCCTCTCCCTTGGGATTTTCTGTTTTGTTTTTTCTTTTGTCTTGCTGTGGTAAGCAACTACGATGGAGGTTGAGGGACGGCGGCCAAGTGACAGTGGACGAGGGACGGCGGCCGAGCGATGGTGGCCGAGCAACGGTGGACCAAAAAACCCTAATTTCAATCCCAAAAAAAAATCCCCAAATGAGTTAAACGGCATCGTTTTTGTGAGGCCATTCATGTAGGACGGCAAAATGACATCGTTTTCTTAAGGAGGACCAAAAAGAACGTCGTTTAAGGTATTGTCAATTTTTTTTTTAAAAGCCACGTAATCATTTTGCCAGAATCTTTAGCCGGTGGCACCAAGGTGATCGTTTTTCATCCAATTTGGCACAAAAGTGATCCGACAGAAACTGTTGGCACCAAAGTGAGCGCTGTACACAACTTATGGCACTGATAGTGTACTTCTCCCAAAGCATATAGTTTCCGTCCCAACCCGAACCTCGAGAAAAGAAAGGTGAAAAAAAAAAAAGGTGGGAAACCCAACAACCGACCCAACCCGACCAGAACCGACCCGAATTTTCGATGCGGGTCTAATGTGTTTCGGGTCGGTTCGGGTCAGGTCATAGTGTGTGACCCTTGTGATTCGGGTCGGGTCAAGTAACAACAAAACCCGACCCGACTCAACCCATTGACACCCCTATGAAACATCATGGGATTAGAGGGGCTAAGTCAAAAGTCTAACAAGACTTGGACTACCAACAGTCCATGATGAACCAGCGTTGCTCCAAGAAGGAATCAAAGCATGATTCATTCATTTGGTAACTTTGTCCCTCAAAGTCATACTTCCATAAACATACAGTTTTTATCAAAAAGAAGGAAAAAAACTGTCACTAGATCACTCCGTAAAATCCAACAATGACCCATCGTTCTCCCATTCACCTGCAAAATTTACATGGTAACAAATCGATCTCCAATTCTCATATTCATCGATAATTTCATCACACCATTTCCTCCGATCATATATTGTCATATGAAAATAGGAAAAAAAAAAAAAAAAAAAAAAAAAAAAAAACCCTTAGGGTATCTTTATCTTTTTTTTCTTCTTGGGAAAATGCTTTTAGGAAATTCAATTTCAAATAAAGGGAATCAGAAGAATTTGATTGCTTTGAAAACAAATTAAGAAAATGATTTTATCATAATTCTTAATAAGTGAATCCACTAAATATGGCTTGTATCGTTAAAAGTAACATGGAATGACTAATAAACTGGAATTGATATCATCTTTGTTTATTCTGTAATCCATCAAAATAACAACAAATGCAAATAAATTAGGATAGAAATTATGAAACCATACTTGTAAAATTTAGATATGATCGTGCTTTGGGAATGCAGAAAATTGGAGAATTAATGAAGTATATTCGTCTCACTTCGAAGGGTAGCAAGAAAATAAGGGTAATGATTCCTTCTTCAAGTCATTTTTCTCTAAACTTATTGTTTTTAGGATTAATATCACGAAAAATCTCAAATTGATACTCTTGATAACACAAACAATCCCAAACTGACGTATTTATGACAAATTTAATCTCTATTAATTTTTGTTAAATTGAGTTAATACTATGAAAAAGCACAAACTAGTGCACATATAACAAATAGAGAGTAAAACCCCAAACTAATACATCCATCAATTGTCAAAATTTGATGTATGCTTTTGTTGACTTGACTTTGAATGAATTCGCCATTTATTTGGGGGGCAAAAGTTGATTCTAATCCCAAAATTTCTGCACCACAAAGTCCAGTGATTTTCCATGTTAAGAAACGTAAATAATTATCAACTTTGGTAGGCTAGAATGATGCTTCAAGGATCATCTTTATCAACCAAATTTTGCAGCAAAACTGGCCCTCGATTCTCTTTGCATATTTCACCCAATCATGTGGCTTCCAAGTTCAATGACCTACCCAAAAGTCATTCAAAAAGATATTTCCTTGATATTTCTATGGTGAAGGAACAAACTTCTTTGATAGTTAAGGCTTGCATTTAACACGAAAAGTCTCTGTTTTCCTTTAAAAAGAGTAGGAGTTACGCAATGGGATCCCACTTGTTTTCTCGTCTTCCTAAAGCTTTTGATCTATAATGGAGGAAGCTCAATTTCAATTCAAATGGAAGGAGTATGATTTTAAAAAAACCCGCAACAAAACTTTTGGACTTTCGTTTTACTAAAACAAAAGTTTAGTAGAATAATAATCAAAGCTAAAGCTATCGGAGAACAAATTTGATCTTCCATTAGTCTCGAATCAATGAATTTAATATTTCTCAAGAGTATTTGTTGACTTATCTGTTGGAAATTTCCTATAATATGGGCTTACATTAATTAATTGATTTTCTATTTTAAATAATCGGATTAATGGATATTTCAATATTTGTTAAACCCTAAAGTGATCTAATTGAATTGGGTATTAGCATCTATTGTTAACGGGGCTAGTTGAGCAAGAAAGTGTAGGCAATTGTGTTTGACTGAAACTCGTAATGGGAATGGCCCGGTTGACACGCTGTTGATTAGGGTTTGCTAGGTCTCCTCTCTAGTGAAGCAATTGGTAGGTTATACCTATTAGTTGCTTTAATCCCATTGAAAGTTGCTATATCGAAAAAGGTAAGGAAGATCTGGCATTCCAATAGATCCCTGATTATCAGAGTGATCTACTTTTCTTTAAGTGAAGCAATGGCTCAAACAGGTACGCTTTAATTCCGCTGTATTTATTGATCTCGGTGTTTTACAATCATATATGGATCCGATTTTTCTTGATTAATTAATTATTCATGTGAATAATTTTCTACATGTGGTATTAGAGCAAGTCATATATGATTGTAGAACCTTTTTTTTTTTTTTTATGGAAAAATTCGAAATTTTTTCTTTGAGCCGAATATGGGCATTATTTTTTCTACTTGTCGAGATATTTTCAACCATATATAATTTGTATAATTTCGTTGAGAATTGAGAGAGATTTTTCCAATCCGATTTGCACGCCTCGCTTGAGATCGCAATCCGCCTCCCGTTTCGCAATTCATAAACGACAATCCGCCCTCGCGTGTTCGGTCTGTTTTTTTCTGGAAAAATATTTCCGTTGGCCCCTCTCTTTTTTTTTTTCTTCCCTCGTCGTGATTTCTTTGTTCGGCGGATTGGACGTGCTTTTCTGAGCAATCTCTTTTGGCTTTCCGAGGTATGATCGTAGCCGTAGTTTCGTGCGGTTAGAGGTCGGATTGCCCGAGCAGGTGCGTCGAGGAAGCATGTGGCGATTGATTGTCGGTTCATCAAATTTGAAAATATATGTTGAGGAATGATTTCTTTGGGCGTTCGATTACGGTAGACTAGTTTTGCGAGGGTATTATGTAATCTCAAGCTAGCATATTGCCAGTATGATAGTAAGTTAAATTCTTCGCAGTTACGAAATGATAATGTGCTAAGATAGATCATTTTTCTAACTCGAGCTCGTTTTCTGGGAAAACTAGATAATAAATTGGCTTTGCTGGCTTTAGTAATTCGAAGATGGATATGTCTTCATTGACCAGCATGCCACTATTGCGTGCGAAGAAGTAACATTTGACTTTAGATTTAATTGGGAGGGGTTCCTACATTGCATGAGATGCTGACTGTTCAATATGTTCATATAGGACATAGTCCTGGCATTGCTTTGATGTACTCAAGGTTCCTCTCTTTGATTCGGTACTTCACTATGTGGTTGCATCTCTCTTGTCGTGGACTTGAAGTGATGTAGGATATATATTTTTGGGGATGCACCTGTCTAATGCGTAAAATTACGGATCATAGGATCAAGGGATAGTATTCTGCCGATTATGCATGTAAGGTCTTAGGGTGCCAAGGCATTATGCGATATGTGTGCAGTGGCAGTCGCTAGAAATCGCAGTTGATGTGCGAAAGTCTTTTACGTGTACACTCTCTTTGGCCAATGCTCTTTGAAGGAGACTTAAAAGGTTTTGAATCCTAATATTCCATGGCATCCGCACTTTTATCTTATTGTCAGGTGTCCACATCTATTTTGTTTGGTGCTTTTAGATTCTTCTGCTAATGCTGGACTAGATCTGCGAAACATAGATGGTGTTGGTGTGATTTGGGCTAGATTCATGGGATTGAGCCTCATTGTCCAGTAGCTTTTGCTTTGACTGGAGGGCGCGTGAACAATTTGGGTTCAAGGGCTGAGTGGCTTGAACATCTTTGGTTTCTCATGTAGGTTCGCGTTTAATGATTCACATATGTTGGAATCTGGCGGCTAGTGTACTGATTGATGTGTGTTTTCATATCCTCGTTTGTGCCCATGTTTGATCACCCTTTTCTTGTTTTTTTTTTTTCCTTTAGAGATCTGAAATCTTGTGGTAGAATTCTTCAAATGCAGCTTGTGCAGTGATCGTTTTGTTCGGAAGAGAGAATTTTTTATTTATTTTTTAATTGGCTACTCAAGATTTTTGGGTTTTGGGTTGCTGTGTATGGTGCAATTGGAGTGATTGTCTCATATATATATATATATATATATATATAGAAAAAGTTCTAGAATTTTAAGTTAGACTCTAGTGTTACCTTCGATTTTTATTCGACAGTAGCAACGGTTGCTTTAGAGATTATTGTAGTTGATTGTTTGTTCCGCTCTGGACAAGTGGTTAGGGTTTCTGCCTTCTCTTCCTCCCGCCTCGTGCTTTGGTGCGATTGTGCGTATGGCGTTTCTGTGCGTTCGCATTAGGTTCTTGCACCTCTTTCCTTTTCCTTGATTCCCGCTTTGCCGTTTTACTCGGTGGACTGAGATTACGCATCAATTGATCCACGTACGCAATGGGTGACGCTTATGGGGTGCTTTGTTATAAAGTCGAGATTTGTGCCCTATTTTTCGTTGATTTGGGTTATTTCTATATTAAGTAGTTAGTGAGTCACTGAAGCTTTGGGGCTATGGTGCTCCCTTTAGTCTGGAAAAGAGAACCAATGGTTAAGATTTCTCAAGTTGTCGGGATATCAAAATTTAAAGATGGAAATAGTCGGTTTTTGCTTTTCACGTGCAGTGCGTGCATCTTGTTACTAGATTCTAAATGAAACCGCTGCTTTAAGGCTTCATTGTGATTTCGCCATAAATATGTTGATTGTGGGGTGAGCAAAAGGCCAAACTGTGATTTTTGTTTGTACGAGTGGTTTTATGCTAAGTTATCTGTCTGGATTTGTTGGGTTCATAGTTGATTTGCTGAGTAATGTGGCATGACCAGCAAATTCCAAACTTGCAAATTCTAATCTTTTTGCAAATTGCTCGCACGGCTCCTGCGATGCATTGGTGTTTTATTGACTAAGGTTTAAAATTCCATTGAAGGCGATACAATGAAACCAAGAGATTTATGAATCGAGATCCAAATGTATATAGATACAAATAAGAGGATGTTATTTATCAAAAAAATTAGGATTAGGCTAGAGAGATGTAAAAGCTGAAGGTTTCAGCAGTGGAAGAAAAGTCCATAGTCTACTGTGTAGTGCTTTGTGGAAACCCCAGGTTCAAAAGGGGAAAATCGTAGATGGTGCATGATGAGAAGCACATGAATGATTTTTTTTTTTTACATGAGAATTATGTTTTAAATCTATCCATTTGTAGCTTTTTTATTTTTATTGTAATCTTTGGACCGGTGACTAACGGAAGACTATAGCATCAAAATACGAATTAATCAATATTATTGAAAATTATGGCGAACCAAACGGACCTTTCATGTCTTCTTGTGTGGTTTTACCACAAATCATCGAAGTGGACTGGCTTAACATGATTGAGGTTTAGAAGTTCTTTTTATAGAGATTTTGCTTGATCTCTTGTGGGTTTCATGCTAACATGCATGAAGGATACTTCTAAATTCAGATGATATGATTGTGTCAAATAGGTGGAGATTGAGTTATTGCATGACTACGAAATTTCCCATATTTAAAAGATGCCAAATTTAAATATGCCAACCAAGGGTTGACAGTGAGGAAGTGTGAGATAAAGATTATCCTCATGATTTTTTGATGTAATGATTAATGATAGCTACAAAATTTTTGGCTCCCTTTAATTCTAGTAACCATTCGTATCCATTCTTGTTTTGCCATGAGTCCGAAATATTAAAATAATAATTAAAAAAATTGTGGCAAAAATTGTTGCTTGATAAATGCAATATGATCTTGGGAAGCACATGTCGTAAAGCGCTTCATATTGTTAGATGAATTTTGGGCATATATTTTTTGGAGTTTCCTATTGATAAAAATTAGTATATACAATTACCTGCCCAAAGGGGGTTATTGTGTATATTAATTTGAAAATTGCATGAAGATAAATTCCAAAATTAAAAGATGGGGATGTATGACTAAAAAAAAAAAAAAAAGATTTATGTGCCCAAAGGGGATAAAATTTTGAAAGTTATATGTAATTCCCCTCTTTATTGATATATTAGAGATGAATGATGGGGATGTGCGACTCAAAAGATTTATCTGCCTAAAGGGGATAATTTTTTGAGAGTTATGCGTAATTCCCCTTTATGTTGAGATAATGGAGATGTATAATTTAAAGGATTTATTTGCCCAAAGGGGATTGATCCTTGAAGATTATATGTAATTCTCCTTTGTCGTCTCTATATATTGATATCATGGAGATGTATAATTTAAATGATTTGTCTGCCCAAAGGGGATGGATTATTAACAATTATATGTAATTCTCCTTGTTGTTGCTTTATAAACTTCATGCTGTGAAAAATAATTGTGCATTATACACTCTGCCCAAATGGGAGTTTATAATGTACTAATTATTTTTGTTGAATTGCTTATTGCCCATAATTGATCTTATTGTATTATGTGTGACAAACAATTACTTTTATTGTAAACAACATTAATGCCACAGTTAAAATATTAACTTGATCAAATATTATACTATTAAGGACTTGGTCAAAAAGGGAGATATTGTGATTGAGAATATCATAATTGAGTCCATGTTGATTGATCCTCTAACAAAAGGCTTACGACCCATTTTGTTTAAAGAACATGTAAAGAATATGAGTGTTTTAGATTCTTTTGATTTCTTTTGTTAGTGGGAGTTATACAAATTGTATTTCTGGATATTATAGTTATATGCAAATTGATAATGTTTTTATGATGTTTATTAAAGCATTTATTTTGATAATTGTTGTTGTTGATTCTATTGTTATCCTTTCTCTTGTTGACTGAGAAATGAAAGTATAAAACAGTATCTTTAAACAAATTTTAGTTTAAAGATGACTAGATGTCACTAATTATGAGATCTCATGTTGGATTGCATTTCATGTTGTTTAGAAATCACATTGAGGCAATTTCATGTTGTTTAGAAATTGCGCTAATGCGCTTTCATGTCGTTGAGAAATTGCATAGAGGACCGATAAGAAATAGTGTATATTTTGATCACATGTTGGCACTATTTCTTACTACATTACTAGGCCCATGATCCATGAAAATATAATGCTTATTTTATGTGATTATGGAAGGTCTTGTGTAATGATGTTTTCTTAACACATTGATCTCCATAGTCCTATACTAAGGTTATATAGGATTGGATTGGTATTGAGATGCCATTATTGGAATATTATTTTCTTAAAAGTTGTGGCCACATAAAACAAAATTTTAGTTATTAACCCAATAGTGTCGTTTTCAAAATAAAATAAGTTAATTAATGTAGCCCAAGTGGGAGAATGTTGGAAATTTCCTATAATATGGGCTTACATTAATTAATTGATTTTCTATTTTAAATAATCGGGTTAATGGATAATTCAATATTTGTTAAACCCTAAAGTGATCTGATTGAATTAGGTATTGGCATCTATTGTTAACGGGGCTAGTTGAGCATCAAAGTGTAGGCAATAATGTTTAACTGAAGCCCGTAATGGGAAGGGCCCAGTTGACACGCTATTGATTAGGGTTTACTGGTCCCCTCTCTAGCATATTAAAATGGTAGATTATACCTATCGATTCTTTAATCCCATTGAAAGGCTCAAGCATCGAAATAGGTCGGGAAGATCTGGCATTCCAATAGATCCCGATTATCGAGTGATCTACTTTTCTTCAAGTGAAGCGATGGCCAAAGCAGTGCGCTTTAATTCCGCTATATTATTGATCTCGGTGTTTTACAATCATATATGGATCCGATTTTTCTTGATTAATTAATTATTCATGTGAATAATTTTCTACATTATCGAGTCAAGTGATTAATAACTTCAATCACAAATTTTCTTTTTATCAGACTCGGATGTACGTCTGAAAAGACTTCAGAACTCATGAATTCTGGAACGGAACAGTTTCACATCTAGCGTGATTTCACTTTTCCTCCTTGGCTGCCCCCACCATGTGCTTCCTTCATGTCGTCCTTATCAAATACCAATCGTTTAATCGACATCAGTACCCATCGAAATCTGAAGGTCTTGCTGGTGTTGGAGCTTTCACATCAATCATGCACTCCCCACCAACTTTGAGGGCGTCAGCTGGTCAATCACGGGGAATGACCATGGCCATGGGGTTAGGGTTTTGGAGGCATGAGCAAAGAGCAATGACAACGAGGGAACATCAAGGATTTGGAGTAAAGGAAGAAACGTGCAAAGGTCAAGGAAGGATGTGGAAGGAGTTGGCGTGGAGTTTAAACGAAGTTTACCTAGAAAAGAAACTATATAAAAGGAAAAGATAAAAAAAAATTCTAAACCTGAGCACGTTGAATATTTTGGTCTCTTGATCCAAATAAAGAGAGATCCATCATATGCTTTCTTCTCCCGAAAAGGAGTGAGACCAAAAGTGAAAAGCTAAGATGAAGGTGGACGAATGGTAAAGTCTCAAGCGCGAAGCAGAAAAGGATAAAACCAGAGCAAGAATTTATATTTCCATTCCACTTTTCTTTTGAAGTTAAAATTGTAGCTCGTTTCTTTTGCAAGAAAGACCGCGCAGTGGATTATCTCACTTCTTGGACCCTAAAAGTTGCTAAGTCCAGTTTCATGGATCCCAAAAATTGCAAAGTTCAGATTTTTAAGTGCATCGCTGTTCAAGTAAAACGCCATGTCGGATTCTCAACATCCAAACTTTGATAGAATTTATTGTTCGGTTACCATATAAATTTTGGATTTTGATGATATAAGTACAGTTAGAATAATTCATATTGTGGTAAATATAAAGGTTGGGATGGAACTGCCCACTTGCCATTGTCGAATTTGCCATGCGCCCATTGCTATCACGAGCGCTCAACTTCGCGTGTCAATTCATCGGCAAGTTAACGCCGTACTCGCTTAAGTTTGTCCTCTACGCTTTCGTCTCTTTTTTCTTTCCGCGCAGAGCTCATATCCTATGTCCAAGGAATTCGCGACCAACGGAGGTCGCCAGCCTCGCACGGGCACACATCTGTGGCTGCATGGTCGCGGCGTTGAGGCTCGCCTTAATTAATTCGCTTGATTTTTTTAGGAACGGAGAGAGCTCCTCAGCCCCGTTTATCATTAAAATCAATACCAGAAAAAGAAAAGGATAAATAAATTCCTCGCCAAGGGGGGCATTTGGGTATTTTGGCAGCAGCAAAAAGACAGAATGCAATTGATAGGGGAGCAGAGGAAACGGACGTGTCGTGATCATGGTGTGTGTTCTGTCAGTTGTCAGTGGTCACATGGGGGAGTGATGAGAAAATATTAGGTAGTCCCGGACCACCACGTCACCGTGCGCCCGCCCAATGAAGAGACGACACATGGCTCCACGTGGAGTCGGGCCCACCATTATTTTCGGTCAAATTTTTGCCCCCCCTTCCCTCTCTTCATTAAATGCTTCGTTGTTTTACTGGGCCCACCATCACTTTTCAGAGAACGTTTCGCGTTCCCCCACCCCATCTCTCTCTTCATTAAAATGCTTTATCCTTCTCTGCATCCTTCTTCTCCCGCTCGCACGCCCCTCTTTCTTTCAAAATTTTATCTCTATATTTTTCTCCATCAAAGCCGCACAGCGCCCGCCCTCTCTCTTTTTCAAAAATCTCTCCCTCCCAAAAGCCCGCCCGTCGCCTCCGAGCTCAGCCACCTCCGCCGTCGCCGCCAGGAGCCACTCGCTCCCTCTCTCTCCCTCGTCTTCGCTCTCTCCGGCGCTCGTGTTCGTGCTATATTTGAGCCGACGTCGCTGGCCAGGTTCCTGCTCCCGTCGACGTCTGCCGCAAGCTCGCTCGACCTCACCTCCATCTTCACCGTCACTCTCGGCCTCTCCCTCGCTCCCGCTCTCCCTCCTTTGATCTTCCCTCCGCCCCGTGCTGCCGTTCCGTTCGAGAACTCGAACCCCTCGAAGTTGGTGTTCAGGAAGACGGCCTCCCCAATCGGCGACGCGGTTGAGGGAGCTGAGAAGGAGGCCGCGGTGGAGTAGTGGAGGGACTTGACGTCGACGCGGCGAAGCCTGAGCTCGAGGCTCTTGACGCGGACGGTGAGGGCGAACCCGAGGAAGGCGACGCGGAGGATGACGATCGGGGCGAGGGCTTAGACGAAGCACTTGCTGCTGCTGCACCTCTGGTTGCGGTGAGGCACCGGCTTGGCGAAGTGGGTGAGCT
Source organism: Eucalyptus sideroxylon x Eucalyptus melliodora (assembly GCA_016097485.1). Taxonomy (NCBI): domain Eukaryota; kingdom Viridiplantae; phylum Streptophyta; class Magnoliopsida; order Myrtales; family Myrtaceae; genus Eucalyptus; species Eucalyptus sideroxylon x Eucalyptus melliodora. The sequence goes on from CM027831.1 coordinate 50,193,093, forward strand.
CCACGTCGTCGCTCCGGAGCCGGGGTCCGGAGGGCGCGATTGGGCTGGTCGGATCTTCTTTAGGCATCGCAAAAGTCTGAGTTCAAGTGAATGTGAGAGAGTACGGGTCACTCGCTGAGGGGGTTGATGTGTTCCTGTGTCGTCGTCCGAGGTCTTTGCCGGTTGGACGTGCGGGACCAAATGAATCGTGTGTGTTTATCCCATTTGCTTTCATGCGATGTCTCGGACGGGTCGAGGCGTGCTGTTTCATTTCTCGTTACAGAAAATTCGGAGAGAATCCGATCGGCACATATCCCCGGCTCGCGAGGATGTGCTACTTGATGAGTCCTAGAATCGGTGATTTTCCTGAGAAACGGGCGGCGAGGTCGAAGCTGCTGGAGATGTTGATGATGTTCTTCCTCTTGTTTGTTTTGAATGATTTCAAGTTGCCATCTTGTCGGTACTAATCAAAGAGGTTTACAAAACAGAACATTATATATTCCAGCATTCTTTTCCCTGCAAAATTTAGTACTCTCCCTTTTCAGATTTTTGGTAGCTGAATGTAATGGAAGAGACTAGATGGTTTTAACCCAAATGTGAAATGCTGCATCTTGCGATTCCAACGAAGAGCACGAACGAATTCAATGCGATTATGATACTCCAAGGTTCAGGAGTGTCTTCGCAAATTAACCGCCACTTGCAGGCTCCCAGCGATGACGAAAGCAAATGGGCTATGCGCACACTGGGCGCAAGACATTCGCAGGTTCATTAACCGATGACAACAACCTGAATGAACTCACTACCAAATTTCTTAATGAGGAAGGCGTGTTTCTGCAAATGAAAGGCCATGTCCTTTGAAGCATGAAACCTGGTGTGCAACGAGCTGTAATGGTGCTGATGGTTCTTACTTAGGTTTAGACAACTATCATGTTCCTGGAAGTGGAATCGCTACTTTATTCTGCACCAACTTAAGAAGATTGATCCCAAAGGAAGGTCCTGGGTGGGAAATGAGCTGACTATGGCTGTCATGCCTGCGTCGGGATATAACTTGATTTCCCCAACCCTGCCGAGGGATGATTCCTCAAAAAGCTCGGACCCGGAGTCCTATACATGCTTAAGTAGACAATCGAACTAACATATCTAGAAACCACATAAATAATGCCATTGAAACAGCCAGCCAGTGATGAAAGAAGCGGGGTATCAAAACCAAAAGGTCAAAACTCTTATGAATGCTCAATCCAACAGCAATGAGCATGGAACATGAACGATCACTTAGGGGGCGTTTGGTTGTGTTTTACTTTAAAAATTGTTCCAGGGGAACGAAAATAGAAAAAAGTATTTACGCTTAGGAACAATTTTTGAACAAAAATACGCGTTTGGTAAACTTGTTCGGGAATAAAAAATAAACGAAACATGTTTGGTAAATTTGGATAATTTTTTTATTTCTTTTATTTTTTCTATTTTTTTCTATTTTTTCTATTTTTCTTTTTTCTTTTTCATTTTTTTTTTCTTCTTTTGGCCGGTCGCCGGCCAAGGCCTTGGCCGGCCGACCGGCGGCGAGGGCCGAGCTCGCCCGGCGGCGAGGCGCGGCCTCGCGGCCACCGCGGAGGCCGAGGCTCGCGGCCACCGGGCGAGCTCGGCCTCGCCGGCTCCGGGCGAGCTCGAGGCGGATCCGGCGAGATCGAGCTCGCCCGTGCCGGCGCGAGGTCGGCCTCGCCTTGATCCGGCGAGGCCGAGCTCGCCCGGCGGCCGGCGGCGAGCGCGGCCTCGCGGACCACCGCCAGCGAGGGCCGAGCCCTCGCCGGCCGGCGGCGAGCTCGGCCTCGCCGGATCCGGCGAGATCGAGCTCGCCCGGAGCCGGCGCGCGAGTCGGCCTCGCCATGGCCGGGCGAGCTCGAGCTCGCCCGGCCATGGCGAGGCCGACCCTCGCCCGGCCTACGGCGAGCCTCGGCCTCGCCGGGGCCCAGCGAGCGTCGGCCTCGCCGGGGGCCGGCGAGCCTCGCCGTGGCCGGGCGAGGCCGCCGGCCCTCGTCGCCGGTCGCCGGCCGTGGCCGAGGCCGGCGACCGGCCTCGGCCGTGAAAGAAAAACAAGAAAATAAAAGAAAAAGAAAAAAAGAAAAGTGTTTCGATTTGTGTTCGAAACAAAAAACAAGTTTTTTTTTGTTTTTTTTCTGTTTCTTTTTTGTTCACCTTAACAAAAGAATAAAAAAGGAACAGAAACGCACACAAACGCGTTTCTGTTCCTTTTTGTTCCCAGGAACAAAAAAACAGAAATTTTTGTTCCTGGGAACAGAAACACAATGCAACCATGCAAGCCCTTAAGTACATATGGAAGTCAGGGAAACTTTACTTAACTCAATAGCTTGTAATAGCAGTTCAGCTTCTGGACAGACCATATATTATATCAAACAAACAGCAAAACACCCCAAAAAAACCAGAATAGAGTTAATTCGTAGGCTGAAAAACAAAGCCAAGAAATTCTGTAGCATCTAACAAAACTGAAACATAGAGTAGTTTGAAAACTCTAAGGCTCTTTGTTTTTCTCTCTCCCGTTTCCTCCTTGCTTGCTCATTATTTCATCGAATCCTAGCTTCGGCACCTACTGTAGTAAACATAGGCCACAGCGGCTGCCACAACAATGGCTCCCGTGGACCCTGCTGCCACGACTGGCCATTGCAGTTTCGGCCCTTTGTCTTCAATCGCGTCGAGGATCTCTCTCCTCCCATTGATGGTCTCAGCCGCCTTGTTTTTCACTCCACTGATCACCTTCTCTGGCTGTTCCAACTGCCTCTGCAATTCAACCAGCTTCGACTCCATCTCCTTTGCCTTCTCCTCAGATTTCTTCAATGCATCCTCCACACCCATCTTCTCCGTGTCAAGAGCCTCGAGGCTCTTGACGTCGTTGGCTAGGTTCCTGCTCCCGTCATCCTCCGCGTCGCCTTCCTCGGGTTCGCCCTCACCGTCCGCATCAAGAGCCTCGAGCTCGAGGCTTCGCCGTGTCGACGTCAAGTCCCTCCACTACTCCACCGCGGCCTCCTTCTCAGCTCCCTCGACTGCGTCGCCGATTGGGGAGGCCGTCTTCCTGAACACCAACTTAGGGGGGTTCGAGTTCTCGAACGGAACGGCAGCGCGGGGCGGGGGAAGATCAAAGGAGGGAGAGCGGGAGCGAGGGAGAGGCCGAGAGTGATGGTGAAGATGGAGGTGAGGTCGAGCGAGCTTGCCGCAGACGTCGATGGGAGCAGGAACCTGGCCAGCGACGTCGGCTCAAATATAGCACGAACACGAGCGCCAGAGAGAGAGAGAAGACGAGGGAGAGAGAGGGAGCGAGTGGCTCCTGGCGGCGACGGCGGAGGTGGCTGAGCTCGGAGGCGACGGGCGGGCTTTTGGGAGGGAGAGATTTTTGAAAAAGAGAGAGGGCGGGCGTTGTGCGGCTTTGATGGAGAAAAATATAGAGATAAAATTTTGAAAGAGAGAGGGGCGTGCGAGCGGGAGAAGAAGGATGCAGAGAAGGATAAAGCATTTAATGAAGAGAGAGATGGGGTGGGGGGACGCAAAACGTTCTTTGAAAAGTGATGGTGGGCCAAGTAAAACAACGAAGCATTTAATGAAGAGAGGGAAGGGGGGCAAAATTTGACCGAAAATACTGGTGGGCCTGACTCCACATGGAGCCATGTGTCGTCTCTTCACTGGGCGGGCGCACGGTGACGTGGTGGTCCGGGACTACCTAATATTTTCTTGACGGAGGAGATGATGATATCGTGTGCAGTAGTGAAGCCAGGCTGTCCAATGATAGAGTTCTCCTTCTTCCCGAGAATGTGGATGAAAAGAATCGTATGGATGCATTTGTGATGAGGTACGGGGAGCTTATTATTACTCCTAGAAACAAAGATGTTCTCCGTGCTTCCGAAATTGATTGCAGTATTAACTTAACGGCATTAATCCCAATCAAACTCTTCAACTTTTATTGGTAGACCGTGTATTCATCTGCTGGGAGCCAGAAACTTGAAAGACTAGTGAGGGAAGTCATTGCCTTTTGATAGAATAGTTAAATCTATTGGAACTCGATGTGAAGTTTTAGTAGAATGGTTTGCCTTTTTTTTTTTTTTTTTCTCTCTCTCAAAGAAATTATTAGAACTAGATACAAGGATTCATTTTGCAATTTGGGGCATCATATGCGGAATTTTTGAAAACCATGTACCTAAGAAAATAACTACCATCACTGCCACAATTAGAATTTGAAATCCAAGTTAAGGATGCGTTCATTTCGCGGAAAATGAGTGATTTGAAATATAATTTTTGAAAGATGATTGTTTATACCGTTTGGAAAAATTAGTCAATGAAAAATATTTCTATTGTCAATAACAATTTATGCCTAACTATTTTCGTGGGCGATGAAAAAATTTTCCATCCATTTATTTTTCTGAACCATATAAGCGATCATTTTTTGAAAAATATTTTACAAATCACTCATTTTCCTTGACATAACGCAAAAATTTCATTATGGACTCCCAATGGTAAATTGATTAATATTCTACCTTGTAATACGAGAAACAACCTAATTTTTTTATGACATGTTCATGTATCCAACATCTCTTGTTTATGGAATTCATATACTCTTTATATACATCTGGTCTTTATCCACCTATTGGCTTAGTCTTCTGAATTGATATGATAGTAGAGTTGATATTATACCAAAGTTAAGTTCTGCTCTAGTGTATTTCGCTTGTGCAACCCCCTTCGTCAAATTCTACATTTTTTTTTTAATGTTATATGGCGAAAAGGTTTAGAGTTGGCAAGGATTTGCACAAAAGTGTGAAGAGCGAGTTGCACCTTTAAAAACATCATCTGAAACACTTATTAGTTGAGATCCAAGAGATGTCAATATTTTGTTAATTATCCTAGTCATTGAAGAGGCTTCACCGAACTTTTGCGAGTCATTGTAGCGGAATCCGAGTTTGATTGGTGAGGATAAACCGGAGTCCCGTCCTTGTTTGGATGATGCAGAAGGTCGAAGAACATATATTTGGAAGTGGAAGTACTAAATGGAAGGTGCTCGATGTATATGCAGTACCAAGGCTTATTTCGAAAAGTCTCGTCCATCAACATTTGTTAGAATTGCACAAGAGCACGTTTCCAGTGAAACCATTGAAGGCTTGAAAACTATATTAAAATTTGAATATAAATTATAATCTCAACCAAGAGGCAATTTTATTGGTCAGCGGAAATAGAACTGGGAGATGGAAGTTAAATGAAAACTCCATTACTCATAAAGAAAGTCGGGGTAGCCTTTGTTACGTTTTCAAAATATAATGTTTAAGGAAATACATTCGTAAAACTTAGGGCGCGCATGTTTTTATTTCTGTTCCTTTTCTGTTCCCGGGAACAGAAATAAAAAAAAAAAGTGTTTCTGTTCCGGGAACAATTTTTGAATAAAAAAACGCGTTTGGTAAACTTGTTCCGGAAATAAAAAATGAACAGAAACACGTTTGGTAAATTTTATTCTTTTTTTGTTTCTTTTAATTTTTTAATATTTTTATTTTATTTTTCATTTTTTCCTTTCTTTTTTATTTTTTCTTTTTTCGGCCGGCAGCCTCGCCCAGCCACGGCGAGGCTCGCTGGCCCCTGGCGAGGCTCGGCCTTGCCCGCGCACAGCGAGGCCGAGCCTCGCCTTGGCTAGGCGAGGTCGCGACCCGACGGCGTCGCCGCCCCCTTGACGGGCGGTCGCCGGCCATGGCCGAGGCCGGCGACCGGCGAAAGAAAAAAGAAGAAGAAAAGAAGAAGAAGAAGAAGAAGAGAGAGAAGAAGAAACGTTTCTTCAAAATTGTTTCTGGAACAAGAAGTAAGTTTTTTTTGTTTCTTTTTTTTGTTCTTTTTGTGTTCCAGGAACAAAAGAACAAAAAAAGAACAGAAACGCAACCAAACGCGTTTCTGTTCTTTTTTTGTTCCCGGAAACAAAAAAACAAAAAAGTGTTTCAGAAACACTTTTTTGGAACGTTTCCATGCAGCCCCTTATATTAAATTTACTATAGTTATAAAATCAGATTTGATTAATAATTAAAGTTGGAATTTGAAATTCACATCGGTGGAATTCGGATGCTATAGAAAAACTCAAATTAAAATAATCTCTTTTAGAAATGGCGAGCAAAGTATAAAATGTATTAAGATAGAGTAAAACGATAGTCTAATTTGAAAATTAGAAATTTGTCCTCAAACTAGTAATGGACAATCTTTTAGAGAATTTATGTCAATAAGAGAAAGCAAAGGTCCGTACGTCTTCAATGACTTACATTGACCAAATGCAATATGACGATATAATTTGCACGTTTTTGTGCTTTTGTTTGGAACTATATATATTCAATTCAATGTTCTCTATAAGCAATTGAATAGATAGTCGACATTAAATAAGATAAAAAGGATGACATTTGATATAACTTATTTCAGTAACTACATTGGCAATTAAATCAGCATTATCAAATCTATATATCTAAATTATCATAGTTAAAGTAGAGAAAACGGTTGCAACGGGGCATGCCACGTAGCTATTGTGTTTGTGCATGGGTTTGCTTGGTGTAGTGAGAGTGTGAACTACCTACTTGAATGTATCTTGCATTTTTTATTACTAGGATTTCATGCCATGGGAACAAACGTTTAAGAAAAATGCCAAATAATGTTGATCAAGGACTGTTCTAATAGTTTGATTAATGACATGGGGGCTCTCAACCACCACGATTAGGATAGCAAAAGAAATCAGGAAAGCATCTTGGAATTGGATGAATCTTATTTTATGCTGTTGAGAAATTTGGAAGAATCCCTCCATATTATTTCACTAAACCTATTTTATGCATTACGTGTTAAAAAGCAACTACACCAAGTAACATGGAAATCAATCAAAATTTATGACATAAATTACAGGCTCAACCGACTTACCGTTAAAAAGAAGAATTAGCTTCTGGCCACGAGGGCATTGGAGTAATTTGGCAGCAGCAAAATACGCATCCAGATGATCAACGGACTCCAGAAAATAACGCGGTTTTGGCCATTTAAGGTGCGCGCGCGCGGTTCAGGCACGAGAACAACTCATACGACCCGACGGGAGGCTGTTTTCCCTAAAATAGCCCCGACTCGACACCCAAACCCCAAAAGCAACGCTACAATTATGTACGAGCAAGGACGAGCTGTGCGTGGGCCACTCATCGCGACACAATTGAGGTCAGAAACTCCACAAAGACAAAGGATTATTAAAATTCAAAAAAATAATAACTGAAAGCACTCCGAGTCCCCTCGTCGGCGACCTCCGCCTGCGACCAAGCGACTTCCGCGTCTCTATGCCCGGCCAGATCTGGGCTCACCTACGCTAGGTGAGGGTCGCGAGGGCTTGCCGACACCAAGCGAGGGTCGCCGGCCCTCCCCGGGGCCGTGAGGCCTCGCCTTGGTCGGGCGGGCGGCCGGCGACCGTCGCCGGCCCCTCCGGCGATGGTCGGTCGCCTCCTCTACCATTTTCTTTTTTTTTTTTTTTTAATAGTTTTAAAAAAATGAATTTTAGTTTTTAAATATATATTTTTTATAAAAAAAATTGAATAAAAAAATAATTTAAAAAGCCAGATGGAAAATAAAAAAATTAATTTAAAATGCCACATCGCATTTTTGACTCGAAAATGCTTGACGGTGTTAGCTTTAGGACTCAATTGAACTATTTTGACAAGTTTTAGGACTTATTTGCACTTTTTGCAAGTTTTAGGACTAAAATGCATTTTCGTGACAAGTTTTAGGACTTCTGGAACACTTATCCCTTAAAGTAATGATAATGCTCAACTCAACCACTTAATGCAATGGACTTGAATAAATGGGTTTTCCTTCAACTCTTTTGTTTTTAAATGTTTCCTTTGGGCAGGGACAAAAAGAAGTTGAAGCTCTTCGTCTCAAATTTGACCATAAGCAACGGTATCATTTTACCTATGAGGACTTTAAGAGCCTATCAAATCTAAGGTTCCTTGAAGTTGATGATTCGAAGGGAAATTTTGGTGCAGAGGAGATGCTTCTTTGGCACTGGCATGAATTGCCATCAAATGTTCTTCCAACAAATGTTTTCCAAGAGAATTTAGATCTTCTTCCACAATTACGGTGGCTTTCTTGGCATAATATTTCCCCAATGTTTAACATAACAAATTTCTCGATGGAGGATCTAGTTATTCTTGATCTATCTAAGAGTAGAATTAGGCATGACTGGAAGGGGTGGAGCTACATGAAGATACGTTTTATAGTAGACAACACTTATTATTTTGTCTTATTAGATTCAAAAGTAATCTTTGCATGATTCTTCTTTTATAGATGGCGAAGAATTTGAAAGTTTTGAATCTGTCCTGTTGCCGACGCTTGAAGAGAACTCCCATCTTCTCTGCTCATCCAAATTTAGAACGTTTGATCCTATGCTACTGTGAATCATTGACCGAAATAGATAGGTCGATTGGTAAGTTGAAACGTCTAGTTTTCTTAGAGTTAACCTATTGTAAAAATCTTCAAAGGCTGCTGAACGAACTAGGAGATCTTGCGCGCCTTGAATACCTATCTCTGGAATTTTGCAAATCATTGAAGAGCCTTCCGGATACAATTGGGAATTTGGGATCACTGATTAAGTTGGACTTAAGCTATACGAGAATCCAAGAACTACCCGATTCTATCGGAAAATTGAAAAATTTGAAAGTAGTTAGTATGTGGAGTGGAATAAGCAAAATACCCGATGCCTTTTGGACTATTGAGAAGCTTGAAGATATATCGGGCCGTTGTGGCTACGCCCGTGTGAAAATTGGTGATTGCATCCACAGGAATCAATCGCTAAGGAACTTGTGTTTGATGGATGTGGTTATATTGGCACTGCCAAGTAGGGGTGTCAAGACCCGAACCGAAAACCGAACCGAACCGCGAACCGAACCGAACTGAATCGAAATATTTGATTTTTTCGGTTCGGTTCGGTTTTCATCAAAAACCGAAAAAATTTTATCGGTTCGGTTTTTATCGGTTAACCGAACCGAAAACCAAACCACAAAGGCACGAACCGATAAAATCAATCTAATTCGGTTCTCTCCCGTCTCTCAGTCCTCTCGTGTCTCTTGGTTTTTATCGGTTCCCGTCTGAGTTCTCTCAACGGCGACAGGGACGGCGACTGCGACGATGACGGCGGCAAGGACAGCGACTGCGACGGCGACGGCGATGGCAATCGATTGAGGGACAAAGCTCCTTTCTTCTGCAAGTCTCTCCTTCGTCCCTCTTCCTTCTGCGATGGCAACGGCAACGAGCATGTCCTGCGCGCACTCTACTCGGGCCGAGGGGCCGCCATATTCACTTTTCCTATATACACCTCCAGTTCGTGACTCATCCTCTCGTCTGACACTTCCAGCTCTTCGATTCACCTCACCGACTTGGCAATCTCGGCGTTCTTGGAGCAGATCAGGCCCTCCGGCACCGGGATGAGGAATGCTATCTCTGGGATGACCTCGTGCTCGGGGAGCTCGAGCTTGACGTGCAACGGCGGCTTCAGCGATTTCTAGAAGCCCATTGCCATCTTCACTTTGCCGGCTACCATTGGAGGGAGATTCTGGAGCTTGGGTTTCCGGACGACGGTTGTAATTACATGGGGCATTTGAGGGAGATTAGGAATGCGGGCGGGGGTTCCGCTTTCTATCAGAATGCGGCTTGATCTGGTCCCGAAAGATGTCAAGGTGGGTCTATTGGGTCTCTTGAATTCGTGGTTTTCTCTCTTAATGTTTGCAAATCTTAGTGTTCCGCTTTCTACTGAATCTGAGGTTGGGATTATAGGGTATGGAAGAAAGGGGTGAGTTTGCGTTTGAGGTTAGTGTAAATGTGCAGCATTTGAGATGTGAGTGTTGCTGCTGTATTAGACTCAGGTTAATTTGAGGTTGGGATTACAGGGTGTGAAAGAAAGGGGTGAATTTTTGTTTGAGGTTAGTGTAAAGGTGCAGTATTTGAGGTGTGAGTGTTCTGCTGGATTAGATTCAGTTTAATCTGAGGCCACTTCTAATCCTCTCCCCACCCTCTCCCTCTATCTGTCTCTCTCTCATGGGTAGTTCGAAACAGAATTATAAGCTAATAGCCACGAGCATGATTTAATTGATTCTAAATGGAGCACTAGTAGCTAATGGCCTCTCAACTAGTCAACTGTATTGCAAGTACGCTACTTGCGTTGCAAGGTTGTATTTCTAATCGAGGAAGAACTTAATGCTAAAACCAACTCTTTCAGCCTAGTGTATTTCAATCTATTAGGGACTTTATTTTAGGAGATCTTACTGGAGTAGCTGCAGGTCCTTGCTTATTCTGTAATTTAGAGATCATGGTGTTGTTTATATCCTTCTGAGATCCTTTTACATGTTCAATTTATTAGGTGCTCTGTGGTGTTTGAGCAATGCATTGCTGGGTGAGAGGCAATGTCCACCAAGAGTTTAGATTACTAATTTCCTTGCTCCTTTTGCCACTCATATTCCCTATAGAAATATCTGAAATTTCTGAACTTCACAATACAGAGAAGGTAAGCCGTCCGCCCGTTCGAACCGAAATTTCTGAAAGCTAAAAAAAAAGCTTTAAAAAAAATGCCGAAAACCGAAAACCGAAAGCTAAAAACCGAAAAACCGAACCGAACTGAACCGTTGACACCCTAGTGCCGAGGCTTCCTGAAAGTCTTATCTATCTACGTTTGATTAACTTGCACATGGACGCGTTTCCGGATCTCTCAAACCTCACTAATCTACGAGTATTGGAGCTGGGGTTTGGCCGCGTTTGTACCGATGGGCCTCTGGAAGATCCTGTGCCGGTAGTTAATCCAATGCCGCGATGGTTGGGGAATTTAACCAAACTGACATCTCTGGATCTGCACTTTGATTGTCCAACCACCTCCACAATAGACGACCCTAGCCTCCCTCCTCAACTCGAGTCACTTTGCCTCTCCTGCTCTGATCTGTGTCGCCTCCCGAGGCTTCCCTCAAGTTTGTCCTCCTTAAAGTTGTGCGGTTGCTGCTCACTTTCCTCGATAGAGGATCTATCGAATTTGAACGAACTGTCATCTCTCGAGATTTCGGGCACTGCAATTACAGAGATTCAAGGCCTTGGTTGTTTGGAGAACCTACGAAGTTTGTCGCTTCGTTGTCTTCGACAGGTGAAGATACTACCCGATCTGAGCAATTTAAACAAACTAAGTGATCTTGAAGTACATGATTGTGATAATCTGGTTGAGATTCAAGGCGAACTACCAGAGTATTTGGATATGTTGAGTATTTCTTACTGTGGTTCGTTAGAGAAGTTGCCTGATCTGTCAGGCTTGAAGGAACTGCAAACGATTGAAGTGCGAAATTGCAAGAAATTAATTGTGGAGGCAATTTTCGGCTTTGCACGGAGAAGTCAGGCGGATTTGTGGGAGAACCTATGATATTTGCATATTGATGACCTTGAACAGGTGGAGATACTACCTGATCTAAGTTATTTAAGCAAACTAAGGAGTCTTGAAGTAAACTTTTGTTGTAATCTGGCTGAGATTCAAGGTGAACTACCACAATCTTTGGAAACATTGAAGATTTCTGCTTGTGAATCTTTACAAAAGTTGCCTGATTTGTCAAGCTTGAAGAATCTGGAACAGGTTTACATAAGACGTTGCACGACATTAAAGGGTAAGGCAATTCTCGGCTCTGCTCAGAGAAGTCAGGTGAATTTGTGGGAGAACCTACTATATTTGGGGATTTGTGACCTTCGACAGGTGAAAATACTACCTGATCTAAGTGCTCTAAACAAACTAAGACGTCTTCGAGTATCAAACTGTGGCAAGCTGGTTGAGATTCAAAGCAAACTACCACAATCGTTAGAAACATTGGAGATTTCTTCCTGTAAATCTTTGCAAAAGTTGCCTGATCTGTCAAGCTTGAAGGTGGAAATAATGGTGATTTCTTCCCACGGATCTTTAGAGAATTTGGCTGATCTGTCAAGCTTGTTTGGGCCGCAAATTGTTGTCATTGTAGGTTGTCGAAAATTAAATGTGGAGGCAATTCTTGGCTCTGCTCGGAAAAGTCAGGCGAACTTGTTGGAGAACCTACGATATTTGCAGATTCGTGGCTTTGAACAGGTGAAGGCACTACCTGATCTTCGTAATTTAAACAAACTAAGATGTCTTCAAGTAGAAAAGTGTCCTAGTCTGGTTGAGATTCAAGGCGAACTACCACAATCTTTCAAAGAATTGGAGATTTCTTCCTGTGGATCTTTACAGAGGTTGCCTGATCTGTCCAGCTTGAAGGGACTGCAAAAGGTGGTAATGAAAGGTTGCATGCAGTTAAATGTGGAGGCAATTTATCGTCTTTGCTTGGAGAGGTCAGTCGAATTTGTGGAAGAAGATGACGAATTGGAGGGAGAAGACGAATCTGAATCTGAGCAAGAAGACGACGAATCTGAATCTAAATCTGAGGGAGAAGACAGCAAATATGAACATGAATCTGAGGGAGAAGACGACGAATGAGTGCACATTGCTTTTGAAAGCTTCTTGATCCACGACCACAAATTGTTACCTTGGGTCCAGACTTTAAACGAATTGAGGTGAGTTACATAATCAACTCATCGATGCAATCGTGAAGAAGTCAGACACTCTGTATCGCAGTTTATTTTGGTGTGCTTCTTACTAGGTTTTGCAAATGTTATGGAGAAGCTATAAAATGAAGAGAGACTAATTTCACTTGGGTAGCGGCATCAATAGTTGGCGCAGCAAACTTCCATTTGTGACAGGAGGGAGGACCTACTTAGCTTCTCCAATGTATCATAAATCATCCTATAGTCAAAGGCTAATATTTCATTATTCCTGGTGCGTAGGACATCTGATAAGTCTCACTGGGGTCAAAAATCATGTAAATGGACTCTTTTGTGATCTCCATTATTGCCTACATCTTCTAGAAATGGTTATGCCTCGGTGACTATCTGTAATAGAAGCCCTTCCATTCATCTCAAGCTATACTAGAGGACTCTTTTAGGTTTTAAGTTTGACAAGAATTGCTAAGGGAGACATCTCAAATGACTGGCTTTTTGCTGGTTTTTAATGTTGCTGAGAGGTTTCAGAGTTTGAGAAACTTACAGAAATCTTTCGGTGCAGGGAGATGTGGCTAATTGGGCAGCTATACAGATGAAGACAGAATGGAGGAAAATGAAGATGACATTCAAAGTGACGTTTTACGTCCACTTTATAATTACGTTGGGAGTTGATGCCTGGGAATCTGAAAAAGGTATTGAATTTATGTACCTCCGTACAACCAGAGGGTTCTTAATTATGTGCGAAAATGTGTTTTGTTTTCTTAGTTTTGTTTGACCTTTTTAGCTATATTCTCTTTGGATGGTTTCTCCTTGCTTTCATGTTTCCCAGCTGGAGGTATGCATGTCGATTGTGTCCTTTTTTATTTGATTTATGACAATTCATTAGAGATCCTGGTCGATTTGCTGCTTCACATATTTAGAAGTTGATACCTCACCTTTGCATTGGAGATAACTTTGCTATACTATAAACAATTAGATGGAATGTGTCTTCAAAGGTCATAGCACTATGGTTCTCATCCTGGAATTTTACGACATAATCAACTCATTGTTGCAATTGTGAATAAGCCAAACTCTGTATTGATATGCTTATGTTCAGTTTATTTTCCAAGCAAGGTGTGCTTCTTGGAAGGATTTGCTAATGTTACAGAGAAGTTATAAAATGAAGAAAGAACTTCACTTGGGCAACGGCATCAATGTTAGTGCAGCAAAGGTTCCATCTGTGACAAGAGAACAGACCTATCTAGCTTCTCCAAGGTATAATAAGTCGTCATAATGTTAGGCTAAATTTCGGTATTATCAGTGCATATGATAAGTCTCACTTGGGGTCTGAAATCATGTAAATCGACCCTTGTGTGATCTCCATCACTGCCTCCATTTTCTCGAAATGGTTATGCCTAGGTGGCTATCAGTAATGGAAGCCCTTTTATTCACCTCAAGTTATACTAGATGACTCTTTTTGGTTTAAGGATCGACAAGAAGTGCTAAGGGAGACATCTCAAACGACCGGCTTTTTGCTGGTTTCTAATGTTGCTGAGAGATATTGAAGTCTAAGAAACTTACAAAAATCTTTCTATGCAGGGAGCTGTGGCGTTTTTGGGCAGTTGTAGAGATGGAGACCCAAGCAAAAGGCAGATGATGGATGAAACTTGAAGCTGACCGTATTCCCTCTCATAATCTTGGGGTGGTAAACACTGTATTCGTCTGTTTTGGGGGGTAAAAGGGCTATTTAGGCAAATCTGATTGTGTTTTTTCCTTTATTGTGGGCCCACAAAAATGATTATTACATTTCATCTAATGTGTGTTCTGTTCATTGTTATGCCATAGAACTTGCTTATCAGTACCCAGATGTTCTTCTCTGAGAAAACACTTGAAGGCCATGTCTGGACCGGGAGAAAAGTTGTGTTCTTAGAGTGGTGCTCGAGGCAGTCTTAGTTGCTCCTGCCAAATCCAGTTCATGGACCTCTCGATGTGAAAATGGTGCTCAATGTAGTCTTAGTCATGAATTGTAGGCACTCACAACACAAGAAACATGGATTGTTGGAAATCACGGAATGGGCCATGCTGGAGAGACGACTCTTGCCTAGCTCATCTACAATCATCTTGCACATGGTTGTGAGCACTGCTGCATTTTTTCTAACATCTGTGAAACTTCAGAGCTCAAGGGCATTCAGTTCTTGCGGAATTATTCATCTCCAATATCCTCAAAAGGAAGTTGACAAAAATAAGTAATGTTCATGAAGGGATCAAGACAATTAAATATAGGCTTTTCAATAATAGAGTTCTCGTCCTTTTTGATGTTGTTGACCAGAAGAATCAATTGAATGCACTCATGGGTAACATTTGTGATATTCGAGCATTCTGAATCCTTCAATAGGAAATATCAAGCGCTGAAGGATCTTGAAATTCTCAGTGCTTTTTGTTTGTAATATCGGTGCTTTTTGTTAATCAAAGGCACTACCATCCTTAAAAGATTCAGCCATTTCCTGAAAAATTTAGAAGAAAATTTCAGCAGAGGAGTTCATTTTCCAATAAGAAGTGCATGTGGTACTTGAAGGTCCTGCATCCATAACTAAGTCTGCTGTCAAGGAAGATTTGAAACTTAAATTGCTTATTGCCCTATGTCATCTCAGCATAACTTCATTGTTGTCTTTCTTGGGATCGTTATCAGTTATACATAAATTACAACCACACCTTGGCAAGTTGACTTGAAATATATTGTTCTTGTAGGTATAGTTATTCATGGCTGATTTTGCAACTGTTTCCTGCCTTTAAGATGGATCGTTGTAACCTGCTTATGAAATGGGACAATGATTTCTTTTGATCTATTTCGTGAGTTTGATTTGGTTTAGATATATTACTTTTTGACATTTTTGGTTGGCTAATTGAGTTACCAGTAAAAGATGAGTCAAATTGATGCTAGTGTTACTACATTCAAATGCATTATAGTGTTACTACATTTTTCTTTTGGTCGGCAATTAGAGTGTTACATTCAAGTGTAGTACTTTCGTCAATTTATGCATTGGTCATTTATGCGAGAGCCATGGAGCTTGCTGGTTTGTACTTTAAATTTGAACCTTGTAACCCTGTCTTGTAAAACTCAACTTTGTTATTCCTTAAACCATGAAGAATATAGTCAAATGTATAGGTTTTAATATGTGACTAAAGCTCTTTCATTCACTTTTGGTTACCTAGGAATGGAGCTTTAGGTTTTGGTAAGGAGAATCATTAAACGACAAAAGAGTCCTATATGACAACTTGAGCTCTTCCTCTCGGTAATAAGTAAGAAAAACTTAAGGGTTCTTTCTGTAAAGGCAAACTACCCCCAGCACAGTTACTAGTATATTCGATGACCGTATATCTTTCCTAACATTTTGGTGCAATACTTCGACTTTTACTGTAATGTACAAACTCCAATTTATCATGCAATGTCAAGGACTTAACTGGTTTCTTGCACAATGTGCTTTGAATGGTCACAATTGGCAATTTATGCTTTAAAATGATGAAGGAATTTTTGTTTTTTCCGATTTCCACTAATGTTTAGTCCAGCATATCAGAAATAGAAGGTAAAAGCTTACAGCTCTCTTTCCAAAGGCCAATCAGATCATTCCTACATCTCTAAGCCAAGATGATATAAATTGGTTAACAGTTGCAGTACTTGGTTGGGCCGAGAAATCTTTTATGTGCCAATGAGCTAGTAGTAGAAGGTAAGGTCACTGATTGAAAAGTGTTCTCCTCAGACAGTCTTTGTTTCACCTAACAAAACCAGTTAATTGCAAGACCTTGCGAGTCTTACAGTTCCAGAATTCACACACGTCTACCAAATTTGTGAAGTTCAACACAGGTTCAACCCGCAAAAATAGAAAAATATAAATGAAGGAAAAAGGCAGCATGATTCAGCTCTTCATAGCTCAGCACAGCATCCACACATCCCTTTAAGGTTTTATCGAGTCTGGTAAACAAAGCCATAGGCCTAAGATTAAATTGGCAGGTAAACTTGTGAGCGCATTCATTCAATAGGTATCACAGAGTTGTGTTTACGAGGATATACATTCAATTTCATGCTATTAACATTCCAAGTGAATTTCAGTAGAAATCCTATTCATCTTGTGAGGGACATGGAAACAGATTGATGGAATGCATTACATGAACAAACTTCATCCGGAGCTGCCTAATGATCCTCAAGAAATTAGGTGCTGACTTAGGAGCATTTTATGTTAAGTTACTCTTGGCATCAGAGTCTTAACGCAGCCTCAATGCAGAAGCAGAAGGATTCCTCAAAAGCATAAGGTTTCCTTTGTCTTCACTTCCATATTCCTTCAATCATGTCCACGACGATTTTGCATGATCCCCATGTCTCCGCCATTAATTCCACACCATAGTAGAGCAAATGGTCTGTGATGCTGTTACCAGTTACCAAGATGCAGAAACACACTTTGATTAGTCGTCCGTAGGTGTTTCTGGTAATCAAGGACTGGCATTCTCTTGAACAGGCTGGTCTGTCACATGATGACTTATTGCACCTAGCCATGATAAATCCACAAAATAATTGCTTGTGACAGGTAGCTACGACTGAAACTACCTCCTTACCTGCTGCACATTGGATCTTCTCCAGAGCCATCACAAACTTTCTCGACCTCATAAACCAGACTACCAAATCCAATATCATACAGCCTTACCTACAAAAAAGAGGATTCCAATTACATGTGAACACCGACATAGAAATTAGTAAGATTATCTCACATCAATATGTTTATCTGTGGCTGTCATTGAGCTAGTTGCCAATAATATAGGCACTAGTAGACATACATAATTTAAATGAGTAATACCTTATAATTGCACAGAGCTTAAGACTAGGTCATCAGCCATCATAGAGAGAGAGAGAGAGAGAGAGAGAGAGAGAGAGGGAGGACAGGGAGGGAGAGGGAGGGAGGCAGAGAGAAAGAGAGTAATACATATTATTAAATTTTGGATTTGGTATAGGAAACTATGATAGCTTTACAGGAATGAGAAGGGTTCCTTACGTATTGTCAAAGAGGTCATGAGTATGAACTGCCCTGCTTTGTAAGAAGATAAAACAAACAAAACTATTAAAATTAATGTGCTGAATAAAGTGAGTGCAAACATTGCTGGAAAAAATAAGACTTCTCCAGTTAAATAGGTTGAAATAAATGCAAAGCAAACATCAAATGCAGTCATCGAAAATTCCTCATAATTTATCTGATATTCCGTCAAGATCAAAGTTATACCACCCTAGGGAAGTGATGGTATGTCTTCTGTGGGAACCGAGAATAGTACAGAGGCAAATGAGGCACAATATCGTGTCCATTAGTTATATGTTATTGTATTTGGCATGCTGTAGTAAGACACAAACATTGCATTGCCAATATGAGGTTGTCCAAATGTCAAGTAAATCAAGCGAGTGCTGGTCTGGAAAAAACAGCTTCAGCACACACAATTAGACAACCAAATTACTTGAACATTAATACTTTCATGAGGGGAAAACTACTATGCATCAATAACCATAAATTGCATTTCACATACGAAGGTGAATGAATAGAACAGCCCTTATCTCCATGAGGGTTGGAGGTCTAGCGTTACTCTGTCTAGATCCCATCCATAATTTTCCCAAAACCAAACCCCACAGCCACAACAAAACCAACCACCCCACCCTCACCCCCAAGTAAATTTACAACCAAGGTGCATTTAAATGCTCCTCCAGGAAGCACTTGGATGCTGGTGGGGTCAGTCACATCCTGCTAATGACATAAACAGAACATTCCAGGTTCATGGTGAAATTGCCCCTTGAACCCCAAAACTTACATCATTAATAGTGAAGGAGAAACTAAATCCTAAAAGGGCCAAAACGCATGGAAAGGGCCACAACGTAAACAAAACATTCCAGGTTCATGGTGAAATTGCCCCTTGAACCCCAAAACTTACAGTCATTAATAGCGAAGGAGAAACTAAATCTTAAAAAAGGCCACAAGACATGGGTATGATGGCTCAGAACAATTTTCAGCAAGATATCAGCAAACAAAAATGACATTTTAAATCATCCAAGTGTTCGGACAAGATGCTACAATTGCTACTAATACTTCGCGAAAAGGTTTAGTTTAAAGTTCATGCAACCTATGATCCCATTGTAGGCCAAGTGAATGTCTGTAGAATCTGAGTCCAAGACAAAGTTTGACCCTCAAAAATCACAACATGTCATGGAGGAGAGAATTAACGGGACATGACATAGGGGTGGGTACCAATTCTGGTCCCAGTTCTGCAACAGGTGCTTGAAAGACTCTGGACCACTCTGTCCAATAAAGCTGAGACAAAAAGCATAATTTAGACATTTTAGAATTGGGTCCAGCCTATAACATATTTGGCCCCGTAGTCCGACTGAAAAGGAGCTGCTTCTTTTGGTTAGCAAGAGACAGACAGAAACAGCATGCAGAACACAGATTTAGGATCAATATATTCTAGTTTAAAATGCCTTTGCACTTCAAGATTACATGACATAGAATTTGAGCTTCAAGTGCTTGCAAATGTTATATGTCGAACATATCAATAATCCCATTAAGTTTCCAGCAAGTAAACTTTGTAATGATTAGTTGGAAGTCTTTATCCACTATATTTAGGTATTCGACCAATTTGAAGCTCCATGGCTCAACATGTAAGACTCAATTCAAACAACTAGATACATAGACCATAGGAGACTCAGGTAAAGGGTTGTTTGCAACCCATCCTGCTTGTGTTTTGTCTATAGGTTGATTTGCCAAAAAAGAAAAAAAAAGAAGAGGGGAAAAAAAAGAAGAAGATGCTGACCAATTGCAAATATAAATATGAAGCCATAGAAAGTTCAAGACATCAATATATGAAATTGACAGAAATTGCCAGAGAACTATTAACAGACCAAAACTGAATAAATGGAAGGACACAATAGAGAAGAACCAATATCCGAACCATAACAATGTTTTAACTAACTTACCACAAGATCAAGTCCCCAAAAGGATGCCATAGCCCATCAATAGAATGCCCTGTCACCATGATGTTGATGTCTCCATATAAATCCTTTGCTCTTTTAACAGCATCCATAGTACCAAGTTGCATCGTCGTATTGTGATAAGCATAATAAATCCATGATGAACCTAAGCAAAGACAGTAGAAAAAGACTGTAACTCATTCCAAATCAGAAGTATCCACAACTTGCAAGAGGCTTATCATCTCTAGAACTCACCATGGCAACAGAAATGCCAGGGTAGTTTATGTCGAGCTGTTTCCAGTAGAGATCTTCAACCCAATTCTGTATCCTGTAGAAATAAATAGAAGTAATCACTAACTGAAAAGCTCAAAAACTTTTTCAAGAACAAAATTAGTGAAGTATGTGATCTCCTCATGACTCCATCTAAAATTACAAGCACATAACTTTCGTGTCTCGGTGGAAATGATTCACTTTTTCCCTTCTTATTGACAGCAGACCCATGTGCTTTGTCTACATATTAACCGTAGGCTAACCTTCTTAGCTTAAATTTTCAGCAAATCCTTCGCATGTCAAATGTGAGAGGAAGAATTGCCAAAGTTAACATGCATACCTTTGTTCTTGAGAACCTTTCAGAGCTATAACCGCAGCATTAAGGTCCCGGCCTCTCCAATATATGCCTACAGGTAATATATTTTGGATAGAAATAAAGACAAACAATTAGATGCAATTTGAACATAGATGCATCACAAGCATTGCAAATTGGTCAGCCACTACAACACGAATTATATACCTATAAGCAGTGCTGGACGTCAACGTGATTTCGAACCCCTGCTTTCAGATAACAGGGCATTCATAACCAATCAGAAGCTAAAAAGAGAAGGCAGCATGTGCCAACAAAATCTCATCTCAAGAATTGGCCATTTAGTATTGTACTAAGGACCTATTCTTTATGCAACTTTAGCAAAGATGGCATTTTAAAATGTAGTCAAATTACCTATCTTTCCATCTCAACTAGGACATGTCCAACTAGAAAGTTCTGTCAAATCAGACATGTAAACCTGCCAAATAATAATAACAACAAGCTCTAGGTTAATGGGAAAGTCTTTATAAGGAACACTTAACAGCAGATGCATAATCCCCCACCATCATCGCAAGAGTGTGATTGTAAACAGCTTTATGAGCCTTGGGGCTCACTCTAAGTTTTGCATTTACCAGTAAAAGAAGTTCAGATTGAAAATGCACTCACAAGCTCATTCAATTACAAGCAGCGAAGCAAGTCTCTTATGTCTCTAGCAAGCTATTTCAATGAATCAAGTGAGCGGAACACTTTAAGGAAACATCAACTCAAAAAAATATTTCAGTATATCTATGCCATCCTTGTTCATGAACTTAAAGAACTATATCTTCAATGCAATGTGATGAAAGGGGAATAAGTAAACAACATAAGGCTCCCCTTTCCCATAAGCTACTTCTCTGAAACCTACAAGCTACAGTCCATTACTCAACTGGAGAAAATAGTCAAACACTGTGAGATACTCGACAAATTTTATCCCCGAAGTAGAGACGGCAGGGTGAAATCTTTTTTGTCGAACAAATATAAGGAATTTCAATCGATCTGACCCTATTCCAGCGATAGCATTGATCCAAACTCGGTAATCCAAGAGCTCAACAAAACCAACCAAATACAACACAACACTCTCAATTATACGCTTTGAAAACATCCAGATCTACAGCAGAGTGATCATTCAGTTATAGTATGCCCGACTCCATCAGGCACTACAGCTCCGCAACACGGTCAAACGATTTCCCCCAACCCTGAAATGCCTAATCCACCAAATTCACTACACAAACCTCACTTCCCCAGGCTCAAAACCGACGTACTCGATACTAGAGCCTGTCTATACCAACCTTATCACGATCCAGAATCCCGTCCGAATCAAGTCAGAGGATCACAACCGTAACTGATTTCATGAACCGCGACCTGTTCCGTCCCACATCCTGCAAGAGAAATTCCAATCTCCGCAACCTTTCCATATACGCAAAACGATCGCGCGCGATCAAATGGCGCAATCGCCCGGCGAGATGGAGAGATCGATTGCGGTCTTCATCCGTATTGCTCGAATTCAAAACTCGAATCCTGGTCTTCGCAGCGTTCGTGGACTCCGTAGCGATTTTCGCGACGGATGGCGATCGGAAACCTCCGGCAACTTGGGGAGAAAGGAAGGAGGGGGATGATGGATTTTACAAATTGTCCTTATTTGCCCTCGGGCGCTTGCTCTGTTGGCGGCCATATTCGGTAAGTTCGGTGATTTTGTCGTTTCCGTGAGGGCAATGAAGGAAGTTTCGCTAAAATGAGACGCGCTCCAGGGCAAATTCCCGTTCCCTCCGTCTCCCCTCTTATGGCGCTTCCTCTGATGTCTTTCAATTGAGCACAGCAAAAGTCACAAAATGTCATTTTAAAGATATCAAAAAGCGTGAATGATTTTTTTAAAATCAAATTTTATAGAAACCAATCTTCAAATCTCTTCCTTATTGGTGACGTAAACACATCAATCCCTCATTCGACTCAAATCACATTCTACAAGCACAAAGCAAATTCATAGATCACTCCTTTTTTTTTATCAGGCTGATGCACCACTCATTCACTTTCAAAGGAGAAAAGAATAAAATTGAACATGAAAAAGTTGCAGTCGCAATCCAAGCACGATGACCCAATGATGGAGGGATCACGCCATCTTTCACTAATTTACGAGTTCAAATCATGTTGCAAGCGAATATTTCACCAATCAATATTTCAGGCATTCACAATGTTATGTGAAATTTTTTTCAAGCTTTTGCCATATTAGTTACAATGATGGGGTTGCATACTTACAAATAGAATGAGTGGTTATGACTCAAACAAGATATTCTGTAACGGATACAATATTTTTATGTAATGATAAGAATGAATAATCGTATTGAACATCTCCTTCCCGCATTTTTTTTAATTTATCGGAGGAAAAAAATCGCAATCCATCATGGCTCGGGCGGGAAGGCTGAGTCGGACCATCCCCAATCCTCGTGCATCTCAACGATTGTTGTTTCCGCTGAGTTGACCACTTGTGCTAGTGCAAAACGATTGACCACTTGAGGTTGCCCTATGTGGTGACAGTTGCTATCATTGTTGTTTCTGCTGTTCTTTTCAAAGATTTCTTCCAGACAAGACTAAGCATGAGTAAGATCACTGAAAGAGGGCAGTCCAAATAATGATGCTGCTATAAACCATTGAGTAGCGTGAACGGTGAACTGACTGAATAAAATGATGAAACAAGTATACCTCGGTTAGTACCTCTCGGAGGACTTTCACATGAACAAAAAAATGTTTGCAAGAGCTACCGGTGTGAACCCCCCACCAATTAGCAAGGGGTGCATGATTTTTGGGGGAAAAAGTCATGCCGACTAACTTGCTAGACATTGACTTCATTCGATTCGTATGCTGATTTTAGCAGACAAACACCAACAATCTCTATCTCATAGGAGAACTCCCAGATGGAACGGAAAGATTGACATGGACTTCTGCCTTCAAAGGGATTGCTGTAGGACCTCAATTCAGTTCGGTCAGGTGGACCTTTCGATGATGAAATGGTGCTGTTAGATGCTAGATTTCAGGTACACATAAATTTAGAAAGATTGATCTCCACCACCTCCCAAAGGAGCCTGGTAAAATGGAACGTTTGAGAGAACCCTTGATCGATGGGACATCAATAAAGCATATGCCTGAATGTCCAGGATTGAAGAGTGCACAAATTCTCTGTGCTTGCCATCGTTCCTACTGACTACAAAGCCTTCAATCAGTCACCTGACTTCCCCATTGAGCTTTCTCTGCAAGGAGCTGGGATCACGAGAAGCTATCCAGCCCGATTGGATCCCTTGTAAGCCTTAAACACTAGTCTTCCAGAAACTGCAAGTCAATAAAGACACTACTGGACTCAATCAATTTGGAATCACTTGCTGAGTTCGATAAATTGAACATGGACATAGAGAAGCTGCCTGGTTTGGTCAGGAACATGAAGAATTTGAAAGTATTGAAGATGAGTTTCTCTGTCATAAGAACGATAACTAGTGCAGTATGGAAGCAGGAAAAGCTAGAAAAAAGTTATGATGAAACAAGTATACCTCAGTTAGTACCTCTCTAAGGACTTCACATGAACAAAAAAATGTTTGCAAATACATACATTTATCTAGCCCAGTAGTCTGACTGAAGAGGAGCTGCTTCATTTGATTAGAGAGAGACAGACAGAAACAGCACACAAAACACAAATTTAGGATCGATATATAACCTATCTTAAAATGCATTAGCACTTTAAGATTATGAGACATAAAATTTGAGCTTCAAGTGCCTAAAAATGATATATGTCCGGACCATAAACATATTAACAATCCCATAAAATTTCCAGCAAGTAAATTTTGTAATGAAAACAAACCAAAAAAAGAAAAAAAAAAAAAACTTTGTAATGAATGGTTGGATGTCTTTACCCACTACGTTTAAGTATTCGACCAACTCGAAGCTCCAAAGCTTAAAATGTATGACTCAATTCACACAACTAGAGACTTCAATAATTGGTGGTCCGCATAAAGGGCTGTTTGCACCCCATTCTGCTTGTGTTTTGTCTATGGGTTGATTTACCCAAAACGTAAGAAAACAAGATGCTATGCATGACGATTGTAAATATGAATACAAGAGCCATAGAAAGTTCAAGATCCACGTGAAGAGTCTAGACTCTTCAATGTAGAGTTGGCAGAGAATTCCGGATAAGTCCTAACAGTCCAAAACTGAACAGTTGGAAGAACACAATAGAAAAGAAACCAATAAAATTCACAAGTCCCAGGCATAACAGTTTTTCAATTTATCTTACCACAAGATCGAGTCCCCAAAAGGATGCCATAGCCCCTCCCATAGAATGCCCTGTCACCATGACGTTGATGTCTCTGTATAAATCCTTGGCTCTCATAACAGCATCCAAAAATCTAGGTTGAATTGTTGTATTGTGATAAGCATGATAAAATCCATGATGAACCTAAGCAAAGATCAATAGAGTAAGACTGTAACTCAATCCAAATCAGAAGTATCCACAGGTGTGAGAAGCTTATCATCACTAGAACTCACCATGGCACTAGGCATGCCGGGGTAATATGTCAAGCTGTTTCCAATAGAGATCTTCAACCCAATTTTGTATGCCATAGACATTAAATAGAAGTAATCAATAACTGAAAAGCTCAAATGATAAAAAGACTTGACAGAATTTTTCACAGAACAAAATTAGTGAAGCATGTCCCATGACTCCATCTAAAATTACAAGAAAGTAACTTCCTTGTCTTGGTGGAAATGATTCATCCCTTTTCTGTTCATATGGACAGCAGTCCCATGTGCCTTGTGTATGCATTCAATGAGGCTGCTCTTCTTAGCTTAAATTTTCATCAAATCCTTTGCATGTCAATCGTAAGAGGAGGAATCGCAAAAGGTAACATGCATACCTATGTTCTTGAGAACCTCTGAAAGCAATAACCATAGCATTAAGGTCCTTGGCCACCCCCAACATATGCCTATATATTAAATAGTTTAAAAAATAGAGACAGATAATAAGATGCAATTCAAACATAGAGGCATCACAAGCATGAAAACTAATAGGCCACCGTAAAACGATTTATATACCCGTAAGTAGTGCTGAAGGTCAACTATTAGTTTAATGACTTCGAACCGCTGCTTTCATATCAAAAAGGCATTAATAACCAGTTCGGAAGCTCATAAGATGAGGCTACATAGGCCAAAAAAATCTCATCTTAAGAATTGGGTATTTAGCGCTAAAGATCCATTCTTCACGCAACCTTAGCAATAATGCTATATTAAAAAGGAGTCAAATTACCTTGGTCTTTCCATCACATCTAGGGCATGTCCAGCTAAAAAGTTCAGTCGAATTTGACATGTAAACCTACTATAAAGAGCTTTGCATTAAATTACAATTTTCTTGTATTGAAATGGTGAAACCTGATGCTTAACAACAAGCTCTATGTAAATGTCAATTTTTTTTTTAAAGAACACTTATGGCTTATGCATACTCCACTAATATCGTGGCAAGAGTGTGATTGTAAACAGCTTTATGAGCCTTGGACCTCACTTTTAATGTGGTCTCAAGCTCATTCAATCACAAGCAATGAATCAAGTTTCTTATGTCTCTAGCAAGCTATAATGACAAATCAAGTGAAGGGAACACTTTAAGGAAACATCAATTCAAAACAACATTCAATATATTTTTTGCAGTCCTTTGTGAATTGAAAGAAGTATTTACACAATCCAGTGCAATGAAGGAGGAATATGTAAACAACGTAAGGCTCCACTTTCCCACAAAGTTACTCCACTAAAACCTATAGGCTACAGCCATAACTCAACTGAAAAAAAGCTGAACAGTTGTTATTCAATCAATGTAAGACACTCAACAATTTATTTCCCTAAAGTAGAAATAGCAGAGTGTGATCTTTACCGAACAAATATCAGGAAATTTGATCAATCTGACCATATTCCAATTGTAGCATTGATCCAAACTCAGTAATCTAAGGGATTAACAAAAGCAACCAAGTACAACTCAACAATCATTAGTTACATGAATTGAAAGCTGCCAATTGTACACCAGAGGGATCACATAGCTATAGTTCGCCCCATTCGATCAAGGACTACAACTCCACGACAGAGTCAACAATTCCCCCCAACCATGAAACACCTAATCTACCAAATTCACAATACAAATCTCAATGTCTAACCTCAAAACCGACGTACTCAACATTAGAGTTTGTCTATTCGCACCTTATCACTATCAAAACTCCCAATACAAACTGATGTATGTATGTATGTATGTATGTATGTATGTATGTAGAAATAGCAGGGTGAGATATGTATCAAACAAATATATAAAAATTCGATTAATCTGACCATATTAAAAAGGACCACAACGCAAGGGCATGATGTCACAATCAGCTTTGAATTTTTCAACAAGAAACTAGCGAACAAAAATGACACATTAAATTGTCCAAGTGTTTGGACGAGATTTCATAGTTGCTATTAATATTTCGAGAAAAGGTTTAATCTAAAGTTCATGCAACCTATGATCCTATCGTAGGCCACATGAATGTCTGTATAATCTGAGTCAAAGACAAAGTTTGACCATCCAAAATCACAACTTATCATGGATAAGAGAATTAATGAAAGATGACTTTGGGGTGGGTACCATTTTGGCACCAATTCCACAACAGCTTCCTTTAAAACTCTGGACCAATTGTCCAATAAAGCTGAGACAAAAAACATAAGTTGGACATTTTAGAATTGGCTTTGGCCAGCTTTGGCCAACAACATATCTGGCCCTAGTCCAACTAAAAAGGAGCTGCTTCTTTTGGTTAGAGAGAGACAGACAAAAACAACGCACAAAACACATATTTAGGATCAATATATCTTAGTTTAAAATGCATGAGCACTTCAAAATTACATGACAAATGAACTTCAAGTGCTTGCAAAAGTTACATATCCAAACCATTAACCTATCAATAATCCCACAAAGTTTCCAGCAAGTAAACTTTGTAATGATTAGTTGGAAGTCTTTATCCACTATATTTAGGTATTCAATCAACTTGAAGCTCCATGGCTTAATAGGTAAGACTCAATTCACACAACTAAATACTCCACAATCGCTGGTTCGGTTAAAGGGCTGTTTGCGCCTCATTCTACTTGTGTTTTGTCTATGGGTTCATGTATCCAAAAAAAAGATGCTAACCAAATTTAAATATAAATATGAAGCCATAGAAAGTTCAAGATATCCAGAGTCTCCGATTCTAGACTCTTCAAGGCAAAGTTGGTAGAGAATTCCCGTAACTCTTAACGGACCAAAACTAAATAAATGGAAGAACACAATAGAGAAGAACCAATATCCAAGCCATAACAATTTTTTTAACTATCTTACCACAATATCAAGTCCGCAAAAGGATGCCATAGGCCCTCCCATAGAATGCCCTGTCACCATGACGTTGATGTATCCATATAAATCCCTGGCTCACTTAACAACATCCAAAGTAAAGGACAAACATCCAATAAATCCCTGTCACAACATCCAAAGTACAAGGACGCATTGTCATATTGATAAGCATAATAAATCCACAATGAACCTAAGCAAAGACAATATAATAAGACAGTAACTAAGACTGTAACCCATTCCAAATCATAAGTATCCACAATTTGCAAGAGGCTTATCATCTCTACAACTCACCATGGCACTAGGCAATGGCATGTTGGGGTAGTTTATGTCGAGTTGTTTCCAGTAGGGATCTTCAACCCAATTCTATATGTTGTAGAAATAAATAGAAGTAATCACTAACTGAAAAGCTCAAACAACTTTTCCAAGAACAAAATTAGTGAAGTAGGTGATCTCCTCATGACTCCATCTAAAATTACAAGCGCATAACTTTTGTGTTTTAATGGAAATGATTAACTGTTTTCCCTTCTTATGGACAGAAGACCCATGTGCTTTGTCTACGTATTCACCACAGGCTAATCTTCTTAGCTTAAATTTTCAGCATATCCTTCACATGTCAAATGTGAGAGGAAGAATTGCTAAATTTAACATGCATACCTATGTTCTTAAGTACCTTTGAAAGCTTAAACCGCAGCATTAAGATCCTGGCCATCATAATGTATGCCAACAGGTAATATATATTGATCAGAAATAAAGACAAAAAATTAGATGAAATTCAAACATAGAGGCATCACAAGCGTTGCAAATTGGTAGCCACTGCAACACAAATTATATACTTGCAAGCAGTGCTGGATGTCAACTATTAGTTCAATGACCTTGAACACCTAATTTCAGATTCAAAGGCATTAGTAATTAGTTAGAAGCTAATAAGAGAAGGCAACATATGCCCACAAAGTCTCATATGAAGAATTGGCCATTTAGTACTAAGGACCTATTTTTTTAAGCAACATTAGCAACAATTTCATATTAAAATGTAAGGCTGCTCTTTCCCCTAAAGCTACTCCACCGAAACCTACAAGCTATATAGTCCATTACTTGATTGGAGAAAAGCTGAATAGCCGATAGTTAATAATTGTGAGATGCTCAACAAATTTTATCCCCAAAGTAGAAATAGCAAGTTGAAATTTTTGTGTCGAACAACTACGAGGAAATTTGATTGATCTGACCCTCTTCCAATGGTAGCATCGATCCAAACTCAGTAATCCAAGAGCTTAACAAAACCAACCAAATACAACACAGCACCATTAGTCATATGCTTTGAAAACATCCAAATCTACACTAGGAGGGATCATTCAGCTATAGTATGCCCCACTCAATCAGGCACTACAGCTCCACAACACGGTCAACGATTCCCATCGACAATGAAATGCCTAATCAGCCAAATTCACTACACAAACCTCACTTCCCTAGGCTCAAAACTGACGTACTCGATACTAGAGCCTGTCCACATGAACCTTATCGTGATCCAGACTCCCGTCCGAATCAAGTCAGAGGATCAAATTCACAACCGTAATTGATTCCGTGAACACGAGTTGCGATGAAGCATTGTCAGAACAACCATCACCCTCAACCATGATCTATTCCACTCCACAATATTCTACAAGAGGTACGGATCGAACAATGTCGTCGAGAAAAAACACGATATCGCGCAACAAACGAATTTCCAATCTCCGCACCTTTTCACATACGCAAAACAATCACATCCGATCAAATGGCGCGACCACCCGGCGAGATGGAGAGATCGATTGCGGTCTTCATCCATATTGGTCGAATTCAAACCTCGAATCCTGGTCTTCGCAGCGTTCGTGGACTCTGTAGCGATTTTTGCGATGGATGGCGATCGAAAGCTCTGGCGACTTGGGGGGAAACGGAAGGAGGGGGATGATGGATTTGTTAATTTTCCTGATTTGCCCTCGGCGCTTGCTCTATCGGTGGGCATATTAGGTGTCACGTCCAATGATTTTGTCATTTCTGTGAGGGCAATGAAGGAAGTTTTGCTAAAATGAGGCGCGCTTCTGGACAAATTTGCGCTCTCTCCGTCTCTCCTCTTTTTGGCGCTTCCTTTGATGTCTTCAAATGAGCACTTTGACTCTGCTTGGTTCAATTAAGTCAATGTTACTTATCTATTCATGGATATTGGTGGAGGTATAAAAAAATGCTATTACTCTATTATGATCGCAAGCTTCTGGAGTTAAATATTTCCGATTCCAAGCTCCAATCAATCTCATAACTCAAATTATTCAAAAAAAAAAAAAAATTGAATTTGCAAAGAATGTGATTCAATATATGTGACAAGTGAGCTGAGTTTAATTATGGATTGTGGAGCCCACTTCTCTTGGGTTGAGAGAGAGTTCGAGAATGCAACTTATTATTACAGATCAATTCTTGAATATTCATAGAAACTTATATGGAAGTGGATTCAATAGTTTTTATTTTTTATAGGTAAATGTATATACAATAGTTTGAGTAGACTTGTACACTCACTAATAGACCGAGTGGTTATGGCTCAAACAAAATATTTTGTAATGGATATAACACTTTATGTAACAACAAAAATGGATAAATCATATTGATCATCTTTTCTGACATTTTTTTTTTATTTATCAGGGAAAAAAGAAAATTGCAACCCATTGTGACTCAGGCGGAAAGGCCAAATCGGACCACCCTCAATCCTCGTGCAGCTCAACGATTGTTGTTTCTGCCGAGGTTGACCGCTCGTACTAGCGCAAAACGATTGACTCACTTGAGATTGCCCTATGTGTGGTGACAGTTGCTATCATTGTTGTTTCTGCTGTTCTGTTCCAAGATTTCTTCCAGAGAAGACTAGGAGCAGCAAGTAAGATCACTGGAGAGGACAGTCCAAATAACGATATTGCTATGTGAGCAGTGTAAATGGAGAAATGATTTTGAATAAAATGATGAAACAAGGATAGGGAAGCTAAACAAAGTCCCTCAAAAGTGTTCTTACTAGCAGATGAATCTAACGTTGGATAACTCGATTAGCACCTCCTCTCGGAGGACTTCATGTGAATGGTGTGAACCCCCGACAAATTGGCAAAGGGATGCATGATTTTTGGGGGAATTTATGTCGACTAACTTGCTAGATGTTGACTTTGATTCTCGTGCTGGTTTTAACGGACAAACATCAACAATCCCTATCTTAAAGGGAAAATATATCTACAACCTACCAAGATGGAAGGGAAAGTATGACATGGACTTCTGCCTCCAAAGGGATTGCTGTATGACCTCAATAAAGCATATGCCTGAATGTCAAGGATTGAAGAGTCTACAAATTCTCTGTGCTTGACATGGACTTCCGCCTTAATTGAGTATTCCGTAGTCGCAGAAATTCCAGGCCTTGAGAGTTTTGAAAGTTTTAGAACTGTGGAGACGAAAGAATTCAACCAATTGGGCAGATTGGATGACCTGAGTGGCTTGAAGAAACTAGTGGCTTTTCATTTACATCAATGTGGTAATATGGTCGATCGGAATTGTTGGAAAATTTGTGGATCTCCTTCGGCAACTCAGTCCTGAAGTTTCCTAATGTATCAACATTAAAGAAATTAAAACGTATAGGCATACTTCACCATGGGTGATTTGGAAATTCAGCAAATTATGGAGTTGCTTGATCGAACTTGGCAAGTTTCTGCAAGAGAGAAAAAGATTGGATGCCTGCTCCGTTGAGTACTTCTTTTCTGATAAGAAGTGGCCTCGGTTCTGTTATTGATATGAATTACCAAGAGGTTTATGCAAATCTTCTATTCATGTGCACTTCGCATTTTGACTTCTTATATGGCTTTGTAATTCTATATACTCTTGTTCAGATCTTCTTTGTTTTAATTTGGTTTGGTTTAGATGTTTCGGTGGCTTTAAATTGCTAAGTAACTCACCTAGTGAGGTCTAGTCAATTTATATATACTCCAAGTGCAATATTTTGTCAATTTACTGATGGTATTTTGTATAAAAATCAGCACAAAGCATGGATTTTATGTCTAACTACAATGCTTAGCGATGAGCAATTCATTGACACTAACAAGAGGTTAAATGTGAAGGATGGTTCACCTAAAAATAACGTGTAATCTTTTCTTAATTTGATTGATCGCTAGGTGAGTGATTTGACGAAGATCAAGCTCGATAATTCCATCGGACTTTCATTTTGGTGTCAATTCAAGCCCGAGCTAATTTGGCCCATTAAACTGGACCGACCAAAGCTCACCTTAATTAGGATGGGGGAAGCGAACTCATTCATTAATGTTCTGCGGTAAAGGAACAAAGTTCTTGATAGTTAAGGCCCGCAGCCTTTCTTTTCCTCAAAAAAAGTAGGAGTTGGGCAGTGGGATCTCACCTATCTTCTCTTCTTCCCTAGGCCTTTGAGCTAAAGGAGGAAGCTCAATTTCAATTCTAAAGGAAGGAGTCTGATTTAAAAAATCAGCAACGAGACTTTTGGACTTTCATTACTAAAACAAAGTCTTGTGGGAGTATAATCAAAGCTAAAGCTATTGGAAAACAAATTTGATCTTTTGTTGGTCTCACTCCAAGCAATTTGATACTTCTCAAGATTTTTTTTTTAACTCATCGAATTATCGTGATTAATAATTTCAATATTGACTTTTCTTTTTGTTAGATTCGGATCTATGTCTAGAAAAACCTAAGTTATGAATTCCAAAATGAAACATTTTTACCCTTTAGATCTACTGAAATTTTATTTTCCTTCATTCGTCCCCCCTCCCCCTGTTGTCCTTCTCTAATATCAATGGGTTCAGATAAATCAACATCTCTACCGATCAAAATTCAAAGGTCTTGCCGGCGTTGGTGCATTCACATCACTCATGCAATTGCCAGCAACTTTAAGGAGGTCTTTCAAAAAGACCAGGGGCATGGGGTTTTTGATGTTTTTGGACGGGTGTGAGTAGGACAGTGGGATTTGTGTGATTGGGAGGTTTCTATCTTCTTCTCATGTTTAATTATGACAAATAAAAAAGAAACTTCCTTTGGACATCTAGACTCATAGACTTATGTATTTCAATGGATAAGATGGGCTCCATGTTGAATTCACTTGATCTATCGATGCACAAGTTGGATTTACATGCATTGGTGCACGGACAATACTTGCTTGATGAATAGAGAATGAAAGAAAGAGAGCTGTAATATGTAAGTGTGTGGACATTTATGGAGACACGTGTTGTCAAAAAATTCTACAAAAGATACATTTACAATATGTGATTAGTTAGATGTGAAGTGACCCCATAAAAGCAGGATAGTTAAAATTCAATGATACAACAGGAATGAGAAAATTATTTTGTTTTAGTCACCGAAAGCAACTCAATTGCTCCCCCATCTCTCTAGAATTCCACTAATTTTTATTTTTTTCTTTCGGAATTTGAATTTCGCTAATTTATTTAGCCCGCAATCGTGCTGCTCTCCCATCGGAACACAAGCTTGGACAACCAATCAAAGGCCAGGCAGCTATTTCATTGGGCTTTAGCCCATCAATCTGCGACCTTGTCCGTGTCTCTCCTGCAGTGGGCCAAAGGATGAATCTTCCTCTTTGCTTCGCGTGCCGAGAAAATCTAGGGTTTTCTTCCAGAGCCTTCGCTTCCGCCGGAACTGCTGCTGAAGTTGTGCGCGCAGATCTCGCGAACCCGTCCCCCGAAACGCCACCGCAGTGCAGCTGATCGCTCCCTCCGTCGAGCCCCGGCGAAGGAACCCGTCGATATTCCACCTGGATAGATCCTTGCCGCAGTCGGAGCCAGATCTGAGGTGAGTGTCCAAGGGCCCCACTTTTTGGTGTTTAGAAAGAACCCTGGCATTTTCTCAGCTTTGACAGGCTGCAATGAATCATTCTTAGTACAGAGATCTCTCCATTTCGCTAGTTCTTTGGCTTCCGAGTTTTTCCCATCTCAGGCTGCCACTGCTTTTGCTGATATCCTGTTTCGACTTTTTTTGCCTTGAAGAGGAGATCAAGCGAGATCAATGGAGGGGAGTGCAAAGACGGCAAGGAGATCGAGCGAGATCAATGGAGTGGGGTGCAAAGAGACGGCGCACGGGTGGAAATGATGGAACAGCAGGAGGCGCTTCTTCTACTCACACGTCAACAGAAGGTCAAGAAGTGGCTACTTCATCGGGATATGACTATGAAGTATTCCTGAGCTTCAGAGGACCAGATACTCGAGCAGGTTTTACCGACTTTCTTTACACTAGTCTTAAAGGTGCGGGTATCCGCACATTTAAGGACGATGAAGATCTTCGCAAAGGTGTAGAATTTGCCCCAGAACTTCTCCGAGCAATTAAGCAGTCAAAGATCTTCATACCTATCTTTTCGAAAGATTATGCCTCTAGTATTTGGTGTCTCAAGGAAGTAGTTCAGATGGTCGAGTGCAAGAAAAATGGGGGGAAAAAGATCATGCCTATTTTTTATGATGTGGCCCTATTAGAGGTTCGATACCAAATTGGGAATTATGAAAAGTCCTTTCTTTTACATGAAAGAAAGGAGAGGTATGACCAAAAGACTATCGGAGAGTGGAAGGATGCTCTTCGTGCAGTTGGGGAAATAAACGGATGGGAACTGCCAGGGGGCCTACCAGGTGACTGCTTTTAGCATTCCATCTCATGTGCCTTGTATCAATAAAACTCGATGCATTTGATTTGGTTTCTTTTGTAGATATCTGTCAGTCCGGTTGAAATTGTTGAATTTTATGCTACAGAAATCACGCTAAATAATGGCACAGTCCCAAATTTGTCATTTTTTCAATTAATAAAACATATTTTTATTTTAGGCCATTCATTAACTCTTAGTACCAAC
The DNA here is from genome assembly GCA_016097485.1 of Eucalyptus sideroxylon x Eucalyptus melliodora. Lineage (NCBI taxonomy): Eukaryota > Viridiplantae > Streptophyta > Magnoliopsida > Myrtales > Myrtaceae > Eucalyptus > Eucalyptus sideroxylon x Eucalyptus melliodora. The sequence continues at coordinate 50,227,471 of CM027831.1, forward strand.
GTTAGTTCATGTACAATAAAATAGATCCTCTAAAAACACATGCCGGATGGGTCTGCAGTTTTCAATTTTGCTTTTGTCAGATTCAACACAATTTTCTAACTTGTTGCCTTTTGACCTTCAACAAACACTAGGCGAGAAGGTGAGTTTGCAAAAGAAGTCACTGACCAGGTTTTCAGAGAATTGAAAAAGGCTTATTTGGCTGTATCAGATTGCTTGGTTAGTGTTGACAACCAAGTAGATGAAATCAAGGAGATGATAGGTGCTCAAACAAGGGAAACGCGGATTATAGGAATTCATGGGATGGGTGGCATCGGAAAGACGACGATTGCCAAAATCATCTACAATCAACTTTCAAGCAATTTCAAGGACTGCTGCTTTCTGGCCAACATCCGTGAAACGTCGGAACGTGGGGACATTACATGCCTGCAGAAGCAACTCATCTTTGACATCCTCAACAAACAGATGGATATAAACAATGTAGATGAAGGGACTGGGATAATTAAAGACAGGTTGCCTAATAAAAGAGTCCTCCTCCTTCTCGATGATGTGGAAAAAGAGAGTCATATTGATGCATTTGTAGGTAAGCGAGATTGGTTTGGCAGAGGGAGCAAAATTATTATTACTACAAGAAACAAAGATATTCTTTGTTTTCCCAAAGTGGACTGCAGTCATGAGCTTAAATGCATGGATCCTGTTCAATCTCTTAAACTTTTTAGTAAACACGCCTTCAGAAGAGATTCTCCTTTAGATGAGGATATGAACCAATCCAACAGGGCAATAGACATTGCTGGAGGTCTTCCGCTTGCTCTAGAGGTCATAGGCTCACTTTTATGTCGCACTAAAAAGGAACAGTGGGATCTCACATTGAAGAAATTGGAAAATGTTGCTCCTGCAGCAGTTTGGAGTAAGTTGAAAATAAGTTATGATGCATTAGGAGTTCGACAACAAAAAATATTCCTCGATATAGCTTGTCTTTTCATTGGATATGAAAAAGATATTGTGGTTCATTTCTGGGATGAATCTAAATTTCCGGAAGAAGCCATGGAAGTTCTACAGAACATGTCTTTGATCAAGATTAAAGAAAAAATAAGGTGTGGATGCACGATCAACTTAGAGACCTCGGAAGAGAAATAGTTCGTCAAGAAAGTAAAACAAAATAACGGAGCAAAGTAGGGTGTGGGATGCTGAAGAAGGATTGAATTTGCTAAGGAAACATAAGGTAAACCCCTTTAAAAAAAAAAGAATAAATATTCCCAGTATTTATGGATTTCTTCTTTTAAAAAAAAAAGCTGTTTACTTTTTGTTTTGTCTAGCGCCATTACGACCTCCTCAACCTATAATTTTGGCTCTTTTAAGATTTCAGGAATGATAGACTAAACTCACTCGATTAATATAGTGGACTTGAATAAAAATGCATTCCCCTTTAACTTTTTTATATTTTTCCTTTGGGCAGGGAGAAAAAAAGGTAGAAGCTCTTTATCTCAAGTTGGACAATCAGCAGAAATATCATTTTTCCTGTGAGGGCTTCGAGAACCTATCATATCTAAGGTTCCTCAAAGTGGGTGGTTCAATGGAAAATTTTTGTGCAGAAGAGAGGCTTCTTTGGCATGAATCGCCATCAAATGTTTTTCCAACTAATGAGAATTCATATCTCCTTCCACAATTACGATGGCTTTCATGGTGTGATATTCCCCCAACATTTAACATTACAAATTTTTCCATGGAGGATGTGGTTATTCTTGATCTATCTTATAGTAAAATTACATATGATTGGAAGGGGTGGAGCCACGTGAAGGTATGTTATATGTTAGACAATACTTATTATTCCGTCTTATTAGATTCACAAGTAATATTTGCATTATTTTTCTTTTATAGGTGATGAAGAACTTGAAAGTTCTGGAAATGTGCAATTGCCAAGGCTTGCAAAGAATCCCCAACTTCTCTACTCTTTCAAATTTAGAACATTTGAAGCTAGAGTGTTGTCATTCATTAATTAAAATTGCTAGATCGATTTGTCAGTTGACATGCTTAGTTTCCTTAAATGTAAGCCATTGTGGAAGTCTTAAGAGGTTGCCAGATGAATTGGGTGAAGGTCTTGCAAGCCTTAAATACCTATCTCTAAAAGAATGCTCAAAGTTGAAGAAGCTTCCGGATTCAATTGGAAGTTTGGAATCACTGATTAAGTTGGATATAAGCTGGACATCGATCAAAGAACTACCCGATTCCATAAGAAATTTGGAATCACTGATTAAGTTGGATATAAGCAGCACATCGATCAAAGAACTACCCGATTCCATTGGAAATTTGGAATCACTGATTAAGTTGGATATAAGCTACACATCGATCAAAGAACTACCCGATTCCATTGGAAATTTGAAAAAATTGAAAGTACTGAGAATGTGTTGCAATAAATTAAAGAAAATACCCGATGTCCTTTGGTCGATGGGGGCTCTCGAAGAGATAATAGCCTATGGAGCATGTGATGAATCTGATGACGAGCTTTCACATGTGCGATTCAGCAATGATGGCATCTGGGGGTGGCAATCCCTGAGGATCTTGAACTTGGTGAACGTATGCATACATGCACTATCGAAACTTCCTGAAAGTCTTATCGAATTAAGAATGTATGCATACATACACATGGACACGTTTCCGGATTTTTCAAACCTCACAAATTTAGAGAGAATGGATCTGAAATTTCGCGAGCCTCATCACGACGTGATATCTAATGGGCTTGGGGAGCATCCAATGCCACAGTGGCCTGGTAATGGGCTTGGGGAGCATCTGATGCCACGGTCGCCTGGGAATTTAAGCGAACTGGAGTTTCTGGCCCCGCGCTCTCATCACCTCCCTCCTCAATTGCAGTCACTTCGCCTCGGGTGCCCTAATTTGCGTCGCCTCCCGACGTTTCCCTCGAGTTTAACCTTCTTAGCGGTGGGAAATTGCAGGTCACTTTGCTCGATGGAGAATCTATCGAATTTGAAGAAACTATCATTTCTCGATATTCTTGGCACCACCGTTGCAGAGATTCAAGGCCTTGGTTGTCTGGAGAACCTACAATCATTGTATCTTAAATGGCTTGAACAGGTGAAGATACTGCCTGATCTAAGCAATTTAAACAAACTAACATATTCTCACGTAGGACATTGTGGTAGGCTGGTTGAGATTCAAGGCCAACTACCTCAGTCTTTGCGTTCCTTTCGTGTTTTGGATTGTGTTTCATTACAGAAGTTGCCTGATCTGTCAAGCATGATGGGGAAAGATTTTTTTATAGACGATTGCAGAAATTTAAATGAGGAGACAATTCTTGATGTTTGTTGGCTGAATCCACGACATTTCAAGTTTGTAGACTTTAGACAGCTGCGGATCCTACCTGATCTAAGTAATTCAAACGAACTCGAATGTCTTCAAGTAGAAAACTGTCATAATCTAGTTGAGATTCAAGGTGAACTGCCACAATCTTTGGAAGTATTGAAGATTAGTTCATGTACATCTTTACGGAAGTTGCCTAATCTGTCGAGCTCGACAGGGCTGCGAGAGGTTGACATATATCATTGTGCTCTGGTTGAGATTCAAGGTGAACTGCCACAATCTTTGGAAGTATTGAAGATTAGGTCATGTGAATCTTTATGGAAGTTGCCTAATCTGTCGAGCTCGACAGGGCTGCGAGAGGTTGGCATAAGTTGTTGTGCTCTGGTTGAGATTCCAAGCAAACTACCACAATCTTTGGAAGTATTGGACATTGCTGCATGTAAATCTTTAGGGAATTTGCCTAATCTGTTGAGCTCGACAGGGCTGCGAAAGGTTAGCATAGTAAACTTTCAGGATTTGGTTGAGATTCAAGGCAAACTACCACAATCTTTGGAAAAATTAGAGATTTCTTATTGTAGATCTTTGCAGAAGTTGCCTTATCTGTCAAACTTGATAGGATTGCGAGAGTTTTCCATACGACGTGTGATAATTTGGTTGAGATTCCAGGCGAACTACCACAATCTTTGGAAGTATTGGACATTGCTGCATGTAAATCTTTACGGAAGTTGCCTAATCTGTCGAGCTCGACGGGGCTGCAAGTGGTTTGCATAGATAACCTTCAGGATTTGGTTGAGATTCAAGGCAAACTACCACAATCTTTGGAAAAATTAGAGATTTCTTCTTGTAGATCTTTGCGAGTTGCCTTATCTCAAAACTTGATAGGATTGCGAGAGGTTTGCATACAAAATTGTGATAATCTAGTTGAGATTCCAAGCGAACTACCACAATCTTTGGAAGTATTGAAGATTGATTCATCATGTAAATCTTTACAGAAGTTGCCTTATTTGTCGAGCTTGATGAGGCTGCAAGAGGTTTGCATAGATAACCTTCGGATTTGGTTGAGATTCAAGGCAAACTACCACAATCTCTGGAAGTATTGAAGATTCATTCATGTGGATCTTTACGAAAGTTGCCTAATCTGTCGAGCTCGATGGGGCTGCAAGAGGTTCACATAGGTTTATGTGATGATCTGGTTGAGATTCAAGGCGAACTACCACGTCTTTTGAAAAGAATAAATATTTTTTATTCTAAATCTTTGCAAAAGTTGCCTTATCTCATTGCTTGATAGGACTACGAGGGTTCACCATAGTAAATTGTGATAATCTGGTTGAGATTCCAGGCGAACTGCCACAATGTTTGAAAAAATTGTGCCTTCGATCATGTAAATCTTTACGGAAGTTACCTTATTTGTCGAGTTTGATGGGGCTGCGAAATCTTTACATAAAGGAATGTAGTAATCTGGTTGAGATTCTAGGTGAACTGCCACAATCTTTAAAAGTATTGAAGATTAATTCATGTAAATCTTTATGGAAGTTGCCTAATCTGTCGAGCTCGACGGGGCTGCGAGAGGTTCGCATAGGTTGCTGTGATGATCTAGTTGAGATTGAAGGCGAACTACTACAATCTTTGAAAGTATTGGAGATTAATTCATGTATATCTTTACGAAGTTGCCTAATCTGTCGAGCTCGACGGGGTTGCGAAAGGTCAAAATAATTCATTGCAAGAAAATAAATGTGGAGGCAATTACTTCGCTTTGCTCAGAGATGTCAGTCAAATTTGTGGAGGTAGAAGATGAAGACTCTGAAGTGGATGACTCTGAAGTGGATGTGGGAGTATACAATGAATATTACTCTGAAGAGGATGACTCTGAAGAGGATGTGGAAGTATACGATGAATATGAATCTGAAGAGGATGTGGAAGTAGACAATGACGATGACTCTAAAGTGGATGTGGAAGTAGACGATGGATATGACTCTGAAGAGAACGAATAAGTGCATGTTGCTCTTGAAAGCTTATTGATCCACGACTACAAATTGTTCCCTTGTCTTCAAACTTTAAACAAATTGAGGTAACTTATTTCATCTGACAACCAATGTTTTACCTTTTCTGCAATCAAAATTCTTTCACATGTATGAACAGAGAAGTTTCACATGCAACTTTTAATTACCTTCTCACAAATTGATGACTGAAAATCTGATGAAGGTGTTGAAATTATGATACTTCCCCACGACCACAGGGTTCTTAATTATGTACACATTTGTTTTCTTTTCCAAGTTTGGTTTGGCTTTTTTAGCTATATTTTCTGTGGATGATTTCTCCTTGCTTTTATGTTTCCCAGTTGGAGGTATGCATGTCGATTGCCTCACTTTTATTTGATATACAATAAATTCGTAGAGATCCTTGTTGATTTGCTGTTTCACATAAATCAAAATCGATAGCCTTGTTTCTCTTTGGAGATAACTTTGTTATTCTGTAAACAATTAGATGGAATGTGTGTTGGAAGGTCATAAACTATAATTCTCATCCTGGAACTTTACAGCATAATCAACTTATTGTTGCAACTGTGAAGAAGATAGACACTCCATATTGATATGCTTATGTTCAATTTGTTTTCCAGGAAAGGTGTGCTTCTTAGTGGATTTGCAAATGTTATGGAGAAGTTACAAAATGGAGAAAGATGGATTTCACTTGTGCAGTGTCATCAATAGTTGGTGCAACAAAACTTCATCTGTTATAGGCGAAGAGAACTATTTGGCTTCTCCAAGGTATCATAAATCATCTCATAGTTAAGGCTAAGTTTCAAAATTAGTGGTGTGTAGGGCATATGACAAGTCTCACGTGGGGTCAAAAATCATGTAAATGGACTCTTGTGTGATCTTCATATTACTGCCTACATCTTCTAGAAATGGTTATGCCTGGTTGATTATTTGTAATAGAAGCCCTTCCATTCACCTCAAGTTATACTAGAGGACTCTTTTAGGTTATAAGATTGACAAGAAGTGCTAAGGGAGACATCTCATACAACTGGCTTTTTGCTGGTTTAAAATGTTGCCGAGAGGATTTAAAGTTTGAGAAACTTACAGAGATTTTTCTGCACAGGGAGCTTTGGCTAATTTTATTTTTTTTGTTTTTGGTGGAAAGCTTTGGCTAATTGGGCAGCTGTACAAATGAAGACCAGATAAACGAAAATGAAGATGGCTTTTTATGTCAACGAAATTCCCTTTCACAATCTTGGGATGGTGAACTGTGCATTCATCTGTGGAGAGACAGAAACTTGAAGATTAGTGAGGGAAGTCGTTGCCTATGGATGAAATCGTTAAATCTGTTGAACTGGATGGGGAGTTTTAGTTGAATGGTTAGCCCTTTATTCAAAGAAAACATTAGAGCAAGGCAGAGGGATTCATTGTGCAAGTTGGGGCATCATACGTAATGTTTTTGGGTGTAAAGGGTTATTTAGGCAAACCTGATTGTTTATTAATCTTCATCCGCATGTATGTTCTCTTCATTGACATGCAATGGAACTTGCTTATCAGTTCATGCACCTTTCGATGTGAAAATGGTGTTCAGAATAGTCTTACTGAGTATGATAGGCACTCACAACACAGGAGACGTGAATTGTTGGGATTCATGGAATTGCGATTTTGTAAAGTTGACTCTCGCCAAAATTATGTAAAATCATTTTTCACATGGTTTTAATCATTTTTGCTTTCTTTCTGACAATCGTGATACTTTAGAGCTCATGGGCATTCAGTATTTGCAGAATCAACTCATCTCCTATGTCCTCAAGAGGAAATTGACAGAAATAAGTAATGTTGATGGAGGGATCAAGACCATTAGAGATAGCCATCTTGTGAAAGAGTTCTCTTCCTTTTTGATGACGTTGACCGAAGAATCAATTAAATGCGCTTATGGGAAATATCTATGATATTTAGGCATTACTATGTTCTTCAATATTGAATATCAAGTCTTGAAGGATCTCAAAATTCTTAGTGCTTCGCATTGTTCATCATTGAAGATAATCTCTTCCATTGGTCACTTGACATCTCTATAGGCTATCTTTCAAAAGCACCGTAATTACACAACTTCCCTTGTCGATTGAAGCTCTTGCAAGCCTTGAATACCTGTCTTTGTAAGAACGTAGATGAATAAATAGGCTTTCAAACTCAATTGGCGATCTGCAATCGCTAGTTGAGTTCAGTTAACTCCTACACGTGCATTAAAGAGCTACCTGACTCCATGGGAAACATGGAAAGTCTGAAAGTAATGAGAACGAATAATTGTTCCATTGAAAGAAGAAATAGATGCAGCACAGTGAAAGCTTCCAACTGCAAAATCCAAATGACATTTGCGGGGATTCATCTTTGAGGATCTTGAAATTGACACTGATTGAAACATGCCAAGTGCCAAGACTTTCTCGTCAATTTACACATTGATACATCAATGACAATATTTCAGATTTCTCAAAGCTGACAAGTTTAAATGATTTGTGTTTGGCCATTTGACAAGATGCTTACCCTATTGACAACTGTCAACTTGTGGAAGATGCTATGCCATGGTGCATTGTGAGATTAAACACAGTGGAATCTCTGACCTTGCCGTCTGTTGTTGTAACCACCTGATCAACAAATATTGGTCAGCTTTCTCAACTCAAAAGACTAGAATTCCGATGTGCCAATTTGCTGCGCCTCCGAAGGCTTCCCTCGAGTTCATCTTATTTATGTGTTGAATCTTGCCAGTGGATGAGAACGGCGATGGATCTCTCAAATTTGAAGAGACTGTCATAACTAAGAATGGAGAATTCTGCAATAACAAAGATTCAAGGGCTTGACTGTTTGGAGAATCTATGAATTCTGGAGCTCTTCGATCTTGAACTAAGGGAGAGTTTCCCTGACCCAACTCATCTGAAGAAGTTGAAGTCAACTGCACTACAATATTGTAGTAATGTGGATTTTGCTTGGCGCAAATTACCAGAATATCCGGAAGAATTGTTGATTGAAGGACCTACCATCCTTGATGTAAGTCGATCAGGTTGAAATACTTTGCAAAGAGGGGATAACATGGGTTAAACCTCACTGTTTCTAGTTGAATAGGTCCAAATAATGCGATGTCTAGCATTGCTTAGGAGATTCTGCCATTTCTTGAAAAACTTAGAAGACATGCTCTACAGAGGAGTACGCTTTCCAATAAGAACTGCATGCGGTTCTTGAAAGGTCTTGCATTTATAACCAGATCTGTTGTCAATAAAACTTTGAAACTTTGCCCTATGTCGTTTCAGCAGACATTCGTTATTGTCTTTCTTGGAAATGTGTTCATTATACTAAATTAAAATGACAATATGGCAAATTGATTTGAAATCCGATGTTCTACTACCCTTTTATAGTTTATTACAGGCTGTTTTTGGAACCACTTTTTACCTTTAAGATGGATGGCTGTAAATTGCTCATGAAATGGCACCATGGTTTCTTTCGATCTACGTGAGTTTGATTTGGTTTAGATATAATCCATTTTAATGATTTCGGTTGCGAATTAAGTTACCAGTAAAATTCAAGACAAACTAGTTTTACCATATTTTATTGCATAAATTTTGTCAGTTTACGCGTTGGTAGTTTATGTAAGATCCTTGAAACCTGCTGGGTTGTACTTTAAATTTGAAGCTGGTGACCATTCTCTATAAAAATGAACTTTGTTACACCTTAAACAATGAAGGATATATTCAAATGTGTAGGCTTTAATCGATGACAGAAGCTGTGTCATTCACCTTTTGGTTCTCCTAGGAATGGAGCTTCAAGCTTCAATGTTGATAAGGAGAACCGCTCTCCGACACAAGTCCTATATGACAGCTTGAGCTTTTTCTCTCGACAAGTAAGAGAAATTTACGGGGTCTTCCTATGCAAGTAAGCATCGGCTAACTAAGCTTTGGCTAACTCAATTAACGCATAGAATTGACAACTAGCCCACTAAGTAAAGGAAAATACAAATGAGATAACAATTTATCTTTCCCAATGCTTTGTGTCAAGGACTTTGGTCCCTTGCACAATGTGCTTTGAGGGGTCATAATTAGCAACATATCCATTTAAATGATGAAGGAAATTTAGCTTTTCAGGTTTCCACTAATGTCAATTCCTGCATATCAGAAAAAATGAAGGCAAAGCTATTATCTACAAGAATGTAGAGGACTCCACTAGAAACAGGCGGATGCAGCGCTCGTGAGAATTGGATCCTATTATTTTCTCTTCCACTGATTCTAGACCACTTGGCTAGGTGTCTCGTTGGTTGCTAGGTCGTTTTGCCTGGCGTTTGTCGTTTGGCTCTTGGCTCTCCTTTTGGTTTTTTCCTCGGCTCCCTTACACTCAGAATGAGCATGTTCATTCTAAGTGTAAGTTTTTGGAGCCATTTGGTTGTACAGTTTGACCTTTCCCCCATTATATTAACTACTTCACAAAAAAAAAAAAAAAAAAAAAAAAAAAATGAAGGCCAAAAGCTTACAACTCTTGTTCCAAACGCTAATCAGTGTTTTATGTCAAAAAGCCAAGATGATATAAATTGTTTACCTCTACAAGTTAAAATTTTCCAAAGATTGCCGGTGGAAATGATGCAAGACAAGGTCATCATCGGTTTTCAAGATGGCTCGATTTAACAGTCAATCTGCATAACTTCCTGCCAGAAAACAGTTGAGGTACTTGTGCCAAGATGTCTTTAGTGACAATGTGCCAATGGTAGGTGGTCAGGTCATGTATGGAAAAGTGGTCTCCCAAGGCACTCTTTGCTTCCCCTTACAAAACCAGTGAAGTCTGGGAAACAAAGCCATAGGCCCAAGATCAGATCGAAGTAAACTTGCAAACGCATTCATCCAATGGAAGTCACGGAGTTGTATTTACAAGGATGACCCATTCAACTTCGTGCTATTTACATTCAGAGTGAATTTGAGTAGAGTTCTTTTGCATCTTCTGATGGATATGGACAACAGATCGATGGAATGCATTTCATGACCATCATCACAGAGGTCCTTGATGATTTTTTAGAAACCAGGTGCTGACCCAGGAGCATTTTAACTGAAGTTGCTCTTGGCATAAGAGTCTGAAGGCAGCCTCAATGCAGAGGCAGAAGGATTCCTAGAAAGCATAAGATTTCCTTTGACATCTTCACCTCCATATTCCTTCAATCGTGCATCCATGACAATTTTGCAAGATCCCCATGTCTCAGCCATTAATCCCACGCCATAGTAGACTAAATGGTCCGCAATGCTGTTACCAGTTACTGATCTGCAGAGATGCACACTCATCAGTCGTCCACGTATATTCCTGGTAACAAAGGAATGAAATCCTCCAGAACAAGCTGGCCTGTCACATGACTATTGCATCCAACATGACAAATCCACAAACTAATTGCTTGAACAAGTAGCCACGGCCAAAACTACCTCATTACCTGCTACATGATGGATCTTCTCCAGAGGTATCACAAACTTTCTCAACTTGATAAACCAGACTACCAAATCCTATATTATACAGCCATACCTACAACAAAGGGAACATTCCAATTACATGTGAACATTGACATAGAAAAGATTATGAGTAGTCACCAGAGAAGCAGGTGGAATCAAATCATTTTCGCATTATCTCACATCAATATGTTTATCCATGGCTGTCTTTGAGCTAGTTACCAATAATCATAAGCACTAGTAGACAAATAATAATTAAATTGTGTATAATTGCACAAAGCTTAAGACTAGATTAAGACCAGGTTATCAGCCATCAGGAAGGAGAGAGTATATAGCAAACATTGTTACGCGCCTTGAACTTTAGAATCAATATGAAAAAACTCATGATGGCTCTTGCAGGAATGAGAGTTACTCAAATATTTCTGACAAGTCATGAGCACTAGGAATTACCCTGCTTTGCTACGAAGATGAAAAACAAAACAGTTATTTTTTATAAGCTGAAAAAGGAGAGAGTACATACATTGTTGGAATAAATGAGACTTGGTTAGATATTGAAAGAAATGCAAAGCAAACATCAAAGTCAGTCAGCAACAATTCCCCATAATTTAGATGATATTCTATCAAGATCAAAGCCTTACCTCTCTAGGGAAGTGATGGTAAGTCTTCTGTAGGAACCGAGAATAGTACGGTGGCAAATGAGGCACAATATCATGTCCATTAGTAATACGTATTGTATTTGGCACACGGTCACTGTAGTAAGATGCAAACACTGCATTGCCAATACGAGGTTGTCCAAATGTTAAAACCTGAACATTCCGTGCTTCATGATTGACCTGGAAATGAAGTGTCCTCAGTTATATAAGTAGATCAGGCAAACACTGGTCTGGAAAGAAACAGCTTCAGCACACATAATTAGACAGCCAGATAACTTGAATGTTAATACATCAATGGCACTATCAGGATTGGCGAGAGAAAAAAAAAAACATTGTGCATCAAAAACCATATATCACATTTCACATACAATGGTAAACAATAGAGCGGCCCTTTCTCTCCATGAGGTTTGAAAGCGTTGCTCTGTCAAGTTCCCATCCAGAATTTTCCCAAAACCAAACCCCACAGCCACAACAGAACCCACCCCACCCTCAACCCCAAGAAAAGGTGTTAATAATATGGAATAGTGAGATTGGGGTTGTATTTACAACCAAGGCACATTTAAATGCTTCCACAAGAAGCACTTGGATGGTGGGGTGAGTCATATCCTGCAAATGACATAAACAAAAAATGCGAGGTTCATGGTGAAAGTGCCTTAGCAAAGGAGAAACTAAATCTTAAAAAGGGCCACAACGCATGGGCATGCTGTCACAATCGAATATAGAACAATTTTCAGCAAGAAACCAGAAAGCAAAAGTAAAATTTTAAAATCATTTGTGTTACGACAAAATGTTATGCTTGCTACTAGTACTTCGAGAAAAGGTATAGTCTAAAGTTTATGCAACCTATGATTCTATCATAGGCCACATGAATGTTTGACTCTCAAAAAAATCACCACTTGTCATGGAGAGAGAACAATGGGACGTGACTTTGGGGTGGGTACCATTTCTGGTACCAGTTACACAACAGGTGCCTAGAAAAGTACACTGGGCCACTCTATTTAACAAAGCTGAGACAAAAAGCATGATTTGGACATCTTAGAATTGGCTCCAGCCCAGTAGTCTAACTGAAGAGGAGCTGCTTCATTTGACTAGAGAGAGACAGTCAGTAACAGCGTACGAACCACAAACTTGGGATCCATATATAATCTATCTTCAAATGCATTAGCACTTTAAGATTACATGACATAAAATTTGAGCTTCAAGGGCCTAAAAAAGTTATATGTCCAGACCATAAACATATCAACAATCCCATACAGTTTACAGCAAGTGAACTTTGTAAGGAATAGTTGGATGTCTTTACCCACCACATTTAAGTAATCAACCAACTCAAAGCTCCAAAGCTTAACATGTATGACTCAATTCACATAACTAGATACTTCTATAATTGGTGATTCGCGTAAAGACTGTGCACCCCATTCTGCTTGTGTTATGTCTATGGATTGATCTAACAAAAACATAAGAAAACGAGATGCTATGTATGACGAATTGTAAATACAAATATGAGAGCCATAGAATGTTCAAGATCCACTTTAAGAGTCTAGACACTTCAAGGTAGAGTTGGCAAGAATTCCAGATAACTCCTAACAGACCAAAACTGAATAGTTGAAAGAACACAATAGAAAAGAAACAAATAAAATTCACAAGTCCCAGGCATAACAATTTTTCAATTTATCTTACCACAAGATCGAGTCCGCAAAAAGATGCCATAGCCCCTCCCATAGAATGTCCTGTCACCATGACGTTGATGTCTCCATATAAATCCTTGGCTCTTGTAACAGCATCCAAAATACCAGGTCGAATTGTCGTATTGTGATAAGCAAAATAAAATCCATGATGAACCTAAGCAACAATCAATAGAGTAAGACTGTAACTCAATCCAAATCAGAAGCATCCACAGGTTGCGAGAGGCTTATCATCTCTAGAACTCACCATGGCGCCAGGCATGCTAGGGTAATTTATGTCAAGCTGTTTCCAGTAGAGATCTTCAACCCAATTTTGTATGCTGTAACATAAATAGAAGCAATCACTAACTAAAAAGCTAAATGAAAAAGAGACGTGACAGAATTTTTCACAGAACAAAATTAGTAAAGTATGTGATCTCCTCGTGACTCCATCTGAAATTACAAGAAAGTAACTTCCATGTCTTGGTGGAAATGATTCACCCTTTTTCTGTTCGTATGGATGGCAGTCCCATGTGCCTTGTGTACGCATTCACTGAGGGAGCTCTTCTTAGCTTAAATTTTGATCAAATCCTTTGCATGTCAATTGTAAGGGGAGGAATTGCAAAAGTTAACATGCATACCTATGTTCTTGGGTTCCTCTGAAAGCTATAACCATAGCATTAAGGTCCTTGGCCACCCCAACATATGCCTATATGTATATAATAGTTTAGAAATAGAGACAAGCAATTAGATGCAATTCAAACATACAGGCATTACAAGCGTCCAATTGATAGGCCACCGTAAAACGATTTATATACCTGTAAGCAGTGCTGAACGTCAACTATCAGTTCTATGACTTCGAATCCCTGCTTTCATATTAAAAAGGCATTAATAACCAGTTCAGAAGCTCATAAGACGAGGCAGCATATGCCCACAAAATCTCATCTTAAAAAATTGGGTATTTAGTACTAAAGATCCATTCTTAATGCAACCTTAGCAACGATGCTACATTAAAAAGTAGTCAAATTACCTTGGTCTTTCCATCACATCTAGGACATGTCCAACTAAAAAGTTCTGTCAAATCTGACATGTAAACCTGCAATAAAAAGCTTTGCATTAATTTACAATTGTATTGTATTGAAATGGTGAAACCTGATGCGTAATGAGAAGCTCTAGGCAAATGGGAAATTTTTTTTAAAGAACACTTACAGCTGATGCATACTCCACCAATATTGTGGCAAGAGTGTGATTGTAAACAGCTTTATGGGCCTTGGACCTGAGTTCTGCAATTACCAGTAGATAAAATTTCAGATTGAAATGCGGTCACTTCATTGAATCACAAGCAATGAATCGAGTTTCTTATGACTCTAACAAGCTATTATGACAAATCAAGTGAGGGGAACACTTTAAGGAAGCATCAACCGAAACAACATTCAGTATGTCTTTGCAGTCCTTCTTCGTGAACTGAAGAAGTATTTACAAAATCCAATGTGATCGAGAGGGAATACGTAAACAACATAACGCTCCTCTTTCCCACAAAGCTACTCCACAAAAACCTACAGGCTACAGTCCATAACTCAACCGAACAAAAGCTGAATCGCCAAATGTTCGATCACTCTTAAGATGCTCAATATATTTTTTCCCCAGAGTGAGATTTTCACCCAACAAATGTAAGGAAATTCTATCAATCTGACCATATTCTAGGAGTAGCATAGATCCAAGCTCGGTAATCTAAGGGCTTAACAGAACCAACTAAATACAACTAAACGCTAGTCCTTCATATGCTTTGAAAACACCCAATTGTAAACCAGAGGGATCATATAGCTATAGTTTTGCCCCATTCAATCAGTTACTCCAGCTCCACGACACAGTCAACGATTTCCCCAACCCTAAAATGCCTAATCCCCTAAATTCACAATACAAGTCTCGCTGTCCGTGCTCAAAAACCGACGTACTCGATCCTAGAGCCTTTCTATTCGCGCCTTCTCACAATCAAAACTCCCCATCGGAGAACGCGAACTGCAATTACCTCTCGTTCCACTTGCGGCAACCAAGCACGTCAGAACAACCATCGCCCTCAACCACGACCCGCTCCGCTCCATATCCTGCAACAGAAAACGGATCCAACAGCGTCGTCGAGAAAAGGACCAAAAAAAAGCACGAAATCGCGCCAAAAAAAAAAAAAAAAAAAAAACTCCAATCTCCGCACCTTTCATGTACGCAAACAATCACGCGCGATCAAAACGAGATAGGGAAAGAGAGAGAGAGATCGCGAGATTCTCGTCCGCGTCGCTCGACTTCGAAACTCGATTCTGGTCTGTCGCGGCGTCGTTCGTGGACTTTTATTATGGCGATCGAGAGCCGCAGCGACTTGTCGGGGGCGAAGGGAAGCGGAGGACGACGACAAAGTTACGCATCTTTCCTGATTTGCCCTCAGGATCTTCTTCTGGTGGCCGGCATATTCGGTGTCCGCGTTCGGTGATTTCGTCGGTCGCGCGAGGGCAAGGAAGGAAATTCGTCTGAAATCGGGGGCGTTGAGAATGACCGCGCGGCCGATTTCTTCTGCTTTCAGACAAATTTGGGGTTTACGTCTCTCTTTTTGGAGCTTCCGTATGATTTCTCCACGTCAGCACTTTGACTCGCGGCTTGGTTCAAACTAGAATATTCCCAAAAAATACACTGAAATTAATGTTAATATTCGTGGAGGTATATGAAAACGCAAGTACTACTTCGGACGATTATTTTCGAATTTAAGCTTGAATCAATCTAATGACTCGAATAAAGAATGTAATTAAACTTGAGTAATTAGCAAGTAGATCTTAATTATAAATCATGAAATTATTTCTCTTTTTTGAAAGAGAATTGAAGAGGGTGACTTGCCGTAAGTATTAATTTTTGATGTTCTCGTTGTACTTACGTTGATTTTTTTTTCTATAATAATACACTTCCATTGCTAATTGAAAGATGGATAATAAGAGTTTTCAAAATCAAGACATAAAATCGACTAAAAGGAATGGGAAGGTTTGAAAATCCATGGAGGTGGAAGGGAGCTTATTCCATGGGTCTTTGCAACCCAATTCGCAGCCTAGTTAGTTTCTTTGGTCTCAAAGATGACATTAACATTTGGCAGCTAGCCCAAGAGAGATCCACGATCATTGATAACGGACCGAACAATCCATGGAGCTTCCATCTGACCCGCCAAGCATTCCACCACTGATAGATTGTCTGAGGAAAGTTCAATGCCTTGTGCTCCTGCAGCTTGCATCTCTTTCAGCTGCGACGAAACCTTCCTCTTGCTAGGGTTTCCACGACAAGGGTGGCATCAGCATGGGTTTCCTCAATGAAGCCATCTGTGACGAGGCCATGGCTTTTCCTCCAAATTCCTGCGATCGAGCCGACCAAGGATGAGCGGCTTCACGAGCTCTCCACGTTAATTTTTGTGGGCATTCTTTCTTCAGCGAGGGAGTCCACTGCACTAGTAATAGGTTCTTTTTTTGTTCAGCCCTTTCTCGGATTCCACTTCGCTTAAAGGCTATCCGTCGAAATTGCTCCATCTATGTATGTACAAGGTAAGGTTGGGTCACCAAGCTTGGAATACCCAATTGTTGCGCCCTTTCAGGAGTTTTTTTTTTTTTTTTTTTTGTATTGGAGGAACCGGCTTGCAGCCGACAACCGCGCCGTAACGTATCACCCACTTCTCATAAATACTTATGTTGAGTCAGATGTGGTAGTTTATACTTTTTTAACATAAATATAATTCTAGAATTTTGAGTTGAGTTGCTTTGTCTAAAATACACGATCTATTTATAACATGAGTACATTTGAGCCTTAAAAATCATAGCATTATCGCCTCATAATCGATCAATTGTATATAAGAGTGGAATGAACATCGGGAAATTAAGACTTTACATGTAAAAGAATATGATATGAGTTCGTATCCTTGGACAAAATATCGCAGATGTACATTTTAAGAATGCAAAGAATTTGAATTTTCATTTTTTATTTCGTGTTTAGCTTATATTGATAATATAAATAACAATATCAACGTGTGGTGCGCATTATATTCAGTAGCTCTCACAAATTTACATTGGCAGGGGAATATTATAAAAATGTAGCAACATCAGTACACTAAACAAGTGGAAGTTAAGAAAAAAGTGAGATTCAAGAAAAATTATCGTCGAGAGTAAAGTGATCAATTTTGTAGACACCAATCTTCAAGTCTTTTTCTTCATACACAATACAAATAAAATGAATTGCTTGTGTAACCTAGGTCAAACTTTATAAGCACAAAATCGATTCACATGTCACTCTTTTTTAAGAAGGAATAGTAGCCCACCCCCAATCATGGTAACTCAGTCATAAAGGGGTCACACGATCTTTGAGGCATGGATTCATAATTTCAAATCATATCCAGAGTGAATTTTTGATTGGTTAGTATTTGAGGCATTTATAACTTTTTTCCAAACTTTCAATGCATTGATACCATCTATGATAATGGGTTCATACACATATAATTAGGCTGACGTGGTATTTCTCAAGTCGAACATTTATGATAATACTAAAAATGAGTAATCCTAGCATAGTGATCATCCTTTTTCTTTCTTTTTGTGACCCGTCACGGCGGGGAGGCGAGGCCGAACCACCCCGCTGATCCTCGAGCCGCGGGTCCATCCCGCGCGCCGGCCAGCGCCAGCTTTGATTCCCGCGGCGGGAAACGAAATTACATTTCCCCCCACTCTGACTGGCGGGAAATTTTCGCACCCTGTCGCAGATAACGAAACCGAATAAAGAAAAAAAAAAAAAAGAGCCGGAATAAAAGAGCCCAACCTAATTAAAAATCATAATAAAAGCGAAGGGACTATTTAAAACAAAATTACGAAAAAGCGCAAACCCTCCTCCCCCTTCTCGCTTCCTCCATTTTCGGACACCGACTCCGATCGAACGACCCGCTCCTCCGCCTCCGCCGCCCTTTTAATTCCGATCGTCGCTTCGGATTTCGATTCGGCCTCTCTTTCTCTCTCTCTAGAACGAGCAGCGACGACCTCGATCGATCCGCCGATCTCCGCTGGAGGGAGGCCTTCAGCACCGATCGCCATGGCGAGGCCCTCGAGGCAGCAGGCGTCCTCCGACGAGGCCCTGTCGGACGGGTCCGAGGAGGAGGAGCAGCCGCAGCTCGACGAGCCTGTCAACGAGGAGGACGAGGAGGAGCTCGAGGCCGTCGCCCGCTCCGCCAGCTCCGCCGACGAGGACGACGCCGCCCCTCCCGCCGCCGACGACGACGACGACGACGACGAGGTTCGGTTGCTCGTCTGATCCTGTTTGTTCTTTTACTGGATTAGTTTGGAATTTCGGCGCCGGATCTCTCGTTTGCTTGCTAGGGTTTGCGGGGGTCCGGTGCGGTTGTGGGTCTCTCTGGTGTTTTGCGCTAGGAAGTGGATGTGTGCTTCGTGTTGGAATGCGAGTTTTTCAAGACGTTTTAGAATGAGCGTTGGATTTCGGTCGAGGATGTTCGGTTAGACGCTCGAGACAAGTTTCTACTGGTCTCTCGTGATTCTTTTACTGCATTCGTTTCTGCAGTTTGGCGCTTGCTGTATTGATCCTCCGCTTTGCTATTGAATGCGCAGAATGAACACTAATAATACAAAAGTATGTACGTATAGATACGTGTACTGTAAGGTTAAATTAGCACGAGAGTTGAAGCATTTTCGAGGTGAACGTGTTTCCTGCTCTTCGTTTGGGGTTTATTATTTTCTGGCATACTCTCGGTTGGATGAAGAAGAGCGGAAGTTGAGAGTGTCTCTCGCTCATAGTGAAGGCATGGTGTTCAACCTTCATATTGTGCATGCCAAAAACTATGCCTTTGAGAGGGATTTCTGTTTATTTTCTTCTTTGTTTTTGGTTGGTTGGTTGGTTGGTTTTTTGCATCTCCATGGCTAGCGTACTTGAGCAGAGCTGCAACTTTTCATGTTTCTAATATTCGAAGCTGATGACTCGGGCTTTCCCCTTTTATTTCAACATTTCCTTGTGATTGAAAGCTTCATGAATCACCTCTCACCATATACAAAGTGGGAAACAATGGCAAACAGAGTTTGTCTATATTGCTCTGCTTCTGTCTTTTCATACACATGACTTCTTAAGTTGGCAAGTGCTTCCGTTCGTCTGAAGTATTGTTAGATACTTGTAACTATGACTTAATGAGTATCAGAAGTGTTGCCGCTACTTATTTATTTTTGCATTCTTTTTCCTCATTCATTGCACAGGAAGATAATGGCGAAACAGAAGTTAGCAAGATGAAAAGGCCAGGATTCATGAAATGCAAAAGTTGAAGGAGCAGAAGATTCAGGAAATATTGGATCAGCAAAATGCCACTATTGACGCTGATATGGTGCCTTTCCATTCTAAAAATGACTTTCTTGCGTCATTTCAAGTTCATGTATTGATTATGCCAGTGACATTTTCTTTCTTTTTGAAGTACTTTTTCAAGAATAATAAGGGAAAAGGGCGGTTGAAGTATCTTCTGCAGCAAACTGAGATTTTTACTCATTTTGCCAGAGGAAACCAGTCCGCTTCACAAAAAATCAAAGGAAGGTACCATTACCAATGACAATTCTCTCTGTATTTTGTGCATTGCAGATATGATCTCTTGTACAAATGTTCCTTTTGACAACCTGCTGAACAATGTCTACATAGGTCTTAACTTTCTTCATACTTCAGAGTTGCTTACTTGGGATTGAAAGCTTTGTTTGATTCTTGACGGGCCTTTTGCTATATATTAATAATTGCTTAATGCTGGAATTCTTTAGAGGAAAGGTGCCTACGGTCCAGTGGTCTAACCGTTGCTGGACTTCCAGTTACATTTGGTGTTAAGGTTCCATATTCAAAGGGAATTGGGATTTGGTAACATTTATGCAAATTAACGATGTTCAATTGTAACCTTAAATTGATTGTTCTCTCCCAGTGGACAGATAAACATCTGCTCATGCTTAAAAGTGAAGAAAACATGTTTGTGAAGTTCAAGTCATCATTTCCCAGACCATTTCTGTGTTCAGCATCCATGTCTGCTCAGTGACATTTTTCTTTGCTTTATGTGTAGGGGTCGTCATGAATCTAAAATAACTGAAGAGGAAGAGGATGAAGAATGTCTTAAGGAGGAAGAAGATGGCTTGTCTGGTACGGGAAACACGTGACTGGTGACACAACCCTCTTGTAATCTCTCTCTCTCTCTGGTTTGATTGGAAGAAGGATAGTCTTTGCTGCTCATATCTCTGCTGTACCCCTGCTTTGACTAGGAGAAGCTGTAACGCTTGCTGCAATTTCAGAACGCTAAATAATGTGGGATTGTAAATGTTCTTGGTGTTGACATGATTCCTTATCACTAACAGTTATAATACTCCAAGTACTTACGTTGGTGTTGACTAAGTAGAGATTTTTGACATCCCTTCCCGACCCTTGTCTAGGTGGGAACCTCTTGCACTGGGGACACCCTTTATTGTATTGTTCTGTTTTGCTCTGATTTATGCAATTATCTTGCCAACAGGATATCTCCAGCAAATATAAGTTAACTGCTTTCTTAAGTTCTATTTGTATGCTTTTTTGCAGGTATACAAGGGAAGATGAGGGATTACTAGCTTGCTGGATTGAATTGGCTCCTAAGATTGTATGAGAATGGCATTAATGGAATACTTGCACAGATGAAATGGTAGGTCATGGGCTGCAGCATTTAGACCTGTGCAGTATGGAAGCTGGAAAGGCGAGAAGATGCAGAGCTTAGAGAAAATTTGCTAATAGAAATTCCAATGATATCTTGGGGATATTCATCTTGTAAGATCTTGAAAGTGACATGTGCTGAGATAACCAATTATCGAGGCTCCCAGAAGGTCTTGTATGTCTACAATATTCATACCGAGTTGATGATGGCATTTCTGGTCTCTCCAACTTGAACAGCTTGAGAGATTCGTCCTGGGAAAGCCAATAACTCTCTTCCCCCAGTTGACTAGGAACATGAAAAGATCGTGGAAGATTCTATCCCCGGTGGATTGGTAGGTTAAACAGACTGGAGTCTTTAAAGTTGTCCTCTTCGATAATGACCACCTTATCACTAGATATTCCGCAACTTTCTCATCTCTACAAAGTTGAACTCTGTCGGGAATGTCTGCAGTGCCTCCCGAGGCTTCCCTCAAGTTTACCGTCCATATGTATTAGACATTTCCTATCAGTGCGTACATTAATAGACCTATCAACCTTGAAGAAACTGTAAGAACTTCTAATTGAGTATTGTGTAGTTACAGAGATTCAAAGCCTTGAAAGTCTGGAGAATCTTAAAACTTTGGAGCTGAACGAGCTCCACTGACTGGACAAATTGGCTGAATGAGTGGCTTGAAGAAACTAATGGCTTTTCATTTCCATCATCGTAGTGATCTGGTTGACCGGAATAAATGGACAATTTGTCTATCTTCTCCAGCAACTTTATCCTGAAGTTTGTAATGTTTCAAAGTGGAAGAAATTAAAATGCATAGGCATCCACCCCCGGAAGTTTGAAAACTCAACACATTATAGAGTTGCTTGATCAAATTTGGCAAATTTCTGCAAAAGAAAAAATAATGGACACCTGCTCCGTTGAGTATTTTATTTTTTTTTATTTTTGGATAAGAGGTGCTTACCATTCTGTGGTACATATGTGTAACAAAGGGGTTTATGTAAATCTTCTTTTTAAGTTCACTTTGCACGTTGACTAGTGATAGCTCTGCAAGTACCCTTGTTCAGATTTTCTTTGTTTTAATTTGGTTTGCTTTAGATGTTTTAATGGCTTTGAATTGCTAATCAACTTACCTAATGAGGTCAAGTCAAATTATATGAACTCCAAGTGCATTATTCTGTCAATTTACTATGTGATGATTTATTTGACGTACCTTATAAATTGCTACTTCATCTTACTAAATTTGAAACTGGTCGATGCCCATTCTTCGTGTAGGAGAACTTTAAAGTAGCTGTTACAATGTGCATGAAAGCATCTCGGCACTTGTGGCATCACCTCTATGGTAATAACAAACACAAAATTGCGACATGAAGAAGAATAATAATCTACATAGGTAAACACATGTCCAATTTGGTTTTTGGGTAAAGCAGATTTCTTAACTGGATTCACACAAGATAAGAGAAGTGGTAATGATTCTTAAATAAATTAAAGAAATATTCCCAGTTCCAACTTGGTCCGCGGCATTATTTAATGTTTACGTAAATATGAAATAATGACCCAATCATTAAATTTCAGATGAATAGAAGTGTGGCAAAACTTTTTCCAAGTCTAAATATATAATATGGAATAATCTCGCGTAAGTTCTTGTCTTTTTGCCTCTTTTTTATATCTTTTGTAATAGATAATCCACAAGCATTAATTGAGATAATGAAGAGCCACAACTTCAAAAACACTATTTGAAATAGAGAACTTTCATACTTGAGATCAGGAGTCAATCTATCTATATAATCATTATAGTCATTAGAGAGGCTTCACAAAACTTTTGCCAATCACTAAAGAGGCTTCCGAGTTTGATTGGGAATTTAGAAATGCTGGTTGAGTTGGATTCCAAATGGGATTTAACAAGTCACATCAAATTCGTGAGCTTATTTACCAGACTTGTAGTGGCCCAAAGTTCTAATACAGCACTCATGAATAATTTTTCCCATCTACATTGACACAAGACTATGCTTACACATTGGTTTTGTGTACTCTATTTTAATAGTATTTTGTATAATAATCAGCACAAAGCATGGATTTATAGGGGTTAAATGTGAACGTTGCTTCACCTCGGAATAAATGTGATTTTTATAATTTGATTGGTAGCTAGGGGAGTGTCTTGGATGAAGATCAAGCCCGATAATTCCATCGAGCTTCATGTTTTGGTGTCAATTCGGGCCTGGGCCCTCTTAGCCCATTAAACTGGATCGATCAGAGTTTGCCTTGATTAGGATTTGGTGTTTTTTTTTAAGGGGGGGGGGGGAACAAATTTGTTTGGAAGTTCCACGTCTACTTTTGTTGACTTTGACTTTGAATGAATCCGCCCATTCATTTGGAGGCAAAAGTGGATTCTCATCCCCAAAATTCTGCTCCACATAGTAAGTGATTTTCTGCGTTAGAGAAATGTAAATAATTGTCAACTGACAGGCTGGAGTGATGCTTCGAGGAAGCATCCTTATTAACTGATCTGGCAACAAAACTAGCCCACGACTCTTATTCAGCCAATCATGTGGCTTCTTCAAAGTTAAATGACCTACCAAAAGGTCATTCAAAATATCTTCATTTTTACTACCTTAAGATTATGTGGTAAAGGAAAAAAGACCTTGATAGTTAAGGCCTGCACCTATACGAAAAGTCTTTCTTTTCCTTCAAAAATAGTAGGAGTTAGGTAATGGGATCACCACATGTTTTCTCTTTTTCCTGGAGCTTTTGAGCTATAATGGAGGAAGCTCAATTTTGATTCAAATGGAAGGAGTCTGATTTCAAAGAAATCTGCAACGAGACTTTTGGAGTTTCGTTTTACTAAAACAAATGTCTAAGGGAGTATAATCAAAGCTAAAATTATCAAAAAACAAATTCGATCTTTCGTTGATCTCAATTCAAGGATTTTGATACTTCCAAGGAATTCTTTTTGACTCATGACATGATTAATAACTTTAATCTTAATTTATTTTGTCATGCTCGGATCTATGTCTAAAAAGATTTGAGAACTTATTAATTCCGAAATGAGAATTATTTACACATTCTGATCTAGCAAGATTTTATTTTTCCTTCCTAGCTTCACCATCACGTGCCTCCTCCATGTTCTCCTTATCAAAATATCAATCGGTTGGTTTAATCAACATTTGTATCCTATCGAGATCTGAAGGTCTTGCTGGTGTTGGCGCATTCACATTGCTCATGTACTAGCTTGCAACTTTGAGGAGGTTAGCTCATCAAAGTTACCAGTAAAAGACAAGTCAAATTGATGCTATGTTACTACATTCAAGTACATTATAGTGCTACTACAGTCAAGTGCATTACTTTTATCAATTTACGCGTTGGTCATTTATGTGAGAGATTGGAACTTGCTGGTCTGTACTTTAAATTTGAACCTTATAACCATGCCTTATGAAACTCAACTTTGTTATGCCTCAAACAATGAAGGATATAGTCAAACGTGTAGGTTTTAATCCGTGACAAAAGCTCTTTCATTCACTTTTGGTTACCTAGGAATGGAGCTTTAGGTTTTGACATTAGTAAGGAGAATCGCTGAACAATAAAAGAGTCCTATATGACTGCCTGAGCTCTTTCTCTTGGTAATAAGTGAGAAAAACTTACGGGATCTTTCTATAAAGGTAAGCTGGAGCTACTGCTATTAACTCATAGATTTGACAATAGTATATCTTTCCCAATATTTTAGTGCTATGCATTGGCTTTTACCGTCATGTACGAACTCCAGCTTACCGTACAATGTTAAAAGTTTAACTGTTCTCTTGCACAATGTGCTTTGAATGGTCACAATTGGCAATTTTTGCTTTGAAATGATGAGGGAATTTCAGTTTTTCCAGTTTCCACTAATATTAATTCCAGCATATCAAAAATAGAAGGTAAAAGCTTATGGCTGTCATTCCAAAGGCCGATCAGATCATTCTTACATGTCTAAGCCAAGATGATATAAATTGTTTACCTCCTAAAAGTTGAAATCCGGCCAAGCTTGCCAATTGAAATGATGCAAACTTCAGACAAGATCATCATTTGTTTCCAAGATGGCTTGA
Source organism: Eucalyptus sideroxylon x Eucalyptus melliodora (assembly GCA_016097485.1). Lineage (NCBI taxonomy): Eukaryota > Viridiplantae > Streptophyta > Magnoliopsida > Myrtales > Myrtaceae > Eucalyptus > Eucalyptus sideroxylon x Eucalyptus melliodora. The sequence goes on from CM027831.1 coordinate 50,252,307, forward strand.
TTTAACAGTTAATCTACATAATTTCCTACTAGGGAACAGTTGAAGTACTTGGTTGCACCGATTTGCCAATGAGCCAGTAGTAGAAGATAAGGTCACTGATTAAAAAGTGTTCTCCCTAGACAATCTTTATTTCACCTTATAAAACCGGTTAATCACAAACCGTGCAAGTCTTACAGTTCCCGAATTCACACACATCTGCCAATTTTGCGAAGTTCAACACGAGTTTAACCCCAAAAAAAGGAAAAAAAAAAAAAGGAAAAAAAAAAGCTGCGTGATTCAACCGTGGATAGCTTAGCTCAGCATGCACACATCTTTATTAGGTTTTATCGAGTCTGACAGGTAAACTTGTGAGCGCATTCATTCAATAGGCATCACAAAGTTGTATTTACAAGGATGATACATGCAACTTCCTGCTTTTTACATTCCAAGTGAATTTCAGTAGAGATCCTGTGCATCTTGTGATGGACATGGAAGAAGATTGATGGATGCATTACGTGAATAAATTTCATCTAGAGCTACCTAATGATCTTCAAGAAATTAGGTGCTTACTTAGGAGCATTTCACATTAAGTTACTCTTGGCATCGGAGTCTTGACACAGCCTCAATGCAGAAGCAGAAGGACTCCTGGAAAGCGTAAGGTTTTCTTTGTCTTCGCTTCCATATTCCTTCAATCATGTGTCCATGATGATCTTGCACAATCCCCATGTCTCCGCCATTAATTCTACACCATAGTAGACTAAATGGTCTGTGAGGCTGTTACCAGTTACCAATCTGCAGGAACACATTCTGATAAGTCATCCGTAAATATTTCCAGTAATAAAGAACTGGCATTCTCTAGAAGAAGCTGGTCTGTCACGAGTTATTGCACCTAGCATGATAAATCCACAAAATAATTGCTTGTAACAGGTAGCTACGACTAAAACTACCTCCTTGCCTGCTGCACGTTGGACCTTCTCCAAAGCCATCGCAAACTTTCTCGACCTGATAAACCAAACAACCAAATCCTATATTATACAACCATGCCTACAAAAAAAAGGATTCCAATTACATGTGAACACTGACATAGAAAAGATTAAAATTATCACCAGACAAGCAGGTGGAATCAAATTATTTTCACATTATCTCACATCAATATGTTTATCCATGGCTGTCATTGAGATAGTCACCAATGATTACAGGCATTAGTAGACATACATAATTTAAATGAGTAATACCTTATAATTGCACAGAGCTTAAGACTAGGTCATCAGCCATCACAGAGACAGAGAGAGAGAGAGAGAGAGAGAGAGAGAGAGAGAGTAAATGATACACATTATTACGCATCTTAAATTTTGGAATTGGTATGATTGCTTTATGGGAATGAGAAGAGTTCCTAAAATATTGTTAAAAAGGTCATGAGTACCACGAACTACCCTACTTTGTTAAGAAGATAAAACAAAACAAAACAGATAAAATTTAAACGCTGAAAAAAGTAAGAGTACAAACATTGTTGGAAAAGATAAGACTTCTCCAGTTAGATAGGTTGAAATAAACGCAAAGCAAACGTAAAATGCAGTCAGCAACAATTCCCCATAATTTACGTGATATTCCATCAAGATCAAAGTCATACCACCCTAGGGAAGTGATGGTATATCTTCCGTGGGAACCAAGAATAATACGAAGGCAAATGAAGCACAATCTCATGTCCATTATTTATATGTATCGTATTTGGCATGCTGTAGTAAGAAAAAAACATTGCATTGCCAATACGGGGTTGTGCAAATGTCAAAACCTGGACAATCTGTGCTTCTTGGTTTACCGGGAAATTAAGCATCCTTAGTTATCTAAGTAAATCAAGCGAGTGCTGGTTTGGAAAAAACAGCTTCAGCACACATAATTAGACAGCCAAATTACTTGAATGTTAATAATTTCACAAGAGGAAAAACTACTATGCATCAATGACCATATATTGCATTTCACATACGAAGGTGAACGATGGAACAGCCCTTTCTCTCCATAAGGGTTGGAGGTCTAGCATTACTCTGTCTAGATCCCATCCATAATTTTCCCAAAACCAAACCCCACAGCCACAACAAAACCCACCCAAGCCTCACCCCCACAAAAAGTTGTTAATAATATGGAATAGTGGGATTGGGGGTTAATTTACAACCAATGCGCATTTAAATGCTTCCACAAGAAGCACTTGGATGTTGGTGGGGTGAGTCATATCCTGCTAAAAACATGAACAAAACATTCCAGGTTCATGGTGAAATTGCCCCTTGAACCTCAAAACTTACAGTCATAAATAGCAAAGGAGAAACTAAATGTTAAAAAGGGCCATGACGCATGCAAAGGGCCACGACCCATGGGCATGATGTCACAATCGGCTCAGAACAATTTTCAGCAAGAAACCAGCAAACAAAAATGACATTTTAAATCATCCAAGTGTTCGGACAAGATGTAACTTATGATCCTATTGTAGGCCACATGAATGTCTGTATAATCTGAGTCCAATCCAAAGTTTGACCCTCAAAAATCACAACTTGACATGGAGAAGAGATTTAGTGGGACATGACTTTGGGGTGGGCACCATTTCTAGTACCAGTTCCACAACAGGTGCCTAGAAAACTCTAGACACTGTCCAATAAAGCAGAGACAAAAAGCATAACTTAGACATTTTAGAATTGGCTCCAGCCTACAACATATATGGCCTGTATTCGGACTGAAAAGGAGCTGCTTTTTTTGGTTAGAAAGAGACAAATAGAAACAACATACACAAACATAGATTTAGGATGAATATATTCTAGTTTAAAATGCATTAACACTTCAAGATCACACGACATAGATTTTGAGCTTCAAGTGCTTGCAAAAGTTATATAGCCAGACCATAAACATATCAATATTCCCATAAAGTTTCCAGCAAGTAAACTTTGTAATGATTAGTTGGAAGTCTTTATCCACTATATATGGGTATTCAGCCAACTTGAAGCTCCATGGCTTAACATGTAAGACAATTCACACAACTAAAAACGTAGACCCTAGGTGGTTCAAGTAAAGGGATGTTTGCAACCCATTCTGCTTGTGTTTTGTCTATGGGTGGATTTACCAAAAAAGACAATAGAGAGAGAGAGAGAGAAGAGAGAGAGAGAGAGAGAGAAGAGAATGCTGACCAATTGTAAATATAAATATGAAGCCATAGAAAGTTCAAGGTATCCAGAGTCTAAACTCTTCAAGGCAGAGTTGGCAGGGAATTCCAAGTAACTCTTAACAGACCAAAACTGAATAAATGGAAGAACACAATAGAGAAGAACCAATATCTGAACCATAGCAATTTTTTAAACTGTGTTACCACAAGATCAAATCTGCAAAAGGATGCCACAGTCCCTCCCATAGAATGCCCTATCACCATGATGTTGATGTCTCCATATAAATCCTTGGCTCTTTTAACAGCATCCAAAGTGCCAGGTCGAATTGTTGCATCGTGATAAGCATAATAAATCCATGATGAACCTAAGCAAAGAAAATAGAATAAGAATGTAATTCATTCCAAATCAGAAGTATCCACAACTTGCAAGAAGAGGCTTATCATCTCTAGAACTCACCATGGCACCACGCATGCCAAGTAGTTTATGTCGAGCCGTTTCCAATAGAGATCTTCAACCCAATTCTATATGCTGTAGACATAAATAGAAGTAATCACTTACTGAAAAGCTCAAACAACTTTTCCAAGAACAAAATTAGTGAAGTATGTGATCTCCTCATGACAAAATCTAAAATTACAAGCACATAACATTCGTGTCTCGATGGAAATGATTCACTGTTTTCCCTTCTTATGGACAGCAAACCCATGTATTTTGTGTACGCATTCACTGGAGGCTACTCTTCTTAGCTTAAATTTTCATGAAATCCTTCACATGTCAAATGTAAGAGGAATAATTGCTAAAGTTAACATGCATACCTATGTTCTCGAGTACCTTTGAAAGCTGTAACTGCGGCATTAAGGTCCTGGGCACCATAATATAAGCCTATATGTAATATATATTGATTAGAAATAAAGACAAGAAATTATATGAAATTCAAACATAGAGGCATCACAAGCATCGCAAATTGGTCGCCACTGCGACACGAATTATACACGTGTAAGCAGTGCTGGATGTCAACTATCAGTTCAATGACTTCAAACCCCTAATTTCATATCCAAAGGCATTAATAACCAGTCAGAAGCTAATAAGAGAAGGCAACATATGCCCACAAAATCTCATCTCAAGAATTGGCCATTTAGTACAGAGGACCCATTCTTTACGCAACCTTAGCAACAATGTCATATTAAAACGTAGTCAAATTACCTTTTCTTTCCATCACAACTAGGACACATCCAACTAAAAAGTTATGTCAAATTTGACATGTAAACTTGCCAAATATAAAGCTCTGCATCTAATTACAATGTTATTGTATTGAAATGGTGAAACCTGAAGGGTAATAACAACAAGCTCTAGGTAAATGTGAAAATCTTTATAATGAACACTTACAAATGCATACTCCACCACCATCGTCGCAAGAGTGTGATTGTAAATAGCTGTATGAGCCTTGGACCTCACTCTAAGTTCTGCATTTACCAGTTGAGAAAAATTCAGATTGAAAATGCAGTCACAAGCTCATTCAATTACAAGCAAAGAAGCAAGGCTGTTATGTGTCTAGCAAACTATTTCGACAATCAAGTGGGAGGAACACTTCAAGGAAACATCAACTCAAAACAATATTTCAGTAAATTTCTACCCTTCCTCCTTCGTGAACTTAAAGAACTATATATCAATGCGATGAAAGGCAAATAAGTAAACAACATAAGGCTCCTCTTTCCCATAAAGCTACTCCGTTGTAACCTACAAGCTACGGTCCATTACTCGACGGAGAAAAGCTGAATAGCCGATAGTCAATCATTGTGCGATACTCGACAAATTTTATCCCCAAAGTAGAAACAGCAAGATGAAATCTGTATCAAACAAATATAAGGAAATTCAATCGATCTGACCATATTCCAGTGGTAGCATTGATCCAAACTTGGTAATCCAAGAGCTTTACAAATCCAACCAAATACAACACGATGCTCAGTCAATCACATGCTTTGAAAACATCCAAATCTACACCAGAGGGATCATTCAACTATAGTTTGCCCCCATTCAATCAGGCACTACAGCTCCACAACACGGTCAACAATTCCCCCAACCCTGAAATGCCTAATCAGCCAAATTCACTACACAAATCTCACTTCCCCAGGCTCAAAACTGACGTACTCGATACTAGAGCCTATCTATATGAACCTTATCACAATCTAGACTCCCAATCCGAATCAAGTCAGAGGATCACAACCATAACTGATTACATGAACACGAGTTGCAATGAAGCATTATCAGAACCACCATCACTGTGGCATCCTAAAACTCCATGGCAACCTCTAGATGCCTTACAACCTTTGGAAGGGTGATGGACGTTCCACTCCACATTAGTTAATAGGGATTTAGTTAGTTTTTAAATAAGGATTAAGCTGTTTTTTTAGGTAATATTGGGTTAATTAAGCTTGGGTCTTAGGCCCAAGAGTGTTGCAAGAGGGACGGATCGATTGAATGGTAAAAATTTCGGAGGTTTACAACGTTCTTGAAAAACAGCTCGACCTTGGATGTTCGTGGAACAAAACAAACAATTATAATTGGGTGAAATCGTTAAAAGACTAGATCTGTCGAAGGAAGGAAAAAAAAAAGTCGAATTTTATAATTTTTTAAGAAAAAAAAACGATATCGCGCAACAAAAGAAATTCCAATCTCCGCAACCTTTCCATATACACAAAACGATCACGCGCGATCAAATGGCGCGATCGCCCGGCGAGATGGAGAGGTCGATTGCGGTCTTTGTCCGTATTGCTCGAATTCAAACCTCGAATCCTGGTCTTCGCAGAGTTCGTGGACTCTGTAGCGATTTTCGCGACAAATGGCGATCGAAAGCTACGGCGACTTGGGGGAAAGGAGGGCGGGGATGAGGAGTTTACCGATTTTCCTGATTTGCTCTCGGGCGCTTGTTCTGTTGGCGGGTATATTCGGTGTCATGTCTGGTGATTTTGTCGTTTCTGTGAGGGCAATGAAGGAAGTTTTGCTAAAATGAGACGTGCTCCTGGACAAATTTGCGTTCTCTCTGTCTCTCTTCTTTTGGCGCTTCCTTTGATGTCTTTCAAATGAGCACTTTGACTCAGCTTGGTTCAATTAGTGGGTTCGAACTAGAATTATGAAAAATGCACTAAAATTAGAGTCAATATTACTTTTTTTTTTATTGATATTCATGGAGGTATATAAAGATGCGGAGTACTCTAATATGATCACAAGCTTATTGAGATAAATTTTTTGCAATTCCAAGCTCAAATCTATCTCATAACTCGAATTATTTAAAACTTTTCTTTTGTCAATACTATTCAAAATTGGAAAGAATGCGATTTGACATGTGTGAATTTAATTATGGATTGTGGAACCACAATTAGAACGTGGATTTATTATGACCTATTGATTCTTGAATATTCTTTGAAACTTTATAGAAGTGGATTCAATAGTTTTTATTTTTTTTTTTTAGATAAATGTACATACAATAGTTTGAGCTGAGTCATTTTATCTAAAATTTACAAAATATTTATAGCACGAATACGATTGGACTGATCACCATATTATAAAATGATGCCATCGCCATCTCATAATTGCTTGATTGATAAATGAGTCGTACAATCATAGGAATTGAAAACTTTACTTTATGTGTAAAAGATTATTAAATAAAAGAAAAAGGTCCATAATCTTTGAGAACAAAAGTCAATGGACTTTTTTCACGGGGTATGTTCGAAGTAAAAAGAGTTGTGACCTCACGCAACAAAAGTCACGTAATGTCATTTTAAAAATATCAAAGAGTGTCAATGATTTATATTTTTAAATCACATTTAGCTCACACAAACAAAATAATATAAGAACCCCACCCCAATGCATGGTATTGGTATACGCGATGTTTGGTGGCTCTCACGGATTTATATTCATGGTCAAATGTTTTATAAAATCATAGAAAAATCAGTACACCAAAAAAAAAAAAAAAGTGGAAGTTAAAGAATAAGTGAAATTCAAGAGAAATTCCTGGGAAGAGTAAATTAATCAATTTTATAGAAACAAATCTTCAAATCTCTTCCTTTATTGGTAACATATACGCATCAATCCCTCATTCTCCTTAAGTCAAATTTTATAAGCACAAAACAAATTTATAGATCACTCCTTTTTTTATCAGACTCATACACTGCTCATTCACTTTGAAAGTATAAAAAAACCAAAATTGAACATGAAAAAGCCGTAGTCGCAATCCAACCCCAAGCATGGCAACCCAATGATGAAGGGATCATGCCATCTTCCATTAATTCATGAGTTCAAATCATGTCGCAAGTGAACTTTTAACCAGTTAGTATTTCAGGCATTTACAACATTCTATGGAAAGATTTTTAAGCTTTTGGCATATTAGTTATGATGATAGACTCGCACATCTAACAATGGACTAAGTGATTATGGCTAAAATGAGATATTCTATGATGGACATAACATTTTATGTAATGACGAGAATGGATAATCGTATTGATCATCTCTTCCTGCATTTTTTAACTTATCAAGAAAAAAACAATTGCAATCCATCGGGACTCGGGCGGGGAGGCCAAGTCGGACCTCCCCCAATCCTTGTGCCGGTGGGTCCATCCTGCGCATAAGCCCACATTAGCTTCAATTTCCACGGCGGGAAACGAAAATACATTTCCCTCCACCGGCTGGCGGGAAGTTTTCACATCACCCGCATAAAATGAAAATGGAAAAAAAAAAAATGCAATAAAAAAACTACTACAAAAATAATAATAATAAAAGTGAAAAACTATTTAAAACAAAATTACGAAAAAACGCAAACCCTCCTCTTCGCTTCCTCCATTTGCGGACACCGACTCTGATCGAACGACCCACTCCTCCTCTCCTCCTCCTCCTCCTCCACTTGTTCAAATCTTCTTTGTTTAATTTTTGTTTGTTTAGATGTTTCAGTGGCTTTGAATTGCTAATTAACTTACCAAGTGAGGTCAAGTCAAGTTATATAAATTCCAAGTCCATTATTTTGTCAATTTACAATGCGGTGATTTATCTGAAATACCTTATAAATTGCTGTTTCATCTTACTGAATTTGAAATCGGTCGATGCCCATGCTTTCTATAGGAGGACGTTAACTTCATTATACTGTATACATTAAAGTAGCCATTACAATGTGTACGAAAGTATCACACTAACAGCAATGTGAAGAAGACAAATAATCTACATTGGTAAATGCATGTCCAGTTTCTTTTTTTTTTTTTTTTTTTTTTTTTTTTCAGGTAAAGCACGGCTCTTTATTGGATTCACAAGAGTTGAAGAGAAGGCATAGCGATTCTTAATTAAATTAAAAAAAAAAAAATCTAGTTGCGAATGGACTTGGTCTGACATTATCTGATGTTGAGGTAAATATGATATAATGATCCAAACCGTTTAGTTTCAAATGAATAGAAGTGTGGCAAAAAAATTTCCAATTCTAAAAGTATAACATGGAATAGTCTCGCGTTGTTCGCAAGTTCTTATATTTTTCACCTCTTTCTTTTCTTTTGTAGTAGATAATCCATAAGCATTAACCGAGAGACTAAGGAGCCACTCCTTCAAAAACATTATCTAAAATAAAGAACTTTCATACTTAATATTGGGGGGAGTCAATATTTTTCCCATCTACGTTGACATAAGACTGTGCTCACACATTGATTTTGTGTACTATATCTTAATAGTATTATGTATAATAATTAGCACAAAGCATGGATTTTGTCTAACTAGATCACTTTGTGACAAGCAATTTATTGACACTAACAAGGGATTAAATGCGAAGGATGGTTTATCACGAAATAAACATGATCTTTTCTTTATTTGATTGATCGCTAGGGGGAGAGCTTTGACGTAGATCAAGCAACATAATTTTACTGGGCTTGATGTTTTGAAGTCAATTCGGGCCTTGGCCCAATCAACCCTTTAAACTGGATAGACCGAAGTTCACCTTAATTAGGATGGGGGAAACGAACTTGGTTGGAAGTTCCATGTCTGCTTTTGTTGACTTTGACTTTGAATGAATCCGCCCATTTTTCTAGGGGCAAAAGTCGATTCTCATCCCCACAATTTCTGCACCACGCCGACCAGTGATTTTCCGCGTCAAGAAACGTAAATAATTGTCGACTTTGATGGCCTGGAGTGATGCTTCGAGGAAGCATCCTTACTGACTGATTTTGCAGCAAAACTGGCCCACGACTCTTTGCATGTTTAGTCGATCATTTGGCTTCTGAGTTCAAATTCATTTTTAGTACCTTAAGATTCTGTGGGAAAGGAACAGAGGTCTTGATAGTTAGGCCCACATATGCACGAAAAGTCTTTCTTTTCCTTCCAAAAGAGTATGCGTTAAGGTAGTGGTACCCCACCTGTTTTCTCTTCTTTTTGGAGCTTTTGAGCTATAATGGAGGAAGCTCAATTTCAATTCGAATGGAAGGAGTATGATTTTTAAAAAATCCACAATGAGACTTTTGGACTTTCATTTTACTAAAATAAAAGTTTAATGGAGTGATAATCAAAGCTAAAGCTATCGAAGAACAAATTTGATTTTCCTTTGATCTCAAATTGATGAATTTAATACTTCTTAAGAGCCTTTTTTGCCTCATCGAGTACTAATAACTTTAATTTGTCAGATTCGGATGTACATCTAAAAAGACTTGAAGTGTTACTAAGAACTTTAATCTGTCAGATTCGGACGTACATCTAAAAAGACTTAAAGAGCTTGTGAATTCTGGAACGGAGCAGATTTAGACCTCCGGATCTTGCGAGATTTTACTTTTCCTCCTTGGCTGCCCCACCATTTCCTCCGTGTCGTCCTCATCAAATAACAATAGGTTCGTTTAGTCCACATCAGTACCCATCGAAATCTGAAGGTCCTTCCTCTTAAAAAAAAAAAATAAAATCTGAGGTCTTGCTGGTGTTGGAGCATTCACATCAATCATGCACTCCCCGGCAACTTCGAGGAGGTCAGCTCGTCAATCACCGGGAATGACCATGGCCATGGGCATGGGGTTAGGGTTTTGGAGGCGTGTGAGCAGAGAGCAGTGACGACGAGGGGAAGATCAAGGATTTGGAGCAAAGGAAGAAACGTGCGAAAGGTCGAGGAAGGATGTGGAAGGAGTTTGTCGTGGAGTTTAAATGAAGTATACCTAGAAAAGAAACTAAATAAAAGGAAAAGATAAAAAATTCTAACCCTGGGCATGTTGAATATTTTGGCCTCTTCATCCACATAAAGAGAAATCCATCATATGCTTTGTTCTCCCGAAAAGAAGTAAGACCAAAAGTGAAATGCTAAGGAGAAGGTGGACGAATGGTGAAGTCTCAAGTGCGTAGCTGAAAAGGCTAGAGGCAAAGCAAGAATTTATATTTCCATTCCACATTTTTTTTCAAAGTTAAAATTGTAGCTCGTTTCTTTTGCAAGAAAGACCGCGTAAGTGGATCATCTCACTTCTTGAACCCTAAAAGTTGCTAAGTCCAGTTTTTTTTTTTTTTTCAAAAGCTTAAACTTTGACTCTAAAAATTGCAGAGTTCAGATTTTTAAGTTCGTCGCTGTCCAAGCAAAACGCCACAACATCCGTCTTGGACCAAACTTGATGAAACGTATTTTTTGGTTACCACACAAGTTTTGGATTTTGATGATATAAAAACAATTTGGATAATTAGTATTACGGTAAATATAAAGGTTAGGATTTTTTATGGAACCGCCCACTCGCCATTGTCAACTTTGCTGCCCACCCATTGCCATCACAAGCCCTCAACTTCGTGCATCAATCCATCGGCGAGTTAATGCCTCGCTCACTCGAGTCTTTTTTCTACACCTCCGTATCTTTTTCTTTCCGCGTAAAGTTCATAACCTATGTCCATGGAATTCGCGACCGGCAGAGGTCGCTAGCCTCGCACGGCCAAATCTGAGGTTGCATGGGCGCGGTGTCGGGGCTCCACTTAGTTAATTCACTTGATTTTTTTAGTAACGGAGAGAGGCCCTCAGCCCTGTTTATCATTAAAATCAACACCTAAAAAGAAAAAGGATAAAAAAATTCCTCGACATGAGGGGCATTTGGGTATTCTTGCAGTAGCAAAAAGACAGAATGCGATTGATAGGGGAGAGAGAGAGGAGCCGAGGGAAAAGGACAAGGGATTGTGATTATGGTGGACGGAACGCAGAAATGTCGGTGGTCACATGACTCACATGGGGTGACTGATGATATCGTGGGCAGTGGAGCAGAAGTCAGTTAATAATAAAAAGATGTTAAATCAATCAGGGCTCACGCGTACCATTGGATGAGATGGACCCTACGGAAAATTCACATGAGCCATCTGTGCATGAGCTGCATTCGCACGCGCTGGTGCGCGGGCGGACAAGACCCGCTCCAATAATAGGGAGGAAGTGAAGACTGAAGAGAGCTGTAAATCCATATGCCGCGTTTGGCAAGGGCAAACTCCGAAATGATGGAATTCCAGCCCACGCGTCCCGATTGAAATTGCCATATTTTCCCAAACTTCTGTCGTATTTTTCAGGTTCGGAGAGCACGAAAAAGGGAAGAGGCGTTTTCCCCAAAATAGCCCCGATTCTTTTTCCCTGACTGAGACACACCCCTATCCCGAAAATGACGCCACAATTATGTAAAAGCAAAGCCAAGAGTGGGTCCCGTACCCCATCACTCCTGTAAATTTGTTGGCAAGTGCCTGGGCATTATCGCCATACAGTGTTGTCGGATAATTTAATGGAAGAAGGAAGACGCGTTAGACACCGTGCGGTCCCGTTTCAGGGTGAAAGCAAACTCTGCAGAGTTAGCCAATCCCGTCTTCTACGTTTAATGACCCGCAGTGATCTCCATTTATAATTCTGGCTTCTTAAAGTGATTTAGATTTCGCCACGTGCTGTGCTGATTTTGCTGCTATACAGTTCAAATTTTTTTCTCCGAGAGAGGATCAAGAGAGATCAATGGAGGAGAGGCAATGCTTGGTTTATTCATCATTGGATTGATCGTTATCCAAACCGTAAAAAGCTTATGATATTGTATGTGCCAACTCTTTACAAGTGACTTTGGTTGGCTAAAGAATGGTGATAGAAATTGATTTTGGCAAATGCAACTAATTTTGGTTTCTATCAAGTCAATATCGCGAAAACTTCAGTTGCAAAGCGGCTATTTTTCTATTATGAAATATAGAATTTTTAGTTACCACGACATTTATCTATAAACTTAGAAATACTTCCAAACAAACAATATCCGTTCATAAACATTTCAATTTTTAAATAGTCTAATCAATCGTGTCATCAATCAATAAAAAAAGTTGTTACTGTCTTAATTTAACTAAATGGAAAGTACAAAAGTGTGTGTGTGTGTGTATATATATAGTTTGGCCTTGCATTGAAATACAATCATTAGATTAAAAATTGCATGAGATTGGTCGATGTGATCTTGATACGGACGCCAATGATCCAAGCCTAAGCCTCACTATGCTTCGTTTTAACGTGGCATTAACGTTCGCTGCTACTCTCAGAAAGAGAGGGAAAAATAAGACAGAACAGCGCACGGGTGGTGCAAGAAGACTGAAACATCATGGGATTAGAAGGGCAAAGTCAAAGTCTACGAAGACTTGGAATACCAATGGTCCATGATAAACCAACTATGCTCCAAGAAGGAATCACACCGAATGATTCATTTATCTCGTACTTTGTGCCTCACAGCAAACTTCCATGAACGTCGAGATTTAATCAAAAAGAAAAAAAAAAAAAAAGTCTCTAGATCACTCTGTTAAATCCAACACTGATTTATTGTTCTCTCATTCACCGGCAAAAAAATGACAAATTGATCTCCAATTCTCATATTCATCGATAATTTCATCTTGCAATTTCCTCTGGTCAAATACCATTATTTGAAAATTGAAAATTATATAAAAACAAACTCTTAGGGTGTGTTTATCTCAAAGATGATTTTTTGTCACAGGAAAATGTTTTTAGGAAATTCAATTTTAGAGAAGGTAAATCAGAAAAAAATCGTTTATGGTGAAAACTAGTTGAAAAAATTAATTTTATCGTAATTGGTAATAAGTGAATCCACTAAATGCAGCTTGTGTTGTTAAAAGTAATATGTAATGACTAATAAACCGGAATCGATATTGTCTTCATTTATTCTGCAATCCATCAGCATAACAACGATTGCAAAGAAATTAGGATAGAAATAAGGGAAAACGATTCCTTTTTATCAAGTCATTTTCTCTAAGCTTATTATTTTTAGCTTATGGTAAATGCTTTCCATCAATCAAATAGTTTTACGTAATTCAAACATTGAAAGTATGGAAAAAAAAATTCAAAAATGATTTTTCATCAAACAAACTAACCTTGACTTAAATAATGAAGGAAGAACGTGAGAGAGAATTCCATCTTTTGTTTTCTTTTTTTGGGAAAGTATTACCCTTCGGAAAAAATTGTACAAATGTTTGCAAGCTAACGTTGTTGATGAATCCAGACAAAAAAAAAAAAAAAAAAGATGTTGATATATGTCAAAATTGAATGATGATGGACCATATAATTGATGCCAATAAAGAGATCCAAAGTGAACAATGATATTACTTCATACCCTTTCCTATCCCGAAAAGGAGAAGAACATAAGTGAAATGCTAAAAAGAAGGTGGACGAATGTAAGGTCTCAAGCGCGTAGTGGAAAAGGACAAAAGAAAAGCAAGAATATAATCCAATCCATTCCACTTCTCTTAAAATGAGTTGAAAAACACTTATCTAAAAGTATCGATTGCTTGGTCAATATTGATCACCAAGTAGATAAAATCATAAAATGATGAGTGCTCAAACAAGTGAAATAATGATTATTGGAATTTATGAGATGGCTGGCATCGGAAAGATGATTATTGTCAAAATCATATGCAATTAACTTTCACACGATTTTGGAAATTGTTGCTTTCATCTGATATCCAAGACTTGTGACTGCAGTCAGAACAAAAGGAAAGATGGGAAAACAATATCTCAATGACGATTTTTCACGAACATAACTAGGAAAAGAAATTCCTCGTGGCCCGGAAAAAGAAGAGGGCAAAATAGGAAGGAGCAATAATTAATAATTTCTTGCCACCGAAATGCATCCTCATGTTTCTGTTTTTTTCCCGCACGGGTTCAAAATCTTGCCGACAACACAAAGGCAGGCTAATTTCAAAGCATGGGCGGGTTTTCTTTCCCATGTTAGCGGGACCCACATTTTCTTTTTTCCTTTGCTTTGGTGCTTTATTTCTTTTCATCATCACTTTGCTTTTTTGACAAGATTTTCGTTGGATTCTTGCGGGCCGGTTTCATCGTGAATGACGATTGAGGTCCCCGTGAGTTAATTACTTTGATCGTGAATGACGATTTGGCGCAAGGAAGAAATGTGCAGTTTTAAGCTCGTCATTGATCAAGGAAACCGCCACGTTGGATCTTCAACATCCGTCATGGACCAAACTTTGACGGAACGTATTTTTTTCATTATCATACAAGTTTTGGATTTTGATGATACAAAAAACAGTTTGGATAATTGGCATTGCGATGAATATAAAGGTTAGGAATTTTTAGGGAACCGCCGCTTGCTGTCGTCAAATTTGCTGCTGACCCATGGCCATCACAAGCTCTCAACTTTGCACGTCAATCCATTGGCGTGTTAACCTTGCCCACTCAAGTCTGTCTTCTACGCCTTCGTCTCTTTTTCTTTTCGCATAGAGCTCATAATCTATGTCCATGAATTCGCAACCGACAAAAGTCGCTAACCTCGCATGGCCACAGATCTGGGTTGCTTGGCTGCCTGTGTGGGCCTTGACTTAGTGAGTTCGCTCGATTTTCTAAACAACGGAGAGAGGCCCTCGGCTTTGTTTATCATTAAAATCAATACCCAAAAGGAAAAAGATAAATAAATTCCTCGCCATGAGGGCATTTGGGTCTTTTGGCAGTAGCAAAAAGACAAATGCAATTGATTTCGAGTGTAGTGAAACAGAGGAAAAGGGGGTCGTGATTATGGATGGATGGAGCGGGTGCTGTCAGCACTCGGTGATCACATGGGGTGCTGTCAACTTTTGTTGACTTGACTTTGAATGAATTATTTGAGGGCAAAAGTCGATTCTCAATCCAAAATTTCTACACCACATGACCCAGTGATTTTCTGCGTTAAGAAATGTAAATAATTTGTCAACTTTGGCCGGCTGCAGTGATGCTTACAGAAAGTATCCTTACTGACCAATTTTGCAGCAAAACTGGCCCACAACTCCCTGCATATTCAGCCAAACCTTTGGCTTCCGAGTTCAGCGACCTCCCAGAAAGTCATTAAGAAAAATCTTCCCTTCTAATATTTTTGTGGTGAAGGAACAAAGATCTTGATAATTAAGGCCCGTCTCTGTACGAAAAGTCTTTCTTTTCCTTTCAAAAAGAAGAGGAGTTTAGGCAATGGATCCCACCTATATTCTCTTCTTCCTGAGCTTTTGAGCTAACGGAGGAAACTTAATTTCGATTTGGATGGAAGGAGTCTGATTTTAAAAGAATTTGCAACAAGACTTTTGGAGTTTCGTTTTTACTAAAACAAAATTTTAGTGGAGTATAATCAAAGCTAAAGTTATGGGAAAACAAATTTGATACTTCCGAGAGTCCTTTTTAACTCATTGAGTTATTGTGATTAATAACTTTAATCTTAATTTTTTTGTCACGCTCGGATTTATGCTAAAAAGATTTAAGAACTTATGAATTCCACGCCTCCAAATCTAGCAAGATTTTGTTTTCTATCGTAACACATGGAATGTTTAGTTATCACAAAATTGATTTAGAAAATAAGAAAATACTTGCAAACAAACACAATAAATACTTTGGCCAATCATGTCACCAATCAACAAAAAAGTTGATATTGTATGATTTAACTAAATGGAAATGGAATGTGCTGCATATATATAGTCTTGTGTTGCATCGAAATACAATTACTATATTAATTGCCTGAAATTGGTCGATGTGATCTTGAGAGAAAAGAATCAGAACAGCGTGCGGGGGGCGGTGCAAGAAGACTGAAACCAATGATTGACCCAAGTCAAAGTCTACGAAGACTTGGACTACCAACAGTCCATGATGGACTAGCTTGCTCAAGAAGGAATCACACCAATGGTTGACCCAAGTCTACAAAGACTTGGACTACCAAAGGCACACGCTAAAGCATTGGCGGGACTTCCTTTCCACATTAGGATGTCCCCATCTTCTTTTTCCTTTGCTTTTATTGCTTTATTTATTTTCATTACCACTTTGCTTTTTAACAAAAATTTCCCCCGGATTCTTCGAGGTGGTTTCGCCGTGAATGACTATTGAGGTTCCTGGTGGGTTACTTACTATGAGAATTTTGTGAAATAATATGCATTCGACGTTTCACATAATAAATGGCATTTTAATTACAACTGCTATCAATATGTGGATTTTTTTTTTTAATATTGTTAAAAATATGTGCACTTTTACTCAATAAGCATGAGCTCTTCATCATTTGAAGTTTAACCAATAAATCTAGGTTATCTACGAGTAATTTAAATAAGTATACTAGAATCGATACATTAAGTGACATGATCAAATCATGATTTACCAAGTGTTTTTGGACTCATCAAGTCATCTTGTGAGTAATAACTTTAATCTTAAATGTTGTTTTTGGTCACCCTCAGATTTATGCCTGAAAAGATTTAAGAACTTATGAATTTCGGAATAGAACATCTTTACACCTCTAGGTCTATGAGATTTTGTTTTCTGTTGTGGAACATGGAATGTTTAATTACCACAAATTTGATTTAGAAAATAAAAAAAAAAACTTGCAAACAAACACCGTTTGCTGAAAAATACTTTGATTTTTAAATAGTCTAGCCAACCATATCATCAATCAATAGAAAAGTTGATACCGTCTAATTTAATCAAATGAAAAGTATGAAAGTGCCGTATACATGTGGTTTTTGTTGCATCGAAATATAATCATTAGATTATGAATTGCATGAGATTGGTCGATGTGATTTTGATATGGACGCCAACAATCTAAGACCTAAGCTCCCCGTGCCTCGTTTTAAGGCGGCACTAACATTAGCTACCTTTCTCAGAAAGAGAGAAAAACATAAGACAGAACAGCATACGGTTGATGCAAGAAGACTGGAACATCACGGGATTAGAGGGGCGTCAAAAGTCTACGAAGACTTGGACTACCAACAGTCCATGATGAACCAGCTTTGCTCCAAGAAGGAATCAAACCCATGATTCATTCATTTGGTAACTTTGTCCCTCAAAGTCATACTTCCATAAACATAGGGATTTTATCAAAAAGATGGAAAAAAAAATGTCACTAGATCACTCCATAAAATCCAACAATGACTCATCGTTCTCCCATTCACCCGCAAAATTTACATGGCAACAAATCGATCTCCAATTCTCATATTCATCGATAATTTCATGACACCATTTCCTCCGATCATATACAGTCATATGAAAATAGAAAAAAAAAAACTCTTATGATATCTTTATTTCGCAAAGAATTTTTTCGTCTTGGGAAAAATTCCTTTAGGAAATAAATTTCTGATAAAGGGAATCAAAAGAATTTGATTGCTTTGAAAACAAGTTAAAAAAAGAAAAAAACTAATTTTTATCATAATTGGTAATAAGTGAATCCACTAAATGCAGCTTGTATCATTAAAAGTAACACGGAATGACTAATAAATTGGAATCGATTTCGTCTTTGTTTATTCTATAATCCATCAAAATAACAACGATTACAAAGAAATTAAGATAGAAATTATGAAACCATACTTGTAAAATATAGATATGATTGTGCTTTAGGAATGCAAAGAATTTGAGAATTAATAGAGTATATTCATCTCACTTCAAAGGGTAGCAAGAAAATAAGGGTAACGATTCCTTCTTGCCAAGTCGTTTTTCTATAAGCTTATTGTTTTTAGGATTAATACAACAAAAAATCTCAAATTGGTACACCCTTGATAACACAAAAAATCCCAAACTGACATTTGTGACAAATTTAATCTCTTTTAGTTTTTGTTATAATGAGTTAATACTATGAAAAAATACAAATTAGTGCACATGTAACAAATAGAGAGTAAAACCCCAAACTAATACATCTATCAATTGTCAAAATTTGATGTATGCTTTTGTTGACTTGACTTTGAATGAATTTGCCATTTTTTTTGGGGACAAAAGTTGATTTTAATCCCAAAATTTCTGCACCACAAAGTCCAGTGATTTTCCGCGTTAAGAAACGTAAATAAGTATCAACTTTGGCAGGCTAGAGCGATGCTTCGAGGAGTCATCCTTATCGACCAAATTTTGCAGCAAAACTGGCCCACGACTCTCTCTGCATATTTCACCCAGTCCTATGGCTTCCAAGTTCAATGACCTACCCAAAAGTCATTCAAAAAGATCTTTCCTTTTTATTTCCTTGATATTTCTACGGTGAAGGAATAAAGGTCTTTAATAGTTAAGACCCGCATCTAACATGAAAAATCTCTCTTTTCCTTTAAAAAGAGTAGGAGTTAGGCAATGGGATCCCACTTGCTTTCTCTTCTTCCTGAAGCTTTTAAGCTATAATGGAGGAAGCTCAATTTCAATTCGAATAGAAGGAGTACGATTATAAAAATACCCGCAACAAAACTTTTGGACTTTCGTTTTACTAAAACAAAAGTTTAGTGGAGTAATAATCAAAGCTAAAGCTATCGGAGAACAAATTTGATCTTTCGTTAGTCTCGAATCAATGAATTTGATATTTCTCAAGAGTATTTTTTGACTCATCGAGTCAAGTGATTAATAACTTCAATCATAAATTTTCTTTTTGTCACATTCGGATGTACATCTGAAAAGACTTTAGAGCTTATCAATTCCGGAATGGAACAGTTTCACATCTAGCGGGATTTCATTTTTCCTCCTTGGCTGCCCCACCATGTGCTTCCTTCATGTCGTCCTTATCAAATACCAATCGTTTAATCGACATCAGTACCCATCAAAATCTGAAGGTCTTGCTGGTGTTGGAGCATTCACATCAATCATGCACTCACCGCCAACTTTGAGGGCGTCAGCTCGTCAATCACGGGGAATGACCATGGCCATGGGCATAAGGTTAGGGTTCTGGAGGCGTGAGCAGAAAGCAATGACAATGAGGGAAGATCAAGGATTTGGAGCAAAGGAAGAAACGTGCAAAGGTCAAGGAAGGATGTGGAAGGAGTTGCCGTGGAGTTTAAAAGAAGTTTACCTAGAAAAGAAACTATATAAAAGGAAAAGATAAAAAAAATTCTAAACCTGAGCATGTTGAATATTTTGGTCTCTTCATCCAAATAAAGAGAGATCCATCATAGGCTTTCTTCTCCCGAAAAGGAGTGAGACCAAAAGTGAAATGCTAAAATCAAGGGAGAAGAATGGTAAAGTCTCAAGCGCAAAGCGGAAAAGGATAAAAGCAAAGCAAGAATTTATATTTCCATTCCACTTTTCTTTTGAAGTTAAAATTGTAGCTCGTTTCTTTTGCAAGAAAGACCGCGCACTGGATTATCTCACTTCTTGCACCCTAAAAGTTGCTAAGTCCAGTTTCCTGGACCCTAAAAATTGCAAAGTTCAGATTTTTAAGTGCATCGTTGTTCAAGTAAAATGCCATGTCAGATTCTCAACATCCATCTTGGACCAAACTTTGATGGAATGTATTGTCTGGTTACCCTATAAATTTTGGATTTTGATGATATAAATACAGTGGGAATAGTTGATATTGTGGTAAATATAAAGGTTGGGATGGAACTTCCCACTTGCCATTGTCGAATTTGCCGTGCGCCCATTGCTATCACGAGCCCTCAACTTCGCGTGTCAATCCATCGGCAAGTTAATGCCTTACACGCTTGAGTCTGTCCTCTACGCTTTCGTCTCTTTTTTCTTTCCGCGTAGAGCTCATATCCTATGTCCAAGGAATTCGCGACCGACAGAGGTCGCCAGCCTCGCACGGGCACACATCTGTGGCTGCATGGTCGCGTCATTGGGGCTTAATCAATTCGCTTGATTTTTTTAGGAACGGAGAGAGCCCCTCAGCCCTGTTTATCATTAAAATCAATACCAGAAAAAGAAGAGGATAAATAAATTCCGCGCCAAAAAAAAAAAGGGGGCATTTGGGTATTTTGGCAGCAGCAAAAAGACAGAATGCAATTGATAGGGGAGAGAGGGGAGCAGAGGAAAAGGACGTGTCGTGATCATGGTGTGTGTTCTGTCAGCTGTCGGTGGTCACATGGGGGGAGTGATGATATCGTGTGCAGTAGTGAAGCCAGGCTGTCCAATAAAAGAGTTCTCCTTCTTCTCGAGAATGTGGATGAAAAGAATCGTATGGATGCATTTGTGATGAGGTACGGGGAGCTTATTATTACTCCTAGAAACAAAGATGTTCTCCGTGCTTCCGAATTTGATTGCAGTATTAACTTAACGGCATTAATCCCAATCAAGCCCTTCAACTTCTATTGGCAGACCGTGTAATCATCTGCTGGGAGCCAGAAACTTGTAAGACTAGTGAGGGAAGTCGTTGCCTTTTGATCGAATAGTTAAATCTATTGGAACTCGATGTGAAGTTTTAGTAGAATGGTTTGCTTTTTTTCTTTTTTTTTTTTTTTTTTGCTCTCAAAGAAATTATTAGAACTAGATACAATGATTCATTTTGCAATTTGGGGCATCATACGCAGAGTTTTTGAAAACCATGTACCTAAGAAAATAACTACCATCACTGCCACAATTAGAATTTGAAATTCAAGTTAAGGATGTGTTCATTTCACAGAAAATGAGTGATTTGAAAAATAATTTTTGAAAGATGATCGTTTATACTGTTGGGAAAAATTAGTCAATGAAAAATATTTCTATTGTCAATAACAATTTATGCCTAACTATTTTTGTAGGCGATGAAAATTTTTTCCATCAATTTATTTTTTTGAATCATATAAGCGATCATTTTTTGAAAAATATTTTACAAATCACTCATTTTCCTTGAAACAAACGCACCCTAAGTTTGGAAAAATTTCATTATGGACTCTCAATGGTAAATTGATTAATATTCTGTCTTGTAATATGAGAAACAACCCAATTTTTTTATGACATCACTTATGATGTTCATGTACCCCACATCCCTTGTTTATGGAATTCATATACACTTTATATACATCTGGTTTTTATCCGCCTATTGGCTTAATCTTCTGAATTGATATGATACTAGAGTTGATATTATACCAAAGTTAAGTTCTACTCTAGTGTATTTCGCTTGTGCAACCCCCTTTGTCAAATTCTACATGTTTTTTTTTTTTTTTTTTTTAATGTTATATGGCGAAAAGGTTTAGAGTAGGCAAGGATTTGCACAAAAGTGTGAAGAGCAAGCTGCACCTTTAAAAACATCATCTGAAACACTTATTAGTTGAGATCCAAGAGATGTCAATATTTTGTTAATTATCCTAGTCATTGAAGAGGCTTCACCGAACTTTTGCGAGTCATTGAAGCGGAATCTGAGTTTGATTGGTGAGGATAAATCGGAGTCCCGTGCTTGTTTGGATGATGGAGAAGGTCGAAGAACATATATTTGGAAGTGGAAGTACCAAATGGAAGTTGCTCGATGTATATGCAGTACCAAGGCTTATTTCGAAAAGTCTCGTCCATCAACATTTGTTAGAATTGCACAAGAGCACGTTTCCAGTGAAACCATTGAAGGCTTGAAAACTATATTAAAATTTGAATATAAATTATAATCTCAACCAAGAGGCAATTTTATTGGTCAGTGGAAATAGAACTGGGAGATGGAAGTTAAATGAAAACTCCATTACTCATAAAGAAAGTCGGGGTAGCCTTTGTTACGTTTTCAAAATATAATGTTTAAGGAAATACATTCGTAAAACTTATATTAAATTTACTATAGTTATAAAATCAGATTTGATTAATAATTAAAGTTGGAATTTGAAATTCGCATCGGTGGAATTCGGATGCTATAGAAAAACTCAAATTAAAATAATCTCTTGTTAGAAATGGTGAGCAAAGTATAAAATGTATTAAGATAAAGTAAACGATAGTCTAATTTGAAAATTAGAAATTTGTCCTCAAACTAGTAATGGACAATCTTTTAGAGAATTTATGTCAATAAGAGAAAGCAAAGGTCCGTACGTCTTCAATGACTTACATTTTGTGCTTTTGTTCGAAACTATATATATTCAATTTAATGTTCTCTATAAGCAATTGAATAAATAGTCGACATCAAATAAGATAAAAAAGGAGGATATTTGATATAGCTTATTTTAGTAACTACACTAGCAATTAAATCAGCATAATCGGATCTATATATCTGAATGATCATAGTTAAAGTAGAGAAAACAGTTGCAACGGGACATGCCACATAGCTATTGTGTTTTTGTGCATGGGTTTGCTTGGTGTAGCGAGAGTGTGAACTGCCTACTTGAATGTATCTTGCATTTTTTATAACTAGGATTTCATGCAATGTGAACAAACGTTTGAGAAAAATGCCAAACAATGTTGATCAAGGACTGTTATAATATTTTGATTAATGACATGGAGGCTCTCAATCACCACAATTAGAATAGCAAAAGAAATCATGGAAATATCTTGAAATCAGCTGATGAACCTTATTTTATGCTGTTGAGAAAATTGGAAAAATCTGTCCATATTATTTCACTAAACGTATTTTTATGCATTACGTGTTAAAAAGCAACTACACCAAGTAACATGGAAATCAATCAAAATTTATGCCATAAATTACATGCTCAACCGACTTACCGTTAAAAAGAAGAATTAGCTTCTGGCCACGAGGGCATTGGAGTAATTTGGCAGCAGCAAAATACGCATCCAGATGATCAACGGATTCCAGAAAATAACGCGGTTTTGGCCATTTAAGGTGCGCGTGCGCGTGCGCGGATCAGGCACAGGAACAACTCATACGACCCGACGGGAGGCTGTTTTCCCTAAAATAGCCCCGACTCGACACCCAAACCCCAAAAGCGACGCTACAATTATGGACGAGCAAGGACGCGCTGCGGGCAAGTGCGTGGGCCACTCATCGCGACACAATTGTGGTCAGAAACTCCACAAAGACAAGGATTATTAAAATTCAAAAGAATAATAACCGAAAGCACTCTGATTGATTGCTCCCATCTTTTTTGAATATTTTATTGTAGCCACCGAAAGCACTCGATTGCTCCCATCTTTTTAGAATTCCACTAGTTTATCTACCCCGCTGTCGTGTCTCTCCTTTTTCAATTGCGTTACGACGGTGGATAAAAGAGAAGAATTGAGTTGTGGGAGGGGCCACTTTGGTTTTAAAAAAACCTCCATTCGTCAACTTTGACAGGCGGTAAATTGTAGAAGCAACTCCACATATAGTTAACAGAACTATGTCTCTGTGCAGGAGGCTGTGGTTCATTCCGCATGTGAATTAATTAGAAGAGCAATTAAATTGAAGGTTCGGGACCGGATTGAATTCTTTTCTACCATACTCATAAGGAATCTCAGGATGTGTTATCAATTTACTGTCTAGTTTATTTCTCAACACCTAATTTGTTAAATAGAATTACATGTTGGATATTTCGATTGTCACTCATAGCATATTCAATTCATGGAATCAAATCATGGGCACAAATCTGTGGCTACATGGTCACGGCATTGGGGTTTGTCTTTGGCAAATGTGGTTGTTTTTGGAAGGGAACGGAGTAGCATTTGCTCTCTATTCCGAAAGGGTCACAACTATGGCAAGCTGCTCTCTTCTGAAAAAATAACCATGGCATAAAACTCAGGTTAATGAGATGCGCAAAACTTTCACGTTTTTCAAAAGTTATTTTTTAAAAAAGAAAATGAGATATATCTATATTTTCACGCTTGTATGGCGTCTATTTTCAAAAATCTATATATTCACTTGCTAAATGTAAAATTAAGATTTAATCATATCAATTAATATATCAACTTTATCACACAATTTTTGAATAAATTTGGAAAAGAAATCCATAATTATTAGCATAAAGCCATTTCTTGGGAACCTGACCATCATTCACGGCGAAACTATCGGCAAGATGGAGAGGCATAAAGCAAAGTGATAATGGAGAGGTACAAAGTAATAACGCATAGAAAGTAATAACACAAAGAAGACAAAGGTGGGGCCATGCTAATGTGGAAAATGTGGAAAAGAAGGGCCACTAATGCTCTTAGCATACCTTTTGCGCTGTCCGTAGGATTTAAGAAGCATGCTAGAATAAAGGTTCATAATTACTCTTTTCTATTTTGCCCCTTCTTTTCCCGTGGTGATTTTTTTAAAATTAAACTCATAAAAAATCATCATTGTGATCTTATTTGTCAAATCTAAAAAATAGACATTCTCCTCTATCTAAATTAACTTGATAAAGTTGAAAGATTAGGACATCATAAAAAAATAATTAAGATTTCATCACATCTTAATATTGAACTAAAAGTTTATATCCTCTATGATAAAGTTGAATTTTTATGACATTTTTTTATAAGCAAGTGGAAATTTTAAATTCTCTTGAATATTTGGCTAATGAAATCCGAAGAACTTTCACTTTTTTCAAAAGTGATTTTTTTAAAAAGAAGATGAAAGCTATCCAGATTTTCACGCTTATATAATATCTATTTTCATAAATCTGTACATTCACTTGCTAAATGTTAGATTGAGATTTGGTCGTATTAATTATTATATCAATTTTAGCATACTTATTAACCTTACTCATAAAAAACCTGAATTTATTTGTCAAACTTCAATTGATAGAGAGTGAGTTCTTACTAAGTAAGAAGTGCACATCTTTCTTAACAAAATCGACTAAAAAAAGTCCATAATAATAAGCATAAAACCATTTTGTGCGTGGTTTTGATAATTGGTTTTTTTTTTTTTTTTTTTTTTGATAATTGGTATTACAGTGGACATATAGGTTAGGATTATTTACGGAACTGCCAATTGCCATCATTGTATTGCTAGCCACCCATTGCCATCTTGATTCCTTACCTTCATGGCGTCAATCCATGGGCGAGTTAACTCCTTGCCCACCCAAGTTGTCTTTTACGCCCTCGTCTCTTTTTATATTTGTGCAAAGCTCACGATCTATGTCCATGGAAGTCGCGACCAACAGAGGTCACTAGCCTCGTGCGGCCACGATCTATGGTTGCATGGCCACGGTGTTGGAGCTCGAATCAGTTAATTCTCTCGATTGTTAGAACAATGGAGAGAGGCCCTCCAGCCTATTTTATCATTAGAATTAATATTGAAAAAGAAAAAGAAAAAAATTCCACACCACGAGGGCATTTGGGTATTTCGGCAACGGCATAAGACAAGATGTAATTGATAGGGGAGAAAGGAGCAAAGGAATAGGACAGATGGGTCATGATTTTGGCTCGAGTTCGAGCCAGTGGGGCAAAGAGTCGAAGACCCAAGGGACCAAGGCGCAAGTGCCATGCACGATCCCATTTCCATAATTTGCGGACAAGCGTGCAATCATTTATCAAGACACGTGTTGTCAAAAACTTCAATAAAAAATATATTTATAATCTATCATCGATTAAGTGTGAATTAATCGACAGACATAGCATAAATTAAAATTTAACAATGCCAAAAGAAGGAGAAGGGTTTCTTTTAATATTTTGTTTTAGTCACAGAAAGTGACTCAATTGCTCCCCCATCCCTTTAGAATTTTACTAATTTTTTTCTCATTTTTCAGAAATCGAATTCCACTAATTTTATTCATCCCGCAATTACACTGTTCTTTCGTCAATTGCGTTGTGTCGGTGACTCGGTGGTGGGATAAGAGAAGGATTTGGTTTTCTTTCTTTTCAGAAAAAAGAGTCCTCCTCATTTACTCGGGTAAAGAGTCTTTCTGCCGGGGCTTTCGCTTACGCCGGAGCTGCTGCTGAAGTTGCGCGCGTGGACATCCCAAACCCGTCCACCGAAACACCACCGCAGTCTCGGCACGCGCGGCGAATCGCTCCCTCCGTCGAGCCCCTGGCGAAGGACCCGTCGATATTTCACCTCGATAGCTCCTTGCCGCGATCGGAGCCAGATCTGAGGTGAGTCTCCAAGGGCCCCACTTTTTGGTGTTTAGAAAGAACCCCTGGCATTTTGTCAGCTTTGACAGGCTGCAATGAATCGTTCTTAGCACAGAGATCTCTCCATTTTGCTAGTTTTTTGGCTTCCGAATTTTTCCAATCTCTGGCAGCCACGGCTTTTGCTGCTGTCCTGTTTCGACTTTTTTCGTCGAAGAGGAGATCAAGCGAGATCGATGGAGAGGAGTGCAAAGAGACCGCAAGGAGATCAAGCGAGATCAGTGGAGTGGGATGCAAAGAGACGGCACACAGGTGGAAATGATGGAACAGCAGGAGGTGCTTCTTCTACTCCCACGTCAACAGAAGGTCAAGAAGTGGTTACTTCATCGGAATATGACTATGAAGTATTCTTGAGCTTTAGAGGACCAGATACTCGAGCTGCTTTTACCAACTTTCTTTACACTAGTCTTAATGATGCGGGTATCCGCACATTTAAGGACGATGAAGAGCTCCGCATTGGGGAAGAGTTTGCCCCAGAACTTCTCCAGGCAATTAAGCAGTCGAAGATCTCAGTACCTATATTTTCGAAAGGTTATGCCTCCAGCGTATGGTGTCTCAAGGAGCTGGTCCAGATGGTCGAGTGCTGGAAAAATGGAAGACAAAAGATCATGCCCATTTTTTATGATGTGGCCCCTTCAGAGGTTCGACATCAAATTGAAGGTTATGCAAAGGCCTTTCGTTCACATGAAGAGAAGCAGCGATATAGCAAAGATACTATCTGTGAGTGGAAGACTGCTCTCAGTGCAGTTGGGGCGATAAACGGATGGGACCTACATAGCAAGACCGATAGGTGACTTCTCTTAGCATGCCATTTCAAGTGCCTTGAATCATTAAAACCCGTTGCATTGCATATGATTTTTTTTTTTCTAGATTTGTGTTAGCCTTGTTGAAATTGAATTCTGTGTTTTTGAAGTTATACCGCAGAAATTATTCCAAGCAACATTTTTTTGCAGTTCACTTCATTTAAGTACCAACGCTAATTCATCTACAATGGAATAAATCCTTAAAGTAACACATTTCGAATTCAATCTGGTCTTCTCAGAATTAGTTTAATGTTTACACAATTTTCTAACTCATTGTCTTTTGTCTCCAACTAACTCTAGGCGAGAAGGTGAGTTCGCAAGAGAAGTTACCCAGAAGGTTTTCAGTGAGTTGAAAAAGGCTTATCTGGCGGTATCAGAGTGCTTGGTCAGTGTTGACAACCACGTGGATGCAATCATGGAAATGATAGGTGCTGGGACAAGTGAAACACGAATTATAGGAATCCACGGGATGGGTGGCATTGGAAAGACAACTACTGCCAAAATGATCTACAATAAGCTTTCAGACGACTTTGACAAGTGTTGCTTTCTTCAAGATATTCGAGAAACATCAAAAGGTAATGGCATTCAATACTTACAGGCTCAGCTCATCTCTGACATCCTCAAAATGAAACGCGTGGATATAAAAGACATTCATGAAGGAACTCGGATGATTAAAGACAGGTTGTCTAATAAAAGAGTCCTCCTCCTTCTTGATGATGTGGAAGAAGCGAATCATATTAATGCACTTGTAGGTAAACGTGATTGGTTAGGCAAAGGGAGCAAAATTATTATCACTACAAGAAAAAAAGGTATTCTTGAGGTTCCTGAAGTGGACTGCAGTTATGAGCTTAGCGCCATGGATGTTGATCAATCTCTTCAACTATTTAGCAAACATGCCTTCAGAAAAGATTATCCTTTGGATGAGTATATCGACCAATCCAAGAGGGCATTAGGCATTGCTAGAGGTCTTCCAATAGCTCTTGAGATCATAGGCTCACTTTTATGTCACACTAAAAGGGAAATGTGGGATCTCACATTGAAGAAGTTGGAAAATGTTCCTCATGCAGCAGTTCAGAGTAAGTTGAAAATAAGCTATGATGCATTAGATGTTCAACAACAAGATATATTCCTCGACATGGCTTGTCTTTTCATCGGATATGACAAAGACATCGTTGTTCATTTTTGGGATGAATCTAAATTTCCAGAAGAAACCATTGAAGTTTTGCAAAACATGTCTTTGATAAAGATTGTAAAGGATAATAAAGTGTGGATGCATGACCAATTGAGAGACCTCGGAAGACAAATAGTTCGTCAAGAAAGTAATATGAAAATAGAGAAGCAAAGAAAGGTGTGGGATCTTAAGGAAGCATTGGATTTGCTGAGCCATAAGGTAAAATCCCCTGTGCAATAAGTCTCCAGGTCATTATGGATTTTTGCAAAAAAACGGCAGTTACTTTTTGTTTTGTCTTGCATCATTGCGACTTATTCAACCAATATTTTTGCTCTTTTAAGATTTATGGAACAACAATACTCAACCAATATTTTTGCTCTTTAAGAAAGTAACATGAAAATAGAGGACCAAAGTAGAGTGTGGAATCCCGAGGAAGAATTGGATTTGCTGAGGAGACATGAGGTAAAAAAACCCTTGCAAAGGATTTCAGTTCATTATAAATATTTTCTTTCAAAAAGAAGGCCGGTTACTTTTTGTGTTCTGTAAGCACCGTTGTGACTGACTCACCCAATATTTTTGCTCTCTTAAGGTTATAGGCTCAACTCAACCTCTTAAAATGGTTAACTTGAATAAATGTTTCCCTTCAACCTTCTTGCTTTTAAAATTTTCCTTTGGGCAGGGGAAAAAAAAAGTGGAAGCTCTTTGCCTCAAGTTGTACCATCAGGGCCAGTACTGCCTTACCTTTGAGGACTTTGAGAGACTACCAAATCTAAGATTCCTTGAAGTTGATGGTTGGACAGAAAATTTACATGTTAAAAGGAGGCGTCTTTCTTCAAAAACTAATGTTTTCCAGGAGAATTCATATCTCCTTCCACAATTACGATGGCTTTCTTGGCATGATATTCCACCAACATTTAAGATCACAAATTTCTCCATGGAGAATGTGGTTATTCTTGATCTATCTGGGAATCAAATTACGCATGATTGGAATGGGTGGAGCCACATGAAGGTATGTTATATGCTAGACAATATTTATTATGTCTTATTGGATTCAGAAGTTGCATGATTTTTTTTCCTTTCAGGTGATAAAGAATTTGAAAGTTCTGAATTTGACCAATTGCTGGTACTTGGAGACAACTCCCAACTTATCTGCTCATGCAAATTTAGAATGTTTGATCCTACGGGGCTGTAGCAAATTAGTCGAAATTGATAGGTCAATTTGTCAGTTGAAATGCTTAGTTTCCTTAGATGTGACCTATTGTTCGGATCTTCGGAGGCTGCCAGATAAGCTTGGTGGACTAGAAGCTTTGAAAGAACTTCGGATTGATTGGACACCAATCAAGGAAATCCCTGATTGTCAGGGAATGAGCAATTTAAGGATTTTCAGTGCTTCTAATTGTGGGATAACTACGCTTCCCCTCTCAATTGGAGATCTTGCAAGTCTTGAATGTGTATCTCTGAAAGGGTGCAGATGCTTGAAGAGGCTTCCGGATTCAATCGGGAATTGGGAATCTCTAATTGAGTTGGATTTATCCTGGACGAGGATCAAAGAACTACCTGATTCCATGGGAAACTTGAAAAATTTGAAACTAGTGAAGATGACTGGGAGTTGCATAAGCAAAATACCTGATGCCCTTTGGACAATAGAGAAGCTTGAAGAAATAACAGCTGCAGATAACAGGTGTTTGCGTGTGGAAATTGGCAATGGCATCTATGGAATTCCACGGTTGAGGATCTTGAGATTGAAATGTGCTGAAATATACACAATACCGAAGCTTCCTGAAAGTCTTACCAATCTCTATCTATCTAAATTGGACATGAAGACGTTTCCAGATCTCTCAAATCTAATTAATTTGAAGGAATTAGATCTAAGGTTTGGCCTGCGTCATGATGATGGGAAATCTTATGGGCTTGTGGAAGATCCAATGCCGTGTTGGATTGGAAAGTTAAGCAAACTGAAATATCTTGGCCTGGAGTGTGATTATATGACCACCTTACCAACAGATATTAGTCTCCTTCCTCAACTCAGGACACTTGACCTCCACTGCTTTTATCTACGTTGCCTCCCGAGGCTTCCCTCAAGTTTATCATCCTTATCTTTGCACAATTGCATGTCACTTTGTCGGATGGATCTTTCGAATTTGGAGAAATTATCATCTCTTATGATTTGGTCCTCTTCAGTTTCAGATATTCAAGGCCTTGATTGTTCGGGGAACCTACAAAATTTGCAGATTTCTGACCTTGGACAGGTGGAGATGCTACCTGATTTGAGTGATTTAAACAAACTACGTAGTCTTCATATACGAAGTTGCAGTAATCTGGTGGACA
Organism: Eucalyptus sideroxylon x Eucalyptus melliodora; assembly: GCA_016097485.1. Lineage (NCBI taxonomy): Eukaryota > Viridiplantae > Streptophyta > Magnoliopsida > Myrtales > Myrtaceae > Eucalyptus > Eucalyptus sideroxylon x Eucalyptus melliodora. The sequence goes on from CM027831.1 coordinate 50,282,844, forward strand.
TTCAAGGCTCACTACCACAATCTTTGGAAGAATTGGAGATTTATTCATGTGAATCTCTACAGAAGTTGCCTCACCTGTTAAGCTTGAAGAGACTACAAAAGATTGTCATAGAAGATTGTGTGAAATTAAATGTGGAGGCAATTCTTGGCTTTGCTCAGAGAAGTCAGGCAAAATTGTGGGAGAGCCTGCAAAATTTGTGGATTTCTGACCTTGGACAGGTGGAGAAACTACCTGATCTAAGTATTCTGAACAAACTAAGTAGTCTTGCTATACGAAGTTGTAGTAATCTGGTGGAGATTCAAGGCAAACTACCACAATCTCTGGAAGAATTGGGGATTTGTTCATGTCAATCTTTACGGAAGTTGCCTGATCTGTCAGGCTTGAACGAACTGCAAAGGATTGACATAAATGATTGCACGAAATTAAATGCGGACGCAATTCTTGGTTCTGCTCGGAGAAATCGTAGAAGTGCACCTTGGTCTTGAAGGCTTCTTGATCCACGACCACAAATCGTTCCCTCGTGTTCAAACTTTAATCAAACTAACGTGAGTAATTTTATCTAATATGTTTTCCTTTTTTGCAATCAAATTCTTTCAAATATGGGCAGAGGAATTTCGCATGCACTTTAATTACCTTTTTGGGATTTGATGTCTGAAATAATGCTTTTACCATCCCAATGTTAGACGTGTCCTGTTAATTAACTCACTGGTGGTTTATTTGAGTTTTTTTAAGTCATTGCTTCATGTCCTGTTAATTAAATCTATGTTGATCTGGAGGCAGTTTTACAGAGATTTTTCTGTGGTGCAGGATAAAGTTAAAGGAAAAAGCTAATGGATCCTGCACTGTGCATTCATATGCTTATGTTCAGTAGGTGTGCTTCTTAGTGGATTTGCAAATGTTATGGAGAAGTTATAAAATAAAGAAAGAGGAATTTCACTTGAGTAGCGGCATCAATAATTGGTGCAGCAAAACTTCCATCTGTGACAGGAGAGGAGAACCATGTAGCTTCTCCAAGGTATCATAAATCATTGTATATTTAAGGCTAAATTTTAGTATTATTGGTGCATAGGACATATAATAAGTCTTGACTTGTAGTCAGAAATCAAATAAATGGACTCTTGTGTGATTCTCTTCATTATTGCCTGCATTTTCTGGAAATGGTTATGACTAGGTAATCATCTGTGATAGGAGCCCTTCCATTCGCCTCAAGTTATACTAGAGGATTCTTTTAGGTTTTAAGATTGACAAGAAGTGCTAAGGGAGACATCTCAAAAGACTGCCTTTTTGCCGGTTTCTGATGTTGTTGAGAGGAATTAAAATTAGAGAAACTTACAGAACTCTTTTGGTGCAGGGAGCTGTGGCTACTTGGGCAGCTTTACAAATGAAGACCGAATGAAGGAAGATGGAGGATGACATTTAATTTGGACTGTATTCCCTTTCACAATATTGGGGTGGTAAACCGTGTATTCATCTGTTTTTTTTTGGTAAGGTCGTGTATTCATCTGTTGAGAGCCAGAAACTTGAAGATTTTTTTTTTCTGGTCAGGCAGAAACTTGAAGACTACCAAGGGAAAGTCGTTGCCTATTAATCAAATCGTGAACTCTGTTGAACTCGATCTGAAGTTTCAGTTGGATGGTTCACCCTAATTTTTCGAGAGATCATTAGAGCATGTTAGAGGGATTTCTCTTGCCATTGGGGGCATCAAATTCTTTTGGGGGCAAAGGGGCTATTTAGGCAAACCAGCTTGTTTATTTATCTTTTTTGTGGGGCCATAAGCATGAACATTACATTTCATCTAAATGTGTGTTCTCTTCATTGATATGCAATAGAACTTGCTTATCAGTACCCAATCGAAAAAGACTTAACGGCTTGTCTGGACTGGGAGAAAAATTGTGTGCACTTAAAGTGGTGTACGGCTTGTCTAGACTGGGAGAAAAATTGTGTGCGCTTAAAGTGGTGTTCAAGGGGGGTTGAGGTGGGGATGATTTAGTTTCAGGTGTGGGTTTTGACTTGTGCCTTGTAAGGAGACAGGACAAAGGTCTAAGAATGAGAGTTAGAGTAGGAGTAGAGTAAAACTAACAAAAATTAAAAGGTGGTGTACAAGGTAGTCTGTTGCCCTTGCCAAAACAAGTTCATGGACCTTCCAATGTGAAAATGGTGTTTAATGTAGACTTAGTCATGAGTGTGATAGGCACTTACCCAAAGGAAACATGAATTGTTGGGATTTATGAAATGGATAGTATTAGAAGGACCACTCTCGCCAAAAGAAGCTTGAAAGAGTTCTTCATGCAAAAGTTAACAGTAAGTTGAAATAAGTCGGGGTTTAGATGAAGGGTAAATAAAAATTTTCTCAAAATAGCTTGCCTTTTCATTAGGCATGATAGAGACGTTGTGATTTATGTGTGGAGTGAGCCTGGATATTTTCCAGAAGCAGCTATGGAAGTCCTGGAGAACATGTCCTTGAAAACGATTCTTGAGGATAACAAGATGCTCTTCAACGATTCTTGAGGATAACAAGATGCTAATGCATGATCCGCTAAAGGCATGTTTGGTAACCACCCAATTTCTACTCTTTTGTTCCCAAGAGTAGATTTGGAACAAAAATGCATTTGGTAAAATTTTTGTTCCCGAGAACAAATTTTTATTTTTTTGTTCTCGGAAGTAGATTTAGAACATAATCAAGAATCAACTTGTTCTCGAACAAATTTTCTATTTTTATTTATTTTTTCTTGTTCTTCTTCCATTTTCTTCTTCTTCATCTATTGTTATCGTCGTGGTCGCTGTCTCACCATCCGCCGTTCGCGCCCACCACCGGCGGTGGGTGGCGGATGGCGAACGGCGACGGACGGCAACCGCCAATTGAAGAAAAATAATAGGAGAAAGAAAGGAAAAGAAGAAAAAAGAAAAAAAAAAAAAGGGAAAAAAAGTAATAAAATTATTTAAAAATTAAAAAAAATGATTTGGGATAAAAATTTTGAGTACAGTATCAAACGTAATTCTATTATGGGAATTGAAATTTTGGACAGTTATCAAATATCTTAAAATGCTTAGAAATTGTTTCCGGAATAGAATAAAAAAATCATTTCGATAAAAAATTATTCCTGGGAACAAAAGTATTACCAAATGCGCCGTAAAAGTCTAGGAAGAGAAATCCCCTGTTAAAATGGTGGTATGGGAATAGAGAAGCTGACTCCACTGTGAAATCATGAAGAAGCATTAGATTTATAGATGAGAAGCAAGGTCAGATTATGCTAGGATCTATTTCCAAGTTCAACATCAACAACCCATGTAATATGCCCCTTTTAATTTGAAGACTTACTTCGGTTACTCTAATTTCTTTAGCACCGTACTAATCTACCGCACTAATATTTAACGTCCTGTAAAGTTATGGGAGGATTTTACTCGACCCATGAAAAAGGAATGAACTGCAAGTGATGTGTTTTCCTTTTGGCGGGACAAAGACAAAGTTAGAAGCTCTCTGTCTCAAGTTTGGTTACTAGCGACCATTTCCAAATTCACAAATTGATGCTAGTATTATTATGTTCAAGTGCATTAATTTTGTTAATTTACATGTTGGTCATTTATATGAGATCTTTGAAAATTGCTAGTTTGTACTTTAAATTTGAGGCAAATACCTGCGCCCTATAAAATTTAAGTTTGTTACAGCTTAAACAATGAAGGATTTAATCAAATGTGTAGGCTGTAATCGGTGACAAAAGCTCTTTCATTCACCTTTTGATTATCCTAGAGGAGCTTTAGTTTCAAAACTGATAAGGAGAATCGTTCCCTGACAAAAGTCCTACATGACGGCCTGAACTCTTTCTCTAGGTAATAAGAGATGGGAATCTTTTTGTGCAGGTAAACTATGGCTAACTCAATTAATGCTTACAATTAACAACCAGCTGACCAGGTAAAGGAAGATACGAGTAAGATAACAAAACAATATTTCTTTCCCAACATTTTGGTGTTAACTCTAGCCTTTTCCGTAATATACAAACTCCAGCTAATCATACAGTGTCAAGGACTTGGTCTCTTGCACAATGTGCTTTGAATGGTCATAATTGGCAATATATGCTTTGAAATGAAGAAGGAAATTTAGTTTTTCAGGTTTCCATTACTGTTAATTCCTGCATATCAAGAAAAGGAAAAAAAAAAAGAAAAAGAAAAGGTAAAAGCTTACGATTCTTGTTCCAAAGGCTGACTAGATTATTATTACATATCAATGCCAAGATGATATAAATTGTTTACCTCCTAAAAGTTAACATTTAGCAGTGGTTGCCAGTGGAAATGATGCAAGCCAAGGTCATCATCAGTTTCCAAGATGGCTAATTTGACGGTTAATCTGCATAACTAGGCCAGGAAACAGTTGAAGTACTTACTTTTGCCAAGAAATCTTATGTGCCAATGTGCCTGTAGCATAAGGTAATGTCACAGCTTGAGAAGTGGTCTCTCGAGGCAGTCTTTGTTTCACCCTGTAAAACCGGTTAATTGCCTAACCGTGCAAGTCTCACAGTTCCAAAATTTCACACTTTTGCCAATTTTGTGAAGTTCAACACGAGTTCAACCTCCAGCCCAAAAAAGAAAGAAAAGAAGGAAAATAGCTGCATGATTCAACTATGAATAGCTCAACTTAACATCCACACATCAAGTGTGGTAAACAGCCACAAGCCCAAGATTAGATTGACAGGCAAACATGCAAACACATTCATTCAATTGAAATCACGGAGTTGTATCTACAAGGATGATATATTCAAATTTGTGCTATTTACATTCAGACTGAATTTGAGTAGAGCTCCTATGCATCTCCTGATAGATATGGACGACAGGTCGATGGAATGTATTTCATGACCAAACTTCATCACAGAGGTCCTTGATGATCTTCGAGAAACCAGGTGCTGACCCAGGAGCATTTCAACTGAAGCTGCTCTTGGCATCAAAGTCTGAATGCAGTCTCAATGCAGAAGAAGAAGGATTCCTGGAAAGCATAAGATTTCCTTTGACATCTTCACCTCCATATTCGGTCAATAGTGGGTCCATGACAATTTTGCATGATCCCCATGTCTCAGCCATTAATTCCACACTATAGTAAGACTAAATGGTCTTCAATGTTGTCCAGTGACCAATCTGCAGAAACACACCCTCATCAGTTGTCCACAAATATGCCTGGTAACAAACGGACATTCTCCAGAGCAAGCTGGTCTATCACACGACTTATTGCATCTAGCATGATAAATTCACAAAATAATTGCTTGAACAAGTAGTCACGACCGAAACTAGCTCCTCACTTGCTGCATGATGGATCTTCTCCAGATGTATCAAAATCTTTCTCAACCTCATAAACCAGACTACCAAATCCTATTTATACAGCCATACCTAACACTATTATGAGTACGATTAGTCATCAGAGAAGCAAGTGGAATCAAATCATTTACACATTACCTCACATCAATATGTTTATCCGTGGCTATCTTTAAGCTAGTGGCCAATAATTACAAGCATTAGTGTATATACATAATTTAAGAGTGTACAATTGCACGGAGATTAAGACTAGGTCATGAGTCCTACTACCTACCGTGCTTTGTTAAGATAAACAAACAAGACAGTTATAATTTATACGCTGAATACAATGTTGGAATATATGAGACTTCACTGGTTACATAGGTTGAAAGAAATGCGAAGCAAACATCAAATTCAGTCAGTGACAATTCCCCATAATTTATTTGATATTCTGTCATGATCAAAGCTACACCCATCTAGGGAAGTGATGGTACGTCTCTGTGGGAACCGAGAATAGTACGGAGGCAAATGAGGCACAACATCAAGTCCAGTAGTAATTCATAATGTTTTTGGTACACGGTCACTGTAGTGAAACGCAAACCCTGCATTGCCAATACGAGGTTGTCCAAATGTTAAAACCTGAATATTCAGCGCTTTATGATTGACCTGGAAATGAAGTGTTTCAGTTATATAAGTAAATCAAGCAAATACTGGTCTGGAAAAACAGCTTCAGCACACTAGACAGCCAAATAACTTGAATATTAATACACCAATGGTCCTTTCAAGATGGGGAAAAAAAACACTTTGCATCAATAACCATATATTACATTTCACATACAAAGGTGAACAATAGAATAGCCCTTTCTCTCCTTGAGGGTTGAAGGTCTAGCGTAACTCTATCAAGATCCCATCCATAATTTTCCCAGCACCAAACCCCACACACAACAAAACCACACCCACCGTCAGCACCAAAAAAAGGTGTTAATAATATGGAAAAGTGAGATTGGGCGTGAATTTACAACCGAGGCGCAGTTAAGTGCTTCTAGAAGAGGCAATTGGATGTTGGTGGGCTGAGTCACACCCTGCTTATAACATAAACATTCCAGGTTCATGGTGAAAATGAACCTTGAACTACAAAATTTACTGTCATAAACAGCGAAGGAGAAACTAAATCTTAAAAAGGGCCTTCATGCATCGGCATGACGTCACAATTGGTTCGAAACAATTTTCAGCAAGAAACCAGAAAGCGAAAGTAAAATTTTAAATCATTTAAAAGTGTTAGGACAAAATGTTATACTTGCTACAAAAGGTATAGTCTAAAGTCCATGCAACCTATGATCATATCATAGGCCACTCGAACATTTGTATAATCAGGCTCTAAGATAAAGTTTAACTCCAAAAAATCACCACTTGTCATCAAGATGAGAATCAATGGGACATGAATTTGGGACCAGTTGTGCAACAGGTGCCTGGAAAAGTACCCTGGACCACTTTGTCCAATAAAGCTGAGAGAAAAGGCACAATTTAGACATCTTAAAATTGGCTCCAGCGTCAAACATATCTGGCTCTGTAGTCCAACTGAAAAGGAGCTGCTTCTTTTGATTAGAGAGAGACAAACAGCACACAAAACACATATTTGGGATTTATATATAATCTATTTTAAAATGCATTAGCACTTCAAGATTACATGACATAAAATTTGAACTTTGAGTGCTATAAAAAGTTATATGTCCAGACCATAAGCATATCAACAATCCCATAAAGTTTCCAGCAAGTAGACTTTGTAATGATTAGTTGGAATTGTCTTTAACCACTATAGTTAGGTATGCAACCAACTTGAAGCTCCATAACTTAACAAGGAAGACTCGATTCACACAACTAGATACTTCAACAGCTGGTGGTTCGAGTAAAGGGCTGTTTGTGCCCCATTTGGCTCGTGTTTTTTTATATGGGTTGATTTACCAAAAAGAAAGAAAACAACATGCTGTCTATAACAAATTGAAAATGTAAATATGAGAGCAATAGAAAGTTCCATATATAAACATAAAAAGCCTAGACTCAACACAGATTTGGTAGAGAATTCCAGATAGACTTTTACCAGACTATAAACTGGATAGTTGGAAGAACACGATAGGAAAAGAAACAATAAAATTCATAAGTCCTGACTATAAAAGTTTTTTAAATGTCTTACCACAAGATCAAGTCCGCAAAAGAATGCCACAGGCCCTCCCATAGAATGTCCTGTCACCATCACATTGATGTCTCCATATAAATCCTTGACTCTTTTAACAGCATCCAAAGTACCAGGTCAAATTTTTGTATTGTGAGAAGCATAATAAATCCATGATGAACCCAAGCAAAGACAATAGATCAAGAATTTAACTCATTCGAAATCAAAAGTATCCACAGCTTGCAAGAGGCTTATCATCTCTAGAACACACCATGGCACCATGCATACCGGGGTAGTTTATGTCAAGCTGTTTTCAATAGAGATCTTCAACCCAATTCCGTATGCTATATGCATAGATAGAAGTAATCACTAACTAAAAAGCTCAAACAACTTTTCCAAGATCAAAATTAGTGAAGTATGTGATCTCCTCATGACTCCATCTAAAATTACAAGCACATAATGTTTGTGTCTTGGTGGAAATGATTCACTGTTTTACCCTTCTTATGGATAGCCGACCCATGTGCTTTGTGTACGCATTTATTAGCGGCTACTCTTCTTAGCTTAAATTTTCATCAAACCCTTCACATGTCAAGTGTAAGAGGAATAATTGCTAAAAGCTGTAACCGCAACATTAAGGTCCCGACCACCATAATATATGCCTACAGGTAATATATATTGATTAGAAATAAAGACAAAAAATTACATGAAATTCAAACATAGAGGCATCACAAGCATCGCAAATTGGTAGCCACTACGAGATAAATTATGTACTTGTAAGTAGTGCTAGACGTCAACTATCGGTTCAATGACTTTGAACCCCTGATTTCATATCCAAAGGCATTAATAACAAATCAGAACGTCATAAGAGAAGGCAGCATATGTCCACAAAACCTCATCTCAAGAAATGGCCATTTAATTCTGAGGACCTATTCTTTAAGCAACCTTAGCAACAATGTCATATTAAAACGTAGTCAAGTTACCCTGGTCTTTCCATCACAACTAGGACATGTCTAACTAAAAAGTTTTGTAAAATCTGACATGTAAACCTGCAAAATAAAAAGCTTTGCATCTCATTCTAATGTTGTTGTATTGAAATGGTGAAACCCGAAGGGTGATAACAACAAACTCTAGGCAAATGCGAAAATCTTTATAAAGACCACTTACAGCAGATGCATACTCCAACAAGTGTGATTGTAAACAGCTTTATGAGCCTTGGATCTCACTCTAGTTCTGCATTTACCATTTGAGAAAATTTGAGATTGACAATGCGGTCACAAGCTCATTCAATTACAACCAATGAAGCAAGTTTCTTACGTCTCTAGCAAGCTATTTTGACAAATCAAGTGAGAGGAATACTTGAAGGAAACATCATCTCCAAACAATATTTCAATAAATTTTTGCCGTCCTTGTTCACAAACTTAAAAAACTATATATTCAATGCAATGTGATGAAAGAAGAACAAGTAAACAACATAAGGCTCCAATATCCCATAAAGCTACTCACCGAAACTCACAAGCTATAGTCCATTACTTGACTAGAGAGAAGATGAATGCTGATAGTCAATCACTATGAGACACTCAGCAAATTTTATCCCCCAAAGTAGAAATAGCAGGATGAAATTTGTCTCCAACAGATATAAGAAAATTCAATCAATCTGACCATATTCCAGTGGTAGCATTGATCCAAACTTGATAATCCATGAGCCTTACAAATCCAACCAAATACAACACAACACTATTAGTCACATGCTTTGAAAACATCCAAATCTACGCATGATGGATCATTCAGCTATAGTTTGCCCCTATTCAATCAAGCACTACAGCTCCATAACACGGTCAACTGTTTCCCCCGACCCTGAAATGCCTAATCCGCCAAATTCACAATACAAATCTCACTGTCCAGGCTCAAAACCGACGTACTCGATACTAGAGCCTGTCCATACGAACCTTATCACAATCCAAACTCCTAATCCGAATCAAGTCAGAGGATCACAACCGTAACTGATTACATGAACACGAGTTGCAATGAAGCATTTTCAGAACTATCACCCTCAACCACGATTTTAAATAATTGTTCTTCAAGGCCCGCCGCATCCCACTTCCACCTTAGTACTCGATTGAGTAATGCTTTGGGCCATTTTTAGAGTTTGCTAGGTCTAGTACCCAGCTCAAAAATATTTCTTCAATTTCGTCCATGATAACGAAATTTTGAGACTTTTTCTACGGAAAAATTGATTGGATCTAGGTCAGCTGAGGTGCGGCTGGCTGGAGCTCAATTAAGGAGTCGCTCGTCAAGTTCACCTATTTTTCTCTTTGGACCAACCGGGCTCGACCGGCCCTAGACAAAGCATGGCAAGTCGTCGGCTCCATGATCATCTATTGAGGATATTAAGTGTGCCGAATTATTTAAAATCGTAACTGGTGAGCACATTCATTCTAAAGGTATCACAGAGTTGTATTTACAAGGATGATACATTCAATTTCATGCTATTTACATTCCAAGTGAATTTCAGTAGAGATCATGTGCATCTTGTGATGGACATGGAAACAGATTGATGGAATGCATTACATGAACAAACTTCATCCAGAGCTACCTAATGATCTTCAAGAAATTAGGTGCTGACTTGGGAGAATATTACTTTAAGTTACTCTTGGCATCGGAGTCTTAACACAACCTCAATGCGGAAGCAGAAGGAATCCTGGAAAGCATAAGGTTTCCTTTATCTTCGCTTCCAAATTCCGTCAATCGTGGGTCCATGACGATTTTGTACGATCCCCATGTCTCCGCCATTAATTCCACACCATAGCAGACTAAATGGTCTGCGAACATGCAGAAACACGCTTTGATAAGTCCTCTGTAAATATTTCCAGTAATAAAGGACAGGCGTTCTCTGGAACAAGCTGGTCTGTCATATGACTTATTGCACCTAGCATGATGAATCCACAAAATAGTTACTTGTAATAGGTAGCTAAGACTGAAACTGCCTCCTGACCTGCTGCACACTGGATCTTCTCCAAAGTCATCACAAACCTTCTAGACCTGATAAACCAGACTACCAAATCCAATATCATACAGCCATACCTACACAAAAATAAAAAAGTAAAAAATAAAAAGGATTCCAATTACATGTGAGCACTGACATAGGAAAGAGTAAGATTATCTCACATCAATATGTTCATCTGTGGCTGTCATTGAGCTAGTTGCCAATAATAGAGGCATTAGCAGACATACATAATTTAAATTAGTAATACCTTATAATTGCACAGAGCTTAAGACAAGGTCATCAGCCATCATAGAGAGAGAGAGAGAGAGAGAGAGAGAGAGAGTAATACATATTATTACGCGTCTTAAATTTTGGACTGCATATGGGAAACTCATGATAGCTTTATAGGAATGAGAAGGGTTCCTTACATATTGTCAAAAAGGTCATGAGTCCTACGAATTGTCCTGCTCTGTTAAGAAGATAAAGCAAACAAACCTATTTAAATTTATACGCTGAATAAAGTAAGCAGGAACATTGTTGGAAAAAATAAGACCTCCAGTTAGATAGGTTGAAAGAAATGCAAAGCAAACCTCAAATGCAGTCAGCGACAATTCCCCATAATTTATCTGATATTCAGTGGGAACCGAGAATAGTACAGAGGCAAATGAGGCACAATATCGTGTCCATTAGTTATATGTTATTGTATTTGGCATGCTGTAGTCAGACACAAACATTGCATTGCCAATACGAGGTCGTCCAGATGTCATGTAAATCAAGCAAGTGCTGGTCTGGAAAAAACAGCTTCAGCACACACAATTAGACAGCCATATAACTTGAATGTTTTTTTTTTTGGTAAGAGGTAAGAATAATATAGCTAAAGAAACAAGGAGTTACAAAGAGGCAAAACAGACAGGCGACTCCAAACATGACTCAAAATGACACAGGCGTCAGACCGAGTGGATGGGAGGCGGGGACTGAAAAGCCAAAAAGAAACAACAGCAGCAAAAGCTGCAAAAGGCCAAACACAACGGCCAACAAAAAAGACCAGGCAAACGCCAAGAACCCGGGATCCACAGTCTGCCAAGCCGAGGAGCATACGAAGGGGAATATCCCGTCAATACCTGAAACAGAGGCAGACCAGCCTTGCGAAGGGAGAGCAGGACGCATATTCAACAGTAGCAGCATCTCACAGCGCAAGGAAGACAGGCCAGTATGGAGACCTTACTCAAAGATCGCAGGGTGGATTCCCCAGCACATTTGGAGTCTTTGGTTACGCGGATTATCCGGAACTCTTGAGAATGTGGAGGCTCTATCTTCGACAGCTTTCCGAAGACGATCTTTAAGAGCGGGCAGGAATAGGCTTTGATTCTGAAAGATGATGTTATTTCGCTCCTTCCATATAAGGTGGCACAGGGCAGCAAATGCAAAGCGAGCAATGGAATGGTGGAAGCACGAGTCCGAGAGATGGCTGACCATCCACTGTAGATTCTCCTTCCAAGGACCATTTCGCCAACTCAAATTACATTTAGAAGCCCAGAAAGAGGCCAATCTACCCGTAACTGAGCAACCAAAGTATAAGTGGTCGATTGAATCTGGCCTACTTGAGCAGAAGGCACAGAAAACATCTGGGATCCTCCCATACGACAGAAGCAAGATCTGGGTTGGCAGTCTATTCCGAGTGATCAGCCATAGATGGGTCTGATAACGCGGGGGAAGAGTGGAGCTCCAGACAAATCGAGACCAATTAACCAAGGAGCCTCTAGCTCGAAGCATAGTCCATGCAGAAGTAGTAGAGAACTGACATGAAGAGTGGCCAAGCCACGCCATATAACTTGAATGTTTATATTTTCACGAGGGGAAAAACTACTATGCATCAATAACCATATATTGCATTTCACATACAAAGGTGAACGATAGAACAGCCCTTATATTGCATTTCACATACAAAGGTGAATGATAGAATAGCCCTTATCTCCATGAGGGTTGGAGGTCTAGCGTTACTTTGTCTAGACCCCATCCATAATTTTCCCAAAGCCAAACCCTACATCCACAACAAAACCAGCCGCACCCTCACCCCCCAAGAAAAGGTGTTCATAATATGAAATAGTGGGATTGGGGGTAAATTTAAAACCAAAGCGCATTTAAATCCTCCTACAGGAAGCACATGGATGCCGGTGGGGTCAGTCACATCCCGCTAATGACATAAACAAAACATTCCAGGTTTGTAGTGAAATTGCCCCTTGAACCCGAAAACTTACAGTCGTTAACAGCAAAGGAGAAACTAAATCTTAAAAAGGGCCACAACGCATGGAAAGGGCCACGACATAAACAAAACATTCCAGGTCCATGGTAAAATTGCCCCTTGAACCCCAAAACTTACGGTCATTAATAGCGAAGGAGAACTAAATCTTAAAAAGGGCCATGACGCATGGGCATGATGGCTCATAACAATTTTCAGCAAGAAATTAGCAAACGAAAATGACATCTTAAATCGTCCAAGTGTTCGGACAAGATGTTACAATTGCTACTAATACTTCAAGAAAAGGTTTAGTCTATAGTTCATGCAACCTATGATCCTATCGTAGGCCACGTGAATGTCTGTATAATCGGAGTCCAGGACAAAGTTTGACCCTAAAAAATTAACAACTTGTCATGGAGAAGAGAAGTAATAGGACATGACTTTGGCGTGGGTACCATTTCTGGTACCAATTCCGCAACAGGTGCCTAGAGAACTCTGGACCAGTCTGTCCAATAAAGCTGATACAAAAAGCATAATTTAGACATTTTAGAATTGGCTCCAGCCTATAACATATCTGGCCCCGTAGTCCAACTGAAAAGGAGCTGCTTCTTTTGGTTAGAGAGAGAGAGAGAGATAGAAACAGCGCGCAGAACACAGATTTAGGATCAATATACTCTAGTTTAAAATGCATTAGCACTTCAAGATTAAATGACATAGAATTTGAGCCTCAAGTGCTTGCAAAAGTTATATGTCGAACATATCAATAATCCCATTAAGTTTCCAACAAGTAAACTTTGTAATGATTCAAGGAAAAAAAAATTGCAATGATTTGTTGGAAGTCTTTATCCACTACATTTAGGTATTCCACCAACTTGAAGCTCCATGGCTTAACATGTAATACTCAATTAACACAACTAAATACATCGACCATAGGTTGTTCAGGTAAAGGGTTGTTTGCAATCCATTCTGCTTATGTTTTGTCTATGGGTTAATTTGCCAAAAAAAGAAAAAAAAAAAAGAGAAAAAAGAAAGATGCTGACCAATCGTAAATATAAATATGAAGCCATAGAAAATTCAAGATATCCAGAGTCTAGACACTTCAGGGCAGAGTTGGCAGGAATTGCCGGGTAACTCTTAACAGACCAAACCTGAATAAATGGAAGAACACAATAGAGAAGAACCAACATCCGAACCATAACAATTTAACTATCTTACCACAAGATCAAGTCCCCAAAAAAATGCCGTAGACCCCTCCCTAGAATGCCCTGTCACCATGACGTGGATGTCTCCATATACATCCTTGGCTCTTTTAACAGCATCCATGGTACTAGGTTGCATTGTCATAATGTGATAAGCACAATAAATCCAAGATGAACCTAAGCAAAGACAATAGAATACGCCTGTAACTCATTCCAAACCAGAAGTACACACAACTTGCAAGAGACTGATCATCTCTAGAACTCACCATGGCACCAGACATGCTGGGGTAGTTTATGTCGAGTTGTCTCTAGCAGAGATCTTCAACCCGATTCTATATGCGATAGAAATAAATAGAAGTGATCACTAACTAAAAAGCTCAAACAACTTTTCCAAGAACAAAAATTAGTTAAGTATGTGATCTCCTCATGACTCCATCTAAAATTACACGCACATATCTTTAATGTCTCAGTGGAAATGATTCACTGTTTTCCCTTTTTATGGACAGCAGACCCATGTGCTTTGTGTACGTATTCACCGTAGGCCACTCTTCTTAGCTTAAATTTTCAGCAAATCCTTCGCATGTCAAATGTGAGGAAGAATTGCTAAAGTTAACATGCATACCTTTGTTCTTGAGTACCTCTGAAAGCTATAACCGCAACGTTAAGGTCTGGACCTCTCCAATATATGCCTACAGGTGATATATGCTGATTAGAAATAGAGACAAACAATTAGATGCAATTCGAACATAGAGGCAAAACAAGCGTTGCAAATTGGTAGGCCACTACAACAGGAATTATATACCTATATGCGGGCTGGACATTAACATGACTCGAACCCCTGCTTTCAGAGAAAAGAGAATTAATAACCAATTAGAAGCTAAAAAGAGAAGGCAGCATATGCCCACAAGATCTCATCAAAGAATTTGCGATTTAGTACTGTACTGAGGGCCTACTCTTTAAGTTTACGCAACCTTAGCAATGTCATATTAAAATGTAGTCAAATTACCTTGGTCTTTCTATATCAACTAGGCCATGTCCAACCAAAAAGTTTTGTCGAATCTGACATGTAAACCTGCAAAATAAAAAGCTTTGCATCTAGTTAAAATGTTATTGTATTGAAATGGTGAAACTTGAAGGTGTTGGAGAAATCCTTCCAGAATATTTTGAAGCTGACAAAACGTTTCTATCAGTCTAAGTCTGGATGTTCGGAGATCGACGGTTTAAAGTCGAAGACTTTATATACTCAAGACTCAAGACTCAAGACTCAAGACTCAAGACTTAAGTCTGTTCTCCACCGACGCTCTTTCTAATCCAAAGGTCGAAGGAAATCCAAAGCCAAGGTATATGGTTGAGGATTCGATCCTATCCTCTCGGAAAAGATTCTTTGGTTGGATAATCATTTCGGATTCTTTGATTCTTATCTAAGAACGATTGAAGATCCGATGGTCGACGAAATATTCTTGGAATGTTCTATTCTTGGAAACCGAGATCCCGATTGTATGGGCGAATGGGATTGATGGGCTATCATCGATTCCTTAAATAACTCGGATGATCTTCTTGATTGATTCCGTCCAACGGGTAGATTGGAGGAATTCCTTTGGTAAGTGCCAACGGCTATGATGGCATAAAGGAGTATAAAAGGAAGACGTTCTAGTTGTTTTGAAGGGTGTGATCGATAGAAAAATTCCAGAGTCTGAAGAACCTTGATTGTTAGTCGATATAGTTCGAGCAAAATTGTATACATAGAGAGTGTTTATTTGGTGACACCTTGAGCGAGTGTGGTAGATCATCTACACCTAGAAATCAAGGAAGATCAACACTGTAACAGCTCTTTGATCATAGTGGAATCCAGCCAATTGGCTGTCAGTGCAGAAGAGTGGACGTAGGCTTGAAACAAGCCGAACCACTATAAACCGCGTGCTCAATTCTCTCTTTCCCTTACTCAGTCTTGCGATTGAATTTTTAACTGTTGCAAATCCTTCAACTGTTTAAATATTGTGCAATCTTCAAGAAAAATTTTATATACCTATTCACCCCCCCTCTAGGTTCTCATACTAGCTATACCAGAAGGGTAATAACAACAACAAGCTCTAGGTAAATATGAAAATCTTTATAAAGAACGCTTACGGCAGATGCATGCTCCACCACCATCATTGCAAGAGTGTGATTGTAAACAGCTTCATGAGCCTTGGACCTCACTCTGAGTTCTGCATTTACCGGTTGAGAAAATTTCAAATTGAAATGCAGTCACAAGTTCATTCAGTCACAAGCAATGAAGCAAGTTTCTTATGTCTCTAGCAAGCTATTTCGACAAGATCAAGTGAGAGGAACACTTTAAGGAAACATCATCTCAAAACAATATTTCAGTATATTTCTCCCATGCTTGTTTGTGAACTTAAAGAATTATATACTCAGTGCAAAGTGATGATAGGGGAATAAGTAAACAACATAAGGCTCCTCTTTCCCATAAAGCTACTCCGCTGAAACCTACAAGCTATAGTCCATTACTCTACCGGTAGTCAATTATTGTGAGAGACTCAACAAATTTTATCCCCAAAGTATAAATAGTAGGGTGAGATCTGTATCGAAAAAATATATGGAAATTCAATCAATCTGACCCTATTCCAATGGTTGCATCGATCTAAACTCGGTAATCTAAGAGCTTAACAAATCCAACCAAAGCACGACACAATACTGTCAGTCATATGCTTTGAAAACATCCAAATCTACACCTGAGGGATCATTCAGCTATTGTTTTGCCCCACTCAATTAGGCACTACAACTCCACGACACAGTCAACTATTTCCCCCAACCCTGAAATGCCTAATCCGCCTAATTCACCACACAAACCTCACTTCCCCAGCTCAAAACCGACGTACTCGGTACTAGAGCCTGCCTATACGAACCTCATCACGATCCAGACTCCCGATCCGAATCAAGTCAGAGGATCACAGCCGCAACTGATTACATGAACCACAACCTGTTCCACTCCACATCCTGCAAGAGGAACGTATCAAACAGCGTCGTCGAGAAAAAATACGATATCGCGCAACAAAAGAAAGTCCGCAAAGCGATCACGCGCGATCAAATGGCGCGATCGCCCGGCGAGATGGAGAGGTCAATCGGGGTCTTTGTCCGTGTTGCTCGAATATCAACCTCGAATCCTGGTCGTCGCAGCGTTCGTGGACTCCTTAGCTATTTTCGCGATGGATGGCGATCGAAAGCACCGGCGACTTGGGGGGAAAGGAAGGAGGGGGAAGATAGATTTATCAAACTTCCCGATTTGCCCTCGGGGTCTTGTTCTGTTGTCGGGCAAATTCGATGTCACATCCGGTGATTTTGTCGTTTCCGTGAGGGCAATGAAGGAAGTTTTGCTAAAAAGAGATGTGCTTTTGGACAAATTTCCGTTCCCTCCGTCTCCCCTCTTTTGGCGCTTCCTCTGATGTATTTCAAATATGCACAGCAAACGTCGCAAAGTGTCATTTTAAACATATCAAAGAGCATGAATGATTTTTACTTTTAAATCAATTTTATATAAACCAATCTTCAAATCTCTTCCTTTATTGGTGACATAAACACATCAATCCCTCATTTGACTCAAGTCAAATTTTATAAGCACAAAACAGATTCATAGATCACTCCTTTTTTTATCAAGTCGATGTACCACTCATTCATTTTCAAGGAGAAAAGAAAAAAATTGAAAATGAAAAGATTGCCATCACAATCCAACTCCATGCACGATGACCTAATGATGGAGGGATCACTCCATCTTCCATTAATTTATGAGTTTGAATCATGTCGTAAGAAAACATTTCACCAATCAGTATTTCAGGCATTCACAATATTATGTGGAAAGATTTTTAAGCTTTTGGTATATTTGTTATAATGAAGGGCTCGTATACTTACCGATAAATCGAGTAGTTATGGTTCAAACGAGATATTCTATAATGGGTATAATATTTTTATGTAATGATAAGAATGGATAACGTATTGACCATTTCTTTCTGTAATGTTTTAATTTATCAGAGAGAAAAAATCACACTCCATCGCGGCTCGAGCGGGGAGGCTGAGTCGAACCACCCCCAATCCTCGTGCATCTCAACGATTGTTGTTTCTGCTGAGTTGACCTCTTGCACTAGTGCAAAATGATTGACCACTTGAGGTTGCCCTGTGTGGCGACACTTGCTACCATTATTGTTTCTGTTGTTCTGTTGAAAGATCTCTTCCAGACAAGACCGAGCATGAGTGAGATCGCTGAAAGAGGGCAATCCAAATAATGATCCTGCTATAAACCATTGAGAAGCCTGAACGGTGAACTAATTGAATAAAATGATGAAACAAGTATACCTCGGTTAGTACCTATCGGAGGACTTCACATGACAAAAAATGTTTGCAAGAGCTACTGGCGTGAACCCCCGACTAATTAGCAACGAGTGCATGATTTTTGGGGGAAAAGGTTACCTCGACTAACTTGCTAGACGTTGACTTTGTTCCATTCGCATGCTGATTTCAGCGGACAAACATCAACAATCTCTATCTCAAAGGAGAATTCCCAGATGGAAGGGAAAGATTGACATGGACTTCTGCCTACAAAGGGATTGTTGTATCATGTATGACCTCTATTCAGTTAAATCAAGTGGACCTTTCGATCTCAAAATAGTGCTTTTAGATGCTAAATTTCAGGTACATGTGGATTTAGAAAGAATGATCTCCACCACCTCCCCGGAAGCCTGGTAAAATGGAATATTTGAGAGAACCCTTGATTGATGGGACATCAATGAAGCATTTGCTTGGGTGTCAAGGATTGAAGAGTCAACAAATTCTTTGCGTTTGCCATCGTTCCTCATCGACTACAAAACCCTCAATTGATCACCTGACTTCCCCATTGAGCCTTCTATGCAAGGAGCTGGGATCACGAGAAGCTGTTGGAGAAATCTTCATGGAGTGTTTTGAAGCTGACAAAACGATTCCATTAGTCTAGTCTGAAGATTTGCAGACTCTTCTATTTAAAGTCTGAAGACTTCCGAACTGCCAGACTCAAGACTCAAAGTCTATCCTCATTGATAGTTTCTAGTTTGTCGAAGAAGGTCTATCCAAGACTGGATGTTTCGTTAAGGATTTGACCTTATCGACTGACGAAGATCTCTTGGCTGGATATGACATAACGGAATCCTTTATTCGAATCAAGATTGATTAAGGATCCGATGATTGGCGAAGTATACTTGGAAGGTTCTACTTATGGAAACCGAGATCCTGATTGTATGGGCGAGCAGGATTGATGGGCTATCGTCATGTTCCTTAAATAGCTCGAATGATCTTTCTAATTGATTCTGTCTAACGGGAAGATTGGAAGAATTCCTTTGGTAAGTGCCAACGGGTATGATGGCATAAAGGAGTATATAAGGAAGACGTTCCAGTTGTTCGAGTGTGTGCGCGATAAAAGAATTCAAAAGTCTGAAGCTCCTTGTTCTTAGTCAATTCATTTGCTGAGCGAAATCTTGTACACAAAAGAGAGTCTATATTCTTGAGAAACCTTAAGGAAGTGTGGTAGAATATCTACATTGTGGAATCAAGGGAGAGCTTTGCTGTAACAACTCTTTTGTTCATAGTGAAATCCAGTCGGTGGGCTATCAATGCGGAAGAGTGGACGTAGGCTTGGAATAAGCCGAATCACTATAATTTATGTGTTCATTCTCTCTTCCCTACTCTCTTTTACTTTGATCATATTTCGTTGTGGTAACAAAAAGTGAACTTCATTTCTATTGTCTAATATTGCTCACTTATCACGAGAAACTGTTTTTACACCTATTCACCCCCCTCTAGGTGCTTATACTAGCTATCTCAATTGGTATCAGAGCCTGTGTACTCACATTGTTTGAAGTGTTTTACTTCAGAGTTAAAGATCCATGGCTAGTATGTTGGCTCCAGGGCTGGTAGAAGGGAAAAACAATACTAGACCGCCTTACTTTGATGGAAAGGAATACAATATATGGAAAAACAAGATGAAGGCATTCCTAAGATCAAAGGATCCTCTGGAATGGGACGTGGTAGATAAATGAATCATTCCTAAAGCCGCATCTGTCTCAGAAAGAGGAAAAGAAGCTGTTGAGTCTAGTGAAATGACTCAGGGAGAGATAACCAAAAGACAAGCTCTTGATGCAAAAGCAATTTATTCTTTATATTGTGCTTTGTCACCTACTGAATATAACATAATATCTTCTTGTTTTACAGCCAAAGAAGTTTGGGATAGATTGCACATCACCTATGAAGGAACTGATCGAGTAAAAGAAACCAGAATCAACATTCTCCTCGATCAATACGAAGCATTCAAAATGAAATCAGGAGAATCTATAATTGACATGTTTAGTCGTTTTACAGAAATTGTGAATGGTCTTGAAAATCAAGGTCAACCAATTTCTGATCCCATGAAAGTAAACAAGCTACTACGTGGACTCTCTAAGGATTGGAATCACATAAAGACCTCAATAAGAGAGACACAAAGAATTATGCCACTATATGTCGATGAGTTGGTTGGGACTCTTCAGTCTTATGAAGTGGAGCGAATTAATGAAGACGAAGATCCTAAAGGTAAGAAATCCATTGCATTAAAATCCAATGACGATTCTGATGTTACAGATTCTGAAGACGATATGGATGATGAGGAGCTTGCTCTCATGATAAGAAGATTTAGAAAGCTGAACATAAAAGGAAGAAGATTCAATCCAAAGAAATAGAGTTTTCAAAAGCAACAGACTAAGTCTGTTGAGGATGATGAATCCAATAGAGATGTAGTCTGCTTTGAATGTAAGAAAAAGGGACACATCAGACCCAACTGTCCATTTCTAAGGAAGAAGAAAGGAAAAGCTGAAAGGTATCGAAATGCTCTCAAAGCAGAAACCTGGAGTGATACAGAATGTGAAGAAAGTGATGATGATTATACCAATATATATCTAATGGCACAATCGGATTCAGATTCAAACTCCAAGACAGACTCAGATTTAGATAGTGAATTTGATGTGAGTAACTTTAAAATTCCTATTAAAGTTTCTAAATACATTGATGAGTTGTGTTTTAGTCTCAAGACCTCTTTTAAAAGGATTTCCAAACTTAAAAAAGAAAATTCTACACTAAAACTATAGGAAAATATTTTGAAAGAAAAGGTTAAATGTTTCGACATGAATGTTTCTACTCTTAAAGAAAGTGAAGACAACCTTTCGAAAGAAAATGCATTTTAAAAAAATGACATATCAAATATTTCCAAAAGATTTTCTATAGGATCTGAAAAACTTGAGAAAATTCTTTCAGACAAAGATCTTATTTCAATAAATATGGTTTGGGAATGACAATGGAAACCATTCCTTTAATTGATTTTCTTAAAGTGAATGAAAGAATTAAGCAAAGACCCACAAGAGATGCTTACAAAAATCATTTCAAAAAGGTTTTTGTAAAACCAGTAGGTCGTAATGCTCTCAGATGTTCTAAGTGCAATAGTTCATATCATTTTGAGAAAGAATGTCCTATGGTTTGGAAACCTGTTAAGAAAGTATGGGCAAAGACCGCATATCATACTAACATCAATGGACCCAAGAAAATATAGGTACCAAAGAAAGTTTGAGTCTCTTTTTTAAATGTAGGTCACTATTAAGAAGAAGGTAAAATGGTATTTGGATAGTGGATACTCAAAACATATGACAGGAGATTCAAATTGCTTCATAAAGCTCGTTCAAGTAAATGGTGGAAAAGTTTCATTTGGAGGAAACAGCAAATGAAGAATTGTGGGATTCGGAACTGTAAAGATTGGAAACCTCACAATCAGTAATATTTCCTTAGTGGAAGGACTCAACTACACTTTGCTCAGTATCAGTCAGCTGTGCGATACCGGTTTCAAAATCAGCTTTCAAGAGGGAATATGTTCTGAAACTAGTAAAGATTCTACTCAGTCATTCATGGGTCGAAGACATGGAAATGTCTACCTCTTGGATGTCAAACTAGATGAATCGCAATGTCTAATATCAATTCAAGATGAAGCAAACTTATGGCACAGAAAACTTGGGCACATCAATATGAAGCAAATAGCTAAAATTTCAGCAAAGAAGCTTGTTCGTGGTCTACCCAATTTGTCATACCAAAAGACTGATCTATGTACACCATGTGTATTGGGAAAACATATAAGAAACTCCTTTAAACCAATAAATCAAGTTTCCACTAATCGTGTACTGTAGCTTCTGCATATGGATCTCTTTGGATCAACCAGAACTTAGAGCATTAGAGGTAAAAATATTGCCTAGTAATTGTGGATAACTGCTAATGATTTACTTGGGTATATTTCATGGCAAGTAAGTTTGAAACCTTTTCTTACTTTGAAAAGTTTGCTAAAAGATCCAAAATGAAAAAGGGTATGTTATTTCAAGTATACGAACAGATCATGGAGGTGAATTTGAAAATCAAGATTTTACAAAATTCTGTGATGAATCTGGTTTTCAGCATGTGTTCTCCTCTCCATATACTCCAGAGCAAAACGGAGTTGTGGAAAGAAAGAATAGATCGCTTCAAGAAATGACTAGAACTCTTTTAATTGAAAGTAATATCACTTCACGTTTTTGGGCTGAAGCAATTTCTACAGTATGTTATATCATTAATAGAGTTTTTCTAAGGCCTATTCTCGAAAAAACTCCCTATGAGTTATTCAAAGAAAAGAAGCATATTGTTTCATATTTTCATGTGTTTGGATGCAAATGCTTTATATTGAAAAATGCAAATGATCGACCTAGCAAGCTTGAATAGAAATCAAACGAAGGCATCTTCCTTAGATATTCAACCTCAAGCAAAGCCTACAGAGCCTACAACAAGAAGACTCAATCTGTGGAGGAATCAATGAATGTCAAATTCTAAGATTCTATGCAAAATGAATCTATTCAGACTTATCTTGAAGAATCAGAATCTGCTCCAGATTCTACAAAGTCTAAATCTCAAGAAGCAGCTCAGACTTCAAAAGACCAGCAACAAATGATTGTCGAAGACTCAATTGAAGAAAAAGATCAACAATCTGACAAATCAACCAGCAACTGGAAGCATAAGTCCAGTCATCCTAAAGAACTCATTATTGATGACATTAATGAAGGAATTCACACAAGATCCAAAAGGCGCAAAGAGTCTAGTGCTGTGACTCTTATTTCTGAAATAGAACCCAAAAGCATAGAAGAAACTTTATCTGATGAAAGCTGGATTGAAGCTATGCAAGAAGAGCGCAGGCAATTCAGTATTAATGATGTCTGCGAATTGACTCATAAACCGAAAGGTAGGTCTATTATTGGAGCTAAATGGGTTTTCAGGAACAAGATGGATGAGAAAGGAAAAGTAGTAAGAAACAAAGCAAGACTCCTAGCCAAGGGATATACGCAAGAAGAAAAGATAGATTATGATGAGACTTACACAATAGTAGCGAGGTTAAAAGCAATTAGATTATTACTTACTTTTGCTTGTTATAAGAATTTCAAGTTATTCCAAATGGACGTCAAAAATGCTTTCCGAATGGATTTATCCATGAGGAAGTCTATGTGGAACAACCACCTGAGTTTGAAGACCCAAGGAAACCGGACTCGGTATTTAGGCTTTATATGAAAAAGGCTTTATATGGTTTAAAGCAAGCACCTCGAGCTTGGTACGACAGGTTGAGTAAGTTTTTAATTCAAAACGGCTTTATTAAAGATTTCAAGCAGACCCTAAAGAATCTCATCTAAGTGCCGCAAAATGTATTATCAAATACATCGTATCTACTTCAAACTTTGGTCTTTGGTATCCTAAAAAGGGAGACTTTACTCTTCTTGGATACTCAGATACAGACCTAGCCGGATGCAAAGTTGATAGAAAGAGCACCTTGGGTACTTGTCAACTACTTGAAAGCAGGACAGTGTCTTGGTTCTCAATGAAGCAAAATACAGTAGCTCTTTCTATAGCAGAAGCAGAGTATGTAGCTCTTGGAAGTTGTTGTTCACAAATTCTGTGGATAAAACAACAGCTAAGAGACTTTGGAATTGAAGATTCATGCACGGAGATTAAGTGTGACAACACCAGCGCAATCAATCTTACCAAGAATCCAATTCTTCACTCAAGAGCAAAGCATATAGAGATTCGACATCACTTCATTAGAGATCATGTTCAAAATGGAGAAGTTTCGATTCAGTTTGTTGACTCAAAGAATCAACTAGCGAACATATTTACAAAGCCTTTGGAGAAAAATCAATTTAAAGTTATTCGTTCCAGACTCAACATCTTGAGGTTTGAAGAAGTAAAAGTCTAGAGACTCTTAGACTCAGACAATCGAGATTTTTGACTATAAGTTATTTTATTCTCTTTCAAATTAAATCTCGAAAAGGTACGATCATCTGTCCATAATTGATTTTTGCTATTTTTAATTTATGTGATTATTGCAATCTTTCTTTTTAAAAAATAGAGTTAATTTTAAATAACAGTTATCTAATTTTTGAAAAAGGCAGTTATTTTTTAAAAATGCATCTTTTTGCTTTCTTTTATGATGTTTTGTATGCCTCTCTTCAACTATCCTATATACCATCGGTTCCTCTTCATTTTACTCCAAAAACCCTAAAAAGCATCGATCTTCCACTTCTGTCTTCTTCTCTTGTTTAATCTTCGAAAAGTTGTCATTTTTCTTGGGAAAAACGAGTTTGGAATCTTTCAAAGACTATGAAAGATGTCGTCTCAAAGGAAGTCTTCGAGGATCGCAAACAGGGGACCACAGCAAATGCGTGAGGGGCCTACACACTTTGATCTCATCGAGGAAGAAGAATCTCCTAGTAAGCAGCAGAGCCCACAACATTCTCAGCAGCGTCCATCTCCTCCATCTAGACCACATGATGTTGCTCATCGAGAAGAGGAAGAAATCATCGAAGGCGCAGAACTCGTAAGAATTCATAAGCCCTCTTTTACTTATAAGCTTTACCGTGCTTTAAAGAGGAGCGGTACTCCATTGAACTACATCGATGAGTTTCTTAAGGACAAATGATATAGTAATGAGTACTTCTTCTTACAAAATATGGAACGTTTGAGAATTGCCCCTGCGGGGTCGGCAGAAGAAGCCCTTGTTGATATCCCAAGTGATCCACGTGTTGGAGGGCTGAATCAGCCAGATGGGAATGATGATGACAAGTTGTACAGTCAATTTCAACCGAGAATGGGTGTTGCAGCAAAAATTCGGAGCAAAAGGACAGACTTGTTTCGATCGGAGGAACACAAGCATCTATACTCTAAGTTGTTGAAGCGTGGGGTGATAAACCCTAGAAGTGTGGATTTTGATTTCCTTGACTCTGTGAACGTCAATTTGAGGGAAAAATTCAGTCTTCTTCAACTTGAACAGTTTTGTTCTGAATCTACAAAAGCATATGCTGAACTCACTGCATATTTATATTCGAATCTCAATTTCCTGGATGCGAATAGATTCTCTTTTAGTGTCCAAGATGATGACTATGTGGTGAATGTAGATATGTTGGCTGATGTGATTAGGGTTGAAAGAGGGAGATATCAACCTATCAATGTGTCTATTGCTCGTGCTACGTTGGAACTTGTTAAGGATAGAAGGACAGAGGGAAAGATTTTCTACTTGAGGATGAGTGCGTTCAACATTCTACTTCACAAGATTGTGATTAATTGCCTCAAACCAAAATCTACTTCAAAGACTGATGTTTTAAACTCATAGGCAAAACTGATGTATGCCATCAATGCTGGGAAAAAGTTTTCTCTTCCTCACACTATTATATTCCACATGTATCGAGCAGTGGTGAAGGATAAGGGTCAACTTCCTTATCCAGCTCTTGTGACCAAGTTATTCAGACATTTGAATATTCAGCCTCCCCGAATTCTTTGTGTTAGAATGTGTAATCAAATGGTAGTATGACTGAAAATTGTGTCTAAAATGCGTCTGAAGGAACTCAACAAGGCGTTGGAGAAATTCAAGGAGAAAACCCCTGCTAAGACTCATCAAATCTCTTCGGCAGCAAAAAGAAAAGGGAAGGAGCCCATGGTTGCTCCATCCAAGAAAAGAAGAGCTCTCATCGTTGAGGATGAAGAAGATGAGGATGACGTCGCCATTTCTGCAATGGCATTGAAGAAACCCAGTTGTTCATTTTTAGAATCAACGGAATGACAAGAGAAAGACACAAATGAGACAGAATAGAGGACTGGAGAAAGAGAAAATTTGGAAGCGAGAGGAGAAAGAAGCGGAGAAGAGAGAAACAGAAGAAAGAGATGCGAGGATGAAAGAATTGAAAAAGAAGAAGAAGAGGAGAAAGGAGATCAAGAGGAAGCAGAGCATAAGGAACACTCTTCTCCATCTGAAGGCATGGAAACAGGGGGAGATCGTGAGAAAAGAGGAATGTCCTCATATCCCGCCACCTATGAAGGAGTAAGCCACTCTCCGCGAGATCCGAGGGACATCTATGCCTCTCAATTTCCTGAGGAGGGACATGATGTTTCATCGCCCAATCTGCGTAACTATGCTGATTTGCCATCGTCTACCTTTACTCCATCTGATCGTGCAGAAGCCAGTACGCAGACTGATAATTCAGCAGATTTTCGTAGAATTCTTGATGTTCTCTTAGAGTTGTGGGGTCAGATATATGCTCTGGGATACGAAGTACAGAATTTGCAGACTGCAAGCCAAGCTTCTTCAGTTTCTTTGAATGATCAAATCCAAGCTCTTGCTCTTCAGATTCAAGCAAATGCTAAGGGTGAAGATGTGGCTCAACTGAAGGAAGAGTTGAAAAAGTTGGAAGGCATTGTTCAGTCAATGGGAGATTTCTAGCTTGTTCATGTTCCCAAGCAATCTTGATTCCATTCTCTTTCCATTTCTACCTTTTTAATGCTGACAAAAAGGGGGAGAGATGGGATGCAGATTTGAACTTTGAACTTTGAACTTTTTGAACTAGAACTCTTAATTTGTTTTGATGTTTGTTTTGACTTGACTTTTGTGTCTAGCTGTGGACTGGATTTGGCATTGGCTGTTTATCTTAATTAATATTGATATCTTATGGCTTTACTCATCTACAAGACTAACCTATTTTCTGTGGTTGCAGATTCTACTGGTATCTTTAAGTCATTTATTTTTATAAGATATCCATATTTTCTTGAGTAATGTTTTGCAGGTCAAAGTTATTCAAATCTGTAGGAAAGTTTTGTCACCATCAAAAAAGGGGAGATTATTGGAGAAATCTTCGTAGAGTGTTTTGAAGCTGACAAAACGTTTCCATCAGTCTAGTCTGAAAATTTGCAGACTCTTCTATTTAAAGTCTGAAGACCTCCGGACTACCAGACTCAAGACTCAAAGTCTATCCTCATTGATAGTTTCTAGTTTGTCGAAGAAAGTCTATCCAGGATTGGATGTTTTTTTAAGAATTTGACCTTATCGACTAACGAAGATCTCTTGGCTGGATATGACATAACGGAATCCTTTATTCGAATCAAGATTGATTAAGGATCCGATGATTGGCGAAGTATACTTGGAAGGTTCTACTTATGGAAACCGAGATCCTGATTGTATGGGCAAGCATGATTGATGGGCTATCGTCATGTTCCTTAAATAGCTCGAATGATCTTTCTAATTGATTCTGTCTAACGGGAAGATTGGAAGAATTCCTTTGGTAAGTGCCAATAGGTATGATGGCATAAAGGAGTATATAAGGAAGACGTTCCAGTTGTTCGAGTGTGTGCGCGATAGAAGAATTCAAAAGTCTGAAGCTCCTTGTTCTTAATCAATTCATTTGCTAAGTGAAATCTTGTATGCAAAAGAGAGTTTATATTCTTGAGAAACCTTGAGGAAGTGTGGTAGAGTATCTACACTGTGGAATCAAGGGAGAGCTTTACTGTAACAACTCTTTTGTTCATAGTGAAATCCAGCCGGTGGGCTGTCAGTGCGGAAGAGTAGACGTAGGCTTGGAATAAGCCGAATCACTATAATTTCTGTGTTTATTCTCTCTTCCCTACTCTCTTTTACTTTGATCATAATTCGTTGTGGTAACAAAAGGCAAACTTCATTTCTATTGTCTAATATTACTCACTTATCACGAGAAATTGTTTTTACACCTATTCACCCCCCCTCTATGTGCTTATACTAGCTATCTCAGAAGCTACTGTCTCGATTGGATCGCTCGTAAGCCTTGAACACTAGTCTTCCAGAAACCGCAAGTCAATCAAGACACTACCGGACTCAATCTGGAATTTGGAATCACTTGCTGAGTTCGATAAATTGAACATGAACATAGAGAAGCTGCCTGGTTTGGTTGAGAACATATAATAGTCGAAATAATACTAAAACAACATGGGAAATCCTCAAATGCAAAATAATAGTCGAAATAATACTAATACATTACAAAAGTTGAAAATACAATTTCATGGAATTTCCGGCATATTATTATCCCTTGTCATTTTATTAGCAATTGTTTTCCTAAGCGTATTTATTTGGTTTCCCTCCTCGGTCAATGTATCGTTTGCAAGCTCATCCTGCGTAGGTTCAGACAAGTACTGCAGAAGCATGAATATGGGTGCCATCAATGGCATTTTATCAAAAACTAGTATTATACAAGATTATCAACAAAATAAATTTAATGGTGTAAAGGAATATATGAGAATTCTACCTTAAAGTAATGTTTATGGTTAGGAACCAATCGGGAAGGTCGGTTTATTTTGATTCTCGAATTGAATCGGTCCGTTGCTCATCCCTAATTTCTTTATCGTTACTCAATGAACCTTTAATGGCCCTTGCATAGCAAAGAGAGACATTCTCTTGAATCTCTTGCCTTCGAATTAAAATTCAAGATTGTGTAACAATCTAATTATTTTGATTTTGCAAGAATTTTGAATCCGTAAAAAAATAAGGTTAAATTTCTAGGCACGTTTTTTATTCATCTATTACGTAAGAACTTTTTCTTCAACTAGCCATGTGCGTGCCTTTTCTAGGAGGAAATAGCCCCATTGTTTTTAAGTAAGCATTTAAGAACTTTGGTCGTTTTTGAAAATTGGAGACCCATTCAATTGCCTTTCATCCTAAAGAGGAAGTTATCAAAAAAAAAAATGCAAAAAAAAATGCAAAAAAAAAAAAAACACGAGCAAAATAAGAAAAAGAAAATTAGCAATAATTTGTGAAGTTGTGGTTATGAGTGAATTAAGTTAGCAAGAAAGCGCAAGGTTCTTTTATATGGTTTGATTTCAGTTTACGATTTCTATTTCAAAAACCGAGAAGTTAAAAATTTTAGCTTCGATTTCTTCAATTTCTCTATTTCGGAATAGAAATCTATTTCAAAATAGAGAAATCAAATTATGTTACAAATGGATTTCTGTTCCAAACTTGTTCCGAGAAACAGAGAAACAAAGAAATCGAGAAACGGAAATTTTGTCATACACGCTCTTTGAAACTAACATGTGCTAAGATACACCAAGTATCAAGGCTCCTAGAAATTTTGATCTGTCCGCAAATTCATACCGAGCTGATGATGGCATTTCCAAACTCTCGAACTTGAAAAGCTGGAGAGATTTGTCTTTGGGATGCTGAAAGTCTCCTTGCCTTTTGACCCATCTAGGCTTGTGGAAGATGCAATCCCCCAGAGCATCACTAGGTTAAACAAACTGGGGTCTTTAGAGTTGTCCTCTTAGACAATGACCACCATATCATTGTATATTGCACAGCTTTCTCATCTCAAGAGACTTGAACACTCTAGTCTTTAATGAATGTCTACGGTGCCTCCCAATGCTTCTTTCAAGTTTATCGCCCTTATGAATCAGATATTGCTAATCAACACATGCATTGATAGACCTATCAAACTTGAAGAAACTATTAGAACTTATTATTGAGTACCACCCCACTTTGCGGCAATCAAGCATGTCGGAACAACCATCACCCTCAAATGTGATTTGTTCCGCTCCATATTCTTCACGATCTTTCCTAATTTGCCCTTGGGATCTTATTTTGTTGGAGGTCTGTGATTTATGTTGTGTGCATGAGGGCACTAAAGTAAGTTTTCCTAAGACCAGAACATTCAGAAAGACTGCATGGGAATGCCTTCTATTGTATTTTAGCTTGAGAAGATGAGACGTGCTTTTGGACAAATGGGTGTTCTACGGCTCAACTAGTGGGTTTGAACTATATACAAAGGGCAAGTTTGGTAACGCTTTTGTTCCGGAGAACAATTTTTGCCGAGAAATGATTTTTTCTGTTTCTATTCTCGAGAACAATTTGAAACTTACCAAAATTTCTATTCCAATGATAGAAATGCATTTGGTAAAATTCTTAGATTTTTTTTTTAATTTTTTAATTCTTTTATTATTTTTTCTTATATTTTCCTTTTTTCTTTTTATCTTTGGCCGTCGTCGGCCACCGTCGTGGTTGAGGATCGATTGAGCAATGTCCGACGAGCTTGCCAGAGGCTAGCCTCGTCGCTAGCTAGGCAAGTCTCGCCTTGGCCTGGTGAGGCCCGGCCTTGTGCTAGCTGGGGAGGTCAAGCCTCGCAGTGGCCACACGAGGCTCAGCCTCTCTAGCAAGGTCATCGACTATGGCCAAAGCCGGTGATCGGCCAAAAAGAAGAAGAAGAAGAAGAAAAGAGAAGAAAAAAGAAGAGAGAGAAAATTTGATTTTAGAAATTATTCTCAAGAACAAGAAACTATTTCTTTTTACTTCTTGTTTCTATTCCAAATTTATTTTGAGAATAAAAAAAATAGATTTTTTATTCCCGATAACAAAAGTTTTACCAAACACATTTATATTTTTCTTTTGTTCCCTGGAACAAAAGAACATAAATTTTTGTTTCGAGAAACGGAAATAGATTTTAACAAACATGCCCTAAAATTAAAATTGAGATAATTCATTTGTTTATTTATATAAGTGGAGGTATATGAAATTGCAATTACTCCATCACAATGTCAAGCTTCTTGAGTCATTCAAGCTCGAATTAATCTAATAATTTGTGTTATCCAAAAGTACAGAGAAATTAGTACAAAAAAACAAGTGGAAGTGAAGAACAATGTGTGATTCAAGAGCATGAAGGGTGTAACCATAACTTTTTGTAGAGAACAATCCTCAAATCTCTTCATCTATAGGTAGTGTTGATAAATCAATCGCCCATCGAACTTAGGTGCTAATAAGCACAAGACAGATTTATACATCTCACATGCTTTTATCAAATTCATACACTATTCATTCACGTGGAATGAATTAAAAGAGAAAGAAGGATGAACATGAAAAAAGTGTAGCCCACCCTCAAATGCAACAACTTAACGATGAGTGGGTCACGCCGTTTTTCATGAGTTGACAAATTTGAATCACATTTTGAATCCTTGGGGGCCTTGTATCCTGCATTTATCGCTTCCTAGTACGTAGATATTTCTTGGCTTCTAGCACGCTAGTAAGACAGCAGCGACAGGCCTGTATCCGTACATAAACTAGGTAGTCTTGGTAAAAACTTAATCTTTCACGGCGAACGGGAGACAGTAACGTCAGCGGGGAATTACATTTGATTTTCCCTCTCCACCCTCTTAATATACGAAGGAAAAAATCGCAGCCCATCAAGACTCGGTTGCGTCAGGCAGCGAGGCCAGGCCGAACCACCTCTACTCCTCGAGCCACAAGGCCCATCTCGCGCGGGAGCCAACGGTGCCTTCAATTCTGTGGCGGGGAAAATGAAAATACAATTTTGCCCCCCTCTCTGACTGGCGCAGAATTTTCGCGCCACTCGTGTATAGCGAAAAATGAAAAGAACAACCGAAAGGAAAAAACCACACCCCAAAGGATAAAATGGGAAAAGCGAGAAAAAAATTAAAACAAAAATATGAAAAGATCCAAAAAAAGAAAAAAAAAAACCCTCATCTGCTTCCTCCAGCTTCCGACACCGGCTCCGATATGACGCTGAATATCCCACCATCCTCCTCCGACTCTCTCCTTCTCCCATTTTTTTTCAGATCGTCACTTCGGATACCGATTCGGCCTCTCTCTCTCTCTCTCTCTAGAACGAATAGCAACGACCTCGATTGGTCAATCTTCGCCGAAATAGGTTCTTAGCATTGCCATGGCCAAGTCCTCGAAACAGAAGATGTCATCCGATGCCTCCAAGGAGGAGGAGCAGCGGCAGTAGTGTATTATTTTGTCAATTTATTATGTGGTGATTTATTTGTGATACTTTATAAATTGCTGCTTTGTCTTATTGTGTTTGAAATTGGTCGATGCCCATACTTCACTCAAGAGAACGTTAACTTCATTATACCATATACGTCAAAGTAGTTGTTACAATGTGTATGAAAGTATCTCCGCACTTATCTCATCACCTCTATGACAATAACCAACACAAAATTGCGACATGAAGAGGATGGATACTGTACATCGGTAAACGCATGTCTAATTTGTTTTTCAGGTAAAACACAGCTCTTAAGTTGGATTCACAAAAGTTGAAGAGAAGAAGTAACAATTCTTAATTAAATTAAAAAATGTTTGCATTTGCAAATGAAATTGGTCCGACATTACCCAATGTCGAGATAAATATAAAATAATGACCCAAATCGATTAATTTGAAATGAATAGCAGTGTTGCAAATTTTTTTCGTAATCCTAAAAGTTTAACATGGAATAGTCTCACACTATCCGTAGGTTCTTATCTTTTTGCCTCTTTCTTTTCTTTTGTAATAGATAGTCCTCAAGCATTAACCAAGTGAAGAGCCACACTTCCGAAAACATTATATGAAATAGAGAACCTTCATTCTTGAGATTGTGGGGAGTTGATATATTTTTTTAATCATCATAGTCATTGGAGAGGCTTCATAGAACTTTCACCAATCACTGGAGAGGCTTCCGAGTTCGATCGGGTATTTGGAAATGCTAATTGAGTTGGATTCCAAATGGGATCCAATAGGTCATGTCACATTCGTGAGCTTATTTATTGCACTACGTTAATACATACTGCTTGTATACCATTGGTTTTGTGTGCTCCATTTTAATAGTATTTTGTATAATAATCAACACAAGGCATGGATTTTATGTCCAACCACAACACTTTGTGACGAACAATTAATTGACACCAACAAGGGGTCAAATGCGAAGGCTTGTTTGCCGCGAAATAAACGTGATCTTTTTTTTTTTTTTTTTTAATTTAATTGATTGCTAGGGAGTGATTCGATGAAGATCAAGCCTGATAGTTCCACCAGGATTTATGCTTTGGAGTTAATTCAGGCTTGGGCCCGTTCAGCCCATTAAACTGGACCGGCTGAAGTTCTTGTTTTGGGAGTTCATGTCTGCTTTTGTTGACTTGACTCTGAATGAATTTTTCTTTTTTCTTTTTTTTTTGGGGGGGGGGGGGGGGGGGGGGCACATAGTCTAGTGGTGTTCCGTGTCAAGAAACGTAATAATTGTCAACTTTGACAGGCTGGAGCCATGCTTTGAGGAAGCATCCTTACTGACCGATTTTGCAGCAAAACTGGCCCACGTCTCTTTGCATATTCAGCCGATCCTTTGGCTTCTAAGTTCAATGACCTACCGAAAAGTCATTCAAAAAATATTCATTTTTAGTACCTTAAGATTCTATGGTAGAGGAACAAAAGTTTTGATAGTAAATGCCCAAATCTAATATGAATAGTCTTTCTTTTCCTTTAAAAAGAGTAAGAGTTAGGCAATAGGATCCCACCTATTTTCTCTTATTCCCCAAGCTTTTGGGCTACGATGGAGGAAGCTCAATTTTGATTCAAACGGAAGGAGTCTGATTTTAAAAAATTCCGCAACAAGACTTTTGAAGTTTCATTTTGCCAAAACAAAAAATCTAGGAGAGTATAATCAAAGCTAAAGCTATCAAAATACCAATTCGATCTTCTGTTGATCTCAATTCAAGGAATTTAATACTTCCCAGGAGTCTTTTTTGACTCATCAACTTGACATGATTAATAACTTCAATCTTAATTTTTTTTTGTCACGCTCAGATCTATATCCGAAAAGATTTGAGAACTTATGAATTCCAAAGTGGGAACATTTTTACACCTCTGGATCTAGTGAGATTTTATTTTTCCTCCTTGGCTCCACCACCACGTGCTTCCTCCATGTTCTCGTTATCAAAATACCAATAGGTTCGTTTAATCAACATTTGTACTCTATCAAGATCTGGAGCTCTTGCTGATGTTGGCGCATTCACATCGCTCATGCACTCCCCTGCAACTTTGAGAAGGTTAGCTCATAAAATTTAAGGAGCATGGGGTTAGAGCAAGGGATTTGGAGCGAGGAAGAAATGTGCAGTTTTAAGCTCATCATTGATCAAGCAAACCACCACGTCGAATTTTCAACATTCGTCTTGGACTAAACTTTGACGGAACGTATTTTTTTGGTTACCATACAAGTTTTGGATTTTGATGATATAAAAAATAGTTTGGATAATTGTCTTAACGAAAAAAAAAAATAGTTTGGATAATTAACATTGTGATGAATACGAAGGTTAGGAATTTTTAGGGAATCGCTGCTTGTTGTCGTCGAATTTGCCACCCACCCATTGCCATCACGAGCCCTCAACTTCACGCTTCAATCCGTCAACGAGTTAATGCCTCACTCGCTTGAGTCTATCTTCTACGCCTTCATCTCTTTTTCTTTTCGTGCAAAGCTCCTAACCAATGTCCATGGAATTCGATACTTCCTAGTGAATTCACTCGATTTTCTAATCAACGGAGAGAGATCCTCAGCCCTGTTTATGATTAAAATCAATACCAAAAAAGAAAAAGATAAATAAATTCCTTGCCATGAGGGCATTTGGGTCTTTTGGCAGCAGCAAAAAAATTGCAATTGATATCGAGTGTAGTGAAACATTAAAAAAGGGGTCGTGATTATGGATGGATGGAGCGGGTGCTGTCAGCTTTCGGTGGTCACATGGGGTGCTGTCAACTTTTGTTGACTTGACTTTGAATGAATTATTTGGGGGCAAAAATCGATTCTCAATCTGAAATTTCTGCAGCACATGTTCCAGTGATTTTCCGCATTAAGAGACGTAAATAATTTGTCAACTTTGACAAGCCTCGCTGATGTCTCGAGGAAGTATCCTTACTGACCAATTTTGCAGCAAGATTGGCACGCGATTCTCTGCACATTCACTCAAATCTTTGGCTTCTGAGTTCAATGACCTCATGAAAAGTCATTAAAAAAAAAATCTTCCTTTTTTAGTTCCTTAATATTTCTATGTTGAAGGAACAAAGGTCTCCATAATTAAGGCTCATCTCTATACAAAAAGTCTTTATTTTCCTTTCAAAAGAAGAGGAGTTTAGGCAATGGATCCCACCTATATTCTCTTCTTCCCTAAGCTTTTGAGTTAATGGAGGAAACTCAATTTCGATTCGGATGGAAAGAGTTTGATTTTAAAAGAATCTACAATGAGATTTTTGGAGTTTCGTTTTTACTAAAACAAAAGTTTAGTGGAGTATAATCAAGCTAAAGTTATTGGAAAACAAATTTTATACTTCCCAAGAGTTTTTTTTTTTTACTCATCGTGATTAATAACTTCAATCTTAATTTTTTTGTGTCACACTTAGATTTATGCTTGAAAAGACCTAAGAACTCAAGAATTTCATAATGTAACAATTTTACACCTCCGAATTTAGCAAATTTTATCTTCTATTGTGAAACATGAAATGTTTAGTTACCACAAAATCGATTTAGAAAATAAAAAAATACTTGCAAACAAACACCAGCCAATCATGTCATCAATCAATAAAAAAATTGGAACCATCTAATTTAACTAAATGGAAATGGAATATGCCACATACATATAGTTTTGCGTTGCATCAAAATACAATCACTAAATTAAGAATTGCATGAGATCGGTTGATGTGAAAATTTGATACGGACGCCGACAATCTAAAACCTAAGCTCCCCGTGCCTCAGTGTTAGCATTAGCTACCACTCTCACAAAGAGAGAAAAAATCAGACAGAATAGCTACGGGCGGTGCAAGAAGACTGAAACAAATGATTGACTCAAGTCAAAGTCTACTAAGACTCGGACTGCCAACAATCCATGATGCACCGGCTTGTTGAAGAAGGAATCACACCAATGATTTACCCAAGTCTACGAAGACTTGGACTACCAAAGGCACACTCTAAAGCATTGGTGTGACTTCTTTTCCACATTAGGATGACCCCATCTTTTTTTTCCCCATATTTTTGTTGCTTTATTTCTTTGCATCATCACTTTGCTATTTTGACAAGATTTTCCTTGGATCCTTGCGAGCCAGTTTCGCCGTGAACGATGGTTGAGGTCCCCGGTGGGTTAATTACTTTGACAGTTGATTGATAGGCAGCCACCCTTTGATCAATGATTCGTCTTTTTATTTTTTTTGGCCCAACAACACTTGACAAGTAGGGCTTCCGAACTTTTTTCCAAGTCTGAATTGTTTCTCGAAGAAAAGACCAAGTGAGATCAATGGAGGAGGAGCAATGCTTGGTTCAGATCATAATTGAATTGATCATAATTCGAATTGTGAAAAGCTTAAGATATTGTACATGCTAGCACTAGTGATTTTGGTTGGCTAATGAACGGTCGGTAGAAGCTGATTTTAGTAGATGCAGCTCATCTATTGTGAAACTTTAGTTGTAAAGTAGCTATTTTTCTATTGTGAAACATATAAATTTTTAATTACCACAAAATTGATCTGAAGTTGGGAAGTATGATATACATATAGTTTTGCGTTGCATCGAAATACAATCATTAGATTAAAACTTGCATTAGTTACCACTCTCCAAAGAAAATAAATAAATAAATAAAAGAACAGTGTACCGTGGGGGTGGCTTCATGGGATTAGAAGGGCAAAGTCAAAGTCTACGAAGACTTGGACTGATGGTACACAATGAACCAGCTTTGCTCAAGGAGGAATCACACAAATATTTCATTTATTTGGTACTTTCTTCCTCACAGTCAGGCTTCCATAAACGGGGAGATTTTATCTATATATATATATCACTAAGATCACTCTGTAAAATCCAACACTGACTCATTGTTCTCTCATTCGCCCGCAAAAATCACACGACGACAAATCAATCTCCAATTCTCTTATTCATTGATAATTACATCTTACTATTTCATTACAAACTCTTAGGGTGTGTTTATCTCGCTGAGAATTTTTTTGTCGTGGGAAAATGTTTGTAGGAAATTCGACCTCATAAAAAGTAAACCAGAAAATTTTGATTGTGCCAAAAACAAGTTGAAGAAATTGATTTTATTGTAATTGATAATAAGTGAATTCATTTAAGGTGGCTTGTATAATTAAACATAGCATGTAATCACTAATAAATGTGATTTGATGTCATCGTTGTTTATTCTATAATCCATCAAAATAACAACGATTACAAAGAAATTAGGATATAAATAAGAGAAGACATTTCTCCTTGTCAAGTCATTTTCTCTAAGCTCATTACTTTTAGCCCACGGTAAACGTTTTTTTACGGATTAAATAGCTTTACGTGATTCAAACACTAGAAAGCACCAAAATTTCCCAAAAGTAATTTTTCATTAAACAAACTGACCCTAAGTTAAATAAAGAAGGAAGAACGTGGGGAAAATTCCATCTCTTTTTTCTTCTTTTTTTGGGAAAGCATTACCCTTGGGAACAAAAGTGCACAAGTGTTTGCAAGCTAAAGTCTTTGATAAATTCGAATCGAAAAAAAGAAAGAAGAAGAAGTCGTTGATAAATGTCAGATTTGTGTGACGATAAATCATATAATTCTTGCCAAAAAAGAGATCCAAAGTGAAGGATCCTATCTTTTCATATTCTTTACTGTCCCGAAATAGAGGAGCACAAAAGTGAAATGCTAACAAGAAGGTGGACGAATGTTGAGGTATCAATAGTGTAGCAACAAAGGACATAAGCAAAGCAAGAATATATATTCCA
Source organism: Eucalyptus sideroxylon x Eucalyptus melliodora (assembly GCA_016097485.1). Taxonomy (NCBI): domain Eukaryota; kingdom Viridiplantae; phylum Streptophyta; class Magnoliopsida; order Myrtales; family Myrtaceae; genus Eucalyptus; species Eucalyptus sideroxylon x Eucalyptus melliodora. Next base: position 50,320,609 of record CM027831.1, read on the forward strand.
TTCCACTTTTCTGAAAGTAAAGGTAAAAAAACCATAAAAAATCTCAAACTTTGCTCATTGTGACACATTTAGCTTAAACTATTTTTCATGACATCAAAAACTCCAAACTTATACTCATATGACCCATTTACCCCAAACTTTTTTTCTTAATACAAAAAATCTCAAACTTTTATTAGTGTAACACATTTACCCAACTTTTTTTGTGACACAAAAACTTCAAACATTTTTCTATAACACCAAAATTTTATGATAATGGGTTTTTGGTATCACAAGAAGAAATTTGGGATCAATGTGTCATACTGTACAAGTTTGGGATAAATGTGTCACATAGGAATAAGTTTGGGATTTTTGGTGTCACAAAAAATGATTTAGGGTGAATGTGTCACGATAAGCAAAGTTTGGAGTTTTTTATGGCTTTAAAGCTCGTTTATTTTGTATACCTAGTTTCAAATTAAGCTTGAAGCTCTTTCGGTTAAAATAGACAGGAATTCATCCCATTGATTATTCAGGGAACCCCATCTCTGGATTATATCACTTCTAGGATCCTAAAATTGTCAAAGACAACTTGTCATTGGCACGGGGAAAAGACCTTGCCGACAACACAAAGGCACGTTAAAGCATTGGCGGGCCTTCTTTTCCACATTAGGATTGACCCGTCTTCTCTTTATTTGTCGTATTGCTTTATATCTTTTCATTATCACTTTGCTTTTTTGATGAGATTTTCCTTGGATTCTCGTGGGCCAGTTTCATCGTGAATGACAGTGGAGGCCCCCGGTGGGTTAATTGCTTTGATAGTTGATTGATAGAAAGCCACCATTTGATAAATGATTCTTTTTTCTCTATCTAGAAACGTTTGATTAGTAGAGCTTATGAACTTTTTTCATGCCTGAATTGTTTCTCGAAGGTCAAGTGAGATCAATGGAGGGGAGGCAATGCTTGGTTTATTCTTCATTGGATCGATTGTAATCCAGACCATGGAAATCTTATGATATCATACGTGCCAACGCTTTATGAGTGACTTTGGTTGACTAAAGAATGGTTGCTATAAGCTGATTTTGGTAGATACAACTTATCTTGGTTGTTGTTGAGTTAGTATTGTGAAACTTCCATTGCAAAGTGGCTATTTTTCTATTGCGAAACACAAAATGTTTAGTTACCACGAAATTGATCTACAAACTTAAAAAAATACTTGCAAATAAATACCATCTATTCATAATTGCTTTGATCTTTAAGGGCGCGTTTGTTTGTGTTTCTATTCAAAAAAGTGTTCTAGGAGCAAATAGAAAAAACTATTTCTGTTACGAGAACAATTTTTGACTTAAAGATGTGTTTGGTAAACTTGTTCCGGAATAAAAAATGAATAAAAACACGTTTGGTAAATTTATATTTTTTTGTTTCTTTTAATATTTTTATATTATTTTTCTTTATTTTTATTTTTCTTTTTTTCTTTTTTTTGGCGGTTGCCGCCGCAGCCATGGCCGGTGACCGGCCGACGAGGGCCGACGGCCTTGCTCGGCCACGGTGAGGCTTGCCGGCCCCGGCGAGGCTTGGGCTCGTTGGATGCGGGGCGAGCGAGCTCGGCCTCGCCGGCCGGCCACCCTTCGGCGAGGTCGCCGGCCCTTGACGGCGGTCGCCGCCGACCATGGCCGAGGCCGACAACCGAAAAGAAAAAAGAAGAAAAAATAAATTTTTATTCTTCAAAAAGTGTTTCGGAACAAAAGATAAATTTTTTTTGTTTCTTATTTCTTCTAATTTTGTTCTTGGAACAAAAAAACAGATTTTGAGCAACAAAAACGCAAACAAACGTGTTTATTCTTGTTTTGTTTCGGGAACATAAAAATAGAAAATTTGTTCATGAACAACAAAAAGAAACACAAACATGCAAGCCCTAAATAATCCATTCTATTGTGATATCAATCTGATATCAATCAATAGAAAAGTTGATACTCTCTAATTTAAGTAAATAGAAAAGTACGATATACATATATAGTTATGCCTTGCATCGAAATATAATCATTAGATTAAGAATTGCATGAGCTACCACACTCCAAAGAAAAAAACAAATGAAAGAACAGCCCGTGCCCCCCGGGGGGGGGGGGTGGAATGGAAGGGCAAAGTCAAGGTCCACAAAGACTTGGACTATCAACGGTCCATGATGAACCAGCTTTGCTCAAGAAGGAGTCGCACCAATGATTCATTTGTTTTGGAACTTTGTGCCTCACAACCAGACTTTCATAAACGTAGAGATTTAATCAAAAAGTCAAAACAAATGTCACTAGATCACTTTGTACATCATTTTCTCATCCATCCGCAAAAATCAAAGTACAACAAATCAATCTCCAATTCACATATTCATAATTTCATCTCGTGATTTCCTCTTATCAAATACCATCATGTGAAAACTGAAAATTATATAAAAACAAACTCTTAGGGTTTGTTTATCTCGATGAGGATTTTCTTGTCACGGAAAATTATTTTTAGGAAAGTCAATTTTAGAGAAGGTAAATTAGAAAAAAATTGATTATGGTGAAAATAAGTAAAAAAAAAAAATTGATTTTATCATGATTGGTAATAAGTGAATCTACTAAGGGCGGCTTGTATTATTAAAAGTGACATGAAATGACTAATAAGCTCGAATCAATATCGTCTTTGTTTATTTTGTAATCCATCAAAATAATAACGATTACAAAGAAATTAGGATAGAAATTATGAAACCATATTTATGTAAGGTACTATATATGATTGTGGTTTTGGGAATGTAGAAAAATTGAGCATTAGTGAATCATATTCTTTTCACTTCAACGTGCAGAAAGAACAAAGGGAAAACATTCCTTCGTGCCAAGTCGTGTTCTCTAAGCTTATTATTTTTAGCTCATGGTAATCGTTTTCCATCAATCAAATAATTTTATTTAATTCAAATACTAGAAAGTATGGAAAAATATTTCCCAAAAATGATTTTTTATCAAACAAACCGACCCTAAGTTAAAAAAGGAAGTAAGAGCATGAGCATGAGGACAATTTCATTTTTTTTTCTTTTTTTGTGAAAGTATTACCCTTCGGAAAAAAATCGCGTAAGTGTTTGCACACTAAAGTCATTGATAAATCCATACCAAAAAAACAAAAACAAAAAAACAAGAAGAAAGAAGTCGTTGATAAATGTCAGATTTGTATGATGATAGACCATATAATGCATGACAATGATAAAGAGATTCAACGTAAGCAATCATATCCCTTCATATGCTTTCTTGTCCCGGAAAGGAGAAGAACAAATCGAAATGCTAAGAAGAAGATGGACGAATGTAAGGTCTCAAGCACATAGCGATAAAGGATAAAAGCAAAGCAAGAATATAATCCATTCCACTATTCTTAAAGTTAAGTCGAAGCTAATTTATTTTATATATTCAGAACAAATTAAGCCTGGAGCTCTTCAGTTAAAAAGACAGGAATTAGTCACTCTGATCATTCAAAGAACTGCATCTCCGGATTAGATCACTTCCAGGATCCTCAAAATTGCCAGAGACAACTTGTCATCATGGAGGCTTAGTTTTTTAAAAACTTAAACTTTGACAAATTGTCTACAGTCACTTTGGACAAGACTAAAGTCACATTATATCCCGTCTCAATGAGCCACCACATTAGATTTTTAAGACCCATCTTGGATGTAACTGTGATAGAAGGTATTTTTGGGTCACTAATAATAGTTTAAAGTACTACTAACATGGGAAAAAATTGAATTTCAGTGAATTCTCCTGAGTTACATCAGCTTCGTTTGTCTATTGTTGGGGGACTCAGCTTCAAAAGATGTCATTTATCTATTGTTGGAGGGACTAAACCTCAAAACACGTCTTGTGAGGTGAAGGGAGACGCAAGAGTTATCAAGCAGGTTGAAGGCTACTCCTAAAGGGCTACTCTTAAGCGATGTGGGATTGCCTTGCATAGTAGCGAACAGGGATCAACAAACACCTGGATTTACTTTAACCTGGCTCTGATACCAATCTGGAGAGATTTGGCCTCAAAAAACGTTTTATGAGGTGAGGGGAGTTGCGGCGATTATCAAGCAGATCAGGGGATTTCTCTTAAGCAATGTAAGACTGCCTTACGTAGTAGCGAATAGGGATCAACATACGGGCACATTAGATTTTTAATGACCATATTGAATTGAACTTTAATAGAATGTACTTTTGGGCCGTTGATACAAATTTAGATTTTTGATGACACAAAAAAATTAAATAATTATTATTGTAGCAAATACGATTTAGGATTTTTGATAGAATCGCTACTTGTTGTCACCCGCCCATCACCATCACGAGCCCTCAACTTTGTGCATCAATCCGTTGGTGAGTTAACTCCTCGCCCACTCGAGTCGTCTTCTACGCGTTCATCTCTTTTTCTTTCCTCGCAGAGCTCACGACCTGTGTCCATGGAAGTTGCGACCAACAGAGGTTGCCACCCTCACATGGCCACGGATCTGTGGTTGCATATGGCTGCGGTGTTTGGGCTTGACTCAGTTAATTCGCTCAATTGTTTTGGCAATGGAGAGAGGCCTTCGGCCCTGATTATCATTAAAATCAATACGAAAAAAGGAAAAAAGGGAAATTCCTCGCCAAGAGGTGCATTTGAGAATTTTGGTAGCATCATAAAGACAAATGCAATTGATAGGGCGGAGAGAGAGAGGAGCAGAGGGAAAAGGACAGGGGACCATGATTACGGTGGATGGAGCGCAGAGCTGTCGGCTGTCGGTGGTCACATGACTCGCACGGAGGGACTGATGATATCGTCTGTAGTGAAGCACGAGTCAATTAATAAGAAAAAGATGCTGAATCACCTCGGCTCACGTGTCAGGACAGTCCATGGGCTCAACTATCGGCTCGTGACGCACGTGTATAGATGAATGAGGTGAATCCTATGAGAAATTCACCTGGTCTGCCGGGGCATGAGTTGTGTTCACGCGGACGGTACCTGCTTGACGAAGAGAGAGGAATCGAAGAGAGCTGTAAATCTAGTCCATGTGCCCGCGTTTGGCGGGGCAAAGTGCTCGGTTTCAAAGAAACCGCGTGGTAATTAGAACAGAGAACCGCCTTTGTCCCTTCCCACGCGGCCAACCCCAAAACGATGGGATTTTCAGTCGCCAAACACGTCCCGATTGAAAATTGCCATATTTTCCCAAACTTGTATTCAGCACAGGAAACAGACCCGGGGGCGGCTTTCTCCGAAATAGCCCCGACAGTGCCACCCAATTCCCAGAGTGACACTACGATCATGTGTACATGTAAAGACGCAAGCTGCGTCCCATGCAATGTTGTCCCTGCAATTTGCGGGCAAAGTCCGTGGACATTTATCGGGACACGTGTTGTTGGAATGTCCAATGAAAGATGATATTTATAATTTGTGATTAGTTGGGTGTGAAATAACCCCACAAAATAGGATAATCAAAATTTCAAAATGTAAAAAAAAGAACGAGAAGAGTTTCTTTTAATATTTTATTTTAGTCATCGAAGCATTCGATTGCTTCCCATCTCTTAAGAATTCCACTGACTCTCTCTATTTTTTTTAACCCCGCAATTGTACTCTTCTCTTTTCAATCGCGCGTTACAACGGTGGAGAGAAAGAGAGAAGAATTGGGCTGGGAAGGGGTCACTTTTGGTGTAAAAAGACATGCATTTGTCAACTTTGACAGGCTGGAGTGAATCATTTTATTGACCAATTCTAGCAAAATGTTCCCTGACTCTTAATATTTAAACTTTATTTGGTAATCCTTATGAGAACAATTGATTTTATCCTTTTAGGGCCTGTTTGGCAACTTGCCAAACAAATTAGTGTCAGATTTTGATTTTTTGTTAAAGAATCGGTTTGGGACGAGAATCGTGTTTGGTAAACTTTTTGTTTTCGGAAATAAATTTGTTCCGGAACGATTTTGGACAAGATTTGAGAATAAAAAAAAATTTGATTCTACGTCCGAGAATCGAAAAAGAATCAAAACCGTAAAACCCTTGTTATTCTCTTTCAACATCTCGATTCTTGCCGTTCGCCATCGCCGCCCGCATTAACCGCCCGCCCGCCGCCGCCGCCGGCGCCGGAGGCTCGCCAGCCAAGGCGAGGTCCGGTGAGGCCCGGCCTCGCGGTGGCCGGGCGAGCCTCGGCGCGGCGGGCGAGGCTCGGCCTCCCCAAATCGAGCGAGGTCGAGCCTCACCGGTGGGCCGGGTGAGCCTCGCCCGCCGCTTAGGTGAGGCTTGGCCGGCCCCACCGATGGCCAAGCCGGCCTCGCCGAGGCCGGGCGAGGCCGGCCTAGCCCGGCGAGGCTCGGCCTCCCCAGGATCTGGCGAGGCCGAGCCTCGGGGCCGGGCGAGCCTCGCCCGGATGCCGGCGAGGCTCGGCCGACGAGGCCGACCTCGCCGAGGGCGGCGACACTTCGGTGAGCGTCACCGGCCCTCGTACGGCGGTCGCCGGTCCGGCGACCGGCCAAATGAAGAAGAAGAAGAATAGGAAAAAAAGGGAAAAAATGAAAAAAAAAATGAAAAAAGAAAAGAAAAAGGTAAAAAAAGTAAAGAAATTATTTAAAATTTATTTAAAAATCAAAAGAAATTAATTTGGAACATAATCAATTAATACGGTACCAAACGCAATTCTATTTCGAATCAAAAATTTTGAACGGTAACTAAACGCGCTTTTTTACTCGAATCGGTTCCGGGAACGAATAAAAAATAATCATTTCTAGTCGAATCGGCTCCAGGAACGAAGAATCGTTACTAAATGCGCCCTTATTTTTTGAAAAAAAGAGCAAAAATTCATTTGATAAATTTTTTTTCTGAAAAAAAAAATCTTTTTTTTTTTTCTGAAAATAAATTGAAATAGAATTAAGAAGTAGAATAAAGTTACTTCTTATTCTTAGAACGATTCATAGAATCAAGCCCGATTTTTTTCTTTTTTCCTCTTTTCTTTTCTTTCCTTTTTTTTTCTTCTTCTTTTTCCTTTGGCGGTCGCCAACCTCTTGAGCCATGGTAAGGCTCGTTAGCCCGCGCCTTGCCATGGTTGGGCAAGTGAGGCCCACTCGACGATGACTGCGAGACTTGGCCTTGCCTTGGTTGCACGAGGCCAAGCCCCGATGGGCCACCTCTAGGTCGCCCTCTTCTTGGTTGGGCAACGCCGACTTGGCGATCACTTGGTGAGGCCGAGCCTCGCCGGTGGCTAGAAGAGCCGTTGCTCGGTCACCAAGGAGAATATGAAAAGGGAAAAAGAAAAAGAGAAAAAATTAATAAAAGTATTAAAAGGTTAAAAGAAAATGATTTGGATTAAAAATTTTAAGGGTTTTATCAAACTCATTTCTATTATGAGAATATAAATTTTAGGCAATTTAACAAGTGCCTTCAAATGCTTATAAATTGTTCCCTTGAATAGAATCAAGAAAAAATATTTCCGAGCAAAAATTGATTTTGAGAATAGAATGGCTATCAAACACGCCCTTAGCCAATCTTGACTTTCCTTGTATCTTCTTATTTGTATCACATTCTTATTCCCTCGGTATTGTCGCAAACATATAAATTAATATAGAGCTTCTCTATAATATCCAAGGAATTGATGAGAGAATAGCTGAGAAACTTCTAAAATCAAACTTCTAAAATCAAGGACCTTGAGTGCTTACAAAAATCATTGATCTCTAACATCCTTAAAGGGAAATTGACATATTAATGACGGGATTAACAATTAAAGATAGGTTGTCTATTGAAAAAGTTCTCATTCTCAATGATTTGGATGAAAATAATTGTATGGATGCGCTTGTGATGAGGTACAGGGAGAAAGTTATTTACTATTACTACTAGAGGAAAAAAAGATGCTCTTAATGCTCCCGAATGAGACTGCAGTATGAACGTAATGGCAATAATTTCCAACCGAACTCTTCAACTTTATTTTGTAGAGATGACAAACGAATAAAGGAAGATGAAGGATGCCGATTAAAGTCGACTCTATTCCCTTTCAGCATCTTGAGGCGTTAAACCGTGTATTATCTGCCGACAAAAGAAAAATGTGTATTATCTATTGAGAGCCAGAAACTTGAAGATTAGTGAGGGGAAGTCACTGCCTATTGATAAAATCGTTATTCTATTGGAATTCCATATGAAGTTTCAGTTGAATGGTACGCCTTTTTGTTTGTAGAAATCATAGGAGCAGGGCAGAAGGATTTATTTTGCAATTTGAGGCACATTTATAATGCATTTTGGGGAAAAACGTCCATTTTGGATACCTAATTATTTTTTTTTTCCTTTTTGTGTGGGGTCATAAAATGAGTATCGCGTTACATCTACACGTGTGCTCTCTTCATTGATACTCAATAGAACTTGCCCATCAATACCCAAATGTTCTTTTGTGACAAAAAACTCAAAGGGGTAGACTCGGTAATTCTTTGTTTGCAACAGATGACAGTCTTTCATGAGTATGCATTCGGTTGTCTAAATTGAATACTTTAAAGTACTGGCCAAATAGGTTGCCATATCTTCTTTAAAAGATCCGTGAATTTTTTTCAAAAAACCACGTTCATAGGAAAATAATTACAGTCATTGCCGCAATTCAAAATTTGAAAGTCAAGTTAAGTTTGCAAATATTTGGTTGTGTAACATAGTAATAAAGTTTGTATTTTGTTAACCATGTAGATAGATATCTATGTTTCCTTTTGATGGACTCTCCATGGTAGATTGAGTAGTATTCTATCTCGTGACACGAAAAACAATCCAAATTTTTGTATGGCATCTCTCGTGATGTTAAAACATCTCACTTCATTTATCTACAGATTTATATACTCTTTATATACATACGGTTTTCATCCACATATTGATTTAATCTTTTGGATTGACATGGTACCAAAGTCTAGTTTGTCTCGCGTGTGCTGCCATGTTTGTGAAATTCTACGCATTTGTTTCGATGTCGTTATCCTTTAGGAAATGTATAGCAAAAAAAGATTAGAAGTACGCAGCGATTCAGACAAAAGAGTGAAGAGCAGCACCTCCAAAAACATCCGTCTAAAACACTTCCTTACTTGAGATCCAAGAGGGGTCAGTATTTTGTTAATCGTCCTAGTCATTGAAGAGGCTTCACTGAACTTTCGTGAATCGCTGGAGAGAGTTCTGAGTTCGATTGGCAAGGATGAAAAACAGTCCCTTTCGTTTTTGATGATGAAGCGGCTTGAAGAATATACATTTGGAAGTGGAAGTACCAAATGAAAGTTCCTCAACTATTATGCAGTACCCAGGCTTATTCCGGGAAGTCGTGTCCATCTACATTTGTCAGACCTGCACATGAGCACGTTTCCAGTTAAACCATTGAAAGCTTGACTTATATTCCAATATGAAGAAAAGACAAAACAGGAAACTAAATTAAAATTTAAATATAAGCTGTAATCTCAACTATAAATCAATTTTATTGGTCAATAGAAATAGAAATGGGAAATGGAAGTTAAACGGAAACTCCATTACTCAAATAAGAAATTGGTGATAGCCTTTCATTACTTTTCAAAGTATAATATTTAAGGAAATACATTCGTAAAACTTCGACTAAACTCATTAAACTTATAAAATTAGATTTCATTAATAATTAAAGTTGGAATTTGAAAGTAGCATTGGGTAGAAATTGGATTTAGAGAAAAACTCATATTATAATAATCTCTAGTATAAATGGCATGCAAAGTATAAAATGTGTTAAGATTAAATAACACTATAGTTTAATTGGAAAATTAGAAATTAGTCCTGAAATTAGTATTGGCCAATCTTTCAAATAGTTCGTGTTAATAAGAGAAAGCAAAGGTCTGTACGTCTCAATGTCTTAAATAAGATAAAAGCGAAGATATTTGAAATAGGTTAATTCAATAACTGCACCGGCAATTAAATTAGCATAATCGAATCTATGTATCTGAATTATCAAAGTTGAAGTAATGAAAATGGTTGCACCAGGGCATAGCTATACCAATTGGTGTAGCAAGAGCGACAACTATCTACTTGAATTTATCTTGCACTTTTGAAGACAAAGACTTTATGCAATGTGAACAATCATTTGAAGGAAATGCCAAACGATGTTGATCTAGGACCGTCCTAATATTTTGATAGATAACATGGGGGCTTTCAACCACCGTGATTAGGACAGTAATGGAAATTAAGGAAGCATCTTGAAATCGCTAATGAATCTTATTTTATGCATTAGGTGTGGAAAAACTTGGAAGAATCCAACCATATTATTTCTTTGGCAAACCTTATTTTATGTATTAGGTGTTCGAAAAGGGCCAGTGTCAACTTTCACAGGTTAGAGTGACATTGAAATGAATCATTATTCTTATTGACCAATTCTAACAAAAGGATCCTTGAATCGCATAAGGTGATTAAATCAAATCATAATGACAGAGTCATGGAGGCTATATTTAAAGTACTTAACAAATACACTAATTCAAATGTAATTTGAAGTCTATTTCTTTTCTTTGAAAATAAATAATTTGGAAAATATTTTTCTAAAAATGATTACTTGAAGTAATTAGTCAATGAAAAATGCTTTTGTTATCGACAAAAAATTTATGTTTAAATATTTCATGAATGATGAAAAAAATTCATTCATCATTTTGTAAGGGATGCAACCGATCAATTTTTGAAAAATATTTTCCAAATAATTGATTTTTCTTGAAATAAACACACCTTGAATGTCAAGTTAAACTTGAAATAATGACTAGATATTCATATTGTATTTGTATGGATGGGCGTTTTATTCTAAAATCGGAATCCTATAGACTAATGGCCTCCCAGTATGTGCATGCCCTTAGGCAGAGCAATTTTTGAGATAGTCTATTAGATACGAGATGAGGTCATCTTTTCCCTGACCGTACTTTACGAGCTTGGAGCCTGGGGCTAATACATTTTTAAAAATCATTCAATGTGGAAATTTTCATTTCGGAGATGCCTGGCATTGTTGGCATGTGCCAATCATTCAAAGGAGCTAATGCTTTCGTGTTCATTCTTCCCCAGATAGAGTGGGACTCTCAACCACCATCATTACATGTTGAAGGACATAAAGCCACGCTACTCTTTGGCCGTACATCGGAAAATAATGGACAGTGAATCCTCCAACAATTGGTCAATTTAGTCCCAACTTTCTTTCGATTGTTTAATCTTTTTATTTATTTATTAATTATTATTATTATTATTATTATTATTATTATTATTATTTTTTAAATATTCCACCATTGGTTTGGGACCCAAGCGATGGATAACTAAGATCATCTATTGCGAAGCCCTCACTCGTAGGCCCTCACCTAATGGTGTCCCTGACTGCCCTTGTAGCCAATGACCTTTGCCAATCATTGCTGTGGCCCAGTTGAGGGAAAGATGAAAAAATAAAAGAAAAAATTACAAAAACATTCACATCAGCGTCGAACATATTATGTAAGACGGTTGAGTTGACGATAATGACTATTGGCCAAAATTAACCAAAAGAACTATATTGGCAAATTATCAAAAAAATATATGAATAAATTGATAAAATTAAAAAGTTTACGACTTTGTCATATAATAAGCTTCTAATTTTTCGAACAATTATCCCTTTGACTTTGTCACAATCAAATTACATTGTGATATCATATCAACACAGTATCACCATGTATAGCAAACTAGCCTAGTCCCTCGTGGTTATTAAAAATGCATTTTCTCGAACAAAAGGTTCTTAAGTAGCCTAGTCCCTCGTGGTTATTAAAAATGTATTTTCTTTAACAAAAGGTTCTTAAAAAAGGACAGATAGAGTATTCACAAAACTTTTGATATGTGAAAACCCTGTAAATGAAAAAAAGGTATGGGCTACCTAATACATGCACCAAGAAAGTGGTTCACAATCGATCATGCCGACATGTAGAAAGCTCCATCAATATAAATAACCATCAATATCACTGGTAAACAAGTACATACAAGCTGCTAGCATAAATTTATATATAGTTGACAGTTCCATAAATAATGTTGGAACATTATTAACAAATAAATTTTGGTATCCATAAAATTGAAATGATGTTAATAATGGTAAAACTATTATCTTTTTTGGAAGTTAAGACCTTTAACCAATATTACTAATGAAATATGTAAGCAACTCGCAATCTACAAGTGGAATAACACACTCAGTTGTGAAAGCACACAAATATTTGTAATCTACAAGATTATTTCAGTCTAGTAAATCGATTAATTCGTTAGTATGTTATTGACAAATAAATATTGCTATTCAAGAAAACCGAAATAATGTTAATAATTTGTTAAGAATTTATAGTGGTAAAATTGCTATTTTGTTGATAAATTACTACAGTCAATTGAGACTACTAACACAGCTGTAAGCAACTCGTAATCTACAAGCAGAGAGTTGACGTTGTCATTTTAAAATAAAGCTCCACACCGTGCTATGTCATATGTGACCACATTCATGTTCTCCCTTGAGAAAAATCATATGGTCCTGGTCATTAGAAGGGTATTTTGCTAGCCTTGGTCCATCCATTGCTTCAAACCTTCCAATAACATTCCATCACTTTAATATTCACACTTGCTTTCCAATAACATTCCGTCACTTAAAAAGTCACACTTGCTAGCAAGCGCAACTGAAGTACCTATCAAGTACATTGATTTTATGGTAATATGAAAACCTTGGGCAAGAATTTAGATAGCCACCGAAGTGTAATTGTCTTTCGAATTTTGCCCATCAAGTAAAAGGCCGTGTTTCAGTAATTAAATGTGAACTCAAAAAGTAGGAAGGGCCAAATCGTCAGAAACGATCTTAGAAAGAGGTAATTTTTGTTTTTGAGATTAGAAAAGAGATAACCTTTTATTGAAGCGAATGAGCTTGGTCGGTCCTGGAGACCAACTAACGCATCAAAGCCTGTGAGATGTTAATATTAATACTTTCTTTTTTCCTCAAAGCTATTGCAGTGTGAAAATTGCTTAGGGAAGTGAAGTCATGTTTTTCCTAACCGGAGTCCACATGAGTTTGAAGCTTGGTGCTAATACCTTTTTAAGAATCATTTCACGTGGACATCTTTATTTGTGAGATGCCTGACAATGTCGACATGTGCATGATCTGATTTCGATAGATTAATTATTATACAGGAAGCTGATTTTCGAGTCCACTCTTCCCCAGATGGATTAATAACATTTTTTAAGAATCATTCCACGTGAAGATGCCTGACAAGGTTGGCATTTACCCACCCACCGTAATTAAATTATTGAGAAAAAAATTATATCAGAAGTATCCAACGAAATTGCTGAAGAATTTTATATAATGCATTAGATGCTTGAATACACAAAACCACGCTAATGTTTAGCTGGACATTGGAAGACAATGGAGAGTATGTACCGTGCATTGTTGACTTTGTCACAGTCTAATTATGTTGCAGTATTGTATTGAAACAGTATCACCAATATCTAGCAAATTAGCATAGTCCAAAGTCTTTAAAAAAGCATTAGCACGGGGCTCCAAGTTCATAGGCTTCGATTAAAAAAGGACTTCTTTCCAGTCGAATATCAAGTATGAAAGCGTATCTGTTAACCGGGCGGGTTTGGGGGGTTTCTCTTTACCATGTATTTAAATAATACGGCGGTAGATTCACTTATTCCAATTACAGAAAACCACTTGTTTCAACTTGTTTTTCAGCGCAAAAAAAGAAAAAAAGAAAACACTAGAAAATGTTTCACTTTCTTTAAAATTGAATTTCCTGAAAACATTTTCGGTGACAAGAATTTTTCAGTCTATAAACTTAGAAACCTTTGAAAGATATAATGCTACCCACTGAGATAGCTGGGTTCATTGCGATGTGGAAGTGATTTTTTAGTTAGAAATCATTGCAACGTGAATCGCATCTTTATAGATATGAACTACGAAAAGTTGCACAAGTAAATTTTATTTGTCTAGCCTTTAACAGTATTAGTCTTACTCGCTGTTTTGCACCATTAATTTTTAAGGTAAGGGCCATGTGACTGCTCATTGAACGGGAACATGTTGTCTTTCGTTCTGTCTCCTAGTTTTGGTTTGTGATATTTATTCTCTTTGATGGTTCTGCACTTCCTTAATTTACCCACCAAAGACTAGTCAAATCAATTTCAAGGGCATTATTGTTCTTTAATTTTACTAAGTGGCGCTTTATTAGAGATCCATGTAAATTGTTGTTTCCTGAATAAAATTTGAAGCTGTGACACCGATGCTTTGAGCAGGGCAAAATTCCACGCTAAAAAACTGGAAAATTACCGTGTCGATATCATTTCAAAGTTGCTGGTAATTATTCAATTTTATTGATAAAGAAAATAGAGAAATGGTTAGAGGACAGTACCCTCCTGAGCACACGTCCCCAACTTCACCGTTGATAAAATCTATTGGCAAAATCAAACAAATTCTATTGCCAGACAACACGCTTGGGGGATATGTGCTCAAGACAATACCATCCTCTAAGCGTTGCTCAAGAAAATATCACCAGCAACTTGCTTGTCGGGTAAACCCCTAATGAATTACCAACACTATTAAAATTTTGTCTACAGTTCAATGAAGTAGTAAATTACCAACTCCTGTGAAATTTTATTATTGCTGTAAGTAATTTTAAGAACTTATCAATAGTCCAATGAAGTTGTAAATTACCAAATAAATTATCACCGTTGATAAATTATCAAAAATAGAAATGATTGATCAGCAAAGGAATAATATCACCATTTTTGTCCAAAATTTAGCAACATGTCAATGAAATAGTATATTGGCAACTCCTCTCGAATTTAATCAATGTAGTAAGTAAATTACTGTCACTATTAGTAAATTACCAACTTGTATTAAATTTTATTAGTGGGATAAGTAAATTACTAACGCTATAAATAATTTGCCCACATTCCAATGAAGTAACGGTGTGCCAACTCCTCTAAAATTTTTATCAGTGCCATAAGTAGATTACCATTACATGACCCATCATTTTGTAAATTAGTGTGACAAGGGTTGTGGCCCATCATTTTAAGAATTACCTGATGATGTTAATGTAGACCTATCCTAATTTTTTGATAGGTCGAAAGGGGTTTTTGGGAAAGGCAAAGGAAGCATCAAGGAAACCGATGATGACCCTTATTTTATACAATAAATTACATGTATATCACGGGTCATCAATTAAAATTTATGCCATAAATTACATGCTTGACCGACTTACCATTAATTAAATAAAAAAAAAAAGCTTCCTGCCATAAGGGCATTGCAGTAATCTGGCAGCAGCAAAATAGACATCCAATTGATGATGATCCCGGGATTCCGGGAAATGACGCGGCTTTGGCCATTTGTGGTGGGTGCGTGCGTGGATGGGGGGACCAAGAACGTCAAAGGAAATCTCCGCCATTAGGCACAGAAACAGTCTCACATGACCAGAGGGGGGCTCTTTTTCCCTAAAATAGCCCCGACTCGACACCCAAGTCTTGAAAGTGACGCTACGATTATGTACAAGAAAAGATGCGCCGCGGGCAAGTGCGTGGGACATTCATCGCCACTTAGGGCGCGTTTGGTAACGATTACGTTCTTAATCGATTCGATCGAAATGATTATTTCGATTATTCCGAACGATTCCGAGTAAAAAAATGTGTTTGGTAACAAATAAAATTTCGATTCTTGAATAGAAAAAGAATAGAAATGCGTTTGGTAACTATATAAAATTTCTATTCCAATTCTTTTTTAATTACCTTTTTAGATTAAAATAAATTTGATATTGAATTTTCATAAACCATTCACGATTAATTATATTTTTATACTAAGTAATAAAAATATTAACTAATCAATTTTTATTATATAGTAAATAATAAACCATAGTATAAACTATACTAATATCCCTACAATATGTAATAAATAAAAATACTAGATTATAACATAAAATTAAATATGTATTCTATATACAACAAATATATATTTCATACTAGGAAGAAATAAAAATAAAATATAGAAATAATTTTTTTTTTTGATTCGGACTTTTGATTCTCTTTTTTGATTCTCGGACGGAGAATCATATTTTTTCTGATTCTGAATTCTTGTCAAAACTGATTAAATAAATTTGTTCCCAGAATCAGTTTTGGACAAAAAATTTACCAAACGCGATTTTGTTCAAACTGATTAAAACAAAAAATCAAATCAAAGACTTTCTTTGGATGGTTGCAAACAGGGCCTTAGTGTTGCCAGAAAAATCCAACGGATGATATATTTACGGTGCGAAGAAACTCCACAAAGATAAAGATTATTAAAATTCAAAAGGATAATAACCAAAAGCACTCGATTGCTCCCGTCTTTTAAATATTTTATTTAGCCACCGAAGTTACTCGATTGCCCCCATCTTTTTAGAATACCATTAGTTTATTTACCAAGCATTTCTTTCTTTTTTTCAACTGTGTTATGACGGAGGAGATAAAAGAGAAGAGTAAAGTTGCAAGGGGGGCCACTTTGGTTTAAAAGACGTGCAATTGTCAACTATGACAGGCTGTAATCAAAGTAGCAATATGCATAAAAATAAAAAATCTGGAACACATTATATATTAAATAAATATAAATATAAATATAAATATATATAATAATTTAAATCAAATTAATTTAATTTTATAAATAAATAAATAATTAATTAATTAAAAAAATCTCAAACGGGGGATTTTGACTTGGGGGCGCCGGGGGAAGTAAAGGCTTCCTGTGTTTCAATGAATTACTAAAAAGGCGTGGCCGTTTCCCCCGACGCCTCATCATCACCACCGCCCATTTGCAATAATTCAAAAAAAAAAAAAAAACGACACTGCAAATTTGATGATCCAATGGCCGAGATCGAATTGGCCCAGGCCCCACGGCCAATCATGCACTCCCGAAAACGTGCCCCTCCCCCAAAAATCAAAATAATTTAAGAATGGGAAAAAAATAATAAGAAAAAGAAAGTAAAAAAAAGAGGAGTGAGGATGGGAGTGCGTGATGATTCGTCTTCTCCGCAACTGCGACGTTGACACACACAGCTTCAAATCCTCCCCTCCCCCACCATTTTTGATGCGAATAATCTCCGCCTTCTCCATCTCCACCACAACCGTATGATCATTCGATTCATTGCTTTTCCGACCTGAGATCTCTCCCAAGTTCCCAACTTTTGTCCCATCCCGACATACCCATTTGCTCCTTTTGCTGGAATTCCAGCGCCACCACCGCCGCGCGCGTAATGGGGCAGGTCCCATCTTCTACCTCTGCCTCCGCCTCCACCTCCCCCGAGCCCAGCCACCGCCGCGGGATCTTGTCCAGATAGCGGCTCGACTTACTGCTGGGCGCGACAGCCACGTGAGTTCTCCACCTCCTGCTTCTTCGCCTCTGTCAAGAACACCAACCCCCTCCCCCTACGGCGGCGTGTGGCCGAAACTGTTGGAATTTCTTGAATAACCCCGTCCGTGTTGGAATCGTGTGTCGAAGCTTGTCAGGAAGAGTTAATCGTGTCGGATTTTTCGACACTCGTTTCTCGCGTATCGAAAGGTGTCGGAGTGTTGGTACTTCTCAGCTATTATATGAATCTTTCTTATTGGCCGATTATAGCAAACTGGCCCGACTCTCTATATACCTTGCCTATCCTGGCTTCTAAGTTTCAATGATCTACAGAGATCTCCATTTGTAGTTCAAGCTTCTTAACTTTTTCCATCTCTAGCTGCCCCTGCTTTTGCTTCAATTTTTCCTTGAAGAGAAGATCAAGTGAGATCCATGGAGGGGAGTCCAAAAAAAAGACGCATCTGTCAAAATGAGGGAGTGGCAGGAGGCCCTTCTTGTAGTCACACATCAACAGAAGGTGTTGGAACGGCTATCTCATTGGGATATGACTATGAAGTGTTCTTGAGTTTCAGAGGACTAGATACTCGATTGGCTTTTACCGACTTCCTTTATACTAGCCTTAATGATGTGGGAATCCACACATTTAAGGACAATGAAAGGCTTCGCGTTGGGGAAGAGTTTGAACCAAAACTTCTCCAGGCAATTAATCAATCAAAGATCTCAATACCTATCTTTTCGAAAGGTTACGCCTCTAGTGTATGGTGCCTCAAGGAGCTAGTCCAGATGCTCAAGTGCCAGAAAACTGGAAGACAAAAGATCAAGCCCATTTTTTATGATGTGGACCCTTCAGTGGTTCGACACCAAACTGATGATTATGCAAAGGCCTTTCTTTCACATGAAGAGAATGGGCGATATGGCGAAGAGACTATAAATCAATGGAAGGCCGCTCTCAAAGAAGTATCAAATATAAACGGATGGAACCTGCTTAGCGAGAAGAACAGGTGATTGCTTTTAGGATTCCATCTCATATGTCTCGTACCATTAAAACTTGATGTGTTTCAACTGGTTTCTTTTCTAAATTTGTGTTAGCCTTGATGAAATTGAATTTTGTGTTATTAAAATTATACCGCAAAAATCACGCTAAGCAATGGCACACTCTCAATTTTGTCGCATTTTACTCCAAGCAACATTTTTTTCAGTTCAGTTCATTCATCAACTGTAAGTACCGATGCTAAATCATCTACAATGGAATAAATCCTTGAAGAACACATTACAAATATGTCTTTAGTTTCAATTTGGTCTTGTCAGAACATAATTTTGGTTCAACACAGTTTTCTAACTCGTTGCCTTTTGATTTCCAACACTAGACAAGAAGGTCAGTTCGTCAAAACAGTTACCCAAGAGGTCTTCAATGAGTTGAAGAAGGCTAATTTGGTGGTATCGGATTGCCTAGTTAGTGTTGACAACCATGTGAATGCAATCATGGAAACCATAGGTGATCGAACAAATGAAACACGGATTATAGGAATCCATGGAATGGGTGGCATTGGAAAGACAACTATCGCCAAAATGATCTACAATGAACTTTCAAACAGTTTCGAGAATTGTTCCTTTCTACCCAACATCCGTGAAATGTCAGAACGCAAAGGCATTGAAAGCTTGCAGCGTCAACTCATCTCTGACATCCTCAAAGAGAAATGGATGGATATAAAAAACATGGAAGATGGGACAAAGATAATTCAAGACAGGTTGTCCACTAAAAAAGTCCTCCTTCTTTTTGATGACGTGGATCACAAGAAACACTTGGATGCACTGGTAGGTAAGCATGATTGGTTTGGTACAGGAAGCAAGGTTATTATTACTACTAGAAACGAAGAGGTTCTCAAGGTTCTCAAAGTGTACTATCCTTATAAGGTTAATGGCATGAATGATGCTCAATCTCTTCAACTTTTTAGCAAGTATGCCTTCAAAAAAGATTATCCTCCGTATGAGTATATCCACCAATCTAAAAGGGCTATAGACATTGCTGGAGGTCTTCCGCTAGCTCTCGAGGTAATAGGTTCCCTTTTATGGCACACTGAAGAGGAAATGTGGGACGCCACATTGAAGATGTTAGAAAGTGTTCCTCGGGATAAAGTTTTGTGTAAGCTGAAAATAAGCTATGATGCATTAGATTTTCGGCAAAAGCGCATATTCCTTGATATAGCTTGTCTTTTCATTGGATATGACAAAGATATTCTAGTTCATTTCTGGGATGAATCTATTTTTTTTCCGGAAGAAGCCATGAAAGTTTTGCAGAACATGTCGTTGATAAAGATTAATGAGAATAATGAAGTGTGGATGCATGACCAGCTGAGAGACCTGGGAAGAGAAATGGTTCGTGAAAAAAGTGACACAAAAATAGAGAAGCAAAGTAGGGTGTGGGATTCTAAGGAAGGATTGAATTTGCTGAGGAGACATAAGGTAAAATCCCATCCCCCAACCAATATAAATTTCCAGTATTTAAGGATTTTTTTCCAAAAACAAAAGTAAGTTACTTTTTGTATTACAGGAATGATTGAACTCAACCACTTGATATAGTGCACTTGAATAAATGTATTTTCCTTTAACCTTTTTGTTTTTAAATTTTTCCTTTGGGCAGGGAAAAAAAAGTTGAAGGTCTTCGTCTCAAGTTGGACCATCGGCGACAGTATCGTTTTACCTGTGATGGCTTTGAGAGCCTATCACATCTAAGATTCCTTGAAGTGGACGGCTCGATGGAAAATTTTTGTGCAGAAGAGAGACTTCTTTGGCACCAATCGCCAGCAAATGCTATTCCAACTAATGAGAATTATGATCTCCTTCCGCAATTACGATGGCTTTCATGGCATGATATTCCCCCAACATTTAACATTAAAAATTTCTCCATGGAGGATGTAGTTATTCTTGATCTATCTCGAAGTAAAATTAAGGATGATTGGAAGGGGTGGAACCACATACAGGTATAACATGCTAGACGACACTTTATTATTCCGTCTTGTTAGATTCAAATGTAATCTTTGCATGCTTTTGCTTTTGCAGGCGATGGAGAATTTGAAAGTTTTGAATTTGACGGATTGTCGATACTTAGTTGGAACTCCCAACTTTTCTTGTCTTGCAACTTTGGAACGTTTGATCCTACGCGGCTGTCGCAAAGTAGCAACAATTGACAAGTCGATTTGTCAATTGAAAAACTTAGTTTACTTAGATGTAAGGCATTGTCGGAATCTTCATAGATTGCCAGATGAGCTTGGTGTACTACAAGCTTTGAAAGAACTACGGATTGATTCGACTCCAGTCAAGAAAATCCCTAATTGTCAAGAAATGAGGAATTTAAGGACTTTCACTGCTTCTGATTGTGGGATAATCACTATACACCCTTCAATTGGAAATCTTGAGAGCCTTAAATACCTATCTCTAAAAGGGTGCACATCGTTGGCAGAGCTTCCAAGTTCAATTGGGAGTTTGGATTTGATTGAGTTAGATATATCTAAGACACAAGTTAGAGAACTGCCTGATTCCATCGGGAGCTTGAAAAATTTGAAAGTTATGAAAATGAATAGAACTCCCATAAGCACAATACCCAGTGCCTTTTGGACGATTGAGAAGCTCGAAGAAATGGAAGCCAAAGGTAAACAGCCTTTCCATGTGAAAATTGACAATTGCATCTACAGAAATCAATGCCTCAGGATCTTGAGATTGAAAGATGCTATAATATACACAGTACCGAGGCTTCCTGAAAGTCTTACCATCCTAGTTTTGGATACATTGTACACGGCGTTTCCAAATCTTTCAAACCTAATTAATTTAAGGGAATTGGATATGAGGTTTAGCCCGCGTGATTATGATCAGAAATCTCATGGGCTTGTGGAAGATCCAATGCCATGGTGGATTGGGAAGTTAAGTAAACTGGAGTCTTGGGGCCTGGAGTCAGATTACGTGACCACCATACCAAAAGATATTAGTCTCCTTCCTAAACTCAAGGCACTTGCCCTAACCTGTTCCAATCTCCATTGCCTCCCAATGCTTCCCTCAAGTTTATTATCCTTAACTTTGCACGATTGCCATTCTCTTCATTCGATGGATCTATCGAACTTGAAGAAACTATCATCTCTTAGGATTTGCTTCTCCGCAATTTCAGAGATACAAGGCCTTGATTGTCTGGAGAACCTTATAAATCTTGAACTACGAAATTGTGGTAATCTAGTTGAGATCCAAGGCAAACTACAACAATCTTTGGCAGAATTGCAGATTTATTCATGTGAATCCTTACAAAAGTTGCCTGATCTGTCAAGCTTGAAGGGGCTAAAGGTTGTCATAAATGATTGCACAGAATTAAATGTAGAGGCAATTCTTGACTATGCTCCGAGAAGTTGGCGAATTTCTGGAAGTAATCACAGGTGAAGTGCATGATAGAACAATTTGAAGGTAGAACACTCACAATTCACACAACTCGACTCTAATCAAGAGAATGAGATAAATAGGCCTTTATTCCTTTCTTCTTTTTTTATGTTTCTCCTTATGAACTGATTACAAGACTTGCCTTTATATAGGTTTGTTACATAATTCTTACTCTTAAATAATTCATAAATGTATCTAGCATTTCAAAAAGATAGATTTCTTGAATTTACGAAATATTGACCTTGACATAAAAATATGAACAATTATGGTGCATGCATGTGGGACATTCGTGAATATGATTTAATTTCGAGCACTGCATGTTGCTTTTTAAAACTTGATCATTCGAGTTTATTATCCTTAGATTTGTACACGTGCAAGTCAATTTGTACGATGGGTATATCAAACTTGAAGAAACTATTAACTCTTGTGATTTGGTCGTCTGCAATTTCAGAGATTTGGGGCCTGGGATATTTAGAGAACCTACTACATTTGGAGCTCTATGGCCTTCAACAGGTGGAGATACTACTTGATCTCAGTAACTTAAAGAAACTAAGAAGTCTTCTAGTACAATGTTGTGGTAATTTGGTTGACATTCAAGGCAAAATACCACAATCTTTGGAAGCACTGGACATTTATTCTTGTGAATCTATACAGAAGTTGCCTAATTTGTTAAGCTTGCTGAGACTGCAAAAGGTTGAAATAAATGATTGCTTGAAATTGACTGCGGAGGCAATCCTTGGCTTTGCTTGGAGAAGTCTGGCGAATTTGTGTAGAGATGTTGAAGGAGAAGAGCACGTTGCTCTTGAACGTTTCTTGATCCACGACCACAAATTGTTCCCTTGTGTTCAAACGCTAAACAAAGTGATGTAAGTTATTTGATGTGACAACCTATGTTTTCCCTTTTTGCAATCATATTATTTTACATATATGAATAGGGAAGTTTCACATGTACAATTTAATTACTTTTTGAGAGTTGATGTCTACAAATCTGATGAAGGTTTTGAATTACGGCACCTCCGTACAAGTAGATGGTCCTTAATTATGTACAAATATATGTATTGTTTTCCTAGTATGGTTTGGCTTTTTTAGCTATATTTTCTTTTTGGTGGTTTTGAACTTGCTCATCAACGACAGAGTTAAAATCAATTTCTAAAACTTTGTTTACAAAAATCGAAATTTTGTTACTTAATTTGTAAATGCATAACGTTGGTGGTAAATTTGAAATATTGATGGCAAGAAAAAAGTGATCAGTTCGGTTAAATGCTTGTAAGTTAGCAGTGAATAGCAATTTTGCCATCCGCAAAGCCAATCATATATTACCACTTGATTTTGGATTTTACAGCAGGCTCATAGCTATCTATAAGCATTCAATAAAATAACTATCTTATCACCCAAAACTGCATATTACCATTTATTTTTAGATTTTACAAGTGGCGTGTATTTTTGCTAGTAGATTTTGAATGCTTATACATTTTACTAGTTGTCTCGGTTAATGATTATAACTTACACACGAAATAACTAGTTTCCCAGTTTGTATTCTCTGTACAATATTAACGTTGTTTCAGTTTTCTTGAGAAAAAGAAAGGAAAATAGTTTCAGTTTTACGAGTGGCAACGTCCATTAATTCGGCTAAAACGTTAGTAAATTATCAATGACATGTTATTACCATCTCACTTCTAGAATTTTGCTTTAAGCCTTTGAGTAGTAACCTTCAAACATAGATGGTAAGTTATTCATTGGTTTAATGTACTTCGCTAACATTATTGGTAAGTGACATCAATAAATCTAACCAGTAGTGTAGTAGGTTGCCCGATAATTCCACCGTCGTTAAAAGTCACAAAGCCCGTTAATAATTTTCTAGAATTTTTTGCCATATTAAGAAACAGAATGCTCGACATGCCCTATTAATTAACTCACTGATGATTTATGTGATTTTCTAGATCTATGAATAATTTTATGTTAATTAAAGAGGTAAGTGTATTGAAAATCTTAAAACTTGTCACAAAAGTGTAGTTGAGTTCTAAAACTTTCAATAAGTATAATCAAGTCCTAAAAGTTATCTTCTTGATCTAATTAAGTCCTTCTATTGATTGCACTTTTTGAAAATTTTAGGATTCGATTGTACTTTCGTAACAAGTTTTTGGATTTAATTGTATTGTTTGAAAGTTTTAGGATTCAATCACACATTCATGATAAGTTTTAGGACTTGATTGTACTTTTTCAAAGTATTATGACTCAATTGTTTTGTTTGTGACAAGTTTTAGGATTGGTAGTGCACTTATCCCTTAATTAAATCTATGCTAATCTAGAGATTGTTTACAAATATTTTTCCAAAGTTATAGGAAAAAACTAATGGATCCTTTCATCTCCAAGTGTGAACAAATCATGAGGACATGAGAAAGTATTCAGTAGTATCAATGTGCCATGTTAGCCGTTAATGTGGTGTGCATCTGCATAGTTAGATCCATTCACGGACTGAGACGTGGTGCCAAGCATGCCAGCCTATTGCATAGCACCCCTGAATTGGAGGAGTTGCGAAGACAACTCAAGGAGTTGCTATATGTGGGTTATATCCAACCATCAAATGCTTCATTCGATGCCCTGATTTTGTTCCAAAAGAAGCACGATAAGTCAGTCCGGATGTGCATAGACTACTAGGTGTTGAACAAGTTGACGATCAAGAACAAGTGCCTGATACCCCATATTGTTGACTTGTTCAATCAACTTGGAGGATCTTAATGGTTCACCAAGCTTGATCTTCAATTAGGCTACTATCAAGTTTGGATTGTTGAATAGGATGAGCCAAAGACCACTTGTGCAATGCGGTGTGGTTTCTATGAGTTCTTAATTATGCCATTCCGTCTAATCAATGCTCCAGCCACATTTTGCGCTGCAATGAATAAAGTATTTCACCCGTTCCTTGATTGATTTGTTGTGGTTTATCACGATTGCATTGTGGTATATATTTGGACACTTGAGGAACACATCGAGCATAGGCCTTCCAAGTCGTACGAGACAATGATCTATATGTGAAAAAGCAGAAGTGTGCTTTCGCACAAAGGGAAGTGCCATAAATGCATATGGCAGTTCAAAAAAAATAAAAAAAATTGAACGCTCACCCATATTTTCTTAGAATGGACCCTCTTTTGTTTTCCTCTTTAGAGAGATCTCGTCATTCAGGTTTTGTTTTTGCTCGATCGCCGCTTCGAAGACCTCCATTGTGAAAGTTGTGCTTTCACTTTTAAGAAAGCCGGACTATTGTTTCAAAGGTCTCCATTTTCACAAAGACCGCTGCTTCGAAGTGTCAAACCACCTATGCGCATACAGCGGCAAAATTTTCTCCTGGGCCGAAGCGATTATCTGCTCTCTCTCTCTCTCTCTCTATAATCCTCGGCCGTGTTTCTATCTTCATAGCCATATGTAGTCGTCGAAAATCGATTGTGTTGTACTCTATAGTTTCGATCTCAGTCATGTTTACCGAAGAACTGGAGTTGCATTGGTCGTTACCTATTTCAATGGTTTGAGTTTTGACGATGTTCTTCGCCGTTCATTGTGGTCCTTCGCCGTGAACCACCCACCGCAGCTATAACTGGTACTTCTCTTTTCTGCCTTGTTTGCCATAGGAGGTGAAGAGCTAACCGCAAGCCCGATTGTCTTGCCAGCCTAGATCTCAACATTCAATAATTCTCGAAGCTTCCAGCCTCAACTCAATCGCTCGTTGCAACCTGTTCACGCTTACACGATCAGGTAATGTTATTGTCCCTGTGATGTCTTGTTCTTGGTAAGGCCGAGGAGTGCTCATGCATGTTCGGATGAAAATCACTTGAATCTGAGTGTAGTTCGATGATCTATGACGACTTTCCTATGTCAATGTTGTTTATGGAGAAAAAGAACTACTTTGGTTTCATGACCAGTTCAATCCCTCCAGTGCATATTGTGACATCCTCAATTCGGACCCCTATATCGGGTGCGAGGAATGGATTAAGGATCGGGACGCCGATAACAAGAATGGGCTGAGTCAATTCTAGGGATTGTGCATGAGCCAACTAACTAATTGGGGGCGAGGCGACTTAGGATCGGGGTTAAATTAGACCAGAGCATTCAACCATGAAAAGACCACTCAACCATAAAAATCGATGTGGACAATCATGCCCCCATCACGAGTTGATCAATGGATGGCTATGAGTCGATTCAGCTCAACTATATATATTGGTTGCAGTTGACCCCGCATAGTCACTATGCCGTTCGAGAGCGACTTTAAACTAATTTCGTGCAATTGTGAGCTAGGGTAAGTTGATTGATCCTATACGATTACATGACAATCAAGGGTCATTCATGAATCGACCAGGCTCAAACATGGGGTGGTTCCAAACCAATCACACGTGGAACCCTGGACATGTGTCGACTTTGGTTCGGGTATGGTCGCCCGAGCACTGCTGAATCCACCCAATTTGTGTAGGCCGCGTTAGGGCCACTTCCGATCAAAACTTAGCCACAAACCTTGGTCTAATTACAAGTGTCGATCATGGGTGATTACAAGATATTCTTGTCTAGTTAAGACGATATTTAGCTAGTCCTCATAATTATCTTTTGTCCTCTTGAATTTGGATCAATTAAGAGTGAACAATTCTTGGAAGCCAATGAAGCCCCCACACGCCTAAGATAGGGAAGAACTTGAGGATCAAGTTGTCTTGTAAGTTTAAACCTAGCCTTGGATTTTTGGAAGGTAGTCCATAATTGCAATAGTTGAGACATGTGCTTATTTAGGGATTTAGGCTATAATAACCCTAAAGGTGAGACTTACATAGCTTCTTGAGGATGAGTTGAGAGAAGACTAGTGTTTGGTGGCCATACAAGGGGGGAGGGCACCACTTTGAAGAAGGAAAGGAGGGGAACAAGTCTAGTTTATGTAACTAAGTTAGTTACTCTTGAAACTAAATGATGATTAAACCTTTGAAGCTTGAAGGATAAGCTTGGCCAAGATTAGTCCCTAATGTGACACTTGGATGGATGAGATTCAATCTTGCAAACCAAGCCAAGAAAACCCATCATTAGCCATAATTACCTATTCAATTATCGAGTTTCTCAATTAAAGGCTTAGAACCATTTCCTCTCTCTCTCTCTCTTTCTTCTTCCCCAAGCTCACTTATCTTTCTTTCTACCTCTTCTCTCTTCCCTCACATGTCCCCTCTCTCTTGGCTTCCTCTCTGTTGCCCGCTATGAGTCACCATCGCCATTGCTTGCTATGCCGTCATCACCACCCACTCGCCATGAGTTGTGGGCCACCCGGCGTCCATCTCCGTTCTTGTCCCGGTTCCGTAAGTAGATCCCCTAAATATTGGCTAGGCCGTTGTATTGCGTAGTTCAAACTTAGGTTGGGTTTTGTTCTTGTTGTTGAGTAGGGTCAAGCCATCCTAGATAGAGAAGAATCATGTATTAATTTTTTATGGTTTGCTCATCATTTGCTTGGGTTGTGAGGTTCAAGAATATGTGAGAACTTGCTATGGGATCGTCGAGGTTGCAAGGTTTGTTATTGTTAATGGAAGCGGCTTGCTTATATGTTATTGTCCATGCTTGGTTACACAGAATTGCTGTTGCTATTGGATACGGTTCATCTATGAGTTATCATTTATGCTTGGTTGCAAGGATTTGTTGTTATTTAGTGGACATGGTTTGTCTATACATCATTGTCGATGCTTGAAAACACGCCTCAAGCCTTCAAAAAGAGATTTGCGTTGGTTTTGGACGTGCATGGAAGCACATCAGGCTAGGTCTCTATCTTGGTTCGGTGATATAGAGGTGTATCGTTTTCAAATCGGGTTCAACTTAGGCCGGTGCTCAGATGTAACGGGTCAAGCCATGATTTTCGTTTTGTACTTGGCATATCATAAAAACGTGGTTTCAGTAAATCACAACACATACTTCGCTTGGCACGCCTTTGCCGATTGTGTGCTTAATTTGTGTGGTCACATGAGGGAAGCCATCATTGATGGATTTTAGGACAATACCATCATCGATGGATTTCGGCACAAAGTCCAATGGATTTCAGATGTTGTTCGTGGAAAGGATTTCGAAACAAAGCCCGATGGAATTCAGATGCCATCTCTGATGGATTTTGGGACGTTGCCGTGCCCGATGGGGCGAGATGATGCCCAGTGGATTCCGGAAGGACCAATGGATTTCGGTTATGGGTGTAATAAATGGATGTCGTGTGATGTGTGTTGTGTGGTGGATTCTCACGTGCATATATTATATAATATTATATGATTCTAGATCGAGATTGCATTTGAGGCAATTTGAAAGGGGCTAGATAATACACCTAGAGGGGGGTGAATAGGTGTAAATAAGAATTTTCGCAGGACTTAAAGAAAGTATTTTGTTTTTAGAAGATGCTAGACATAAAACGTATTTCAACTCTAAGTAAATAGACAATCAGTAAATATAAGTAAGAAGTTCAAGGATAAGAGAAAGCAAACACAAAGTTTATAGTGGTTCGGTTTAGATCAAGCCTACGTCCACTCTCCTTGCTAACAGCCTATTGGCTGGATTCCACTAGATATCAAAAGAGTTGTTACAGCTTGAGATCTTGACTATCACAGTGATGAGTCTTATCAAACTCTCACACAGTCACACTAAGAGTTTCTCTCTTTTGTATATAAAGTTTTGCTAAATTGAATGAAGAAACAAGAGACTAAGAAGGCTTCAGACTTTAGAATTCTCTCCCAAACACCGTATCGAACAACCAAGAAATCAACCCTTAAATACTCCTTCATGCCTTCTTCAGCTGTTGGCACTTTCCAAAGGAATTTTTCCAATCTACCCGTTGGACATAATCAATTAAGGTGATCTCGAGTTGTTAAATAATTTGTGTTGAAAGCCCGTCAATCCTGCTCGCTCATACAAATCAGGATCTTGAGTTTTCATAAGTAGAACCTTTCAAGTTTAGCTTGCCTTTCAAAGATCTTCATATTGGAATAGTTTCCAATAAGAATAATCAATCAAATATATGTGAATTCCAGCTATAAGATCTTCCAATAACCATACGAACCGAAACTTTGAAGATAATCTTTATCTGGATAATAATCCTTTGCTTGGATAAATCTTCATATTTCAGTCTGAAACTGCCAGTGAGGATAGACTTTGAGATTAGCATTTGGTGTTCTGTCAGTGTTCAGACTTTGACTGTAAAGTCTTCAGATTTTCAGATATAAACTTTGGAAAGGTTTTATCAACTTCAAAACAATAAAGGAGTTTTCTCTAACACATTTGAGAGTCACATACACATTTCAAAAGCTATTATTTGACATGTGCATATTTTATATGCCATTATTTATGACTTGAGAGGCACATGCATAATTTATATGTCATTATTTGTAACTTGAGAGGCATGTGAATATTTTAGATGCCATTATTTGAGACTCGAGAGCCACAGGAATATTTCAAAAGTTATCATTTGGCACATGCACATTTTATATGCCATTAATTGTGACTTGAGAGGCATGTGCGCATTTTATGTGTTATTAATTAGGACTTGAGAAGCATGTGCACATTGTGGAAGTTATTATTTGGCACGTGTAAAATTTTTATGATTATGGAACATTTTGTGGATCCTTGATCATGCGAGTATTTTAGGTGTTTGAGGACTCCCTTTCATGTGCATAGTAAAGGCAAAGCAAAGGCTTTGCTATTGATTTACCATCGATATGTTGGCATCAAGTATTCGTATGGTTTCGATATGAGGCATTCGCCTATGCGAGGTTTAGGTGATTTACTAATTGAGTTTCCAACTCATTTGTGTTGTTTAACCCTTTTCAAGCTTGTAGGCATGAGTCTCCCTCTGGTCCATTTCAATTTGCCTGTACTAATGGAGGTTGTGATCATGGACATAGAGGATGGGACAATTGATATTACGTACCAAAAGCACACCGCTACGGTGTGGGTAGATGAGGGCTTAGGGTATCTAGTTCCTTATCAATACGTGGCATGGTTCATTTGGATAGATGAGGAGGTCTTCGGGCCTGTCCGCGAGTTTGATGGACCACCTGGTGGCCCCGATGGTTCCTTATTGGTGGTGAACCCTCCCGATGGTACCATGGACAACCTTGGCTTCGATCTCGACTATGACCCCAAGCCTGAGTAGTAGAAAGCTAGCCTTCCAATGAGAGCCGCTTTTGATAGTTACCCTCATAAAGGAGCTAGGACTAACCCTCATCCCTTTTGGGTGTAATCAGAACAACCCAACTAAGCGGGCTTGTAAGTGTAACTTTTCGATTCTATTGAAGATATATACATATATATGTATATGTAGTGTGTTTGTATATGCTTTTTCCTTACTATTAGTTTATTGTTTGTCGATGGCTGTTATAGGTGCACGCTTCCTTATGTGTTTTATCGAAAAATAAAAGCAATGGGACGACAATTGTGACATCTTGAATTTCAGGCTCTGTTTTCGATTGAATAAGTTGGGCTTTTCATCGACACGCTTATAGTTCTTTTCCCTAAGTTGGCCACTCACGAGATAATTAGCCTATCAGGTGAAGTCGTTAAGGAATTTTAACGCGTAGACTTGAGAATTTAATCATGAATTGACTGCTCGACCGTGCTAGTCTCGCAAGGGTCATTACAACATTGTTAAAATTAAGCGAGAGATCAGAGATAGGTTGATTCGACTAAGATATGTGATCAAAGTGTGGGTGATTCTATCCGATTGCAAAATTCTCGTCGATCAACACTAGACTGATTTTTCTGTCATTTTGGGTATCTTGTGCTCGTATTTGAAACATTGAGATTTTTCCGATAATCGAGAGTCACCAATGTGTTGAAGATGTACATTGTGGCTTGAAATAAATCGATCACGGGTCAATTGCACTAAAAATTTCTAAAAGCTACCTGGTAGGTTAGGTTACGCTAAAATCACGCTAGATTAAAATTAATCGCGAATTCAAATCTGATTTCAAAAATTGAAAGCTCTGTCATGTCACGATTCATTTTGGGAACGTCGACTCATCCTTCAAGATTTTTTCTACAAACCGGATTTTTGGCAAAAATTCAATATAGGGCTGTTTTTGACCGGAAAAATCCGAGGACTGCTTTTGATCGTGTTTTTGGGATGCAAGTTGGTTCTATTGACAAGGAAAAATGTCAATTTGGTTGAGGACACCTTGGTGGAATTTATGGGGACCGAATTGAATTCAATTGAAGGAGATTTGGTTCAATTTGGGAGAATTTATATGCAAATTCGTAGCCCCCATGGTGTGCAACCTTTTGGACCACTTAGCAAGTGTGTTGGGGAAGTTTTGAAGTGGACAAGGGCAGCTGGTCAAGGGATGAAGTGGTGGGGCATGTTGGTGGGCACAAAAGGGGACAAAGAAGCCATCTAGAAGGTTTGGTGGCCCCCCTTCAAGTCTTTAGTCATTCCATTTTCTTCAGCAGCTTTCTCCATTTTCAGACCTTAGAGAGCTCCAAAGTTGCAGAAAACTGAGCCCAAGTCCCTCTAGGCCGTTGCACGCCTGCCTACCATCGTTGTTTGTGCCGCCCGTGAGCCTCGTGTGAGCTGCACCTGTCTGGCCCCAATCCGCTGTCCGTTCCACTCCAGCCGTAACCCTAGCCCATCCCCCGATCTCATCAAGCCACCATCACAAGTCGTCGAGTCACCTGGCCGCTCGTCCCGCTGCTGAAAGCCGCTGCTTGCTCAGCCCACCCGCCTGACCGTTTCCAGCCCAAGCCGGCCTCCGTTCCAACCTCTTTGCCTAGTAACTAGAGCCGAAGCTCTCAGCCAGTTGTGGGCCTTCAAGGCCCATTTCAGACATTTTTCGAGCCTCGTAGGGTGTTGCCACTTCAGAGTTTATCACCCGTTTCCACGATGACGTTGCCGTGAACTCATAAAATTCCAAAATCGGTAAGTTTACTCACTAAAATCAGCTTAGAGAGTTAATTATGCTTAATGGTTGATTATTTTAGGCTAAGTATGGTTTAAGTGGTTACTTAGAATGTATTAACGATTTAATTAGTCATTATTGCATGTTAGGTGGTTAGATCGGCTTAGTTAGTAACTAGATAAGTGTTATTATTTATCTAGACAGGTTCGAAATTTTTTCGAGCTCCGTATCGATATTTAATTAGGCTTTTTCCGGCCTAAATCTCTATTTATGGCATTTAATTGTATTTATCTAATTAATTTTGGTATTTATTTAATTATTTATTATTTTTCGAAAATTATACCGGAATAGCCGGTGACTCGAATTTTGTGCTGATTGCGATGATATACTATTGAATGCTAGATTGTGCAAATTGAGTGGAATTAGTGAATTTGGGTATTTATCCCAAATCATGTGATGTTGGTATTTAATCAGAAAATATCGGGCGTCGTATGTGTTTATGGACTATTATAAATGGTGGGATTTTCTAAAAGAAAGATATTGAAATTTTGGCTAAAACCAACCGTGTACCCATACATGATTATTTTTATTAGGTATTTTTAACTCGGTGTTTTATTAGCTTGTGAGAGCATATATTATCAGCTTGTGCAAGCATATTTATTGTCAGCTTTTGGGACCCTTTGCACGTCAACTTGTGAGAGTAGTATATATTTTATTTTGAATTGACCTAGACTTAGAACCAGGGAGGACGGAGTCAGTTTCCTGCGGGTATGCCTTTCCACACGGTGGGCGAACAACTCCCATTCAAGTCCCTCGGGATAGCTTTTTAGCGAGAAAACCATTCGACCTTTAGTTCGAGTCTAGAGACATCCAAATAAAACCAGGATGGTAACATTTCTAATTATTCGAGTTACATTTCTTAGAGGATCCTACTAGGTTGGAGAAGAAGAAGGAGTTTAGAAAGCCATGAGAGAGTTTCACAAAACACTCACTTTACTTCAAGGGACTCTGCCCAATGCATTACATCCTCCTCGCCTTTTATAGGTAATAAGAGGTCACACATAAACAATGACCATATTCATAGGTCTTGAAACAAAAAGAGGTACAGAAACTTTCGATAGGGAGTTATTCGCGTAGTATGAACAGTTACAGTGAACATGATTTCCCTAGCCTACTACTACGGTAAAAGTGAACGGTAACTTACTATAGTGATCTACTACGGTCATCGGTCTCGTCCGTCATGAGTATTGTAGTCATAGTCTAAATCATTTGAACTATGCATTGCTAACGAAACTATTCATTTTGAATAGCAAAGAGCAATTAATCAAGTCTGACAACGGGTTTTCCAACAAGCCTTACAAGGAGCTCTAGGAACTCTGAATAGTTGTTTGAGCAACGAGTTACATTTACGTACCATCAGTACTAATATTGGCATGTTTGGGCCGATGAAAGAAATAACTGATTAGTCCTTCTATTGTAGGCATTATTTTTTTTTCGTACAAAAAAGAATTAAGAAATACTAATGGTAACCATTAGAGCCGATGAAATTAGTAATATTATCTGTGAACGTATTGAGCAATATAATAGAGAAGTAAAGATTGTAAATACCGGTACCGTACTGCAAGTAGGCGATGACATTGCTCGTATTTATGGTCTTGATGAATTAGTAGAATTTGAAGAGGGTACAGTAGGGATTGCTCTGAATTTAGAATCAAATAATGTTGATGTTGTATTAATGGGTGACAGTTTGATGATACAAGAGGGAAGTTCTGTAAAGGCAACAAGAAGAGTTGCTCAGATACTGGTGAGTAAGGCTTATTTGGGTCGTGTTATAAATGCCCTGGCCAAACCTATTGATGGTCGAGGTGAAATTTAAGCTTCTGAATCTCGATTAATTGAATCTCTTGCTCCGGGTATTATTTCGAGACGTTCCGTATATGAGCCTCTTCAAACTAGACTTATTGCTATTGATTCGATGATCTCTATAAGACGTGGTCAGCGAGAATTGATTATTGGGGACAGACAGACCGGTAAAACAGCAGTAGCCATGGATACTATTCTCAATCAACAAGGTCAAAATGTAATATGTGTTTATGTAGCTATTTGTCAAAAAGCATCTTCTGTGGCTCGGGTAGTGAATACTCTCCGAAAGGGGAGCTATGGAATACACTATTGTGGTAGCTGAAATGGCGGATTCCCTAGCTACATTACAATACCTCGCTCCTTATACAGGAGCAGCTCTTGCTGAATATTTTATGTTTCGTGAACGACACACTTTAATCATTTATGATGATCTCTCCAAACAAGCACAGGCTTATCGCCAAATGTCTCTTCTATTATGAAGACCACTCGGTTGCAAAGCTTATCCAGGAGATGTTTTTTTATTTGCATTCACGCCTTTTAGAAAGAGTTGCTAAATTAAGTTCTCTTTTAGGTGAAGGAAGTATGACTGCCTTACCGATAGTGGAGACCCAGTCGGAAGATGTTTCGGCTTATATTCCTACTAATGTAATTTCCATTACAGATAGACAAATATTCTTATCAGCCGATCTATTCAATGCTAGAATCAGACTTGCTATTAATGTGGGTATTTTTGTTTCCAAAGGAGGATCTACAGCTCAAATTAAAGCCATGAAACAAGTAGCTGGAAAATTAAAATTGGAATTAGCGCAATTCGCAGAATTAGAAGCCTTTTGATAAAATTAGGAGTTCATAAAGAAATTAAGATTATTGTGTATACCAAATTAAAATGACAGTGAGATAGAGTTAACTTACCACAATAGGTATTTTATTACAAATAAAATAAAGAAGATCTTCAACCTACCTCGAAGGGATGCTTTTCTTGAGCTTGTTCTTGTCCCTAAGGTTCGATGTAATTGGAAAAGAGCTGTTGCTTATGCTTCACCTTGCTTGCTTGGGGTTGGCTCCTCAATGTGGACTAGAATCTATGGCTCTTCGATTAGGACTTTCGGTAGCTTTTGGGGACCAAAGAGCAGAGTAAGCTCTCACGACGGCCTTCCTTTTATTGAAATGAATTAGACCAGGGTTTTTTTTTTTTTTTTCGATTTCTAAAAGAAGCCGTGGAATCGAATGCATTTCTTCGTCAACACTTGAGCCGAGCCAACCAACTCGACCCCACACCGAACCGCCCATTGCCTTCGTCTCTATCTCGTAGATTCAAAAAATGGTTACTCCCCTACAGTATGGATGACCACTACAATTGAATGATTGAATTCGTAGTAATTGATTCAAGAAGTCGCTCTTTCAAAGTCACTATCTCTATCATAATAGAAGCAAGCTCAAGGCTAGGATGAATTAGCTAACGAATTGACTAGGAGAATGATTCTTGAATAAGGTGAAACTTTTCCTATTGCCCACTTGCGCTCTCTTTGACCACTACTCACTGATTAGCTGGGAATCTTCTTGCTTCTTGCAAGTTAGCTCTCCAGGGGAAGTTACTGATTCAATTCGTTCTTAGGGGCCCATGGTGATAGGTTCTGTAAGTATAGTCTCTATAATCTAGGTTTCAGTAGACAAAGTATTCTAGAAAAATTCATAGAATTGGAATAACTCTTACTCTTGGACAAAATGATAAAAGAATACCCGGAAACACATCTACAAACACTTCGTATAAGAAATGATCCAATTGATCAAGATGCACAATGAGGATCATATCCATATGATTTTGCACTTATCGACAAATAAAACCTCTTTCATTATTTTAAGTGGTTATTCTATTCTGGGTAATGAAGAACTTGCTATTCTTAACTCTTGGGTAGTGCTGCAAGTAAATCTGGTGAAAGAATCTGGTTTGTTGAGGATGCTTTTGCTTGATTCTGGGAGGAGTCTGTAGTATTGGCAGGAATGCTTGGCTGGGGCCAATTGGATGGCTGAGTATAATAGAATACGTTTATGCTTTGAGATAAGAACAAAGGTCCTTGATCATAGGGATTTTGGGAAAGAGGACCTCCCCATTGTGCATAGGGGTCTTGAGAGGATTGTGCAATGTTCTTTGTGTCTACCATTTCATGCTCCTGTGCATGCTCCTGTGATGATGTAGCTTGTCTCAATTCCTCGAGTGCCTCCTTGGTTTCTAGTGCTAGGTCATAATGATCCCATGCAATGGGAACATTATAATTCCATGCATCTCCAGAAATGGTTTTATTCTCTTGGCACAAAATCCTTTGGAGTTATCAATATTAGTGCTCACAACAACCAACAGGTCTTAGATAAGATTTGTGAATCCAAGCTTATGCACATTGTGGTTGAGGTTTATAGGATGTGATACCTATAATCTGAGGGGCATTGGTAATACTACCATTATTAATGACAAAAGCCCATGGTCGTCGAAAAAACAATATAGTATGAATCTCAGCGTTTGGTTGTGTGGTTCTAAGTTCTTTCTACAAGAGGTATTTCCAGTGAGTAGGGGGATAAAACCAATTAAGGAAATCTGAGAGATTTCTGTCACTCTCTTTTTCAATGTTTCCTCTGTCGAGTCCAAATGTCCTGGTAAGGTTGATAATGAATCTTTTGATTGTAATTTCAATAGCTATTAAGTACTTATTGGTTAAGTACTATAATAACCATCAAAGTTGGTCCGGAAAATCATCTTCCTTCCAAATTAGAGGATGTATGAATGGATAGTTCGAATTTAATCCAAAAGGATAAATAATCAAACCTCCATTTAGTCTGAATAGATCTGTGTGGCATTGCCATACGAGATTATCCATATTTTCAGTAAGACTGTCATTCCGGGTTTGCTCAATGATCTCCTCGAGGATATTGCCAGCTTGGCCAATTTTTTATTCTCTCAATCTTGTACTTTTCATTGTGATGAAGAGTATGAAAAGCATTTCTCATGATATACATGCTGATTTCTGCTGGTGCTTTTGGTCTTGACAAGAAGTCAGCAAGCACATTATTCTTCTTGGCAATGTGTTTGGTTTCAAAAGAATATTTTAAGAACCATTTAGCTCATCGAAATAGTTGAGAATTTGGAACTTGCTTCTGTTTGAACTTGGTCATCTGAGGAAATGATGCCATATCCAATTCTACCAGGAAGTGGTGGCCAATGAGATGGAATTCGAACTTCTTTATTCCATTTTTCACTGCCAAGATTTCTTTGAAAGTGAAATGATAATGCATTTCAGTTTGGGAAAACTTTCTACTTTTGTAGGCACACAAATGTCTCTTACCATCAATTTCTTCAAATGGGATGGCTGCTCGATTCATCACTAACGTCGGTCTGAGATTTCTCTTCCCTGTTGAAGGGATTTGTAACGGAGGAAGAGTCTGCATAATCTCCTTAAGTTCAAGAACTCGCTTTAGTCGAGATTTTCCTTAGGGTGGGGGATTTTTTTAAGCATGGATTGCAACGGAATCAGCAATTTTGCAATATTTGGAACAAAATCTCTAAAATAATTAATTATCCCAAGAAATTATTGAACTTGCTTTGTCGTGAAATTTTCTTCACGAAACTTTAATAATTCCCAAGCAATATGTGGCCCCGGGTAGTATGTACTTTTGTTAAGATGTATACCAAGAAATTCAATCTCAGTTTGGGCAATGTTCATCTTTCTTTGGGAAAGCATGATGCCATGCCTTTTCACAATTTCTGCGAATTGCTCAAGAAGTTAGCAATGTGACTGCTCATCGGATCAGAGCGGGATATCGTCGATGTATACAACTACACTTGACAGGATTGGTTGGAAAATTTGACACATGACCTTTTGAAAAAGGGATGGTGCCTCCTTTAGGCCAAAAGGAAGGACTTTTCACTGGAAATACTGGTTTGAAATACAAAATCCTGTTTTGGGTCTGTCTTTAGGATGTATGCCCAATTGCCAAAATCCAGCTTTGAGATCAAATTTGGGGTAGATGTGGGCCTTGGTTAAACCAGTGAAGAGGGAATTTCTGAATGGTAAAGGGAATTTGTCATCTTGGAGGAAAATGTTAATAGGCTGATAATTAATTACCAATCTCTTATTTCCTCTTTTTTCTCAGCACGTTTATTGACATAGAAGGCTTTGCAAGCCCATTGAGAATTGGAGATTTCAATAAGGTATCGTTGCAATAGTTTTGAGTTTTCCTTTTGGGCTAAAACCATGCTCTGGCTTCATTCATATGTGACTTGCCGTAGTTGGATTGATATCTTCATTTTTTTTTTTTAAAGGAAGGCGAACAAAGAACTATGGATTTTCTCATAAATGATGAGAACATTTTTGAGCAAATTCAAATTGAGATTCCAAACAGGATTCCAACAACTTCTGCATGATCAAATCTCACAGACTCATTTGAATGGAGAAGAGTCTTTGAATATTGACGAATTCAGAAAACTGGTCTCTATACTTAAGACATTTTCCATGAATAATTCGGAGCTGAGAAATTTGAGTCATGATGTCACAACCAATAATCAAATCTTTATTGGAGAGATTGGATCTGAAAATTTTTGTGGTTTTGGAACACCGGGGAAAAAACTAAACGATTCTTCGGGGCAGTTCTCACATTCGTAGTAAAAGTATCTCCCCGAGGTAGAGTTGAAGTATCGAACATAGGAGTCCAATATTCTTCATAAACAACTTTAGTATCTAAGATTGAAGAACTTGTTCTAGTGTCTATGAGAGCAATAACAATGATAGGCTTGGCAAACTTTAAAGTAAAGATTTTCACGTAGAAGTGGGGACAATGAGGTTGGCTTGAAAATATGTCAGTGCTTTGTTCTGAAGAAGTGAGAGATATGTGAAAAATATCATCAAGATCCGAATCTGAATCAGTCTCACTAGGAGTTTGGTAACAAGGAATAACACAAAGGGTTTGTTCATATGGTTATTCATCCGTAGAAAATAAAGATTAAATATCATCATTTTCAAGAGAACTACCAGTTTCATTTTCTATATGATGTATCAGGTGGTTCTGACTTTTTCTTGCTTGGGGATAATTTTTGGCAAAATGTCCTTTCTGATTGCAAATGAAGGGAGAAGTACACTATCAGTGTCATAAGTTGTGTACGGCACTCACTTTGGTGTCAAAAGTTTCCGTCGGATCACTTAAGTGCCAAATCGGAGAAAAAATGATCACCTTGGTGCCTCCAGCAAGGAGTTTGGTAACAAGGAATAACACAAAAGGTTTGTTCATATGGTTATTCATCCGTAGAAAATAAAGATTAAATATCATCATTTTCAAGAGAAATACTAGTTTCATTTTCTATATGATGTATCAGGTGGTTCTGACTTTTTCTTGCTTGGGGATAATTTTTGGCAAAATGTCCTTTCTGATTGCAAATGAAGGGAGAAGTACACTATCATTGTTATAAGTTGTGTATGGCACTCACTTTGGTGTCAAAAGTTTCCGTCAGATCACTTAAGTGCCAAATCGGAGAAAAAATGATCACCTTGGTGCCACCAGCAAGAGATTTCGGCCAAAATGATTATGTGGCTTTTATATTTAAAAAAAAAGCGATAAGCCTTTTAAACGACATCATTTTTCGTCCTCCTTAAGAAAATGACGTCGTTTTGCCGTCATATGTGGATGGGCTCACAAAAACGATGCCGCACATCTCATTTGGGATTGAAATTAGGGTTTTTGTTTTTTGTTCAATCCTCGCTGACCTAGCTTGCTCGACCACCGTCACTTGGCCACTGTGCTCAGCCACCGTCACTTAGCCACCGTGCTCGACCACTATCACTTGGCCTCCATTGTAGTTGCTCGACTAGGTGAGCAAGGAAAGGTTGAGGTTGTTTCTCGGGCAAGAAGCGATGGGAAAATAAGAGGCGAGGGCGGCAGAGGAGGAGGAAGAAGAAGGGCGGTCGAAGGTGCAGAGAGAGAGAGAGAGAGAAGACGAGGAGTGCGAGGGAAATAAGGAAGGCGCAGATGGAGATGGTGGAATGGGCTCTGCTCAAAGAGTGTCTAGTGCTAGCGTTGTTCTTCGGGGAAGAAGACGACGCTGCCATGCCTTCTCTCTCTCTCTCTCTCTCTCTTGATTTGGAGATTTAGGGCGCGCATGACAAAATTTCAATTATAGAAATTGATTTATGACCAGAAATTGATTTCTCGGTTTCTTTCTTCGGACAAGTTTCTAAGCAAAAACCCGTTTGATAACAACTCAAAATATCTATTTCTCGGAACAGGCAAATCCGTTTGATAACTGAATAAAATTTCTATTTCTAGGAATAGAAATTAATTAGATAACAACATGGGAAATCATCAAATACAAAATAATAGTCGAAATAATACTAAAACAACATAGGAAATCCTCAAATACAAAATAATAGTTGAGATAATACTAATACATTACAAAAATTGAAAATACAATTTCATAAAATTTCCGGCATATTATTATCCATTTCCATTTTATTGGCAATGGTTTTCCTAAGCATATTTATTTCGTTTCCCTCCTTAATCAATGTATCGTTTGCAAGCTCATCTGCGTAGGTTCAAACAAGTACTCGGAAGCATGAATATGGGTGCCATCAATGGCGTCTATACAGTCTTGTCATTTTGATCAAAGACTAATATTATACAAAATTATCAACAAAATAAAATTGATGGTGCAAAAGAATATATGAGAATTCTACCTTGAAGTAACGTTTATGGTTAGGAACCAATTGGGGGAAGGTCAGTTTATTTTGATTCTCGAATTAAATCAGTCAAGTTGCTCATTCCTAATTTTTTTTATTGTTGCTCAATAAACCTTTAATGGCCCTTGCATAGCAAAGAGAGAGATTCTCTTGAATCTCTTGCCTTCGAATTAAAATTCAAGATTGTGTAACAATCTAATTATTTTGATTTTGCAAGAATTTTGAATCCGTAAAGAAACAAGGTTAAATTTCTAGGCACGTTTTTTATTCATCTATTGTGTAAGAACTTTTTCTTCAACTGGCCATGCGCATGCCCTTTCTAGGAGGAAAGAGCCCAATTGTTTTTAAGTAAGCATTTAAGAACTTTGGTTGTTTTTTTTTTTTTAAATTGAGAACCCATTCGATTGCCTTTCATCCTAAAGAGGAAGTTATCAAAAAAAGTTGAAAAAAAAAATGAAAAAAAAAAACACTAGCAAAATAAGAAAAAGAAAATTAGCAATAATTAATTTGTGGTTATGAGTGAATTAAGTTAGCAAGAGAGCGCAAGGTTCTTTTATATAGTTTGATTTCAACTTCCGATTTCTATTTTAGAAACCGAGAAGTTAAAAATTTTAGCTTATGATTTCTTTTTTTCGATTTCTCTATTTCGGAATAGAAATTTGTTTCGAAATAGAGAAATTAAATTGCGTTACCAAATGGATTTCTGTTCTAAACCTATTATGGGAACAGAGAAATAGATAAATTGAGAAATAGAAATTTTGTCATGCGCACCCTAGGGTTTCGATTTAGGGAAAGACACCAAACGGCATCATTTTGTAGTTTACATGCCGATCGTACTCTTCGGCGAGCCACATCAGCGTAAAAAATTAATAAAAAAGTGTCATGTCGAATTTTTGGTCAATCGATTGGAGTTGGCACTAAAATTATTGTTTTTCAAACTTTTTGGCACTTAAGTGATCCGATAGAAACTTTTAGCACCAAAGTGAGTGCCGCACACAACTTATGGCATTGATAGTATACTTCGCCGCAGATGAAGCATTGATTTGATTTCTTGTGTCATGTGCAATCTTTCCTCTTGCGTAGGTGTCGCCATTTCTTCTTCCTTTGGAAGTACTTGGAGCCATGCCTGGATTTCTTTATCCGAGTTTCTTGAAGTGCTTCTTTTTTCTAGAAGATTTTCCACAGAAACCATTACAATCTCGCTTGGAACATTTGATTTTTAGCTTTTGGCGAGAGCAGTGTATCAAGTTTTTTGTTGTCCTTGATGTAAGTCTGGATCATTTGGCGTTTTATACATAATTCTTCGACGCACAAGTGGATTTCTTGTTAGATTTCTCCTAATGGAATGTCTTGAATCCTTGGGATAATTCTTTCGGGATGGAGGTCAAGAAGACGTGCTTTAGATTTGGATTAGCTAAAATTTGATAGAAGAGCTCAAAAGGAGATAATTTTTTGAAAGAAGATGCTACTATTTGCGGAAGAAACATTTTGATGACCCTTTGCACATCAGCTTGTGAGAGCAATATACTGTATCAACCTATGTTCTTTGATACGTCAACTTGTGAGAGCAGTATACCTTATTAGCTTGTGTGAGCTAAGATCGTTTTATCAGCTTGTGCGAGCACGATCTATATATCTATCAGCTTGTGTGAGCTACTATCTATCTATATTAGCTTGCAAGAGCTATGACCATATATTGCAGGTTGTGTGAGCCATAGTTGTATCAATTGAATCGATAGATGGAATTGAATTATATATGTTCCGAATTGATAGATGTTATTGATTGACAAATGGTATCAATTGTGTTGAATTGGGCTAATTGATTGAGTGGATCGATAATTTGAATTGATTGGTTGAGTATATGAATTATACTGTCTTGTAGGAAAGAGCTGAGGCGAGGTAAGTCCTCTACCTTGTGTA
Organism: Eucalyptus sideroxylon x Eucalyptus melliodora; assembly: GCA_016097485.1. Taxonomy (NCBI): domain Eukaryota; kingdom Viridiplantae; phylum Streptophyta; class Magnoliopsida; order Myrtales; family Myrtaceae; genus Eucalyptus; species Eucalyptus sideroxylon x Eucalyptus melliodora. Next base: position 50,362,688 of record CM027831.1, read on the forward strand.
TGCATAAGATGTATTTCCTTCCTAGTCGAAGTTTAGGGGGTGAACTTACTGAAACATTGTCTCACCCCATCGTGGGCTCAATATTTTTAGGTCCTTAGATGGTGAATCCTCCTGAGTGTTTCGGTCGGCCGATGAGGGTCACTGAGCAGGTTTATAAATATCCTAATCTCGGAAGTCACTAGGTCTATGAACTTGTAGTGACCACTGTCTGAGTCGAAAGAATCCACATCATATGATACATCATCGATTCAGAGCGTGGTTCCGCTACGGACCCAATGGTTTAAGGGTGGGTCCCCTCAGGTGTTTTAAAATCTCCAATGGGATAATTGATGCCACTCTAGAGGAGAGTGCAATTGACTCTCTAGATGGTTTGGTGGAGGACCCAATGCCCCCGGCGCTTATGGAGAATGAAGAATCAACGAATGAGTCAAACTAGCTGGTCATATGACAACTTTGTTTTTAAGACCGATCTTTTGTAGACTTGTAAGTATATACTAGTATTGTAAATGACCCAGTATGCTGCGTATAAAAGTGTGTTGTGGTTTTTAGAATTTTGGCCCTGCTTTCCTATCCCATCTTTGTGTTGTCTGAATTTATTTATACGCTTCCGCATGTGCATTAAAATGAATGGGTTGGCGACGCATCTTGTGACGTTAATCAACCACCGAGAGATGGGCACATGCTCGAGGATCGGGGTGTGATAGCAATGCCCCTAGAACATCGCGAATTAATCCCACAGATGTTGCGTTTCCACGGCAAGGAAAGGTCTGGACCATGACACATACCGTCATATAATGGGAAATTGTCCATACTGAGTTCATATGGATGATGGCCATCATATAATAAAAAGATATTCAATCTTGCCACTGGATTAAGTGCGTCATAGCCAACACAATATGTGCAAGAAACTTCTATCGGGACTCGTGCCCGACACCTTATATTTCTTTCGGGTCGGTATTGGCTATTCTAATGCATTTTGAATTGTGGGCTCTCATTTTATTTTAGTTGCCTTTACACAAGCTTCCATGTAATCAAACAACTTTTACCTACAAATCTCTCTATGCGATTTCTCTCAGTTGCTGTGGAGAGTCAAGATGGAGAATATTGCGTTGGCATCATAAATTTTCATCGTGCTTATTTTTGAATTGTGGGCTCTCATTTTATTTTAGTTGCCTTTACACAAGCTTCCATGTAATCAAACAACATTTACCTACAAATCTCTCTATGCAATTTCTCTCAGTTGCTGTGGAGAGTCAAGATGGAGAATGCCGCGTTGGCATCATAAATTTTCATCGTGCTCATTTTTGAATTGTGGGCTCTCATTTTATTTTGGTTGCCTTTACATGAGCTTCCATGTAATCAAACAACTTTTACCTACAAATGTCTCAATGCAATTTCTTTTAATTGCTGTGGAGAGACAAGATGGAGAATGCTGCGTTAGCACCAGAAATTTTCATTGTGCTCGTTACTTTCTACTTTGTTTGAGGGTATCATTCGGGTTATTAAATAGGTTCCTTTGCCATTGCAGGGTATGGGAAAATGCCAGAATATGAGCATATTTTCAAACTTCTTATTGAGCTTGGCACAAAGCAAGTACCAAAAAATATGTGGCTCTTAAGTAGAATTTAACCTTCGATGATGATGAAGAATATGCTTTTGCGTACTAGACCTATGCTACAATCACTTCCTAGGCCTCGTTTAGTGATCTGTACCAGCAATTGGATGAGGATACAAGTGAAGTGAAATATGCTGACCTTCAACTTCTATAATTCTTGACTGGCTGGGGGCAGAACAATTCATCATGTGCACAGATTTCATTCATATAACTCAACCCTTGCAGTGTTCAAATAGCATTCTCAACTCTAAAAATGAATAAAAAGCTACTCTTTTTTTTTTCTCTCCTTTATCTAGTGTCCAATGGATATGTCTCGTCAAAGTTATCACTTGATGAACTTGACGCGGTATTTTGCAATCGTTAATATTTGGCAAGCTGAATTAACTCCTTATCTACATGAGGTTATGCAATCAAGGTTAATGATTGTCATCATTATAGATTGTCCATATTTGCCACAAGCGTCTATATCTTGAATGAGTTTTATGTTCAAGTTATCATTGGAGAAGATCTAGATGTAATCTTGCCTTTCATATGCTATGATGCAATACCATAACCTAATGAGGAAATAGGAAATTGATAGTTTTTTTTTTTTTTTTGTTTTTAGTAATGCTTGTGAAGATTTTCTCCCCAATTGAGTTCTTAGCAACGAATGTTAAGGTGCAGGTTGCATCCACACATTTGCTTGGTCAGTTTGCAATAGGAATAGAAATTAAAAGAAATCACCGCACTAAATCCTGAACACATCCAAATAATCATTTTCATGAATCCATGCATAAAGGACTTTTGATGAATATTTAGTTACAATAGAGGGTGTCAATAGTAGTTCAATAGGTGTAATACCCCAGACACAATTTCCAGAAAAAAATAAAAATTGCTTACACCCAAAGGCAAATTGTTGTATTGATTTACAATTCAACATCAAAATAAAGAAAAAAAATCAAAATAAGGCATTGTTGATTCTAGAAGGAGCAGTGAATGGTATAAGTCCCAAAAATGGTTTGTAAATTGATCCTATCATATGTAGAAGTGTGTGCTCATAGCAAAAAGACCTAGAAGTTACACTAACTGAAGTTTGTTAACCACCTACACTTTCAGAACTAGTCTCATCATTTCAATCAAAACCATCCTTCATCTTGCTCATTCTATCATGTGCCCTTCTCTAACTTTCTTTGATTCTGCGAACCTTTTCTCTCTCAACTTGTCGATGGCAATCTACTTCTCATGGCAGTCAGTCACACAAAATGCCTTCAATTGGTTGCAACATATTGCAAACATTTATTGTCACTACTTCAACTTACTATTTTGAAGTTCAAATCATGCTCTAAAGTGTCAAATTTCACCTCAGATATGTCAAACGTGTTCACTAGCACAACCAGAGTGAACACAAAGTAATCTAAAAAATGGAGGCATCATAGCATAAAAACTAAGGTGAAACAAAATGGGTGATTATGGATTAGGTAGGCAACCTAAATTGCCTTATGGCAAATATTATACCAATCCTATGGTCATAGTTTAACAAAATCTAACAAAATTGGTATTTCTGAACCAATAGGAGCCCTTGCTTAGAACCTTAACAATGTCATAGAATGATGGAAAAAGTCGTAACAAGGATCCTCTATATATTCTACTTGATTTACTTCAAAGAGCAAGTTGAGAAGAATTTGAGATATATTTATGTAGTGCATATGTTGCTTGTACCTTGTAAGGGGTGAGCATGGTTTGGGTCAGGCCGGTCCACCTTCTAACCCTAAGACTGACCCATACAGTGTTGGTCCTTAATTGTTGGGATCGATGATAGACCCTATTGAACCTGGGACCCCAAGGACCAGATCGACCCAATTGGTTCGGTTTGGTTCTAGGGTTAACTCGGGATCAACTAATAATTTTTTTTACTTCATCTTTTGTACTCTTTGAAAAGGCGATCAAGGACCGAATCGACCTAATGAGTTTGGCAATGAGCGAGGTCAGCGAAGAGAGGCGAGCGGTGAGTGTCGAGAGGCGAGCGGGGTGAGTGACGAGCAACAAGCGGGGTGAGCTTTAAGTGGCGACGGCACAAGCGACTAGAAGCGAGCAACGCGAGTGTCAAGTAGCAAACAAGTTGTTTCTTTCAATTTTGGCAAATTGAAGACTAAGAGGATAGAGAAGACAGAAGAAAATGAGTATTGGAGGAGGATACCATGAGAAGCTGTTTACACCGTTTTAGACGCCGTGAGGACTCCTCATAGAGACATTTTTCTCCTTTGTAAATTATGATTATTGATGCCGTAAAAGATATTAAAAGTCTAAACTATTAAAGAATAATGTAAAATTACTTAGATTCTTCACTAAAGAGCCATTTAATACTGTTAATGCCATTTGACTTAGGATCTTCTCTATATAAAAAATTATAAATAATATATTGGATATATAATATATATATATATATATATATATATATACATATATTATATACAATCGGGGTTGGTCTAAGTTGGACCAACCCTAAACTCTCGAATCGAAAACCAATCTATATAGTGTTGGTCCAAGAATCCTAAGATCAAGGATTGACCTAGTTCCTGGGGAATTGAACCAGGACTGGCAAGGTTGGATTGGTCCAGGGTTAACCCTAAACCAATGCTCACCCCTAATACCTTGAGAAAGTTTTAACACCGAAGACTCCAAACTTTTACTAAGGTCAATCTTGCTAAAAAAATGAGAGTATTAAAATTACTTCATGCAAAAATAAGCTAAAATAACCGATGGAATCATTATGTTGCATTAACTAAGCATCATACCATGTGGAAGGTACCTCCTATGCATGAAGACTTTTTTCACTTTCTCTTTTCCATAGTGACTTTGATCCAAGTATTTGGTAGAACTTTTGGCCTTCTCCAAAGGGGATCAAGTATTCGAATTCAATGATTTTTTTGCATATTCATATTCATCATCTTCCACAAAGAAACCAATGTGATCTTTGGGAAGGAAGATGCAACAAGGTTGTAGTTGCTAGCTCCTTTATAACATCATGATTGGCAATGTCTTTGATTTAACCACATAATGAGAGCTTCGTGCAACATCTTCACCATAGATCCCTTGTTTTGCAGCTTTTGTCCACCTCTTTAAAACATATTGTGATGGAATGCTTGTCACATTTACAACATTTGTCACTCGTTAGGGGCTAACAATACAAACTAGAGGAGGGTGAATAGGTTATTTCAGAAATCTTGATAATGTTTTGGGGAAAATAGTTGATGCTAAGTAAAGATCTAGTCAATGTGATATTTCAAAGCTCGTGAGCATATTGTGTGCTTGTGAAAAAAATAAGAGAAAAAAAGCAGTAGCATACAATGATGTATAGTGCTTCGGCTTTATCCCCAGGTGTACGCCCACTCCTCAAACTAACAGCCACAAGTTGGGCTAAATTGCACTAGTATTTTGCTTAGAAATCTTTTACGCGATAGATGACACATTAGGACTGAACTGTTGCTTTTACTCTCATACAATTAATCTTTAGCATAATTACTCAGATAGCAATAACACAACGCTTAGATAAGAGAGCATTTTGCTTGAGACATAGTATATAGCAAATTTTCAGTCTTTTGTATTTTCACATGTCTTCATTTTGGCTTATGAGATCTTCTTTTTAATACTCATCTTCAATGTATCCTCTGGCGGTGGATTGGAGAAGCAAAGAGCCATTAGAGTGACCGTTAATGTTACTATCCAAAGATAAAATTGCCCATACAATCCTTTTCCTGAACGTTTGTAAACTATCTAAACATAGCTTTTGCTGTTGTCCCTTTGCTGCAACTTCTAAGAGATATGTTAAACAACCTAGCTTCTCGATTTCTGTTATCATCTAGATTCTGCTGTTGCACATATCCACTTTCACAACGGCTAGTTTATTGAGCCAACAAACCTAATCAAATGAACATTGTTGCCACAATACCAGTTACCTAATATGTATGGCCTTACATACAAACATCGACATTAGTTGATCTTTACGTATGTTGATGTTGTTTATGGAAAAACCATATTAAGACATAGCGCGATCTTTTACTGATTAGAACACACCATGAACATCACATAGCTCATCACAAATATCCGCATTTATCATAGTAAATATTATACTTAGTATAGTTTGGAAATTATTAAAATCACTTGATATTTCTTCAACAAGATTCATAAAGCACGTCTATACAACTATCCTTGCATTTGAAATAACTTGCAGCTACATGAAATGATAGAATTACTTGAACTAAAATGCACAATATGCTCCTATTCACTACTTCCAATTCTTACGATGTAAGTGTGCAATAGCCCATAAGTTTCTAATCTAAGAACATGTTTAGATAAAACATGCAAGAACTTGTCTTGGAAATTTCTATATATGACATAGGTATATATGTTTGCAACATGTTGCAAAATTCCACTGTTTTCAACCATAATCTATAGCTTTACTCAAGCATATTTAAAATCATCAACAACTTCAATGTAGTGCATATTTTCAACTTGCTTCACATAATGACTAACAAATTTAGACGAAGTCATGGCCGTCATGCCATATCTTGAAATACATTATTTTTGCTCTCACTTCTTTGTGTAGATCTAATTTATACAGAAAAAAAAAATCATCGCCAAATTCAGGATGCCATTTATGATGCATGCGATATATATTGTCCAATCACTTGTCGCTTAAGCTCCACTTCTAACACAAAAACCTCCTAAATACTCTCCATATCAATTTTAGATTCGCAATGATATAGAAACTTCCGCCCATATTTATCGTGAAAACTTGGCTTTCCAAAAAGATGTGCAATAAGATGTATAGCATTTTTCCCAATTTGCCATACGCATAAACAATGATCAGAATTTGGAAAAACAATGCTAATGACATCTGCCATTGTGTGATCTTGATTTGTAAAAACAGTCTTGGATGCTTTATTATCCATTACCTCCAAAAAAGATTGAAATGTCCAAACAAAAGAAGCAATTATTTCTTCCATTAGGAATGTACAACCAAACAGAACATTTTTCTAATAATAATTCACACCAATAAAAGGTGTATATATTATATTGTATTTATTTGTATGGTAAGTAGTATCAAATATCACCACATCTTCAAAACTCTCATCATTCAACTTGGATACACCATAAAAAAAAATGATTACTATATGTTTTTCATCCAATTGAAATGAATAACAAAAATTGCTACCATTTGATTATAAGCAATTAAAATGGTTGATGAGAATCACCTGCGCTAATTAGGTTCCTTCTTTTTTATTGTTAAAAATTTTGATAGTCAAGTAATGTAAAGCCAACATTATTTTCTCTCTCCCCCCCCCCCCCAAAAAAAAAAAAAAAAAAAAAACACTTCACCACCAAGGTAGGAATATCCTTTTGTGGCCATTATACTGGCCCCAACCAAAGAAGTCAAAAGTCAAAATACCTTCACAATATCGATCATGTGTCAATATGACTGTATCAAATGTTTTTGCTGATTATCAATGAAAGGATGATTATGGACATCTTCAAATTTGGTAACTTCCCAAACTCCATCTTCAATTTTAAATTTAATGCAAGCTGATTTCACTATCCTATAAACATCTCTTTATTCATGAGGTGAGACGAGTGGATAGTATCCTTTACAATTACATACAAATGTACATCTTCATAATATCCCTTTACTATTGTTTGCTTTTTGTTCTTTTCGCACTCCAAATCCCTTGCAAATTGCATAATGCATATGCATTGTATGTATTGTAGGTTTCATTCTCAATAGCAAACATCATGCTAATTCTAAATTCAAATTCTTCATCAATATTAAGCATGATAATATTCTCATGGCTACATAGACATGCATTTAAACCTCTTAATTAGTCCCATAATCCAAATGCTTTCAGATCAACATATTATGGTAATATAAACAACAATTACCCATTATTCATATGGGCTTAGTCTAGATTGTTATTAACAGCCTAAATCATCAAAAAAATCAGTTTCAATATAAAGTTATTACCTCCCCATTGTTCACCACTCATTCCTACCGAGATAATGCACAGAATAAAGCAACATAAAGAAACAAGCAATCTGAGGTCTCTTAGATTTCATGTTCAAATTGCCAAAAACAAAAACGACATAAATAGCTTGACGTGGTCTCAGAATGTGTCGTAGATTTAAGCTATTCTTTCTTGAATACATTTCACAATTTCAATGAGGCATTTCAACAAAGGATTTATACGAACGGAGGTATTGAACTGGTCTCGAAACCGAAGTAGTTCTTTTTCTCCATGAACAACAATGACACAGGGAAGTCGCCATAAATCATCGAACGACACCTCGGACTTCGGGTGATTTTCATCCTTATCAAGAGCAGGGCGACACAGGGACAATGACATTATCTAGTCGTCTGAGCATGAGCAGGCTGCAACGGGCGACTGAGTTGAGGCTGGAAGCGTCGAGGATCGTCAAATTCTGAGATCTAGGCTGGTTAGACAATCATGCCTGCGGTTAGCTCTTCATCTCCTATGGCAAACAAGGCAAAACAGAGGAGTCCCACGTATAGATGTGGTGGGTAGTTCATGGCGAAGGTCCACAATGAACGGCGACGAACGTCATCAAAACTCAAATCGGTGAAATAGTAATGACAGATGCAACTTTGGTTTTTCGGTGAACATGGCTCAGATTGGAACTATGAAGTACAGACATGATTTCTGGGGACGATCGATGGCCATGAAGATGGAAACACGGCCAAGGATTATCGAGAAAGAGAAAGCTAATAATCGCTTTGCCCAGGAAGAATCTTGTTGGTTCCGTCTATGCGCGTAGGTGATTTCACGCTTTGAAGCGTCCGTCTCTGCGAAAATGGAGGTCTCCAAAGCTATGGTTGAGCAACGGTTCGCCAACAAATGGAGATCTTTGAAGCCATAATTCAGTTGTTTTCAAAACGAAAGCAGCGGTCTTTGCAATGCAGGTCTTCGAAGCGGCGATCGAGCGAAGATGAAGGTCAAGGGAAAACGGAGCTTGAACGACAAGAGGAAAACAAAAGAGGTTCCGCCTTTGAGAAAATATGGCTGGGCATTCAACTTTTTTCGTTTTATTATTATATATATAGAAAAGCTGCCATCTGAACATTTATTGCCATCGGTCAACTATTTTAGATGATTTTATTTAATAGTATGACATGGTGCCCCATGTGAGTTCGTGAGTGGATCTGACCAAGCAAATGTGCCACATTAGCGACTGACATGGCATTTTGATACTAATGAATATTTTCTCCGAGGACATACATCAGAGCAGTTTTTTGAATTTAAAGTGGGATGACCGATTGCCATGATAAAGAAAATGGGTTAATATCATGAAAAATCTCAAATTAATTTTTTGACCACTAAAAGCGCTAAACTGATATATTTATTATACATTTACCATTCGTTAATTTCTGTTAAATTGGATTAATATCACGAAAAATCACAAACTGATATATCTTTGATAAATGAAGGATAAAGACTTAAATTGGTACACTCGTCAACTATTACATGTCATCTAACTTAACAATTTAACAATAAATTATATAGCAATTAAGGGGGCAAATTTATAATAAAAGTACTAGCTTGGTATTAGCCTAAAATAAATTTATAGAAAAATTCATTGTAAGCATACAACTGGTAAGTATGCATTCACTTTTCTAAGTGTGGTTTGTAAACTACCATAACTTGTAAAGAATCTACCAACAGATCAATAAATTAGCAAATTAAAAACTTCTTTCTAATTTTACGTGTTTGGTTAATAAAATTCCAAGCTTATGGAGAAGTTTCCAACGTCTCACTAATCAGTAAGTAACCAACTTCTTCGAAATTCTACAAGTATAATTAGGAAACTATCAAAACCATAGAGAGCCTACCAATATTTAGTAAATTAGTAGATTTACTAACTTTTTAGAAGCCTACCAAAAGTCACTCCTTGTCCGAGTCCTTTGACCCTAGCGACCATTCCCCACCCTTGTCGGACCGGCTCGTTGCAAGCCTTCCAAATTCCGCATGGTTCGTACGCATACCCAAACCAAAAACTTACTAGAGGGGGTCCTGCTCTAATTCTATATTATAACATTCTTAGATTAACTCACTCAATGTATTATTCACTTTGGCTTGTCCCGTACCGAATCTTACAATTTTGTCCTTTAGCATATAGGCAGGTAGTTTTTAGGAGGTCACCCATCCCGCAATGCTCTAACCCGAGCACGCTTAACTTTGGAGCGTCAAAGTAAACATTACCGTTATGTCAAAAGGTGCCTCCATGAGTTAATCTCAGTTTTCACAGATATACTCTAGATATGTTTTCCCCTTGTTTGATGTGCTTCACTTTTGCTTTTTCACCACCCTAGAAGTTGTCAAGAGCTACTCTTTGTCTAAGCTCTCTAGCCTCGGAGATCATTCCCCGCCCTCATTGAAATGGGTTGTTACAATAATGGTCTTGAGCACTAACTTTGTGTACCACAACTATTGGTTGTTGGGTTCACAGTCTCCAACCATCTACTCCAATGTCATTAGTTGAGAAAGACACTCTTTTAGCAAAGACATTATCGACAATATCGATTGGGAGAGCTTCTCACACAAATACAAACACACTGAGGAGCCAAGCCTAGTTAGTAGTGCTTCTTAGCTATTTATATGCCTAACAAGGAGGTGTAGCTACCTCCTAGATATATCCAAAGAATATTGTTGCGACCTCTCTTTTCCCATTAGAGGGAAAAGGACAGGGTTTAGAGGTACTACTAAGTTAGAGACCAATTGTCTTCAATCGGCTCAGGTACTCCCAAATCTTTACCTCGCATGATGTTAGGATATTCAATTTTAAGAAGAAGAAGAAGATTTTTTTATAAAGTTATGAATCCTAAGGTTCACATCCACTAGGTGTCCATGAAGTTTTTTTATAAAGTTATGAATCCTAAGGTTCAGACATGACATCCTATTGTTAAGCTTTGGAGGAGGGTACCCTCGTGAGCTTGTTCAAATTGGATCCAATTTTTTTCCTAAAAAGGTTAATCTACCTAAACTATACTAAGTAAAACATCTTTCTCAACAATCTAAATGAATCTAAACCAATTCTGATACCAAAATCTAACCACCTAATCAAGACCTTTTTTCAACTATTTTCCAAATTTTCTATTTTCGAATTTTTTATATTTATTTTAAAAAAAATTTTAATCTGGAAAATAGAGACTCGAGCTGGGCCTGAACCCACCCCGCATGTAAGGAGATGTTCGGATTGCTCAAGGACAGGTCACCAATGGGCTTATTAAAGTAAGCCTATATCAATCAAATCGAAGCCAATTTACAGGGACTCAGCTCAAACCCTTTTTAACCTAGTCAAGCCCACTCATACTAAGACCATTCAAGGCATTTTCTATAATAACCAACATTGAAACCAGCTTCTCTTTTTCATTCAACAGTACAGTATTACGCTGAACACTCTAGGCTTACTTCTTCGATCTGTGGTCTTCATCATAACACTGAGAATCTACCCTACCAAATCATGAACTTCAAGGCTTACACTTTAAGGTCAAATACCAAAATCTCAAGCCGCAAACATAAAGACTCCATCGAATTCTGAGATTTGTCACCAGGAATCAACGCCAATCACCATTGAGCACCATGGGATTCATAGACTTGCCGTTCATCATCACACATGCAACGAGAACATTGAATGACCATTCAGCAGGTAAAAGCAAAAGACATGACCAATAACAGAGAAAGGAGATGATAAGACTGATAAGCAAAGCCTTTGAATAATCAACTCTACTTGTACAGATTGTGAGTTATGGAATGCAATTTTCATTTGCTCAACTAACAGCAGGACTCTTGGGTTACTTAAGCACCAACCGAATATGATGAAACCTCGATAAATCAACGATAAAGTTGGGTTCAAGAATTTTCAACTTTCAGTTTGAACATGAAAGTGACAATATGAGCGACGAGAAGACTATAATATGGCTGTGAGAGGTCAAACACTGGGTGGAACGAACAACAAACTCACGTTATGAGATGAGCATACATTCTGACTTCATTTGAGCATTTTATCGAACAGATTGAAAGCGTTTCATCCAGGGTTCCTATATGCGGATCTAAGATAAGCGATTCATTCTTGAATATCACAAACAACAAAAGTCCGGTTCTGTTTATCGCAACAGCATCAATACACGTTCAAGACACTAAAAGAGCTTCAATTACAAATGGTTTTCTCACAAACATCAAATAGAGTTCATGGCCTTAAGCAAACTCATTTTAAACAGGTAGAGAATTGTCACTTGCGATGATTACTGATCAGACTTGAATAAGGCGATCACAGGAATGACTTCAAGTGCAAAAATCAACAAAAACAAGAGAAATTTTCGCTACTCAGAATTTCAGCGATTTCGAACGGAGGTGCTGAAGACGTCACCGAGCGACTATGGCAGTGACTACTAATGTTCGGACTACTGATGTTCGAAGGACGATAGAGAAGGAAAACCGGTGAGGAAGCCGCTTCCCCCTGGTAAATCAGAAAAGAACAGAGAACTCAGTGCTATTAATTGAATCAAAATCGAAGCCAGAGAAAGTAAGACGACTTAGCCCTGTTGGAGCAATTTTCTGAACTTCCACGCTCAGGTCCGATCCGAGGAGCGCAAAGGTGGACATGGCCGGGCTCGCGGCTGTTGCACTTGGTGTCACCGCCTTGAATGCGACGGACAGTGCCGCCTTCATCGGCCGGATGCTTGGCGGCGGCAGCGGCGGGAGGAAGCCTGGACCCGGCAGTTGAGAAGTGCCTCAGCGACCACACCGACCAGTACGCGGACGCGGTGGAGCAAATGGAGGCGTCGATCACCGCCGCGAGCGCCGGGGACTGAGGCCGTAGGTGAAGATAGGGACTGCGGACGCAGAGTCGTGCGAGGAAGGGTCCAGGATGGAGGGCTGTGCTACACCGCGTTGAACAAGGTGTTCCCCATTTCCAACCAGATGGTGATGTCGTGCCAGAACAAGGTGTTCGAGTTGCTGTGCTACACCGCGCTGAGAGTCGTGGAACTGTTGGAGCTCGCTTGATGAAGATGACAACGGATGTGTTTGTCGTCGAAGTAACGAACGAAAACGAGAGTGCCCAGAGATAGAGGGGGTCCCCTTCCCTGAGAGAGGTCCCTTTCTGTTATATCCGCCGGCCTTCCCTTCTGTTGCCGATAACCATCTCCAACAGCTCATCTTCTCGAAGCTCTTTGATATCGCTTGTTCGTCACAGACGAATTCCTTCCGCTTGTGATTGTTCTTCGAGTTGATGAGGTGAAGCGAAACGAAGAAAAAGACAGTCAACTATAACGAAAAACGGGCTGACTTTTTTTTTTTTTTTTGGGTGGGTCTTATTATTGTATTTTTCATTTTGCTATTTTTATATTTTAGTCAACAAAATACGGGTATCAACAAATATATTCTACTAAATAATTCTAGAGTATACTAAATGTTGCCAATCTATTAGCCACACATTCTTCTTAGATGCTAGATATTTCTAGAGAATTAGATTTGGCCAATCCATTAGCCATAGATCTCTACTTAAACTATATTATTGGAAAGTATCTAGATATTTAAGCAGCAATTTAGAAAAATTTAGATTTCTTGGAGAAGAGAGAAGGTGAGACATTTTCTGCAGGTTAGAGCCACTAAAGGGATGGGATTTAAATTTAGAGTATACTAGATGCGATGAGGCTTGAGCTCACTTGTGATCGACTGCTGTCGCAATCGGCAATTGACCAAGGAACAAGAACAAGAAAAATAAAGAAAAGGAAAAAAAAGAAATAAATAACAACTTTTTTTTTCAAAAATTATATAAAATAATAAAGGAGAAAAAAAAAAACAATAAATATAAAAGGAAAAAGTGTTTTATGAAAGACGTGAGACGAAAAATGATATGGAAAATGTTTTCCTCTTCTTGAAAAGTAGAAAATATTTCCTATTTTAGAAGACATTTTTTTTTCCATTGTTTGGAAAATGTTTTCTTCAAGTAGTTCATTTTCCGTGAAATGAACGTCGGAAAATCCGCAAAACGTTTTGTTGGAGGTTATTTTTCATAAAATAAACGAAACCTTAGATGTTTTCTCACATTATGAGGGGAGATTAAGGGCATTTGGTAATGCTTTTGTTCCTAAAAACAATTTTTTTTTATCAGAAATGGTTCTTTTTTATTTTGTTATTGGAAACAATTTCTAAGCATTTTAAGTATTTGATAACTTGTCCAAAATTTCAATGCCCGAGAATAGAATTGCGTTTGGTGCGTGTTCAAATTTTTTACCCCAAATTATTTTCTTTTAATTTTTAAATAATTTATTAATTTTTTCCTTTTTTTTTCTTTTTTCTTCCTTTCTTTTTTTTTTTTTTTTTTTTTTCTCCTATTCTTCTTCTTCAAGTGGCCGGTTGCGGCCTTAGGATAACCAGCGACCGGCCAAACGAGTGTTGACAACCGGCCGGATGAGGGCCGATGACCTCACTAGAGCATCGCCGCCCTCAATGAGGCCGGCCCTCGTTGGCCGAGCCATGGCTGGATAAGCGGCCTCACCCAAATCTAGCGAGGCCGAGATCGCCCAACCACCGGCGAGGCTTGACCTTATGGTGGCCTTGTCGGGGTTGGCCGAGCCTCGTTGATGGCCGGGCTTGCCTCCAACGAGCTCACCGGATCGGTTCTTCAGCAACCGACGGGTAGTGGGCGATGAATGGCGGATAGCAACCGTGGCGGTGGTAATAGATGAAGAAGAAGAAAAGGAAAGAAGAACAAGAAAAAAGAAAATAAAAAGAAAAATATGGGCTTGATTCTAAAATTGTTCCGAGAACAAAATCAACTTTTTATTTTTATTTTTTATTATTGAGTATGTTCCAAATTTACTTCCGAGAACAAAAAAAATAAAAATTTGTTAGCGAGAACAAAAATTTTACCAAACACATTTACTTCCAAATCTACTTCCGGAATAAAAAAATATAAATTAGCACTATTTGGCCGGTTACCAAACAGACCATAAGTTATTATTTTCATCATATTGCATTTAGAATTTACTTATCATCACATATATTGGAAATTTTTTATTTATTAGACTATTGCACATTTATCTTTGTACACCTCTCACAAGGTCTTGTCTCGAGGAATAATAACAAGGTTTTGAATAAATTTTGCCCAATATGGGTTATTTCCTTTCCGTACTTAATTTGCTTTGTTATTGATAGATTTAACTTAATTGCTTGAGCATTTGTGAATGTACATCTAGATGCATGTTGGGGAATAAAATTGGAATGATTGCATGAGATACATTCTTATTTAATAGAGAAAAAGTACCAATAGTTGGCGCCAGGTAAAATTAACGTACCCAAGTTCCATGTCCCGATTCTCTAGTTCATAGAAATAGAACGAATTAATGTGTGCATTTCACTTGGCCTCTAATCAGTCTATAATAAATTGGTGGCAATTTCTTATGAAAAACCTATTGCATAATAGATCGAGTTCAAACCAATTTCTATTGGGGCTCCTAATCAATCGTCATGTTAGCAATTTCCGGCGAAAATTGCAATATATTCAGAGGATATTATTAAACCAAAATTAAATACAAGGGGAATTGGTTCATATTTAACCATATTTGAGATGAGTTGTTCCGCGTTTTCGGTTCAAATAATAAATTCGCTCAGGGACAAATATTCTGACAAAATCAAAGTAGAACGCAACGAAAGCTGGCCTGCTCTGGTTGGACAAATTGATGCGCTCCGGCCAGCACGTGGTGAAAACATAGTGCCCCTTGTTGAATACATGAAAATATTGGGTACAACTCTCCTATCACGTCACTGTTGCAATAATCCATTAATTGAGTAGTAGGTGGGCTCACTTGCTCTCTTCGCGGTCTCTCTCTCCCTGCCCGACTCACAGACATGCTCTGCTCTCTACGCACGCGACCTCTCTCCCTCCCGACTTCCGACCTTGCCCTGTTCTGTCACCGCTGCCTACGCCTTATTCACCCATCTGCCTCATCCGTTGCCAGGAGTTCTTGACATGAATACCACCATTGATCTTGAACAAGATTTTTACATGAAAATGTAAGCCCTAATACCAATTGCAGAAGCGGAGGGAACACACAGAACCAACAGCCCCCACCTTACCTTTGCGCTTCTCCTAGAAATTCCCCCGATTAATTTTTCAACCAAACAAAAAGGTTTTGCAGTTAGCGGCAGACCAGCACTCTTCTTTTCGACCTCTGGTTTCAGCTTGTTGATGTAGTCATCATCCAATTTTTCACCATCTTTCTCGACCTCATCCTTGAATATACACCAGCAGCTCTCAGAGTCCGTGAGTGATTGCAGGTGGAGCACGTTATCTTCCCTAAGCATGGTGTTGGCTACTTCCTCTGACCTGCTTGTGATAATGACTAAACCACCACCATAGGTCGTGAATCGGAGCCAACGGACGAGGCAGATGTAGAGGCGGTCGCGGATGAGGCGGAGGCGACGGTGAGAGAGAGAGAGAGAGAGAGAGAGAGAGCAGAGCAGAGCTGAGTCATGAGTCTCGGGAGATAGACGTGAAGAGAGTAGGAAAAGGTGGGCCTAGCAAGGACACCTACCCTCAATCAATGGACCATTACAACAATGGTGGTTTCAGGGTCGCACCCAATATTTTCTCATTGAAATCTTCGCGGTTCAATCTTCCGTCGCCAAAAAAAAAAAAAAAAAGACCAAAAAAAAAAAAAAAAATCTTCCGTCTTCATGTTATAAAATAACTAAAACTTTTATTTTCTTCACCGATTTTTCGACCGTCGATTGCAACCTGGCCTTCAGCTTTTGGTTCCCCTTTTCTCTTGTTTGTATTTTTCTTCTCTTTTTAGCATCTATTTGGCGTCCATTCCATAGACATTTCTTTTGTTCTTTTTTTTTTTTTGGTAAAGACATTTCTTTTGTTCTTTGAAATAGAAAAAAAATTAATTTTTATATCTAAATCAAATAAGTGGTCAGGAAATAAATTTGGAACGAAAATAAGAAAAGCAGAGAAAAATCTATTTCTTTATTTTTGAAAACAATTTTTAAGATAAGTTTTTTTTTTTTTTTTTTAATTTTTTCTTCTTCCTCCTCTTCAAGTTAGTCGTTGGATTGATGGCCAACAAGCCAAGGACGAGATCCGATGTCCTCGCTAGCCTTGGGAGAGCTTGGTTGGCCCTTAGTGAGGCTCGATCTCACCTAAATCTAGCGAGGTCAAGTCTCACCCAGCCACAGCAAGGTTGGCCGAGCAAAGCCAATTTCACACTAGCTAGGCAAGGCTCAACCTAATTAGATTTAGGTGAGGCTACCTTGCGCAGCCATCATGAAGTCAACTGCGGTGAAGTCGTCGGCCCTAGCCTTTGGCTACTCACTATCTACTAGTAAGAGGAGGAGAAGGGAGGAGAAAAAGAGGAGAAAAAATTCAAAAAATTTATTAAAAAACTAAAAAAAAAAAAATTATCGATAATCGTATCAAATGCATTCTTATTCTTTTTGTATTTTAGGGATATAAATTTTATGCAATTACTAAAAATCTTATCCTTAGAAACTCGTTCAAAAAATTAATTTAGAAAAAATTATTTCTAAAAAGAAATTGATCAAGAAATAGAAATGTTATCAAATTCATCCTTATTGCGGAATGTCTCACCTTTGGCTCCTACTGAGTGTTGCACTTCTATATTTTTTTCTTTACGTTTTTTTCCCTTCTTCAACCCCACCCGATGTCTTCAGCCTCTCTTCTTGTCTCCACGAGAATAGTTTTTCTGACCTAATAAATTCTTCGTCGGTGAATGTCGTATCAGCTTCCTCTTAACCGAATGTGATTATTGACCTTGGGTATCTTCACACCACTATGATCTTGTGCGATCATCCTGGAGTGAGCGGGCTTGCGTCCATCTCCTTGTGCTGTGGCCGAATATGACAATATATACTAAAATTCTTTAGCTCTTGAAATGCTCTTGAAATGAAGAAACAAATCTCACAATTTCCCTTTGATCGGCCGTCCACCATATGCTACTTTCCTAATTTAGGCCAAGGAAGTATATCTCCTCATTCTAGGAAATTAAAATATATACTCTTATTTTCCATGCGACCGAAATTTCAATAGAAATTGTGCATTCTTGCCCTCCAAGCTTCATAAAAATTCACTTTCCAAATTTAGAACCCACATGAGGAAGTCAGCCGAGAGGAAAATGCAAGTGGGTTTGGCTGAATTTCATAATTGCTTTTATTAAGTAGGCTTGGTTTTTAAATTTTAAAGAGATTAGGGCCCTCCTTTATACTAAATTCAAGCCCATTTAACAAATCGGGCCAATTTAAATGCAATTCATGACCAGGCCGGTTTAAGTGAGATTTTTCTTTGACGCAGACACGTCATTACTAAAAAAAATGTTAATCACGCCTACGTACAATATCATGCAAATTTACGAGATATTTATATTTTTATCATGGATCAAGTTCAATGCCAAGTATTCTATGCAATGAATGACAATATAAAAACCAAAATTTACATGTCAATAGATATTTGACATTGCAATTTTTTCTGCGATGAATCTAATCATTCTTGATCTATCTTGGAGCAAAGTTACTCATAATTGGGATGGTTGGAGCCACATCATGGTATGATTTAAGGCAGAAACATCTTTTGTCCCTCGGTCGTGTCTCTATTAGATCCAGAGCTAAACTTTGCCTAGCCTTTTTGTTACATATGACAAAAAGCTTGAAAGTTCTGAATATGATTGATTGCGGACGCTTGAGTGGAACTCCTCCATTCTCTACACATTCAAATTTGGAACGATTAACCCTGGAGGACTGCGACCCCTTAACCGAAAGTGGTAGGTCTAACAGTCATTTAAAGCTTTTAGTTTTCTTATATGTGAAGTCCTGCATGAATCATTGTCAGTTGCCAGACGAGCTTAGTGGACTAGAGCCATTGAGGGAACTCTTAATTAACGACACAACAATACAGAAAATCCCTAGTTATTAAGGGATGAAAAATATGAAAATTTTGTTCGTGATTGTTCATCTTGGAGTTAATCCCTTGCATCGATCACTACTTCTCTATCAAGGCTTTTGGTGGAATGCGCCAGAAAGGTCTTTTAAGCCCGGATTACTTGTCCTTGAGAAATGCCAAAGTGGCTTTCAGACTCGGCTGGGAATTGGAAATCGGTAATTGAGTTGGATATGTCTTCCCCATCTATCAAAGAACTGCCTGATTCGATTGGAAGCATGAAGAAGCTGAAAGTATTGAGCATGAAAGCGCCTTCCGTAAGAAAGTTACCCCGAAGTTTATGGGCAATGGAGAGGCTCGAAGAAATAGAGGCAATTGTCACGGGCCGATCGATTGGGATCGTGACCGCGCGGCGACTCGGGCACTTTAGGATCGGATTGGATCGCCAAAGCACCTAAGGCAAGCCTTGCTCAATCGAACGCTCACTCGCTCGCCTTACCCGAATCGTAGAGAGAGAAAGAATCTAGAGAGAAGAGCTCTGGAAAGATAGAAGCTTTGTATTACGGAAGTAGTGGATGATTACAAATGAAGGAGGACACCCCTTTTATAGTTGAGGGTCTCGGATTACATCCGTTGATCTAGAATTCTATCGGCGGACGAGATCGCACCGCCTCTACTACCGATATAAATATTCAACTACCATCTACCAACATTAATGAAAGGAGGCTTCTAGAATCAGGCGCAATGACAGTGTCGCTCGCCCTTGGAAACTTCGGGAAGAAGCCTTGATGGGAATCCAAGTGAGAGTAGGAGGTCTTCCACGGACAAGTCATGGTCGACTCTGGGGAACCTCTCGGGTTGTCCTTCTTTCGGCCCGTGACACAATGGACACACATCTTGAATTGTTTTAGACGCTGCTTTGTCTAAGTTGGACTCTAGTTTTAACACAAAACATCAACAGTTTCTTCTTTATTTTCTTAGGTACAATTTCTACCATCAAGGAAATTGTAGCATGATATGCCACGCCTCAATTCAACCCTCAGAAACAAAAATAAAATAAAAGTAAAATTGTCAGTGCTTTGAGCTTGGGCTCAGGGACATGATTTCGCAAGCGAGCAAGTGAATTATTGCTAATAATCACATCTTTTAGCAAATAAACAAATCGTGTTTTTTTGTTACACGCCCTCTGAAGATTATACACTACTAGTTTTACTGACTTGTTGCTGATCTAATATGCCGACTCTGTCTCTGCAATTTCACGATTCACCACCCAAAATTAGCTTCTAAGTTTCTTGTACTAGCGGAAATTGAGTGACTCCTTGAGGTTGCCCATTGTGGTGCCAATTTCTGCCAATTTTTTTTTCTGCCGTTCTATTCAAAGATTTCTTCAAGACTAGACTAAGGGCATGTAAGATCACTGAAGAGGGCAGTCCAAATAATAATATGCAGCTGTAAGCCGTGGAGTAGCGTGAACAGGAAAATGATCGTATAAAATGATGAAACAAGTATAAGAAAGCTAAGTAACTTCCGCCACGTATTCTTACTAGCGGAGGAATTCACCACTCGATATACCTAGCAGAGGAATTCGCACACAAACAAAAGTATTGAAAAGCTACATGTGTGAACCCCCAACTAATTGGTAAGCGGTGCGTGATTTTCGGTGGAAAGTTATGTCGATTACTTTGCCTACTTTGATTTTGTTCGATTTGCGTGCTGGTTTTAACAGAAACCTCAACAATCTCTAATTCTGTTTGTTGCTAGATTTCAAGGACTTAATTATTTTTGCTAGCTTGGTTCACTCTCTTGTTTAACCTTCCAGTCCGCGACTTTAATCCTCACACTTGCTAGCAAAGCTCAGCTGAAGTACTTATTAAGTTCATTGATTTTCAGGTAAAATAAAAACCTTAAGAAAGAATTCAAATAGCCGCTAAAGTGCAGGATTCTTATTATAATTTTGCCCATCAAAGAGAAGGCTGTGTATCACTCTTTAAATAGACTAAAAAAGGAGAGTGGGGGCCTATAGAACCAACCTTAGAAAGAGATAATTTTCGTTCTTGAGATCTGAGAAGAGACAATCTTTTATTGAAGCGGATGAGCTTATTTGGTCTTGGAGACCAAACTTATACATCTCAGCACGTGAAATGTTACTAATCATATTTTTCTTTCCTCAAAGCCAGTGCAGTGTGGACATTGTTTAGGAAATGCCAGATGAAACACGTTGGCGATCTCCGACCTTCGAGAGAATATTCTCTCGGAAGCTTTTATGAAACTGCCCTTGAATACGATCGTACAAAAGGCATTCAGGAAAAGAAAAAAATAGTGTGCACAGTGCACTGTGAGGTGTGAACCACGACCCAAGGAAAGTGACCAAAAAGATTTTTTTATTAAAAAAAAAAGAGATAGAAGAAAACAGAAGAAGACATTTTTTTTTTGCATGAAAAATCCTTCAAAATCATGAACGAAAAAATACGGTGCCGGACTAAGCAATCTTTTTATCAATAGTATTGAGTTACATTTACAAGAGAAATCGCCCAAATACATAATAGGAGTCTAGGGCATACAAAGCTATGGTGAAATTTACATGTATATAATATGGGATCCCTGAGTTCTCACCTTCAGCTTTAATATTAGGTTCCTCTATTGGACTCCACTACTCCATCAATCTCCCACTTGGAGACTAATCTTCAACACAAAAATAGTCTCCCATATTCTTTGTTAAAATATATTATATATATATATATATATATATATATATTGGTTTAATATGTAAGTACGATAGAGCAAATGAAGTACAACAGCTTAAGGGCATCCCCCAGCATTACAAATAGATCTAATATTCAAAAAGATGGAGGTAGGAAGTCTCCACATGGTACCCAATACAACATTTGACTGGGAAGGTCTAATTTTTTGGTAAAGTGAAGCTCTACTTCTTACATTTTTACACAACTTGGCTAAAATAATATGTATGTTAGTCAATTTATTTTGAAATCGTCTATAATTGCACTCCATCCAAATGCAATATATGGTTGTTAGAAAAGACACTTTGAGGAGTCTCGCCGCCAAATCTTTGCCCTTTGTTGCCCTAGTCATCTATTGAAGTTCCTCATTCCATCCTCCTAAAGACCGCCTAATCCCATGTTGTGTAAGGATACTATGCCAAATGCTGCCCATCCATTCGCACTGGAAGAATAAATGAGTTCCGTTTTCTATACCAACCTTGCAGAAATTACACTAGGTATCAATGAGGTCATCCATTGTGCTACGATCTCTACTGTTGGTAGTCTATCTCTACAAATTAGCCATCCAATAAAATTGTGTTTGCTAATGCCGCTACTACAAATTAGGTTGTACCACTCTACAACTGGACCCTTATGTTTGAGCTCGTCATATATATCACGATGACAATATCCTGAACTAGAAAAAACTAAGGTTAGAGCATGTCGTAATTTGAGAAGACATCATCGACTCCAAGCCATACTATCCCTAATGTCAAGCTACATAATTGGGGCACCTCTACATTTTGTGCTGTGAACCCAAGTGCTCCAAAGGGAAGAAAATGGGTGATTAATAACGTTCCACAGGGTGTGGCCTAACAAAACTTTGTTCCATATGTGCAAATCAGGCAATCCTAATTCTCCTTCCCTTTTAGGTTAGCAAATTACTTGCCATGCAACCTAGTGCGATCCATGATTTATTGGAGAACCAAACCATAAGAAATGAGGGATAGTTTATCATGAAAAGTAGTGATCATTGATCATGAAAAGTGGTGGTGATGGGGATAAGTTCATGACAATAACAACAACTCTCTTTATTTCACAACATTTTCTATTCTTCTCTTTTTATACACAAGTTTGATAATACATTTGAGGTGAAATTCCAAGAGAAAAATTGAATGATTGTTGAACTCATTATATTATGTAGATATATTTTGTTTTAAAATCTGTAGTAATAATAGTGGGAGCAAATAATACCTCAAGAGCAGTGATCATTATCACACATTGAAGCATCAAAGAACTATAAAGTATTGCTCTATCTTCATTAACAATCAAATTTTCCCAACAATCTTAAGGTATCATTTTTTCATGGAGATTGAAACAGTGATTGCATCAAGTGCTCGCAATGTTGACAAATAATATCAATGAAACTTTTGCATATATTTATATACTTGAGTCATCTTCTTTATGGTAGAATAGACTATCTCATGTTGATTATATTACTTTGAAATTAACGAATAAAAATGGTAAAATATCATGTAACAATTTGGATAACAGGGATTGTGAAATATGTTTATAGAAAATGTGACTAAGAAATTGTTCTCAAATGTTGAAAGATATAAGTACTAGAGCTGGTGCGTTCTGATATTTGTGAAAATTAATGGTATTTGTGCATCAAGCAAGTGCACCTTATGCACCACAACAAAATGGATTGGCAGAAAGAAAGAATCAAATTTTGGTAGATATGGTTAATTCCATGATCTTACAAGCAAATTTGGCAATCGATTTGTGGGGAAAAGCACTTCTTACTACATGTCATGTTCACAACAAAATTTCTTCAAATAAATTTAAGATATCTCTATATGAATTATGGAAAGGAAGGGTGCTAAAATCCAATACTCTAACGTATTTTAGAAATTCTAATTCTAAGTGAATCAAGTTAGGACCAAATGCATTAAAAAGTGTGTTTGTTGGATATGTTGAAAATTTTAAAGCTTATCACTTTTAGATGTAGAATTTAACACTATTGTGGAATCAAGGGATAATGAATTTCTTGAACACAAATTTCTTAAAAAATCAAGTGATACCTCAGCATATTCATAAGTAATGATTGACGCAAACAATCCTTCATGGAGTAAAAGAAAATTGTTTGATTCTTCAAGTGAGCTGAGGAGAAGACAAGGAGTGAAGAAAACAAAATATTTCGATTCGGATTTTGTAACCCTCATGGTAGAAGACATAGGGAAATGTTATCAATAAATTACTCATGTTATTTCTTTTGGATAAAGACCTAAGAACGTTTAATAATGCAATGGCATTTAGAGATACATCATTTCGGAAAGAAGTAATTAATAATGAAAAGAGGTGTTGAGGGAAAATTCTTAGTGGTTTGTATGATCGTCTATATAAAATTTTTTGATCTTACACAAATCTCGGAGACATTTCGAATGTTTTTGAGACCAAATACAGTACTAATAAATAAAGTAGGGATAGAGTTATAGCTTTGTAATATTTTGAATTTATCTAAATTAATGGAAAATTTGTATCTAAGCAAGTAGATGTATCTATCTTCTCTTTTTAAATAAGAGTTTGAGAGAAGTGGATGAAATTTTAGGTATGAAAGTGATCAAACATAGTGGGAGTTATGGTTTAAGTCAAGGCCATTATGTGGAGAAAATTATTCAAAAATATTAGAATTTGGGAATTAAAGAGTCAAACGTACCATTTGATGTGTCAATCAAATTGATATAAAATCCTAGACAACCTTTACTACAATGAGAATATGCTAGTACAATTGAAAGTCTAATATGTGCTATGTATCGCACTAGACCAAATACAACATTTATTATGTGTAAATTGCCTAGAAGCCATAAGTAAAACTCTTTGTTTACTTTAAAAAAAAAAACAACACATCATGGTATATTCTATGGAAGATAATAACAATACTAAAAGGATATTCATATGCTAATTGAATAACCAACACAATTGATAACAAATCTTGATGGATTTTCAAGCTTACAAATGGTGCAGTCTCTTGGGCATCGAAAAAGCAAATATGTATAACTCATTCAATGGTGGAATATGAATTTACAGCACTACCGTCAACTTGTAAAGTAGTCGAATGGTCGTAGAATTTGATTTAGGTAAAAAGTTGTGGTCACTGAAAAATGCTAGTACTAACACCTGGAGATGGGTGAATAGGTGTTTAAAAGAAGTCTTGACAAATAAATACGGAATAAAATAAGTTGCAAACAAAGTCTAAATAAGGATCAGAGTTTGACTAAACGAGCCACCGGACTTCTAGTAAAAGTTCAGAATCTGTTATGCGATGGAACAGACTTATGAAATACCCTATAAATATGCAACAAACTTAAATAAGAAGAGTTAAAAGAAGAGAAAATTGCACACAAAATTTATAGTGGTTCGGCTTAGATCAAGCCTACGTCCACTTTTCCACGCTATCAGCCTTTTGGCTAGATTCTACTATCGATCAACAAGAGATTATAACTTTGAGTGCAAATACTTAGTGGTAGATCACACTAGCTCACTAAGTCACTCTTTGGTATTTCTCTCACGATCACAAGCGTTTAAGCTCATGAAAGACAAGTATATAATCGAAATTTGCTCGAGACTTTGGAATTATAAATTCTATGCTCAATCTCTTACTTACTCATCGGTCATTGATCTTCTTAAATACTCACTCCACTTTTAAACTAGCTGTTGGACAGTATCTAGAGGATTGTCTTTCAATCTACCCATTGGACAGATTGTTGGACAGTATCTAGAGGATCATCTTCCAATTTACCCATTGAGTAACGAAGTAGAATCCCAAATTAATTATGATCGCCCATACAAACATAATCTTGGTTTTCATAAGTAGAGCTTCTCCGTTTAGAAAGTTTGTCTTCAACATCCAATTGTCAATCAAATCAATCTTGACGTAGAATCTAAATTAGATCACTAGCCGTTATATGTTTGAGACTTGTGTTACATTCTGTCAAGTTGTCTCGTTTTGAACATACTTCATTCTAAATCTGCTGCGTTCTGAATTTGTGTCTCGTTTTGGACTTTCTCACATTTTGGACTTGTGTCTCGTTTTGGATGTAAAGTCTGAGTATGTTCTGTTGGAAGTAAAGTCTGAGTGTCTTCCATCTAAAGTAGAGTATGAGTATCTTCTTTCTGAAATAGAGTTTACAATATAGATGTAAGTCTGAACATATTTAGCCTTAAGATCTGGACATAGTCTGAATAAGTTCACCTTTGGCATAAAGTCTATCTTCTGATTCTTCTTAATATAAACCTTGATTATATAATTTACACATTCTATCATTTGCATAGTCTGCTACTGAATCATTAAACACGTTAGTAACTTTTGATTTATTTTATCATCTTCAAAAAATCATAAGGGATTTCCCTAATAGTCACAACCAATGGCAACCATATATTTATATTGTGATATTGAGTCAACAATGTCTAAGGTATACAATGAAATAAACAATGAAAAATCTAGACATTGATTAACATGAGTATGTTTAACAATTAATTAATGATAGAATTATTTCAGTAATTTATGTTTGGACAAAAATAATTACTTGGCCGACCTATTCACTAAGGGACTCTTGAGAGATTTAGTTAGCAGTATTGCCCAAGGAATGGGCCTTAAACCAATTGTTAATAGTCAAGCATAGATGAAACCCCACTTAACAATTTCTAACAACATTGTCAAAGTTCAATAGATAATAATAAGCTATTGTATCTTGATAGTGATCAACTACCGGGGCACAAGATTAGTACTCATGGATACCAGGGAGGGTGAGTATAAGAGAACACATTAATAAAATTGAAGGATCTAGTAAGGCAAGGCTAAAGTAATAAGTTGGGGATCTCACCTATATGAAGATAAGAAGTAATGTTGCTTTTGACAAAAGTTGGACGAACTCTTATAAATGTTCATGAATGTAGGAGGAATCATAATGCCATAAAAGTGCTTAGGCATAGGAAATTTCTCGTTGAATGTGTATAAATTCATATGTGTGATGATTTGATTAATAAATGGCATCTTGGTTCAAAGTTTCATTTAGCATTGATTTCATTAATGGAATTGTTTACAATAATCAAAAGTTCAAATCTTAACAGATACATTCTTGTATATATGAATTTATGTAAATTAGTAAAAATAACAAACTAAGTGGGGGATTGTTGAAAAAAAAAAAGATGTGATTGTTGACATGACAAAAAATAATAATTGATCATGAAAAATGACAATGGTTGATCATGAAAAGTGGTGATTGTAGAGATAAGGTATGTATTCTTAAGAGATGTGTTAATTAGTTGTTTATAAATATGATCAAATCATACATTATTCATCACAACAATTCATAACAACAACTTTCTCTTTTTCACGACATTCTCTCTCATTCTCTTTTCACACACAAGTTTAACAACACATTCAAGGTGAAATTCCAAGAGAGAAATTGAGTAATTATTGAATTCATTTCTCTAGACATGGAGGCATATTTATTTTAAACTCGGAAGCAATAATAATGGATGCAAATAATGCCTTAAAAGAAAACTATATTCATGCATTAAAGATCTATAATTTACTACTCTATCTTTATCAGCAATTAAAGTTTCCCCAACAATAGGTTGTTGGATTTGTTGAATTTAAGGAAAGTATTATCTCAGATTACGTCTTCAATAAAAGAGATTCAAGGTCTTGATTTTTTGGAGAACCTAGGAGATTTGTGGTTTTGGGACTTTCCATAGATTGAGATATTACTAGATTTTGGTAAATATAAAGTCCACTAGCCACCCTAAGGAGGTGGGGGTTCAAATCTGCACATTTTTAAGGTGTTGAGGTGGGGATAATTTAATTTTGGATGTGGGTTTTAACTCCCACATCCTACAAGGAGGCATGTTAAAAGTCTGAGAGTGAGAGTTAAAGTAGAAGTAAGGTAAAACTGACAAAAATAAAAGCGCTAAGAAGTCTACGGCTAGGAAATTGTAATAATCTAGTTGAGATTCAAGGCCAACTACTAAAATCTTTTTAAGAATTGGAGATTTCACATGATTTCATTTGTGAGTCTTTGGAAAAGTTGCGTGATCGGATACAAAAGATGATAGGATAAATCATTGCGATGTGGAGGCAATTTCAAGTTAGATGCATCGAGTCTGATCCCATAGTGGAAGATCCAATCTGCGGTGGGTTGGGAGGCCAATTATATTCGTTTGAAACACATCCTTTAGAGGTATGAACTACGAAAATTTTCAAACCTAAATTTTAGTTGTTTCGCCGGATACAATTTTAGTCTTACTCGTTGTTCCGCACCATATATTTATAAGGGCCATATGAATGCTCATGAGATGGGAACGTGTTATCCTCCTAGTTTGATTTGTTACATTTGTTCCCATTGAAGGTTTTGCATTTGCCAATTTACATAGTAAGGACTAGTCAAATCAATTTCAAGGGCATTTTTTTTTCAATTTTACTCAGTGATGCTTTACCTGAGATCATGGTAAATTATTATTTCCTATAAAAAGTTGAAGCTTTTTCCCAAGTTTTGTGCTGGGCAAATTTCTCTTGTCCAGTCTATTCAAAAATTGGAAATTTCCGTGATGGTAGAATGTCAAAGAGGTTGGTGATTTTCCAATCTTGTTAGTGATAAATTATGACCAATAACTTGCTTGTCCTACACCAATAGTAAACTACCAACACTAAACATTCCAATTAAGTAATAAGTTACCAACTCCAAGAGTGAATAACAGGCAACTACCAAGAATTTAGCGACAATCCAGTAAAATGGTTAATTACCAATTCCTCTAGAATTTTATCAGTGGAAAAAGTAATTTATCATCACTATCAGAAACTTAGCAATCTTTCATAATTTTACCGATATGGTAAATAAATTACTATCACTAGTAGTAACTTAACAACATACCCATAAAGTTGTAAAATGCGAAATTTTCTGGAATATTACAAGTGTGATAAGTAAATTAACAAAGCTATCAAGGAATTAGCAACACTTTAATAAAGTAATGAATTACCAACTCCTTTGAAATTTTACTAGTGTCATAAGTGAATTACTAGCATTTCTCAATAAATTACCCACATACTGAAGTAGTAAATTACCAACTCCCATGAAATGTTACAATTGTAATACGTAAATTATTGATAGTATCAGAAATTTACCAATATTCCAATAAATTAGTAAATTACTAACTCCCACAAAATTTTACCCGGTAAGTAAATTACCAACACTATCAAGAATTCACTAACATTCAAATGAAGCTACAAATTGCCAACACATATGAAATTTTGTTACTATGATAAGTAAATAACCATCACTATTTGGAATTTACCAAGATATATACTTACATGAATATGACTTGTCTTCCTTAGATATTTGTTAAAATGGTTTTGCGCCACAATTGGGTCTGGCTTGTCAATTAAATTATCAATAACTATGTATGGTGTGGGCTTAAAAACGTATTTGCTCAAGCGAACTCTTTTAAAGAATTATTAAAAAAACTCACACATTAGAGCCACTTAATGAATCTTAATCTCAATGCCTATCCATGATCCATGATATGATTCCCATTTTTTTTTTTTTTTTGGCGAAGGTAGTACTTTCATTCATTCATAAAAACGAGAATTACAAGAGGACGATACATAAGTTTCTGAGCATAAAGATTTCAAAAAGGGATAGGGGAGGAAATGTCATCCAATTTGGGGGAAGGGTTTTGGTTTGATGGGCTTTGGCGAGCCAATCCACCGCTTAGTTCGCCTCCCTTGGGCGGTGGACTAGGTTCGTCAAATTCCAAATTGGCCAAAATCTCTTTGCAATGATTAACAATATGAAAGTGCTAGTATTATCACCTAGAGGAGGGGGTGAATAGGTGCAAAAATAAATTTGGCCAATAAAAGCAATAAAAGTCATTTTCTTCAAACAACGTCGATTAACACTAAACTTCTATTTTCAATTCGGACTCAAATAAGATAATTTGGAGTTTAGCAAGACAAAAATATCGTGACAACCAAATTAAAGGAGTTAAGGGAAGAGAAAATTGAATGTAGAATTTATAGTGGTTCGGCTTAGATCAAGCTTACGTTCATTCTCCCATACCGACCTTACGGCTGGATTCCATTATGAAATCAAAAGAGAATTACAGTAATTTGAGTACGATCACTTAGTGAAGAGTTTCTTCCTCTCTCACTAAGTCAATCCCTCTTATGTTTCTCTTTTGAGTACAATTTCAAGCACTATCGGTGAAGAACAAGCAATTGAAAGGTTTCAAACTTTGGAATTCTAATTCTCACACCCTATCTCAAATGAATCGAAAGACCTCTTTAAATATTCCTCCATGCCCTTCTAACCGTTGTCACTTTCCAAAGGAATTTATTCTAATCAATCCGTTGGACAAAATTAATTAAGAAAATCTTGTAGGCATTTGAAGATTGAGGTGAAAATCCAATGATCTCGGTCGTCAATACAATCAGAATCTAAGTTTCCATAAGTAGATACTTCCAAAAAAGGAACTTATCTTCAAGATTGATTTCACCAATTTGTAATTGTTTTCATCAATATATTTAGAAAATGTAAGTTAGATTCTCCACCAAAAAGCTAGATATGTCTTTATCGTACTGAATCCTTGTTGAACGATCAATAATCCTGATCTTGACTTGAGTTCAGTTTGTATTTTCGTCGGAGTGGGAAAGACTTTTGGTGTAAAATAGACTTTGATAGCTTTCCACAAAAGTCCAATATTTCTCAGAATAAGAATAAGAAAATGAAAGTTTTGTCAACTTCAAAACTTAATAGGAATTTTCTCAACACAATATCCTTCACTTCCCATGATACTTCAACCCGATCGATGATGTTTTCAACCAAAGTCAAACTATCACTTTTGCATAGCCACTTCTCTTTTTGAAGCTGTTATGATCCCATGTGCTTCTTTTTTTTTTCTTTCTTTTTTTTCCCTTTAGTATAGCAACTCGTGTAGTACAGCTAGGGCTTCTGTTTGCAAGGAAGATGACGCTCGAATTTCTCACACAAAACCTTCGATAGCTATTCCGGATGAGTCTTGTAGAATTCCAGCAATTGAACTCGAGAAATCGCCCTTCACCCAAGAGCAATCAACATTGAGCTTCAGTACTCCTCTCTCCGGTGGCATTCACTTTACTAGTGAGTTTTAATTTGTGTGTTTTTTTCGCCCCCTTTTGCTTCTACCATCTACTAAAGTTGTTTGCTTGTGCTTGTGCCATGTCTATGAAGGAGTATGGATCTAGTGGTTTGGCTCAAAATATGAAGTTGTTGCACGTTTTCCAAATGTTCCATAGCATGGTGGCTACCATCTCGTTCTCGGGTAGGGCTGAATTTCCTTCGAGAACTTCCGTTAGCCACTTGTCAAACCTTGTTATAATGCTAGAATTCCAGTTGAAATTGATTCGTGGGTCTACCCATATATTTTTTGTCCAACTGTAGGGCAAAAAAAAGTGTTTGGTTGTTTCCGAGTGGTTGGAACAAAGTGGGCAATTGGGGTCAGGTATCACCTTCCTCTTATACAAATTATCTCTTTTTGGTATAGCATCTTAATGTAGACTCCAGATAAATGTTTGCTTTTTTGAAGATAGATAAGTTCTATATCTTAGTCCACAGGGTCTTAAAAGGCTGGAAAGAGGTCGATGCTCTATTTGGTTATGTTCTTTTAATGTGGGAACAGACCCTGTTATGACTGATTTTCACTGTATACCTCATTGATTTGTTGCCGGTCCATACTAGACAATCTTTCTTTAGACTAGGGCAGACTGTGATCGCTAGGATTCATTAGCTATATGATCTTCAAAAAGATTTTGGATTGCATTTTCATTCCACTCCCACGAGTTTTCATTGATGATCTCAGCCACCATTACAAGTTCATCTTTATTAGCCAGGCCTCCAATTACTCCCGATGTGAGCCATTTGTCTTCTCATATTCGAATAGAATTTCTGTCACCCGCCATCCATTTTACTTTCGATTCTATAGCTTCTCTTCCGACTAATATGCTTTGCCATCCCCATGATAGACGTTGCCCTTTTCTTGCCTTCCACAAGTCTCCATTTGGAAAGTAGATTCCTTTTAGATTATGCTCCAAAGAGCTAAAGGGGATTGGGATAGCCACCACACTTGCTTGCTAAGCATTGTTTTATTAAAATTTATCAAGTCTTTGAAGCCCATACCCCTTTCATCCTTTCTGGTTTTCATTACTTCCCATTTTTTCCTAATGTAGCCCTTTCCTTGAATCATTTTGTTTCCACCAAAATGAGGCAATTCTTTTTTCTATGGCATTGCATATTGAGATGGGTATTTTGAAGATTGACATTGCATATCGAGGAAAGGCTTGTACCACACTTTTTATCAAAGTTTCCTTGCCTGCTTTGGATAATAGTTTTTCTTTCCAGCTCTCTAATTTCATGTTAACTCTAGCAAGGATTCACGTGAACATCTCTTTCTTTAAGTGGCCCAAATCCGTTGGAATGTCGAGGTATTTTCCTGTCTTGTCTATTATCAGTATTCTGAGTTGTTGAGCCATGTTTCTTTTCATAGTTAAAGGGCAATTGCTGCTAAAGCATACTTCTGATTTGGTCAGGTTTATGGCTTGACCCATGGCGAAGCAATATTGGTTTAAGATGGTTGTAAGGTGTTGGCATTCTTTGATAGTCTTATCCAAAAAAATATATAGCATCATCGGTAAAAAGTATGTTGGATGGGGTAAGGCAATACCAATTTAAAGTTATTCCTTTGAGGCTTCTATCTTCTATAGCTTTGTGCATCAACCAAGACAAAGCAATTGCTGTTAGTATAAATAGGTAAGGGGAAAGTGGGTCGCCCTGTCTAATTCCCCTTGAAGGTGTGAAATATGGCATCGGCTCCCTATTTATCTTCACATCGAAGGAAACCGTAGAGACATTGCATGATCAAAGCTACCCACCTCTCGCAAAAAAACCTATCTTCTGCAAGCACTCTCTCAAGAAATCCCATTCAATTTTGTCATAAGTTTTCTACATATCCAATTTCAAAATCGCCCGAAACTTCTTCTTCTTCTTCTTCTTCTTCTTTTATTCTCAACTGATGGAGGACTTCCTTAACTATGAGGATGTTATCTTATATTTGCCGACCTTGTACAAATGCACTCTATTCAGTAACTTTTATCTCTAAGAGCCATAGTTTCAGTTTATTAGCCATGACTTTGGATATGGTTTTGTAGCTGAAATTACATAGGCTAATGGGTTTAAATTGGCATGTGCTTTATGGGTTTTTGATTTTTGGTATCAAAGAGATGTGTGTTTTGTTAAAGAGGGGGTCAAGTATACCTGTTTCAAAGAAATTCTGCACTAACTGTAGTAGTTCAATTTTGATATCCTCCCAATAGTGCCGATAGAATTGACCATTTAGTCTGTCGGATCTTGGGACTTTTAGTTAACCTAGTTGGAAAATCGCTTCTTTCACTTCTTCAAGGGTTATGTTTGCCATAAGCATTTCATTCATTTCTTCATTTAATGGGATGGGGCACTAATTTAAGACTTGCTGAAAGTTCCTTGGTCCCACCGATTCGTAGAGTGTTTGATAAAAGTCCCCTATGTGTTGCTTAAATGTGTCCGGTTTCCTACACCAATTTTCTTCGTCTATTTTCAGCATCATATTTCTATTCCGCTGCCTTCTTTGCACTATCATTGCATAGAAGTACTTTGAGTTCCTATCTGGGACCCAATTGATGCGAGATCTCAACCCCTAATATTTTTCGTCTTGACTCCAAAGTTTGTCAATTTGGTTGATAATGTTCTGGGTTTCCTCTTTGCTGAAGTTTCCTTGAGTTCTATTGGTGATCTCCATTAGTTTCCTCTTTAGTTCCCTTATTCGAATTGGTACATTTGAGAACTTTTCTTTACTCCAGGTTGCTAGTTCCTTTGAGACTTTACGGACTTTCTCCGAGAAGCTTTTATTATTTGATAGACTCCCATTCTGTTCGTAAAATTCTAAACGCAAGTGCACGTATCGAACAAGTAATATAATGATGAGATAAAGTATCGTCCCACGGAGATCGATGATTAATAAACCAATTAAATACTAAAATAGACTAATTCTAAAATTTATCTAACAAATCAAAATATCATTAAGAATGAATTAAAAACAAAATTTGTAGACTAAATGCAGTAAAATCAATCAGATAAATATGTTAGAGCATCCGATTTCACCATAACCACTAGATATGAATTTCATATTGTTATAAATACAAGAACGATATCAAACACGTGATAGCGGAATTTCCTAATCTATTTACTATCCTATCTATAGGTATAGCAAACCTACTCAGCTTATTAATCCACTATATCTCTATGTGAATTAAAATAAACATGAGTGCATTAAAAACTATGAATATTCCCGGTTTACAATGAGTCTTTTGGATCACCTTATCACCGAAAGCTACACAAATAACGCAGTATATTTCTATCCACGTTTAATTCATGGTTATATATTATAATGAGCAATTGCATATTATCACCTCTCGAGTCTCGAACATGCACATCGATCATTCAAGTGGTGGCCGGTCACTCAAAAGCATTAAACGCAATAATAAATAACTCACATGAAGGAAATCAATTGTAGAACATAAAAATCATG
This sequence comes from Eucalyptus sideroxylon x Eucalyptus melliodora, assembly GCA_016097485.1. Taxonomy (NCBI): domain Eukaryota; kingdom Viridiplantae; phylum Streptophyta; class Magnoliopsida; order Myrtales; family Myrtaceae; genus Eucalyptus; species Eucalyptus sideroxylon x Eucalyptus melliodora. The sequence goes on from CM027831.1 coordinate 50,396,627, forward strand.
AAATTCACATCATCATGGTTAGGCTACATCGTAGCTCTAACAAAAGAAAATTAGAACATAGTAGAATAAGAAATAAAAATATAAATATAAATCAAACCCAGCATCTTGAATCAAAGAACAAGAATTCTGTCACCACTTTTGTCTTCTCTTCAAAATACTTCAAAAGACTCTCGAACAATGGAAAGCGATCTAGCTCTATATAAAACCCTAGCTGCTCTCTCTTCCTATTTATAGGAAATCTAAAATATCTACTTGTAGATAACATTAGGGAACAAAATCAAGAATTTCCTGATTTGATATCCATCTTCCATCGCTGCTTTTATTTGAATTCCTAATAATTGCCCTTCTTTTCCTTATCTTCTCCATATTTCATTATTCTGCATAAACAAGGAAAATTCAAATAATCAGAAGGAAATTCAAATATTTTCTCACAGATAATGCATTAATTACTGCCTAAAATAGGTAAAATAACTCTATTTTTTATAGAGTTATCAAACCCCCAAACTTAACATTTTGCTAGTCCTCGAGCAAAAGTAAGACATAACACATACTCAACCTAACAACCTTCTCCATGACATCTTTCCATAATTGCTCAAATTCACAATTCAAAGAAAAACATAAATTCCATCCAAACATTGAAATCAATTTATAAGTTAAGACCAATTCTAACTATATGATCCAAGTGTGTGTGTGAGACTCCTCATATTTTTCAAATTATATGCAATCCAAATAAATTCACATTAACATGCAACCTCTAAAAAAATCTCAATAATTATGACCAAATCTCATAGGTTTGCTTTTCATTCCTCTCTCCACTAATGTAAGCTAATTATCCAATCAAAAATCAATAGGACTTTTCTCGGGTTGTAATGTCAGGCTGGGCTAAAGGTGAGATAACGAGAATTTTTAAGCTCAAATAACCCATCAACACGTTGATTTCGAGGATCTAATTAGAGCCAATGTCACTGTCCAATTTCACTCCTTCAAGATAATTTTTCTGCCGCCATATATCATCATTCTTTTTTTTTCTTTCCTTTTCTCTTTCTCTTTTCTCTTTTTTTTTTTTTTGAATTGCTTTATGGTGGAGTTTCTCCCAAAGTCCCTCCTAATATAACATAAAAATTTCCAACCCATTGAGGCTCACTCAATTGAAAGTTGGATAGGGAACCATAAAAGCAATTTTTTTTTTTGACAATACACCCCAAACAACCACTGCAATCACTTTTTTTTTTTCTTTTTTTTTTTCTTTTTTACTCCATCATTCCTCCCAAATTTCTATCAAGCTCAAATATTTTTTTTTTTATCCCAAAAGAAAATCAACGTGTTCATAGGACATGGGATAAGGATATAATTTGATCACGGCTAGGCTAAACATATATGGGTGCCAATGAAAGATTGGGTAATAATTAAGGCTCAACGGGGTGACTAGGGATAAATAAATAGGGTTGGCTTGAAAGGCTCAATCGATCCAAAAAATGCCTATATCATTTTCTCAATTAGATTTAGCTTAGGATTTCGCCTCAAGAGAAAATCAAACAAATTCTAAGATTTGGGTGAAATCTAAGAAAATCACATATTTCACATGAATGTTCTCTAGATTTACACATAATTCAAAAAGTAAGGACTTTTAGTGCTCAATAAGTGGATCAACATAATCAGAATTAAGATTAACTCACACCTCAATTGCAAGTTTAAATAAAATTTAAATTTTCCTAAGAATTGCAAAAATTCACAACCAGGAAAGCAATAATGATAAAAAGATATATCTAAAAATTTGTCTTCCCCCAAACTTGAATGAAGCAGTGTCCTCAATGCGAAAAATAGAATAGGAAGAAGAAAACTTCATTGGTTGTAGGATAAGTCCATAGATGATCTTGATGATTAAACTCTTGAAAGGTGCTCCCTAAAAATTAACCTGGATAAAATAGAGAAAAGTTAATCTCTTTTTTTTTTTTTTTTTTGCAAAACATAAACTTAAAAATAAATAAAAACATAATTAAAATGCTTGGGTTGCCTCCCAAGAAGCGCTTGCTTTATAGTTTTCAGCCAAACTATCTCGCTTGTCGCTATTCGAAGGATGAAGTTTAATGGTGGTCTTCGCTTATTGTAACCACCTTCAAAGTAGGGCTTCAAACGTTGACCGTTCACTTTGAATGTGCCCTCAATGTCATGCGCAACTTCAATTGTTCCATATGGGAATACCGTGTAACTGTAAAAGGACCGACCATCTAGACCGCAACTTTCCCGGAAAAAGTTTAAGACGAGAGTTATAGAGTAAGACTTTTTGACCAATTTTAAACTCTCTTCTAAATATGTGCTTGTCATGCCATCTTTTTGTACGCTCCTTGTACAACTTAGAATTTTCATAGGCCTCATTGCGAAATTCCTCCAGTTCATTCAGTTGCAATAATCTTTCTTCACCTGCAGACTGCATATCAAAATTCAGAAATTTCAATGCCCAATATGCTTTATGCTCTAATTCCACTGGTAAGTGACAAGCCTTTCCAAACACTAGCCTAAAAGGAGACATCCCAATTGGAGTTTTGAACGCTGTCCTATAGGCCCAAAGTGCATCATCAAGTTTTATTGACCAATCTTTCCTAGAGGCATTCACTGTTTTTTCTAAAATTCTCTTGATTTCCCTATTTGAAATCTCTACTTGACCACTAGTCTGAGGATGATAAGGGGTTGCAACCTTATGTGTGACTCCATACTTAGTCAAAAGTGCTGCAAATTGCTTGTTGTAAAAATGTGTCCCCCTATCACTTATGATTGCCTTAGGAGTGCCAAATTGGGTAAAAATATTTTTCTTCAAAAATTTCACCACAACTTTAGCATTATTTGTTGATAATGCTACAGCTTCTACCCACTTAGACACATACTCCACAGCCACTAAAATGTATAAATTTCCATAAGAAGGTGTAAAGGGTCCCATGAAATCAATACCCCAAACATCAAATAATTCACACACAATAATGTTGTTTAAAGGCATCTCATTTTTTCTTGAAATATTTCCAGTTCTTTGACACCTATCACATGAAGCTACATAGGAGTATGCATCTTTAAAAAGTGTAGGCCAATAAAATCCAGATTGTAAAATCTTAGCTGCAGTTTTTGTGGCACCAAAATGGCCACCTGTCTCTCCATCATGACAATGATGTAGAATGTTTGCCTTCTCTTCATCTCGGAACACATCTCCGTATGATCTGATCTGCACATACTTTAAACAAAAAAGGTTCTTCCCAAAAATAATTTTTAACATCAGAAAAGAATTTTTTCTTTTGTTGATATGATAATTCAAGAGGAAGAACATTACTTACCAAATAATTTACAAAGTCAGCATACCAAGGAATTGACTTGATGGAAAAAATTTTCTCATCAGGGAACTCTTCCAAAATTGGTCTTACCTCTTCCTTTGAATTTGGAATTCTTGATAAGTGATCTGCAATTAGATTTTCAGTCCCCTTCTTATCTTTGATTTCCAAATCAAATTCTTGCAAAGAATAGAATCCACCGATCAACCCGGGTTTTGATTCTTTCTTTTCAAGCGATACTTAAGAGCAGAGTGGTCAGAATAAACTATAACTTTTGAGCCAATTAAATAAGAACGAAATTTATCAAAAGCAAATACTACCGCCAAAAGTTCCTTTTCTGTTGTTGAATAATTCAATTGTGCACCTGACAAGGTTCGACTGGCATAATATATGGTTCGAAAAATTTTATTATTCTTTTGTCCCAAAATAGCTCCTACTGCATAATTGCTAGCATCACACATCAGCTCAAAAGGTAAATCCCAATTTGGTGCTGCCATGATTGGTGCTGATATTAACTTCTCCTTTAAAGTGTTAAAAGCCCGCATGCATTCAATAGAAAAATTAAAAGGAGCATCTTTTTCCAAAAGATTAGAAAAAGGTTTAGCAATTTTTGAAAAATCTTTTATAAATTGCCTGTAAAATCCTGCATGCCCCAAAAATCCTCGACAAGTTTCACGAGATGTTGGCGGAGGTAATTTTGCAATGACTTCCACTTTGGCTCGATCAACTTCTATTCCGTTTTGAGAAATTTTATGCCCGAGCACTATTCCTTCTTGCACCATAAAGTGACACTTCTCCCAATTCAAAACAAGGTTAGTCTCCTCACATCTTTGTAAGACCAAAGCCAAATTATTTAAACAAGAATCAAATGATAGGCCAAAAACGGAAAAATCATCCATGAAAATCTCAATATATTTTTCAACCATATCAGAGAAAATAGCCATCATGCATCTTTGAAAAGTAGCTGGTGCATTACAAAGACCAAATGGCATTCTTCTAAAAGCAAAAGTACCATAGGGACAAGTGAAAGTAGTTTTCTCTTGATCTTCTGGTGCAATAGGAATCTGATTATACCCCGAATATCCATCCAAAAAGGAATAAAATCCATGCCCCCGCAAGTCTTTCTAACATCCGATCAATAAATGGTAAAGGAAAGTGATCTTTTCTAGTGGCGTCATTCAATTTTCTGTAATCCATACACACACGCCACCCAAGAATCGTTCTAGTTGGAATCAATTCATTGTTGTCGTTTTTCTGAACAGTCATACCACCTTTCTTTGGCACAACTTGTACAGGACTTACCCAAGAACTATCAGAGATAGGATAAATGATACCTGCATCAAGTAGCTTAATTACCTCAGCTTTCACTACTTCTTGCATCTTCGGGTTCAAACGCCTCTGAGGTTGGATAGTGGGTTTATATTGCTCCTCCATCAAAATTTTGTGCATGCAAATTGAAGGACTAATTCCCTTGATATCAGCTATTTTCCATCCAATTGCACATTTATGCTCTCTTAATACTCTGAGCAATTTCTCCTCCATCAAATCTGTCAAAGAAGAAGATATAATTACCGGTAAAGAAGAAACTCCATCTAAATAAGCATATTTCAAATGAGAAGGTAAGGGTTTGAGTTCAAGAATTGGAGGCTCTTCAATTGATGGTTTAGGCTTTGTAATGTGTTGTCCCAACTCCTCAAATTTAATTGCCTTTTGCCTTGAATATGGTGGAATTGCCTCCATGAAATTTGCGTACTCCTTTATCTCCTCATTATGAATATCTTTGTCCATTGGTTGAATCAGACATGCTTCAAGTGGATCTTCAAAAATATTTTCCTGAAAAACCTTATTCACCAACTTGTCAACTGTCTCAACTCTAAAACAAGAATTATCATCGATGGACATTTCATTGCTTTAAAAACATTAAATGAAACAAGATCATCTTGAACTCTAAGGATCAACTTCCCCGTTGTACATCAATAAGAGCTCTTCCCTGTTGCTAGAAAAGGTCGACCTAAGATAAGTGGTACCTCAAAATCTTCCTCCATGTCAAGAACTATGAAATCTGCAGAAAGATAAATTTGTCAACTTTTACCAAAACATCTTCCACAATACCTCTCGGATATTTAATTGATCGATCAGCCGGTTGAAGTGACACGTGGTTGTTTTTACCTCGCCCAATCCTAATTTCTTGAAAATAGAATAAGGCATCGATTAATACTTGCACCTAAATCACATAATACTTTTTCAAAGTAAGAATCCCCAATAGTGCAAGGAATAGTAAAACTTCCTGGATCTTTTAATTTCGGAGGCAATTTGTTTTGTAGGATAGCTGAACACTCCTCGTTTAACTTCACAGTCTCATAATCCTCCAGTTTCCTTTTGTTTGCCAAAATCTCCTTCAAAAATTTTGCATAACTAGGCATTTGTGCTAAAGCATCTGCAAAAGGAATGTTAATGTGCAATTTTTTAAATACATCAAGAAATTTAGAAAATTGCTTATCCATTTTGTGTTGCTGGAGTTGCTGAGGGAATGGAATTGGCGGCACATATGGCTTTGGATTATCTGGAAAAAGTTTACTCTTACTTGTCTCCTTCGATTGTTTATTGATCACCTCTTCTTTGTCTCTGATAATCTCTTCTTCTCCCACTTGTTTACCACTTCTCAGGGTAATAGCCTTTATGTTTTCAATTGGATTTTTCTCCGTGTTGCTTGGCAAAGAACCCTGTTGCCTTCCCGACATCATACTTGCTAACTGACCCACTTGCATCTCCAGATTTCTAATTGAAGCCTCTTGGTTTTGAAATCTCACATCCGTGCTTTTGATGAAGTTATGAGTTGTGTTAGCAAGTTTGGTGACTATGTCTTCCAAATTTGACTTTGTTTCTTCTGATTGTTTGAATCCTTGTGGTCTCGTCACATTCTGATTGTTCCATGAAAAATTTGGATGATTGCGCCATCCCGGATTGTATGTGTTGGAGTAGGGATTATTCTGCGACCTGTTAAAATTCCCAACAAAGTTAGAATTTTCATGAGATTGTTTGAAAGTATTACCTACCTGACATTCTGTGCTAACATGTCCTCCACCACAAAAATCACATGTCAAAGTGTGAATTTTCATGGCTGAAACACTCATATTATCAAGCTTTTTGTTGATTGTTTCAAATTGTGCAGCAATTGCAGCAAAAGCATCCACTTCATGAACTCCGCTAACTTTTCGCATTGGTAATCTCTCGCAGGCCACCGATAACTATTGGACGCCATCTCTTCTAATAAATTGTAGACTTCTTCTGGTGTTTTATTATTTAAAGTCCCCCCTGTAGCTGCATCAATCATAGAACGAAGATTTGCACTAGAGCCATTATAAAAAGTTTGTACTTGCATCCATACGGGTAGTCCGTGATGTGGGCATCTCCTAAGAAATTCTTTGAATCTTTCCCATGCTTCATATAATGATTCATTATCCATCTACATAAAATTAGTAATATCGTTACGCATCTTTGCAGACTTTGCAGGTGGAAAGAACTTACCAAGAAATTTCTGAGCCATATCATTCCATGTAGTAATTGATCCTGCAGGAAGAGAAGAAAGCCAACTCTTAGCTTTATCTCTAAGAGAGAATGGAAATAATCTTAATTTAATAGCATCATCTGTAACTCCATTATATTTAATGGTGTCACAGATTTCAAGAAAAGCATCGATATGAGCGTTTGGATCATCGCTTGGTAGCCCACTGAATTGCACTGATTGTTGAAGCATCTGAATAAGTGACGGCTTAATCTCAAAGTTGTTTGCTTGAATTGCAGGTCTTCTGATACTTGATGTGGTGCCTTGAACTGTTGGCGCAGCATAATCTCTTAAAAGTCTACGTGGATTTTCATTATCACCGTCTGCCATCTTAGCGTGATTCTTCTGTTCTCTTAGTCGCCTATTGAATGTACGCTCGATTTCTGGATCAAGCTCAACAAGTTCCCCTTGTTGGCTACGTGTCATAAACCGATGTACACCCTGAAAAATAAAAACAAAACGAAAGCTAGATTAAATTTAGAATTATCTGGTATCAATATTAATTAGTATTAAACAAACGATCCCCGGCAACGGCGCCAAAAACTTGTTCGTAAAATTCTAAACGCAAGTGCACGTATCGAACAAGTAATATAATGATGAGATAAAGTATCGTCCCACGGAGATCGATGATTAATAAACCAATTAAATACTAAAATAGACTAATTCTAAAATCTAACAAATCAAAATATCATTAAGAATGAATTAAAAACAAAATTTGTAGACTAAATGCAGTAAAATCAATCAGATAAATATGTTAGAGCATCCGATTTCACCATAACCACTAGATATGAATTTCATATTGTTATAAATACAAGAACGATATCAAACACGTGATAGCGGAATTTCCTAATCTATTTACTATCCTATCTATAGGTATAGCAAACCTACTCAGCTTATTAATCCACTATATCTCTATGTGAATTAAAATAAACATGAGTGCATTAAAAACTATGAATATTCCCGGTTTACAATGAGTCTTTTGGATCACCTTATCACCGAAAGCTACACAAATAACGCAGTATATTTCTATCCACGTTTAATTCATGGTCATATATTATAATGAGCAATTGCATATTATCACCTCTCAGTCTCGAACATGCACATCAGATCATTCAAGTGGTGGCCAGTCACTCAAAAGCATTAAACGCAATAATAAATAACTCACATGAAGGAAATCAATTGTAGAACATAAAAATCATGAAATTCACATCATCATGGTTAGGCTACATCGTAGCTCTAACAAAAGAAAATTAGAACATAGTAGAATAAGAAATAAAAATATAAATATAAATCAAACCCAGCATCTTGAATCAAAGAACAAGAATTCTGTCACCACTTTTGTCTTCTCTTCAAAATACTTCAAAAGACTCTCAGAACAATGGAAAGCGATCTAGCTCTATATAAAACCCTAGCTGCTCTCTCTTCCTATTTATAGGAAATCTAAAATATCTACTTGTAGATAACATTAGGGAACAAAATCAAGAATTTCCTGATTTGATATCCATCTTCCATCGCTGCTTTTATTTGAATTCCTAATAATTGCCCTTCTTTTCCTTATCTTCTCCATATTTCATTATTCTGCATAAACAAGGAAAATTCAAATAATCAGAAGGAAATTCAAATATTTTCTCACAGATAATGCATTAATTACTGCCTAAAATAGGTAAAATAACTCTATTTTTTTTATAGAGTTATCACATTCCAAGCTTTCTTTATGATCTCCCCATATTCTTGATCTTCCAACCAGTAAGTTTCAAATTTAAATTCTTTATTTCTTTTCTTGCTTTTAGGTTGTAATGTAAGAAGAGGGCTGTGTCCCAATCCAACAGTTGGAAAAGCCTAAACTTCGGTAGTAAGGAAAGTAATTCTCCATTCCATGGTGCATAGAACTTTATCTAATCTTTTTTTAACTAGTGCCTCTCCTTCTCTATTAATTGCCCTAGTACAAGCACAACCTTTGCCATCTATATCCATTAGGAAACAATTATTTAAGAGTTCACGAAAAGCCGCTATTCGATAGTGATTAGCTTCTCATTTCCCTACCTTCTCTCAAATATATAAAATTTCATTGAAATCCCCCATGCAAATCCATGGTAGTATGTTGTTGGACTGGATCTCCCTTAATTTTTACCATAGCATTAATCTCCCCTCAAGGCTCGTCGGAGCATGGAGGAAAGTTATCCTCATTAGACAACCACTAATCGGGTCTTTACACTCCAAATCAATGAACTCTTTAGAGTTGGAATTCACCTTTAATTCTACTTTTCCACTCCACATGATAGCTAAACCTCCCGCCATACCTTCCGAATTTTCTAAAAATAGATTTGGGAACTTGAAGCGTCTTCTAATGCCCTCCACCATCATCTCCTTATTCTTGGTTTCCATTAAGAAAACCAAGTTAGGCCTTTTGAGAGCTATGAAAGCTCTTAATTCCTAGAACGTTAGGGGATTGCCTAGCCCTTGATAATTCCAGCTTATAATCCTCATATCGTCTCCGGTGGCTTATTAGGGCTAGCCACCTAAGCCCATTCACTCCCATCTTTTACCACTTAAATGGGGGCCTCCAAGAGCTCCAAATTGTCAATGATTTGGGGGTAGGGTATGTCATATGTTTTTGTTCTCTAAATCTTCGAATTTTTCTTGCTGTAGTTTCATTACTTCACTAGGTTCGGCCTAGGTAGTTCAAGACACATTATCTGTTTTCCATTCTCTTTCTCCTTTGTTGGTGTAGAAGCCGAGCCTTCCATTCCTTCTTTAACAAATGAGCTTTCAGCCTTTTCTTTTGTGGATAGGGACATCCCTTATCTCAACTTCATTTCTAACTAGTATGTCCATCTCGACTGTCGTGGCTGGTGTTTTAGGGACTGTTTCTTCAGCATCAATGTCTATTCCTATATTATCATAAAAGGCCTGTTTCTATATTATCATAAAAGGCTTCCCAATGAGGGCTATGATTTCACACTTCCGCCTTAAACCAAGGGCCAAATTTTCTAGCCTTATTTTCAGCCCACTCCGTCTGCTCATAAGGGAATATTTAGCATAATGGCCAATTCTCCCGTATGAGTAGTAATAATGCGGGAGATATTCAAATTTGAATTCCACCCATAATTTCTTGTTCCCTATGTCTAGTATGGCACCGGATTTCAAGGAAATTGACAAATCCACTTACACCCTTGCCTTCCCAACTTTGTATGGTCCATTTCCTTTTGAATCCACCTGTATTTTTAGTACCCTGCCCACTTTTTCTAGCCAAACCAGCAAACACTTCCTCTAAAATCCTCTCAGGAGGTATCCCACCAATTTGCACCCAAAATGCACATCGCAAAAAGTCATAGTAGTGTTCTGGCGTTTCTGGATCACATTGTTTAAGAACTAATAGATTGCTAGCAAAAGATGAGGGACCCAATTTTAAGACTCTTTCTTTTTCCTCCTACGAATGAAAAACGAATGAGAAAAAGCCTGGTTCCTTTTGGGAGCATGCCATTAATTCTATTTTGCATGCCTTCTTCATCGTATTGAGAAAAGCTTGGAAGTTGACATTTGGTTTTGAGAATAACTTACCAAATAGTGTGTGGTTGCATTCCTTCCTTTTTGCAGGAGGGATTTCCATTTTCACTTCTACTACATTATTCTCCAACCATAAATGGCCTAGGCTTTTGCATAGGGCTGCTAGTCGCAAATCGTTCTCTATTTCACCTTCCATTCCTCCTTTCTGCAGGCACTCAGGTGGATGTTGCTTCTGATTCTGCTGTTCACGTGAAGACGGCTAAAAACAGAGGGGATAAACCTTTTTTTTGGTTTTTGTAGGGTCTTAAGAAGTGATTTTTGGTGGGCGAGTTGGATTTGCTATTTGTTTCTGTGGTTTTTTTTTTTGGGGTTTTGGGTTTAGAATGAGTAATGATTGAAGGGAGCTCTATGATGGTGAGTGAGAGATTTTTGGGAGGGAGAGGCGAATTGGACTAAAGAAAGGATTAATAAACTTTGAAACTACTTATTTGAAGAAGAAAGGTCAACAAGGAGTTGTGGGATGGGGAGATGGAGGTTGAACCTGAGATGGGGCGGCTATGGGTTAGGATCCTGTCTGGTGGAATCGTAGAAGGTTGAAGGGGTTTGGGGTAGCGAAAGGAAGCTTCTTTCCTATTCTAGACAGTAGATGGATCCATGTAGGGAACGAAGCAGAAGAGGATTTAAGGTGGTCATAGGTTTTTGTTTACACCATCACCCATTGAAGGGGTAGAGGGAAACCCTGCACAGAGGAGAGGGAAAAAGCTTTACACAGCGAGAGAGAAGAAAAGCTACTATTTCCTTTCGTTATGTGGTCGTTAATCCATTCCAGTGTTCGTCCATTGATTATTTGATAGATGTGCTCCAAAGGAAAACAAGGTTAAGCAACAGTCAATGATGACTTTATCTAAGAAAACAATATCACAAGTGCCACAACTTTCATAAGATATACACTTGTGGGTCATAACTTCTTTTTTTATTACTGTGACCGTCATGATTTATGTACAACGTTCATTTGTGTGCCACAACCTTTTTTTTAAACGCTTAAGCGCTGCATAACTTTTCAATCAATCACTTCCATGCCAAAACTTTTTAAAATGTTCACCACAAGTGTTGTGACAAATCGGATTTCCGGCAATTGGGTGAATGTTCTTAAAAGTTTTGACACTCAAGTGAATATATTTAGCAGTTATGTCACTCAAGTGGTCGAAAAAAGTTATGACACTGAAGTGAGCATCATGAGAAAGTTATGATATTTGTGATGCCCTTGTCCTACTTTATTTCTATGGGTAGTTTTCGTTGTGCCAAGTTATTTGCACTTAACCGCTTAAGCAAAAATCAGAAAGTCTCAGGCCTGGAAAAAGTGAAATCCCATTTATTTACCATCCTTTGAATTCCCATGATTCCCAACTTTCTTCAAATATATGAACAATCCTAATTGGACCAACGAATATTAATTCCAGTCCAGTCTTGCAATCATCTATGATGGAACAAGGTCCTTTTCTTCTTTCCAGGATCACTACCCGAAATGGTAGAGGATGAATAGAAATGGAAGGGCAAGCAACAGGAGCCAATGACTGCTGATCCTGAAGAGGTACTTGAATTTGTGAAATATTTGCGAGCTGAGTAGAAATGTAAGGGGATGCATTAAGGAATGATAAGTTCCAGATTGGGGCTCACAACTTGATTGGGATTACATTATGCTAATCTTCATTAATTCCTGTTTTTCCCAAGAAATGCACCCTCACTAGGTGATGGTCAAACACATTTGATAATTCATGACAAGTCAATGGAAAGACTCTGCAGTCAAACATTTGTATTGTAATTGTAAACTAAGTGATTTTCGGGTGAAGTAGAAGCAACTCCCAAGAAAATTAATGTAACCATGTCTATGTGCAGGAGGCTGGGGCTCATTCTTCAGCTGAAGTAATTCGAAGAGCAATGTAATTGAAGAATCAAGACCGGATTGAATTCTTTTCTTCCATAATCATAAGGAATTTCTTAGGGTTCTGTTAATATAGCGTATAGTTCTATTCTCTGCGCCTAACTTGTTGAACAAAATTACATGTAAGATATTTCAATTCATGTAGCATATGAAAATTATGGATCTAATAATACAGAATGCTCCAATTCAGAAATAAAGCTCCAATCATTCACCTCGCCGTAACAATGAATCTGGTCATTTTATGATTTGATTGAATTATAACAATAAATCAGGTAAAAGTGCAATCTTTTGAACAACCAAATGAGCAAAAAATAGTTATGCACAAGATTTAAACGAGGTTCTAAGTAACCTATGGGTTGGACTAGTTTATCAATTGATCAAAATGTGTGTGCAGATTAGTCCCTCAACATGTTGCAGATTAGTCCCACAACATGTTTTATTCTCTCACTCTTATACGTAGACAATCTCAAGTTTGAATATCTACTTCAAATTATCTTGCATTTTAGTCCACTCACGACATCCCTAATCCACCACACACTCAAGGTAGATTCTTGAATAGAGTCCGAAAGAGTGCTAGTTATGCACATGAAAAAGAGAGACCCCCGCGCCTACGCAGTAACCAAATGCGCTTGTTCTGACATTAGCTAATGTTTAGCTAAACCTGAAAAATGACCCGAATCATTTAATTTCAAATGGATAGAAATGGAGCAAGTTCCTTTCCTTTTTCCCTCTTTCCCTTTATAATTCATATCTGAAAGCATTAACCAATGGAGTTGAGAGCCGCATCTTTGAAAAAAATCATCTGAAGGAGAGAATTTTCATACCTGAGATCCGGCAGGAATCAAATCTTCTATTAATCAAAGTCTATGAGCTTAGACCCTGTGCTAATGCTTTTTCTAAGACATAGACTGGATTCAGTGCAAACAATTGTTATAGAGAAATGCGCAACGATGTTGATCTCGGACCGTCCAAATGTTTTGATCGATCACATGAGGGCTCTCAACCACAGCGTTTAGGACAGCAAAAGAAATCAAGGAAGCATCTTGGAATGAATCTTATTTTTTGCATTAGGTGTTGAACAACTTGGAAGAATCTATTGTTGGAAATTAATTCAGAAAACACACACTGTTTGTTGAAATCAGAACATGAAATTAGAGAAGACGATAACGGCTATATAAAATCTTTCTTTTTATGTAAACTTACAAATCTTGGAGAAGAATAAAATAAGATATCATTGGAAAAATAACATAAAATTGGAGGTGAGGTACGGATAACCGAATCTCCTTAAGGCGATTAGTTCCTGCCAAAGGTGCTCTGCAAATTTACGAACTATGCCTCCCAAGATGCAACACCTCGAACCTGTTTAGATTAGCACTATGCAAACAGGACTCTGTCAAACCGTTCAATTGAACTAGCACACCCAGAAAAGACGAAAGAGTTGAAACGTATATCAAAGCTCTTTTGGAATCGAGTCGGAAAAACCAAAAACCAAAATCTCTTATGAAGCTCTATGCTCATATCTATTTATAGAGAATTTTAGTTCATGTACTAAAGAGATACATGAATTAAATAGACGCATGTATCCACGAAATTCATGAACCAAGAGATACGTGAATCCAAGAGATTCATGAATCCAAAGATACGTGAATTCAAGAGATTCGTAAACTCAATAAATACATGAACTAAAAGATACATGAATCTAGGAAATTCATGAATTCAATAGATATATAAACAGAAAACTATAGAAAATTCATGAATCCAAAAAGAGATACATGAACAGAAAAAACGTATATTAATTTATTGACTTTCGTTGATCCATTAACCATAATTATAACAATCCCCCACATTAATGGATCAACAAAACATTTTTGACTCGAAGGAATCTGAGCATGCCTGTTGAAATACACTGCATCAAGATAGATAGTTTTCGCTTTGAACCTTCTTTAGCAAAAGCTTATCGGTCTTACTTAACTAGTCGATGGACTAAACCTTGAATCGCCAGTTGTTTGTGTAAGCCTAGACAATAAACCTCACATGGAGTATTTCCAATTCAAGATTGGTTCTCAGTTATGTTCGTTCTTTCGACCCTAAACCTCTCGGGATTCGTGCGTGCTTTAGAAAATCTAGCTTTTAAAGATTTTCGTAGAGTCAGCCAGCTCCACGCATATAGGTGCATTCCTATTAAAGATATCTTATCATATCTTACTTGGATGTTACATCCCAAGTTATATGAATAATTAAATGCATAGCGTACCCTTAATAACGCTGTAGGAAAGCACTGTTGCATCATAGGAATGGGAGGCAATGCTTACACTAGAGTTTCCAAAATTTGCGTTGTCCTATTGAACCTAGTTCATGGGATCTCCAATCGCATAGGTTAGGTTTCCACCCTGGAATCTCTTTACTGGGTTAAGGCTTTTAAACCTATTCCCCTCGATGCGCAGTTTATCTGCTCTCTTGACAAACCTTTTGTCAGTGGATCCGCAATATTTTCCTTTGACTTTACAAAGTCTAAAGAAATTATTCAATTTGAGAGCAACTGCTTACAGTATTGTGTCTACGACGAATGTGTCTAGACTTACCGTTATAAATCACATTATGCAGCCTCACACTTTTAGAAAATTGTAGGATAACAACTTTTCATTCCATAACTCGTATGAAGTTTTATGTGTCTTTTTGTGGGGTATTTTATTAAGAATATAATTTGCAATTAAAAACTGCTTCCCCCACAAGTTTTGAGGTAAACCTGAACTCAAGCATGTCGTTAGCCATCTTCTTTAATGTCCCGTTCAATCGTTCAGCAACTCCATTTTGATGTGGAGTATAAGGTGTTGTCATTTCGAGAATTATTCCAAAACTGGCACAAAACTTATTGAAATTGATTGAACTGTATTCTCCTCCTCTATCAAACCTAAGCACTTTGATTTGTTTATCAAGTTGGTTTTCAACTTCATTTTTATACTTGACAAACATGCTTATAGTCTCATATTTGCTAGTTAGTAAATAAACATAGCAAAATCTAGTATAATCATTCACAAATGTGATGAAGTACTTCTTTTCACCTCTACTTTCTACAAATTTTAAATCATATAGATCACTATGGATTAATTGTAGATGTTCACTTGTTCTTTCAATTTTCTTGGCAAAATTGGCCTCAACGCAAGTCTCACACTTGGAACAGGCATCCAACTTAAATCTTGGAATTAACCCCAAGTTTGTTATTCTCTTCATTGTACCATAGTTTACATGTCCTAATCTACCATGCCATAGATAAGGAGACACAACAGTGTAAACTGAAGACTTTTCTTTATTAATAGTCTTTGGGTACACATAATTTGAGTTTACATCAATGACAGCCACATTAACTTTAAACAGGTCATTACACAAGTACCATTTCTCCACATACATCCCTCCTTCGGAAGTACAAACTTGTCAGATTCAAATACAATTTTGAAACCTTCTTGACAAGTATAGGGCCAGAAATTAGATTTTTTCGAATCTCTAGTACATGCAGCACATTCAGCAAGGCAACCTCCTTGCCAGATGTAAACTTTAGGATCACCTTTCCTCTTTCGAAAATCTTTGCTGATGCAGAGTTAGTCATATAAAGCTTCTCATCTTCTTCAGCCTTCTCATAAGATGAGAACATGTGTTTATCTGCACATATGGAATTTGTGGCACCCGTGTCTAGCCATCGGTCATTAGTGTTGGACACCAAAGATGCTTCCGACATCACCACAGCAGACAATCTCTCATTAGCTGTAACTGGAGGTGTTACCATCATAGTAGGCAAGGTTTGTTGAACTATCCCTCCAAAAACGGAGCCAAAAGCCATTTGGCTTGTACTGTTCTGAAATACAGTCCCAAGCATACCAGTCATGTGACTTGTACCCACATCACTAAAATTGGTGTTGGCCCTGCAGCATTGGCTACTACAAATTCAGACCTTGAGGGTTGAACATCTTCCATAGCAATGGTCGAATCGACCATAGAAATGTCTCTTGAAACATTCTGGACATTGAAGGGCACTTGATTGTTTTCAACCATCTCAATAATCTGACAAGAACAACAAACAATGAGTGTGATAATCGCCTTAAGATTGTTGGAAATTAATCCAAAAAACACACACTGTTTGTTGAAATCAGAACATGAAAGTAGAGAAGATGATAACATCTATATAATATCTTTCTTTTTATGTAAACTTACAAATCTTGGAGAAGAATAAAATAAGATATCACTGGAAAAATAACATAAAATTGGAGGTGAGGTACGGATAACCGAATCTCCTTAAGGTGATTAGTTCCTGCCAAAGGTGCTCTGCAAATTTACGAACTATGCATACCAAGATACAACACCTCGAACCTGTTTAGATTAGCACTATGCAAACGGCACTCTGTCGAACCGTTCAATTGAACTAGCACACCCAGAAAAGACGGAAGAGTTGAAACATATCAAAGCTCTTTTGGAATCGAGTCGGAAAAACCAAAAACCAAAACCTCTTATGAAGTTCTATGCTCATATCTATTTATAGAGAATTTTAGTTCATGTACTAAAGAGATACATGAATTAAATAGACGCATGTATCCACGAAATTCATGAATCAAGAGATACGTGAATCCAAGAGATTCATGAATCCAAAGATATATGAATTCAAGAGATTCGTAAACTCAATAAATACATGAACTAAAAGATACATGAATCTAGGAAATTCATGAATTCAATAGATACATAAACAAAAAACTATAGAAAATTCATGAAATAAAAAAGAGATACGTGAATAGAAAAAACGTATCTTAATTTATTGACTTTCGTTGATCTATTAACCATAATTATAACCATAAGTATAACATCTATCAACATTAAGGCTCTGTCCGTTTCATGGAAAGTGTAGTGTTTTCAGAAATTGTTTTCCAAGAAGTCATTTCTAGGAAAATAATAATATTTTTTAGTGTTCGGTAAAAAAAATCTTTTCCTACATGCACTCATTTTCAATAATTTTTTTAAAATCTATTTTTTAATTTTTTTTCCTTTCCTTTTCTTTCTTTCTTTCCTTCTCTTCTTCTTCTTCTTCAACCTTAGCCGATCACTGACCACGACTGGCCATTGGTGAGCTTCGGCTTGTTTACTAGATCTAGCTAGGCCCAAGCTCGTTGTCCTCGTGCAAGCTCAGCTTTGCCGATCAAGTGAGGTTGCCTCGCCATAGGCCGGAGCTTGCCAATGGCCAGTCACTAGCCGCCGCCATGGCTAGCAACCGGCCAAGGCCAAAGAATAAGAAAAAGAGAATGAAAGAAAGAAAAGAACACAGAAAAAAGAAATTAAAAACTCAATTTTTTTTTAAAAGAAAAAAAAAAAAAAAACGTAAAAATGAAATGAAAATGTGTTTGATGAAAGAAGAACGTGGGTTCCTCTTGGCGATCTTTGTGAGCGAAGGTATAAGATCTCTACTATGCGCTCCCAACATATCTATACACACTTGGTGGTTCCATAAAAGTTATTGGCACGCTAGAGACAAATAAACCTTGGCAGTTAATTTTCGTCTAAAATTGCTAACGTAACGCTCTAATCATTATTGGCTATCTTACATAACACGGCCGATGATTGGAGGCGGATTTACTTAAATGATGTTATTTTGAGTTATTTTATGAATTTTCTTAATTTTTTCTCTCTTTTTTCTATTTTCTTTTTTATTTTCTTTCCTTTTCTACGCTATCGTTCATCTTCTACTTTGGTTGTTCATCCGATGCCCCTCCCATGGAGGCAGCATCTAGTACAGCGAACGGGCCCTGGAAGTTACCAATCTCCACCCTCGGCACCCGCCAATACCAACAGAATCAAACCCATACCGGCGGTCTCGTCCTGGCCGTAGAGGCCGGCAAAATGAAACCCTTAGAGACATTATTGATGAAATTCTCCGAGTTCCGAGTAAAAACATTCCAAATTTCGAAAACCAACTACGTTTACGCTTTCTCCCACGCTTTACTGTGCATTGTCATCAGCCAAACGGTTCGAAACTCAAGAGACAAAAACAGGACGCACCAACAATCGAAACGGGTGGTTCGTTAAATCAAAACACACACAAATGACATCAAGTCAGCACATTTGTTTCGAAGCTAGGGCTTCGGGAATGAAGTTTTCCTCCATTTCTTTTAACTGAGGGTGAATTGTGCCTCCCATTCTAGCCGAAAAGGACGAGCGAAAGACTAGCTAACGAGAAATTGCGAGGGGTCTGGTGAGGAAGGCTGGGGAAGCATATAAGAATTGGTGATGTTCTAGCGAAAATACGCACCCCAGTTGTAAAATCTAAAAGAAAAAAATATTTAATTTAAGGACAAGAAACTAGTATTTTAGCGATTAACTTAATGATAATTAATTGGACTAATAAGTTACCGTTTGATTTTTACTCACCGGAGATATTTCGAATTTATTTTCGATTATTGAAATTTACCATGCATACAAAAATACTTCATGTTTGGTGAACGGAATAAAGGAAATGGTGCAAGATTTCAAATTAGAACTATCCCGTCACATTCTCCCCTAGAGAATTAAAACTTTAGAAGTGATATTAAGAAGAAACCATTTAGATTGTCGTGTCGAGCGAAACTTTTCTTTTTTAGAAAAGAAAACTCAGCAGCACTTTGCTGTGCTGTGTAACAAAAACACATTCACGTTGTCCCATTGATATTCAGAACTCTAATAGCGGTGCGGAAAAGAACTAGCATCTGATTAGTATGGGTTCGGTTTTATATTTTGAAAACCCTAATTACTCCTCGCTCCCTTGCGCTCGCTACGCCTCCATAACGCACGCTCTCTCTGAGAAAGAATTAGAAACCCTAGCCGCCGGTCGCCTTTCAGTCCTCGCGCACGATCCTAATTCTCTTAACTCTCCCGGCTCATCACGCTCTCGGTCGCCTCCCAGCTGAGCTCTCGCCTCCGGCCATCACTCTTGCCGGACTCCGGCCCTCCCTTGCAGTCACGGCGTTGCCTCCCTCGCCTCATCTCTCGCACGAGTGGCTCTCTCAGTCTCCGTCGACTCTCGCAGCGACGTTATTCTCGCTCGGGTCCATTCCGGAAACTGCTTTGAATAAACGAGTTTTGACTTCGAACGCTGCGAATCCATTCTGGAAAACTATTGCCGCCATCATCAGTCAGTCCACCGCCGGGTGGAGTCTTTCCCGTCGTTGTTGCGGCGCCTCTCGATATTTTGGAGTTGCGACTAGACTTCTCTCTTCTGCTTTTACGCGAGAAAGCTCGAATTTCCGGGCCTTCCTTCGAAGCTTCTTCGCGGGACTTGAGACACCATCAGAACTTTCTATCTTCTGTTCGCTAGAAATCAAGTTTTCAAGGTGAGATATGGTTCCTTTGCTTCAGTCTCTTCATAAGGGCAAATAGAATTTGATGTTGGCTTGCTGTTTGTTCAGAAATCGATTAGAAATTGAGCTATATTCATTGATAGGAATTGAATTTTTGTTGATGGGACACTGTGAATTATGATACTGCGCTCAATTCTCAAAAATCACTGAACCATCCTTGCTATCAAGTAGATCAGTTCCATGGACGGTTCCTGGTGTATTTTCCGATTCCCGGTGAGGAACCAGCACCGGAAACCACCCACCTGGAGCCCATCACCCCTAATTCCTAGGGCATAATTTATGTTGTCAAGATTTGAGAAGAATCGAACTTTTCTTTCTGGAAAGGTGTTAAAAACGTGCGTAGTCAACTTTCACAGGCGGGACTCCCTGCATATTTAGCCAAATCCTAGCTTCCAAGTTTAATGACCTACAAAGATCTCCATTTGTAATTCTCGCTTCTGAACATTTTCATCTCTAACTGTCCCTGCTTCCACTTCTTGTCCTCACACTTCAGCAGAAGGTCACGGAATGGCTACTTCATCAAGATATGACTATGAAGTATTCTTGAGCTTCAGAGGAGGAGATACTCGAGCAGGTTTTACTGACTTCCTCTACACTAGTCTGGTAGATATGGGAATCCATGCATATAAGGACGACAAAGACCTTCGCGTTGGGGAAGGGTTTGGCCCAGAACTTCTCCAAGCAATTAATCAGTCAAAGATCTCAATACCTATCTTCTCGAAAGGTTATGCCTCTAACGTATGGTGTCTTAAGGAGCTAGTCCAGATGGTCAAGTGCCAGAAAAGTGGAGGACAAAAGATTATGCCCATTTTTTATGATGTGGCATGTGACATCCAGAATTTTCAACCCCGTCTTCTATCGAATAAATCGGGCATTTCATTAACGCGTCTATAGGGTTATTCTCAGAGCCGATCACTCTCGAGATAACTAGACTATCTGGGAAATGATTAAGGAATTTTAAAGCAATAGACTTGAGAACTCGATCAGGAATTGGCTTCTTGACCGTGTCCATCTTTAGAGGTCACTACGGCACGCTTAAAAATCGATTTGAAATCGAGATAGACTGGATCGATAGAGATATGTGACTAATCGTGGGTGACACCACTGAATTAGAAAATTCTCGTCGGCCGACACTAGACTGATTTTCTTATTGTTTTGGTACCCTGTGTCCGTAATTGAATTCTTGAGATTTTCACGACAATCAAGAGTTGCCATTGAGTCGAGTGGGTTCATAGTGGCTCGAAGAAAATCGACCACGGGTCATTTGCTTTAAAAAGTTCTGAAAACTACATGATAGTCTAGGTCACGCTAAAAACGCGCCGAATGAAAATTAACCGCCAATTCGAGTCCGATTTCAGAAATTAAAGTTTTGGTCATGTCACAATAAATTTTAGGAGCATCGACTCGGTCTCGGAAGATTTTCCGGAGATTCGGGAAATTTTACGGAAAACCGTTTCGGACGTCGCGGAAATTTGACGGAAGTTCAGATTGGCTAAATTAAAGGGAAATTGGACTTTCGGACCGAACCGTTGTGTGTCGGGGATTTATAGAAAATCATGTGGGATTTTTCTACGTCGAAATGGACCTCAATTTGGGAAGTTATTGGAGAAATTGAAGTTTAAATGGTGAAATTCGTATCACCCCTCACCCTAAAGCATTATTGGACTACTTGAGAGGTTATGGAAGTCATTTGGGTGGGTTAGTGATAGCCAAGTGTTTTTACTTGGCCAAGAGTGATTTTGGAGGATATTTTGGCATAATATCAAGCCAAGGTCCCACCTCACTCTTATCCATCTCTCCCTCTCTCCTCTACCGCTCCATTGGACGACCTCAGCCAGCGGAAGAGAGAAACCGAAGCTGCTCCTCACGTCCGCATCTTCAACTCTACCGTTTGCTGCAAGTTTGGTCAACCATGGGGCACCTTCACCGGTTTGTTGGCCCAACAAAAACCCGCAGAAGCCCACTGAAGTGAAGTCGCAAGATTCACCGAAGCTGCCCGTGTCCCACCGAAGCTCTCTCCTCCTCTCCACGCCACTTGTCCATGCCTTGCGGATCTTCAGTCAACAGCAGCAGGGTTTCTCCCATTCAGTTGACCCTGCAACGCCAGCGAAGCTTGAAGAGCAGCAACGCTTGAAGATCAACGGCACAGCTTCTTCGGTGCTCCACCGTCCACGCCAGCGAAGACTCCATTTGCGTCCACGAGTGTCTTCGGTCAAAAATCTCCACGGAATTGAAGTCCACGAAGACCGTCTGCCAGTCTTGCTCCTCTTCGGTCTTCACGCCACACCATCACTTGGCCAGCTCCACCTTCGTTTATTCACGAATCAGTTCACCAAGGGCAGCATCGATCGGTCAATTGACCGCATACTCCCACGACGAACTGCACGCGTGTCCTCAGCCCAAACCGAAGCTTCAGTCCAACAATCCTTCAGTCCAGTGGCAAGCGAAGCCCATGAAGCAGGTAGTGAGATCCATCAATCCTTAGGCCCAGTAAAGCCAGTAATTTCGGCCCATCTTCAGCTTTGAAGTCCAGCCCAAAAATATTTCAGCAAGTCAATTTAAGACCGGCCCGCGAAGAAAGCCCATCAGCAGAATTTTGTGAAGCTCAATTCCAGCAATAAAGTCCAGCCTTGCTGGAGTTTGTTGGGCATAATTCAAGGCCCGATCCAAGTCCGTGGGAGTTGTTGCGAGTCCGATTTCGGCCGCCGTCGCGTCGCCGTTGCGGTGATTCAATCCCCGCTTTTTCCAAGTGAGTTTTACTCACTAATGCTTTATTAGTTTGCTAATTATGCTTAGGGTTGGTTAGATTTAATTAAGTGCAATTAGGTGGTTAGACCTAGTTAGTAGCAAGTACAAATGTTTGGTTATTTATTGAATGCATCTTGGGATTTTTCCCGACCTGTTTCGGCTCCAATAAGGCAATATGGGCCTAAATTGGATTTTTAATATTTATTTATTTATTTTTCGAAATTATTTATTTAATTAATTACTTTTCCGGAAATTCAACCGGGATGGCGGTGACCGGAATTTCGTGCCGATTGTCGTGGTGCAGTCCGTTTATTTAATTGAGTTTCAATTTTTATGGAATTGATTTAAATTGTGAAATTTGAGGAATTGTCCTAAATTGTTTGTTATTGAGTATTTGATTGGTAATGGCGAGCATGGATATATAGCGCCAATCGTTGATGGGCTATATAGTAGAGAGAATGATGAGAGCTAACGAGAATGTTATTGGCTGAGACCAATCGAATCGTGCGATGTTATTGGACATACGTGGTTCGGTGATTGGAAGTATCACTGGCGAAAACGGCGCCTTAAAGAACGCACGTAAATGACTTATAGACAAACGTGGTTCGGTGATTAAGGAAATATCACTAGTGAAAACGACGCCTTAAAGAACTCACGATGTTGTTTATAGCCGATGTCACATTGGCGAAAACGGCGCCCTAGAAAGGACATGTGGTTCGGTGATCGAGGATATCACTGGTGAAAACGGCGCCTTAAAGAACGCACGGTGTCGGTGATCGGTATGTCATTGGCGAAAACGACGCCCGAGAAACACATGTGATTTGGTGAATGAGTACACCACTGGGAAATCGTGGTATGAGTGGGAATGACCTAGCGATGGTCCGACTGACATGTAATCGACTAAGTCGATTGATCAATGCTTGATCGGATGTCGTGAATTGTTTGAATATATGTGCTTAACCTTGCATTGCAGGTTGGAACTGAGGCCAAGGTAAGTCCTCTGACTCGTGTTGTGCTTAGGCAACCGTATGGCGTATTAGTTTATTAATCGGGTCTTAAGGGGTAGGACTCGCTGAGACGTGGTCTCATTGGTTATTGAATAACCATTTCAGGACCCTGAGGAGAAGTCGAGGAGGAGGAACCTGAGGAGAAGAAAGATTTTTGAAGCAGAAGATGATCCAGAGAGGGATCTTGAGTACAACCCAGATGTGGATTGAGATCCCATCCCTTTTGTGCACCCTGTCTTAGTGTAGATAGGTGTGAGACTTTTATGCTGTAAATAGTATTGTAAATATACTATAAGTTATGTTGTTAATGAAAGTGTGGTTGTGAATTTCAATATGAAAAATATGGCCTGCTTTCCTATCCCATTTTTTTATTGTCTGGGGATTTATAACTGCTTCCGCATGCGTAATAAAAAGAAAGGGTTGGCGATAATTAGTCCCGGGATATCGCACTAAAAAAATGTAATCGACTCTTTGGAAGGATGGGCGCGTCCCCGAGGATCGGGTCGTGACATGGCACCTTCGTAGGTTCGACACCAAACCGGGGATACGAGAGGCCTTCCTTTCAAATGAAAACAAGAAGCGATATGACGAAGAGACTATGCGTGAGTGGAAGGCTGCTCTCAACGAAGTGTCATTTCTCGAGGATGGAGCTTGTATGACATGCCCAACAGGTGACTGCTATTAGCATTCCCCGTCATGTGCCTTGGATCATCAAAACTTGTGGCATTTCATATGGTTTCTTTTCTAGATTTATGTTAGCTTCGTTGAAATTGAATTCTGTGTTATTGAAGTTGTACGGGAGGAATCATGCTAAATAATGGCACGCTCCCAATTTTGTCCCATTTTATTCCAGCAATATTTTTTCCAGTTCAGTTCATTCATTAACTGTAAGGACCAACGCTAATTCATCTACAATGGAATAGATCCTTGAAGAACACATCTCGAATTCAATTTGGTCTTGTTAGAACATAGTTTAATTCAACACTGTTTTCTAACTCAATTGTCTTTTGCCTCAGACAAACACTAGGCGAGAAGGAGAGTTCGCAAGAGAACTTACTCAGAAGGTTTTCAGTGAGTTGAAAAAGGCTTATCTGGTGGTGACAGACTACTTGGTCGGTGTCGACAACCATGTGGATGCAATCATGGAAATGATAGGTGCTAGGACAAGTAAAACGCGGATTATTGGAATTCACGGGATGGGTGGCATTGGAAAGACGACTATTGCCAAAATCATCTACAATCAGCTTTCACATGATTTCGAGAATTGTTGCTTTCTATCCAATATCCAAGAAATGTCAAAACACAAGGGCATTCCATTGTTGAAAAGTCAGCTTATCTCTAACATCCTCAATTGGAAGTTCATGGATATAAAAAGCATTGATGAAGGGACTCAAATAATTAAAGAAAGATTGTATAATAAAAGAGTCCTCCTGCTTCTCGATGATGTGGAAGAAGAGAATCATATTGATGCACTTGTTGGTAAGCGCCGCTGGCTTGGTAACGGGAGCAAAATCATTATAACTACTAGAAGGAAAGATGTTCTCTATGTTCCTGAAGTGGACTGTTCTTATGAGCTTATCGGTATGGATTTTGATCAATCTCTACAACTATTTAGCAGAAATGCCTTCAGAAGAGATTATCCTTTGGATGAGTATATTGACCAATCCATAAAAGCGATAGAGATTGCTAGAGGTCTTCCATTAGCTCTTGAATTCATAGGTGCACTTTTATCTAGCACTGAAAAGAAAAGGTGGGATGTCAAATTGGAGATGTTGGCAAATGTTCCTCATGTGGATATTCAGAGGAGGCTGAAAATAAGTTATGATGCATTAGATGATGGTGAAAAGTGTATATTCCTCGATATAGCTTGTCTTTTCGTTGGATATGACAAAGACATTGTCCTTCATTTCTGGGAGGCATCTAAAGTAGCCATTGAAGTTTTGCAAAACGTGTCTTTGATAAAGATTAATGAGGATAATAGAGTATGGATGCACGACCAACTTAGAGACCTTGGAAGAGAAGTGGTCTGTCAAGAATGTAAGATGAAAATAGAGAAGCAAAGTAGGGTGTGGAATCCTGAGGAAGCATTGGATTTGCTGAGCAGACAAAAGGTAATATTCACCCAGCAATAAATTTCTAGTTCATTATGGATATTTTCTTTCGAAAAAAGCCAGTTACTTTTTGCGTTGTGTAAGCACCACTATGACCTACTCAACCAATATCTTGGCTCTTTTATTAAGACTAAAGACTCAACGTAAACCCTTAAAATAGTGAACTCGAATGATTATGGTTTCCCTTCAACCTATTTGCTTTAAAATTTTTCCTTTGGGCAGGAAAAAACAAAAATTGGAGCTCTTCGCCTCAAATTTGATCATCAGCTCCGGTACCGCTTTGCCTTTGAGGACTTTAAGAGACTACCAAATCTAAGGTTCCTTGAAGTTGACGGTTGGACGGAAAATTTACATTTCAAAAGGAGGCATCATTCCTCGAAAACTAATGTCTTCCAGGAGAATTCATATCTCCTTCCACAATTACGATGGCTTTCTTGGTATGATATGCCCCCAACATTTAACATAACAAGTTTCTCCATGGAGAAAATTGTTATTGTTAATCTATCTTTTGGTAGATTTACGCATGATTGGGATGGGTGGAGCCACATGGAGGTATGTTATATGCTAGACTACATCTATTAGTTCGTCTTATTAGATTTAGAAGTCATCTTTCCATGATGTTTCTCTTACAGGTGATAAAGAATTTGAAAGTTCTGAATTTGACCAATTGCTGGTACTTGGAGAGAACTCCCAACCTGTTTGTTCATGCAAGTTTAGAATGTTTGATCCTACGGGGCTGTAGCAAATTAGTCGAAATTGATAGGTCGATTTGTCGGTTGAAACAATTAGGTTCCTTAGATGTAACCTATTGTTCAGATCTCCATAAGCTGCCAGATGAGATTGGTGGACTAGAAGCTTTAAAAGTACTCCGGATTGATTGGACTCAAATCAAGGAAATCCCTAATTGTCAGGGAATGAGGAATTTAAGGATTTTCTCGGCTTCTAATTGTGGGATAGCTACACTTCATTTCTCAATCGGAGATCTTGCAAGCCTTCAGTATGTATCTCTGAAATGTTGCAGATGGTTGGAGAGGCTTCCGGATTCAATTGGGTATTGTGAATCTCTAATTGAGTTGGATATATCCTGGACAAAGATCAAGGAACTACCTGATTCCATGGGAAGGCTGAAAAATTTGAAACTAGTGAAGATGAATGGGAGTCGCATAAGCAAAATACCCGATGCCCTTTGGACACTGGAGAAGCTCGAAGAAATAACAGCTGTAGATAATCAGTGTTTGCTTGTGAGAATTGGCAATTGCATCTGCAGAAATCAATCCCTGAGGATCTTGAGATTGAAATGTGCTGAAATATACACTATACCGAGGCTTCCTGAAAGTCTTACCAATCTATATTTGTCTAAATTGGATATGATGACATTTCCAGATCTCTCAAACCTAATTAATTTGAAGGAATTGGATTTGAGGTTTGGCCCACGTCATCATGATGTGAAATCTTATGGGCTTGTGGGAGATCTGATGCCATGGTGGATTGGGAAGCTAAGCAAACTGCAATATCTAGGCCTGGAGTGTGATTATGTGATCGCCTTACCAACAGATATTAATCTCCTTCCTCAACTCAAGACACTTGACCTCCACTGCTCTAATCTGAGTTGCCTCCCGAGGCTTTTGTCAAGTTTATCATCCTTATCTTTGAACAATTCTATGTCACTTTGTTTGATGGATCTATCGAATTTGAAGAAACTATCATCTCTTATGATTTGCTCCTCTCCAATTTCAGAGATGCAAGGCCTTGGTTGTTTGGGGAACCTAAAATATATGCGGATTTTTGACCTTGGACAGGTGAAGATGCTACCTGATTTAAGTGATTTAAACGAACTACGTAGTCTAGAAGTACGAAATTGTGGTAATCTGGTTGAGATTCAAGGCAAACTATCACAATCTTTGGAAGAATTGGAGATTTGTTCCTGTGAATCTTTACAGGAGTTGCCTGATCTGTCAAGCTTGAAGAGATTGCGAAAGATTGCCATGGAAGATTGCATGAAATTAAATGTGGAGGCAATTCTTGGCTTTGCTCGGAGCAGTTTGGCAAATTTGTGGGAGAACCTACAAAATTTGCAGATTGCTGACCTTGGGCAGGTGGAGAAACTACCTGATTTGAGTAATTTAAACAAACTAAGTTGTCTTGATGTACGAAGTTGTGGTAATATGATGAAGATTCAAGGCAAACTACCACAATCTCTCGGAAGAATTGGGGTTCTATTCATGTGAATCCTTACAAAGGTTGCACGATCTGTCAAGCTTGAACCAATTGCAAAGGATTGATATAAATGATTGCACAAAATTAAATGTGGAGGCAATTCTTGGTTCTGCTCCGAGAAATCGTAAAAGAAGTGCACCTTGGTCTTGAAAGCTTCTCGATCCCTAACGACAAAGTTTTCCCTCGTGTTCAAACTTTGAACAAACTAGCGTAAGTTATTTTACTTGACAACCAATGTTTTCCTTTTTTGCAATCCAATTCTTTACGATAGGGAAAATTACACAAATAGTCCCTATATTTTCACTCAATGTCCAATTTGATCCCTGAACTTTCGATTGGCTCAATTTGGTCCCTAAACTATTGATAAAATGTCCGATCTAGTCCCTGAACTTTCGAATGGCTCAATTTGGTCCCTGAATTATTAATAAAATGTCCGATCTAGTCCCTGAACTTTCGATCGGCTCAAGTTGGTCCCTGAACTATGATGAAATGTCCGATCTAGTCCTTCGTTACTATTTTTCTTTTTTTTCCCTTTTTTCCTCTTTTTTCCCTTTTTTTTTCCCTTTTTTTCCTTTTTTTTTTTTTTTTTTTTTTTTCGCTTTCCCTCGCCGGAGCCGGCGGAGGGCGGCGTCCGGCGAGGAGCCCCTCGCCGGATCGGCGAGGGCCCCTCGCCGGCGTCCCTCGCCAATCTTGCAAGGGAGCCCCTCGCCCGGCGCGGCGAGGGCTCTCCCTCGCCGATCTTGCGAGGGAGCCCCTCGCCGGCGCCGGCGAGGGGCTCTCCTCGCGCAGACCGCGAGGGGCCGTCCTCGCCGCGTCTGCGAGGGAGAGCCCCTCGCCGGCGTCGGGCGAGGGCGAGGGCGAGGGCTCCCTCGCCGGCGTCCCGCAAGCGGGCGAGGGCTCTCCCTCGCAGACGCCGGCGCGAGGGGGCCCTCGCCCGGCGTCGCGAGGGAGAGCCCCTCGCCCGCTTGCGGGGACGCCGGCGAGGGAGCCCTCGCCCTCGCCCTCGCCCGACGCCGGCGAGGGGCTCTCCCTCGCAGACGCCGGCGAGGACGGCCCCTCGCCCGATCTGCGAGGGAGAGCCCCTCGCCGGCGTCGGCGAGGGCCCTCGCCTCGCCCTCGCCCGACGCCGGCGAGGGGCTCTCCCTCGCGACGCCGGCGGGGACGGCCCCTCGCCCGACTGCGAGGAGCTCCTCGCAAGATCGGCGAGGGACTCGCCCGCTTGCGAGGGACGCCGGCGAGGGGCCCTCGCCGATCTGGCGAGGGGCTCCCTCGCCGGACGCCGGCCCTCCGCCGGAGCCGGCGGAGGGAAAGCGAAAAAAAAAAAAGGAAAAAAAGGAAAAAAAAAGGGAAAAAAAGAGGAAAAAAGGGAAAAAAAAAGGAAAAAAAAGAAAAATAGTAACGAAGGACTAGATCGGACATTTCATCATAGTTCAGGGACCAATTTGAGCCGATCGAAAGTTCAGGGACTAGATCGGACATTTTATTAATAGTTCAGGGACCAAATTGAGCCATTCGAAAGTTCAGGGACTAGATCGGACATTTTATCAATAGTTCAGGGACCAAATTGAGCCAATCGAAAGTTCAGGGACCAAATTGGACATTGAGTGAAAATATAGGGACTATTTGTGTAATTTTCCCTTACAGATATGGGCAGAGAAGTTTCACATGCACATCTTAATTACCTTTTTGGGATTGTATGTCTGAAATAATGCTTTCACCATCTCAATGCCAGAAGCGTCTGCTTAATTAACTGGCTGGTGGTTTATTTGAAATTTTCTAAATCAATGCTTCATGTCCTGTTAATTAAATCTATGTTGATGTGGAGGCGGTTTACGGATTTTTCTGTAGTTTAGCATAACGTTAAAAGAAAAAGCTAATGGATCCCGCATTCGCATTGATATGCTTGTGTTCATTTTAATTTCCAAAAAAGGTGCTCTTCTTAGTGGATTTGCAAATGTTATTAAGAAGTTATATAATGAAGAGAGGAATTTCATTTGGGCAGCGACATTACTAATTGGTGCAACAAAACTTCCATCTGTGACAGGAGAGGAGAACCATGTAGCTTCTCCAAGGTATCATGGATCATTGAGTAGTTAAGGCTAAATTTTAGTATTATTGGTGCATAGGACATATGATAAGGTCTCGACTTGTGGTCAGAAATCAATAAAAGGACTCTTCTATGATTCTCCCCATTATTGCCTACATTTTCTAGAAATGGTTATGACTAGGTGATTATCTGTAATAGAAGCCCTTCCATTAACCTCTATTTGTACTAGAGGATTTTTTTTAGGTATTAAGATTGACAGCAAGTGCTAAGGGAGAGCTCGAAGGACTACCTTTTTGCCAGTTTCTGATGTTGCTGAGAGGAATTAGAGTTGGAGAAACTTACAGAAATCTTTTGGTGCAGGGAGCTGTGGCTACTCGGGCAGCTTTATGAATGAAGACCGAATGAAGGAAGATGAAGGATGACATTTAATGTGGACTGTATACCCTTTCTCATTCTTGGGGTGGTAAACCATGTATTCATCTCTGTTGAGAGCCCGAAACTTTAAGATTAGTGAGGAGAAGTGGTTACCTATTGATGAAATTGTTTAATCTATTGAGCTCGATCTAAAGTTTTAGTTGGATGGTTGGCCCTTTTTTCGGAGAAATCATCAGAGCAAGTTAGAGGGATTTATTTTGCAATTTGGGGCATCGTACGTATTGTTTTTGGGGGTGAAGGGCTATTTACACAAACCAGATTGTTTATTAATCTTTTACGTGGGGCGAAGAATGAATATTGCATTCCATCTAAAAGGCATTGGAAGAGAAATAAGTTAGGAGGCATTGGATGATGGGAATGTTGAGATAAGACGAGCGATCGAACAATAATATAGACAGAAAAAGAAAATAAATCGGACACCAGATTTACGTGGTTCAGTCGTAAAGACCTACGTCCACGGGGAGAGCAGCAGCGAATTTCACTATAGATCAAGTGATACAAGGAGATTACACACTCAAATCACTCAAACACTCTCTCGGTGTTTCCCAAGCCTCAATTACACCCAATAACACACACAGTGTTTAGCCCCGAAATTCCTCAAGAAATAATCTCTCAATCTCACGAGGGAATTACACGCAAATCTTACCACAAGATTTAATTGGCTTTAATACTAAACCTTCTTGGATGTAATTCACGACAAAGAAAATCCCTCCCAAACACTCGACAACGAGACGACGCTTCAAGATCAATTCTTCATGATCAACGGCGGAACACCAAGCACTCACGCGGCGCTTCAAAACAATTTGTGATCCACACCTATCACCCATGGCCTTAAGTCTATATATAAGTAAAATCCTTATTCTTTTGCCAACTTCTCATAGGATTTTGTTTCCTATCCAAAACATATCTTTGTATATTTTAAACAAAAATCCAAGTCTTAGTCAAAGTTGGACTTTCCTATTTTAACAGCCGAGACTCTCCAATGCAGATTCAAATTCGGGAAGTTGATCTTCGAATCTTCTTTGCTCAATTTCGAACATCCACAACATATCCAATTCGGAATATTCGTAATTTTGTATTGGGCTTAAACTCGAGACATATTTTAAGAATCTTCACCTTGGCTCGACGTTTGAGCTAAGTCGCAATCGCTTCGCAAAAATTCGAACTCTGTTGTTGCTTTCCCCTAGCCCCCCGATGGGCTCAACCGCCACAGATATTGTCCAAGTCCAAGCCTCGCTTGAATTTCGCCATAACCGAGTACCTCATTAGAATACCAACTCCACATGCACCTTTAACCAGCTCCGTAAGGATTTTCCGACATAACTTTCTTAACAGCAGATAAAGCAAAACCATTGTTGCATCCATATCTGTCAGGAGATCGAATACATACCTTGTCAATATCAGCAGTTACAACAACTATTGGCTCTATAGGCTCCACCTCGTTATGAGCACCATCTGTGTCGATTACTTTGCTAGTACTCGTACTCGCTACCTCAGGAGTTTCTGGTCGCAACTCCACCTCAAGCTGAACGCCGTTCAAATCTATATTAACACTACTATAATCACTCATAGCCAGAAGTACTGGAGACTCGTCAAAAGTAACTTCTCTGCTGTTAATAGGTGAATTTATATCTAGGCACCACAACCGATTGCCTCGCTCACCTTGTGCATAGCCATGAAATATGCACCTTGCCCTCCCATCGAGCTTACCATCACTCACTCGAAAATAGTACGGGCAACGTAACATTCTAATGATATAATAACCAACAACGTTACCTGACCATACTTCTTTAGGAGTCCGCCATTCAATAGCAGTTGATGGGGATTTATTCACCAGGCAGCTTATCATATTTAGCATATCAGCTAGGATTCTTCTAGCAATACCAACATTAGAGATTATTTTACGGGCCATCTCTAGTAATATTCTGCTCATCAATTCTGCAAATTGTTGTGATTTACTAGCACTAGTGCGGTGTTTCACTAAGCTCTCTTTCATGCAGAATTTATTTGTCAGCTCCGAGCAGAACTCCATGCTATTGTCAGTCCGCACATGCTTGATCGACTTACCAGTCTCCGTCTCGATCAAAGCTCTCAGCTGCATGATCTTGACACCAGCATCAAACTTGTGCCTTGGCACAAACACCCAGGTCTTCCTCGAGCAGTCAATAGACTCTTGAGTAGATGCATCCGACGTCTCTGCAGCGAAATTTGTCACTGTCTCACCTTGAAGTTTATACAGGCCTCCGTGCTTGATTCCT
Organism: Eucalyptus sideroxylon x Eucalyptus melliodora; assembly: GCA_016097485.1. Classification (NCBI taxonomy): domain Eukaryota; kingdom Viridiplantae; phylum Streptophyta; class Magnoliopsida; order Myrtales; family Myrtaceae; genus Eucalyptus; species Eucalyptus sideroxylon x Eucalyptus melliodora. Next base: position 50,429,148 of record CM027831.1, read on the forward strand.
TTCATTATCACCAAGGCACCTCGAACAACCTTCAGAACTCCACCTTCTGAAGAATACCTGCAACCAGCTGAATCCAGGACACTCAAGGAAATTAAGTTCTTCTTCAACTCTGGAACATGCCTCACTCCAATCAATGTCCTCACAATGCCATCATGCATTCTGATTTTAATATTACCAACACCCACAACATCGCACTTAGCATTGTTCCCTAACTGGACTTTACCACTACCCGTGCACTGATAAGTGATAAACCAGTTTCTATTTGGTGTGACATGAAAAGAACAACCAGAATCCATAATCCATCCATCAAACGATGAATCATTAGTGATAGACAAGACATAATCGGCATAATCTGCTACAGCCGCAACATTATCTGCAGAATCAACTACAATTTCCTTACCCTTCTCACTCTTCAGCTTAAGGCAATCCCTTCTAAGATGCCCCTTCTTACCACAGCTCCAACAAACAACATTAGCAGTCATAGATTGACTACGTCTATTCATATTGGTACTACTTTTACCCACACGTGTTATAGATCTTCCTCTATTTTCACCTACTAAATCATTAGAAACAGATTGGCCAGATTCTCTTCTACCAATATTCTCGCTCAGAATCAAATCTTGAACCCCATCAAACGTCAAACTTGTTGACCCAGAGGAATTACTAACAGCAGTAACAGTAGTATTCCAACTATCAAGTAATGATGATAACGGAATCAAAGCACGTACCTCATCTTCAAAGTCAATCTCAACTGAACTCAATTGACTAATAATCACATTAAATTCATTAATATGATCAGCAACCGACGCACCTTCGCTCATCTTCAAATTAAACAGACGTCGCATCAAATAGACCTTGTTGATCGCAGAGGGCTTCTCATACATATCCGACAGGGCTTGCATCAAATCAGCAGTGGTCTTCTCCTTTAGGATGTTAAACGCGACATTACGAGCCAACGTCAGCCGAATAACACCCATAGCTCGTCTATCCAGCAAATCCCAATCAGCTTGCTTCATCGTCGCTGGTTTCTCCCCGGATAAGGGCAAGTGCAGTTTCATCTGATAAAGATAATCTTCAATCTGCATCTTCCAGAAACTAAAATCCTTTCCATCAAATCTGTTGATTCTCACTTTTACTTCTTCTGTCGCCATCAATTCGCTTCAACTTAGCCAAGCCTGGCTCTGATACCGCTTGTTGCGATAAAGCGAGCGATCGAACAATAATATAGACAGAAAAAGAAAATAAATCGGACACTAGATTTATGTGGTTCAGTCGTAAAGACCTACGTCCACGGGGAGAGCAGCAGCGAATTTCACTATAGATCAAGCGATACAAGGAGATTACACGCTCAAATCACTCAAACACTCTCTCGGTGTTTCCCAAGCCCCAATTACACCCAATAACACACACAGTGTTTAGCCCTGGAATTCCTTAAGAAATAATCTCTCAATCTCACGAAGGAATTACACGCAAATCTTATCACAAGATTTAATTGGCTTTAACACTAAACCTTCTTGGATGTAATTCACGACAAAGAAAATCCCTCCCAAGCACTCGACAACGAGACGGCGCTTCAAGATCAATTCTTCACGATCAACGGCGAAACACCAAGCACTCACGCGGCGCTTCAAAACAATTTGTGATCCACACCTATCACCCATGGCCTTAAGTCTATATATAAGTAAAACCCTTATTCTTTTGCCAACTTCTCATAGGATTTTGTTTCCTATCCAAAACATATCTTTGTATATTTTAAACAAAAATCCAAGTCCTAGTCAAAGTTAGACTTTCCTATTTTAACAGCCAGACTCTCCAACGCAGATTCAAATTCGGGAAGTTGATCTTCGGATCTTCTTTGCTCGATTTCGAACATCCACAACATATCCAATTCGGAATATTCGTAATTTTTTATTGGGCTTAAAATCGAGACATATTTTGACAGGGTAAAAGAAAATCTTTCTCAATATCACTTGTCTTTTCGTTGGATATGACAAAGACATCATGGTTCATGTTGGAATGAGCCTGCATATTTTTTAGAAGAAGCTATGGAAGTCCTAGAGAACATCTCCTTGATAACGGTTCTTGAGGATAACAAGATATGGATGCATGATCAGCTAAAAGGCCTTGGAAGAGAAATCACCTGTCAGAATGGTGGCATAAAAATAGAATAGCAGAATAGACTGTGGAATCATGAAGAAGCATTAGATTTGCTTATGAGAAGCCAGGTAAAATTCTGCTATGATCTATTTCCGGGTTCAACAACACAGGTAACATGCCCCTTTAATTTGACGACTTCTTTCTGGTATTCCAATCTCTTTAGCACCATACTCATCTACTACAGTAATATTTAGCCTCCTATGAAGTTATGGGAGGATTTTGCTCGACCTCTGAGAAAAATGAACTGGATGATGTGTTTTCCTTTTGGAGGGTAAAAGACAAAGTCGAAGCTCTCTGTCTCCAGTTTAACCATCAACGACAATACGGCCTAGACATTTGGAGACCTTCCAACCCAAGATTCTCTCGAGTAAATAGAGTAAACTTGCAGGTTGAACTTATGGAAGACCTTCGTGCACAAACCAGGCTTTATTGGCACAGTATGCTGTCAAATGTTCTTCCGACATGTATTTTCCAAAAGAAGTCACGTTTCCTTCCCAAATTGCGATTGCGAGTATGACACCCCTTCCAAATTCAAAATAACAATTTTTTTGTTACAAGTATAGTCTCTCAATCTGTCAGGGAGCTTTTGAGTCGATCTTATTGCAATGTCCTAAAGTGGTAACAGAAACGATGAACATGACTCTAACTGCTGCTGTTACTCCAGAGGAAGTCAAGAATGCAACTTTTCAATTAGGAGCTACTAAAGCCCCTGGACCCAATGGTTTGAATGGTTTGTTCTATCATACTTATTGGGATCTAATTCAGGATGATGTTTTCCATACAGTTCAGAATTTCTTCATCACAGGGAAAATGCCAGCAGGCTTAAACAGAACAGCTCTATCTCTTATTCCGAAAGTCCCAAACCCTGAGAGCTTAGATCAATTTTGTCCTATCAGCTTATGCAATTTTATCTATAAGATCATCTCCAAAGTTTTGGCAAACCGATTAAAGCCTTGGTTGCCGGCATTAATTTGTAAAGAACAAAGTGCCTTTGTATCTGGGAGGCAGATACAGGACAATGTCATACTAGTTCAGGAAGTTATCCATCAGTTAAAGATACGAAAAAGAAAGAAAATATTTCAGGGGATCCTTAAAGTGGACATGCATAAAGCATATGATAGGGTGGAGTGGGAATTTTTACAGGCTTATCTTCATCAAATGGGTTTTCATGAGCGCTGGATTAATTGGCTGATGCAGTGCATTACTACAACTTCTCTCTGCGTTAAGTTTAATGGCGAATTTCTTCCCTATTTCCAACCTTCAAGAGGACTTCGACAAGGTGATCCCCTCTCTCCTTATCTGTTTGTTCTACTGGCTAATCTATTGTCCAACCTTATCCATCAAGGGGTCGATATGGGTAACCTTAGAGGGATTAAACTTAATCGTTGCTGTTCTACATTATCCCATTTATTCTTTGCCGACGATGCTATCTTTTTCATTGATGGAACGATTCGAGAATGTCAAAATCTAGCAAGTATTCTGAATCAGTATTGCCTAGCCACAGGTCAAGCTATTAATCGGAATAAATCAAGTTTGTTTCTTACCAAGTTTTGCCCTCCTACTCTCAAGACTAACCTAGCCAGTGAACTCCGGGTACCTTTGATGGATAAAACTGGCAAATATCTAGGTCTGCCTTCTGATTGGGGTTCCTCAAAACGGGATATGTTTGCCTGGATTTTGGCTAGAGTCAATGCTAAGCTTGAGGGATGGAAAGAGAGTCTAATTTCTAAAGGCGGCAAAGAAGTTCTGTTGAAATCTGTTGTGCAGGCATTACCTCAGTATGCTATGATGACTTTTAAAGTTCCTGTTTCAATATGTAAAGCCGTTGAGAAAAAGATAGCTCGGTTTTGGTGGAGAAACAACAGTAACAGAGCTGGAATTCACTGGAAAAATTGGGATTTTCTAAAAGAGAGAAAGGAGAAGGGAGGGATGGGCTTTAGGGACTTAATATCTTTCAATAAAGCGTTACTAGGGAAACAAGCCTGGCGACTCTATCATGCTCCTCAATCGTTATGGGCTAGTGTTTTTAAAGCTCTATATTTTCAATCTACAACGCTATGGAAAGCGAATACAGGAACTAGACCTTCTTGGGGTTGGAGAAGTATCCTTATGGGAAGAGATTCTATTCTAGATGGACTTCAATGGTCCGTTGGAAATGGGAAATCGATCAGTGCTAGAGAGGATAAATGGCTTCCTATGGGTATTCTTGGAGGACCGGTTAACAGGGAGGAACCTAAGCTGGTAGCAGATTATATTATCCCTGAACAGAATGCATGGAATACAGAGCTTCTTAATCATACTTTTCAGCCACAGATAGTTGAGGAAATTCTAGCTATAAATTTATGGACAACATCATCTGAGGACAAACTATGTTGGACAGCAATACAAGATGGCAACTACACAATTAAGAGTGGATATCATCATATTAAACAATCAACACCCAGTATTTTACATTTTCAGCCATCCTCTTCTTATACCCTCCCAGCAAAGCTTTGGAAACAAATCTGGAACACCAAGACAGCTCCCAAGATTCGCAATTTCCTATGGGCATTATGCCAAAATGCCTTACCTACTAAAGCCAACCTATTCCAAAGAAGGATTATTCAAGATCCTTTTTGCAAGCTTTGCTCATCCAATATCCCAGAAACACCAGAACATTTATTTCTCCTATGCCCTTCAACACATCTTATATGGCGGCACTCTAAAGTTAACATTGCAATTTCCAGTCACACAACACATCGAATTGAGATCTGGCTTACACACATTATAGAGTAGAAGAGAAACTTACCAGATTTTGAGATAATTGTGGCTCTGCTATGGCAGCTGTGGAAGGCTCGGAATCGTTTTCTATTTCGCCAGCAACGAACCCATCCGGATATCCTCATCGACTCAGCACTCAATCTTGCTAAATTGTCTATCCAATCTCATCAGCAGCAGACACCCGTGGAGCTCAGTCCACAGAACCCTAACACCATATGGCAACCACCACCAAAAGGAGTTATAAAAGTGAATCTCGATGGAGCTTTTCGCAGTCCAACTCAACTAGGGGCGATTGCAAGCATCACACGCGATCATACCGGGCGAATGACAGATGGTTTCACACGAAGTGTTCATGCTTCAACAGTGCTAGAAACGGAGATCCAGGCACTATTACAGACACAGAGGGATTTCGTGCAAAAAGGAAACACAGATACCTACCTCTAGATCGAATCTGACTGCTTTATCCTCGTTGAGATCATCAATCAGAATCGTCTGCCACCATGGGAGTGTCGTGCGTTGCTCGCGGAATGTCAAGCCCTAATCCCCTGTTTTTCCCATCTCTCTGTGCAATACGTTCGACGAGAGGCAAATGCCCTCGCCAATTGGGCTGCAAAAGCCCATGAAAAGGGTCTTCTTCAGTCCAACTGGGTTTTATTTCCTCCGCAAGCGATGATGGACATACTTTGTATCGATGCCCTTGGAAAGGGTTGTACGTTTTTTCCTACCTAATGTTAATATATTACCTCTTCCGACCCCAAAAAAAAAAAAATCTGTCAGGGAGCAAAGTTACAGAAATGGGATCGTTGGAGCCACATTAAGCTATGATATATGCTGGGGAACATCTCTTATGCATGGCGTTGTATCTTTGTTAGATCCAACTCTTACCATAGCAAGCTATTTCTGTCGCAGATGGCAAAGAAATTATGAGTCATGGATCTAACGTGTTGCAAACACTTTAGATAGAACTCCCGACTTCTCTCATCATGTTAATTTAGAACAATTGATCTGTGAGTAGTTATGTGAAAGCTTGGTCCAAATTGACGATTCATTGGTCAGTTGAATCACTTAGCTTGCTTAAATGTGAAGCACTGCAGGAAACTTCACAACCTACTGGATGAGGAAAACTGGAATCTTTAAAGTAACTACTGATTGATTGCACATCGATACGGAAATCCTGGAATATCAAGCACTGACAGATCTCGAAATTCATTGTTCATCATTGAAGATAAACAATTACACAACTTCCCATCAACTAAACTCTTACAACCCTTGAATACACAAATTGATGCTAATATTAGTACAATCAAGTGCATTAATTTTGTTGATCTACATGTTGGTCATTGATGCGAGATCCTTAAAACTTGCCGGATTGTTCTTTAAATTTGAAGCCAATACCCACACCTTACCAAAATTAACTTTGATATTAGCTTAAACAATGAAGGATATAATCAAATGTGTAGGTTTTAATCGGCGACAAAAGCTCTTTCATTCACCTTTTGGTTATCCTAAAGGAGCTTTAGTTTCAACACTGATAAGAAGAAATGGTCCTTGACAAAAGTCCTACTTGACGGCCTGAGCTTGTTCTCTCGATAATAAGAGATGGAGTCCTTCTGTGTAGGTGAACTATGACCGACTAAATTGATGCCTACAATGAACATCCAGCTGACCAGGTAAAGAAAGATACAAGACAATAGAACAGTATTTCTTTCCCCACATTTTGGTGTTATACTCTAGCCTTTACCGCAATGTACAAACTCTATCTAATCGTACAGTGTCAAGGATTTGGTCTCTTGCACAATGTGCTTTAAATGGTCATAATTGGCAATAGATGCTTTGAACTAAAGAAGGAAATTTAGTTCTTCAAGTTTCCACTACTGTTTATACCTGCATATCAGAAAAAAAAAAAAAGGTAAAAGCTTACAACTCCCATTCCAAAGGCTATTTGGATTATTGTTACATATCAATGCCAAGATGATATGAATTGTTTACCTCCTAAAATTTAACATTTAGCAGAGGTTGCCAATAGAAATGATGCAAGACAAGGTCATCATCTGCTTCCAAGATGGCTGATTTGACAGTCATCTGCACAACTAGGCTAGGGAACCATTGAAGTACTTACTCCAGCCAAAAAAATCTTATGTGCCAATGTGCCTGTAACAGACGGTAAGGTCACCACTTGAGAAAGTGGTCTCCCGAGGCAGTTTTTGTCACCTTATAAAACCGGTTAATTGCCTAACCGTGCAAGTCTCATCGTTCCAAAATTTCACACGTCTGCCAATTTTGTGAAGTTCAACACGAGTTTGACCCCCCAGAAAAAGGGGGAAAAAAGAAGGAAAATAGCTGTGCGATTCAACCATGAATAGCTCAGCTCCGCATCCACACATTACGTCTGGCAAACAGCCACAGGCCCAAGACCAGATTGACAGGCAAACATGCAAAGAGATTCATTCAATTGAAGTCCCGGAGTTGTATTTACAAGGATGATAAATTCAACTTTGTGCTATATACATTCAGAGTGAATTTGAGTAGAGTTCCCATGCATCTTCTGCTGGATATAGACAACAGATTGATGGAATGTATTTCGTGACCAAACTTCATCACAGAGGTCCCCGATGATCTTTGACAAACCAGGTGCTGACCAAGGAGCATTTCAACTGAAGTTGCTCCTGGCATCGGAGTCTGCAGCCTCAATGCAGAAGAAGGATTCCTGGGAAGCATAAGATTTCCTTACTACAATAAGACTAAATGGTCTACAATGTTGTTCCAGTTACCAATCTGCAGAAACACACCCTCATCAGTTGTCCACAAATATTCCTGGTAACAAACGGACATTCTCCAGAACAAGCTGGTCTATCACAACTTATTGCATCTAGCATGATAAATCCACAAAATAATTGCTTGAACAAGTAGCTACGACTGAAACTAGCTCCTTACTTGCTGCATGATGGATCTTCTCCAGATGTATCACAATCTTTCTCAACCTGATAAACCAAACTACCAAATCCTATATTATACAGCCATACCTACAACAGAGGGAAGACTACAATTACATGTGAACACTGTTATGAGTACGATTAGTCACCAGGGAAGCAGGTGGAACCAAATCATTTTTACATTATCTCACATCAATATGTTTATCCGTGGCTATCTTTGAGCTAGTCACCAATAATTACAAGCATTAGTGTACATACATAATTTAAGAGCATATAATTGCACAGAAATTAAGACTAGATAATCACCCATCGCAGGCGCACGCGCACGCGCGCGCACACACACACACACACAAAATACATAGCAAACATTATACGTGTCTTAAACTTTGGAATCAGTATGAAAGACTCATGATGGCTTTTGCAGGGATGAGAGTTACTCAAATATTTTTAAAAGGTCATGAGTCCTACAAACTACCCCGCTTTGTTAAGAAGATAAACAAACAAGACAGTTATAATTTATAAGCTGAATACAATGTTGGAATATATGAGACTTCACTGGTTTTATAGGTTGAAAGAAATGCGAAGCAAATGCCAAATTCAGTCAGCGACAATTCCCCACTATTTATTTGATATTCTGCCAAGATTAAAGCTATACCTATCTAGGGAAGTAATGGTACATCTACTGTGGAACCAAGAATAGTACAGAGGCAAATGAGGCAACAATAAGTCCAGTAGTAATTCGTAATGTTTTTGGTACACGGTCACTGTAGTAAGATGCAAACATTGCATTGCCAGGTTGTCCAAATGTTAAAACCTGAACATTCCACGCTTCATGATTGACCTGGAAATGAAGAGTTTCAGTTATATAAGTAAATCAAGCAAATTCTGGTCTGGAAAAAACAGCTTCAGCACACATAATTAGACTGCCAAATAACTTGAAAATTAATACACAATGGCCCTTTCAAGACGGAAAAAAAAACACTTTGCATCAATAACCATGTATTATATTTTACATACAAAGGTGAAAAATAGAGTAGCCGTTTCTCTCCATGAGGATTGAAGGTCTAGCGTTAACTCCGTCAAGATCCCGTCCATAATTTTCCCAACACCAAGCCCCACACACAACAAAACCAAACCCACCCTCCCTCAGCACCAAAAAGAGGCATCAATTATATGGAATAGTGAGATTGGGCGTGAATTTACAACCGAGGCGCAATTAGTTGCTTCCACAAGAAGCACTTGGATGTTGGTGGGGCGAGTCACATCCTGCTAATAACATAAACATTCTAGGTTCATGGTAAAAATGCCCCTTGAACTCCAAAACTTACTGTAATAAACAGCAAAGGAGAAACTAAATCTTAAAAAGGACAACAACGCATAGGCTTGACGTCACAATTGGCTTGAAACAATTTTCAGCAAGAAACCAGAAAAAAAGTAAAATTTTAAATCATTTAAAAGTGTTACTACAAGATGCTAGACTTGCTACTAATACTTCGAGAAAAGGTGTAGTCTATACTTCATGCGACCTATGATCATATCATAAGCCACACGAACATTTGTATCATCAGACTCCTAAGATAAAGTGTAACTCTCAAAAATCACCACTTGTCATGGAGATGAGAATCAATGGGACATGAATTTGGATTGAGTACCATTTCTGGGACCAGTTGTGCGATCGGTGCCTAGAACCCTGGACCACTCTGTCCAATAAAGTTGAGAGAAAAGGCATAATTTAGACATCGTAGAATTGTCTCCAGCCTACATCATATCTGGCTCTGTAGTCCAACTGAAAAGGAGCTGCTTCTTTTGATTAGAGAGAGACAGACAGAAACAACACACAAAACACATATTTAGGATCGATATATAATCTATCTTAAAATGCATTAGCACTTCAAGGTTATATGACATAAAAATTGAGCTTCGAGTGCTTTAAAAAGTTATATGTCCAGAACATAAGCATATCAACAATCCCATAGAGTTTGCAGCCAGTAAACTTCGTAATGATTAATTGGAAGTGTCTTTAACCACTATATTTAGGCATTCAACCAACTTGAAGCTCCATAGCTTAACAGGTAAGACTCAATTCACACAACTAGATACTTCAACAGTTGGTGGTTTGAGTAAAGGGCTGTTTGCGCCCCATTCTGCCTGTGTTTTGTCTATGGGTCGATTTACCAAAAACGAAAGAAAACAAGATGCTGTCTATAACGAATTTAAAATGTAAATGAGAGCAATAGAAAGTTCAAGATCCACATAAAGAGCCTAGACTCTTCAACACAGATTTGGCAGAGAATTCCAGATGACTCTTAACAGATCATAAACTAGATAGTTGGAATAACACGATAGGAAAGAAAAAAAGAAACAACAAAATTCACAGGTCCCGAAAATTCATAAGTCCCGACTATAACAGTTTTTTAACTATCTTACCACAAGATCAAGTCTGCAAAAGGATGCCACAGCCCCTCCCATAGAATGCCCTGTCACCATGACGTTGATGTCTCCATATAAATCCTTGGCTCTTATAACAGCATCCAAAATACCAGGTCGAATTGTCGTATCATGATAAGCATAATAAAATCCATGATGAACCTAAGCAAAGATTAATTAAGACTGTAACTCAATCCAAATAAGAAGTATCCACAGCTTGCAGGAGGCTAATCAACTCTAGAGCTCACCATGGCACCAGGCATGCCAGGGTAGTTTATGTCGAGCTGTTTCCAGTAGAGATCTTCAACCCAATTCTGTATGCTGTTGACATAAATAGAAGTAGCCACAGCATTAAGGTCCATGGCCACCCCAACATATGCCTAAAAATATATATATATATAATTTAGAAATAGAGACAAACAAGTAGATGCAATTCAGACATAAAGGCATCACAAGCATCGCAAATTGTTAGGTGACTGCGACACGAATTATATACCTGCAAGCAGTGCTGAACACAAACTATCAGTTCAATGACTCCGAACCTCTGCTTTCATATCTAAAGGTATTAATGACCAGTTCAGAAGCTACTAAAAGGAAGCAGCATATATGCCCACAAAATGTCATCTCAAGAATTGGCCATTTAGTGCTGAGGACCCATTCTTCTGGTAACCTTAGCAACAATGTCATATTAAAACACATTAAGTTACCTTGATCTTTCCATCACATCTAGGACAAGTCCAACTATTAAGTTCTGGCAAATCTGACGTGAACCTGCAAAATAAAAAGCTTTGCATCTAGTTACAATGTTATCGTATTGAAATGGTGAAACCTGAAGGGTAATAACAAAAACAAGCTCTAGGTAAATGTGAAAATCTTTATAAAGAACACTTACAGCAGATGCATACTCCACCACCATTGTCGCAAGAGTGTGATTGTAAACAGCTTTATGAACTTTGGAGCTCACTCTAAGTTCTGCACTTACCAGTTGAGAAAATTTCAGATCGAAAATGAAGTCACAAGCTCATTCAATTACAAGCAATGGAGCAAGTTTCTCATGTCTTGAGCAAGCTACTTCGACAAATCAAGTAGAGGAACACTTGAAGGAAACAACATCTCAAAGCAATAATTCAGTATTTTTCTAACGTCCTTCTTCTTGAACATAAAGAGCTATATATTCAATGCAATGCGATGAAAAGGGAATAAGTAAACAACATGAGGCCCCTCTTTCACATAGAGCTACTCCACTGAAACCTACAAGCTACAGTCCATTACTCGACTGGAGAAAAGCTGAATAGCTGATAGTCAATCACTGTGAGATACTCAACAAATTTTACCCCCAAAGTAGAAACAGCAGCATGAAATTTGCATTGAACAAACATAAAGAAATTCGATCGTACTGACCATATTCCAGGGGTGGCATTGATCCAAACTCAGTAATCCAAGAGCTTAATAAATCCAACCAAATAATTCAGCTATAGTATGCCCCATTCAATCGGGTACTACAGCTCCACAACACGGTCAACGATTCCCCCCTACCTTGAAATGCCTAATCAGCCAAATTCACAACACAAATCTCACTTCCCCAGGCTCAAAACCGACGTACTCGATACTAGAGCCAGTCGATAAGAATCTTACCACAATCCAGACTCCCATCCGAATCAAGTCAGAGGATCCTAACCGTAACCGATTACATGAACGCGAATTGCGATTACCTCTCGCCCCTACCTGCGGCAATGAAGCACTTCAGGACCATCACCCTCAACCACGACCTACTCCGCTCCACGTTATTCTGCAAGAGGAGCGGATCGAACAGCGTCCTCGGAGCAAAAAAAAAAGAACCAACATCGCGCAACAAAAGAAATTCCAATCTCCGCAACCTTTCCATATACGCAAAACAATCTCACGCGATCAAACGGCGCGATCGCCCGGCGAGATGGAGAGATCGATTGCGGTCTTTATCCGTGTTGCTCGAATTCTGGTCTCGCAGGTTCGCAGACTCCATAGCGATTTTCGCGACGGACGGCGATTGAAAGCTACGGCGACTTGGGGGAAAGGAAGGAGGGGACGATGGATTTACGAATTTTCCTGGTTTGCCCTCGGGCGCTTGCTCTGTTGGCGGGCATATTCCGTGTCACGTTCGGTGATTTGGTCTTTTCCGTGAGGGCAATGAAGGAAGTTTAGCTAAAATCGGGACGTTCAGGAAGACTGCACGGCGACGTCTTCTGTTTGGATTTTAGCCCCAGAGAATGAGACGTGCTTCGCTTTTGGAGCTTTCTTTGATGCCTTTCGAAGGAGAACTACGAAAATACACTAAGATTAAGTCAATATTATTTGTCTATTTATTGATATTCGTGGAGCTATATAAAAATGCGGATTACTCTACTATGATCGCATGCTTCTTGAGTTAAATATTTTCAATTCCAAGATCGAATCGATCTAATAATTCGAATTATTCAAACTTTTTTTATCGATAGTATTCAAACTTGAAAGAATGTGATTTAACATGCGTGACAATAACAAACAAGTTGAACTTAATTGTGGATTGCAAAACCCACTTCTCCCGTTGAGAGAGAGTTTGAGAACGTAGCTTGTCAGGTCAATTCTTTAATATTCTTTGAAACTTATATGGAAGTGAATTCGATAGTTTCCACTTTTTTTTAGATAAACATATATACAATAGCTTGAGGTTAGTCATTTTATCTAAAATTTACAAAATGTTTATAGTGCGAATACAATTGGACTTATCTCCATCTTATAAAATGAGGGAAAATTACTAAAATAGTTATAAACCTATTTCAATTTTTCTAATTCAATACTAATTTTTTTTTTTGTCAATTTAGTCATGAACATTTTGTAATTATGTTAATTCAGTCCATTTTACTAGATTTGGTCAGCCGGTGTTGGTGTAAATGCTGGTCGGCACCAGTCGCTTGGGCAATGCCGATGTAGCATTTTTTTTTTAATAATATTTAATTTTTTTTTCGAACTTTTTATTAATTTTTTTTTCCTTTCTTCTTTTTCTTCTTCTAGTTAGTTGGGCTATGGCCGGTGAGGCCTAGCCATCGTAGGTGTGCTCACCCTCACTGTCGCTAGGTAAGGTCGAGCTCGACGGCCATGGCTAAGGCAAGCCTCCCCATCGCAACACCGGGTGAGACCTTGCCATCGTGAGCAAGCTCACCATCATAGGTGAGCTCACCTAGCGTCACAATGACAAGGGCGAGCTCGCCCGTGATGATGAGGCCTCGCCGACTGTAGCCTCTATTTGGTCTAGCAATCAGCCAAAAGAAGAATAAGAAAAGCAAAAAAAGAAGAAGGAATTAAAAAAAATAGTAATTAAAAAATTGTCACGTCAACAACGGTTGATATCCACGTCAATGCTAGCCAACTAAATTTGGCTGAATGGACCTGAATTGGCATAATTGCAAAATATTTAAGACTAAAATGGCCCCAAAAAAATTAGGATTGATTTGGAAAATTTGCAATAGGCTTAAGATTATTTTGGTAATTTTCCTTGTAAAATGATGCTATCCTCATCGCATAATTACTCGATTGATATATGATTCGTACAATCAATGGGATTGAGTAAAAGAAAAAGGTCCATAATCTTTGAGAACAAAAGTGATTGGACTTTTTTCACCGGCTACGTTTGAAGTAGAAAAAGCTTGTGACCTCACAAAACAAAAGTCACAAAATGTCATTTTAAAAATATCAAAGAATGTGAATGATTTTTCTTTTTAAAATCACAATTAGCTCACACAAACAAAATAATATAAGAACCCCAATGCGAGGTATGCACGATGTTTGGTGGCTCTCACGGATTTATATTCATAGTCAAATGTTTATAAAAGCACCGAAAGATTATTACACAAAACAAAAAGGTGGAAGTTAAGAATAAGTGAAATTCAAGAGAAATTATTGTGATGAGTCAGTTAATCAATTTTATAGAAACCAATCTTCAAATCTCTTCCTTTATTGGCAACATAAACACATCAATCCCTCATTCTCCTTAAGTCAAATTTTATAAGCACAAAACAGATTTATATTTAATCGAGGCTCATACACCCCTCATTCACTTTGAAACGGAAAATATATATATTGAACATGAAAAAGTCACAATCCAACTCGAAGAATGATGACCCAATGATGATGGGATCACACCATCTTCCATCAATTCACAAGTTTGAATCATGTTGTGAGGAAACATTTCACTGGTCGATATTTCAGGCATTCGCAACATTATGTGGAAAGACTTGTAAGTTTTTGGCATATTAGTTACGACCATAGACTCGTGCACCTTATGGCTCAAACAAGATATTTTGTAACGAATATAACACTTTTATGTAACCACAATAATGGATAATCGCATTGATCATCTCTTCCCACATGTTGCAACCCACTGCAACTTAGGTGGGGAGGCCAAGTCGGACTACCCTCAATCCCCGTGCAGCTTAGCGGTTGTTGTTTCTACTGAGTGTGAGATTTTATGAGACAATTGCCAACTAGTTTAAAAGTTTAAATTGTTAAACGGAAGCGTGGTCTAATATTTAATTATATTCTAATACTCTTCCTCACACTTCGTCTGGTCTTTTGCTAGTACTAAGCGTTGAAATTTAATTTGGGAGGCAAATGGGGCCCGAAAATATTTGAACTAAAAATCTCCAATTTTGATATCATGGAAAATAATAAATGAAGAGATCATTATATTACAAGCGTTGTCAATCCCTTAATTCTAATATCTCCAAGAATCAAGTTCTGATTTTGATTGGATTTTGATTGATATCTCCATATCCTTCTTCCTTACTTGATAGACCAATGCCTTTACTAAGGTGGACCACTTGTACCAGTGCAAAATGATTGACCCGTTTGAGGTTGTTGTGTGCGGTGACGACCGCTACCATCGTTGTTTCTGTTGTTCTATTCAAAGATTTCTTCCGAAGGAGTCTACTGAGCACAAGTAAGATCACTGGAGAGGGTAGTCCAAATGACGATGCTGCTATAATCCATGGAGCAGCGGGAACAGTGAAATGATTTTAATAAAATGATGAAATGAGATATCTCGGTTAGTATATCTCCGAGGACTTCACACGAACAGAAAGTATTGTAAGAGCTACTGGTGTGAACCCCTGACTAATGGGTAAGCGGTGTATGATTTTGGGGTTGACTTTGTTCGATTCGCATGTTGGTCTTAACAGAGAAACATCAAGAATCTCCATCTTGAAGGGAGAACACATCTACCAACTGCCGAGATGGAAGGGAAAGTCTGACGTGGACTTACTGCCTTAAAGCAACGAGACAGCAGCTGGAAGGGAATGTCTGATGTGTTTCACAACACATCTACAAGTGCATTACTTTTGTCAATTTATGCATTAGTCATTTATGCGGGATCCTTAGAACTTGCTGGTCTGTACTTTAAATTTGAACCTTATAACAATGCCTTGTGAAACATAACTTTGTTATACCTCAGACAATGAAGGATATAGTCAAACATGTAGGTTTTAATCTGTGACAAAAGCTCTTTCATTCACTTTTTGGTCATCTAGGAATGGAGCTTTAGATTTTGACATTGGTAAGGAGAATTGCTACACAAAAAAGAGTCCTATATGACTGCCTAAGCTCTTTCTCTCGGTGATAAGTGAGAAAAACTTCTGGGATGTTTCTATAAAGGTAAGTTAGGGCTATGGCTATTAACTCGTAGTTTGATGATAGTATATCTTTCCCAACATTTTGGTGCTATACTCTGGCTTTCACTGCAATGTACAAACTCCGGCTTATTGTACAATGTCAAGGGTTTAACTGTTCTCTTGCACAATGTGCTTTGAATGGTCACGATTGGCAATTTATGCTTTGAAATGAATTTCATTATTTCCAGTTTCTGCTAATGTTAATTTCGGCATATAAAAAATAAAAGGTAAATGCTTACAGCTCTCATTCTAAAGGCTGATCAGATCATTCTTACATATCTAAACCAAGATGATATAAATTGTTTACCTCCTAAAAGTTGAAATTCAGTAAAGGTTGCCAATTGAAATGACGCAAACTTTAGACAAGATCAACATTTGTTTCCAAGATAGCTTGATTTAACTGTTAATTTGCATAATTTCCTACCAAGGAATGGTTGAAGTACTTGGTTGCGCGGATGTGCCAATGAGCTAGTAGGAGAAGGTAAGGTCACTGATTGAAAAGTGTTCTCCCTATACAATCTTTATTTCACCTTATAAAACCGGTTAATTGCAATACCATGCAAGTGTCACGGGCCGATCGATCAGGATCGTGACCGCGCGGCGACTCGGGCACTTTAGGATCGGGATGGATCGCCAAAGCGCCTAAGCCAAGCCTTTCACAGTCGAACGCTCACTCACTCGCCTTACCCGGATCATAGAGAGAGAAAGATTCTAGAGAGAGGAGCTCTGGAAAGAAGACTTACTTTGTATTGCGGAAGTAGTGGATGATTACAAATGAAGGAGGACACCCCCTTTTATAGTTGAGGGCCTCGGTTTACATCCATTGATATAATATTTCATTGGCGTAGACGAGATCGTACCGCCCCAACTACCGGCATAAGTGCCAACTACCGTCTACCAACATAAATAAACGGAACGGACTTCCGTAGTCTAGCTAAATGACCGGTTCGCCCGCTCTTGCAATATGGAGAGAAGGTTCGGTGGAAATCCGAGTGACAGCAGGACGTCCACGGGCGAGTTGGGGTCGACCTTGGGGAACCTCTCGGGTCGTCCATCTTTCGGCCCGTGACATTCTCCCCCACTCAATCGAGCGACGTCCTCGTCGCTCCTAGCTTGGCGGTCGGCTTTCTTCGCACGAGCGCGGGCTTTGGCACGAGCTTTGTGGTTCTTGTTTCGCTTTGCTCGGACGCTCATGGACGAAGGACCACAACCTTCGATGATGAAGTCGGACGCACGCAGCTCGGCCTTTGGCTTGGACGGAGCACGCGGCGCGCACTCAACCTCGGGGAAGAGCGCTTGGATGGGCATAGCGTTTGTTGGAGTAGGATCCAACTCAACCTTCGGCTTTACCTCGGACAGCTTGTTGATGCGCATGACGGCCTTCAAGCTCTTGTCGAGGCGACGGATTGATGCGATGGTCTTGGTGTCGACCACCCCTTTGATCATGGGGATCATCAACGGGCATTTTTGATTGAGGAGCATCAAGCACTTGGTCCTCATGTCGATCATGGCTCCCACACTATCGAAAAACTGCATCCCAAGTATGAGATCGTAGTCGTCAAGTGGGATTACCTCGAACGCCATTCGGCCCTTCCATCCACCAATCTTGACGTCCACGTCGGGTGTTGATCCTACGCCATGGAAGTCGTCCGAATTGATCGGCTTGTACGACTTCCCGGATGGCTCCACATGAACTCCCAAGGTCTTCGCAACCTCGGTCGACATGAACATGTTGGATGCGCCAGTGTCGACCAAAGCATAAAGCGTTAGGCCGCCCACTTCGACCTCCACGAAGAACATGTCAGTGTTTGGAGTGATTCCTTCTCCTTTGGTCGGCGATCGAGCTTGGGCCGAGTTGATCATCTTCACGGCTCCAATCCGAATCTGCCGTTTGTCTTCTTTGGTTGCCTCCTTCTCTTCCTCAATGGCAAGGAGGGCGTTGAGTCGGCCCCTCTTCGGGCACTTTTGGGTCCAGTGCGGACCTTTACAAAGAAAGCAAGGAGATGGCGGAGGTTGATCGAACTTACTTGCGTAGTCGAACGGTGGTCGACCTCTTTGGAAGGACGGCTTGGAAGACCCTTTTCCCCACGTCTTGGCTCGGTCGCCTTGATCGGGCATGCCTCGAGGAGTGTTTCTTCCTTCGTCGTCGGGTCGTTCCGACCTCCAATCTCTTGCTCGGTTGCTCCTTGGTTCAACTCGGTGAGGTCGACGAGAGACTCGGCTATGCTCAACGCACGCGCCAGGCTACTCACATCCCGCCGCTTCAGCTCAAGTTGTGCCCATGGTTTGAGTCCATCCATGAACGCTCCGAAAGCCTCCTCTTCGCTTAGGTTGCGAATCTGGAGTTTGAGCTCCGTGAATGCCTTCACGTACTCTCGGATCGTGCCTCTTTGGTCGAGGCGATGGAGCATGCTTCGGGCCTCTTGTTGAGCGAACTCAGGGAAGAAGTAGTCACGGAATTCCCTCACGAAGTCGTCCCACGTGTTTACGGGATCAGCACCGCGTCTACTCTCGTCACACCTATTTCGCCACCACAGCATCGCCGTATCGGATAGAAACATGGAAGCGGTTCGTACCTTGATCGACTCGTCGTGTATGTTGACGGCGCCGAAGTACTGCTCCATGCTCCACACAAAGTTGTCCACCTCTTGGGCGGATCGGTTGCCTTTGAATTCCTTTGGCTTCGGGACCTCGATCTTGGTCACCGTTTGGGTAGGGGTCGCACCGTTCGTGATGCTCAGCTTGCATAGGGCGAGCTCGGTCTTGAGCTCTTGGATCTCCGCCTTCATGGCTTCAACCTCGTCCCTACATGGGCTTACCTCCTCGATTATTTGGACTCGCTCGTTCAAACCATCGATCGATGCTTCGAGAGCTTCGTCCTTGTCAAATAGTGGAGCCGTGGCTTGGTTGATGCCGGTCGTGAAGTCTTCACGGATAGAGCCTTCGACCTCCGTGATCCGGTCTCGCACATCGTCAAGACCTTCCATGAGTTCGAACACAGCACTCCGGACCTTCGCGATCTTCTCATCGAACGTGGCCGCAGCATCCACCGATTGATCTCTCTTCTTTGCTTTGCTGCGCGTGTCTATGCCAGGCGCATTCTCTCCAACGATAGCCGCATCATTGCTTGACATTCTCTCGAACAGTTGGTACTCTTCAATCTCTTGGAATCGAATCTCTCTTTAGCTCTGATACCACTTGTCACGGGCCGATCGATCAGGATCGTGACCGCGCGGCGACTCGGGCACTTTAGGATCGGGATGGATCACCAAAGCACCTAAGCCAAGCCTTTCACAGTCGAACGCTCACTCACTCGCCTTACCCGGATCGTAGAGAGAGAAAGATTCTAGAGAGAGGAGCTCTGGAAAGAAGACTTACTTTGTATTGTGGAAGTAGTGGATGATTACAAATGAAGGAGGACACCCCCTTTTATAGTTGAAGGCCTCGGTTTACATCCATTGATCTAATATTTCATTGGCGGACGAGATCGTACCGCCCCAACTACCGGCATAAGTGCCAACTACCGTCTACCAACATAAATAAACGGAACGGACTTCCGTAGTCTAGCTAAATGACTGGTTCGCCCGCTCTTGCAATATGGAGAGAAGGTTCGGTGGAAATCCGAGTGACAGCAGGACGTCCACGGGCGAGTTGGGGTCGACCTTGGGGAACCTCTCAGGTCGTCCATCTTTCGGCCCGTGACACAAGTCTTACAGTTCCATAATTCACACACATCTACCAATTTTGTGCACTTTTCAACATGAGTTCAACCCCAAAAAAAGAAAAAAGAAAAGAAAAAGGAAAAAAGCTGTGTGATTCAGTTGTGGATAGCTCAGTTCAACATGCACACATCCTTATTAGGTTTTATCGAGTCTGACAGGTAAACTTGTGAGCGCATTCATTCAATAGGTATCACAACGTTGTATTTACAAGGATGATACATGCAACTTCCTGCTTTTTACATTACAAGTGAATTTCAGTAGAGATCCTATGCATATCGTGATGGACATGGAAAAAGATTGATGGAATGCATTACATGAATAAAATTCATCCAGAGCTGCCTAATGATCTTCATGAAATTAGGTGCTTACTTAGGAGCATTTTACGTTAAGTTACTCTTGGCATCAGTCTTAACACAGCCTCAATGCAAAAGCAGGACTCCTGGAAAGCATATGGTTTCCTTTGTCTTCGCTTCCATATTCCTTCAATCGTGGGTCCTTGATGATTTTGCACGATCCCCATGTCTCCGCCAATAATTCTACACCGTAGTAGACTAAATGGTCTGTGAGGCTGTTACTAGTTACCAATCTGCAGAAACACACTCTGGTAGGTCATCCGTAAATATTTCCAGTAATAAAGAACTGGCATTCTCTAGAACCATTTGGTCTGTCACGTTATTGCACCTAGCATGATAAATCCACAAAATAATTGCTTGTAACAGGTAGCTACGTCTAAAGCTACCTCCTTGCCTGCTGCACACTGGATCTTCTCCAAAGCCATCACAAACTTTCTCGACCCGATAAACCAAACAATCAAATCCTATATTATACAGCCATGCCTACAAAAAAAAAAGATTCCAATTACATGTGAACACTGACATAGAAAAGATTAAAATTATCACCAGACAAGCAGGTGGAATCAAATTATTTTTACATTATCTCACATCAATATATTTATCCGTGGCTGTCATTGAGATAGTCACCAATGATTACAGGCATTAGTAGACATACAAAATTTAAATGAGCAATACCTTATAATTGCATAGAGCTTAAGACTAGGTCATCAGCCATCATAAAGAGAGAGAGTAAATAATACACATTAATACGCATCTTAAATTTTGGAATTGGTATGGGAAAATCATGCTTGCTTTACAGGAATGAGAAGAGTTCCTAAAATATTGTTAGAAAGGTCACGAATACCACGAACTACCCTACTTTGTTAAGAAGATAAAACAAACAAAACAGATAACATTTAAACGCTGAAAAAAGTAAAAGTACAAACATTATTGGAAAAGATAAGACTTCTCCAGTTAGATAGGTTGAAATAAACGCAAAGCAAACATCAAATGCAGTCAGCAACAATTCCCCATAATTTATGTGATATTCTGTCAAGATCAAAGTCATAGCACCCTAGGGAAGTGATGGTATATGTTCCGTGGGAACCAAGAATAGTACGAAGGCAAATGAGGCACAATATCATGTCCATTATTTATATGTATTGTATTTGGCATGCTGTAGTAAGAAAAAAACATTGCATTGCCATTACGGGGTTGTGCAAATGTCAAAACCTGCACAATCTGTGCTTCTTGATTTACCAGGAAATTAAGCGTCCTTAGTTATATAAGTAAATCAAGCGAGTGCTGGTTTGGAAAAAACAGCTTCTGCACACAAAATTAGACAGCCCAATAACTTGAATGTTAACACTTTCGCGAGGGGAAAAACTACTATGCATCAATAACCATATATTGCATTTCACATACGAAGGTGAAGGATGGAACAGCCGTTTCTCTCCATAAGGGTTGGAGGTCTAGCGTTACTTTGTGACATCCAGAATTTTCAACCCCGTCTTCTATCGAATAAATCGGGCATTTCATTGACGCATCTATAGGGTTATTCTCGAGCCGATCATTCTCGAGATAACTAGACTATCCGGGAAATGATTAAGAAATTTTAAAGCAATAGACTTAAGAACTCGATCAAGAATCGGCTTCTTGACCGCGTCCATCTCTAGAGGTCACTACGGCACGCTTAAAAATCGATTTGAAATCGAGATAGACTGGATCGATAGAGATATGTGACTAATCGTGGGTGACAACACCGAATTAGAAAATTCTCGTCGGCCGACACTAGACGATTTTCTTATTGTTTTGGTACCCTCGTGTCCGTAATTGAATTCCCGAGATTTTCACGACAATCTAGAATCGCCATTGAGTCAAGTGGGCTCATAATGGTTTGAAGAAAATCGACCACGAGTCATTTGCCTTAAAAAGTTCAAAACTACCCGATAGTCTAGGTCACGCTAAAAACGCGCCGAATGAAAATTAACCGCCAATTTGAGTCCGATTTCGAAATTGAAGTTTTGGTCATGTCACAATAAATTTTAGGAGCATCGACTCAGTCTCAGAAGATTTTTCGGAGGTTCGGGAAATTTTACGGAAAACCGTTTCGGACGTCGCGGAAATTTGACGGAAGTTCAGATTGGCTAAATTGATAGAAAATTGGACTTCCAGACTAAGCCGTTGTGTGTCGGGGATTTGTAGAAAATCATGTGGGATTTTTCTACGTCGAAATTGGACCTCAATTTGGGAATTTATTGGAGAAATTGAATTCATTTAAGCCAATTCCCTCCCCAAATTCGTGTCTGCTCACCTACCTACAACAATCGGACCACTTTGGCACAGAAGAAGGTGTGATGGTGGATCATTGAAGGCCAAAGTATATACGTGGCTTTCTTAGAATGACTTGTGTAAGATATTTTGCAAAATATCAAGCTTAAGGGGCCCTCACCTCTCATCACAATCCTCTCTTTCTCTGCCGCTTTTCTTGAGTGAGTCCCTCACGCCATCTACTCATCTCTCTCTCCATTTTTGCTCTCCCTCACGCCCACGGTCGAAGCTGCGGAAGTTCATTCCACCGAGTCGAAGCCCACACTCTCCACTCACGACAGTCAACTCCAAGTCTTCTTCCTTGCAACCTGTTGACCGAGCAACACCACCGAAGAAGCCCTCTCCTCCACCGTTTGTTGACCTTGTCGGCCACTCACGCCAGCTCCACATCCACCGAAACCGAAGCTGCTCCATCGTTCTCCACCGCCAGCAGCGAAGACCGCAGCTCCTTCACGCGTGTCTTCAAGTTCCAGCAACCCCACGTCGATGCTGCAGCCCCATTTCGGCTTGTCTTCAACGGAGTCAGCGGAACCAGCAGCTTCTTCTCTTCTGTTGACTGAAGCTGCCAGCGAATGCCCCTTCTCCACTGAGATTGGTCGGCCACAGAAGCCAGCAAGCTGTCCGAGAATTTTCTCCATCGTCAATCGAAGCCGTAGCACCTTCCAGCGAAGACCGAAGCAGTCCACGAACCTCACGCCCATTCAAAGCCCAACGAAATTGGGCCCATCAGCTTGTAAGTTTCAGCTCAGCTTGTAGGATTCCAGCCCAAGAGATCGGCCCATCTTCAGCTTTGAAGTCCAGCCCAAAAATATTTCAGCCAGTCAATTTAAGACCGGCCCGCGAAGAAAGCCCATCAGCAGAGTTTTGTGAAGCCCAATTCCAGCAGCAAAGTCCAGCCTTGCTGGAGTTTGTTGGGCCAAATTCAAGGCCCGGTCCAAGCTCGTAGAAGTTGTTGCGAGCCCGATTTCGGCCGCCGTCGCGTCGCCGTTGTGGTGATTCGATCCCCGCTTTTTCCAAGTGAGTTTTACTCACTAATGCTTTATTAGTTTGCTAATTATGCCTTAGGGTTGGTTAGATTTAATTACATGTACTTAGGTGGTTAGATTAGGTTAGAACAATTAATTTAGTGACTTAATAATGCATGTTAGGTGGGTTAGACCTAGCTATTAGCAAGTACAAATGTTTGGTTATTTATTGAATGCATCTCGGGATTTTTCCCGACCCGTTTATTTCGGCTCCAATAAGGCAATATGGGCCTAAATTGGATTTTTTTATGTTTATTTATTTATTTTTCGAAATTAATTATTTAATTAATTATTTTTCCGGAAATTCAACTTTGGGATGGCCAGTGACCGGAATTTCGTGCCGATTGTCGTGGTGCAGTCCGTTTATTTAATTGAGCTTCAATTTTTATGGAATTGAATTAATTTGTGAAAATTGAGGAATTGTCCTAAATTGTTTATTATTGAGTATTTGATTGGTAATGGCCGAGCATGGATATATAGCGCCAGTACGTTGATGGGCTATATAGTAGGGAGAATGGGGTGAGATAACTGAGAATGTTATTGGCTGAGACCAATCAGGTACGATGTTATTGGACATACGTGGTTCGGTGATTGGAAGTATCATTTTGGCGAAAACGCAGCGCCTTAAAGAATGCACGTAAATGACTTATAGACAAACGTGGTTCGGTGATTAAGGAAATATCACTGGTAAAAACGACGCCTTAAAGAACTCACGATGTTGTCTATAGCCGATGTCACCTTGGCGAAAACGGCGCCCTAGAAAGGACACGTGGTTCGGTGATCGAGGATATCACTGGTGAAAACGGCGCCTTAAAGAACGCATGGTGTCGGTGATCGGTATGTCATTGGCGAAAACGACGCCCGAGAAACACATGTGATTTGGTGAATGAGTACACCATTGAGAAGTTATGGTACGAGTGGGAATGACCTAGAGATGGTCAGATTGACATGTAATCGACTAAGTCGATGGATCAATGCTTGATCGTATGTCGTGAATTGTTTGAATATATGTGTTTAACCTTGAATTGCAGGTTGGGCGAGGCCAAGGTAAGTCCTCTGACTCGTGTTGTGCTTAGGCAACCGTATGGCGTATTGGTTTACTAATCGGGTCTTAGTGGGTAGGACTCGCTGAGACGTGGTCTCATTAGTTATTGAATAACCATTTCAGGACCTTGAGGAGAAGCTAAGGAAGAGGAACCTGAAGGGGAGAAGGACTTTTGAAGTAGAAGATGATCCAGAGAGGGATCTTGAATATAACCCGGATGTGGACTGAGATCCCATCCCTTTTGTGAACCCTGTCTTAGTGTAGATAGGTGTGAGACTTTCATGCTGTAAATAGTATTGTAAATATACTATGAGTTGCGCTGTTAATGAAAGTGTGGTTGTGAATTTCAATATGAAAAATATGGCCTGCTTTCCTATCCCATTGTTTTATTGTCTAGGGATTTATAACTGCTTCCGCATGCGTATTAAATTGAAAGGGTCGGCGATACATAGTCCTGGGATATCGCATTCTAAAATCGACCAAGTAGAAGGATGTGCGCGCGTCCGAGGATCGGGGCGTGACAGTTACTCTGTCTAGATCCCATCCATAATTTCCCCAAAACCAAACCCCACAGCCACAACAAAACCCACCCAAGCCTCACCCCCACAAAAAAGTGTTAATAATATGGATGGTGGGATTGGGGGTGAATTGACAACCGATGTGCATTTAAATGCTTCCACAAGAAGCACTTGGATGTTGGTGAGGTGAGTCATATCCTGCCAAAAACATAAACGAAAAATTCCAGGTTCATGGTGAAATTGCCCCTTGAACCTCAAAACTTATCATAAATAGCAAAGGAGAAACTAAATGTCGAAAAGGGCCATGATGCATGCAAAGGGCCTCGACCTATGGGCATGATGTCACAATCAGCTCAGAACAACTTTCAGCAAGAAACCAGCAAACAAAAATGACATTTTAAATCATCCAAAATGTCCGGACAAGATGTAACTTATGATCTTATTATAGGCCACATGAATGTCTGTATAATCTGAGTCCAATCCAAAGTTTGACCCTCAAAAATCACAACTTGACATGGAGAAGAGAATTAATGAGATATGACTTTGGGGTGGGCACCATTTCTGGTACCAATTCCACAACAGGTGCCTAGAAAACTCTGGACACTCTGTCCAATAAAGCAGAGACAAAAAGCATAACTTAGACATTTTAGAATTAGCTCTAGCCTACAACATATCCGGCCTTGTATTCGGACGGAAAAGGAGCTGCTTCTTTTGGTTAGAAAGAGATAGATAGGAACAATGCACATAATACAGATTTAGGATCAATATATTCTAGTTTAAAATGCATTGACCCTTCAAGATTACACGACATAGATTTTGAGCTTCAAGTGCTTGCAAAAGCTATAGAGCCAGACCATAAACATATCAATAATCCCATAAAGTTTCCAGCAAGTAAACTTTGTAATGATTAGCTAGAAGTCTTTATCCACTATATATGGGTATTCAGTCAACTTGAAGCTCCATGGCTTAACGTGTAAGATAATTCACACAACTAAAAATGTAGACCCTAGGTGGTTCAGGTAAAGGGATGTTTGCAACCCATTTTGCTTGTGTTTTGTCTATGGGTCGATTTACCAAAAAAGACAAAGAAGAGAAAAAAAAAAAGATGCTGACCGATTGTAAATATAAATATGAAGCCATAGAATGTTCAAGGTATCCAGAGTTTAAACTCTTCAAGGTAGAGTTGGCAGGGAATTCCAAGTAACTCTTAATAGACCAAAACTGAATAAATGGAAGAACACGATAGAGAAGAACCAATATTTGAACCACAACAATTTTTTAACTGCGTTACCACAAGATCAAATCTGCAAAAGGATGCCATATCCCCTCCCATAGAATGCCCTATCACCATGATGTTGATGTCTCCATATAAATCCTTGGCTCTTTTAACAACATCCAAAGTACCAGGTTGAATTGTTGTATTGTGATAAGCATAGTAAATCCATGATGAATGTAAGCAAAGACAACAGAATAAGAATGTAATTCATTCCAAATCAGAAGTATCCACAACTTATCATCTCTAGAACTCACCATGGCACCAAGCCTGTGGGGCTAGTTAAGTCGAGCTGTTTCTAATAGAAATCTTCAACCCAATTCTGTATGATGTAGACATAAATAGAAGTAACCACTAACTGAAAAGCTCAAACAACTTTTCCAAGAACAAAATTAGTGAAGTATGTGATCTCCTCATGACAAAATCTAAAATTACAAGCACATAACATTCATGTCTCGATGGAAATGATTCACTGTTTTCCCTTCTTATGGACAGCAAACCCATGTATTTTGTGCACGCATTCACTGGAGGCTACTCTTCTTAGCTTAAATTTTCATGAAATCCTTCACACGTCAAATGTAAGAGGAATAATTGCTAAAGTTAACATGCATACCTATGTTCTCGAGTACCTTTGAAAGCTGTAACCGCGGCATTAAGGTCCTGGGCACCATAATATAAGCCTATATGTAATATATATATTGATTAGAAATAAAGACAAGAAATTATATGAAATTCAAATATAGAGGCATCGCAAATTGGTCGCCACTGCGACACAAATTATATACTTGTAAGCAATGCTGGACGTCAACTATCAGTTCAATGAATTCAAACCCCTAATTTTAGATCCAAAGGCATTAATAACCAGTTAGAAGCTAATAAGAGAAGGCAGCATATGCCCACAAAATCTCATCTCAAGAATTGGCCATTTAGTACAGAGGACCCATTCTTTACGCAACATTAGCAACAATGTCATATTAAAACATAGTCAAATTACCTTTTCTTTCCATCACAACTAGGACACATCTAACTAAAAAGTTATGTCAAATCTGACATGTAAACTTGCCAAATATAAAGCTCTGCATCTAATTACAATGTTATTGTGTTGAAATGGTGAAACCTGACGGGTAATAACAACAAGCTCTAGGTAAATGTGAAAATCTTTATAATGAACACTTACAACAGATGCATACTCCACCATCATCGTCGCAAGAGTGTGATTGTAAATAGCTGTATGAGCCTTGGACCTCACTCTAAGTTCTGCATTTACCAGTTGAGAAAAATTCAGACTGAAAATGCATTCACGAGCTCATTCAATTACAAGCAGAGAAGCAAGGCTGTTATGTGTCTAGCAAACTATTTCGACAATCAAGTGGGAGGAAACACTTCAAGGAAACATCAACTCAAAACAATATTTCAGTAAATGTCTACCCTTCCTCCTTTGTGAACTTAAAGAACTATATATCAATGCTATGAAAGGCGAATAAGTAAACAACATAAGGCTCCTCTTTCCCATAAAGCTACTACGCTGTAACCTACAAGCTACAGTCCATTCAATCGGGCACTACAGCTCCACAACACGGTCAACGATTCCCCCCAACCCTGAAATGCCTAATCAGCCAAATCCACTATGTAAATCTCACTTCCCCAGGCTCAAAACTGACATACTCAATACTAGAGCCTGTCTATACGAACCTTATCACAATCTAGACTCCCAATCCGAATCAAGTCAGAGGATCACAACCATAACTGATTACATGAACACGAGTTGCAATGAAGCATTCTCAGAACCACCATCACCCTCAGCTCAACCATGATCAATTCCGCTCCATATTATTCTGCAAGAGGGACGGATCGAACAACGTCGTCGAAGGAAAGAACAAAAAAAAAAAAAAAAATGATATCACGCAACAAAAGAAATTCCAATCTCCACAACCTTTCCATATACGCAAAACGATCACGCGCGATCAAATGGCGCGATCACCCAGCGAGATGGAGAGGTCGGTTGCGGTCTTCTTCCGTATTGCTCGAATTCAAACCTCGAATCCTGGTCTCCGCAGCGTTCGTGGACTCTGTAGCGATTTTCGCGACAAATGGCGATCGAAAGCTACGGCGACTTGGCGGGAAAGGAGGGCGGGGATGAGGAGTTTACCGATTTTCCTGATTTGCTCTCGGGCGCTTGTTCTGTTGGCGGGTATATTCGGTGTCATGTCTGGTGATTCTGTCGTTTCTGTGAGGGCAATGAAGGAAGTTTTGCTAAAATGAGACGTGCTCCTGGACCACTTTGCGTTCTCTCTGTCTCTCTTCTTTTGGCGCTTACTTTGACGTCTTTCAAATGAGCACTTTGACTCAGCTTGGTTCAATTAGTGGGTTCGAACTAGAATTATGAAAAATGCACTAAAATTAGAGTCAAAATTATTTCTTTTTTTCATTGATGTTCGTGGAGGTATATAAAGATGCGGAGTACTCTAATATGATCACAAGCTTATTGAGATAATTTTTTGCAATTCCAAGCTCAAATTATCTCATAACTTGAATTATTTAAAATTTTTCTTTTGTCAATATTATTCCAAATTGGAAGGAATGCAATTTGACTTGTGCAAATCAAGCGGAGCTTAATTATGAATTGTGGAACCATAATTCAAGAACGTGACTTATTATGACATATCGATTTTTAAATATTCTTTGAAACTTTATAGAAGTGGATTCGATAGTTTTTATTTTTTTTTTAGATAAATGTACATACAATAATTTGAGCTGAGTTGTTTTGTGTAAAATTTGCATAATATTTATAGCACGAATATGATTGGAATGATCACCATATTATAAAATGATGCCATCGTCATCTCATAATTGCTTGATTGATAAATGAGTCCTATGATTACTTTGTGTAAAAGATTATTAAATAAAAGAAAAGGTCCATAATCTTTGAGAACAAAAGTCATTGGACCTTTTTCCATGGGCTATGTTCGAAGTAAAAAAAGTTGTGACCTCACGCAACAAAAGTCACATAATGTCATTTTGAAAATATCAAAGAGTGTGAATGATTTTTTTTTGAAAATCACATTTAACTCACACAAACAAAATAATATAAGAACCCCACCCAATGCATGGTATACGCAATGTTTGGTGGCTCTCACGGATTTACATTCACGGTCAAATGTTTATAAAATCACAGAAAAATCAGTACACCAAAAAAAAAAAAAAAAAAAAAGTGGAAGTTAAAGAATAAAAGAAATTCAAGAGAAATTACTAGGAAGAGTAAATTAATCAATTTTATAGAAACCAATCTTCAAATCTCTTCCTTTATTAATAACATATACGCATCAATCCCTCATTCTCCTTAAGTAAAATTTTATAAGCTCAAAACAAATTTATAAATCACTCCTTTTTTTATGAGGCTCATACACCGCTCATTCACTTTGAAAGTATAAAAAAACCAAAATTGAACGTGAAAGAGCCGTAGTCGCAATCCAACCCTAAGCATGGCAACCCAATGATGAAGGGATCATGCCATCTTCCATTAATTCATGAGTTCAAATCATGTTGCAAGTGAACTTTTAACCAGTTAGTATTTCAGGCATTTATAACATTCTATGGAAAGATTTTTAAGCTTTTGGTATATTAGTTACGATGATAGACTCGCACACCTGACGATGGACCGAGTGATTATAGCTAAAATGAGATATTCTATAATGGACATAAAGTAATGACGGGAATGGATAATCGTATTAATCATCTCTTCCTGCATTTTTTAACTTATCATGAAAAAAGTAATTGCAATCCATCGGGACTCGGGCGGGGAGGCCAAGTCGGACCTCCCCAATCATTGTGCCGTTGGGTTCATCCCGCGCGTAAACCCACATTAGCTTCAATTTGCATGGCGGGAAACGAAAATACATTTCTCTCCACCGGCTGGCGGGAAGTTTTCACATCACCCGCATAAAATGAAAAATGGGAAAGAAAAAAACCGCAATAAAAAACCTACTACAAAAATAATAATAATAAAAGTGAAAAACTATTTAAAACAAAATTACGAAAAAACGCAAACCCTCCTCTTCGCTTCCTCCATTTGCGGACACTGACTCTGATCGAACGACCCACTCCTCCTCTCTCCTCCTCATCCTCCTCCACTTGTTCAAATCTTCTTCGTTTAATTTTTATTTGTTTAGATGTTTCAGTGGCTTTGAATTGCTAATTAACTTACCAAGTGAGGTCAAGTCAAGTTATATAATTTCAAGTCTATTATTTTGTCAATTTACAATGCCGTGATTTATCTAAGATACCTTATAAATTGCCGTTTCGTCTTACTGAATTTGAAATCGGTCGATGCCCATACTTTCTATAGGAGGACGTTAACTTCATTATACTGTATACATTAAAGTAGCTGTTACAATGTGTATGAAAGTATCACAATAATAGCAATGTGAAGAAGACAAATAATTTACATTGGTAAACGCGTGTCCAGTTTCTTTTTTTGTTTTTTTTTTCAGGGAAAGCACAGCTCTTTATTGGATTCATAAGAGTTGAAGAGAATGCGTAGCGATTCTTAGTTAAATTTAAAAAAAAAAAATTCTAGTTGCGAGTGGACTTAGTATGATATTATCTGATGTTGAGGTAAATTTGATATAATGATCCTAACTGTTTACTTTCAAATGAGAAGAAGTGTGGCAAAAAATTTTCCAATTCTAAAAGCATAATATGGAATAGTCTCGTGCTGTTCGCAAGTTCTTATATTTTCCGTCTATTTCTTTTCTTTTGTAATAGATAATCCATAAGCATTGACCGAGAGACTAAGGAGCCACTCCTCTGAAAACATTATCAGAAATAAAGAACTTTCATACTTGATATTAGGGGGAGTTGATAATTTTTCCCATCTATGTTGACATAAGACTGTGCTCACACATTGATTTTGTGTACTTTATCTTAATAGTATTATGTATAATAATTAGCACAAAGCATGGATTTTGTCTAACTAGATTGCTTTGTGACAAGCAATTTATTGACACTAACAAGGGATTAAATGCGAAGGATGGTTTATCACAAAATAAACATGATCTTTTCTTTATTTGATTGATTGATAGGGGGAGAGCTTTGACATAGATCAAGCGACATAATTTTACCGGGCTTGATGTTTTGAATTCAATTCAGGCCTTGGCCCAATCATCCCTTCAAACTGGATAGACCGGAGTTCACCTTAATTAGGATGGGGGAAACGAACTTGGTTGAAAGTTCTATGTATGCTTTTGTTGACTTTGACTTTGAATGAATTGACCCATTTTTCTAGGGGCAAAAGTAGATTCTCATCCCCACAATTTCTGCACCACGTCAACCAGTGATTTTCTACGTTAAGAAACGTAAATAATTGTCCACTTTGATGGCCTGGAGTGATGTTTCAAGGAAGCATCCTTACTGACTGATTTTGCAGCAAAACTGACCCACAACTCTCTATATGTTCAGTCAATCATTGGCTTCTGAGTTCAATTTCATTTTTAGTACCTTAAGATTCTATGGGAAAGGAACATAGGTCTTGATAGTCAGGGCCTGCATATGCACGAAAAGTCTTTCTTTTCCTTCCTAAAGAGTATGAGTTAGGGTAGTGGTACCCCACCTGTTTTCTCTTCTTCCTAGAGCTTTTGAGCTATAATGGAGGAAGCTCAATTTCAATTCGAATGGTAGGAGTATGAATTTTTTAAAAATCTATTTCGTTTTACTAAAATAAAAGTTAATGGAGTGATAATCAAAGCTAAAGCTATCGAAGAACAAATTTGATTTTCCTCTGATCTCAAATCGATGAATTTAATCCTTCTTAAGAGCCTTTTTTGCCTCATCGAGTCATGTTACTAATAACTTTAATCTATCATATTCGGATGTACGTCTAAAAAGACTTATAGAGCTTGTGAATTCTGGAATGGAGCAGATTTAGAGCTCCGGATCTTGCGAGATTTTACTTTTCCTCCTTGGCTGCCCCACCATTTCCTCTGTGTAGTCCTTATCAAATAACAATAGTTTCATTTAGTCCACATCTGTACCCATCGAAATCTGAAGGCCCTTCCTCTTAAAAAAAAAAAAAAAAAAAAAAAATCTGAAGGTCTTGCTGGTGTTGGAGCATTCACATCAATCTTGCACTCCCCGGCAACTTTGAGGAGGTCAGCTCGTCAATCACCGGGAATGACCATGGCCATGGGCATGGGTCAGGGTTTTCTAGGCGTGTGAGTAAAGAGCAGTGACAACGAGGGGAAAATCAAGGATTTGGAGCAAAGGAAGAAACGTGCGAAAAGGTCAAGGAACGATTTGGAAGGAGTTGTCGTGGGGTTTAAACGAAGTTTACGTAGAAAAGAAACTAAATAAAAGCAAAGATAAAATTCTAAACCTGGCCATGTTGAATACTTTCGTCTCTTCATCCAAATAAAGAGAGACCCATCATATGCTTTCTTCTCCCGAGAAGCAGTAAGACTAGATGCGAAATGCTAAAATCAAGGTGGGCGAATGTGAGTCTCAAGAGCGAAGCGGAAAAGGATAAAAGCAAAGCAAGAATTTGTATTCCGTCCCACTTTTCCTTTGAAGTTTAAATTGTAGCTCGTTTCTTTTGCAAGAAAACCACGAAGTGGATTATCTCACTTCTTGGACCCTAAAAGTTTCTAAGTCCAATTTTTTTTTTTTCAAAAGCTTGAACTTTTGACTCTAAAAATTGCAGAGTTCAGATTTTTAAGTTCGTCGCTGTCCAAGCAAAATGCCACAACATCAGTCTTGGACCAAACATGATGGAACGTATTTTTAGGTTACCGCACAAGTTTTGGATTTTGATGATATAAAAATGATTTGGATAATCGATATTACAGTAAATATAAAGGTTAGGATTTTTTATGAAACCGCCCACTCGCCATCGTCGACTTTGCTGGCCACCCATTGCCATCACAAGCCCTCAACTTTGTGCATCAATCCATCAGCAAGTTAATGCCTCGCTCACTCGAATCTATCTTCTATGCCTTTGTCTCTTTTTCTTTCTGTGTAGAGCTCATAACCTATGTCCATGGAATTCGCGACCGGCAAAGGTCGCTAGCCTCACACAGCCACAAATCTATGGTTGCATGATTACGGTGTCGGGGTGCCACTTGGTTTTTTTTTTTAATAGGAAAAGAAAATATTATTACTAGGTACCAGTCTTAGCAAATACAACGAGGCATCACCACATAATAACTCCAAAAGGGCAGATGGGGGTTGATAAACCCAATTTGAAGGGAGGCACCCCAATCGATGTGCTCTTGCTAGCCAGTTGGCCACCTTGTTTGTGCTTCGGCTACAGTGGGATAAAAAGAGGTTCGAATTCTCTTTTAGCTTGCATTTTGCCCGGTCCACTAGTGGCTGCAATTCCCAATTGAGGGTATCAGAATTGAGGACCCCATACACTAGTGTACTACAATCGGAGTGAATATGAATTTCTTTTTTAGTTCTATTCGGGGCGAGCTTCGAGGAAATAAACTCTAGGGTTTTAACCAAAGCTTGTGCCTCCGCTTGTTCAGTCGATCTCACATCTACAGATCTAGTAAACCCATCAACAATTCTACCTAGAGCATCCCTGCATATACACGCTATGGCTCCTTGCAAATAGGTGGGTTGCTGTTCAAAGCTGAGAGAACATATGGCTTCCTCTCTGTGTAGATCTGGTGTTGCTCGTTGGTCTTGGTCCCCAGCCACTTGACTTTGTAGCAAAGTTGATTTTCCCCTGTTATCTGCTCCAACGATGTGGCTGTTGGGTGATCGAGAGATTTGTGAAGGATCATCTGAGGCGCTTTGAAGGTCACAGGCATCGATACTCCTCCTTCGTACTGGAGATTTGAGCAGATTAGACCAGTATGTTTTCTGGTTTTGATTAGGAAAGCTACCTCTTTGGCGTATTGCAACAACTTGAGGTCGGGGGTGTCGCTGTATGGAGACAGAGAGTCCACGATCTTCTTCACTAGTCAGATCTGGGCGTTCTTGCTGTGTTTGTCCGTTTTCTTCCTCTTCACTTAATAGATCTGGTGGTGCCCTATGATCGGCATTATTGTTAATGACCGTATTTGGGTCTGGGGACGCAACAGAGGAGTCGAAGGTTGCTTGAAGCTCTCGAACCATTAGGTCTCTGTCCAAATCTAAACCACCCCTATGTGTGCCAATCAAATCGTTGGAGATTGAAGGGTCGGCCTTACCTTTTTGATGATTCTGCTCTCTTCTAATAACTGGGCTGTTAGGGAGATTGAGGACATCTTGTTCCACTTCGAGAACTAGATCTGTAATATATGGGCTCTTTAATAAAATAAAAGGA
This sequence comes from Eucalyptus sideroxylon x Eucalyptus melliodora, assembly GCA_016097485.1. Taxonomy (NCBI): domain Eukaryota; kingdom Viridiplantae; phylum Streptophyta; class Magnoliopsida; order Myrtales; family Myrtaceae; genus Eucalyptus; species Eucalyptus sideroxylon x Eucalyptus melliodora. Next base: position 50,463,657 of record CM027831.1, read on the forward strand.
AAAAAAAAAGAGTTTGAAAAGTCAAAAAAGGGAGGCTGAAGAGAACCGTGGAACCCTTGGCTGGGCTTTAAAAAGAGAGAAAGAGGGAGAGAAAGAGGAGCACGGGCAGAAACAAGGGAACGAAAGAAACAGGGAAGAAGAGAGAAAGAAGAGAAAGGAAAAAGGGAAAAAGGGAAAAATTTTGGCGCGCTTGTGACCCGGACGCCTTATCAAGCCGACTCAAGTGTGTTTTGCAAGGCCGGTAAGAAATTGAAGCCTTTAATCACTTGCTTGAAGCAATTGCCGCAATTAGGGCTCGAAATTCGGATTTCTTGGGTATTTGTGTGGCGAAGCCCAATTTTTGAGTCGTTAAGCTGTAAATTTTTTTAGAAATGGTACTTTGGGATGTTGTGAAGCTATAACATCTTTTGGATCATGATTTGAGCTTGCGGTTTGTTTGGAACAGAATTTTTAAGTTGGAGGCGCAATCTGGTACTGTAGCGAATAATGGCTTAGAGTCTCTTTTTTTGTTATTTTTGGTACTGTTTTAGGGCAGCTGAGTTGGGGTTGTTGTTGTACGTTAAGAGAGCTTTCTAAAGACTATAAGACGGCTTGAAACGGAATTTTGTGGAGGAAGTTATAGCGTGACGAAGTTGGCGCTTGGGCCTCGCTTAGCTGAAAATGATGGGTTTATGCTAAATTGTGAACTTTTGGAGCGCGTAGGTGTCGTTTATCGACTAATAGGCCTATATAGGCGAGTCGTTATAAGAATATCATTTTTACTCGGCTTTTTGATATTTTTCTGTTAATTGTTAGGAATCCGAATGCGTCGGTTCGTGTGAGCGTCGTAGTTGATTTTTGGCTTTTCCCAGGTGAGTGACACTATTTCTTCTTTGTATTTTAAACTCATATTTTGAGAAACATGGTGGATTAAATACTCTATGAGTTGATAAAAAGCATGTTTTGTTGCATAAAATAGGATCGAGCTATTACTAACATTTTTGTTATTCGAAAGGAATTATATTTTGACGTTGATTTGAATGGTTGTGTGAAAAAGGGATTTGTGAAAATCTTTGTGAAAGAATCTTGAAATGTTGTAGAAAATGCTTTGATATTTATATATATCAAATTTGGAGTTGTGGTATGATTCTTTTTCTGATGTTGGATTACTGGATATTGTAATTGGTGGTTGGTGCTCAATGTCCCTGTGGATCCTAAGGGGTGTGGGTATGCGCATACCATTCTAGGATATCCTTGTGGGCCAAGCCACCGGCTAATAATGTGTGGAGACCTTGCCAAGGGGGGAATCTTGGTCGTCTTGTCACGGGCGTTACGCGTGACCATGGCTAGACATTTGAGCATGAATTGATCAATGGAGTGGACCATTGACGTGTGATTTGAATTTGGTCGATGGAATGGACCATCGATGTGATTTGATGAGATTAATCAATGGAATAGACCATTGATACATGTTTTATGAGATTGACCAATGGACTGGACCATTGGTATTTTGGTATTTGAGTTATGTTTTAAATGTGCATAGTGATTTCTCGATCCGCTTAGAAGAAATGTGTTACTCACTGAGCCGTAGTAGCTCACTCATTTCTTATACTTGTTTTTCAAGTTCTTTAGCGAGTTGCGAGTAAGCGTGAGCGTTCGCTTGGGGAGGACTTTTGTGGTAGAACTTTTTGGTATGACTTGTGCATAGTTAATGGGTTTATAAGTTAGTCCTTGTAGAAGGTTTGTGTTTTGATTTTTTTTTTTTTTTTGTGGATTATAGATATACTCTGATATAGATTTTGTAACCAAGTGCCCATTTTTGTCAAATATATATATGTGGATGTATATATGTTGATATCGGGTTGAAATTTTGGTTACGTTGAGGCTGCGTCCTTTGAAAAAGGACGGCCGTGTCATGCCCCTTCTTCTTGTAAACCGGGGTGTGAAATTTGTTGGTATCAGAGCTTAAGTTTTGATTTGTTTAGGTAGATGTGGGACGATGTGAGATTGTGTGATAGATTTTTTTTAACGTGTTAGCCTTTTAGATATTAAGTTGTAGCTCCGTTCTTGGATTCAGGTGATCATGTGTGACTCGGAGACACTTGCTTCGCTTCGTAGAAATAGTAAAGGCAAGCAAGTTGTAGCCCTTGATGCTAGAGACACGCCTCAAGCTTCTCGAGGTGGTCTCTAAGGAGGAGACGGGAGGATCGGCATGATGAAAGTCCTAACTCGCATGAAGTCAGGGAAGTTAACCAACGATCGTTTCCCCCGAGTGACTTTGAGCAAGCTATGATTCATTGGTATCATCAAGCAAAGGAATTAAGTGGAGATGGAGCAGCTGGCTCATACACCTTTGCGCAATTCAGAAAAGCGAAACCACCCACTTATGATGGGAAAGATGATCCTCTTGCAGCTAAGCAGTGGACTAGAAAGATTGAAGGGATCTTTGAAGCTGAAGGTGTTCCCGAAGATAAGAAGGTTATTTTTGCTTCTCGATACTTAGAAGGCGAGGCAGAGCATTGGTGGGAGGGAATGAGGCCAGCTCTCGGAGATAGGGGTGGTGCTATAGCTTGGGAGGACTTTAAGTAGGCTTTCAATGCCCAATTCTTCCCAATGTCATTTCAGACAAAAATGAAGAGTGATTTTATACACATATCTCAAGGCGACTCCACGGTTTTGGAGTATGCTGCCCGCTTTAATCAGATGAGTAGATTTACTGAGCAATATGTGTCTAATGAGCAAGATAAAGCTGATCACTTTCACAGGGGGCTTCGGTATGAAATTGGTTCGGCACTCACACCTCTAGCATTGACATCTTATAAAGACGTGCTGGAACGAGTGATCAAAGTGGAACAAAAGATTTTGGAGCGAGATGTGCAAGGCATACCTCAGCATAAGAAGTTGAGATTCACTAACTATCAGGATAGCGGCTCCGGTGGCAGCGGAAAGAGGAAAGCTTTTAATCAGCCAGGAAAGCCCAGAATTCAGAATAATTCAGGCCCATGTACTACATGTGGGAAACAACATAGCGGTCCTTGTTACCGCAAGAGAGGAGCATGTTTCACTTGTGGAAAAATGGGACATATGGCACATGATTGTCCAACACAAAAGAATGACCCTGGAGATAGTAGAGTATGTTTTGTATGTGGACAACCTGGACATCGAGTCTATACTTGTTCTATGAGGAAGACCGCACCTCCAGTTGATAAGCCACAAGAAGGCCATCAAAGGCAAATGATGACTGGGAAAGTTTTTGCGATGACAGGAGAGGATGCGGCGGCTTCTAATACAGTTGTTGTAGGTAATATTTCTATTGCCTCACAACTTGCTTATGCATTGTTTGATCCCGGTGCCACGCATTCCTTTACTTCCATTGACTTTGCAAGGAAACTTGATATGTTGCCTGAGCTTCTAAATTATGAATTGTGTATCGATACTCCCACTGGTGATTTCTTGATTGCTAATCGTGTGTTCAAGAATTGTTTGTTGCGAATTGATGATGTACCATTGCTTGTGGATTTGGTGGAGTTAGATATACGAGATTTCGATGTTATTCTAGGAATGGATTGGTTATCAGAATATCATGCCACTGTCGATTGTTATTCAAAGAAAGTTATTTTTCAACCTCCAAATCAACCAGAATTCTCTTTTTCAGGAAGTTATGAAGACACTTTTCCAAGGTTAATTTCAACTATGCGAGCAAGAAAGCTTTTGAGAAATGGTTGTTACGGTTATTTGGCTTGTGTAAAAGATACAAGTAAGGAGCCGGTAAAGCTAGAAAATGTTCATGTTGTCAGAGAATTTCCTGATGTATTTCCTGAAGATTTACTTGGCTTGCCTCCTGATAGAGAGATAGAGTTTTGCATCAATTTAATGCCTGGTACAACACCCATCTCTAAGACCCCATATCGGATGGCACCTTCTGAATTGAGTGAATTGAAGACTCAACTACAAGAGCTTTTGGATAAGGGTTTTATTAGGCCTAGTGTATCGCCTTGGGGAGCTTCTGTTCTATTTGTGAAGAAGAAAGACGGTAGTATGCGACTTTGCATAGATTATCGAGAATTTAACAAGGTGACAATAAAAAATAAATATCCTTTATCTCGGATTGATGATTTATTTGATCAACTTCAAGGGGCTCAGGTATTTTCTAAGATTGACCTCCGTTCTGGGTATCATCAGTTGAAGATAAAAGTTGATGATGTGCCAAAGACCGCTTTCGAGAACAAGGTATGGGCATTATGAATTCCTTGTCATGCCTTTTGGGTTAACGAATGCACTGCGGCTTTCATGGATTTGATGAACAGGGTATTCAGGCAATTTCTTGACAGATTTATTGTGGTATTCATCGATGATATTTTGGTGTATTCGAGGAGTTTGGGAGAACATGAACAACACTTGAGAGTTGTTTTACAAACTTTGCATGAAAGGAAGTTGTATGCTAAATTTAGTAAGTGCGCCTTCTGACTTGATCATATAGAATTCTTGGGTCATGTAATATCAAAGGATGGTATCTCAGTTGATCTAAAGAAAGTTGAAGCAGTTGTTCAATGGAATCGCCCTACCAATGTCACGGAGGTAAGAAGTTTTCTTGGGCTAGCAAGTTATTATAGGAGATTTATAGAAGGGTTTTCTAAAATTGCCAGTCCACTTACTCGCTTAACTCAGAAGGGAGTTAAATTTGTATGGTTAGATCAATGTGAGCGCAGTTTCCAAGAGTTGAAGAGGCAATTGGTGTCAGCTCCTATATTGACTTTGCCTTCAGGAATTGGTGGCTTTACAATTTATTGCGATGCATCTAAGGAAGGTTTAGGTTGTGTTCTTATGCAATATGGTAAAGTTGTGACATATGCCTCTAGATAGTTGAAGGCTCATGAGAAGAACTATCCTACTCACGATCTAGAGTTGGCGGTTGTTGTGTTTGCATTAAAAATATGGCGACACTACTTGTATGGTGAAAAATGTGAAGTCTTTACCGATCAAAAGAGTTTGAAATATATTTTTACTCAAAAAGAACTTAATATGAGGTAGAGGAGATGGCTAGAACTTCTGAAGGATTATGATTTATCCATCAATTACCATCCAGGTAAAGCTAACGTGGTAGCCGATGCCTTGAGTCGCAAATCCTCTGGAAATATGGCAGCATTGCTCACTTCTCAAAAGCCTATTCTTGAAGATATGAGAAAGTTGGACCTGGAGGTTTTGGTCCATCGACTTGGTGTTCAATTAGTTAATCTTCGAGTACAACTGACATTGATTGACAGAATCAAGGCTAAACAAAATAAAGATCCTCAACTGGAGAAGATTAAAGAAGGCGTAGAAGCTGGGAAACAAGATGACTTTAGTATCCATGTAGATGGGTCATTGAGATTTTGTGGTCGATTATGTGTTCCCAATGATTCGGAATTGAAAAAGGAGATACTACAAGAAGCTCATAGCACTAGATTCTCGATTCATCCAGAAGCACCAAGATGTACAAGGATTTGAGAGGAAATTTTTGGTGGATCAATATGAAGAAAGATATTGGGAAGTTTGTCGACCAATGTCTAATTTGCCAGCAAGTGAAAGTTGAGCATCAGAAACCAGGTGGCCAGCTACACCCACTTGAAGTACCTAAATGGAAGTGGGAGCATATTACCATGGATTTCATCGTCGGCTTACCGAGGACACCTAGTGGTAAGAATGCCATATGGGTGATTGTTGATCGATTAACTAAATCTACACACTTTTTGTCTTATCGATTCGGTCTTTCACTTGAAGACATGGCGAAGCGATACGTCAATGAGATAGTGAGACTTCATGGAGTTCCAGTGAGTATTGTTTCCAATAGAGATCTCAGGTTTATGTCCAACTTTTGGAAGAGTTTACAAGGGGCATTAGGTACTCAACTCAACTTTAGCATAGCTTTTCATCCACAAACGGATGGCCAGTCTGAAAGAACTATTCAGACATTAGAGGATATGCTACAATCTTGCGTTATTGACTTTGGTGGTTCGTGGGATGAACATTTACACTTGGCAGAGTTTTCATATAATAACAGCTATCATTCTAGTATTAAAATGGCTCCTTTTGAAGCTTTATATGGGCGTAAATGTAGGACTCCTGTTTGCTGGGGTGATGTTGGTGAGAAAAGATTAACCGGCCCTGAATTCATACAACAATCAGAAGAGAAAATCAGACTCATTCGAGAGCGTTTGAAAACAGCACAAAGCCGTCAGAAAAGTTATGCGGACCTTAAGAGGCACTATTCCTTATGTGAAGATCCAATGGCGTAAATCACGAGAGAGAGAGAGGCCACTTGGGAACTTGAGGAAGAGGCAAGGCGCAAATACCCTCGCTTGTTTCATGATTGAGGTGCCTGTAAATTTCGAGGACGAAATTTTTTTAGGAGGGGAGAATGTAATATATGGGCTCTTTAATAAAATAAAAGGAAAAGAAAGAGTTTGAAAAGTCAAAAAAGGGAGGCTGAAGAGAACCGTGGAACCTTCGGCTGGGCTTTAAAAAGAGAGAAAGAGGGAGAGAAAGAGGAGCACTGGCAGAAACAGGGGAGAAGAGAGAAAGAAGAGAAAGGAAAAAGGGAAACAGGGAAAAATTTTGGCACGCTCGTGACCCAGATGCCTTATCAAGCCGACTCAAGTGTGTTTTGCAAGGCCGGTAAGAAATTGAAGCCTTTAATCACTTGCTTGAAGCAATTGCCGCAATTAGGGCTCGAAATTCGGATTTCTTGAGTATTTGTGTGGCGAAGCCCAATTTTTGAGTCGTTAAGCTGTAAATTTTTTTAGAAATGGTACTTTGGGATGTTGTGAAGCTATAGCATCTTTCAGATCGTGATTTGAGCTTGCGGTTTGTTCGGAACGGAATTTTTAAGTTGGAGGCGCAATCTGGTACTGTAGCAAACAGTGGCTTTGAGTCTCTTTTTTTTATTATTTCCGGTACTTTTTTGGGGTGGCTGAGTTAGGGTTGGTGTTGTACGTTAAGAGAGCTTTCTAAAGACTATAAGACGGCTTGAAATAGAATTTTGTGGAGGAAGTTATGTCGTGACGAAGTTGGCGCATGGGCCGCGCTTAGCTGAAAATGATGGGTTTATGCTAAATTGTGAACTTTTGGAGCACGTAGGTGTCGTTTATCGACTAATAGGCCTAGTATAGGCGAGTCGTTATAAGAATATCATTTTTACTCGGCTTTTTGATATTTTTCCGTTAATTGTTAGGAATCCGAATGCGTCGGTTCGTGTGAGCGTCGTAGTTGATTTTTGGCTTTTCCCGGTGAGTGACACTATTTCTTTTTTGTATTTTAAACTCATATTTTGAAAAACATGGTGGATTAAATACTCTATGAGTTGATAAAAAGCATGTTTTGTTGCATAAAACAGAATCGAGCTATTACTGACATTTTTGTTATTCGAAAGGAATTATATTTTGACGTTGATTTGAATGGTTGTGTGAAAAATGGATTTGTGAAAATCTTTGTGAAAGAATCTTGAAATTTTGTAGAAAATGCTTTGATATTTATATATATCAAATTTGGAGTTGTGGTATGATTCTCTTTCTGATGTTGGATTACTGGATATTGTAATTGGTGGTTGGTGCTCAATGTCTCTGTGGACCTTGAGGGGTGTAGGTATGCGCATACTATTTTAGGATATCCTTGTGGACCAAGCCACCGGCTAATAATATGTGGAGACCTTGCCAAGGGGGGAATATTGGTCGTCTTGTCACGGGCGTTACGCGTGACCATGGCTAGACATTTGAGCATGAATTGATCAATGGAGTGGACCATTGACATGTGATTTGAGTTTGGTCGATGGAATGGACCATTGATGTGATTTGATGAGATTAATCAATGAAATAGACCATTGATGCATGTTTTATGGGATTGACTAATGGACTGGACCATTGGTATTTTGGTATTTGAGTTATGATGATGTATTTGAGTTATGTTTTAAATGTGCATAGTGATTTCTCGATCCGCTTAGAAGAAATGTGTTACTCACTAAGCCGTAGTAGCTCACTCATTTCTTATACTTGTTTTTCAGGTTCTTCAACGAGTCGCGAGTAGGCGTGAGCGTTCGCTCGGGGAGGACTTTTGTGGTGGAACTTTTTGGTATGACTTGTGCATAGTTAATGGGTTTATAAGCTAGTCTTTGTAGAAGGTTTGTGTTTTGATTTTTTTTTTTTGTGGATTATAGATATACTCTGATATAGATATTGTAACCCTGTGCCCCCTTTTGTCAAATATATATATGTGTGGATGTATATATGTTGATATCGGGTTGAAATTTTGGTTACGTTGAGGCTGCGTCCTTTGAAAAAGGATGGCCGTGTCATGCCCCTTCTTCTTGTAAATCAGGGTGTGAAAAGATCTGTCCTGCTCATATCTGCAGCAACCGAGCTGATCTTCGTGGGTAGGAGAACCGAGTCTTCTAGGTCGAGAATGGGGCAGGCTTGTGTGCTATTTTCATCCCGATTCAAGTGGTCCCATCTACAATCAAAGTCCTGTTCGTCCACATTTTCATTCTGGGCTATATCAGGTATTGGGGGTAAGGGGGTTGGGGAGTGTAGGTCTGCATTCATTTGGTTTGTCTCCGAGGCTAAATCTGAAGTATTTTCGCTGAGGATCATTGAGAAATCTTGGGTTGAGTCTAAAGGTGTGCTCTCTATGTTGGCAGGCTGAAAAGATGCGTCGATGTTGATTTTGAGAGCACCAGGCGTCGGGGGTTGCCATTTGTTCTGTAAATCAAAACCGTTAATCTGTTTCTTTGCGTTGGAAGACCATGTGGCGAAGCTGTCTTGTAGGCTGATAGCTCTAAACAGGGTATACTGGAAGTTGAGCGCAATTTTTCTGAATATGAAGTGATTGCGATCTTTCCATATTTACCATAATGCATTCGCAATCAGTTCAAAGTTTTGTAAGTGCTTTGATCTAGTATAAGTCTTATACAACCATTCATCAAATCGGGATAAACCCACTCGATTCACTTGAACCTGCAGGGAGGGATCAGCCCATAGCTGTGATAACCAAGGGCAGAGAAGGAATGTATGTTCAACCGTTTCCGGTTCAATGCCGCATAAGGGACAAAGAGGAGCGGGTACTATTTTCCTTTTGTATAGGTTCTCTAAGGTAGGCAATGCATTCTGACAAGCACTCCATAGGAAGAATTTTATTTTTGGTTGTATCTCTGCATTCCAGATATGCTTCCATACTTCGGGTTTTGGTTGGTATGAAGTGGTTGGCGTTTGATCTCTTGGTGGCCTTTTGCTTTTGCGCTGTGTCAAATATCCGCTCTTCACCGTATAGTTGCCGGATTTATTCCCTATCCAAACCAGTTTATCTACGGTAGATGGTAGGCCAATAGGGATGGTTAGGATTTCCGCTACTATATGATTGTCAAACATAGACCGCAACAAGTTTTCTCTCCATTCTGCACGATCAAAATTGATCAGCTCCGCCACTTTACAAGGTTCATTAGGTAATCCAGGGCGTCCAATTACACCCATCTTCAGCCATTTATCTGTTCTAATTGTTATGTTTTGTCCATTCCCGACGACCCACATAATTTGTGGGGCGATCGCTTCTCTCCCTACCAGTAAGCTTTGCCAACCCCATGATGGACGCGAGCCTTTTCCTGCTTGCCAGAAGGTGCAATTCGGGAAATACAAGCCTTTCATTAGATGGATCCATAGATTATCAGGGTGCTGATAAAGCCGCCAAGCTTGTTTTCCTAAAATTGCAATATTGAAAGTGAAGAGGTCTTTGAAGCCCAGCCCCCTTCCTTTTTTTGAAGCTTAAGAATTTTCCATTTTCTCCAATGAAGTCTGTACTCCTTGTTGTTGTTTTTCCACCAGAATTTAGCTATTTTTTTTTCAATTGCTTTGAGTATAGAGAGTGGGATTTTAAAAATGGACATTGCATACTGGGGAATAGCTTATACTACAGATTTAAGAAGTATTTCCTTACTCACCCTTGAAAGCAAGTTGTCCTTCCAGCTCTTAAGCTTCATATTAATTCTAGCTAGAATCCACGCAAACATTTCTTTCTTAAAAGCTCCCCAGTCCGAGGGTATTCCTAGGTACTTCCTTGTTTTCTTAATCTCGGGAACTCGCAGCTCACACGCCATATTTCTCCGTAGTTGGTCTAGACAACCTTTGTTGAAGAATATTCCTGACTTGTTGAGATTTATAGCTTGACCTGAAGCATAGCAGTATTGGTGTAGAATTGATGCCAAGTTTTGACATTCTAAGATTGTGCCATGGAAGAAGAAGAAGATAGAATCATCTACAAATAATAAGTGGGAGAGAGTAGGACAATGCCTGTTCAACCGAATCCCACGAAGAGTGCCTGCTTCGATGGCTTGCTTTATCATGTGAGATAGAACATTAGCCACAATAATGAATAGATAAAGGGAGAGTGGATCGCCTTGGCGGATTCTCCTAGTTGGCTTAAAGTAAGGTAGGGAAGTCCCATTAAACTTTATGCTATAGGTGACTGTAGTAACGCACTTCATGACCCAGTTAACCCATTTTTCACAGAATCCCATCTTTCTCAGGCATTCCTTTAGGAAATCCCACTCTATCTGGTCATAAGCCTTCTGCATATCAAGTTTAAGAACCGCTTGGAACTTACGTTGGCAATCACGGGTTCTAAGTCGATGGAGGACTTCTTGTACAATCAGAATATTATCCTGTATTTGCCGACCTCCCACAAAAGCGCTTTGTTATGCTTCTATTAGGTCTAGTAAGAGAGGTTTAAGTCTATTTGTGAGTATTTTGAATATGATTTTATAGGCGAAGTTGCATAGACTAATCGGTCAATATTGTTCTAGCCTTTCTGGGTTTTGGATTTTGGGAATGAGTATGATTTGTGTGTGGTTGAGTGCGGGGTCTAGAGATCCGGTTGCAAAAAAAGATTGTACCTCTCTATAAACATCGTCTCCAATTTCTCTCCAATGGTGCTGAAAAAACAAGTCATTCATCCCATCCGGTCTAGGTGCTTTAGTGGGTCCGAGCTGGTTCGTAGCTTCTTTTATTTCTTCCAAAGTGACTTGTGCAATTAGATTTTGATTCATAGTCTCGTCCACCAAGGTTAGGATGTATGCTAGAATGGGCTGAAAATTTCTTTGGCCCTCGGACTTGTAGAGATTTTTGAAAAAGTTAATCGTCATGTCCTACAGCGCTTCCTCAGTTCTAATCCACTCCCCCTGCTGATTCAATAACATTGATATCCGGTTTTGGTTTCGTCTCTGAATAGTCGTTGTATGGAAGAATTTTGTATTTTTGTCCCCCCATTTCAGCCACTTTATCCTAGAACGCATGCCCTAGAACATCTCCTCTTGTCGCCATAGAGAGTTGATTTCTTGATTTATGTGTTGAATACATTGCTAGTCGTAGTGATTGTCTTGACTGTTCATCAACGTCTGAAGTTCACTTTTCAATGCCTCAATTCGTTTGTATGCATTGGGAAATCTTCTTTCACTCCATGCAGCAAGTGTGGCAGCCACCTATATGTAATTTTTCAACCATATTTTTGCCTGGGGAATTTTCCTAGGAATGTTTCACCAACATCTTACACTCCTCATCTTCTGCCCAATAAGCTTCATATCTGAAATCTTGTCTCTTTCGCTTGGTTTTAGGAAGCAATGATAGCATGAGAGAACTGTGATCAGATCCTATTGATGGAAGGGCTGTGACCTCCGCAGTTGGGTAAGTTATTCTCCAGTCTAAGGTACATAAGGCTCTATCCAACCTTTTCTTAACATTTTCTTCACCATCCCTTATATTAGTCCACGTAAATGCACATCATTTACTTTCTAAATCCATTAGAGAACAGGCATGTAGAAAATCTCTAAAGGCTGAAAGACGAAAATTCTCTACCATCCTCTTACCCACCTTTTCCTAGTGGTACAAAAACTTCATTAAAATTCCCAATGCATAGCCAAGGTAGATGGTTAAAAGCGCTTTGTCATTGTATTTCCTCCCATAAGAGTACTCTGTCAGTAAAGGTAGGTGGAGCGTGCAAGAAAGTGATTTTCATGAGTTGCTTGCTATCATGAGGTCGGCACTTCACGTTTGTAAACTGATCAGAGAATGATTCCACTTCTAAGTTAACCAATTCATCCCAGAACATAAGTAAACCCCATGATATGCCATCTAGATTCACCAAAAAACTATATTGATACTTTATTCGACGACGCAACTGGAGTACCAGCTTCTCCTAATTTTTGGTTTCCATTAAAAAGATTAAGTTGGGTTGCTCCTGAGCCACTAGGGCTCTCAGCACTCGAATCGTCAGGGGAGAGCCCAACCCCTGACAATTATAACTAATTATTTTCATGGCGGACCTAGTGGCTTATTAGGGCTAGCCACCAAAGCCCGGTGAGTTAACTTCTATTCTTCTGTGATTGGAATGTCCACTAGCTGTAATTTATCAGTCAAAGGTACCTTTGAGGTCTGTGAACCATACGGACAAAATCTTTTCCCTTTTCTTGAAGAAGGGAATTTTGTGCTTTTTGATTTTCCCTTGTTTGGAACTCTTTCAAGTGCTTGCTGCTGTTCTGTATCGTATTCGTTCTCTTTTTGCTGCTCATTATAAATGATCATCATGGATTCAACGTCTAGGCAGGTACTGTCTCTTTTCTGTGGCGCTTTTCCTTCCCTTATTGATATGGCGAGAGATTGTTGTAGATGATCGGCCTTTTGTTTCCTCTCCACCTCCGAAATTTCCTGACTTCGTGTGGGTAGAGTAGGTTGTGCTTGTGATTTGATCGCCTGTTGTTCTTTGTGGGTTTCAACAACGAGTGGGGATTCCAGCACTATTTCGGGATTTTCAAGGAGGTGAACCTATTTCTCATAAAAGATTTTACCATAAGGGCTGAGATCCTTGACTTTAGCACGTAGCCAATTCCCAAAATTTCCTGGTATGCCTTCCTCCAGCCTTGTTGTTTCATAAGGAATCTCTTTACATGCTGTGACGTAGTGTCCGATTTGTCCACATGAGTAGCAGTAATGTGGGAGCCGCTCATATTTAAATTCTATCCACAATTTATTGTCTCCCAACTTTATAACTACTGCTGTTTTAAGAAGGGAACCTAAGTGTAGATTCACTCTAGCTTTGCCGACTTTGTATGTACTATTTCCTTTAGCTTCCAACTTCACCTCTATAACTTCGCCAAGCTTAGAAGCTATGTCATTGACAATTTCCTTCGTCACTCGGCCAAATGGAAGTCCATATAGGGTAACCCGAAGGGACAATGATCAAAATCATAGCAGATTTCTGGAATATCAGGATCGCATTGCTGAAGAACAAGGAGGTTGCTTGCAAAGGACCACGGCCCGGAGTCTAAAACTTTCTGTTTTTCAGCTTCGGTTTTGAATGAAAAGGAGAAAAAGCCTGGTTCTAGTGAGGTACATGATACATTTTCCGTCCTCCATGCTCTTTTCATTGTGCTGAGAAAAGCTTGGAAATTCACATTTGGTCGAGAGTAAAGTTTGCCAAACGAGTTAATCGGCATTCGCTAATTTTTCTTCAGAAATTCCTTGCTTGACATGAATTACATCATCTTCGGACCATAGACTTCCCAAACTTTTGCACAAAGCCTCTACTCTACTATCATTCGATTGTTGATTAGTCATAATTACTTCTCTACTTGCTTACCCAATAGCGATAAAGCTGAGCTACCTCAATAATGAAAATAAGGATAGATGTTATAACCATACAAGAAGTCGGCAAGGCCTTCACGCAAGTTGCAGGTTAGCGGGACTGCTGGGGCTCCTCCGGTGCAAAGACACAGACCGCCACCCCTTGACAAAGAGAGAAGTTAGATAACTCGACTTAGCAGACAAGTGTCAGGGGATTCTCGAGATAAGGCCGAGACTTAAGTAGGGGAAAAACAGATTCGTCCAGAGGGAAAGTCAATTGTTTGGATTGTCTCTGATTAGGGTTTTGGGGTTGTCGTAAATTTAGAGGCTATTGTAAGCGAGGATAACCCGATCATCTTTTAGAGAGGAGATTAGGGTTATTTGTCGATGTGTGTGGGTTTGAGGGTCATCGGTAAATAGAAGAAAGATGAGGGTGGTCCCTTCAGTCGCCAGAGGTAGAAACAGGGTAAGACAGTCATTGAGAGGAGAAAAATCCAGAATCGGGATGCTGATGAAGGTGAAAGATCAAGGAACGAGTGGTGCTATAGTATGCAGAAGAACTACCACTCAGTAGGGAGGAACCCAGATCGCCTGGGAGATTTTCATGAATCACTCTCTTTCTAGAGCATCTCCTAATTCAAATATGAGACTGTCAAGTTGAAAAGTCGTGTTACTTTTGGCAATGCTTGGGGTGCCACTTGGTTAATTCGCTCAATTCTTTTAGTAACGGAAAGTGGCCCTCAGCTTTGTTTATTATTAAAAACAACACCCAAAAAGAAAAGGATAAAAAAATTCCCCACCATGAGGGGCATTTGGGTATTTTTTTAGTAGCAAAAAGACATAATGTGATCGATAGGGGAGAGAGAGGAGCAAAGGGAAAAGGACAAGGGGTCGTGATTATGGTGGACCCCAAAACCATCAAGAATGGGGGATGACACGGCCGTCATTCCACTCAAAGGATGCAGCCTCAGAGCTCCTAAAATCCAACTCTTAAAAGTCCCCACATCAATATCGCTCTCGTACTTACTCATCGTTAGTTGAGGAACCTGAAAAAGATTGGAAAATAGAAGGGTGAGCAATCACAGCTTAGTGAGTAGTGCATCTCTTCTAAGCGGATCGAGCACCCACTATGCATATTTACAAAACCAAACCGCAACTCTTTCAACCAAAATCTAGGATATAACAAACATAGAGTAATAAGAATAAGTTTCATACGCTTCAACTTAGCTATATTTATAGCAAAAATAATCATTTCATAATAACATCGAAATAAACATCAATGGTCTAATCTACTGATCAATATCATTAATTCACACGCCAATGGTCCATTCCATTGGTTAATCTCATACCACACCAAACCCAGAAATTTAACAAACCTTCAAGGCCGAAATATAACCCTTCTTACTTTAACATAATATGTTCAAAGCAAAAATATTTAAGATAATAATAGGCAAATGCCGGTAGTCTAACTTATTGGTCAATCTCATAAAACATGCATCAATGGTCTATTCCATTGATTAATCTCATCAAACCACACATCGATAATCTAATGAAATTACATGTCGATTGTCCATTTAGCGATTAATCTCAAATTACACGTCGATGATCTATTCCAACAACTAATCTTAAATTACACATCGATGGTTCATTCCATCGACCCAACTCATATCACATGTGAATGGTCTACTCCATTGACCAATCCATTGCTCAATATCAAACCATGGTCACAATATAACGCTTGGTGACGAGGCAACTAAGATTTCCCCCTTGGCAAGGTCTCCACCTATTATTAGCCGGTGGCTCAGCTCACAAGGATATCCTAGAATAGTATGTGCATACCCACAAGCCACTCGCTGGGCTCACAACAATATTGAGCATCCACATCAATCCAAAACAACACCATCCATAATTTTCAAACCAAATCCATAAATCATTCATATATCCCCATATGGTTTTGCAACTCAACTTATCCGCCAAACATACCTTTCATAAAATATTCTCAAATAATTTCAAGACTTGTCTCATAAATCAATTTCAAATCAAATACATTTCAAAAAGCTCATCACAAATCGATATTCATATAGCCTTCCATAAACCATCTCAAAGCCGAGATCTTCGTAAAAAGGTTTCACAAACTCAAAACATATAGTATTTCTCAATTCCGTTCATCAAACAGAATATATATTTCCATCAAAAAGTTCTCACGCTATTCTTAAATACCAAAATGCAGTAAATGCCCGATCCAGATTTTATGCAACAAATATGCTTATTCATAACTCATAAAATATCAATCACTTATCATTTTAAAAACATGAGCTTATAAAGTTTTAGAAGAGATAATATCACTCACATGGGAAAGTCGAAAATCAACCACGACGCTCACTCGAACCAATGCACTCGGATCCCTAACAATTAACGGAAAAACAATATCAAAAGGCCGAGTAAAAATGATATTCGCATAACGAATCGTCTATACTAGGCCTATTTATCAATAAACGACACCTATGCGCCACGAAAGCTCGCATTTATTGAAAACCCATCGATTTCCCGCTAGGCACAGCCCATGCGTCAACTTTGTCGCACCATAACTTCCTCCACAAAATTCCGTTTCAAGCCGTCTTACAATCTTTAGAAAGCTCTCTTAACATACAACAACAACCCCAACTCAGCCACCCCAAAATAGTACCGAAAATAACAAAAAAAAAAAAGCTCGAAGCTACCGTTCGCTATAGTAACAGAATGCACCCCCAACTTCAAAATTCTGTTCTGGACAAACCGCAAGCTCAAATCACGATCCGTAAGATGCTATAACTTCACAACATCCCAAAGTACTATTTCTACAAAAATATGCAGCTCAACGACTCAAAAATCATACTTCGCCGCTCGATTTTCCCAAAATTCCGAATTTCAAGCCCTAGGTCTGAAATTACTCCAATTGAACGAATGGGCGGCACGAGCGCTTACCGAGCGTTGCGTTACGTAGTTAATGTGGCTTGGCGAGGCTCCCATGACGAGAACACACAAACCCGTTTTCTTTTTCTTCTTATTCTCCTCCTCTGCCTCTTCCTTTCTTTGAGCGAGAGCTCTCTGCTCTCCATTTCTCTCTCTCCTCTTTTTTCTTTCTCTCTTTCCCTTTTATCTCTTCCCTTTTCTTTTCTTTTTCCTTTTTCTTTTATTTCTATCTTCTTCCTCTCTCTCTCTCTCTCTCTCTCTCTCTCCTCTTTTCCCTCTCTCGAAAACTCTTGATTCCTCTCTCTTTGCTAAAGCTTCTACCTTTTTCTTTTTTTTACTGGGTCAAAACCCATATTTTACATTCTCCCCTCCTTAAAAAAATTTCGTCCTCAAAATTTAAAAATACATTAATTACCAAACAACTGAGGGTCTGTCTTACTTCTTCCTTGAACTCCCAAGTGGCCCTCTCTCAATATGATTTTGCTATTGAATCTTCACATATATTCTCTTTATCTTTTCATTGAGGATGCATCTCATCACCAACCAAAAATTCATGAATTACTCCATGCTTCGATCCTGCTACAACTGGGGCCTTTTTCTTTCTTTCTTTTTGCGTTTGTGTTCTCTTCATGCTACTCCATAATTCATCTAATCTCAAGCACATTATATGAATTTCCTTTGGAAGCATACAAGGTTGATAATAACACGTGGAAACCATCATGGTCTAGCTGAAGCTCACCAAGTTTTCTTCCTATCCTCCCCCATTTTCAATGCCGTTGTGCTTTCTACAAAAAACCAAGGGTTCATCAAGTAGAAATATCAAGTGCCATAGGTATGCTCTCAAAGGTGCCAGCCAAAGGTAGAGACCACCCAACAGAGAACTTGGTTAGCTCTAGGATCTTGATAAAGTCTAAAATCCATGAGAAGTGAAGAAAATTATACATTATACTTCATGAGCCAATCTGACTTCACACTTTTCGCTTCATAACGTATGGTCCCTTGGTATAAAACATTTTGTTGTACACAAAAAACTCAAACGCCGAGTTAGAAAAAGAGAATCAATGATGTAGAAATATGGTTTCTCTAACCATGCTAGATTGATACCGAATTGCATAAGCTCTTTCATCCCCTTGTAATTCCCCCTTTCTTTCTTTCTTTCTTTTTTCTCTAGCTTTGCCCCTCTTTGAATGGGAGCTCGAAGAGGTTCCTTTCAAAGACAAAAGACACCTAAATTATTTTGACGATAGACCTAGGTGCATAGGCAAGTATTAGGTCGATGGAAAGAACTCATAACTATGGAAACGCATCTTGTCAATAAGAGGAAGAAACACTCCGGGCTACAAAGCTCTCTAGGCTACAAAAGCTCTCCGAGCTACAAAGCACACCGTGTCATAGGAAAAGGGACTCTGGGCTACAAAGCTCTCCGGGCTACAAAAGCTCTCCGGGCTGCAAAGCTCACTGTGTCATAAGAAGAAGGACTCCGGGCTACAAAGCTCTCCGGGCTACAAAAGCTCTCCGAGCTACAAAGCTCACCGTGTCATAAGAAGAAGGACTCCGGGCTACAAAGCTCACCGTGTCATAGGAAGAAGGACTCCAGGTTACAAAGCTCACCGTGTCATAAGAAGAAAAACTCCGGGCTACAAAGCTCTCCGGGCTACAAAGCTCATCGTGTCATAAGAAGGACTCCGGGCTACAAAGCTCTCCGGGCTACAAAAGCTCTCCGGGCTACAAAGCTCACCGTGTCATAGGAAGAAGGACTCCAGGCTACAAAGCTCACCGTGTCATAGGAAGAATGACTCCTGGCTACAAAGCTCTCCGGGCTACAAAAGCTCTCAGAGCTACACATAGGAAGAAGGACTCTAGGCTACAAAGCTCTCCGGGCTACAAAAGCTCTCTGAGCTACAAAGCTCACTATGTCATAGGAAGAAGCACTCCGGACTACAAAGCTCTCTGGGCTACAAAAGCTCTTCGCGCTACAAAGCTCACTGTGTCATAGGAAGGACTTCGGGCTACAAAGCTCTCCGGGCTACAAAAGCTCTCTGGGCTACAAAGCTCACTATGTCATAAGAAGAAAGAGAGGAATGAGGTCTCACCGTGTAATAACGGGTTTTGACCGGGTTGAAAATGCATGATTTGAGGGAAACCAATGAACCTTTGTAAATGACATGGTTTAAGGTTGACCATGAACCTTTTGAAAAATTGCAGTTTAGAAAAAAAAAAACTCATGAACATTTTAAAAGCGGGGTTTAAGGATGACCCATGAACTTTGTGGTTTAAGAATAAACCCACGAACCGTGTGATTTAGACTGGAAAAAGAAAAAAAGATCTCACCATGTAAAAATGGGTTTTGACTAGATGTGATGGTCTTACCGTGTAAAAACAGGTTTTGACTTGATGTGATGGTCTCACCGTGTAAAAACGGGTCTCGACCGGATAGTAATCTCACCGTGTAAAAACGGGTTTCGACTGGATGATAGTTTCACCATGTACAAACGGGTTTCAACTGGAAAGAATGTCTCACCATATACAAACGGGTTTCGACCAGATGATAGTCTCACTGTGTATAAACGGGTTTCGACTGGATGATAGTCTCACCGTGTAAAAACAGGTTTCGATTGAGAGGAAGGTCTCATCGTGTACAAACGGGTTTCAACTAGATGATAGTCTCACCATGTAAAAACGGGTTTTGATTGAGAGGAAGGTCTCACCGTGTACAAACGGGTTTCGACCGTGTGGTTTAGAAAAAGCCACCAACCCCCTAGTTTAAGAATAAACCCACCAACCTTGTAAATGACATGGTTTAAGGCTGACCATGAACCTTTGGAAAATGGCATAGTTTAAGGCTAACCATGAACCTTTGGAGATGGCATGGTTTAAGGCTGACCATGAACCCTTTGAGATGGCATGATTTAAGGCTAACCATGAACCTTTGATTTTTAGGGAAGCACCCGCTAACCCCATGAAAACCACATGGCTTCACTAAGGAATCTTGTCAAACTCAACTTGAGCAAATGTCGTTAGAGATGTCATCAAGAGGCGTATTGGCAATATTACAGCATTAATTGAACAAGCTAATCAAGCTAAGTCCGACTGCTTTTATAATAAATAAATAAAAAACATTCGATGTCAATCAACATCAAGTGGCGCAAAACTGTCATCTTGTTCGAGAATTAATCGTTAATCATCAAATTCTCTATGAGTCAAGTTCTTACCAAAATGATCTCTATTCATGAAAAAGACTCATTAAACATGCCAAACTTGAGCTTTTTAGTCAGAAAGGGCTTCTCACATACTCTCGATAAAATGGCTATTTGATCCCATCCATTCACGTGGGAAGTAACTAATTGCTGAAAGTATCTCACATAACTTATGTCGAATGCTTCCGGAAACGTTCGCGATGAGCACAATCTGATCGATCAAAAAGGTCTTTTGAAAGGATCGTAATATAGGCTTGGTTAGGGCTTACACAAAGGAATGATTGCTTTGAGGTCAATAAATGAACATTTGTCACTATCTTCATTGGGTTTACGAGTCGAGAACTTGGAAGATAAGACAAGATAGAATTATTTCCACTCCTTCAAGCAGTAGCTTCTTTGTGGTATTCTCATTTTCACTCAAATCATCCCAATCAAAAGAGGCTTTGGAAAAGGGTTATAATGTTGGCTCGGGAAAGGCTTGAAAGGTTTAAAATTTTCAAGAGGGTCTTTAAGAGTCAGTGATCATCATGGCATCGTGACCGGGTCACTTGACCTTTCGAAAGCATTTGGCTTTTGAAACACATCACATCTCGAGAGTTCATTCACTAATCATTTCTGCATGAGAGCTTTGCTCTTTTCTCTAATTTCATTTGTCCTTTGCAATGATTTTTTTTTTTCGCAGGCACCTGGATTTTGATAATTTTTCTTTCACATAAGATGCGGCCTTTTGGATCTTTTTCTTGATAGGCATTGGTCTTGCTTTTACCAGGCACACTGCTTTTTCATGCCCCCCAGTTTGTCGAGCTTTTTGCTCTTTGAACTTTGGTAGCTTTTGACTTTCGAGATGCTTTTCACATTTTCCCATGATTGTCAATTGTATTTGGTCAATTCTTATGCCTTGCCCCAGTGAAGGGAGATGACCACCGCTCGGGGTTTGGAAATGAATAATCAAGCTCAAATTGGTTAAAGCAATGGGTATCAGTGTTTGGGTAGAGAAGGAAATGCTCTTCTTCACCTTGGGATGAGTCAAGCTCCAATGAGAATTCCTCTGAAGCTACCAAAAGAAGATTGATGTAAGTGAAAGTAATAGAATCTTTCTCAACCTTTCGTGTTACGACACGATCATTACCTCCTATGTTGCCCCAATGTAGGGTCGTTCTCGATAGGGGTACTTTGAAGGATCATCTTTTTTTTCAGCCCAAATGGGTAACAAGAGATCAGTGCAATGCTTGGGATTGATGAAGGAAATGCCTTTATCATTTCGATCTTTGCGCTCAATGTGAATGAATCATTCGTCCTAAGAGAATGTCTCTTTTCACTCAACTCTCAAAAGTGTTTGAAGGACATGTTTGGGAATGACTTGCCTTTCTTCATCCTAAGTACTTCTTATTTGGCATGGTTAACATCCCCATCTCACTCTGTCGAGATCATCTAAATAGATCAATATCCATAGAGAAATTTGATTCAAAATGAATAATCCACAAAACGAGAAAACAATTTTGAGATAAAAATGATGCTAAAAAAGTTTCTAGAAATTTTTTCTTTTCTCAATTATTCATTTTTTTTGTCTCTAAGAAAGCGCCAAAGGTTCTCTTTTCTAATGGCAACTCTTTTTTTCTTTTTTTTACAAAAAAAAAAAATTGAGGAGAAGGGTACTTACCTGCGGCATGGTGACTCAGTAACCTTGTAAAGAATGTGAAAAAATATGTTAGCGCAAAAATCTTTAGGAATTGAAATGTTGGAAACGATACATTATTACCCTTCATTCGCTTTCATCCTTTGGACGCTAACATATCTTGGATTCACCTTCGTGGATATTTGGTAACTCAACAAAACCCTTCTCTTGTATTCGCCTTTAAGTGTTTGATGTTTTCTTGATTCCTTGGTAGAAGGCGCCGCTTCTACAGTCAGGTGCAACCCTTTTTTTTTATCACCCTGTAAGAAAGGGAGATGAAATGAGTCATCTCTATTCTTAGTTAAGTTCAACTAAGGAACGATACATCCTTCTTGATGAATTTGACAATATTGTTGCAGCACACTTTGTTTGTGGGGAGATGAGAGAGATTTTTTTTTAAAATCAAATGTTGCTCTGCCACTCTTTATTTGACAATCCTTTGTTATATTCGAACCCATCTTGTATCAAAGAAAAGGACATGTCATTTTTTATGCTGAAGAGAAATCAAGTTTAGGAACGAGATACATCATTTTCAGAGTCAAGCGATCAACATCCCAATGTATCTCTCATGGAGGAAGGGATAATATTGCCCCTTTGTTTCGTCATTTGAATATTTCTTTGTTTAAGATGAACATGACTCAATAATGCTCCATCGCATTTGTTGGAACGTTACAAAACTTGGTACTCTTGATGTCTCCTTGACAATGAAAAGAAAATCAAGTCAGAAACGGTACCAGAAATGAATAATTGAAATCAACACAATTTACTCTTCCTTCGAATTCGCCTTTTTGGATATTTGGCAACTCCCTTCATTTGTCTCATCATGCAAAGTGAACGAGATCAATGGGTTGTTTTAGCACCTAAGGCATTTGCGAATAACAAAACTTCCTAGAATGAAATTCAACTTCATTCCGCTTCTATGGAAAATTGGCACAGAGGATGCCTCGACACATGCTTACTCCTCAAGTTCCATGAGCCTACACTTTTATTTTTTAGAATGAGCAAATGTCGATCTCAAATAAACTCATCGTCCTACTGGAAAAAGCGATTTCGTGAAGAGAGGGCCTCAAGCAAAGCTTTCTTGAAATTCATTTTGGAAGGTAGGCGTAAAGATTCACTTGAAACACTTCTGAATTCGTTTTTTTTTTTTTTTTTTTTTAAGGGATGATTTTCATGAAGTTGAATTTCATCAATAAAAATGTGAGTTACACGATTTACAAAAGCAACAATTGGATTTGCAATCAAAACCCAAAATGGAAAACATGTTTCTTAACAAGAATAAAGACGGATAAAATACAAGAGACTCTTCTACAGATGAAAGTAAAAAAAAAACAACTCTTGTCCCCGCTCTAGAATTCACTTCCTTGAATGGTCACCATGAGAATGTCAAAGAGCATCATGCATAACCTGCAAAAAGACGACAATGTCAATATGTGAATAAGAGAAAATGATATTTTAATGACGTCGCTTCTTACAATAAAATCGAGGCGACGATACATGCCCCACAATCCTTATTACACGACTTTAGTATTTCACCAAGATTTTATCATAAGAGAAGACATCATTAAAATTATCAATCCACGGCCATCAATCGAATGTCCACTATTATTCCAAAAGTTTCGTATGCAAAAGTGTCATTGATTTTTGAAAGATTGATTTGTGATTTTACTCCTAAAAAAAATGAAGTGATTTCTATTTTGAGGAATTTGTACACAAAATGATTTGCATTATAGTCACAAAATATGAGAACAAAAAAAAATCGATAAAAAACGCAATTTCAATTTTTGTGCCCCAATATAAAATCACAACTTGAAAGTTTTTTATTTTTTTCAAAATGATTTCGAGCCCATAACTAGAAATTTAAATAAAACCATGTGTTCAACAGGGCCAAATCAAAATGCTTAGAACTTGCATTCAAATGCTCACTTGTCAAAAGTGATTGCCAATTTTTCAATCATAAGCTTGCATCACCAAGGGCATTCGATTGATTTTTGTGAATTTCAAGATGAAAATGCAATACAAAATGAACAAATAAAAAGGAAAATGATGCTTACAATGGGTGCCGACCTTTGTCTCATGCTTTTTTCTCAATCACATAGACATGCACATGGAATGTCGTTCGATTTCTACTCTATATGGCTCAAAATGAAGCCATGGGATCACATGACTAAACCAACAAGCTCGTGGCTAGGTCGTGTTACCCATGACTCCGGCTTTGTCAAAGGACCGACCCGTGTCGCATGCTCGCAGACCAGGGTGGGGACCTCTGACATCAAGAAAGAAATTTTAGGGTTAGGGTGGGCGACTCATACTACGTGCTTGTAGTCAGAGTGGTCTCCACCTCAACATCATCCTAAATGATCCTATGCGGCCCAGGTCTAGTGGCAGGTAGTGTGTGCTATAGTGTAGTGCAATACAGGGGGCTCATGCATGACAATTTAAAAACAATCAGCACTTCAAACATAAATAAACCATTCACTCTTGCACCCACTACAAAACAAAGGTTAGAAATCACCACCCTTTATAACTCCCATAAACAATCAACATTTGACATGTTATGGATGCACATAATATCTTCACTGCCAAATAAAAATATTTTTTAACAAGATTAATTTTGGCCAAAGTCCTCTAACATCTAAAACCATGTCCCCAGTGGAGTCGCCAAGCTGTCGCGACCTACCCTCGGGAGGAGGGAACAGGTTTAGGGGTATTGCCTAAAGGACGGGCCTAAGGTCCATGACTAGGCGTGGGCTCTCTCAAGCCCATACCCCGCGTGACGTTAGGATATTCTTAAGGAATTTTGCACAAAAGGAGTCGCCACTAGCCTATTGAGGTCGGCTAGAAACCAAGTGAGGCATGAGAGCGTGCCTCACTTCTTACGCAACCAGAGAATCTAAGTTTGGGGACTTGATTACACTAATTAACCAATTAGTGCCCTTTCGGTACCTAATCTTGTTCATTTTAACAAAATGATTTTTGGCTGACCGTTTGAATTGATTTTATACTTATCCACTAACATGTGACGTGATCATGCGGGTGCGCAATCATTAAAGTAATAACCATAACTACCAAGATCCCGATTGCCATAAAATTAAACACTTGCTATCAAACATAATTAAATATGCAAATTAAACATGCAACATAATTAATATACGAGCACATAAAGGTCTAATTATGCTAAAATAGCAATACATGATCAAACCCCATTAGTTTTGGATTTTTGAAATTTTTAATTTTTTTTAATTTTTTAATTTTTTGAATTTTTTTAATTTTTTTTAAAATATATATTTTTTAATTTAAATAATTGTGTGAACCGGGTCGGGTCTGATCTGACCCGACCCGGATTCGGCCCAGTCGGCACGGGTCGGGTTTGGTCATAGACCAAACCCGAGTTCGGCCCGGATAGGGGCCTGGCCGAACCGGCCCATTCGAAGGACAAGGCCCGACCAATGGTCGGGCCTTTCCTTGGCTCGAATTGGGCCCCAACCAGTAGGTCCAATCTGCTTTAATTTTTTTATTTTTAAAAATGAAGCTCACGAGCCCTAAGCCCACAAGTCCATAAGTCCCTAAAAGCCCAGAAGCCCAAAACCAACCCAAATGGCATAGAAACCCTACCTGGTTCGCAACCGATGTTCGACCCGTTTCTTTTGGTCGAAACCTAGGGTTTCTTGGTGGCGTTAGGCAGCGGCGATGACGGCGATGACGCGAGCGGCAGCGGCGACGCGGCGGGCGTGAAGACGAGCAGCACTTGGGCAGAGGGGGGCGTCACGAACACGTGGACTGCAAGCGAGTCGAGGCGCGGCGGTGGTGGTGCGATGCTCGCAAATCTGGTGCTCGGGCAAGAGGGTGCGGTGACGCGGGTGGTAGGCATTGGTCGAGCGATGACGGCGGTAGCGTGGACGGCGGCGGCGACACGACGGGTGGTAGCGACGGCGACGAGCAGCAGCGCTGGTGGGTCGTTGCGGGTGGAGGAGCAGTGTTGGGCGAGTAGAATACGGGTAGAGTAGGGACAGCAGCGGCTTTGTCGAATCTTGCGGGTTGCAGGTGAGGCGGAGCGCAACAACAGCTAGCGAAATGGCGACGCGGCGTCCAGCAGAGGTCGCAAGCGAGATGGGCTCGCGGTTGAGGGGAGCTCCGGTGGTGGCCCAGGTAGAGACGAGCGTCTAGAGTTGGACAGGGCAACAACCAGCCTGGTGATGGGGCAAAGCTCGATCTACTCCCAGATCTGGGCCTTTGGCCAACTCCCTTGCCTCAGGTTTTCAAATCAGAGAGGCTCCTAGTTCGTCCCCCCTCTCCTTTTGGTCTCGACCGGCTTCGCGTCGGGAGTAGCGGCAATGGGTGTTGCGGCTGTTGATGTCGGCAGCAATGGCGTCAAGTTGTGGCAACGAGGAGCTCGAACGGCATCGGGCTCGGAGGGCGGCGGCTGCTAGAGGGCGATGGAGAGGTGCGGTGCAGACGACGTTGGGCGGCGCCGCCGCCGCCCTCCCTCCCCCTTCCGTTCCTTCTCTCTCTAGCTCTCTGTTTTCTCTCACGTCCTTGTTCTTCCTTCGTCTCCCGCTACCCTTCTCTCTATGCGCTTTTTTTTTTTTTCTCTTTCTCTCGTGCTTCCGTTTTTCCTCTGTCCCCCTTCGCTGGTTACTGTTGCTAGGGTTTCATCAAAGATGGAGGCGAGAGAAAGCGGCATGGGCCGGGCCAAGGCCAGATTTGGCTTGGCCCTTTCCATGTCTTCCTTTTTTTCTATTTTTTTGTTGTTTTTTTGTTTTCTTTTTTTTTTTGTTTGTTTTGTTGTTCTTTTTTTGTTTATTTTTTTTTAAACGATTAATTCCTAATTCTATAGACAATTAAATCCTAAATGAAAAATGAGAAAATTTAGGTGTCAACAAGCTTCGAAGGCTTACCACTTCTACCAAGCCCACTTAATAAGGCTATGAAAAGGTAGAGTGTTCGGTTTGTAGCCATACATTTCCATCTACTTAACCAGCTTTCTAGCTTGATCTACTTCACTTACTCGACAAAACCCAACGATAATAATGGTATATGTCACACATTCGGGATACAACCCTTCAAGGATAATCTCGTTCATTATTTCCTTTGCCTTGCTAGATTCCCCTCCTTACAAAATGAATGAACCATGGCAATATGTTCCACTTTGCCAATTGAAACCTCTTTGTCTTGCTTCCCTCAAAATTCAAGAGCCTCTTCTCCATGACCATGCTTGGCAAGCACATTGACTAAATGATCATAAGTAATCTTGGTTTGGTAATAATTTACCGCCCTTACCATTTTTTGCAGCATCTCCCTCACTTCTTCATCCCTTCTCCTTACATAGAAAATCCATGACAAGGTAGCAATTGACCTTATCTGTAGGCATGCCATTTGCAAGTTCTATAGTAGCTTTGATCTCAAGTATGGTGCCTTCCTTTCCATATACAATATTGTCCTTGATGTTGCACATGAATAACATAGGCTTCTAATTAACAAGCCCGAGTTTGCTCTTGATCCTTTTAAGCTGAAACTCTTTAAAGTTAATACAATTGATAAGTACTTCACTGGCTTGGGGGTCGTAGAATCTCTCTAACAAACTAATCACTATGGACGTCCTACTTCCGCTTTGTCCCACTAGAGTGGCAGTTGTACCACTCGGGATGCTAAGAGAGAACCCATTGAATGTTTGCTCATTGGGCTTGGCTGTGTAACCGAAACAAACATTTGCCAACTCAATATCTCATTGATCTCATCTAGTTTCTTTCCCTTAGTGTCAAAAGAATCGATCTCTGGCTTCCCACGGATGGTCTCGAACATCTTCTATACAACAGCTCAACCAATAGGAAATGCACTAATGCATGAAGAAACCTGCCTAAGAGACATGGAACCAATCAATATTGCTATGATCACATCGGTCACTGCATTCCTGTTATACCCCTTGTCTAACATCAACATCGTGTTGTACCATATTGCCAAAGCAAAAATACTAAAAATGATGAGCATGACTCCTCCAAGATTTAGTAGGCTTCGGTAGACACTTCATTTGTATGCATTCACAGGGAATTTGCTGTAATTTGCAATTGCTCGTTTCTCTTTGGTAAATGATGTAACCATCTTAGTTGAACCACTTGTTTGTTCAACAAAATTTGCTGCCTTTACATAAGTCTTGGCTTGCAGGATGCCATCTTAAGATGACGAGGGACATGACTCTAGTCACAGTCACTAGCAGAGGAATCATGAAAAACATAACCCGAGTCAATAGCCACCCCTTGATAAATGCCATCACAAAGCCTCCAACAAATGTCGACTTGAGCTATATGAACTTTCCCATGATTTCACCCCAAGCGTCCTAGATGAGAACGGAAAGAGGCCCTCAGCTTTGTTTATTATTAAAAACAACACCCAAAAAGAAAAGGGATAAAAAAAATTCCCCACCATGAGGGGCATTTGGGTATTTTCTTAGTAGCAAAAAGACAAAATGTGATTGATAGGGGAGAGAGAGAAGCAAAGGGAAAAGGACAAGGGGTCGTGATTATGGTGGATGGAGCGCAGAAATGTCGGTGGTCACGTGACTCACATGGGGTGACTGATGACATCGTGGGTAGTGGAGCAAGAGTCAGTTAATAAGAAAAATATGTTAAATCAATGAGGGCTCACGTGTACCATCGGATGAGATGGACCCTACGGAAAATTTACATGAGCCATCTATGCATGAGCTGCGTTCGCACGCGCCGGTGCGTGGGCGGACATGACCTGCTCGAATAATAGGGAGGAATTCGACCAAAAAAAAAGAATAGTGAAGATTGAAGAGAGTTGTAAATCCAGTCCATATGCCGCGTTTGGCAAGGGCAAACTCCGAAATGATGGAATTTCAGCCCATGCGTCCCGATTGAAATTGCCATATTTTCCCAAACTTCTATTGTATTTTTTAGGTTTGGAGAGCACGAAAAACGGATGAGGCCCCAAAATAGCCCGGATTCTTTTTCCCTGATTGGGACACACCCCTATCCCAAAAGTAATGCCACAGTTATGTACCAACAAAGCCAAGAGTGGGTCCCGCACCCTGTCACTCTTGTAAATTTGTTGGCAAGTGCCTGTGCGTTTATTGCCGTACAGTGTTGTCAAATAATTTAATGGAGGAAGGAAGATGCATTAGGCACGGTGCGGTCCGTTCCAAGTAAAAGCAAACTCTACAAAGACAACGCCATTAAAATACAAAATGGCCTCCAACTCTTTGCATAGTTAGCCAATATCATCTTCTACATTTAATGACCTACAGTGATCTCAATTTATAATTCCGGCTTCTTAAAGTGATTTAGATTTCACTACGCGTTGTGCTGATTCTGTTGCTATACAATTCAAATTTTTTTTCTCCGAGAGAGGATTAAGGCAGCGCATGGTAACATTTATGTTTCTTTGAATTTCTATTCTTTTGTTCCGGAGAACAAAAAAAGAATAAAAACCCATTTGGTAACGCCAAGTTGTTTTTCTATTCCCCGAAACAAAAACTTAGCTCGGGAATGGTTTTGGAATAGAAACGAGAAACAAAAAAATTTGCTTATGCTCCCTAGAATGACTTCTAGAAATAAGCTAATTTTCTTTTTTTTTTCTTTTATTCCTCTCTCTTTCTGCGACCACCTCCAACCACCCGTCGCCGTCGGTCGGCGACCATCCCTGCTGCCGCCGACCAGCCGCCGACCGCCGTTGGTTGCTGGTCGCGCCGCTGCCGCGCGATTGCCGTACCTTGGGCCGCCACCGGTCATTGTTGCCGCGGCCGCCGATCGCCACCGCCATACACATCCGTTGGTCGCTGGTCGGCGATGTGATCGGTGGACGAACATGCATCGGCGGCGAGCGGTGGTTGGCAATCAGCGACCCATGAGCAAGAATAAAAAACGAATAAATACAAAAAAGAATCGTTGCATTACCAAACGCATTTCTATTCTTTTTGTATTCCAAGAGTAGAAATTTTATGTAGTTACCAAATGGGTTCTTTTACTCAGAAATTGTTCCCCATAATAGAAATAGAAAATAACTATTTTTGAAAAAAAAAAAAAAAAACTCTTCCCCAGCCAAGAAGCGTTGTCATGCACAGCCTTAGAGAGATCAATGGAGGAGAGGCAATGCTTGGTTTATTCATCATTGGATTGATCATTATCTAGACCGTAAAAAGCTTATGATATTGTACGTGCCAACTCTTTACGAGTGACTTTGGTTGGCTAAAGAATGATTGATAGAAATTGATTCTAGCAAATGCAACTAATTTTGGTTTCTGTCGAGTCAGTATCGCGAAACTTCAGTTGCAAAGTGGCTATTTTTCTATCATGAAATATGAAATTTTTAGTTACCACAACATTTATCTATAAACTTAGAAATACTTCCAAACAAACAGTATCTGTCACGCCCCGATCCTCCGAGCGCGTGCCTATCCCTTAGTGGTCAATCTAATAGTGACGTCCCAGGACGCATCGTCGACCCATTCTTTTTAATGCGCATGTGGAAGCGAATAATTAAATCCCCAGACAACAACATGATGTGATGGAAAAGTAGGGCCACGAATTTTTGAAAACTAAACCACACTTATATACATATCATAACAAGTCATTTACAAAACCAACCAATCTATAAACAAGGTATGCAAAAAGGGGGAGGGTAGAGGGCTACAGATCCTCTAATAAGTTGAGTCTTCAGCTAAATACTTCGGGGTCCCTGGCTCCAACAAACACAGGTCCACCACTGAACCACCTGGTGGGTCGGCCATGCTTTTCTCAAAAGTAACCTCTAGCACATACAAAGGGACCTCAGACTCTGGTATGGGACCCTCTCTCTGACCATTTCGATTTTAATGGTACCATGATCTATGTTGATGGGGTACCTTTTGGGGTAAGGCCTCATCAACCCAGACTACGGACTTCACGAGCTCATAAACCCATCCCCTTGGGTTTCAATGAAGCGGAATGAAATATTTCTGCTCAGTAACCTCCTTTAGCTATCCAAAATGCTCAGGAGGAGCTGCCATATAAGGACCTAAAAATGTTATCCCCATAACGGGGTGAGACAACGTCTCAGCGAGTTCACCCTCTAAGTCCCAACTAGGAAGAAAATATGCCTTGAGGGCTACCTAAGCACAAGCACGAGTCAGTATGATTCAACTATTCAATCAATCAATTCATCCAATCAGATCGAGTCATCAATCAATCGACTTAGTTTATTCTATGTCATCAAGACCATCTCTCAGTTAACACACTCAATACTATCTATCAACCAATACTTCTTATCAAGTCGTATCCTTGAAACGATCCCTGCCCACCGAAGCTGATATAAACGAATGCTCACCTAAGCTAATAATGATAGATAGTATAGCTCACCGAAGCTGATATATGCTCACCGAAACTAATTTATGCTTACCAAAGCTGATTTATGCTCACCGAAGCTGATTTATGCTCACCGAAGCTGATATGTGCTCACCGAAGCCGATCTATAGATATTATAATCATCCACCGATCATATCACTATTTTCATAGTACCTGGTAAAATAATCATATGTGGATACATGGTAGGCCTCAACCAAAAATATAATATCTTTATTTTATAAAATCCCACTAATTATATAGTCGATAAAAATCATTTTTGGTGCTGTAAACCGACGCCCAGTAATTTTCTAATTAATTACCAAAATTAATAAATTTTGGGATAAATACCCAAAATTACAATCAACACACAAATTGCACAAATTATCATCTAGATAAATAATCCAACCACACCATTGCGATCAACACAAAATTTCGGTCACCGGCTATCCCGGTCTAATTTCCAGAAAATAATAATTAATTAAATAATTACGAAAATTAATTAAATAAATACCAATAAATGCCATAAATGCAACTTAGGCTGGAAAAGCCTAATTAAATATCAAAACGGGCCCCAAAAATTTCTGAACTAATCTAGATAAATACTACGACTTATCTATTTGCTAATTGCACTATTTTAACCACCTAACATGTAATGACGATTAATTAAATTGCTAATCTATTCTAATTAACCACATAATACATACTTAACTTAAACTAATTAACCCTTAAGCATAATTAACTCCATAAGCGGAGATTAGTGAGTAAACTCATTGGATTTGTGATCCGATGAATTCACTAGGACGGCAAAGCGGAGACGGGCCACAAACTCCAAAGCAGGTGTACATTTCAAGGTCCAGAAGGGCACCAAAGCAGGCCAAACAATGCCCAGCAAACCCAAAGGCTTCGAATCCTACTTTTTGCCGAGAAAGGCCGAGCCAAGCGACGACAGCAGTTGAAATGGCGAGAACGGGACAGTGGGTTGCAATGGGGATCGGGCGAAGGCAAATGGGCTTCTGGTGGCTTCGGGCAGCAACAAACGGCTCTAAATGGTGGCTCACGATGCGCTAATGATGAGATGAGCACAGACTACTAGCGGCGGGCGATTGGACACAAGCGGGATGAACAACGGCGTGTGGGTGAGCGGGCATGACTTCAACTGCTCGGACGGCGGCTAGGGGTGGTCAAACGAAGCTGGCTGGTTCGGTTCTCTGGGATTTTTGAAGACTTCCAATTGCTAAAGGGGGGTCGACGGCCAGGGGAAGGAGAAGGGGACCGGCTGCTATGGAGGGGGCCACTTGGTCTTCAACTTCACCCCTTTGTCCCCATGACTTGGTCAAACCATGCCCAGCTGGTTTCCTTAGTTAATTTCCAGCTCCAAATCTTCCTCTAGAAGCCATTGGAAGGGTCCAAAGGTTGAGGCAAGGGGGGCTACGAATTTGCACAAGTTTTCCCCTCAATTTCACTTCAATTCCCCCTTGAATCTACTCAATTCGACCCTCATAAATTCCACCGTTGAGTCCTCAATTAAATTGGTATTTTTCCTCACCAATAGAACCCACTTGCTTACCCAAAAAAAAATGATCCCCGGAATTTTCTAGTCGAAAACGGCCCCATATCAACTTTTCGCCAAAAATCTTGGTTTGCGGAAAAATTTTCGGAGGATGAGTCAACGTTCCTAAAATTATTCATGACATGATAGAACTTTCAATTTTTGAAATCAGATTTAAATTTGTAGTTAATTTTAATCTGGCGCGATTTTAGCATGACCTAGCCTACTGGGTAGCTTTTAGAAGTTTTTAATGCAAATGACCCGTGGTTGATTTTCTTTGAGCCACAATGAACCTATTCGACACATTGGCAACTCTCAGTGATCGTGAAAATTTCGAGGTTTCAAAAACGGACACAAGGTACCAAAACGATAGAAAAATCAGTCTAGTGCCGATCCACAAGAATTTTGTAAATTGGTTGATACACTCACGTTTAGCCACACATCTCGATCGAAGTGACCCATCTCTAATCTCTAATCGATCTTTACCGTGCCGTAATGATCTCTGCAGATGAGCACGGTCGAATAATCGATTCCTAGTCGAATTCTCAAGTCTAATGCTATAAAATTCTTTAATGACTTCCTCAGATAGTCTAGTTATTTCGGAATGATCAGCTCTAAGAATAGCACTACAGGCGTGTCGATAAAATGCCCGATTTATTTAATTGAAAACAAAATTGAAATTCTAGAATATCACAATATCCATTCATAAACATTTCAAATTTTAAATAGTCTAATCAAAATTGTCATCAATCAATAAAAAAAGTTGTTACTATCTTAATTTAACTAAATGGAAAGTACAAAAGTTTATGTGTGTGTATAGTTTGGCCTTGCATTGAAATACAATCATTAGATTAAAAATTGCATGATTGGTTGATGTGATCTTGATACGGACGTCAACAATCCAAACCTAAGCCTCACGATGCTTCGTTTTAATGTGGCATTAACGTTAGCTGCTACTCTCATAAAGAGAGGGAAAAATAAGAAAGAACAGCGCACGGATTAGAAGGGCAAAGTCAAAGTCTACGAAGACTTGGACTACCAATGGTCCATGATAAACTAGCTATGCTCCAAGAAGGAATCACACCCAATGATTCATTTATCTCATACTTTGTGCCTCACAGCCAGACTTCCATGAACGTAGAGATTTAATCAAAAATAAAAAGAAAAAAGTCTCTAGATCACTCTATAAAATCCAACACTGATTTATTGTTCTCTCATTCACCAGCAAAAAAACGACAAATTGATCTCCAATTCTCATATTCACCGATAATTTCATCTTGCAATTTCCTTTGGTCAAATACCATCATTTGAAAATTGAAAATTATATAAAAACAAACTCTTAGGATGTGTTTATCTCAATGATGATTTTTTTGTCACGGGAAAATGTTTTTAAGAGATTCAATTCTAGAGAAGGTAAATCAGAAAAAAAAAAAAAATCGATTATGGTGAAAACTAGTTGAAAAAATTATTTTTATCATAATTGGTAATAAGTGAATTCACTAAATGCGGCTTGTATTGTTAAAAGTAATATGTAATGACTAATAAACCGAATCGATAGTGTTCATTTATTCCGCAATCCATCAGCATAACAACGATTGCAAAGAAATTAGGATAGAAATAAGGGAAAATGATTCCTTTTTATCAAGTCATTTTTGCTAAGCTTATTATTTTTAGCTTATGGTAAATGCTTTCCATCGATCGAATAGTTTTACGTAATTCAAACACTGGAAAGTATGGAAAAAAATTTCAAAAATGATTTTTCATCAAACAAACTGACCTTGACTTAAATAATGAAGGAAGAACGTGAGAGACAATTCCATCTTTTGTTTTTCTTTTTTGAGAAAGTATTACCCTTCGGAAAAAATTGTACAAATGTTTGCAAGCTAACGTTGTTGATGAATCCAAACCCAAAAAAAAAGACGTTGATATATGTCAGATTTGAATGACGATGGACCATATAATTGATGCCAATAAAGAGATGCAAAGTGAACAATCATATTACTTCGTATTCTTTCCTGCCCAAAAAGAGAAGAACAGAAGTGAAATGCTAAGGAAGTAAGCTCATGCACTGGCCCGCAACTTTGAGGAGGTCAGCTCATCAACTATGAGGGGCATGGGGTTAGGTTAGGATTTTGGAAAATCAAGGGATTTGGCACAAGGAAGAAATGTGCAGTTTTAAGCTCGTCATTGATCAAGCAAACTGCCACATTGGACCTTCAACATCCGTCATGGACCAAACTTTGACGGAACGTATTTTTTTGGTTATCATACAAGTTTTGGATTTTGATGATACAAAAAACAGTTTGAATAATTGGCATTGCGATGAATATAAAGGTTAGGAATTTTTAGGGACTTGCCGCTTGCAGTCATCGAATTTGCCACTGACCCATGGCCATCACAAGCTCTCAACTTTGCACATCAATCCATTGGCGTGTTAATGCCTTGCCCGCTCAAGTCTGTCTTCTACGCCTTCGTCTCTTTTTCTTTTCACACAGAGCTCATAATCTATGTCCATGGAATTCGCAATCGACAGAAGTCGCTAGCCTCGCACGACCACAGATTTGGGGTTGCTTGGCCGCCGGTGTGGGCCTGGACTTAGTGAGTTCGCGCGATTTTCTAAACAATGGAGAGAGGCCCTCAGCTCTATTTATCATTAAAATCAATACCCAAAAGGAAAAAGATAAATAAATTCCTCGCCATGAGGGCATTTGGGTCTTTTGGCAGCAGCAAAAAGACAAATGTAATTGATTTCGAGTGTAGTGAAATAGAGGAAAATGGGGTAGTGATTATGGATGGACGGAGCGGGTGCTATTAGTTGTCGGTGGTCACATGGGGTGCTGTTAGCTTTTGTTGACTTGACTTTGAATGAATTCTGCACCATATCGTCCAGTGATTTTCCACGTTAAGAAACGTAAATAATTTGTCAACTTTGACAGGCTCCAGTGATGCTTTGAGGAAGTATCCTTACTGATCAATTTCGCAGCAAAACTGGCCCACGACTCTCTAAATATTCATCCAAATTTTTGCTTCTAAGTTCAGTGACCTCTTGAAAAGTCATTTAAAAAAAAAAATCTTTCCGCTTAATATTTCTATGGTAAAGGAACAAAGGTCTTGATAGTTAAGGCATGTCTCTGTACAAAAAGTCTTTCTTTTCCTTTCAAAAGAAGAGGAGTTTAGGCAATGGATCCCACCTATATTCTCTTCTTCTCTGAGCTTTTGAGCTAACAGAGGAAACTCAATTTCAATTCGGATGGAAGGAGTTTGATTTTAAAAGAATCTGCAACGAGACTTTTGGAGTTTCATTTTTACTAAAACAAAAGTTTAGTAGAGTATAATCAAAGCTAAAGTTATTGAAAAACAAATTTGATACTTCTCAGGAGTATTTTTTAACTCATCGAGTCATCGTGATTAATAACTTCAATCTTTTTTTTTTGTCACACTTGGATTTATGCCTAAAAAGACTTAAGAACTTATGAATTTCGGAATGGAACAATTTTACACCTCCGGATCTAGGCAGATTTTGTTTTCTATTGTGAAACATGGAATATTTAGTTACTACAAAATCGATTTCGAAAATAGAAATATAATTACAAATAAACACTAGCCAATCATGTCACCAATCAATAAAAAAGTTGATACTATATAATTTAACTAAATGAAAATAGAATGTGATGCATACATATAGTCTTCCGTTGCATTGAAATGTGATCCTAAGATTGGTCGATATGGTCTTGATACAGACTCCAACAAATTAAAAACCTTAGCTCCATGTGCCTTGTCTTAACGTGGTATTAGCATTAGCTACCGCTCTCAGAAAGAGAGAAAAGAGTCAGATAGAACAACGTGCAGGGCGGTGCAAGAAGACTGAAACCAGTGATTGACCCAACTCAAAGTCTACGAAGACTTGGGACTACCAACAGTCCATGATGGACCAACTTGCTCAAGAAGGAATCACACCATTGATTGACCCAAGTCTACGAAGACTTGGACTACCAAAGGCACACGCTAAAGCTAAAGCATTGGCGGGACGACTTCTTTTCCACGTTAGGATGACCCCATCTTATTTTTTTCTTTGTTTCTTTTCATTATTCACTCTGCTTTTTAACAGGAATTTCCCTCGAATTCTTCGAGGCAGTTTCGCCGCAAATGACTATTGAGGTCCCCGGTAGATTAATTACAAAGAATTTTGCAAAATAATATGCATTCAACATTTTACATAACATATGGCAATATAATTACCACTAGTAGCAATATGTGGATTTTTTTTAATGTTGTTAAAAATATGTGCACTTTTACTCAATAAGCACAAGCTCTTCCTCATTTGAAGTTTAACCAATAAATCTAGATTATTTACAAGTAATTTAAATAATCATATTAAAATCGATACATTAAGTGATGTGATCAAATCATGATTTGCCAAGAGTGTTTTTGGAGTTATCAAGTCATTGTGGTTAATAACTTCAATCTTAAATGTTGCTTGTGGTCACACTCGGATCTATGCCTAAAAAAACTTAAGAACTTATGAATTTCGGAATGGAACATCTTTACACCTCCGGATCTAGCGAGATTTTATTTTCTATTGTGAAACATGGAATGTTTAATTACCACAAAATTGATTTAGAAAATAAAAAAAAAATGCTTGCAAACAAACACCATCTATTGAGAAATACTTTGATCTTTAAATAGTCCAGCCAATCGTATCATCAATCAATAGAAAAGTTGATACCGTCTAATTTAATTAAATGAAAAGTACAAAAGTGCCATTTATAAGTGGTTTTTGCATTGCATCGAAATACAATCATTAGATTATGAACCGCATGAGATTGGTCGATGTGATCTTGATACGGACACCAACAATTTAAAACCTAAGCTCCCTGTGCCTCGTTTTAACATGGCATTAACATTAGCTACCTTTCTAAAAAAGAAAGACAAAAAAATAAGACAGAACATCGTACGGTTGGTGCAAGAAGACTGAAACATCACGGGATTAGAGGGGCCAAGTCGAAAGTCTACGAAGACTTGGACTACCAACGGTCCATGATGAACCAGCTTTGCTCCGAGAAGGAATCACACCCATGATTCATTCATTTAGTAACTTTGTCCCTCACAGTCATACTTCTATAAACGTAGGAATTTTATCAAAAAGAAGAAAAAAAAATGTCACTAGATCACTCTGTAAAATCCAACAATGACTCATCGTTCTCCCATGCACCCACAAAATTTACATGGTAACAAATTGACCTCCAAGTCTCCTATTCATTGATAATTTCATCACACCATTTCCTCCAATCATATACCGTCATATGAAAATTGTAAAAAAAAAAAACTTTTAGGGTGTCATTTTCTCGCCAAGAATTTTTTTGTCACTGGAAAATGCTTTTAGGAAATTCGATTTCAGAGAAAAGGAATCATAAGAATTTGATTACGGTGAAAACAAGTTTAAAAAAAAAAGCTGATTTCATCATAATTGGTGATAAGTGAATCCACTAAATGCGGCTTGTATCATTAAAAGTAACATGGAATGACTAATAAACTGGAATCAATATCGTCTTCATTTATTCTATAATCCATCAAAATAACAACGATTATAAAGACAGTAAGATAGAAATTATGAAACCATATATTGTAAAATATAGATATGATTGTGCTTTGGGAATGTAGAAAAATTGAGCATTAATAAAGTATATTCTTCTCATTTCAAAGGGCAACAAGAAAATAAGGGTAACAATTCCTTCTTGCCAAGTTGTTTTTCTCTAAGTTTATTGTTTTTATGGTTGATATTATGAAAAAACTCAAACTGTTACGTCCATGACAAATTTACTTCAAACTAATTTTTTGACCAAAAAAATATTTGTGACAAATTTAATCTCCATTGGTTTTCGTTAAATTGGATTAATGCTATGAAAAAGCACAAATTAGTACACATATGACAAACAGAGAATAAAACTTCAAACTAATACACCTGTCAATTGTCATAATTTGATGTATGCTTTTGTTGACTTTGACTTTGAATGAATCCGCCATTTATTGGGGGGCAAAAGTCAATTCTAATCCCAAAATTAATGCACCACATAGTCTAGTGATTTTCCACATTAAGAAAAGTGGATAATTGTCAACTTCGGTCGGTTGGAGTGATGCTTCAAGAAATCATCCTTACTGACCAAATATTGCAGCAAATTGGCCCACAACTCTCTTTGCATATTCAGCCAATCTTGTGGCCTCTAAGTTCAATGAACGACTCAAAAGTCATTTAAAAATATATTTTCTTTTTATTTTCTTAATATTTCTATGGTGAAGGAACAAAGGTCTTTGATAGTTAAGGCCCGCATTTTTCTTTTCCTTTAAAAAGAGTAGGAGTTAGGCAGTGGATCCCACTCATTTTCTCTTCTTCCCCGAGGCGCCAATGGGGAGAAAGCTCAATTTCGATTTGAATGGAAGGAGTCTAATTTAAAAAAAAAAAAAAAAAATCTACGACGAGACTTTTGAACTTTCGTGTTACTAAAACAAAATTTTAGAGGGTATGGTCAAAGCTAAAGCTAACAAAGAACAAATTTGATCTTCTATCGGTCTCAATTGAAGGAATTTGATACTTTTCGAGAGTCTTCTTTTTAACTTATCGAGTCATCATGATTAATAACTTCAATCTTGAAATTTCTTTTTGTCAGGTTCGGATGTACATCTGGAAAGACTTAAGAGCTTATTAATTTTAGAACGGGACCATTTTACGCCTCCAAGTTCGGATGTACATTTGAAAAGACTTAAGAGCTTATTAATTTCGGAATGGAGCAGTTTTCGCACCTTCGGATACTGCGAGATTTTACTTTTCCTCCTTGGCTTGCCCATGTTGTCTTTATCAAGTATCAATATGTTTAGACCAATCAACGTCCATGCCGATCGAAATCCGAAGGTCTTGCTAGTGTTGGTGCGTTCACATCACCCGTGCAATTGCCAAGAACTTTGAGGAGGTCTTTTAGAATGACCAGGGCAATGAGGATTTTAGGATTTTGGACAGGTGTGAGTAGAGCAAAATAGATATAGTCTTTTGGGATAAGAACATGCTTACAGCTGTAGTGTAATCTTTTGGTTTCTAGGTTTTGTTTTGTTTTGCAGTTCTTTTGATTTATTCGCTTGGAAGTTTTCTATTTTCTTCCCATATTCGTATATGACAAATACAAAAATTTATATTTCAACAAAAAAAAAAAATATACCGATGGATAAGGTGGGCCCTATGGAGAATTCACCGATCTATCGGTGCACAAGTTGGGTTTACATGCATTGGTGCACAGACAATACCCACTTGATGAATAGAGAGAGAGAGAGAGAGAGAGAGAGAGAGAGCGCTATAGAATATGTACAGGCAAAGACGCGAGTGTGAAGTAACCCGCAGAGGCAGGACAAGTTAAAATTCCATAGGGAAAATGTCACAAATGGTCCCTATACTATTACTTAATGTGCAATTTGATCCCTGAACTTTCGATCGGCTCAATTTGGTCTTTGAACTATTGATAAATGTCCGATTTGATCCCTGAACTTTCGATCGGCTCAATTTGGTCCCTGAACTATTTGATAAATGTCTAATTTGGTCCCTGAACTTTTAATCGGCTCAATTTGGTCCCCGAACTATTGATAAATGTTCGATTTAGTCCTTCGTTATGTTTTTCCTTTTTTTATTTTTATTTTTATTTTTTTATTTTCTTTTCTTCTTCTCTCTTCCCTCTACCGGCTCCGATAGAGGGAAGCCGGCCTCCAGCGAGGGTCGCCCTCGCTAGGGCCCGCCGCATCGAGCGAGGGGCTCCCTCGCAAATCTGGCGAGGGAGCCCTCGCTCGGCGACGCCGGCAAGGGTCTCCCTCGCAGATCCGGCAAGGGAGCCCCTCGCTCGACGCCGCCGAGGGCCGCCCGGTGAGGGCAACCCTCGCCCAACGCCGGTAAGAAGCAAAAAAAAATAATAATAATAATAAATAATTAAAAAAGGAAAAATAGTAACGAATGACTAAATTGAACATTTATCAATAGTTCAGGGACTAAATTGAGCTAATCGAAAGTTTAGGGACCAAATCAGACATTTATCAAATAGTTTAGGGACCAAATTGAGCCAATCGAAAGTTCAGGAACCAAATCGGATATTTATCAATAGTTCAATGACCAAATTGAGCCGATCGAAAGGTCAGGGACCAAATTGCACATTAAGTAATAGTATAGGGATCATTTGTGACATTTTCCCAATTCCATAATACAAAAAGAACGAGAGAGAAAGAGTTTCTTTTAATATTTTGTTTTAGTCACCGGAAGCAACTCAATCGCTCCCCCATCTCTTTAGAAAATCCAGGGTTTTCTACCAGAGCCTTGGCTTCCGCCGGTGCTGCTGCTGAAGTTGCGAGCGTGGACATCGCAAACCCATCCCCCGAAACACCACCGCAGTGTAGCTGATCGCTCCCTCCATCGAGCCCCGGCGAAGGAACCCGTTAATATTTCACCTCGAGAGCTCCTTGCCGCAGTCAAAGCCAAATCTGAGGTGAGTCTCCAAGGCCCCACTTTTTGGTGTTTAAAAAGGACCCTGGCATTTTGTCAGCTTTGACATGCCGCTGTGAATTATTCTTCTTATATCTCATGGCTTGGAAGTTTTTCCTATCTTTGGCTACCGCTGCTTTTGCTGCTATCCTGTTTCGACTTTTTCTTCGAAGAGGAGATCGAGTGAGATCAATGGAGGAGAGTGCAAAGAGATGGCGCGTGTGTGAAAATGACTATGAAGTATTCTTGAGTTTCAGAGGACTAGATACTTGAACAAGTTTTACCGACTTCCTTTACACTAGTATGATAGATATGGGAATCCGTGCATACAAGGATGATGAAGATCTCCCAAAGGGAGAAGAGTTTGGCCCAAAACTTCTCCAAGCAATTGAGCAGTCGAAGATTTCAATGCCTATCTTTTCGAAAGGTTATGCCTCCAGCGTATGGTGTCTCAAAGAGTTAGTCAAGATGGTCGAGTGCCAAAAAACAAAGGGACAAAAGATCATGCCCATTTTCTATGATGTGGCACCTTCAGAGGTTCGACACCAAACTGGGGGTTATGGAGAGGCATTTCATTCACATGAAAAAAAGAAGCGATATGGCGAAGATACTATCCGTGAGTGGAAGGCTGCTCTCAATGCAGTCGGCGGAATAAACGGATGGGACCTACAAAGCATGTCCAACAGGTGACTTATTTTAGCATTCCATCTCATGTGCCTTGGATCATTAAAACTCATTGCATTTCATATGGTTTCTTTTCTAGATTTGTGTTAGCCTTGTTGAAATTGAATTCCGTGTTATTGAAGTTATACTGCAGAAATCAAATTTTTCCCATTTTATTCCAAGCAACATTTTTTCCAGTTCACTTCATTTAAGTACCAATGCTAATTCATCTACAATGGAATAAATCCTTGAAGTAACACATTTCGAATTCAATTTGGTCTTCTTAGAATTAGTTTAATGTTTACACAATTTTCTCACTCATTGTCTTTTGTCTCCATCTAACTCTAGGCGAGAAGGTGAGTTCGCAAGAGAAGTTACCCAAAAGGTTTTCACTGAGTTGAAAAAGGCTTATCTGGCGGTATTAGAGTGCTTGGTCAGTGTCAACAACCACGTGGATGCAATCATGTAAATGATAAGTGCTGGGACAAGTGAAACACGAATTATAGGAATCCACGGGATGGGTGGCATCAGAAAGACAACTACTGCCAAAATGATCTACAATAAGCTTTCAAACAACTTTGACAAGTGTTGCTTTCTTCAAAATATTTGTGGTAATGACATTTAATACTTACAGGCTCAGCTCATCTCTGTTCAAAATGAAACGCATGGATATAAAAGACATTCATGAAGGAACTCGGATGATTAAAGACAGGTTGTCTAATAAAAAAGTCCTCCTCCTTCTTGATGATGTGGAAGAAGCGAATCATATTAATGCACTTGTAGGTAAACGTGATTGGTTAGGCAGAGGGAGCAAAATTATTATTACTACAAGAAACAAAGATATTCTTGAGGTTCCTGAAGTGGATTGTAGTTATGAGCTTAGCGGCATGGATCTTGATCAATCTCTTCAACTATTTAGCAAACATGCCTTCAGAAAAGATTATCCTTTGGATGAGTATATCGACCAATCCAAGAGGGCAATAGGCATTGCTAGAGGTCTTCCACTAGCTCTTGAGATCATAGGCTCACTTTTATGTCGCACTAAAAAGGAAAATTGGGATCTGACATTGAAGAAGTTGGAAGATGTTCCTAATGCTGCAGTTCGGAGTAAGTTGAAAATAAGCTATGATGCATTAAAGGGTCGACAACAATAAATATTCCTCGATATAGCTTGTCTTTTCATCGGATATAACAAAGACATTGTCGTTTATTTTTGGGATGAATCTAAATATCCGGAAGAAGCCATGGAAAATCTGCAAAACATGTCTTTGATAAAAATTGGAAAGGATAATAAAGTGTGGATGCACGACCAACTCGAGACCTCGGAAAAGAAATAGTTCGTCAACAAAGTAACTACAAAATAGAGGAGCAAAGTAGGGTGTGGAATCCCAAGGAAGCATTGGATTTGCTAAGGAAACAAAAGGTAAAACCCTCCATGCAATTCATCTCCAAATTTCTTATGGACATTTTCTTTCAAAAAAGGCAATTATTTTTTGTATTCTCTAGCACATTGTGACGTACTCAACCAATATTGCTCTTTTAAAATTAAATGAATAATACTACTCTACTCAATCCCTTGAGATAGTGAATTTGGATAAATGTGTTTCCTTCAACTCTTTTGTTTTTTTAAATTTTTCCTTTGGGCAGAAGAAGAAAAAAGTTGAAGCTCTTCGTCTCCACTTTGACCACAAAGGGCCTATGAAGACTTTAAAAGACTACCAAATCTAAGTTTCCTTGAAGTTTGTGGTTCAACGAGAGGTTTTTGTGCAGAAGAGAGTC
Organism: Eucalyptus sideroxylon x Eucalyptus melliodora; assembly: GCA_016097485.1. Lineage (NCBI taxonomy): Eukaryota > Viridiplantae > Streptophyta > Magnoliopsida > Myrtales > Myrtaceae > Eucalyptus > Eucalyptus sideroxylon x Eucalyptus melliodora. Next base: position 50,506,932 of record CM027831.1, read on the forward strand.
TTCTTTGGCATGAATCGCTGTCAAATGTTTTTCCAACTAATGAGGATTTGCATCTCCTTCCACAATTACGATGGCTTTCATGGCATGATATTCCCCCAACGTTTAACATTACAAATTTTTCCATGAACGATGTGATTATTCTTAATCTATCTCGAAGTAAAATTACAAATGACTAGAAGGGGTGGAGCCACGTGAAGGTATGTTATATGTGGGACAATACTTATTATTCCGTCTTATTAAATTCTAAGTAATCTTTGCATGATTTTTCTTTTCATAGGTGATGGAGAATTTGAAGGTTATGGATCTGAACAATTGCAATTGCTTGGAGAGAACCCCCAACTTTCCTGCACATTCAAATTTAGAACGTTTGATCTTACGGGGCTGTTGTAGATTAGTTGAAATTGACAAGTCAATTTGTCAATTGAAAAGCTTAGTTTTCTTAGATATAAGCTGGTGTTGGGATCTTCGAAGGCTTCCGAATACAATCGGAAATTTGGAATTTCTGAAAGAATTGGATATACTTGATACGGGGATCAAAGAACTACCTTCTTCCATCGGAAATTTAACATCGCTAATTGAGTTGAATATATCTAGAAGTAATATCAAAGAACTACCTAATTCCATTGAAAAGTTGACAAATTTGAAAGTAGTGAAGATGAATGGTTGTCCCATAAGCAAAATACCCAATGCCCTCTGGACAATTGAGAAGCTCGAAGTAATAGAAGCCATCACAAATAGTTGTCATTTCGATGTGGAAATTGGCAATCACATTTGTAGAAATCGATCCCTGAGGATCTTGAAATTGCTTAGGGGTAGAATATACGTAGTACCGAGGCTTCCTGAAAGTCTTACCATTCTAGAGTTGTCTGACTTGTACATGAATACGTTTCCAGATCTCTCAAACTTGACTAATTTAAAAGAATTAAAGATGTGGTTTGAGGGACGTGATTCTAATGGAGAATCCGATGGGCCTGTGGAGGAAGATCTACCACGGTGGATTGGGTATTTAATGGAAACTAAAGTCTCTATTCTCGTGAAAAAAGATCGGCCATGGTGGATTGGGAATTTAAGCAAACTAAAGTCTCTATTCCTGGAGTCTCCGTACGTGACCGCCTTGCCAGATATAAGTCTCCTTCCCCATCTCAGGTTACTTACGCTCCGGTGCCCTAATTTGCGTTGCCTCTCGAGCCTTCCCTCCAGTTTATCATACTTGGATTTGAAATCTGAATGCGTGACCACCTTACCCACGGATATGAGTAGTCTCCTTCCTCGACTCAAGATACTTCACCTCCGGTGCCCTAATCTTCTGCCTTGCCTCCTGAGCCTTCCCTCCAATTTAACATACTTGGGTTTGGAATCTAAATGCGTGACCACCTTACCCACGGATATGAGTAGTCTCCTTCGACTCGACTTACTTTTGCTCCAGTGCCCTAATCTGCGTTGCCTCTCGAGCCTTCCCTCCAGTTTAAGTGGCTTATATTTGCACGATTGCAAGTTGGGTTTTTCCATGGAGGATCTATCAAATTTGAAGACACTAAAATATCTTGAAATCTCTGAGTGTGCAATCTCAGAGATTCAAGGCCTTGATCGTTTGGAGAATCTAAAAACATTGGAGCTTGGGAAACTACGGGTGGAGATATTACCTGATCTAAGAAATCTCAACAAACTATGGCGTTTTCAAGTATCCGATTGTGGTAATCTGGTCGAGATTCAAGGCAAACTCCCATCATCTTTGCAGGCATTAAAGATTTTGGATTGTGGATCTTTGAGTAAGTTGCCTGATCTGTCAAGCTTGAAGGGACCGGGGAAGGTTATAAAGGGTTGTGAGAAATTAGATGTGGTCGAATTTCTTCGCTTTGCTCGGAGAAGGGGGTCAAATTTGTGGGAGACAAGACGAATCAGAGGGAGAAGATGACGAATCTGGATGCAAATTTGAATTTGGATCTGAGGGCAAATTTGAATTTGGATCTGCGGCAGAAGACTGAGGGATAAGTGCACGTCGCTCTTGAAAGCTTCTTGATCCTCGACCGCAGATCGTTCTCTTGTGTGCAAACTTCAAACGAATTGAGGTAAGTCATTTCATCTGACGACTGATATTTTCCCTTTTCTACAATCAATCTCTTTCACGGATATGAACAGAGAAGCCTCACATGCACTTTTTAATGACCTTTTCGTGAGCTGACATCTGTAAATCTGATGGAGGCATTGAAATTATAGTACCTCCATTTTGGTCCGGTTTTTTTCAGCTATATTCTCGAGGGATGGTTTCTCCTTGGTTTTATGTTTCCCAGCTGGACGTATGCATCTCGATTGCATTGTTTTTATTGGATATCTAACAAGTTATTAGAGATCCTCGTCAATTTGCTGTTTCACATATATCGAAGTTGATAACCTCGCTTCACATTTGAGATGACTTCGTTATGTTGTAAACGATTAGATCGAATGTGTGGTGGAATGTCATATAAGTATGATTCTCATCCTGTAAATTTACAGTATAACCAACTTATTGCAACTGTGAAGTAGACAGACCCTCTGTGTTGATATGCTTATGTTCAATATATTTTCCTGGAAAGGTATGCTTCTTACTGGGATTTGCAAATGCTAGGGAGAAGTTATAAAATGAAGAAAGAAGAATTTTACTTGGGTAGCGGCATTAATAGTTGGTGCAGCACAACTTCCATCTGTGACAGGAGAGAACTATTTAGCTTCCCCAAGGTATCATAGATCATCTTGTAGTTAAGGCTAAATTTCAGTAATATCAATGCCTACTGCCTAGGACAAATGATAAGTCTCGCTGGGGTTAGAAATCATGTAAATGGACTTTTGTGTGATCTCCATTATTGCCTATATTTTCTAGAAACGGTTATGCTTAGGTGATTATCTGTAATAGAAGCCCTTCCATTCACCTCAGGTTACACTAGAGGATTCTTTTAGGTTTTAAGATTGACAAGAAGTGCTAAGGGAGATATCTCAAATGACTGCCTTATTGCCGGTTTCTAATGTTGCCGAGAGGAATTAAAGCTTGAAAAACTTACAAAATCTTTCGTGCGGGGAGCCGTGGCTAATTGGGCAGCTATGCAAATAAATGCAAATGAATACCAGATAGAGCAAAATGAAGTTTTTTGTCCACTTTACAGTTACTTTGAGAGTTGATGCTTGGAAATCTAAGAAGGTATTGAAATTAGGGTACCTCCATGCGGCCAGAGGGTTCTTAATTATGTACAAATGTATGTTTTCTTTTCCTAGTTTGGTTTGGCTTTTTTAGCTAAATTCTCTTTGGATGGTTTCTCCTTGCTTTTATGTTTCCCAGCTGGAGGTATGCATGTCAATTGCATCTTATTATTTGATTTATGACTTAGAGATCCTCATCGATTTGCTGCTTCACATATTTCGAAGTTGATACCTTCTGCTTTGCATTGGAGATAGCTTTGCGATATTGTAGACAATTAGATGGAATGTCTGTTGGAAGGTCATAGCATTATGGTTCTCATGCTGGAATTTTGCAGCATAATCAACTCATTGTTGCAATTGTGAAGAAGATAGACTTTTGTATTGAGATGCTTACGTTCAATTTATTTTCCCAAAAAGGGTGTGCTTCTTAGTGGGATTTGCAAATGTTATGGAGATGCTATAAAATGAAGAATGAGGAATTTGCACTTGGGCAGCAAAGCTTCCATCTGTGACAGGAGAGAACTATCTAGCTTCTCCAAGGTATTATAAATCATCTTATAGTTGAGGCTAAATTTCGGTACTATTGGTGCATAGGACATGTGATAAGTCTCACTTGGGGTCTGAAATCATGTAAATTGACCCTTGTGTCTTCATAATTGCCTCCATTTACTTGAAATGGTTATGCCTAGGTGGTTATCTGTAATAGAAACCCTTCCATTCACCTCAAGCTATACTAGATGACTCCTTTAGGTTTAAAGATTGACAAGAAGTGCTAAGGGAGACATCTCGAACAACCAACCTTTTGCTGGTTTCTAAGTTGCTGAGGGACTTAAATGTTTGAGAAACTTGCAAAAATCTTTCTGTGCAGGGAGCCATGGCTAATTGGGCTGTTGTATAGATGGAGACTGAAGAAAGGCAGATGATGGATGAAATTTGATGTTGACCACGTTCCCTCTCACAATCTTGGGGTGGTAAACCCTGTTTTCATTTGTTTTGGGGGGGAAAAAGGGCTATATAGGCAAACCTGATTGTGTTTCTTTCCTTTATTGTGGTCCCACAAAAATGCTTATTACATTTCATCTGAATGTGTTTTCTCTTCATTGTTATGCAATAGAACTTGCTCATCAGTGCCCAAATCTTCTTTTACAAGGAAACACTTGAAGGGTTTGCCTGGACCGAGAGAAACATTGTGTGTGCTTAGAGTGGTGCTCGAGGTAGTCTTAGTTGGTCCTGCCAAACCTAGTTCATGGACCTCTTGATGTGAAAAAGGTGTTCAAAGTAGTATTTGCCATGTGTATGATAGACACTCACAACACAAGAACCACGAATTGCTGGTATTCATGGAATGGGCTGTTGGAGAGACAACTCTCGCCAAACTTATCTAAAATGAGCTTTCACATGGCTTTGAGCACTTTTGCTTTTTTTCTAACATCCATGAAACTTTAGAGCTAAAGCGTATTCAATTCTTGCAGAATAATTCATCTCCAATGTCCTCAAAAGGAAATTGACATAAATAAGTAATGTTGATGAAGGGATCGAGACAATTTAAGGTAGGCTTTTTAGTGAAGGAATTCTCATCCTTTTTGATGACGTTGACCAGAAGAATTAATTGAATGCACTCATGGGTAACATCAGTGATATTCGAGCATTACTGAATTCTCATCCTTCGGTCCTCTCCATGGCGTACAAGTTCTTCAAGCCTCTCCTTCGGAGGGTTGGTGCTAGTGCGGTTGGAGGGATTCGACGGCCTTAGCTCCTCGTCTCCTTTTGTTGGCCCCGCTGTTTGGCTGTTTGTTGTTGCTGTGTGCTTGTCCCCTGTCGTTTGGCTGTGTTGGTTGTAGCCGGTTGGCTTCTGTGTTGCTGCTTCGGTAGCTTTGCTGTTCTCCTTTTTTCCTGGCATCCTTCCACTCGATGTGGCTTGTTGCCTTTTGAGTGTAAGTTTTTGGTGCTAGGCTCCCGTGTTGTATAGTTTTGGTTAAAAGTCAATATATTACTTACCTTACCAAAAAAAAATATCCAGCGCTGAAGGATCTCGAAATTCTCAGTGCTTTTTGTTTGTCATTGAATATTAGTGCTTTTTGTTGATAGAAGGCACTGCCATCCTTAATGTGAGTTGATCAGGTTGAAATAGTTCGCAGAAAGGGACATGTGTGAGCCCTCTCATCTGGTCCAAATGACGCAATGTTTGGCATTGCTTAGAAGATTCAACCAGTTCTTGAAAAATTTAGAAGACATGCTCAGCAGAGGAGTTCATTTTCCAATAAGAAGTGCATGTAGTACTTGAAAGGTCCTGCATCCACAACCAAGTCTATTGTGAAGGAAGATTTGAAACTTAGACAAATTTCTCATTGCCCTATGTCATCTCACCAGATATCGATTGTTGTCTTTCTTGGGATCATTATCTGTTATACATAAATTACAATCACAATATGGCAAGTGGACTTGAAATCTATTGTTCTTGTACCTAGAGTTATCACTAGCTGTTTTCATAACCGTTTCCTATCTTTAAGATGGATTGCTGTAAACTGCTCATGAAAAGGGACCATGGTTTCTTTTGATCTATTTCATGACTTTGATTTGGTTTAGATATATTACTTTGTGACGGTTCTGGTTGGCTAATTGAGTTACCAGTAAAAGACAAGTGAAATTGATGCTAGCATTACTCCACTCAAGTGCATTATAGTGTTACTACATTCAAGTAAATTACTTTTGTCAATTTACACGTTAGTCTTTTATGTGAGATCCTTGGAGCTTGCTGGTTTGTACTTTAAATTTGAACCTTATAACTCTGCCTTGTAAAACTTAACTTTGTTATTCCTTAAACAATGAAGAATCTAGTCAAACGTGTAGGTTTTAATCCGTGACAAAAGCTCTTTCATTCACTTTTTGGTTACCTAGGAATGGAATAAACGACAAAAGAGTCCAATATGACAGCCTGAGCTCTTCCTCTCGGTAATAAGAAAAACTTAACGGGGTCTTTCCGTAAAGGTAAGCTACCCTAGTACAATAACTAGTAGATTTGATGACCGTGTATCTTTCCTAACATTTTGGTGCTATACTTCAGCTTCTACTGTAATGTGCAAACTCCAACTTATCATGGAATGTCAAGGACTTGACTGTTTCTTGCACAATGCGCTTTGAATGGTCACAATTGGCAATTTATGCTTTGAAATGACGAAGGAATTTCAATTTTGCTAGTTTCCGCTAATGTTAATTCCGGCATATCAGAAATAGAAGGTAAAAGCTTATAGCTCTCATTCCAAAGGCTGATCAAATCATTCTTACATGTCTAAGCCAAGATGACATAAATTATTTACCTCCTAAAAGTTGAAATTCAGTAGGGGTTGCCAATTAAAATGATGCAAACTTAAGACGAGATCATCATTTGTTTCCAAGATGGCTTGATTTAACTGTTAATCTGCATAATTTATTGCCATGGAACAGTTGAGGTACTTGGTTACGCCAAGAAATCTTTTATGTGCCAATGAGCCAGTGGTAGAAGGTACGGTCATTGATCGAAAAGTGTTCTCCCTAAACAATCTTTGTTTCACCTTATTGAACCCGATTGATTGCCAAACCGTGCAAGTCTTACAATTCCAAAAGTCACATCTGACTATTTTGTGAAGTTCAACATGAGTTCAACCCCCAAAAAAGAAAGAAAGAAGAAGAAAAAAAAGGAAGATGGACGAGAGCAGGGTGATTCAACTATGGATAGCTCAGCTCAGGATCCACACATCCTCATTAGGTTTTATCGAGTAAAGTAAATTAGATTAACAAGTAAACTTGCGAGCACATTCATTCAATAGGCATCACAGAGTTGTATTAACAAGGATGATACATTCAGTTACATGCTATTTACATTCCAAATAAATTTCAGTAGAGATCCTGCGCATCTTGTGATGGACGTGGAAACAGATAGATGGAATGCATTACATGAATAAACTTCATCTAGAGCTACCTAGTGATCTTCAAGAAATTAGGTGCTGACTTGGGAGCATTTTTACTTTAATTGACTCGTGGCATCGGAGTCTCAACGCAGCCTCAATGCGGAAGCAGAAGTAATCCTGGAAAGCGTAAGGTTTCCTTGTCTTCGCTCCCATATTCCTTCAATCGTGGGTCCATGAGGATTTTGCATATTCCTTCAATCATGGGTCCATGACGATTTTGCACGATCCCCATGTCTCCACCATTAATTCCACACCATAGTAGACTAAATGGTCCACAAGGCTGTTATTAGTTACCAATACGTAGAAACACACTTTGATACGTCGTCTGTAAATATTTCTGGTAATAGAGGACTGGCATTCTCTGGAACAAGCTGTTCTGTCACATGACTTATTGCAGCTAGCATGACAAATCCGCAAAATAATTGCTTGTAACAGGTAGCTACGACTGAGACTACCTCCTTACCTGCTGCACATTGGATCTTCTCTAGAGCCATCACAAACTTTCTCGACCAGATAAACCATACTACCAAATCCAATATCATACAGCCATACCTACAAAAAAAAGTAGGATTCCAATTACATGTGAACACTGACATAGAAAAGAGTAAGACTATCTCACATCAATGTGCTTATTTGTGGCTGTCGTTGAGCTAGTTGCCAATAATATAGGCATTAGTAGACATACATTATTTAAATGAGTAATACCTTAAAATTGCACAGAGCTTAAGACTAGGTCATCAGCTGTCATACAGAGAGAGAGAGAGAGAGAGATACATATTATTATGCGTCTTAAATTTTAAAATTGGTATGGGAAACTCATGATAGCTTTACAGGAATGAGAAGGGCTCCTTATATATTGTAAAAAAGGTCATAAGTACTATGAACTGCCCTGCTTTGTTAAGAAGATAAAATAGACAAACCTATGAAAATTTATACGCTAAATAAAGTGAGTACGAACATTGTTGGAAAAAAAATAAGACTTCTCCAGTTAGATAGCTTGAAATAAATGCAAAGCAAACGTCAAATGCAGTCAACGACAATTCCCCAAAATTATCTGATATTCTATGGCAACTAAGAAGAGTACAAAGGCAAATGAGGCACAAAATTGTGTCCATTAGCTATATGTTATTGTATTTGGCATGCTGAAGTAAGACACAAACATTGCATTGCCAATGGTCCAAATGTCAAGTAAATCAAGCGAGTGCTGGTCTGGAACAGCACACACAATTAAACAGCCAAATAACTTGAATGTTAACACTTTCGCAAGGGGAAAAACTACTGTGCATCAATCTCCATGATGGTTGGAGGTCTTGCGTTACTCTGTCTAGACCCCATCCATAATTTTCCCAAAACCAAACCCCACAGCCACAACAAAACCAACCCCCTCCCCTTTTTTCCACCCCCCAAGAAAAGGTGTCCATAATATGGAATAGTGGGTTGGGGGTAAATTTACAACCAAGGGGCATTTAAATGCTCCTACAAGAAGCACTTGGATGCTGGCGGGGCCCATTTTAAGATCTAGTTGGAAGTCTTTATCCACTATATTTAGGTATTCCTCCAACTTGAAGCTCCATGGCTTAACACGTAAGACTCAATTCACATAACTTAATACATCGACCATAGGTGGTTCAGGTAAAGGTTTGCAACCCATTCTGCTTGTGTTTTGTCCATTGGTTGATTTGCCAAAAAAGAAGAAAAAGAGAAAAAAAAAAAAAAAAACAAGATGCTGACCAATTGCAAATATAAATATGAAGCCATAGAATGTTCAAGATATCCAGAGTCTAGACTCTTCAAGGCAGAGTTGGCAGAAATTGCCAGGTAACTCTTAACATACCAAAACTAAAATAAATGGAAGAACCAATATCTGAACCATAACAATCTTTTAACTTTCTTACCACAAGATCAAGTCACCAAAAGGATGCCATAGCCCCTCCCATAGAATGCCCTGTCACCATGACATTGATGTCTCCATATAGATCCTTGGCTCTTTTAACAGCATCCGTAGTACCAAGTTGCATTGTCATAATGTGATAAGCATAATAAATCCATGATGAACCTAAGCAAAGATGATAGAATAAGACTATAACTCATTCCAAATCAGAAGTGTCCACAAGTTGCAAGAGGCTTATTGTTTCTAGAACTCACCATGGCACCAGACATGCTAGGGTAGTTTATGTCGAGCTGTTTCCAGCAGAGACTTTCAACCCAATTCTATATGTTGTAGAAATAAATAGAAGTAATCACTAACTAAAAAGCTCAAACAACTTTTCCAAGAACAAAATCAGTGAAGTACGTGATCTCCTCATGACTCTATGTAAAATTACAAGCACATAACTTTCGTGTCTCAATGAAAATGATTCATCGTTTTCCCTTCTTATGGACAGGAGACCCATGTTCTTTGTGCACGAAGTCACTGTAGGCTACTCTTCTTACCTTAAATTTTCAGCAAATCCGTCACATGTCAAATGTGAGAGGAAGAATTGCTAAAGTTAACATGCATACCCTTGTTCTTGAGTACCTTTCAAAGCTATAACTGCAGCATTAAGGTCCGGGCCTCTCCAATATATGCCTACAGGTAATATATATTGATTATAAATAGAGACAAATAAGTAGATGCAACTCAAACATAGAGGCATCACAAGCATTGCAAATTGGTAGGCCACTAAAACACAAATTATATACCTATAAGCAGGCAAGACATCAATGTGACTTCAAACCCCTGCTTTCAGATAAAAGGGCATTAATAACCAATTGGAAGCTAAAAAGAGAAGGCAGCATATGCCCAGAAAATCTCATCTCAAGAATTGGCCATTTAGTACTGTACTGAGGACCTATTCTTTAAGTTTACGCAACCTTAGCAACAATGTCATATTAAAATGAAGTCAAATTACCTTGGTCTCTCCCTCTCAACTGGGACATGTCCAACTAGAAAGTTCTATCAAATCTGACTTTTAAACCTGCAAGATAATAAGCTTTGCATCTAATTACAAATTTATTGCTTTGAAATGGTGAAACCTGAAGAGTAATAACAATAAGCTCTAGGAAAATGCAAAAATCTTTATGAAGAACACTTACAGCAGATGCATACTCCACCACTATCGTCACAAGAGTGTGACTGTAACAGCTTTATGAGCATCGGAGCTCACTCTAACTTCTGGACTTACCAGTTGAGAGAATTTTAGATTGAAAATGCAGTCACAAGCTCATTCAATTACAAGCAACGAAGCAAGTCTCTTATGTCTCTAGCAAGCTATTTCGACGAATCAAGTGAGCGAGACACTTCAAGGAAACATTAATTCAAAATAATATTTCAGTATATTTATGCCGTCCTTATTCGTGAACTTAAAGAACTATATATTCGATGCAATGCGATGAAAGGGGAATAAGTAAACAACAAGAGGCCCATCTTTCCCAGAAAGCTACTCCACTAAAACCTACGAGCTACAGTCCATGATTCGACTAGAGAAAAGTTGAATAGCCGAGAGTCAATTATTGTGAGACACTCAAAAAATTTTATCCCCAAAGTGAACAAAAAAGGGTGAGATCTATATCGAACAAATATAAGAAAATTCGATCAACAACTTCCCCCAACCCTGAAATGCCTGATCAGCCAAATTTATTATACAAATCTCACTTTCCCAAGCTCAAAATCGATGCACTCAACACTAGAGCCTGTCTGTTCGCACCTTATCACAATCAAAAACTCCCGATTAGAATTGAGCCAGAGGATCACAGCAGAAACCGATCCATGAACACGGATCGCAATTGACCTCTTGCCCACTTGCGGCAATCAAGCACATCAGAACCGTCACTCTCCAACCACAACCCGTTAGCTCCATATTCTACAAGAGAAACGGATCGAACAATGTCATCGAGAAAACTATGACGCGATCGCACAGCGAGATAGAGAGATCGACCGCGGATCTTTGTCCGTATTGCTCCAATTCTGGTCTCGCAAGTTCGTGGATTTGATGGCGATTGAAAGCTACTGTGACTTGGGGCAAAGGAAGGAGAGGAAGATGAATTTACAAATTTTCCTATTTTGCCCTCGGCATCTTCTTCTGTTGGTGGTTACATTCGGTGATTTCGGTGTTTGCGTAGGGGCACTAAAGTAAGTTCTTCTAATATTTCAAATTTGGGGTTTTCTCTCTTGGAGCTCCCCTTTGATGTCTCCACATTAGCACTTTGACTTGAGCTTAGTTTTTCTTCTTTTTTTTTGGTTCGTCTCTCAAGCTTAGTTTAATTAGCTGGGTTCGAACCAGGATTCTGAAATTCGAATAGAAAAAAAAAAAAAAAAAACATAACAACACACCAGAATTCTCAAAAAGCACCAAAATTAAAGGTTAATTAATATCCTTTATCTGTTTAATTTATATTTTTTGAGGTATATAAAATGCACCCTCCACTATGGTGGAAAGATTTTTGAGTCATATTTTTGAATTCAAACTCAAATAGATCTAATAACTTTAAGCTATTCAAACTTCAAAAAATATAATTGAACTTGAGTGACTCATAAGTTGAGCTTAACTACAAATTACGAAATCTACTTCTCTCGAGCTAGAAAGAGAGTTTAAAAAGACGACTTGCTATTAGGGGTATGCAAAAAAACCAAGACCCACCCGAACCGCCCGGAATCGGATCGAAACCACCCGGAACCGGTGGTTCCTAAGAGAACTAGTCCAGTTCCCAATTCCAATTTATGGGAACCGGTGGGTACCGAGTCCAGTTCCGGTTCCATAGGCGAATCCACTCACCCGCCTACCTGGACCAAATCGATTATATTATAATAATATATTAATTTTTAATATTAAAATGATTTGAAATTAGTAAATCTAAAATTTAGGACTCCAATCACCATCTTGTCTCAATTTACTACTCTCCTACTCCATCTCGTCTCTCTTAATTCAAAATCTCTCCGAGCTCCCTCTTCCTCTTCATTTCACCTATAGATCTACTCATCTCCCTTTGAGTCCTAATCCGAACTCGGCGAAACAGTAAGTTGATTCTATTTTCCTCTCTCGAACTTGAACTCTCTCCACGTCGTCGCTATCCTCGTCACCACTTCCGCATTTATTGTCACTATCGTCCTCTTTGTTGTTGGCCTCATCCCGTTTCTACCTCCCCTCTTTCTCCTCCCCCTCCTCAAGCCTCCCCCCATCGTCCTCATGTTTGGGGACAAGGGCGGACTCCAAGTCTAAGAATGGCTTATCATCCCTATTGTCCTCCTCATTGTTAGTCTCAAGGGAGGAGCAGGAGACGGTGAAGGCAGTGGCAAAGATGGTGGTGGTGGTTGAGATGGAAGCGGCGCAAGGGTTGCGACCGCCGTCGCCATGGCACTAATACTTGAGGAGAATAAAGTTACCATAGTCGGGAGAGCCAGAATAAGTAGATGTATAGATTCTTGAATGCTCTCTAAATACTTATGTTGAACGGGATGCAATATTTTCTTTTCCTTTTTAGTTAAATGTACTTATAGTATTTTGAGTCAAGACCATTTGTCTAAAATTTCCAAACTATTTATAATGCGAATGTGTTTCGAACTTATAACCTTGTAGAAACTTATAGCCTTCTTGAAAATTGTGGCATTATCTTGTTAGGAACACAATTTGTTGAAGATTAAAAATAAAAATAAAAAATAAAAAAGATGACAAGCAAAGTTTTAAGTGAAAAAACCCCTTCGGAACCGGAAAGAAAAAACAAAATTACAATGTTGCACTATACAATTTTTACACTATCGATATTAGTTTAACATGAGAATTACATGTACACCATTAGCAATAAAAAGCCTCTATGCTTTAATAGCACTTTCTTTTGTCACACTCCATAACTCTATCATTATCTTCCCATAATTTCTCTAATTGAATACGTTAGCAATACAATCGTCAACATTGAATCTACGTGTAAATGAATGAGGAATAGAAGAAAAGGTCCGCGAATGTTGATAACAAAAGTTATTGGGCTTTTTCAATGGCTATGTGCAAAGTAAATAGAGTTTATGATCTTAGGAAACAAAAATCATATTAGAGAACAAAGAGCATGAATGATTTTTTTTTATAAATATAAACTAAGAACCCAAATGTATGGTGTGACATCCTGAAATTCAACCCCGTTTCAATAAAGTGAAATGGGCATTCCGTTGACGTGTTTATGGTCCTTTTTCTTTGAGCTGATCACTCACGAGTTAACTAACTTATTGGGTGAAGCCGTTAAGGGATGTATCTGCGGTAAAATCCCTAAAAGCTACTTAATTGGTTGGATTGGACTAAAATTGCGTCTAATCGATTCTAACCATGAAATTTAATTTGGTTTCGGGAATCGAATATTCGAGCGTGTCACAATTCATTTTTAGGACCGTCTCATTGTCCGTCAAATTATTGATGAGTCCAAAATTTCAAAAAAGAAATTATCGGAGGAAAAATTGAAGACCAAAAGAAAATAAAAAGGGAAAGAGAAATGGAAAATAATAGTAGTAATAAGAATAAGATAATTTTCTTATTATTGTACTATTTTCTTTTTATTTTTTTCTCTCTCTTTTTCTCTCTTCCCTCTCCCCTTCGTGCGAACTCCCCCTCCCCACTGACCGCCTACCCCCTTGCCAATTTCAAATTGGCTTCTCTCTCTCCTTTTTTCTTTTTGACTAGTCAAACCCTTATCTTTTTCTCTCTCTCTCTCTCTCATCTCTCCTTGTCTCTCTCGCTCGACACTCTCTTCCTCCCCCTCTCTGTTCGTGCGAAGCCAGCGGACAGAAGCAAAAACGGAAGCAGCAGCTCGCCTGGGATCGGAGCAGCCCATCGTCACCACCCACGCTTCTCCGTTCGCCGGTCGTCCTTCCTCGCGCGCGCACGCGTGCAGCTGCACGACCGCCTGCCCTCTCCACCATCCGGGCATCCCCACAGTGCGACCCCAGCCCCTGTTCCGCCCTGTCCAGCCACCTCCAGTCGCCGCCCAGCTCCGTCCGGCCACCGTCCGCCCTCCCCGGAGCTCCGCCCGCTCTCCCGACCCCTTGCCGCCCCCAACCATCTCTTTTTCCCCTCTGTTTTGCAGCAACTCCGCAAGTTGCCGAGTGGGTTTCCAGCAGCTTTGGGCTCGCTTTTGGGCCGTTTCCGGGCCCCGAACCCAAGGCCCGCTTTGGGGTTTATCGTTCCTCGTGTCGTGCCCGTCGAATTGATACGTTTTGCACTCTCACTAATCCCTGCTTAGTTTACTAATTATGCTTAGGAGTTGGTTAGGTTTAATTAAATGCAATTAGATGGTTAGATTAGAATAGATTAGTGATTATTAGACAATTGTAATGCATGTTAGATATTTTGATCATGCAATTAGCAAGTAGACGTAGTCTACTATTTATTGAAAGCATCTCGGGATTTTTCCCAACCCTTAGTAGGCTTCAATTAGACTTTTTGGGCCTAAATTGGATTTTTAGTAATTAATTATTAATTTTTGAAATTAATTATTTATTTATTTATTTATTTATTTTTCTGGAAATTCAACTAGGATGGCCGGTGACCGGAATTTTATGCTGGTGATCGTGGTGAAGTCTGTTTATTTAATTGGGCTTTATTTTGAGCTAAATTGAATTTTTAATATTTATTAATTAATTTTCGAAATTAATTAATTAATTAATTATTTTTCGGAAATTAAGGCTGAGATGACCGATGATCGAAATTTTGTGCTGATTGTCGTGGCGCAGTCCGTTTATTTATTTGAGCTTTGAACCATGCCAAATTGAATTAAATGTGGAATTTTAGGATATATTCCTAAATAGTTGTTGTTAATTATTTGATTGAGAAATCGTTGGGTATTGATTGTCGGTTTCGAAAGCAAGTTGGTAATCACCTAAAAGAAAATACGTGGGCTCGGTGAATTGGACTATCACCTGGAGAATGCACGTGAATTCAGTGGTTGAATATGTCATATTGGCGAAGAGGTCGCCTTAGAGAATGCACGTAGCTCGGAGACTCGGTATGTCCTCCTGGAGAATGCACGTGGCTCGGTGACAATGCAGGGCCTCGTAAAAGGGCACGTGGGCTCGGTGAATTGATGCATCACTTTGGTGAGTTAGCACCTAAGAGAAGGCACGTGGGCCCGGGCATCGTAAAAAGGACACATGGCTTGGTGATCTGATGTGTCACATTGGCGAACTAGTACCTTAGAGAATGCACGTGGGTCCGATATTTGAGAATGACATCTAAAAGGACATGTGGCCTGGTGACTTGATGTACCACCTTGGCGAAGAGGTCGCCTAAGAGAATGCGCGTGGGCCCAAGGTTGAGGCATGTGGCTCGAAGACTTGGGATGTCGTCTTGGAGAATGCACGTGGCCTGATTTCTAAATATTCCACCGTAGGGAATGATTTGGATGACATGTAATCGACTGGTTCGATTTGTTTAAGTAAGTGGGTGCATATTATGAATTGTACTGACTTGCAGGTAGAATTTGAGGCCAAGGTAAGTCCTCTGCTCTGTGCGTGTTTAGACAGCCTATAGTATAATGGTTTACTAATCAGGCCTTGGTGGGGTAGAACTTGCTGAGACATAGTATCATCCCAGTTGTGGGACAACATTTCAAGCCCGTAGATGAACTTGAGGAGGAGGAATCGAGAAGGAGAACACTAAAGTGAAACCTGAGGAGAAGAAAGATTTTTGAAGAAGAAGATGATCTAGAAAGGGATCTTGAGTACGACTGGATGAGGACCGAGATCCCACCCTCTTTTGGGAATCTTATGATGGATGTAAATAAAGTGAAATTAGAAAATCATGAATAGTTTGTGAAATACTTTGAGTTATGCTCTGTATAAAAGTATGGTTGTGAATTTCAATATGAAAAATATGACATTGCTTTTCTATCCCATCGATTTACTGTCAGGGGATTCATAACTACTTCCGCCTGCATAATAAAAAGAAATGGTCGGCGATACATAATCCTGGGATATCGCATTATAAAATCGACCAAGTAAAAGGATATGTGCGTGCCTGAGGATCGAGGCGTAACATATGGTAGGCGCCATGTTGGGTGGCTCTCATGAATTTATATTTGTAGTGGGATATTTAAAAAGGTACAAAGATAGAACAATTTTATACACCACTTAATTTTTCTTACCAAGCTCATGCACTACTCATTCACCTTAAAGAAATGGAAAAAGAAAAAAGTTTGAACATGAAAAGATTCCAACTCACCCCGGAGTGATTAAAGAATTATAGTGTTGTTCATGAATTGTTATGTCATAAGCATACTTCTAACCAATTAGTATCTTAAGTGTTTATTGCATCATGTGGAAAGAATTTTTAGACTTTAGCACGCCGATAAAGTTGCAATGTAGGATTTATATACTTACAAGTAGATTAATTAATAATAACTTATGGATGCCTACTCTCTTTATCCATTGAAACAAAAAATTCACAACCCATCATGACTCGAGCGGCGAGGCCAAGACGGATCAACCCCAACTCGAGCCAGGAATCCATCTGGCCGTGAGCCAGGCGGTGGCTTCAATTCCCATGGAGGGGAACGAAAAGTACACTTCCCACATTTCCCCTGCACTGCCTGGCGGGAAATTTTCGCACCACTGGTCCACTGGCATAAAACCAAATTCGAAAAAAGAAAAAAAGGAAAATTAAAACCAACACAAAAACGAAAATGAAAAGCAAAAAACAATTCGAAACAGAAAATACGCAAAGCGCGACCCCTCCTCCTCTCGCTCTCTCTCTAGAGCAAGCACCGACTACCTCGGTACGACCTCGATGGACCGACATTATTGGACAAGAGGCTGCAGGCAATCTATTGCCATGAACTGGGCCCGTGAATTTCAAAGACACGACGTCAAAACCTTTTACTGCCAACGAAGAATGCAGCACCGTTTTGTGTCAACAAGGAGACGAAATAATTCAAGCCAGAACTGACATTTAAGAACACTCTGACTAGAAGAAATAATTCGACATAATTCATTTTCTATTCTAAAGTCATGTCTCCAACATCAAACTTATATGAAACAAACACCAATGGAAACAATTAAAAGGTGACATCTCTATGTTCACAAGCACAATCCCTGACAGCGTAATCATTCCTAATATATACTCTCCGCTTCAACCTGACTGCATCAGGCACTCGTCCCTCTTTATGAGTTGCTCAGACTTTTTCATCGATCATCAAATTCCTTTTGCCCCCCATATCTAGACATCAAACTCAACCTAAAAAACCCCTCAACTAACAAAGAACCATAACCCTGGCATCTACAATCCACGTCGAAATTCCTCAACACCAAAAAAGAAAGGCCTAATAGACAACAAGCACGCTACCTGCGAAACCAAGGGACCGAGCACCGGAGGAGAAGGAGCTGTGATTTTGGTATATGCTTGGACACAAATTTGAGCACATTCCACGACTTGGTTATCATAAGGAGAGATGAATCCAGCTGAGCTGAGATGAATTGGAGGCTCGAAAATGCGGTAGAGTTTGTGAGCTATCGAGATGCCATGCATGGCCTCAACGCCATTGAATCACGAGCTGACGAGTTTTCAAGCCTGAAGGTTGTTTTTTTTAATTTTGTTTTTTTTTATCATATAAAGGTTGTGTTGTTGCTGAGCGATTTTTTGATACTTATATAAGCTTTGAGGATTAATACTTTCGATCACTCACTCTATTTCTGATAATAAATACTTAAACAAAAACATACAATTTTGATACTCGGAGTTGTTGCATTGAACTAACATTCTTCTCTCCAAAAAAAAAAAAAAAAAATTAACATTCTCAATTCTACTCCAAATTCTAGGACATCTTTTTCTTTTCTTCGTCAATTTTCTTATGCCACATTACATATTATTGGTTTGTTACCAAGACCATTACTTATCGGTATTTATACTACACCAGGAATTGCACATTGAAATTTTCTTTCTTCCTCAAAATCTGAATTTGACTCATTATACTCGTGCATTACATTTCTTCGGCTTTAAACAAAGTTTGCAAAAGACTTGAACTTCAGCATTTTCCTTCTCCTAACATGTACATTAACAAATCCCAACCCTAAGAATGGTAAATGGGCCATTCCGGCCCAGACCCAGCACAGACCGGCCCTCTTGGGCCCGAGCCCGTGAGGGGCCGCACCAAGCCAGGCCTATTAACAATAAGGGGCTGTGTCAATGCCAGGGCATTGATCCAGGAACATTTTCATTTTCAGGGATGATTGTGGTCAGAACCAAAAAATGAAGATAGTGATGGTATTTTAAGATCTTGATGGTGATTTTTCATGAATTTCATAAAGAAAAGAATTCCTCGTAGTACGGGAAAAGAAGGGGCAAGCCAGGACAGATCAGTTATATACTTTTTCTTGCCACCAAAATGCATCCTCATTTTATTTTATTTTTAATCCTATGTATTTTATTTTGACTAAAATCTTATCAACAGCACGATCACATCTTCTTTTTCTTTGTTTTATTGCTTTAGGTTGGGTTTGGTTCAACCTCTCCATTATCGCTTTGCTTTATACCTCCCCACCTTGGACACTTTTTTGACTAAAATCTTATGAACCACACAAAGGCACACTAGAAGTATTGGCTGCTTTTCTTTTCCACATTAGCCCGACCCCATCTTCTTTTTCTTTGCTTTATTGCTCTAGGTTGAGTTTGGTTCAACCTCTCCATTATCACTTTGCTTCATACCTCTTGCACCTGGCACGCTTCTTTTGACTAAAATATTGCCGGTAATTTAGCCGTGAATGAAGGTTTAGGTCCCCAAGAAATGGCTTTATGCTAACATTTTTATTATTTTTTTTTTCAAAAAGATGTGCACTTTTACTCGGTAAGGACTCGCTCTCCATCAATTGAAGTTTGCCAAATAAGTCTAGAGGTGTGCTGAAATTGATATATTAATTGATACAATCCAATCTTAATTTAACATTTTAGCAAGTGAATATATAGATTTATAAAAATAGATACTATAGAAGCATGAAAATGTGAATAGTTCTCATTTTCTCTTTAAAAAAAATATTACTTTTGGAAAAAGTAAAAGTTTTCCTAATCTCATCAGCTTGATATTATAGAGAATCTTGGATTTTTCACTTGGTATAAGAAAATTTCCTGAACATTCGACTTTATCACGTAGAATATGAGCTTTCATTTTTATATAAAATGTCTTAACCTTTCAACTTTATCAATTTAATTTAGACATTGTAGGAGGATGTCCATATCCTAGATTTGACAAATAAGTTAAAACATCAATCAGAGTTTCTATCTTGGCTGCCTATCGATGTATAACAGCACTTGTCTTTGTTTTTTTTTTTTTTTTTTTTTTTTTTTTTTTGGTTTATTTCTTTTCATTGCTTCTCCAACGTCGATACTATTCCTGGTCAATAAATTACCAATTTATATCTAGCTGATAAGTTTGAATTATTGGTGCGATTATAATTACCAACTACTTCAATTAGATAAATCAAACCATAAAAGAAAGACTTGGACAGTAAGGTCTTCTAATCAACACTAGCGAGACCTCTTTTTCTCTTTTGTGGCCCATAGGAACAAAACCCACTTTGCTCAGTACCTGGGAAACCGCTATTTTCGTAGCCAAAATTGTCATTAGATCACTTTGTAAAATCCAACAATAACTCATCGTTCTCCCATTCACCCGCAAAATTTACATGGTAACAAATCGATCTCCAATTCTTATATGCATCGATAATTTCATCACACCATTTCCTCCACTCATATACTATCATATAAAAATAGAAAATTAAAAAAAAAAAATCTTAGGGTGTCTTTTTCTGGGCGAGAATTTTTTTTGTCTCGGGAAAATGCTTTTAGGAAACTTAATTTCAAACAAAGGGAATTAGAAGGATTTGATTACGGTGAAAACAAGTTAAAAAACACTGGTTTTATCATAATTGATAATAAGTGAATACACTAAATGCGGCTTCTATTCTTAAAGTGACACCGAATGACTAATAAACTAGAATCAATATTGTCTTCATTTATTCTATAATCCATCAAAGTAACAACAATTACAAAGAAATTAAGATAGAAATTAGGAAACCATTTTTGTAAAATATAGATATGATGGTGCTTTGGGAATGTAGAAAATTTGAGAATTAATAAAGTATATTCATCTCACTTCGAAGGGTATGAAGAAAATAAGGGTAATAATTCCTTCTTGTCAAGTTGTTTCTTTTTTTTTTTTTTTTTTTTGGTAAACGTATTGTTTTTAAGGTTAATATCGCAAAAAATCTTAAATTGGTATATTTATGATAATTTTAATCTTTATTAGTTTCTATTAAATTGAATTAATATTATGAAAAAGGCAAAAATTAGCGCACATGTAATAAATAGAGAGTAAATACACCCGTCAATTGTCAAAATTTGATGTATGCTTTTATTGACTTGACTTTGAATGAATCCACTATTTATTTGTGGGGGCAAAAGTCAATTCTAATCCCAAAATTTCTGCACCATAGAGTCCAGTGATTTTTCACATTAAGAAATGTAAGTAATTGTCAACTTCAGCAAGATAAAGCGATGCTTCAAGGAATCATCCTTATTGATCAAATTTTGCAGCAAAACTACCACCGCTCTCTGCATATTTCACCTGGTCCCGTGGCTTCTAAGTTCAATGACCCACCCAAAAGTCATTCAAAAAGATATTTCCTTTATATTTATGTGGAGAAAGAACAAAGATCTTTGATAATTAAGGCCGGAATCTAATACGAAAAGCCTCTTTTCCTTTAAAAAGAGGAGGAGTTAGGTAGTGGGATCCCACCAGTTTTCTCTTCTTCCTAAAGCTTTTGAGCTACATTGGAGAAAGCTCAATTTCAATTCGAATGAAAGGAGTATGATTTTAAAAAAATCTGCAACAAAACTTTCAGACTTTCATTTTACTAAAACAAAAGTTTAGTAGAGTAATAATCAAAGCTAAAGCTATCGGAGATCAAATTTGATATTCCAATAGTTTCGAATCAATGAATTTGATATTTGTCAAGAGTAGTTTTTGACTCATCAAGTTATCCTGCTTAATAATTTCAACCGTAAATTTTCTTTTTGTTAGATTTGGATGTAAATCTGAAAAGACTTTGAGTTTATGAATTCCGGAACGGAATAGTTTCACATCTAGCGGGATTTCATTTTTCCTCCTTGGCTGCCACACCATGTGCTTCCTCTATGTTGTCCTTATCAAATACCAATAGTTTAATCGACATCGATACCCATCGAAATCTGAAGGTCTTGCTGGTGTTGGAGCATTCACATCAATCATGCACTCCCCGCCAACTTTGAGGATGTCAACTCGTCAATCACGGAGATTGACCATGGCCATGGGCATGGGGTTAGGGTTTTGGAGGCGTGTGAGCAAAGAGCAATGACAATGAGGGAAGATCAAGGATTTGGAGTTGTTGTGGAGTTTAAACGAAGTTTACCTAGAAAAGAAACTAAATAAAGGAAAAGATAAAAATAAAATAAATAAATAAATTTTCTAAACCTGGGCATCTTGAATATTTTGGTCTCTTCTTCCAAATATAGACAAGTTCATCACATGCTTAGTTCTCCCTGAAAGGAGTAAGACCAAAAGTGAAATGCTAAAATCAAGGTGGACGAATGTGAAAGTCTCAAGCGCGAAGCGGGAGAGGATAAAAGCTCGTTTGTTTTGCAAGAAAGACGGCGAAGTGGATTATCTCACTTCTTGGACCCTAAAAGTTGCTAAAGTCCAGTTTTCTTTCAAAAATTTAAACCTTGACTCTAGAAATTGCAAAGTTCAGATTTTTAGGTTCGTTGCTGTCCAAGCAAGACACCACATCTCAACGTCCGTTGTGGACCAAACTTTGATTAAACATATTTTTTTATCATCATTCAAGTTTTGGCTTTGATGATATGAAAACAATTTGGATAATTGGTATTATGATAAATATAAAGCTTAGGATTTTTTGTGGAACCGCCCACTCGCCATCGTCGAATTTGCCGCCCACCCCTTGCCATCACGAGCCCTCAACTTCATGCATCAATCTGTTGGCGAGTTTGTTTGTCTTCTACGCCTTCGTCCCTTTTCCTTTCCACACAAAGCTCAGAACCTATGTCCATGAAATTCGCGACCGACAGAGTTCGCTAGCCTCGCACGGCCACGAATATGCGGTTGTATGGCCGCGGCGTCGGGGCTTGGCTTAGTTAATTCGCTCGATTTTTTTAGGAACGGAGAGAGGCCTTCAGTCCTGTTTATCATTAACATCAAAACCAGAAAAGAAAAAAGATAAAGAAATTTGCGTATTTTGGCAGCAGCAAAAAGGCAGAAAGCAATTGATAGGGGAGAGAGAAGAACAGAGGAAAAGGACAGGGGTTGTGATCGTGATGCGCGTGCTGTCAGCTGACGGTGGTCTACATGGGGGGAGTGATGATATCGGAGCCAATTAATAAAGAAAAAGATGCTAAATCAATTGGGGTCACGCATCCCAATGGATGATTCATCCCTGCATCAGTTGGGTTCACACGTGCCGGTGTACGGGCGGGCAAAGGCCTGCTCGAAGAATATTTTCTCGGAAGTAAAGGGAGCCGTAAATGCAGAAAGAACGGATTTTCCACCCACGCATTACGATTTTTTTTTTTTGTCGATCTTATTCTAATTTTACTCTAACACTCACTTTTAGATTTTTGTCCCGCCTTCTTGCAGACGGAAAATTCAAAACTCACTCCCGAAATGAAATCATCATCACCCCAATCCCTCCTAAAAATGTGGAGATTTAAACCTCCCACCTCCCCTTTCCAAGTTGGAAGGGTGGCAATTGGGGCGAACCTCCAGTAGTTCACGCGTTCCAATTGAAATTATCATATCTTTCCCAAAGTTCTATTGTGTTTTCCAGGTTCGAAGAGCACGAAAAATGGACGAGGGCATTTTCCCCAAAATACCCCCAATGTTGTTAGCCTATAATATGGTACTTGGCAACCACACTAAACTTTTCCCCCGAGTGGGACACCCCCCTGTCATAGAAGTGACGCTACAACTATGTACAAACAAAGCCACAAGTGTGTCCTATGCCCTGTCATTCCTATGAATTTGCGGGCAAGGGGCAAGGGGCAAGGGCATTCATCGCAACATAGTGTTGTTAGATAATTCAATTGAAGAAGGAAGATGCATTTGACATCGAGCGGTCCATTTCAAGGTGAAAGCAAACTCTACAAAGACAATACAATTAAAATACAAATGACCGACAGATATCTCCAAATGATTTAAATTTCACAATGCATTCTATTAATTTTGCTGCTATACAGTTTAATCGAGAGATCAATGGAGATGAGACAATGCTTGATTTATTCATCATTGAATTGATTGTTATCCAGACCATGAAAAACTTATGATATTATACATTTCAATTAGTTCGTTTAGTCAACATTTGTATCCTATCGAGATCTGAAGGTCTTGCTGGTGTTGGCGCATTCACATTGCTCATGCACTGGCCTGCAACTTTGAGGAGGTTAGCTCATCAATTTTGAGGGGCATGGAGTTGGGTTAGGGTTTTGGAAGATAAGGGATTTGGAGACAAGGAAGAAATGTGCAGTTTTAAGCTCATCATTGATCAAGCAAATCGTCACGTCGGATTTTCAACATCCGTATTGGAGCAAACTTTGATGGAACGTATTTTTTTGGTTATCGTAGAAGTTTCGGATTTTCATGATATGAAAAATAGTTTGGATAATTGGAATTGCAATGAATATAAATGTTATGAATTTTTAGGAAATCACCCCTTACTATCATTCACCGCTTGCTGCCATCAAATTTGCTGCCTCCCTTTGGCATCATAAGCCCTCAATTTCATGCTTCAATCTGTCGGCGAGCTAACGTGTCGCTTGCTCAAGTCTATCTTCTATGCCTTCATCTCTTTTTTCTTTCCACACAGAGCTCATAACCTATGTCCATAGAATTCGCAACCAACAGAGTTCGCTAGTCTCGCATGGCCACGGATTTGGGGCTGCATGGCCGTGGGTGTTGGGGCTCTACTTAGTGAGTTTACTCGATTTTCTAAGCAACGGAGAGAGCCCTCAGCCTGATTATCATTAAAATCAATACCCAAAAAGAAAAAGATAAATAAATTCCTCATTATGAGGGCATTTGGGTATTTTGGTAGCACACAAAAAGACAAATGCACCTGATATTGTGTGCAGTGAAACAGAGGAAAAAGAGGGTTGTGATTATGGATGGATGGAGCGAGTGCTGTCAGCTGTCGGTGGTCACATGGGGTGCTTTCAGCTTTTGTTGACTTGACTTTAAGAGCGTGCATGATAAAATTTCTACTTATCTATTTCTTTGTTTCTCTATTTTCCAGAACATGTTCGGAATAAAAATTCGTTTAGTAATGCAATTTGATTTTTCTATTTTTAGAACAGATTTTTATTTCGAAAATAAATTTGAAGAAGAAATTAGAAGCTAAAATTTTTAACTTCTCAATTTCTGGCCATAAATCAATTTCTGTTCCAGAAATTTTGTCATGCGCACCCTAAATGAATTATTTGGGGGCAAAAATTGATTCTCAATTTGAAATTTCTATACCATATGATTCAATGATTTTTTGCATAGTGATGCTTCAAGGAAGTACCCTCACTGACCAATTTTACCGCAAAACTGACCCACACCTTTATGTATATTCATCCAAACCTTTGGCTTCCGAGTTCATCGACCTCCTGAAAAGTCATTCAAAAAAATCTTCCCCTTTAATATTTCTATAGCAAAGGAACAAAGGTCTTGATAATTTAGACCCGTCTCTCTACGAAAAATCTTTCTTTTCCTTTCAAAAGGAGAGGAGTTTAGGCAATGGATCCCACCTATGCTCTCTTCTTCCCTGAGCTTTTGAGCCAATGGAGGAAACTCAATTTCAATTTGGATGGAAGGAGTCCGATTTTAAAAGAATATGCAACGAGACTTTTGGAGTTTCGTTTTTACTAAAACAAAAGTTCAGTGGAGTATAATCAAAGCTAAAGTTATTGGAAAACTAATTTGATACTTCCAAGAGTCTTTTTTAACTCATTGAGTCATTGTGATTAATAACTTTAATTTTTATTTTTTTTGTCACATTAGGATTTATGCTTGAAAAGACTTAAGAACTTATGAACTTTGGAATGGAATAATTTTACACCTCTAAATCTAGCGAGATTTTGTTTTTTATCGTGAAACATGAAATGTTTAGTCACCACAAAATCGATTTAGAAAATAGAAAAATACTTGCAAATAAACACCAACCGATCATGTCATGAAAATCAATCAATAGAAAGTTAGAACCGTCTAATTTAACTAAATGGAAATGAAAGTGGAATGTGCCCCATACATCTAGTTTTGTGTTGCACCAAAATACAATCACTGAATTAAGAATTGCATGAGACTGATCGATATGATTTTGATCGGGAGGCCAAAAATGTAAAGCCTAATCTCCCTGTGCCTCGTCTTAACGGGGTATTGGCATAAGCTACCACTTTCGGAAAGAGAGAAAAGAAAAAGACAAAACAGCGTGCGGGGCGATGCAAGAAGACTAACACCAATGGTTGACCCAAGTCAAAGTCTACGAAGACTTGGACTACCAACAGTCCATGATGGACCAGCTTGCTCAAGAAGGAATCCCACCGGTGATTGACCCAAGTCTACGAAGACTTGGACTACCAAAGGCACACGCCAAAGCATTGGCGGGACTCCTTTTCCACGTTAGGATGACCCCATCTTCTTTTTTCTTTGTTGTATTGCTTTATTTCTTTTCATTATTCACTTTGCTTTTAACAAGAATTTCCCTCGGATTCTTCGAGGTAGTTTTGCCCTGAATGACTACTGAGATCCTCGGTGGTTTAATTGCTATGAGAATTTTGTCAAATAACATGTATTCAACGTTTCACATAACAAATGGCATTTTAATTACAACTGCTAGCAATATATGGGTTTTTTTTTTTAATGTTGTCAAAAATATGTACATTTTTACTCAATAAGCACGAGCTCTTTATCATTTAAAGTTTAACTAATAAATCTAGGTTATTTACAAGTAATTTAAATAAGTATACTTAAATCGAGACATTAAGTGAATAAATAGATTTGTGGAAAAAGATACTACTCTTAACCAAAAAAGAAAAAAAAAATAGATACTACTCAAATTGAAATTCAATACTTCCCAAGAGTGTTTTTTGACTCATCGAGTCATCGTGATTAATAACTTCAATCTTAAATGTTGTTTTTGGTCACACTCGGATTTATGCCTGAAAAGACTTAAGAATTTACGAATTTCGGAATGGAACATCTTTACACCTCTAGATCTAGCAAAATTTTATTTTCTATTGTGAAACATGAAATGTTTAATTACCACAAAATTAATTTAGAAAATAAAAAAAATACTTGCAAACAAACACCATTTGTTCAGAAATACTTTGATCTTTAAATAAACCAATCGTATCATCAATCAATATAAAAGTTGATACTCTCTAATTTAATTAAATGGAAAGTATGAAAGTGCCACATACATGTCGTTTTTGGTTTGCATCGGAATACAATCATTAGATTATCAATTGCATGAGATTGGTCAATGTGATCTTGACATGGAAATCTAAAACCTAAGCTCCCTGTGCCTCGTTTTAACGTGGCATTAACATTAGCTACCTTTCTCAAAAAAAAAAAAAAAAAAAAAAAAAGAAAAAGACAGAACAACGTACGGTTGGTGCAAGAAGACTAAAACATCACGGCATCAGTGGGGCAAAGTCAAAAAGTCTACGAAGAAAAAGTCTACGAAGACTTGGACTACCAACAATCCATGACGAACCAGCTTTGCTCTAAGAAGGAATCACATCCATGATTCATTCATTTGGTAACTTTGTCCCTCACAGTCATACTTCAATAAACATAGGGATTTTATCAAAAAGAAGGAAAAAGATATCACTAGATCACTCTGTGAAATCCAATGACGACTCATCGTTCTCCCATGCACCCATTGCCCCTCTTTGAATGGGAGCTCGAAGAGGTTCCTTTCAAAGACAAAAGACACCTAAATTATTTTGACGATAGACTCAGGTGCATAGGCACATATTAGGTTGATGGAAAAAACTCATAACTATGAAAGAGCGTCTTGTCAATAAGAGGAAGAAAGACTCCGGGCTACAAAGCTCTTCGGGCTACAAAAGCTCTCCGAGCTACAAAGCACACCGTGTCATAGGAAGAAGGACTCCGGGCTACGAAGCTCTCCGGGCTACAAAAGCTCTCCGGGCTACAAAGCTCACCTTGTCATAGGAAGAAGGACTTCGGGCTACAAAGCTCTCCGGGCTACAAAAGCTCTCCGGGCTACAAAGCTCACCGTGTCATAGGAAGAAGGACTCCGGGCTACAAAGCTCACCGTGTCATAGGAAGAAGGACTCCGGGCTACAAAGCTCACCGTGTCATAGGAAGAAGGACTCCGGGCTACAAAGCTCACCGTGTCATAGGAAGAAGGACTCCGGGCTACAAAGCTCTCCGGGCTACGAAAGCTCTCCGGGCTACAAAGCTCACCGTGTCATAGGAATAAGGACTCCGGGCTACAAAGCTCACCATGTCATAGGAAGAAGGACTCCGGGCTACAAAGCTCTCCGGGCTACAAAGCTCACCGTGTTATAGGAAGGATTCCGGGCTACAAAGCTCTTCGGGCTACAAAAGCTTTCTGGGCTACAAAGCCCACCGTGTAATAGGAAGGGGGTTGAAGGACTCCGGGCTACGGAAAACCCACCGGGTCATAAGAAGGGGGTTGAAGGACTCCGGGCTACGGAAAGCCCACCGGGTCATAAGAAGGGGGTTGGGGGACTCCGGGCTACGGAAAGCCCACCGGGTCATAAGAAGGGAATTGAAGGACTCCGGGCTACGGAAAGCCCACCGGGTCATAAGAAGGGGGTTGAAGGACTCCGGGCTACGGAAAGCCCACCGAGTCATAAGAAGATGACATGGTTTAAGGTTGACCATGAACCTTGTGGTTTAAGGATAGTCCCACGAACCGTGTGGTTTAAGAAAAGCCATAAACTCCGTGGTTTAAGGATAAACCCACTAACCTTGTGGTTTAAAGATAGACCCACGAACCATGTGGTTTAGGAAAGCCACCAACCCCGTGGTTTAAGGATAAACCCACCAACCGTGTGATTTAAGGATAGACCCACCAACCATGTGGTTTAAGGATAGACCCACCAACCGTGTATATGACATGGTTTAAGGCTGACCATGAACCTTTGAAGATGACATGGTTTAAGGCTGACCATGAACCTTTGGAGATGGCATGATTTAAGGTTGACCATGAACCCTTGGTTTTTAGGGAGGCACCCGCTAACCCTTCAAAAACCGCATGGCTTTACTAAAGAATCCTGTCAAACTCAACTTGAGTGAATGTCATTAGAGACGTCATTAAGAGACGTATTGGCAATATTGTAGCATTAATTGAACAAGCTAATCAAGCTAAGTCCAACTGTTTGGAAAAACATTTGATTTCAATCAGCGTTATGTGGCGCAAAATTGTCATATTGCTTGTGGATATATCATTAATCATCAAATTCTCTAGGAGTCAAGTTCTTATCAAGACGATCACGACTTGTGAACAAGGTTCATTAAGCATGCCAAACTAGAGCTTCTTAGTCAGAAAGGGCTTCTCACGCACTTTTAATAAAATGGCTGCTTGATCCCATCCATTCATGTGAGAGATAACTGGTTGCTGAGGGTATCTCACATAACCCAGATCAAAGGCTTTCAGAAACATTCGCGATGAGCACAATATGATCGATCAAAAAGGTCTTTTGAAAGGACCACAATATAGGGTTGGTTAGGGCTTACACAAAGGAATGATTGCTTTGAGGCCAATAAAGGAACGTTTGCCGCTATGTTCATTGGGTTTACGAGTCGGGAACTTGGAAGATAAGACAAGATAAAATTATTTCCACTCCTTCAAGCAGTAGCTTCTTTGTGGTATTCTCATTTTCACTCAAATCATCCCAATCAGAAGAGGCTTCGGAAAAGGGTTATAATGTTGGCTCGGGAAAGGTTTGAAAGGCTTAAAATTTTCAAGAGGGTCTTTAAGAGTCAGTGATCATCATGGCATTGTGACCGGGTCACTTGACCTTTCGAAAGCATTTGGCTCTTGAAACACAAAGACATCTCGAGAATTCATTCACCGATCATTTCTGCATGAGAGCTTTGCTCTTTTCTCTAATTTCCTTTGTCCTTTGCGATGATTTTTTTTTTCGCAGGCACTTGGATTTTGATAATTTTTCTTTCACATAAGATGCGGCCTTTTGGCTCTTTTTCTTGACGGGCATTGGCTTTACTTTTACCATGCACACTGCTTTTTCATGCCCCCTAGTTTGTCGAGCTTTTTGCTCTTTGAACTTTGGTAACTTATGTCTTTTGAGATGCTTTTCACATTTTCCCGTGATTGTCAATTGTATTTGGTCAATTCTTATGCCTTGCCCCAGTGAAGGAAGATGATCACCACTCAGGGTTTAGAAATGAATAATCGTGCCCAAATTGGTTAAAGCAATAGGTATCAGTGTTTGGGTAGAGAAGGAAATGCTCTTCTTCACCTTGGGATGAGTCAAGCTCCAATGAGAATTCCTCTGAAGCTACCACAAGAAGATTGATATAAGTGAAAGTAATAGAATCTTTCTCAACCTTTCATTTTACGACACGACCGTAACCTCCTATATTGCCCCAATGTAGGGTCGTTCTCGATAGGGGTACTTTGAAGGATCATCTTTTTTTTTTCAGCCCAAAGGGGTAACAAGAGATCAATGCAATGCTTGGGATTGATGAAGGAAATGCCTTTATCATTTCGATCTTTGTGCTCAATGCGAATGAATCTTCTGTCCTAAGAGAATGTCGACTTTCACTCAACTCTCAAAAGTGTTTAAAGGATGTGTTTGGAAATGGGCTTGCCTTTCTTCATCCTAAGCGCTTCTTGTTTGGCATGGTTAACGTCTCCATTTCACTCTGCCGAGATCGTCTGAGTAGATTAATCTCCATAGGGAAATTTGATTTTAAATGAATAATCCACAAGACGAGAAAACAATTTTGAGATAGAAGAATACTCAAAAAGTTTGCAGAAATTTTTTCTTTTCTCATTTTTGTGCTTGTCTCTAAAAAAGCGCCAAAGGTTTTTTTTTTTTTGTAATGGAAATTTTCTGTTTTTTTTTTTTAGTTAAAAAAAAAGGATTGAGAAGAAGGGTACTTACCTGCAGCATGGCGACCCGATAACCTTTTATCCTTTGAGGGCTAACATCTCTTGGATTCACCCTCGTGGATATTTGATAACTTGGCATTACCTTTCACTGCCCTTAAGCATTTGATGTCTTCCTATCAAAGGAAAGAAAGAATCATGTCAGAGATGCTATCCAAAATGAGCAATTGGAATCGACACCATTTACCCTTCATGTGTTTTCGTTCTTCAAGTATGAACTTTGCTTGAAGTTGCTAGAATTGATTGAAAAATGGCTGTGTGGCCCTGATTTTATCCATAAAAAGCACTTATTTATTGTATACAACAATTCACAAAGTTTGATTCATGTTTTGTTTTTTTTTTTTTTTTAGATGCTCTTTTTGAAGAGATGTTTAGCTGACAAGGAGCTTGAAAATTTTATATATGGATCATGAGATGTGTTTTTCAAGATTTTGCTTTGAAAGGAGAGTGGGTGCTCCTTGTTTCCACATCTGAGGATATTGTTCTTTAGATGCTTTGCCCACTTATTGCCTTGATGGAAGGCGCTGCTTCTACGGTCAAGGTGCAACATTTTTCCCATTCATCACCCTTTGTTCTGTTCGAGTCTGTCCTGTACCAAAGAAAAGGACATGTCATTTTTTATGCTGAAGAGAATCAAGTTTAGGAACGAGATACATCCTTTTCAAAGTCGAACGATCAACATCCTAAGATATCTCTCATGGAGGAAGGGATAATATTGCCCCTCTGTTTCATCATTTGAATCTTTCTTTGTTTAAGATGAATGGGACTCAATAATACTCCATCGCGTTTGTTGGAACGTTACAAAACTTGGTAATCTTGATGTCTCCTTGACAATGAAAAGAAAATCATGTTAGACACGGTATCAAAAATGGATAATTGGAATCGATACAGTTTACTCTTCCTTTGAATTCGCCCTTTTGGATACTTGGCAACTCCCTTCATTTGTCTCATCATGCAAAGTGAACGAGATCGATAGGCTATTTTGGCACCCAAGGCATTCGCGAATAATGAAACTTCCTAGAATGGAATGCAACTTCGTTCCACCTCTATGGAAAACTGGCATCAATGATGCCTTGATGCTTCCAACTTCGTTCCACCTCTATGGAAAACTGGCGTCAATGATGCCTTGATGCATGCTTACTCCTCAAGTTCCATGAGCCCAAGAAAACGACTACATGAAGAGAGGGCCTTAAGCAAAGTTTTCTTGAAATTCATCTTGGAAGGTAGATGTAAAGGTTCGCCTAAAACACTTCTGAATTTTTATTTTTTTGCATTGTTTTATTTTGTTTTGTTTTTTTTTTTTTATAAAAAAAAATGATGATTTTCATGAAACTGAATTCCATCATTAAAAATGTGAGTCGCACAATTTACAAAAGCAACAATTGGATTCGCAAACAAAACTCAAAATGGAAAACATGATTCTTAACATGAATAAGAACATTGATAAAATACAAGAAACTCTTGTATAGATAAGAGTAAAAATCAACTATTGTCCTAATGTCAAAGAGCATTGCGCATAACCTGCAAAAAGACGACAATGTTAGTACGTGAATGACAGAAAATGATATTTTAATGAGGTCACTTCTTACAATAAAATCGAGGCAACGGTACATGCCCCCACAGTCCTTAGTCCTTACAACGGGGATTTAGTATTTCACCAAGATTTTATCATAAGGGGAGATATCATTAAAATAATCAATCCACGACCATTAATCGAATGTCCACTTTTATTCCAAAAGTTTTGTATGCAAAAAGTGTCATTGATTTTTGAAAGATTGATTTGTGATTTTACTCCTAGAAAAATGAAGTGATTTCTATTTTGAGGAATTTGTACACAAAATGATTTGCATTATAGTCCCAAAACATGAGAATGAGAAAATTTGATAAAAACTGCAATTTCAATTTTTGTGCCCCAATATAAAATCACAACTTGAATTTTTTTTTTCAAAATGATTTCGAGCCCATAATTAGAAATTTAAACAAAACCACGTGTTCAACAGGGCCAAATCACAGTATTTAGAACTGGCATTCAATGTTCACTTATCAAAAGTGATTGCCAATTTTTTTTTTAAATCATAAGCCTACATCGCCGAGGGCATTCGATTGATTTCCGCAAATTTTAAGATGAAAATGCAATACAAAGTGGGTAGATAAAAAGGAAAATGATACTTACAATGGGTGCCAACCTTTGTCTCTGTTTTTTTTTTTTTTTTTAATTACATAGACATACACATGAAATCATACACATGAAATGTGGTTCGATTTCTACTCTAAACACTCAAAATGAAGCCACGGGATCACCGGACCAACCAACAAGGTCGTGGTTGGGTCGGGTTACCCATGACTCGGCCGTCAAAGAACCGACCCAAGTTGCATGCTCGCAGACTGGGGTGGGTACCTTTGACGTGAAGAAAGAATTTTCAGGGTTAAGGTGAGCGACTCGTACTACATGGTTGTAGTCAGAGTGGTATACACCTCAACACCATCCTAAGTTATCTTATGCGGTCCAGTCCGGCGAGGTTGTATGTGCTAGGGTGTAGTGCAATGCAAAAGATACATGCACAACAATTTATAGGCAAACAACACTCCGTACATAAAAAATAAACCATACATTCCAACACCTCCCCCTGTAAGACAAGGGTGAGTAAACACTTCCCCTTATACCTCCAATTCTACAAAAACATTTAACACATTTAATGTTAGGGACGTACTGAATCTTGCGCCAAACAAAATATATTTGAACAAAATTAATTTTGGCCTAAGTCCTCTAAGGTTTAAAACCAAGTCCCCAGTGGAGTCGCCAAGCTATCGCGACCTACCCTCGGGGGGAGAGAACGGGTTTAGGGGTATTGCCCAAAGGACGGGCCTAAGGCCTATGATTGGGCGCAGGCTCTCCCAAGCCCATACCCCACGTAACATTGGGATATCTTCGAGAAATTTTGCATAAAATGAGTCGCCACTAGCCTATTAGGGTCGGCTAGAAACCAAGTGAGGCATGGGAGCGTGCCTCACTTCTTACGCAGCCAGATAATTTATATTTAGGTTCGGGGACTTGATTACACTAATTAACCAATTAGTGCCCTTTCAAGACCTAATCTTGCTCATTTTAACAAAAATGATTTTTGTGAGCGCTTTGGATTGATTTTATACTTTATCTACTAACATGTGAGGTGATCTTGCAGGTGCGCAATCATTAAAATAATAATCATAGCTATCAAGATCCTAATTGCTGTAAAATTGAGCACGTGCGATTAAACATCCACAAACGTAATCGAATATGCAAATTAAACATGCAATAAAATCAAGGTACAAGAAAAGAAAGGCGCAATTGCACTAAAAAGGCAAGACGCAACAATTCCTAACCAAACCCTACGTTTTTTTGGATTTTCGAAATTTATAATTTTTTTTTTAAAAAAAAAATTTTAATTTTAATTTTTTTAAATTAAGAAAAATAATTAATTTTTAAATTTTTTAAATTTTTTAAATTTTTTTGGATTTTCGAAATTATTTTTAAAAAAATAAATTTTTAATATTTTTTATTTTCAAAATTGTTTTAAAGATATATTAAAATTTTAAGAAATTAAAATTTGGACCGGACCGGGTCGGGTCTGGTTCGACCCAACCCGGTTCGGCCCGGGTCGACTCGGATCGGGTCCGGTCTCCGACCGGACCCGAGTTCGGTCCGATTGGGAGGTTGGGCCCGAAGCGTGGGCCCAGCCCAAAAAGTCACCCTCTCTTTTAAAAAAAACAGGCCCACAAGCCCAAAAGGTCACCCCCTCTTTTAAAACAAATAGGCCCACAAGCCCAAAAGCCCACAAACCTAAAGACCCATAAGCCCACATGCAAAAATAACCCAAGTATGCCCAGCCCAATACGCCAAAAACCCTACCCGGTTGACTGGACCCGACCCGGCTCGCGCGACCCGGTTTGTGGCCGAAACCCTAGGGTTTCTTCGCGGCGCCGAGAGGGATGGCAAAGACGTCGGCGGCTCGGCGGCGGAGACGCGGTGGGCGGCGAACGACGGCAGCAGC
Organism: Eucalyptus sideroxylon x Eucalyptus melliodora; assembly: GCA_016097485.1. NCBI lineage: Eukaryota > Viridiplantae > Streptophyta > Magnoliopsida > Myrtales > Myrtaceae > Eucalyptus > Eucalyptus sideroxylon x Eucalyptus melliodora. Next base: position 50,541,245 of record CM027831.1, read on the forward strand.
AGCAGGAAGGCGGCGATTCGGCGAGGGTCAACAAGCAGTTCGTAGGGACGGAGGGCGACGGCGGCTCGAGCGGCGTCGAGTAGGAGGGAGGCGGCTTCGCTCAGGGGAGGCTCGGATTGCTGGCGTTGCAGCAGAGGCGGCGGCACGAATTCGCAGGCCCCTGCAGGTGGAGGCACGGCGGAGCAAATGCGGAGGCACGGCGGCCGGCCCTGGATCTGCTGGTGTCTGGGGCATTCGCGGCTGCAGTAGGCACAGGAACGGCGAGTGCAGGGGGGTTGGTGTTCGGAACTCCACCCGGAAGGAAGAGGACGGCGAGCGGGTCGCAGGCAACATGGCTCGAACTGCTGGTGCCGGCAGGAGGCGGCGAGCTCGGGACAGCGGAGCTCATGGTTGGGGGGTGCTCGGTACGGCTCGGCTAGAGTTTAAACGGTGTCGAGCTCGAAGGGTGGTGACGCCTCGGACGGCGTCCCTGGTCCTGCCGGACTTGACCTCCTCCACACGACGCCTTCAGATCTGGATTCTAGGTCGAGCTGCAACAGGGTCGGCGTGGGTCGAGCACCGCTGTCGGCGGCGGCCTCGATCTTTCTCTCTCTTTCTCTTTTCTCACTGTTCGGTCTCTCCCTCTGTCCTTTCTGTCGAGTTCTCTGTCCTCTGCCGAGCTCACACTCCCTCTCTTTTTTTCTTTTCTCTTTCACTGTGCTTCCTTTTCTTTTTTTGCTTTTGCTAGGGTTTCATCCGAAAGTGGAGGAGGGAAAAGCGACATGGGCCAGGCCAAGGCGAAATCCGGCCCGGCCCCTTCCATGACTTCTTTTTCTATTTTTTGTTGTTGTTTTTTTTTTTGTTTTCTTTCTTTTTGTTTTGTTTTCGTTTTTTTTAAACGACACATTCCTAATTCTGTAGACAATTAAATTATAAATGAAAAATGGGAAAATTTATGTGTCAATACCCATAAAATTTACATGGTAACAAATCGATCTCCAATTCTCACATTCATTGCACCATTTCCTCCGGTCATATACCGTCATAGGAAAATTGAAAAAAAAAAAAAAATTTAGGGTGTCTTTATCTTGCTGAGAATTTTTTTGTCGCGGGAAAATGCTTTTAGGAAATTCAATTTTAGATAAAGCGAAATCGCAAGAATTTCATTACGATGAAAACATGTTAAAAAAAAACTGATTTATCGTAATTGGTAATAAGCAAATCCACTAAATACGGCTTGTATTGTTAAAAGTAACATGGAATGACTAATAAACTAGAATTGATATTGTCTTCGTTTATTCTATAATCCATCAAAATAACAATGATTACAAAGAAATTAAGATAGAAATTATGAAACCATATTTGTAAATTATAGATATGATCGTGCTTTGGGAATGTAGAAAAATTGAGCATATATTTACTTTGAAGGGTAGCAAGAAAATAAGGGTAACAATTCTTTCTAGCCAAGTCGTTTTTCTCTAAGCTTATTGTTTTTAGGATTAATATCACGAAAAATCTCAAACCGATACACTCATGCTAAATTTATTCTAAACTAAATTTTTGACCACAAAAAACCCAAACTGGCATGTTTGTGACAAATTTAATTTCTATTCATTTCTGTTAAATTGGATTGATATTATGAAAAAACACAAATTAGTACACATGTGACAAATAGAGGGTAAAACCCCAAACTAATACACCCATCAATTGCCAAAATTTGATGTCTACTTTTGTTCACTTTAACTTTGAATGAATCCGCCATTTATTCGGGGGGCAAAAGTAGATTGTAATCCCAAAATTTCTGCACCACATAGTCCAATGATTTTCCACATTAAGAAACATGAATAATTGTCAACTTTGGGAGGCTGAGCGATGCTTCAAGGAATCAACCTTATTGACCAAATTTTGCAGCAGAATTGGCCCACGACACTCTTTACATATATTATCCAATCTTGGACTTGAGTAGGTCCCTAAACTACTCAAGGGGAACCCCCCCGCCCCACCGGAGGGAGAACCTCCCGGGGGTGATAGTCCCCAGGTGAGGGCCCCGTATAGCCGGGGGTTCTAGAAAGACGACCTCCCCACCGACTGGTGCACTAAGGGGCTTCGCATATTTATCCAATCCCGTGGCTTCACCCCCGGATCGTTCAATCCTTAAATGGAGGGACTATCACCACATGAAGGTGCCGGGGACCAAAATCCCCGGGTGGCGCGCGTCTTCTAAGTTCAATGGCCCACCCAAAAGTCATTCAAAAAGATCTTTCCTTTTTAGTTCCTTAATATTTATGTGGTGAAGGAACAAAGGTCTTTGATAGTTAAAGCCCGCATCTAATACAAGAAGTCTCTCTTTTCCTTTAAAAAGAGTATGAGTTAGGCAATGGATCCCACCCATTTTCTCTTCTTCCCTAAGCTTTCGAGCTGATGGAGGAAGCACAATTTCGATTTGAGCGAAAGGTGTCTAATTTAAAAAAAATCTACAACAAGATATTTAGACTTTCCTTTTACTAAAACAAAATTTTAGGGGATATAATCAAAGCTAAAACTATCGGAGAACAAATTTGATCTTCTGTTAGTCTCATTCGAGGAATTTGATACTTTTTGAGAGTTTTTTTTTTTTTAACTCGTTGAGTCATCGTGATTAATAACTTTAATCTTGAAATTTCTTTTTGTCAGGTTCGGATGTACACCTAAAAAGACCTAAAAGCTTGTTAATTTTAGAACAGAACAATTTTACACCATTAAATCTAGTGAGATTTTGTTTTTCCTCCTTGGCTCCTCCCCATCATGTTGTCCTTATCAAGTATCAATAGGCTTAAATCAATCAACATTTGTACCATTGAAATCCAAAAGTCTTGCCGATGTTGGTGCATACAGATCATTCACGTAATTGCAAGGAACTTTGAGGAGGTCTTTTAGAATGACCACGGCAATGAGGTTTTTAGGGTTTTGGACATGTGTGAATAGAGCAGTGATAGATCTAGTTTTTTGATACAACTGCAAACTGTAATCTTTTGATTTATAGGTTTTGTCTTGTTTTGCGGTTCTTTTGGGATTTGTTTGCTTGGAAGTTTTCTATCTTCTTCCCATATTTGATTACGACAAATTAAAAAAAAAATTCTTTCTACCAAAAAAAGAAAAATCCGAACTCATGTATACCGATGGATAACGTGGGCGCTATGGAGAATTCACCTGATCTATCGGTGCACGAGTTGGGCTTACATGTGTTGGTGCACAGACAATACCCGCTCGATGAATAGAGAGGGAGGCAGAGAGAGAGAGAGAGGGAGAGCGCTATATAATATGTACAGGCAAAGACGCGAGTGTGAAGTAACCCGCAGAGGCAGGACGAGTTAAAATTCAATAATACAAAAAGAACGAGAGAGAGAAAGTTTCTTTTAATATTTTGTTTTAGTCACCGGAAGCAACTCAATTGCTCCCCCATCTCTTTAGAAAATCCAGGGTTTTCTACTAGAGCCTTGGCTTCCGCCGGAGCTGCTGCTGAAGTTGCGTGCGTGGACATCGCAAACCCGTCCGCCGAAATACCACCGCAGTCTCGGCACGCGCAGCGAATCGCTCCATCCGTCGAGCCCCTGGCGAAGGACCCGTCGATATTTCACCTCGATAGCTCCTTGCCGCAATCGGAGCCAGATCTGAGGTGAGTCTCCAAGGGCCCCACTTTTTGGGGTCTAGAAAGAACCCCTGGCATTTGTCAACTTTGCTAGTTTTTGGCTTCCAAGTTTTTCCTATCTCAGGCTGCTACTGCTTTTGTTGCTATCCTGTTTCGACGTTTTCCTTGAAGAGGTGATCAAGCGAGATCAATGGAGTGGGTTGCAAAGATACGGCGCATGTGGGGAAATGATGGAACAGCAAGAGGCGATTCTTCTGCTCAAACTTCAACAGAAGGTCGAGAAGTGGCTACTTCATCAGGATATGACTATGAAGTATTTTCGAGCTTCAGAGGACCAGATACTCAAGCAGAAGGTCAAGAAGTGGCTACTTCATCAGGATATGACTATGAAGTATTCTTGAGCTTCAGAGGACCAGATACTCAAGGAGGTTTTATTGACTATCTTTACATTAGCCTTACAGATGCAGGAATCCGCACATTTAAGGACAACGAAGAGCTCCGCATTGGGGAAGAGTTTACCCCAGAACTTCTCCAAGCAATTAAGCAGTCGAAGATCTTAATACCTATATTTTCGAAAGGTTATGCCTCTAGTGTTTGGTGTCTCAAGGAGGAGGTAGTTCAGATGGTCAAGTGCCAAAAAAATGGAAGACAAAAGATCATGCCCATTTTTTATGATGTGGAACCTTCAGAGGTTCGACACCAACTTAGGAATTATAAAAAGTCCTTTCTTTTACATGAAAGCAAGAAGAGGTATGACCAAAAGACTATCGGAGAGTGGAAGGATGCTCTTCGTGCAGTTGGGGAAATAAACGGATGGGAACTGCCAAGGGATCCTACCAGGTAATCGCTTTTAACATTCTATCTCATGTGCCTTGTATCATTAAACCCGATGCAATTGAAGTTATGCCGCAAAATCACGCTAAATAATGGCACAATACCAATTTTGTCCCATTTCATTCCTAGCAACATTTTTTTTTTGTCAGTTTAAGTCATTCATTAAACCTAAGTTCCACCGCTAATTCATATAAATGGAATATATATCGTTGAAGAACACATTTAGAATAGGTTTGTAGTTTTCAATTTGGTCTTTTTGGAACATAGTTTGGTTCAACTCAGCTTTCTAACTCATTGCCTTTTGACCTCTGACAAACAGTAGGCGAGAAAGCAAGTTCGTGAAAGAATTCACGCAGAAGATTTTCAATGAGTTGAAAAAGGCTTCTCTGGCAGTATCAAACAACTTGGTTAGTGTCGACCACCATGTGGAAGAAATCATGGAAAAGATAGGTGCTCAAACAAGTGAAACACGGATTATAGGAATCCATGGGATGGGTGGCATCGGAAAGACGACTCTTGCCAAAATCATCTACAATCAGCTTTCAGAAAAATTCAACAATTGTTGCTTTCTTGTTAACATCCGTGAACAGGCAGAAACCAACAACGGCATTATATCCTTGCAGAAGAAGCTCATCCTTGAGGTCCTCAAAAAGAAATTGACCAACATAAGAGATGTAGATGAAGGGATTCAGAAAATTAGAAAAGAGTTGTCTAATGAAAAAGTCTTGGTTGTTCTCGATGATGTGGATCACAAGAAACATATGGATGCACTTGTAGGAAACCATAATTGGTTTGGTAAAGGAAGCAAACTTATTATTACTACTAGAAAGAAAGAGGTTCTCAAGGTTGCCGAAGTGGACGACCTTTATGAAGTTGACATCATGGATTCTGAAAAATCTCTTCAACTTTTTAGCAAACATGCCTTCAGAAGAGATTATCCTTTGGATAACGATATTAACCAATCCATGAGGGCGATAAAAATTGCTGGAGGTCTTCCGTTGGCTCTCGAGGTCATGGGTTCATTTTTATCTTGCATTGAAAGGAAAAAGTGGAATTCCAAATTGGCCAAGTTGGAAAGTGTTCCTCATGCGGATGTTCGGAGTAAGTTGAAAATAAGTTACGATGTATTAGAAGATGAGGAAAAGCATATTTCCTCGATATAGCTTGTCTTTTGATTGGATATGATAAAGACATTATTGTTCACTTCTGGGAATCTAAATTCCATCCGGAATGTGCCATGGATGTTTTGGAGAGCATGTCTTTGATAAAGATTGAAGAGAATAAGGTGTGGATGCATGACCAACTCAAAGCCCTCGGAAGAGATTTAGTTCAACAAATAAATATAAAGGAGAAAACTAGGGTGTGGAATGTTGAGGAAGCATTGGAATTGATCAAGAGACAAGAGGTAAAATTCCCGGTACAATAAATCTCCAAGTTACTTATGGACATTTTCTTTTAAAAAAGACAGTTACTTTTTGTGTTATGTAAGCACCACTGTGACCTACTCAACCAATATCTTGGCTCTTTTATTAAGACTAAAGACTCAACACAACCCCTTAAAATAGTGAACCCGAATGATTATGTTTCCCTTTGACCTTTTTGCTTTTAACTTTCTCCTTTGGGCAGGTGAAAAAACAAGTTGAAGCTCTTCGCCTCAAGTTTGACCATCAGCGACACTACTGCTTTGCCTTTGAGGACTTTAAGAGACTACCAAATCTAAGGTTCCTTGAAGTTGATGGTTGGACGGAAAATTCAAATCCCAAAAGGAGGCGTCATTTCTCGAAAACTAATGTTTTTCAGGAAAATTCACTTCTTCCAGAATTACGATGGCTTTCTTGGCATGATATTCCTCCCACATTTAACATAACAAATTTCTCAATGGAGAATATTGTTATTGTTGATCTATCTTTTGGTAAATTCACGCATGATTGGGTTGGGTGGAGCCACATGGAGGTACGTTATATGCTAGACAACATTTATTATTCCATCTGATAGATTTAAAAGTTATCTTTGCATGATTTTTCTCTTACAGGTGATGAAGAATTTGAAAGTTTTGAATTTGACCAATTGCTGGTACTTGGAGAGAACTCCCAACTTATCTGCTCATGCAAATTTAGAATGTTTGATCCTATGGGGCTGTAACAAATTAGCTGAAATTGATAAGTCGATTTGTCAGTTAAAACGCTTAGGCTCCTTAGATTTAACCTATTGTTCGGATCTTCAGAGGCTGCCTGACGAGCTTGGTGGACTAGAAGCTTTAGAAGAACTCCGGATTGATTGGACTAAAATCGAGGAAATCCCTAATTGTCAGGGAATGAGAAATTTAAGGATTTTCACTGCTTCTGGTTGTAGGATAACTACACTTCCCCTCTCAGTTGGAGATCTTACAAGCCTTCAATACGTATATCTGAAAGGGTGCCAAAGGTTGGAGGAGCTTCCAGATTCAATCGGGTATTGTGAATCTTTGATTGAGTTGAATATATCCTGGACAAAGATAAAAAAACTACCTGATTCCATGGGAAGGTTGAAAAATTTGAAACTATTGAAGATGACTGGGAGTTACATAAGCAATATACCAGATACCCTTTGGACAGTGGAGCAGCTCGAAGAAATAACAGCCACAGATAACCGGTTTCTGCATCTGAAAATTGACAATTGCATCTGCAGAAATCAATCCCTGAGGATCTTGAGATTGAAATGTGCTGAAATATGCACAATACCAAGGCTTCCTGAAAGTCTTACCAATCTATATTTGTCTAAATTGGATATGATGACATTTCCAGATCTCTCAAACCTAATTAATTTGAAGGAATTGGATCTGCGGTTTGGCCCACGTCATCATGATGTGAAATCTAATGGGCTTGTGGGAGATCTGATGCCGTGGTGGATTAGGAAGCTAAGCAAACTGCAATATCTAGGCCTGGAGTGTGACTATGTGATCGCCTTACCAACATATATTAATCTTCTTCCTCAACTCAAGACACTTGACCTCCACTGCTCTAATTTGCGTTGCCTCCCGAGGCTTCCCTCAAGTTTATCATCCTTATCTTTGCACGATTGCATGTCACTTTGTTCGATGGATCTATCGAATTTGAAGGAACTATCATCTCTTATGATTTGTTCCTCTCCAATTTCAGAGATACGAGGCCTTGGTTGTTTGGGGAACCTACAAAATTTGCGGATTTCTGACCTTGGACAGGTGGAAATATTACCTGATTTAAGTGATTTAAACAAACTACGAAGTCTTCAAGTACAAATTTGTGGTAATCTGGTTGAGATTCAAGGCGAACTACCACATTCTTTGGAAGAATTGGAGATTTATTTCTGTGGATCTTTACAGAAGTTGCCTGATCTGTCAAGCTTGAAGGGACTGCAAAATGTTGCAATAGAAGATTGCATGAAAGTAAATGTGGAGGCAATTCTTGGCATTGCTCAAAGAAGTCAGGCAAATTTTTGGGAGAACCTACAAAAATTGCAGATTTCTGACCTTCAACAGGTGGAGAAACTACCTGATCTAAGTAATTTAAACAAACTAAGTAGTCTTGATGTACAAAGATGTGGTAATCTGATGGAGATTCAAGGCAAACTACCACAATCTCTGGAAAAATTGTTGATCCATTCATGTGAATCTTTACAAAAGTTGCCTGATTTGTCAAGCTTGAACCGATTGCAAAGTCCTGATATAAAGGATTGCCCAAAGTTAAATGTGGAGGCAATTCTTGTTTCTGCTCTGAGAAATCATAAAAGAAGTGCAACTGGGTCTCGAAAGCTTCTTGATCCGTGACGACAAAGTTTTCCCTCGTGTTCAAACTTTAAACAAACTAGCGTAAGTTATTTTATCTACCAATGTTTTCCTTTTCTGCAATCCAATTCTTTACAGATATGGGCAGAGAAGTTTTACATGCACATCTTAATTTCCTTTTTGGGATTTTATGTCTGAAATAATGCTTTTACCATCTCAATGTCAGAAGCATCCGCTTAATTAACTCGATGGTGGTTTATTTGAGATTTTCTAAATCAGTGCTTCATGTCCCGTTAATTAAATCTATGCTGATGTGGAGGCAGTTTACAGAGATTTTTCTATAGTTCAGCATAATGTTAAAGGAAAGAACTAATGGATCCCGCATTCTGCATTGATATGCTTGTGTTCAGTTTAATTTCTTGAAAATGTGCTTTTCTTAGTGGATTTGCAAATGTTCTTAAGAAAACATATAATGAAGAAAGAGGAATTTCATTTGGGTAGCGACATCACTAATTGGTGCAGCAAAACTTCCATCTGTGATGGGAGAGGAGAACCATGTAGTTTCTCCAAGGTATCATGAATCATTGAGTAGTTAAGGCTAAATTTTAGGATTATTGGTGCATAGTACATATGATAAGGTCTCGACTTGTGGTCAGAAATCATATAAATGGACTCTTCTGTGATTCTCCCCATTATTGCCTACATTTTCTGGAAATGATTATGACTAGGTGATTATCTGTAATAGAAGCCCTTCCATTTACCTCAATTTGTACTAGAGGATTTTTTTAGGTATTAAGATTGACAACAAGTACTAAGGGAGAGCTCGAACGACTACCTTTTTGCCAGTTTCTGATGTTGCTGAGAGGAATTAGAGTTGGAGAAACTTACAGAAATCTTTTGGTGCAGGGAGCTGTGGCTACTCGGGCAGCTTTATGAATGAAGACCGAATGAAGGAAGATGAAGGATGACATTTAATGTGGACTGTATACCCTTTCTCATTCTTGGGGTGGTAAACCATGTATTCATCTGTTGAGAGCCTGAAACTTTAAGATTAGTGAGGAGAAGTGGTTACCTATTGATGAAATCGTTTAATCTATTGAACTCGATCTAAAGTTTTAGTTGGATGGTTGGCCCTTTTTTTCGGAGAAATCATCAGAGCAGGTTAGAGGGATTTATTTTGCAATTTGGGGCATCGTACGTATTGTTTTTGGGGGTGAAGGGCTATTTACACAAACCAGATTGTTTATTAATCTTTTCTGTGGGGCAGTAAGAATGAATATTGCATTCCATCTAAAAGGCATTGGAAGAGAAATAAGTTAGGAGGCATTAGATGATGGGAAAAAGAAAATCTTTCTCAATATAACTTGTCTTTTCGTTAGATATGACAAAGACATCATGATTCATGTTGGAATGAGCCTGCATATTTTCTAGAAGAAGCTATGGAAGTCCTAGAGAACATGTCCTTGATAACGATTCTTGAGGATAACAAGATATGGATGCATGATCAGCTAAAAGGCCTAGGAAGAGAAATCACCTGTCAAAATGGTGGTATGGAAATAGAGAAGCAGAATAGACCGTGGAATCACGAAGAAGCATTAGATTTGCTTATGAGAAGCCAGGTAAAATTCTGCTATGATCTATTTCCGGGTTCAACAACACAAGTAACATGCCCCTTTAATTTGATGACTTCTTTCTGGTATTCCAATCTCTTTAGCACCGTACTCATCTACTGCACTAATATTCAACATTCTGTAAAGTAATGGGAGGATTTTCTCGACCCTTGAGAAAAAAAATGAACTGGAAGTGATGTGTTTTCCTTTTGGCGCGAGAAAGACAAAGCCGAAGCGCTGTGTCTCAAGTTTGACCACCAGCGACCATACTGCCAGGACTTTTGGAGACTTTCCAACCTAGGATTCTCTCGAGTTGATAGTGTAAACTTGCAGGTTGAACTTATGGAAGACCTTCGGGCACAAACCAGGCTTTATTGGCACGGTATGCTGTCAAATGTTCTTCCGACATGTATTTTCCAAAAGAAGTCACGTTTCCTTCCCAAATTGCGATTGCGAGTATGACACCCCTTCCAAATTCAAAATAACAATTTTTTTGTTACAAATATAGTCTTTCTCAATCTGTCAGGGATCAAAGTTACAGAAATGGGATCGTTGGAGCCACATTAAGCTATGATATATGCTGGGGAACATCTCTTATGCATGGCGTTGTATCTTTGTTAGATCCAACTCTTACCATAGCAAGCTATTTCTGTCGCAGATGGCAAAGAAATTATGAGTCATGGATCTAACGTGTTGCAAACACTTTAGATAGAACTCCCGACTTCTCTCTACATGTTAATTTAGAACAATTGATCTGTGAGTAGTTATGTGAAAGCTTGGTCCAAATTGACGATTCATTGGTCAGTTGAATCACTTAGCTTCCTTAAATGTGAAGCACTGCAGGAAACTTCGCAACCTATTGGACGAGCTTGGAAAACTGGAATCTTTAAAGGAACTCCTGGTTGATTGCACATCGATACGGAAATCCTGGAATATCAAGCACTGACAGATCTCGAAATTCATTGTTCATCATTGAAGATAAACAATTACACAACTTCCCATCAACTAAACTCTTACAAGCCCTGAATACACAAATTGATGCTAGGATCATTACGTTCAAGTGCATTAATTTTGTTAATTTACATGTTGGTCATTAATGTGAGATCTTTCCAAATTGCTAGTTTGTACCTTAAATTTGAAGCCAATACCCACGCTTTATAAAATTTGACTATGTTACAGCCTAAACAATGAAGGATATAATCAAATGTGCAGGCTATAATCGGTGACAAAAGCTCTTTCATTCACCTTTTGATTATCCTAAAGGAGCTTTAGTTTCAACACTGATAAGAAGAAACGGTCCTTGACAAAAGTCCTACTTGACGGCCTGAGCTTGTTCTCTCGATAATAAGAGATGGAGTCCTTCTGTGTAGGTGAACTATGACCGACTAAATTGATGCCTACAATGAAATAGATTTAAAATCAATTTAAGCTGCTTGCCAAACATTTTTGAAATTTAAAAGAAGTGGTATCGAAAAGGCATTAGAGAAATCTGTAATTAAATCCTCATACCCATAGTCTCTGGTTCGTAGGAGTAAAGTGAAACTCCCGTTACTTTACCTAATCGACTCACCAAAAAATAGATTAGTGACGAACCCTAATTAAAAAATCAATTGCATGCTAAAAACTTAAACCTAAGTCGCGAATTGATATGGGCTTGGGAGAGCCCGAGTTAAGTTTAGGCTTAACAATCCATTAGCCAAATTTTAGTTGGTTTACCCGAAAAATTGGTCGCGACAAGCCTCAATGCAAAAGAAGGATTGTTCCAATTACCAATCTGAAGAAACACACCTTCATCAGTCGTCCACAAATATTCCTGGTAACAAATGGACATTCTCCAGAACAAGCTGGTCTATCACATGACTTATTGCATCTAGCATGATAAATCCACAAAATAATTGCTCGAACAAGTAGCTACAACTGAAACTAGCTCCTTACTTGCTGCATGATGGATCTTCTCCAGATGTATCACAATCTTTCTCAACCTGATAAACCAGACTACCAAATCCTATATTATACAGCCATACCTACAACAAAGGGAAGATTACAATTACATGTGAACACTGTTATGAGTACGATTAGTCACCAGAGAAGCAGGTGGAATCAAATCATTTTCACATTATCTCACATCAATATGTTTATCCGTGGCTATCCTTGAGCTAGTCACCAATAATTACAAGCATTAGTGTACATACATAATTTAAGAGCATATAATTGCACAGAAATTAAGACTACATAATCACCCATCACAGACGTGCTCACACACACACACACACAGAATACAATGCAAACATTATACGTGTCTTAAACTTTGGAATCAGTACGAAAGACTCATGATGGCTTTTGCAGGGATGAGAGTTACTCAAATATTTTTAAAAGGTCATGAGTCCTACAAACTACCCTGCTTTGTTAAGAAGATAAACAAACAAGACAGTTATAATACGCTGAAAACAATGTTGGAATACATGAAACTTCACTGGCTATATAGGTTGAAAGAAATGCGAAGCAAACACCAAATTCAGTTAGCGACAATTCCCCATAAATCATTTGATATTCTGTCAAGACCGAAGCTATACCTATCTGGGGAAGTGATGGTACATCTTCTGTGGGAATCAAGAATAGTATTGAGGCAAATGAGGCACAACAACAAGTCCAGTAGTAATTAGTAATGTTTTTGGCACACGGTCACTGTAGTAGGAAAAAACACTGCATTGCCAAGACAAGGTTGTCCAAATGTTAAAACCTGAACATTCCACGTTTCATGATTGACCTGGAAATGAAGAGTTTCAGTTATATAAGTAAATCAAGCAAATTCTGGTCTGGAAAAAACAGCTTCAGCACACATAATTAGACCGCCAAATAACTTGAAAATTAATACACAATGGCCCTTTCAAGACAGAAAAAAAAAAAAAAACACTTTGCATCAATAAGCATGTATTACATTTCACATACAAAGGTGAACAATAGAATAGCCCTTTCTCTCCATGAGGGTTGAAGGTCTAGCGTTAACACTGTTAAGATCCCATCCATAATTTTCCCAACACCAAAACCCACACACAACAAAACCAAACCCACCCTTAGCACCCAAAAAAGGTGTTAATAATATGGAATAGTGAGATTGGGAGTCAATTTACAACCGAGGCGCAATTAATTGCTTCCACAAGAAGCACTTGGATGTTGGTGGGGTGACTCACATCCTGCTTATAATATAAACATTCTAGGTTCATGGTAAAAATGCCCCTTGAACTCCGAAACTTACTGTAATAAACAGCAAAGGAGAAACTAAATCTTAAAAAGGACAACAACACATAGGCTTGACGTCACAATTGGCTTGAAACAATTTTCAGCAAGAAACCAGAAAAAAGAAGTAAAATTTTAAATCATTTAAAAGCGTTACTACAAGATGCTAGACTTGCTACTAATACTTTGAGAAAGGGTATAGTCTAAAGTTCATGCACCCTATGATCATATCATAGGCCACATGAACATTTGTATAATCAGACTCCAAGATAAAGTTTAACTCTCAAAAATCACCACTTGTCATGGAGATGAGAATCAATGGGACATGAATTTGGATTGAGTACCATTTCTGGGACCAGTTGTGCAACAGGTGCCTAGAAAAGTACCCTGGACCACTCTGTCCAATAAAGCTGAGAGAAAGGCATAATTTAGACATCGTAGAATTGTCTCCAGCCTACAACATATCTGGCTCTGTAGTCCAACTGAAAAGGAGCTGCTTCTTTTGATTAGAGAGAGACAGAGACAAAAACAGCACACAAAACACATATTTAGGATCGATATATAATTTATCTTAAAATGCATTAGCACTTCAAGATTACATGACATAAAATTTGAGCTTCAAGTGCTTTAAAAAGTTATATGTCCAGACCATAAGCATATCAACAATCCCATAAAGTTTCCAGCAAGTAAACTTTGTAATGATTAATTGGAAGTGTCTTTAACCACTATATTTAGGTATTCAACCAACTTGAAGCTCCATAACTTAAAAGGTAAGACTCGATTCACACAACTAGATCTTCAACAATTGATGGTTTGAGTAAAGGGCTGTTTGCACCCCATTCTGTTTGTGCTTTGTCTATGGGTTGATTTACCAAAAACGAAAGAAAACAAGATGCTGTCTATAACGAATTGAAAATGTAAATATGAGAGCAATAGAAAGTTCAAGATCCACATAAAGAGCCTAGACTCTTCAACACAGATTTGGCAGAGAATTCCAGATGACTCTTAACAGATTATAAACTGGATAGTTGGAAGAACACGATAGGAAAGAAAAAAAAAAACAACAAAATTCACAGGTCCCGAAAATTCACAAGTCCTGACTATAACAGTTTTTAACTATCTTACCACAAGATCAAGTCTGCAAAAGGATGCCATAGCCTTTCCCATAGAATGCCCTGTCGCCATGACGTTGATGTCTCCATATAAATTCTTGGCTCTTATAACAGCATCCAAAATACCAGGTCGAATTGTCGTATCGTGATAAGCATAATAAAATCCACGATGAACCTAAGCAAAGCTTAATTAAGACTGTAACTCAATCCAAATCAGAAGTATCCACAGCTTGCAAGAGGCTAATTACCTCTAGAACTCACCATGGCAACCGGCATGCCAGGGTAATTTATGTCGAGCTGTTTCGAGTAGAGATCTTCAACCCAATTCTGTATGCTAATATCATAAATAGAAGTAGCCACAGCATCAAGGTCCATGGCCAGCCCAACATATGCCTCAAGGAAATATATATATATATAATCTAGAAATAGAGACAAACAAGGAGATGCAATTTAAACGCAAAGGCATCACAAGCATCGCAAATTGTTAGGTGACTGCGACACAAATTATATACCTGCAAGCAGTGCTGAACACAAATTATCAGTTCAATGAATCCGAAACTCTGCTTTTGGCTCAAAAGGCATTAATAACCAGTTCAGAAGCTACTAAAAGGCAGCAGCATATATGGCCACAAAATGTCATCTCAAGAATCAGCCATTTAGTGCTGAGGATAAATTCTTCAGGCAACCTTAGCAACAATGTCGTATGAAAACATATTAAATTACCTCAGTCTTTCCATCACAACTAGGACATGTCCACTATTGAGTTCTGGCAAATCTGACATGTAAACCTACAAAATAAAAAGCTTTGCATATAATTACAATTTAATTGCTTTGAAATGGTGAAACCTGAAGGGTAACAACAACAAGCTCTAGGTAAACACGAAAATCTTTATAAAGAACACTTACAGCAGATGCATACTCCACCACCATCGTCGCAAGAGTGTGATTGTAAACAGCTTTATGAGCCTTGGAGCTCACTCTAAGTTCTGCATTTACCAGTTGAGAAAATTTCAGATTGAAAATGCAGTCACAAGCTCATTCAATGACAAGCAATGAAGCAAGTTTCTTATATCTCTAGCAAGCTACTTCGACAAATCAAGTAGAGGAACACTTGAAGGAAACAACATCTCAAAACAATATGTCAGTATATTTCTAACGTCCTTGTTCGTGAACTTAAAGAACTATATGTTCAATGCCGTGCGATGAAAGGTGATTAAGTGAACAACATAAGGCTCCTCTTTCCCATAAAGCTACTCCGCTGAAACTGACAAGCTACAGTCCATTACTCGATAGGAGAAAAGCTGAACAGCCGGTAGTTAATCACTGTGAGATACTAGAGAAATTTTATCCCCAAAGTAGAAACAGCAGCATGAGATTCGTATCGGACAAATATAAAGAAATTTGATCGATCTAACCATATTCCAGGGGTGGCATTGATCCAAACTCAGTAATCCAAGAGCTTAATAAATCCAACCAAATAATTCAGCTATAGTATGCCCCATTCAATCGGGTACTACAGCTCCACAACACGGTCAACGATTCCCCCCTACCTTGAAATGCCTAATCAGCCAAATTCACAACACAAATCTCACTTCCCCAGGCTCAAAACCGACGCACTCGATACTAGAGCCAGTCGATAAGAATCTTACCACAATCCAGACTCCCATCCGAATCAAGTCAGAGGATCCTAACCGTAACCGATTACATGAACGCGAATTGCGATTACCTCTCGCCCCTACCTGCGGCAATGAAGCACTTCAGGACCATCACCCTCAACCACGACCTACTCCGCTCCACGTTATTCTGCAAGAGGAGCGGATCGAACAGCGTCCTCGGAGCAAAAAAAAAAAGAACCAACATCGCGCAACAAAAGAAATTCCAATCTCCGTACCTTTCCATATACGCAAAACAATCACACGCGATCAAATGGCGCGATCGCCCCGCGAGATGGAGAGATCGATTGCGGTCTTTGTCCGTATTGCTCGAATTCTGGTCTCGCAGGTTCGCAGACTCCATAGCGATTTTCGCGACGGACGGCGATTGAAAGCTACGGCGACTTGGGGGGAAAGGAAGGAGGGGACGATGGATTTACGAATTTTCCTGGTTTGCCCTCGGGCGCTTGCTCTGTTGGCGGGCATATTCCGTGTCACGTTCGGTGATTTGGTCTTTTCCGTGAGGGCAATGAAGGAAGTTTAGCTAAAATCGGGACGTTCAGGAAGACTGCACGGCGACGTCTTCTGTTTGGATTTTAGCCCCAGAGGATGAGACGTGCTTCGCTTTTGGAGCTTTCTTTGATGCCTTTCGAAGGAGAACTACGAAAATACACTAAGATTAAGTCAATATTACTTATCTATTTATTGATATTCGTGGAGGAATATAAAAATGCGGATCACTCTACTATGATCGCATGCTTCTTGAGTTAAATATTTTCAATTCCAAGATCGAATCGATCTAATAATTCGAATTATTCAAACTTTTTTTATCGATAGTATTCAAACTTGAAAGAATGTGATTTAACATGCGTGACAATAACAAACAAGTTGAACTTAATTGTGGATTGCAAAACCCACTTCTCCCGTTGAGAGAGAGTTTGAGAACGTAGCTTGTCAGGTCAATTCTTTAATATTCTTTGAAACTTATATGGAAGTGAATTCGATAGTTTCCACTTTTTTTTAGA
Source organism: Eucalyptus sideroxylon x Eucalyptus melliodora (assembly GCA_016097485.1). Taxonomy (NCBI): domain Eukaryota; kingdom Viridiplantae; phylum Streptophyta; class Magnoliopsida; order Myrtales; family Myrtaceae; genus Eucalyptus; species Eucalyptus sideroxylon x Eucalyptus melliodora. The sequence goes on from CM027831.1 coordinate 50,558,064, forward strand.
TAAACATATATACAATAGCTTGAGGTTAGTCATTTTATCTAAAATTTACAAAATGTTTATAGTGCGAATACAATTGGACTTATCTCCATCTTATAAAATGAGGGAAAATTACTAAAATAGTTATAAACCTATTTCAATTTTTCTAATTCAATACTAAATTTTTTTTTGTCAATTTAGTCATCAACCTTTTGTAATTATGTTAATTCAGTCCATTTTACTAGATTTGGTCAGCCGGTGTTGGTGTAAATGCTGGTCGGCACCAGTCGCTTGGGCAATGCCGATGTAGCATTTTTTTTTTAATAATATTTTATTTTTTTCTAACTTTTTATTAATTTTTTTTCCTTTCTTCTTTTTCTTCTTCTAGTTAGTTGGGCTATGGCCGGTGAGGCCTAGCCATCGTAGGTGTGCTCACCCTCACCGTCGCTAGGTAAGGTCGAGCTCGATCGGCCATGGCTAAGGCAAGCCTCCCCATCGCAACACCGGGTGAGACCTTGCCATCGTGAGCAAGCTCACCATGCCTAGGCAAGACCTCACCATCACGGTGAGCTCGCCTATCGTCACGATGACAAGGGCAAGCTCGCCTGTGATGATGAGCCCTCACCGGCCGTAGCCTCTAGTCGGTCTAGCAATCAGCCAAAAGAAGAATAAGAAAAGAAAAAAAAAAAGAAAATTAATAAAAAAATCGAAAAATTAGTAATTAAAAAATTGTCACGTCAACGCTGTTGATATCCACGTTAGTGCCAGCCAACTAAATTTGGCTGAATGGACTGAATTGGTATAATTGCAAAATCTTTAGAACTAAAATGGCCCAAAAAAAAATTAGGATTTATTTGGAAAATTTGCAATAGGCTTAAGATTGTTTTGGTAATTTTCCTTGTAAAGCGATGCTATCCTCATCGCATAATTACTCGATTGATATATGACTCGTACAATCATTGGGATTGAGTAAAAGAAAAAGGTCCATAATCTTTGAGAACAAAAGTGATTGGACTTTTTTCACCGGCTACGTTTGAAGTAAAAAAAAAAGCTTGTGACCTCACAAAACAAAAGTCACAAAATGTCATTTTCAAAATATCAAAGAGTGTGATTTTTTTTTTTCAAATCACAATTAGCTCACACAAACGAAATAATATAAGAACCCCGATGCGAGGTATGCACGATGTTTGGTGGCTCTCACGGATTTATATTCATAGTCAAATGATTATAAAAGCACAGAAAAATTAGTACATAGAAACAAAAGGAGGAAATTAAAGAATAAGCGAAATTCTATAGAAGTTATTGTGAAGATAGATTAATCAATTTTGTAGAAACCAATCTTCAAATCTCTTCTTTTATTGGTAACATAAACACGTCAATCCCTCATTCTCGTTCGACTCAAGTCAAATTTTATAAGCACAAAACAGATTTATAGATCACTCCTTTTTTATCATGCTCATAGACCCCTCATTCACTTTGAAAGGGTATATATATTGAACATGAAAAAGTCGCAATCCAACTCAAAGAATGATGACCCAATGATGATGGGATCACACCATCTTCCATCAATTCACAAGTTTGAATCATGTCGTGAGAAAACATTTCACCGGTCGGTATTTCAAGCATTCACAACATTATGTGGAAAGACTTGTAAGTTTTTGGCATATTAGTTACGACCATAGACTCTTGCACCTTATGGCTCAAACTAGATATTCTGTAATGAATATTACACTTTTATGTAACCACAATAATGGATAATTGCATTGATCATCTCTTCCCACACGTCGCAACCCATTGTGACTCGTGGGGAGGCCAAGTCAAACCACCCTCAATCCTTGTGTAGCTCAGCGATTGTTGTTTCTACCGAGTGTGAGATTTTATGAGACCATTGCCACCTATTTTAAAAGTTTAAATTGTTAAATGAAAGCGTGATTTAATATTTAATTATATTTTAATACTCTCCCTCATGCTTATGGCCTTTTGCTAGTATTAAGCGTGGAAATTTAATTTGGAAGGCTAATGGGACCTGAAAAGATTTGAACTCAAAACCTTCGATTCTGATATCATGGAAAATAATAAATGAAGAGATCATAATATTACAAGCATTGTCAATCCCTTGATTCTAATATCTCCAAGAATCAAGCAATGATTTTGATTGGATTTTGATTGATATCTCCGGATCCTTCTTCCTTACTCGATAAACCAGTGCCTTTACTGAGGTGGACCACTTGTACTAGTGCAAAGCGATTGACCCATTTGAGGTTGTTGTGTGCGGTGACGGTCGCTACCATCCTTGTTTCTGTTGTTCTATTCAAAGATTTCTTCCGGAGGAGTCTAATGAGCACAAGTAAGATCACTGGAGAGGGCAGTCCAAATGACGATGCTGCTATAAACCATGGAGTAGCGGGAACAGTGAAATGATTTGAATAAACTGATGAAATGAGATATCTCGGTTAGTATATCTCCGAGGACTTCGCACAAACAGAAAGTATTGTAATAGCCATAGGCCTATATGACGGCCTGAGCTCTTCCCTCTTGATAATAAGTAAGAAAAACTTAATGGGGTCTTTCTGTAAAGGAAAGCTACCCCTAGCACTGTAACAAGTAGATTTGACGGCCATATATCTTTCCTAACGTTTTGGTGTTAAACTTCCGCTTCTATTGTAATGTACAAACTCCAACTTATCAAGGTGTCAAGGACTTGACTGGTCTCTTGCACAATGCGCTTTGAATGGCCACAATTGGCAATTTATGCTTTGAAATGATGAAAAAATTTCATTTTGCTAGTTTCCGCTAATGGTAATTCTGGCATATCAGAAACAGAAGGTAAGAGCTTATAGCTTGCATTCCGAAAGCTCATCAGATCATTCTCACATGGCTAAGCCAAGATGATATAAATTCTTTACCTCCTGAAAGTTGAAATTCAGTAGAGGTCGCCAATTAAAATGACGCAAACTTCATACGAGAGCATCATTTGTTTCCAAGATGACTTGCTTTAACTGTTAATCTGCATAATTTCCCGCCAGGGAACAGTTGAAGTACTAGGTTACGCCAAGAAATCTTTTATGTGCCGATGAGCCAGTAGTAGAAGGTAAGGTCACTGATTGAAAAGTGTTCTCCCTAAAAATCTTTGTTTCACAACCCGGTTGATCGCCAAACCGTGCAAGTCTTACAGCTACAAAAGTCACACATCTGACTATTTTGCGAAGTTCAACACGAGTTCAGCCCTTAAAAAAAAAAGATGGAAAGAAGCAGGGTGATTCAACTATGGATTGCTCAGCTCAACATCCACACACCCTCATTAGGTTTTTATCAAGTCTGGCAAATTAGACAGGAAAACTTGCGAGCGCATTCATTTAATAGGTATCACAGAGTTGTATTTACGAGGATGATACATTCAGCTATATGCTCTTTAATTCCAAGTGAATTTCAGTAGAGATCTGTGCATCTTGTGATGGACATGAAAACAGACTGATGGAATGCATTACATGTACAAACTTTATCTAGAGCTACCTAGTGATCTTCAAGAAATTAGGTGCTGACTTAGTAGCAATTTACTTTAATTGACTCTTGGCATCGGAGTCTTAACGCACCCTCAATGCGGAAGCAGAAGCAATCCTGGAAAGCCTAAGATTTCCTTTGTCTTCGCTTCCACATTCCTTCAATCGTGGGTCCATGACGCTTTTGCACAATCCTCATGTCTCCGCCATTAATTCCACACCATAGTAAACTAAATGGTCCACACGGCTGTTACCAGTTACCAATATGTAGAAACACTTTGATAAGTCGTCTGTAAGTATTTCCGGTTATAAAGGAATGGCATTCTCTGGAACAAGCTGGTCTGTCACATGACTTTTTGCACCTAGCATGATAAGTCCACAGAATAATTGCTTGTAACAGGTAGCTACGACTGGGACCACCTCCTTACCTGCTGCACAATGGATCTTCTCTAGAGCCATCACAAACTTTCTCCACCTGATAAACCAGACTACCAAATCCAATATCAGACAGCCATACCAACAAGAAAAGAAGGATTCCAATCACACACTGACATAGAAAAGAGCAAGATTATCGCACATCAATATGTTTATCTGCTGGCTGTCATTGAGCTAGTTGCCAATGATTTAGGCATTAGTAGACATACACAATTTAGATGAGCAATACCTTATAATTGCACAGAGCTTATGGCTAGGTCATCAGCCATCACAGAGAGAGAGAGAGAGAGAGAGAGACAGACAGACAGAGAGAGACGGAGAGAGAGACAGAGAGTAATACATATTATCACGCATCTTAAGTTTTGGAATTGGTATGAGAAACTCATGATAGCTTTACAGGAATGAGAAGGATTCTTATATATTGTCAAAAAGGTCATGAATATTACGAACTGCCCTGTTTTGTTAAGAAGATAAAACAGACAAAACTATTAAACTTTATACGTTGAATAAAGTGAGTACAAACATCATTGGAAAAAATAAGACTTCTCTAGTTAGATAGGTTGAAATAAATGCAACGCAAACATCAAATGTAGTCACTGACAATTCCCCAAAATTTATCTGATATTCAGTGGGAACCAAGAATAGTACAGAGGCAAATGAGGCACAATATCCTGTCCATTAGTTACATGTTATTGTATTTGGCACGCTGTAGTAAGGCACAAACATTGCATTGCCAATACGAAATCATCCAAATGTCAAGTAAATCAAGTGAGTGCTGGTCTGGAAAAAACAGCTTCAGCACACACAATTAGACAGCCAAATAACTTGAATGTTAATAATTTCGCGAGGGGGAAAACTACTATGCATCAATAACCATATATTGCATTTCACATACGGAGGTGAATGATAGAACAGCCCTTATCACCATGAGGGTTGGGAGTCTAGCGTTACTCTGTCTAGACCCCATCCATAATTTTCCCAAAACCAAACCCCACAGCCACAACAAAACCAACCCCACCCTCACCCCCCAAGAAAAGGTGTTCATAATATGGAATAGTGGGATTGGGTGTAAATTTGCAGCCAAGGCACATTTAAATGCTCCTACAAGAGCACTTGGATGCCGGTGGGGTTAGGCACATCCCACTAATGACATAAACAAAAGATTCCAGGTTCATAGTGAAATTGCCCCCAGAACCCCAAAACTTATGGTCATTAATAGCAAAGGAGAAATTAAATCTTAAAAAGGGCCACAACACATGGAAAGGGCCACAATGTAAACAAAAAATTCCAGGTTCATGGTGAAATTGCCCCCTGAACATTGCCCCCTGAACCCCAAAACTTACTGTGATTAATAGCGAAGGAGAAAATAAATCTTAAAAAGGCCACGACGTACGGAAAGGGCCACAACACATGGGCATGATGGCTCATAACAATGTTCAGCAAGAAATTAGCAAACAAAAATGACATTTTAAATCATCCAAGTGTTCAAACAACACGTTACAATTGCTACTAATACTTCGAGAAAAGGTTTAGTCTAAAGTTCGTGCAACCTATGATCCTATCATAGGCCACATGAATGTCTGTATAAACTGAAGACAAAGTTTGACCCTCAAAAATCACAACTTGTCATGGAGAAGAGAACTAATGGGACATGACTCTGAGATTAAAACCATTTCTGGTACCAGTTCCACAACGAGTGCCTAGAAAACTCAAGACCACTCTGTCCAATAAAGCTGAGAAAAAAAGCATAATTTAGACATTTTAGAATTGGCTCTAGCCTATAACATATCTGGCCCCGTAGTTCGACTGAAAAGGAGCTACTCCTTTTGGTTAGAGAGAGACGGACACAAATAGCGTGCAAAACACAGATTTAGGATCAACATATTCTAGTTTAAAATGCATTAGCACTTCTAGATTACATGACATAGAATTTGAGCTTCAAGTGCTTGCAAAAGTTATATGTCGAACATATCAATAATCCCATTAAGTTTCCAGCAAGTAAACTTTGTAATGATTAGTTGGAAGTCTTTATCCACTATATTTAGGTATTCCACTAACTTGAAGCTCCATGGCTTAACATGTAAAACTCAATTCACACAACAAAATATATAGACCATAGGTGGTTCGGTAGAAGGGTTATTTGCAACCCATTCTGCTTGTGTTTTGTCTATTGGTTGATTTGCCAAAAAATAAGAAAAAGAGAAAAAAAAAAAAACAAGATGCCGACCGGTTGTAAATTTAACTATTAAGCCATAGAAAGTTCAAGATATCCAGAGTCTAGACTCTTCAAGGCAGAGTTGGCAGAAATTGCCAAGTAACTCTTAACAGACCAAAACTGAATAAATGGAAGAACACAATAGAGAAGAACCAATATCCGAACCATAACAATTTTTTAACTGTCTTACCACAAGATCAAGTCCCCAAAAGGATGCCATAGCCCCTCACATAGAATGCTATGTCACCATGACGTTGATGTCTCCATATAGATCCTTGGCTCTTTTAACAGCATCCATAATACCAGTTTGCATTGTCGTATTGTGATAAGCATAATAAATTCATAATGAACCTAAGCAAAGACAATAGAATAGGAATGTAACTCATTCCAAATCAGAAGCATCCACAACTCGCAAAAGGCTTATCATCTCTAGAACGCAGCATGGCACCGGACATGCCGGGGTAGTTTACGTTGAGCTATTTCTAGCAGAGATCTTCAACCCAATGCTATATGCTATAGAAATGAATAGAAGCAATCACTAACTTAAAAAATCAAACAACTTTTCCAAGAACAAAATGAGTGAAGTATGTGATCTCCTCATGACTCGATCTAAAATTACAAGCACATAACTTTCGTGTCTCAGTGGAAATGATTCATTGTTTTCCCTTCTTATGGATAGTAGACCCATGTGTTATGTGTACGTTTTCACCGTAGGCTACTCTTCTTAGCTTAAATTTTCAACAAATGCTTCGAAGGTCAAATGTGAGAGGAAGAATTGCTAAAGTTAGCATGCACACCTTTGTTCTTGAGTACCTTTGAAAGCTATAACCGCAGCATTAAGGTCCGGACCTCTCCAATATATTCCTACTGGTAATATATATTGATTAGAAATAGAGACAAACAATTAGATGCAATTCGAACACAAAGGCATTAGAAGCGTTGCCAATTGGTAGGCCACTACAACACAAATTTTATACCTATAAGCAGGTTGGACGTCAACATGACTTTGAACCCCTGCTTGCAGATAAAAGGACATTAATAACCACTTAAAAGCTAAAAAAACAAGGCAGCATATGCCCACAAAATCTCATCACAAGAATTGGCCATTTAGTACTGTACTAGGGTCCTAATCTTTAAGTTTACGCAACCTTAGCAACAATGTCATATTAAAATGTAGTCAAATTACCTTGGTCTTTCCATATCAACAAGGACATGTCCAACTAAAAAGTTCTGTCGAATCTGACATGTAGACCTACAAAATAAAATGCTTTGCATCTAGTTACAATGTTATTGTATTGAAATGGCGAAACCTGAAGGGTAATAACAACAAGCTCTAGGTAAATGAGGAAGTCTTTATGAAGTACACTTACAGCAGATGCATACTCCACCACCATCGTCGCAAGAGTGTGATTGTAAACAGCTTTATGAGCCTTGGAGCTCACTCTAAGTGCTGCATTTACCAGTTAAAAAAATTTCAGATTGAAAATGCAGTCACAAGCTCATTCAATTACAAGCAATGAAGCAAGTTTCTTATGTCTCTAGCAAGCTATTTCGACAAATCAAGTGAGAGGAACACTTTGAGGAAACAACAACTCAAAACAATATTTCAGTATATTTCTAACGTCCTTCTTCGTGAACTTAAAGAGCTATATATTCAATGCAACGTGATGAAAAGGGATTAAGTGAACAATATGAGGCTTCTCTTTTGCATAAAGCTACTCCATGAAAACCTACAAGCTACAGTCCATTACTGGACTAGAGAAAAGCCGAATAGCCAATACTTAGTCGCCATGAGACACTCAACAAATTTTATTCCCAAAGTAGAAATAGCAAGGTGAAATATTTGTATCAAACAAATATAAGAGAATTCGATCAATCTGACTATATTCCAACGGTAGCATTGATCCAAACTCGGTAATCTAAGAGCTTAACAAAACTAACCAGAATACAACACAACACCGTCAGTCATATGCTTTGAAAACATCCAAATGTACACCTGAGGGATCATTAGGCTATAGTTTGCCCCATTGAACCAGGCACTACAGCCGCACAACACAGTCTACGACTTCCCCCAACCCTGAAATGCCTAATCCGCCAAATTCACCATACAAATCTCACTTCCCCAAGCTCAAAACCGATGTGCTCAACACTAGAGCCTGTGTCTATTCGCACCTCATCACGATCAAAACTCCCAATCCGAATTGAGCCAGAGGATCACAGCAGAAACCGATTACGTGAACATGAATTGCAATTGACCTCTCACCCCACTTGCGGCATTCAAGCACATTAGAACCGTCACTCCCAACTACGACTCGTTCCGCTCCATATTCTACAAGAGAAACGGATCGAACAAATCATTGAGAAAACTATGGTGTGATCGCGCAGCGAGATAGAGGGGTTGGTCGGGATCTTTGTCCGCATTGCTCGAATTCCGGTCTCGCAAGTTCGTGGATTTCATGGCAATTGAAAGCTACGGCGACTTGGGGCAAAGGAGAGAGAGGGAGATGAATTTACGAAGTTTCTTGTTTTGCCCTCGGCATCTTCTTCTGTTGGCGGCCATATTCGGTGATTTCATTGTTTGCGTGAGGGCACAGAAGTAAGTTCGGGTAATATTTTAAATTTGGAGTTCTCTCTTTCTCTCTCTCTGAGCTTCCCTTCGATGTCTCCACATTAGCACTTTGACTCGAGCTTTTTTTTTTTTTTGGTGGTCTGTCTATCGAGCTTAGTTCAATTAGTTGGGTTCCAACTAGGATTCTGAAATTCGGGAAAAAAAAAAACCAGGATTCTGAGAAACGCACTAACATTAAGGCCAATATCCTTTATCTGTTTAATTTATATTTATAGTGGGATATTTTAAAAAGTACAAAGTATTAGTAAACCAAAAAAAAAATTCAAAGTAAAAAAAAAAATGAAATCCAAGAGAAATTATCCAATCTATAGATTTTTTCCTTTATAAGCGATATAGATAAATCAATCCCTCATCTGGCTCAAGTCAAATTTTATAAGCACAAAACAAATTTATACACGGTTTAACTTTTCTTACCAAGCTCATATGCTACTCATTTTAGGTGTCTGTTGCCTCATGTAGAAAGATTTTTTAGACTTTTAGCACATCAATGGGGTTACAATGATAGACTCATACACTTAAGATCGAACTGATTAACAATAACTCAAATAGAATATTTTATGATGGATAATCATCCTCTCTTATTCCTTTTATCTATCGAAACAAAAATTCATAACCCATCGTGACTCCGGCGGCGAGGCCAAGTCGGATCCACCCCCACCTCGAGCTAGGTGTCCATCTCGCCGTGAACCGGGCGGTGGCTTCAATTCCCACGGAGCGAAACGAAAAATACATTTCCCGCGCACTGCCCTGCCTGGCGGGAAACTTTGGCACCGCCGGCATAAAACCAAAATCCAATAAAAAGAAAAAGAAATTGAAACCAAAGCAAAATCGAAAATGAAAAGCGAAAAACAATTCGAAACATAAATTCGCAAAATGCGACCTCACTCTCGCTCGCTCTCTCTAGAACCAGCACCGATGACCTCGTTCGACCGATCGATCAGCCAGTCGCCGCCGTAACAGGCTTTCAGCACCGCCGTGGCCAAACCCTCGAAGCAGCAGGCGTCGCCTGACAGCTCAGAGGAGCAGTGGCAGCAGCTCAACGAGCCTGGTCGACGAGGAGGAGCTCGAGGCCTGTCAGACTGCTCCGCCTGAAGAGGATGACGCCGCCGTGGCCGCCGGCGCCGACGAGAATGTAGTGGCCGAGGAGGACGGCGATGAGGTTCGATGTTCGCCTGCGCCGTTCTTGCTGGATTAGTTGAATACTGCAATTGCACTCCATCCTTGACAAATCTCTTGGAATGCTCTGCGAGGAAACCCCAAATGTCTTCTGGATCATAACAAATGGCTTCAAAATTTTTCCATAGGAAAAGGGATGTCAAGTAGCAAGAGTAAACCGATAAATTGAGAGTAGCAACGCAGACAAAATGATAATAGTAAAGAACAAGTTGATTTCATTCATGTGAAGAGTATTTTTCACATGGTTAACAGTTAAGTGCTTTAATGGTGTACTACATGATGATAATAACATCCTTTTTAAGGATAAACAGCTTGGAAGCAGGACAATCGGCATGAAAGTGAACCTAAAGACAGTATCGGCCGGGCCGGGTTGCAATGGCAGGTTATTCTCTTTCAAAAGCTTCATAACTTTTTGGACGAGTGTAGCATCTTCGTGCGTTTTAGCATAATGCTGCATTTCGATACCCCAAGTTAACAGAAGAAATGTGTGAAAGAAAAAAAAAACGAGACGAAAGAAAATCACTTGATATAAGTACATATCATCATTACAGATATATGGTTTGTGGAGCCAATTGTAAGGTTCTATCCATGGACATTATGCTTCCGCAAGGCCTTCTTCCCTACAATTTTGTCAACTTTCTATCATCAAGGACTAAGTCCCTCATGGTGATTTAACTTATTAAGCAAAATAAGGATTAAGAGATATAAATGTGGATATGATTATGTACTCCCAATGACCATTAATTGCTGTAATCTCCCGACATAAAGAAAAGTATTAATATTGGTATTAATTCAATCTTAAAATTTTTCATATTTATACTAATTTAATTCATTCGACCAATTTTAGCTAGTTAGCGCTAACGTAGATGCTGACCTTCCACTGACATGACAATTTTTAATAATTTTTTTATTTTTTCCTTTTCTTTTTTCTCTTCGTCCTCCTTGGATTCCTTGCAATGGCCAGTGAGGCTCGCTACTACCCTTGCCCAATGGTCGGCCATTGCTTGAGAAGAAGGCCAAGAGGAAGAAGAGGAAAAAGAAAATAAAAATAAAAAACAGAAAAAAAGGAAAAAATTCAAAAAAAAAATCAAACAAATTATTTAAAAATTTCCATGTTGACATTTGCTAGCCGGCTAAGATTTATATTAGTGCCAATAGGCCAAATTTAGCCGGATAGTCTGAATTTGTACCAATATAAAAATGTTTAGAATTAAATTAATCAAATTAAAAAATTCAGAGCTAAATTGGTACTAATACCATGTGTTTAAGACTTTTTTGGTACTTTTTCCCTTGACATGAGACATGCAGTGGAAATGCAATTTGATTTTATTTATTTTGCTCAGAATCAATGAAGAGCTTAATTACCAAAATCAGCTCGAACAGATAACCATTGAAACTATTAGTTCGTTAAAAGAACGTCTTTTGCCCTAAGCGGATGCTCTTTGGTGAGCTCTAGTAATGAATTAAATAACTTGAAGTGGAGGTGTCATTCAAGAAATTAGAAGCTTGTAGTGTCACGCCTTGATCCTCGGGCACGCACACATCCTTCTACTTAGTCGATTTTATAATGCGATATCCTAGGACTAAGTATCGCCGATCCTTTCGTTTATTAAGCACATGCGAAAGCAGTTATAAATCCCCAGACATTAACACAATGGGATAGAAAAGTAAGGCCATATTTTTCATATTGAAATCCACAACCAAACTTTTATACATGGCATAACTCGAAGTCTATTCACATGACTATTCATAACATTCTAGTTTCACACTATTCACATTTAGACAGGATTCCTAAAAGATGATAGGATTTTAGTCCTCATCCGATTCGTACTCAAATCATCATCGAGGTTCTCCTCCAGGTACTCCTCTTCGGTTTCTTTATCCTCAAGCTCCTCATCAGGGTCTTGAAATGTTGTCCCACAACCGGGATGAGACTACGTCTCAGCAAGTTCTACTCCACTAAGACTCGATTAGGAAACCAATACGCTAACCGGGCTGCTTATACACGCACGAGTCAGAGGACTTACCTTGGCCTCAGATTCCACCTGCATATTAGCACAGTTCAATAGGCACCCAAGCAATTACATCACAGATCAATATCTCGATTCATTGACCTAGTCGATTTCATGTCAATTTAATCATTCCCTAGTCGTTTCCCTTATTCAGTCTCAAATCGTACTCACGACTTCACAAGCATAGACTACCAAATTTCTTGGCAACAAATTACAGTCCCGAAGGACACGACCTATCTTTAGGTAGCAAATTATGGCCCAATGGGCACGACCTTTAATAGGTGGCAGATTACGGCTTTACAGGCGCGACCTTTAACAGGTAGCAGATTACGGCCTTATCAAGTGCGACCCCTATCGGGTGGCAATTTACGGCCCAACGGGCGCGACCTCTGTCAGGTGGCAGTTTACGGCCCAATGGGCACGACCTCTATTAAATGGCAGTTTACGGCCTAATGGGCGCGACCGACTCCAAATTCGGTGGCAAATCTCGACCCAACTGGCACAGCCATACTTTGGGCGACTTTCGAGGTTCAACTCACAACCTCTCACAGTCAAATTCTAATTGGATATCGACACTGATCAATTTTGGGATAAATCCCTACGTACTCATCAACTCACTCAATTTTCACATGATATTAACGTACTCGATGGATCTCAGCCAAAAGTATATTCAATTCATTCTTACAAACTTCTCCACTTAATAGCCCATCAAAGCATTATTGACGCTAAATAATCATACTCGGTCATCCACAACTCAATTACTCAATCTTAATCAATTTAGGAATAATTCCTCAAATTGCACAATTAATTCAATTCAAGACAACGTATAGTTTAAATAAATAAACGGACTGCACCACGACAATCAGCATGAAATTTCAGTCATCGGCTATCCTTGCCTAATTTCCGAAAAATAATTAATTAAATAATTAATTTCAAAAATTAATAAATAAATACTAAAAATCCAATTTAAGCCCATAATGCCTAATTGAAGCTCATATGGGTCGGGAAAAATCCCGAGATGCATTCAATAAATAATAGTACGTCTGCTTCTTGCTAATGACTAAGTCTAACTACCTAACATGCATCATTAAGTCATTAATTTAATTGTTCTAAACTAATCTAACCACCTAATTGCACTTAATTAAATCTAATCAACCCTTAAGCATCATTAGTCTACTAAGCGAGGATTAGTGAGATTACTCACTTGATTAAAAGCGGGGACCAGGATACCGCAACGGCGGCCGAAATCCGAACTTTCAACGACACCGGAGGGATTGGACCGGGCCTTGACCTTGGCCCAACAAATCTCAGCCCAACTGAGATTTGTCTTGTACTGGACTGGGCTTCACTTGACAGAACGGGCCTTGAATGGGTTGTCCTCGCGGGCCTCTAATTTTGCTGGGCTTTAGAGCTGAATTCACTGGGCCTGATTGCAATTGGGCCAAAGGTGATGGCTTCGCTGGGCTTGAAATTTAATTGCTGGAATTGGGCTTGCCAAGTGGGCTGTTGGATTTGAACTTTGCTGGCTTCACGGGCTGAAGAAGAAGAAGGCCCAAACCGTGGGCTTTAATGGCCCAACTGCTGGGCTGCTGGACCGAAGACAGAAGCAGCTTCGGTGGCTGATCTGGGGAAGACGCGGCCCACGGATTTGCTTCGTGGAAGACCTCGCGAACGAAGGCAGCTGGCTTCGGTCACGTTGAGGCGTGAGAGAGGGTAGCGAAACGTGAAGCGGTGGCAGAGATGATGGTCAACAACCGGCAAAAGGGGCAGCTTCGCTGGAGACGTGGACGTGGGGACTGGTTGCAGTCGTGCGAGGCGACGGATCTGTGCACGGGCGTGGGGCTTTTGCGGTCAACCAAGCAGTTTCGGTTGCTGCCGCTGTTGACCGAGCCAAGAGCAGACTCGGACGCGTGGAGGGGTTGAAGGTCTTCAGTCAACAAACGGCAAGAAGCGGTGGAGCAGGGGCGTGCGGATTCGTGGCCGAACTGGGACGTTGTTGGGGACGATCCGCGAGAGATAGAGAGAGAGAAGCTGGGTCTTCGTTGTTGGCGGAAGAGAACGGGCAGCTGGTGCACGAGCGTGAACTCGGTGGAGAATTTGACCGAGATGTGGGCGTGCTGGCGTGGAGCTGAGGGACGCGCGGATGAAAGGAGTTGCGACTGCTGGCGGTGGAATTTCGCTCGGTCTTCTTCAGCTTCAGGCGTCGCACGAAGATGGATAGGAACGGAGGGGAGAGCGCACGTGAAAGGCAGTCCAAGGGGGTCCCATGTCTTCAATTCTAATCCCCTCCATTTATGATCTTGTCTCCCCATCACTTTCCAACAAAAATTTACCAAATAATTCAATTTGTGATGTCAAAATTGTTGTATAGTTCTAAATCCGAATTTCATTTAATTTAGCTTTAATTCTTCACTCAATTTTCCAAATTGAGATCCAATTTTGACGTAGAAAAATCCCAATGATTTTCTATAAATCCACGATACACAAAGACACGGCCTAGAAGTCCAATTCCCCATCAATTTAACCAATCTGGATTTTCTGCCAAAATTCTCGCGGCGTCCAAATCGATTTTTCGTAAAAATCTCGAAATCTCCGAAAATCTTCGAGACTAAATCAACGTTCCTAAAATAGCTCGTGACACCACAGAACTTTTGATTTCTGAAATCGGGTTTGAATTCACGATTAATTTCCATTCGACGCGTTTTTAGTGCGACCTAGACTACCGGGTAGTTTTCAGAACTTTTTAGTGCAAATAACCCGTGGTCGATTTTCTTCGAGCCACAATGAACCACTCGACACATTGGCAACTTTCGATTGTCGTAGAATTCTCGAGAATTCAAATATGGACACGTGGTACCAAAACGATAGAGAATTCGATCTAGTGTCGGTACGACGAAATTTTCCAATTTAGTGGTGTCACCCATGATTAGCCACACATCTCTGTCAAACCGACCTATATCTAATCTCTAATCAATTTACGCATGTGCCGTAATGATCTCAAAGAAATGAACACGGTCGAGTTCTCAAGTCTATTTGCCTTAAAATTCTTAATAGTTTCCCCAAATAGTCTAGTTATCTCTAGAATGATCAGTTCTGAGAACAGCCCTATAGACGCGTCAATAAAATGCCCGATTTATTCAATAGAAAATAAGATTGAAAATTTGGTATGTCACATGTAGAGCTAGCAATTCATCAAAAGATCAATTTACAGATTAAATGTATGCCACATATTAAGTTGGATCGAGCTTAATATTAGTGTCTGAGTCATAAACGATATAACAAGTTCGCACACGAAAAATAGAGACACTTCTAACCAATTTAAACACATGGAAGCACATCGAGCAAGTTAACATGTTTCTCCCATTATACATGTTTATACACATTTAACAATGTTATGTGTACTTTGAATAAAATGTGGTTTCATAAAATTATATATGAAAGACTCTTTCTTGAGCATGTTATATGTGTCATGTTTCTACTTTATCCATATTGCAGTTAAAAACTCCCATGAATTCGAAGATTTGACAATCTCTGCAGTGAAAAAAGAAAGGTTCGTTATCAACTGTTAAAAGATCATTAACTTTATTTCTCATATGAAGCAAGAAGTCAATTGAAAGATCTGCATAGGTTCTACATGACAATAGAGAGAAGCTTAATATCCTCTCTTCTTGCAATTTTTCAATCATGCATTGCATCTATGCATTTGGAGCTATTATTCTTTTCGTACTAATGGATTCAAGAATGGCGCGATACATCTCCTTCATAATCTCTGCATTATATAATAAGAATTAAATACCAGAGAACGACACAATCTCCTTCTTCATCGATCATCAAATTCCTTTTGGCCCCCATATCCAGACATTTAACTCAATCTGAAAAAGGCCCCTACTAACAAAGAACCATTAACCTGGCATCTACAATCCACGCAAAATTCCTCAGTAGCCAAAAGGAAAAGCCTAACGGACAACAAGCACACTACCTGCGAAACCAAGGGACTAAGCAGTAGAGGAGGAGGAGCTAGGATTTTGATATGCCTGGACTCAAATTTGCGAACATTCCACGACTTGGTTATCATAAGAAGAGATTAAACCAGTTGAGCTGAGATGAATCAGAGGCTTGAAATGCAGTAGAGTCTGCAAGCTCTCGAGACAACGTGCATGTCTTCGAAGCCATCGAATCATGAGTTGACGAGTTCTCGAGCCTAAAAGTCATGCTGTTTTCCTTTTTTTTTTGGTCTTACGAAGGTCGTGTTGTTGCTGAGTGAGTTTTTGATACTTTTATGAGCTTCGAGGAATATAGTTTTGATCACTCACTCTATTTCTGATATTCTCTTGCCAAAAAGGAAAAATTAACATCCTTAATTCTACTCTAAATTCTAAGATATCTTTATTTATTTATTTATTTATTTATTTATTTACACCACATGACATATTCTTGGTTCATTACCAAGACCATGACTTATCGGTATATATACTACACCAGCAATTGCACATTGAAAGTTTCTTTCTCCCTCAAAATGTGAATTTGAGTCACTCGCACATTACACTTCTCTGGCTTCGAGCAAAGTTTGCAAAAGACTTGAACTTGAGCATTTTCCCTTTCCTGACATGCACATTAACAAATCCCTACCCTCGGAATGGTAATTGGGCCATGCGGGCCCAGACCCAGCACAGACCGGCCCTCTTGGGCCTGAGCCCGTGAGGGGCCCTACCAGGCAAGGCCTGTTAGCAACAAGGGGCTGTGCCAATGCCTGGGCACCGGCCCAAAGCCTTTTTTTTTTTTTTTTTTTTCAAGGGTGATTGTAGTCAGAACAAAAAGTGAAGATAGCGATAGTAATCATCTTTCATGAATTTCGTAAAGAAAAGAAATTCCTCATAGCATGGGAAAAGAAGGGGCAAGACAGGAGGCATCAATTACGAACTTTTAATACCACCGAAATGCATCATCATATATATATAATCCTAGCAAGCTTCTTTTGACTAAAATCTTGCGAACGGCCTAAAAGGCACTCTAAAAGCATTGGCAGCTTTTCTTTTCCACATTAGCAAAGGCCCCATCCTTTTTTTCTTTGCTTTATTGCTTTAGGATGGGTTTGGTTCAACCTCTCCATTATCACTTTGCTTTAAACCTTTCCCCCTTGCATGCTTCTTTTGATTATAATTTTGCCAACAGCCCCAAAGGCACTCTAAAAGCATTGGTAGCTTCTCTTTTCCATATAAACAATGGCCCCGTCTTCTTTTTCTTTGCTTTATTGCTTTAGGGTGGGTTTGGTTCAACCTCTCCATTATCACTTTGCTTTATACCTTTCCCCCTTGCATGCTTCTTTTGACTATAATCTTGCCAGTAGTTTCGCCGTGAATGACGGTTTAGGTCTCTAGGGAATGGCTTTATGCTAACAATTATGGAATTTTTTTTTTTAAAAAAAGATCTGCACTTTTACTCGGTAAGCATTCGTCCTCCATCAATTGAAGTTTGACAGATAAGTCGAAGTTTGCTAAAATTGATATATTAATTGATAGATCAAATCTTATTTAATATTTAGTAAGTGAATATATAGATTTATAAAATTGATGCTTACAAGCATGAAAATTTGGATAATTTGATAGATCAAACGCGTTTGGTTGCGTTTCTGTTCTTTTTTTGTTTTTTTGTTTCCCGGAACAAAAAAGGAGCAAAAAAAAGAAACACAAAAAAGTTGTTTCTGGAGAAAAGAAACACTTCTTCGAAGGCAAAAAAGAACAAAAACGAAAAGAACAAAAAACAAAACCGGAACAAAATTGGAGCAAGAGCTGAAGCTTCTCCTTCGTGCGTGCTGGTGCTCTCGGCTGAAGCTTCGTTCTCATGCTCTCCCTTTTCCGGCGTCTCTCCCATCTCTCCGGCGACTCCCGCTCGGCCGACTCTCCGCGACTCCTCACTCCGGCGACTCACCGGCCGAAGCTTCCAAGTACGTTTTCGGTGCTCCTCCTTCTCGGTCGACAATGGGCTTCGGCGCGCGGATCCGGGACGCTCGCTTGAGGCCGCCGGTGGCAGATCCGGGACGGCTCGCTTGAGCCTCAAGCGGCGTTGCTCGCCTAGATCTGCCGCAAATCTGGGACGGCTGCTTGCTCTCGAGCGAGCTGCTCGAGCAGCTCGGCTCCGAGCCGCGGCTGCGGCAAGCCGAGCAGCATCTCGAGCGAGGCTCGAGCGAGCTGCTTGAGCAGTAACTCGAGCTGGACAGGCTGGTGATGTGGAATGGACAGGCTGGTGAAGCACGTGGCGAGGGCGTTCAATGACGATTTCACCACCAAGGGGGAGAACCAGCCGAAGTCGGGGCGCAGCGTGGTTGTGCGGCATCGTAAGAAGGTAATAACCAAGGGTAATGCTGCCTTGTGTTGGCTGAATTTCATGGTTGCATTCTATATGTAGCATTACTATGTACTTCTTGTAGCTGAAAATGCAATTTATGATCTGTTTTACACAAGTTAGTTCAACAATTTTCATTTTTGTCATTATATAGTCTTCTTGGCTTGCATCTCTTGAGAATGATTTTGTGTTTGGCATATATAGTATTATGTTATTGATTTAACTCATAACTCATATGTTGCTCAACCGATCAAAGATTAAATGGCATCTGAGAGACAGACATGCAATGCGAAGTGGATCAAGTCTGTAACCAACATATTTATTGGTTTGTTGGTGGATGAGGTCAAAAAGGGAAATCGGACCACTTCTACTTTCAACAAAGTAGGGTGGAGGAATATACATACTGAATTCGTTAGACAAACAGGATGCCAATATAGCATGGTCCAGATGCGGAACAAGCTAAACAAACTGAGAAAACAGTATAACAGTTTTCAAAAACTTATGTCTCAGTCTGGATTCGGTTGGGATAATGTCAATAAAAGAGTTATTGTCGACGATCCAAGCATATGGGAAGCTCACATCAAGGTCTATTTTTTTTTAACTTTTTGGTCATTTTGATGTCATTATGTATATTAATTTTAAAATGTATGATTATATACCTCTAATGTCATTATTGTCAAAATTGTAGGAGAATGTAAAGTGGGCAAAATTCAGGAAGGAAGGATTTCCCCAATATCCCGAGCTATGTATTGTATTTGGTGGTACATATGCTAACGGAGAATATGGCATTGCAAATGTTCAAGATGTGACGGTGTCGGAGGAAGATGACACTGGTGATGCCAATGTAGGTGGTGACAACAAGTGGTTACAATGCATATAGTGACAACGGTGGTGGCAATGCCTATGGTGATGCTGGTGGTGGCCATACGGATGACTTCGGTGATCACCACACGATGAGAGAGTCTTTACACCAGAAGATGCTGGAACTTCAACTCGTGGAAAGCACAAATTGGATAGGACTCCAACTACTAAGAGGAGGAGGAGTACCCAAAACAGTATTGATGACACTTGCAAAGCTATCCAAGACTTTTTGAAAGTTAAGTCCAGTCAATCCGGTGGTGGCTCTGCGACCTCCGGGGTTATGCCATCACCCGAGGATCCTTTCTCCGCCGTTGCTGTGATGGATATTCTGCTTACTATGCTTGAGATAGAACAAGATCTTTACAATAAAAAAGTGGATCGAGCATGCGATAGTGCCTCATGGAGGGTGGCTTTCATTAAATCCACACCTGAAAGGAGAATTGGACTTCTTTATCATCTTTAGTAGATTTATGAATTGAGTGGGGTAACGTAGAGATTGTATAACTTATGTTATATGTTAATATGTCGTTTTAAGTGTTGAGACTCTTCGTACTTATATGTAATGGCATCTTCTATTGGGACTATGACTTATGTTATTGATGTTTTTATATTTTTGTGATGGTATAGGTACTATGGAAGGGGGATCAGATAGTATATGTAGTGAAGAGATAGAACAAGTTCAACAATTCTTGGATGAGGATGATCTAGCCGTATTGCTAGCGTGGATGTGCACGGTTGCCATTGACGCGTCCGTGCATACAATAGAACCAATTAGAGATAGCAAATTATTAGGATCCGAATGGATAAGGGAGATTATTACTGGACATTCAGATAGGATATATGAAGCCTTCAGGATGGAGAGGCATGTTTTTCTAAATTTATGTGATTTGATGAGAGTAAGAGGTTGGTTAAAAGATAGTCGATATATTAGAATAGACAAACAAGTTGGGATATTCTTATCTATAGTTTGTCATGGTAGCTCAAATAGAAATTTATGTGAGAGATTTCAACATTCTGAAGAAACGATCAGTAAGTATTTCAGCAAAGTGTTGAAAGCAATTATCAAACTTTCAAAAGAGATAATCAAACCATCGTCCTTTGATGTCATCCCTCAAGAAATTCTTATGGATCATAGTCATAAGCGCTACTTCAAGGTATAATTTCTATATCAACTTTATACCATCAAATACATGTAGTTCATAATTTTTTATAATCTTAGATTGGTAATAAATTGACAGGACTGCGTAGGTGCTCTGGATGGCACCCATATAAATGCTATTATCCCGGTGTCTTAGCAGGTTCGATTTAGAGGCAGGAGAGGGACTACCACACAGAACGTGTTGTGTGTTTACTCATTTGATATGAAATTTACTTACGTGTATGCTGGATGGGAAGGATCTGCCAATGATTGTCGAGTGCTTTCGGCAGCACTCGAAACTCCTCAATTGCAATTTCCCCGACCACCACCCGGTATTTACTTTGTTTATATTGACATTTGTGATTATATTATGGTTTAATATCATAACAAATTTATATATATCATGTTGTAGGGAAATACTACGTGGCAGATTTCGATTATGCAGCACTTCCGGGATTTTTAACTCCTTTTAGAAGGAACGTATCATCTCAGTGAATATAGAGGGAGTGGGAGACGGCCAAGAACATCAAAAGAGTTATTCAACTATAAGCACTCTTCACTAAGTAATGTTATTGAGAGGTCATTTGGGGCATTAAAGAATTGCTTCACTATTTTGAGACATATGCCTCCATTTACAATTCAGAAGCAAGCACTTGTTGTAATTGCATGTTGTGCTCTTCATAATTACATTCGTGATCAAGATAGGATGGACAAAATTTTTTTCATATATGGAGATCCGGAGTATCCATTTGGATCTACAGGAGGGGAAGTTGCAGATGATACATCGGATGAGCAGTCATCCGGGATGAACAGGCTTATGATAAGAATTGTAAATAAAATGGCAAGGGATCACAATATGTATGAGATTTGTTGACTTTTGTAATATTGCTTTTATGTATTCACTGTGATGCAGTTGAACAATGAACTATATTACTTCATTATTGTGATGTCATATATGGAAGGGTTCATGTTGAGATGTATGAAATTTTCGTTTAAGGGCACATATGACCATGTTGAAAATATTTTTCATTTCACACCCCATTTATCAAAATTAAATTGATAAGCATTTAATGAGAATGAGAAATCAATATCAAGTTTATATGCTTTAAAACTAAAAAATAAAAAAGTACTTGAGAAAATTTGATACAAACTTTAATTACAAAATTTTCTATGAAATATGCCATATGATCATGTTAAAAATGTTTGTTTTCACTAACCATGAACAAAATAAAATTATTGAGCATTTCATAAGAATGAGAATTCAATATCAATTTTAAACTTTATTAAAGAAAATGTTTTTAAAAAAAAAAATTAAAACAGAATTTTTTTTGTCGTTTACCAAACGTGTTTCTGTTCTTTTTCTATTCTAGGAACAGAAATTGATTGCAGTTACCAAACGTGTTTCTGTTCTTTTTTTATTCCAAGAACAGTTTTTTTTTTTTACACTTACCAAACGCGTTCTTTTGTTCAAAAACTGCTCCCCAGAACAGAAACACTTTTTTTTTTTTTCTGTTCCCAGGAACAAAAAAAGAACATAAGTGTTTCCATGCGCACCCTTTGTAGCCAAAATTGTTCCCATGACAAGTTTTTCGTTGAAGAGGCGAGACTTCCCCTCGTACCAAAATCCTTACTATTGCTCCTTATCCTATAGAATATAGTAAAAATAAATATTAAAATTTTGAACCTAAATTATAAAGATAAGCACAATATATTGGGTATAAGAGTAGTTTCTAGAATCTTTTTAATCTAAAAAATTAATTAGGTTTTTATCGGTACTATATAGATAAGGAAGTTGCTTTTGCAAATGTTGTGGAAGTAGAATTCCTAAATTTCTATGGTTGAAAGAAGTCTTATTCAAGTTCCAAACATTGTTTATTTAGTCTAATGTAAAGCCGAAAACTTGAATTTGGTGTCCTCCCCTCAAAATATTCATTGTAACTTTGACAGATATTATTCTCTTTAATAAGTAATGAGTAAGATGAGGTAAAATTGTTGTCTAATGTGTAGAGATGGAAAGCATTGTTTTTTTTCCAAGCCAATGCACCAATATCATTGAATGAGGAATGGAAGAAACTACTGACAACACCTCTAAACGGGGAAGTGGATTTGTGAATCAGAGCTTGCAACTAGCCACCCATTAGCTGCAAAAGCAAAACCAGATTCTTTAATAAGATGCCTATTCTTTTTTTTTTCTTGGTCAGAATAAGAGGCATTCTAGTTCCTTATTTATCGTGGGAAAGGAATAAAAGGTCTTGACAGCGGATCCGCATCTGGACAAGAAGTCTTTCTTTCCTTTGAATAAGGTGAGAGTTAGGCAGTGGATCCCACGCATTTCTCTTTCTTTCTCTTTTCCTATCCTACTCTAATTCTTTGCCTCTATAAACATTGGAGTCGAATCTCATACATGAAACTAAATGTCCCTACCCCAACTCTCTGAGAAGGTTTGAAATTGAATTCCTCACCTTAGAGTGGTCACTGAGACAATCCTCAGTGATTATATATTTCTCTTCTTCTCTTAGGTCTTGAGCTATTGGAGGAAGCTCAATTTCAATTAAAATGAAAGAATTCTAATTTAAAAAATTTGCAACAAGTCTGTTGGAATATGAATTACTAAAACAAACGTCTAGTGCAGTAAAATCAAGCTAAAGCTATCAAAAAATAAATTTGACCTTTCATCGATCTCAATTCAAGGAATTTGTTCTATTCATCCACTCAGTCGTCTTGAATAATAATTTCAATCGTAATTTTTTTCCATCACATTTCCATCACACTCGGATCTGTGTATGTAAAGATCTATGGATTTATGAGTTTCAAAATGAAATATTTTTGCACCTCTAGATCTAAAGAAATTTTATTTTTCCTCCTTAGGTCCATGTGCTTCCTCCATGTAGTCCTTCCTTATCAAGTATCAAGAGGTTCAGATTAATCAACATCTTTAACGATTAAAATTTGACGGTCCCGTTGGTGTTGGCGCATTCATCACTCATACACTCACCGGCAACTTTGAGGAAATCGGCTGATCAACCACCAGGAATGACCATGGGCATGGGGTTGGCTTTTGGAGACGCGTGAGCAGAGCAGTGAGAACGAGGGAAGACCAAGGAATCAAGGATCTAGAGCAAGGAAGAAATGGGCAAAAGGTCAAGGAAGGATCTGTCATATATTTATAAAAAATAATCAATGTTTCAGCATGTGCTCATTGCTTCTTAGTCTACGTTAGTATCTCCCTCAGAGTGAAAGAAATATAAATTAAACAACGGACGCATGGCACGTAAAAGTATGATCTAACGTTTCTTGTCCAGGTTTTGACAGATATTTGAGGAATCAATCCACTAGATCCATGCATTTTATTCATTTACTAGCAAAATAAAGGCACACACATGTAACAAAAATACATTTTAATAGAAATGAGAGTGTCATTTGAATTATTCTAATTAGGAAAAGAATTAGAAAAATTGAGGATGATCAAATTAGCCCCATTTTGGGAATCTAGATAAATTGGTGGCAGCGTGCTGTCAGAATGCTTTTGAATATCACATTGTCAATTATTTAGTCAACATATAGCTACTATCAGTTTTTTTGAGCTGACATTATTCATACTAGTATATAAAGTAAAGAGAATATCCTATTTTTAGGGGATGTCCATGATTATATAAATATTGAACCCATGATCAATTGCGTAAGTTAACAATTGGCAAATGATGAGATGACGGTGCCGTAAATTTTCTAATTGGAACGGTGGTTTCTGTGACATTCAGATTTTCGGGTTCCAATTTGACTGGATAAATAGAATCCTGTCTCATCGCTCGTCAATTTATTGACGGGTCCGAAATTTCAATAAAGAAATTATCGGAGGAAAATTGAAGACCAAATTAAAATAGAAAGAGAAAAGGAAAATTTGCATAAAGGAAGTATGCATTTTATTTTTCTTTTTCTCTCTTTTTCCTCTCTCTCCCTCTCTTTTCTTTTCTTTCTTTTTTCTTTCTTTTCTCTCCTCTCTCCTTTCCCCCTTCGTGCGAACCCACACCCCCCAACCGACTTCTCTCTCCTCTCTCTCTCTTTCTTTTTCCCTCTTTGACCAGTCAATGCTTATCTCTCTCTCTCTCTCTCTTTCTTCTTCTTCTTCCTCCGCACGTCTAAGCGACCGAACCAGCCCTTCTTCTCCTTCTTCTTTTTCGCGTGCGGACCAGCAAGCCGGAGCAGAAGCGGCAGCCGCCCGCTCGCCGCTCGTCCCGCCGCCGCACCGTCACCCGCCCGCGCGCCCGCCGTCCTGCCGTTCGTCGCTGCCGTGCGCCGTCCAGGCCGTTCGGCCTCTGTCCAGCACAATCCGGCCACCTCCGGCCACCGCCCAACCCCGTCCGGTCACCGCCGAGCCTCCCCCGCGTCCCCCGCACCCTCCGCCGGCCTCCCCTCGCCGCCCTAGCCGCCGGATGAGCTTCGTCCAGCCAAGAACAGTGGCTGGAAAAATGGGTTTCCAGCCCTGTTCAAGGCCGTTTTGGGCCGTTTCCCGCCCCGAACCCAAGGCCCGCTTTGGGAAGAATTGTTCATCGCGTCGCCGCCGTCGGATTGATCCGATTTGCGCGTGATTTGGTGAGTAATCTCACTAATCCAGGATTAGTTGGCTAATTATGCTTAAGGTTGGTTTAGATTTAATTAATTATGTTTAGGTTGTTAAATTAGAATAAATTAGCAATTATTAGCCAATCGTGATGTGATTTAAATAAATTGATTGCGCAATTAGTAAGTAGACGTGGTCTACTCATTATTGGAAGTGTCTCGGGAATTTTCCCGACCCTTAGTGGGCTCCAATTAGGCTTTTCGGGCCTAAGTGGAATTTTTAGTATTTAAATATTAATTTTCTGAATTAAATTAAATAATTATTTATTTTCCGAAAATTCAACTGAGATGGTCTGGAACCGGAAAATTATGCTGATGACCGTGCCGAAGTCCGTTTATTTAATTGGGCTTTAATTTGTGCTAAATTGAATTTTTAAGTAATTGATAATTAATTTTCGAAATTAATTAATAATTAATTATTTTTCGGAAATTAAGATTTTGATGGCCGACGACGAAATCTCGTGCTGATCGTCGTGGCGCAGTCCGTTTATTTATTTAAGCTCCACGTTGTATGGAATTAATTAAATTGTGATATTTTAGGGATTTACCCTAAATTGATTGGAATTGATTGTGATTGAATGGTTGATTGGTAAATGGCCAAGTATGTTATTCAGTATTTTAATGCTTTGTTGAGTTGATTTAATTATTTGATTGAGAAATCGTTGGGCATTGGTTATTGGTATTGAAAGTTGATTGGTAACCACTTGAAAGAGGACACGTGGGCGGTGAATTGGAATGTCACCTGGAGAATGCACGCGTGAGTTCAGTGGTTGAATATGTCACCTTAGCGAAAAGGTCGCCGAGAGAATGCACGTGGCTCGGAGACTCGGTATGTCGTCCTAGAGAATGCACGTGGCTCCTGACAGAGGCCGGCATCTAAAAGGGCACGTGGTCTCGGCGAATTGATGCATCGCTTTGGTGAAATGCACCTAAGAGAATGCACGTGGCTCGGTGACAGAGGCTGGCATCTAAAAGGGCACGTGGTCTCGGCGAATTGATGCATCACTTTGGTGAGATGCACCTAAGAGAATGCACGTGGGCCCGGGCATCTAAAAGGGCACGTGGGCTCGGTGACTTGATGCATCACTTTGGCGAAAAGGTCGCCGAGAGTATGCACGTGGGCCCAAGGTTCGAGGCACATGAACTCAAGAGACTTGGAAGGTTATCCTGGAGAATGCACGCGGCCTAGCTTTTAAATATCCCACAAAAGAGGGATTGATTTGTATGATATGTAATCGACTAGGTCGATTGATCGTTGCTATGATTTGATGTTGTGAATTGATTGACTGAATGGAAATGACCGTGAGTGGTCTCGTTGGCATTTAATCGACTAGGTCGATTTGATCGATGCTTTGATCCGTGATGTGATTGCTTGAGTGCCTATTATGAATTGTACTGACTTGCAGGTGGAATCTGATGCTAAGGTACGTCTTCTGACCTATGCGTGTTTAGGCAGCCTTTAGTATAATGGTTTACTAATCGGGCTTAGTGGGGTAGAACTCGCTGAGACGTAGTCTCATCCCAGTTTGGGGAAAAACATTTCAGGACCCGATGAGGAGCTGATGAGGAGGAGTCTGAGAAGGAGAACTCGGAGGTGAAACTTGAGTAGAAGGATTTTTGGAAGAAGAAGATAATCCTAAGAGGGGCCTTGAGTACGGCCCAGATGGATTGAGATTCTACCTTCTTTTGAGATCTCCATTTTGATGTGAATAGTTATGAAGTGATTTGTGTTTTGTATAAAAGTTTGGTTATAAGTTTCAATATGAAAAATATGGCCCTGCTTTTCTATCCCATCGTTTTATTGTCTGGGGATTTTAACTGCTTCCGCATGTGTTTAAAAATGAAAGGGTCGGCGATACATTGTCCTGGGATATCGCATTATAAAATCGACCAAGTGAGACGGATGTGTGCGTGCCTGAGGATCGGGGCGTGACAGTTTCCCCACCTTTAGTTATTCACCTTAAATGATATGAGTAGATTTGTTTATTAAAATATAAACCAATACTCTCTCAAAAGGTGATATGAATTGCACCGTTAATTTACAGTACTGATAGGCTTGCAGAGGTCTTAATAATTCTATTTATGAGTTTTATTTGCATAGCCTTAGACATTGCTTGTCTTACACACTGTTTTGAATTGTAAAATTTTTAAGGGCCACATGAATGCTCACGAGACGGAATGTGTGTTATCTTTTGTTCTATCAGCCGTTTTGTTTTGTCAAATTTGCATCCTTAGTTTTGCGTTCGCCAATTTACCCCGTAAAGACTAGTCAAATAAATTTCAAGGGCACTATTGTTTTTTCAATTTTACTAAATGGTGCTTTATCCAAGATACTTGGGAATTGTTGCTTCCTTTCTATAACCCGAAGCCTATACCCATGCTTTGTGCAGGGCGATATTCTGCCGTCCGTCGGCTGAAAATTTGGAATTTTTCAATTTTGTTGGTAATAAATATAAGCGAAAATAGCTTATCGAGTAAATCCATAGTAAATTACAACACTGTCAGTATTTTACCAACATTTCAATAAAATAAGTAAATTGCATGAACACAAATTGCAATTACCTCTCTCCCCACTTGCGGCGATCAAGCACATCAGAACCATCAGTCCCAACCACGACCTGTTCCCACTCTATATTCTACAAGAAAAACGTATCGAACAGCATCCTCGAGTAAACGAATACGCACCACAAGAAAAAGTTTAATCTCCATACGTTTCACATAACGCAAATAATTATGTGCAATCAAATGGGGCGATCGTGCAGCGAGATAGAGAGATCGATTGCGATCTTTTTCTGTTGCTGTTCGAATGCAAACCTCGATTCCGGTCTCGCAGGTTCGTGAATTCTATGGCGATTTTCACAACGGATGGCGACTGAAAGCTACGGCAACCTGGGGCAAAGGAAGGAAAGGATGATTAATTTACAGATTTTTTCTTGATTTGCCCTCCGGATCTTATTCTGTTGGCGGTCACTTTCAGTGATTTCGTCGTTTGCGTGAGGCCACTGAAGGAAGATCAGCTAGAAATTCAAATTTGGGTTCTGTCTTCTCTCTTTTGGAGCTTCTCTCCCCTTGATGTCTCCACATTAGCACTTCGGCTCAGCTTTAGTTCAATTAGTTTTAATATCCTTTATTTGTTTTTTTATATATTTTTTTCAAGGTATATGAAAATGTAATCACTTTTAGAAGCACTGCAAAGGCATGTTCGACTTTTTTTTTTTTGAACAGGAAACCATCATCATTAAGGCATGTTCGACTTTAAAAGGCAACTGTTTTCGGTTATATATGCCTACTTTTTCTCAATTTGGCTTAATAAGCAGTGGAAGAGGAGAGCTCCATTGATCCAAAGTAGTTGTGCCTTCAGAGTATAGAACCATTAGCCGCTCTGGATAAAAAGACATGTCCGGTTTTATTGAAAATGCGGTCCTTAATCTAAAGTTTCTAAATATGCAGGCGAGGACGGTTGCCGTGAAGGACGAGAAATTGCACGAAAAGTAAAAAGAGGCTTCTACGATCGATGGTGGAAGCGGCGGGAGCCAACAGCAATGCTGATCTTGAAGAGGTACTTGAGTTTGCGAAAATGTTTGCGAGGCTGAATAGAAATGGCAGGGGCTCAGGACCATTGTAATAGGGATTGCTTATGCTATAGTCTTCATTAATTCCTGTTTCTCCAAAGAAATGCACCATGCCTAGGAGATCGTCAATGAATGAACACATTTCATAATTCATGTCAAGTCAATGCAAAGTCTCTGCAGACCAAGACGTTCCTGTGTACATAAAACCATAGCTCTTTGCCCAAATTTTACCACAATTTGAGGTAAATGTACCACATGTGTACCGGTTTGGAATAAATATGGTACAAATACACTAATTTGAGAGTTTTTGTAAAAATATGGCATGAATATATTAATTTTGGAGTCTTCCGTGATAGCAATCCTAAAGTCACATCAGATTCACGTCAGCTTCATTCACCTATCGTTGTATATGCAAGCTGTCGCATAGGGACAAGTAGGGGTTTTTGGGTCACTGATAGAAGTTCGGAGAAATTGATAACACGGAAAATTGAGGCATTTGGTGTCACACCAGGTAAAATTTACGCTATTTGATAGAATTTTCTCAAGCCAGCTTGGCTTCATTTGCCAATCAATGTCCACATAAACGGACACATCCAAATTTTAATGAGAAATGAATTTTAATGGAGGTACTGATACAAATTAGGGATTTTGATGACGCGACCCATTGCCATTAGGAGCCCTCATCTTCGTACGTCAATCCACCATAGCGACGTTAACTCCTCGCCCATTCAAGTCGTCCACTACACCTCCATCTCTTTACATCTCCATGCGGGCTCACGACTTATGCCGATGGAAGTCGCAACCGCCGTCGATTCACTCCAACGGAGGTCGCTAGCCTCATACGGCCACAGATTCGAGGTTACGTGAGGCAAGCCACCTCCATGACCGCGGTGTCGGAGCTCAACTCGGTCGATTTGCTTGATTCTTGGAGCAATTGAGAGAGAAACCCTCGGCCCTACTTATCATTACAATCAATACAAAAAATAAATAGACTTCTTCGCCTCGAGAAATGCATTTGGGGTATTTTCGCAGCAGCCAAAGAGAAATGCAGTGATGCACTTGATGATCTGCAAGATTCCAGAAAATCACAGGAACAACTCGTATGGCCAGATGGGGAGCGGTTTTCTCCAAAATAGGCCCGACTGGACACCGTAACCCCGAAGGTGTCGGCATTAGCTGAAAAAAATAAGACAGAACAGCGTGTGGGGGTGCAAGTAGACTAAAACCAATGATTGACCCAAGTCGAAGTCTACGAAGTCTTGACTACCAACAGTCCATGATAAGCCAGCTTGCTCAAGAAGGAATCACACCATTGACTGGCCCAAGTCTTCGATTCACCATTGATTGACCCAAGTCTACAAAGACTTGGGACTATTAAAGGCACCTGCTAAAGCATTGGCGGGACTTCTTTTCGACGTTAGGATGACCCCATCTTCTTTTTCCTTTGTTGTATTGATTTATTTCTTTTCATTATTCACTTTGCTTTTTAACAAGAATTTTCCTCAGATTCTTCGAGACAGTTTCGCCGTGAATGACTATTGAGGTTCCTGGTGGGTTAATTACTATGAGAATTTTGTAAAATAACACGCATTCAACTTTTCACAAAACATACAGCATTTTAATTACAACTGCTAGCAATATGTGGATTTTTTTTTATTAATGTTGTTAAAAATATGTGCACTTTTACTCAATGAGCACGAGCTCTTCATCATTTGAAGTTTAACTAATAAATCTAGATTATTTACAAGTAATTTAAATAAGCATACTAAAATCGATACATTAAGTGACACGATCAAATCATGATTTAATATTTAGCAAGTGAATAAATAGATTTGTGAAACTAGATACTACTCAAATGGGAATCCGATACTTCCCAAGAGTGTTTTTGGACTCATCGAGTCATCGTCGTTAATAACTTCAATCTTAAATATTGTTTTTAGTCAAACTCAAATTTATGCCTGAAAAGACTTAAGAACTTATGAATTTTGGAATGGAACATATTTACACTTCCAAATCTAGCGAGATGTTGTTTTCTATCATGAAACATGGAATGTTTAATTACCATAAAATTGATTTTAAAAAAATACTTTGATTTTTAAATAGTCTAGCCAATCGTATCATCAATCAATGGAAAAGTTGATACTGTCTAATTTAATTAAATGGAAAGTATGAAAGTGTTGTCTACATGTAGTTTTTGCATTGCACCAAAATACAATCATTAAATACAAATTGCATGAGATTAGTCATCGTGATATTGATACGGATGCCAACAATCTAAAACCTAAGCTCCGCCTTGTCTTAATGTGGCATTAATATTAGCAACCGCTCTCAAAAAGAGAAAAAAGAAAAAAGATAGGACAGCGTACGGGGCGTGCAAGAGGACTGAAACATCATGGGATTAGAAGGGCAAAATCAAAGTCTACGAAGACTTGGATTGACAACAGTCCATGATGAACTAGCTTTGCTCCTGAATGAAGCAAATCAATGATTAACGCAAGTCTACGAAGACTTAAACGACTATCAAAGGTGCACGCTAAAGCATTGGCGGGTCTTCTTTTCCACATTAGGACCCATCTTTTCCTTTGATGTATTGCTTTATTTCTTTTCATTATCACTTTGCTTTTTTGACAACATTTTCCGTGGATCCTCATGGGCCAGTTTCGCCGTGAATGATGGTTGAGGTCCCTAGTGGGTTAATTACTTTGATAGTTGATTGATTGGTGGCCACCATTCGATCAAGGATTTTTTAAATTTTTATTTTTTGGCCTAGCAGCACTTGATAAGTAGGATTCTGAACTTTTTTCCATGTCTAAATCGTTTCTCAAAGAAAAGATCAAGTGAGATCAGGGAGGCAATGCTTGGTTTATTCAACATTGGATTGATCATAATCCGGACTATGAAAAGCTTATGATACCATACATATCAATGCTTTACGAGTGACTTTGATTGGCTAAAAAATGGTCGATAGATGCTGATTATGGTATAGGCAACCTATCTTGGTTGTTTTTTGAGTTAGTATTGTGAAACTTCAATTGTGAAGTGGTTTTTTTTTTTTTTTTAATTGTGAAACATAGAAGTTTTAGTTATCATGAAATTGATCTAGAGTTGTGAAGTGCAGTATACATACAGTTTTGCCTTGCATTGAAATAAAATCGTTAGATTCAAAATTGCATTACCTACCACTCTCCAAAGAAAATAAATAAATAAAAGAACGGTGTACCGATAAGCGCAAAGTCAAAGTCTATGAAGACTTGGACTACCAACAGTCCATGATGAACCAGCTTTGCTCGAGAAGTAATCACACCAATGATTCATTCATTTGGTACTTTGTCTAGACAGATATCCATAAACGTAGAGATTTTATCAAAAAGAAGGAAAAAAAAATCACTAGATCACTCTGTAAAATCCAACACAGACTCATCGTTTTCCCATTCACCCGCAAAATTTGCATGGCAACAAATCAATCTCCAATTCTCATATTCATCGATAATTTCATCGAATGATTTCCTATCAAAATCAAATAAAAACAAACTCTAAGGATGTCTTTATCTTGTTGAGAATTTTTTTTGTTGCGGGAAAATGCTTTTAGGAAATTCAATTTCAGAGAAAGGGAATAGAAAAAATTTGATTATGGTGAAAACAAGTTGAAAAAAATTGATTTTATCGTAATTGGTAATAAGTGAGTCCACTAAATGCGGCTTGTATTGTTAAAAGTAACATGGAATGACTAATAAACTAGAATCGATATCAACTTCGTTTATTCTATAATCCATCAAAATAACAATGATTACCAAGAAATTAATATAGAAATATGAAATCATATTTGTAAAATATTAGATATAATTGTGCTTTGGGAATGTAGAAAAATTGAGCATTGATAAAGTATATTCTTCTCACTTCAAAGCGTAGCAAGAAAATAAGGGCAAGGATTCCTTCTTGCCCAATTATTTTTCTCTAAGCTTATTGTTTTTAGGGTCAATATCACGAAAATTTCCAAACTAATATACCCGTGAAAAATTTACCCAAAATTAAATATTTAACCACTAAAAACCTTAAACTGGCACATTTGTGATAAACTGATCCTCAATTAGCTTTTGTTAAATTGGATTAATACTATGAAAAAGTACAAACTAGTACATATGAGGATAAAATCCCAAACTGATACACCCATCAATTGTTAAAATTTAATGTCTGCTTTTGTTGACTTGACTTTCAATGAATCCGTCATTTATTTGGGAGCCAAAAGTTGATTCTAATCCCAAAATTTCTACACCACATAGTCCGCTGATTTTTATTTTTTTTTTTTTGTCGAAAGAAAATTGTATTCATTACTCAAAAGGATGCAAAAGTACATAGTTTTTATGACAAAGCAAATTGAAACAAAGCATGAATATTGAAAAACAAAGCCAAATCTAGAACACAAGGAGGATCAATAGAGCATTTGCAAAGTTAAGCACAAACCATTCCACATGAATGGATCTATCAAACAAAATCGATGGCTGATCACTGGATCTAATGTCTTTGTCAGTGATGAGCACACGGCATAAATTCCTTCTTCAATAATTACAATGTTGCTAGTTGACAATGTGCGCCTAGGTTCGGCTTTCTCTACACCATCGTCATACGGAAACAATCATAACACGTTAGACAAACATAGATTTAACATGTGGAGGAGCAAATCTTTGTAATTTAATGAGATGCCAAAACTACTACAATCAACATTGAAATTGGAGGCAGAGAACCTGCACACGAAAAGAGCAGAGGGGCATTGGATCCCCAAAATCATATTTATTAAACTTCTAGATCTAAATCGAGAGAGGATAGCACCCAAATTAGAACTAGATCAAGATAGGAAAAAAAAGAACTCTCAAATCTAAATCCGGAGAGAAGAAAAAAAATAAGAAAAGAACAATACAACGTGAACAAAATCAGCAAAAGAGAGAGGGGAGGGTGAGACTAGTTAGACATGTGCTTCGCATGGTGTCTAAAACCAGTACGCTAACCATTACCCCCTAGTTCTGGACATTGTGCAAATCCCGTCTTCTATGAAGACAAGATCATTAAATACGAACTGGCCCTTGACTCAATTCCGTCTTTTACATTTGATGACCCACGTGGATCTCTATTTGTAATTATGGCTTTTGAAAGGGATTTAGATTTCGCAATGTGCTGTAGTGATTTCACTGCTATGTAGTTCAATTTTTTTTTTCTTCAAGAGAGATCTATGGAGGAGAGGCAATGCTTGGTTTATTCATCATTGGATTGATCATTATCCAAATCATGAAAAGTTTATGCTAGTGTACGTACCAACTCTTTACAAGTGATTTTGGTTGGCCAAAGAATGGTTAATAGAAGCTGATTTTGGTAGATGCGGCTTGTTTTGGTTTATGTCAAGTCAATATTGCTTTATCCACCTATTGAATCTTTAGTTGATACTAGAGTTGAGTAGTTATTTTCTATGGTGAAACATGTTTATGTATCCCACATCTCTTGTTTATGGAATTCATATACTCTCTATATACATATGGTCTTTATCCACCTATTGGCTTAATCTTCAATGAATTGATATGATACTAGAGTTGATATTATACCAATATTCATAACACCATATGCAGTTAAGTTCTGCTCTAGCAGTGTATTTTTCAAAAACTTCTACCATTTGACAAAAAATTGTGCAACCCCTTTGTCAAATTCTAAACATGCGTTTTAAATTGAAATTACTATTAATGCTTTTTTTTTTTTTAACATACATTTTACTTATGTTATATGGCGAAAAGGTTTAGAGTAGGCAAGGATTTGGACGAAAGTGTGAAGAGTGAGCTGCACCTCCAAAAACATCATTTGAAACACTTATTAGTTGTGATACAAGAGATGTCAATACTTTGTTAATTATCCTGGTCATTGAAGAGGCTTCACCGAACTTTTGCGAGTCATTGAAGCCGAATCCGAGTTTGATTGGTGAGGATAAATCGGAGTCCCGTGCTTTTCTGGATGATGAAGAAGCTCGAAGAACATATATTTGGAAGTGGAAGTACCAAATGGAAGTTGCTCGATGTTTATGCAGTACCAAGGCTTATTTCGAAAAGTCTTGTCCATCAACATTTGTTAGAACTTGCACAAGATTACGTTTCCAGTGAAACCATTAAAAGCTTGAAAACTAAATTAAAATTTGAATATAAATTATAATCTCAACTAAGAGGCTATTTTATTGGTCAGCGGAAATAGAACTAGGAGATGGAAGTTAAATGAAAACTCCATTACTCATAAAGAAAGTGGGGGTAGCCTTTGATACGTTTTCAAAATATAATGTTTAAGGAAATACATTCGTAAAACTTATATTAAATTTACTATACTTATAAAATCAGATTTGATTAATAATTAAAGTTGGAATTTGAAATTCGCATCGGTGGAATTCGGATGCAATAGAAAAACTCAAATTAAAATAATCTCTGTTAGAAATGGCCAGCAAAATATAAAATGTGTTAAGATAGAGTAAAATGATAGTCTAATTTGAAAATTAGAAGTTTATCCTCAAACTAGTAATGGACAATCTTTTAGAGAATTTATGTCAATAAGAGAAAGCAAAGGTCCGTACGTCTTCAATGACTTACATTGACCAAATGCAATATGATGATATAATTTTCACGTTTTTGTGCTTTTGTTCGAAACTATATATATTCAATTCAATGTTCTCTATAAGCAATTGAATAAATAGTCGACATTAAATAAGATAAAAAGGAGGACATTTGATATAGCTTATTTCAGTAACTACATTGGCAATTAAATCAGCATAATCAGATCTATATATCTAAATGATCATAGTTAAAGTAGAGAAAACGGTTGCAACAGGGCATGCCATGTAGCTATTGTGTTTGTGCATGGGTTTGTTTGGTGTAGTGAGAGTGTGAACTGCCTACTTGAATGTATCTTGCATTTTTTATGACTAGGATTTCATGCAATGTGAACAAACGTTTGAGAAAAATGCCAAACAATGTTGATCAAGGATTGTTCTAATATTTTGATTAATGATATGGGGGCTCTCAATCACCACGATTAGGATAGCAAAAGAAATCAGGAAAGCATCTTTGAATCGGCTGACGAACTTTATTTGATGCTGTTGAGAAACTTGGAAGAATCCCTCCATATTATTTCAAGTAACATGGAAATCAATCAAAATTTATGCCATAAATTACATGCTCAACCGACTTACTGTCAAAAAGAAGAATTAGCTTCTGGCCACGAGGGCATTGGAGTAATTTGGCAGCGGCAAAATACGCATCCAGATGATCAACGGATTCCAAAAAATAACGCGGTTTTGGCCCCAAAAAAAAAAAGGTGCGCGTGCGCGTGCGCGGATCAGGCACAAGATCAACTCATACGAGCCGACGGGAGGCTGTTTTCCCTAAAATAGCCCCGACTCGACACCCAAACCCGTAAAAGCGACGCTACAATTTTTTGCGAGCAAGGACGCGCTGCGGGCAAGTGCGTGGGCCACTCATCGCGACACAATTGTGGTCAGAAACTCCACAAAGACAAGGATTATTAAAATTCAAAAGAATAATAACTGAAAGCACTCTGATTGCTCCCATCTTTTTAATATTTTATTTTAGCCACCGAAGGCACTCGATTGCTCCCATCTTTTTAGAATTGCTGGGCCAAATGAATAGTGTCTTTTTGCAGTTTGAACTGCGCGATCCCAACCGAGCCGTGGATTGGATTGCCAAATCCCATAATACTGGTTCCCTTCCTGGTAATTGGGTTATTAATTCCCTGCACGAACTTTATCTTATCTTATGTTTTGATTTCCCTACTAGTTGTACTCCACCTTCTTAGTATTATCAAAGCAGTTTATTTTGACCAAAAAAAAAAAAAAAAAATCTACCCCGCGGTTGTGTCTCTCCCTTTTCAATTGCATTACGACGGTGGATAAAAGAGAAGAATTGAGTTGTGGGAGGGGCCACTTTGGTTTTAAAAAAACCTCCATTCGTCAACTTTGACAGGCTGTAAATTGTAGAAGCAACTCCATAGATAGTTAGCAGAACTATGTCTATGTGCAGGAGGCTGCGGTTCATTCTGCATGTGAATTAATTAGAAGAGCAATTAAATTGAAGGTTCGGGACCAGATTGAATTCTTTTCTACCATAATCATAAGGAATCTCATGATGTGCTGTCAATTTACTGTCTAGTTTATTTTTCAGCACCTAATTTGTTAAACAGAATTAGATGTTGGATATTTCGATTGTCACTTGTAGTGTATTCAATTCATGGAATCAAATCATAGAGAAAGTTCCAACTTGAAAATCAAGCTCAAATCAATCACTTGGTTATTGAATGTGGTCATCTTGTGATGTAATTGAATCATAACAATGAATTTGGTAAAAGACGCGATCCTTTTCAACGAAATGAGAAAAAAATATCGTTTGTACACAAGACTTGAAGGAGATTCCACGCAACCCGTGGCTTAGACTAGTTCATCAATTGATAGACATTTAAGTACAGATTACTCCCCAACACAGTCCAAAACCGTGTTAACTAAGTACATGGAAAAGACAAACCCCCTGAAGCTGCCCAGTCACCAAACGTGCCTGTTCTGACATTAGCTTAATTAGAAAAAAAAATGACCCAAATCATTAAATCTACTGAATAGAAGCGTAGCAGTATCTCAACAGCTGAACTCAATAGTCAGAAAAAATCCTCTCGGTTCGGGAATGGATTTTTTAGGACTCCACTTCTAGTCCATCGACATTTCCTAGTCTTCAGCAACGTCCAGTAATCAAACTGAGAGAACCTAAAAAAAAATTGAAAGAGGGGAAAAATAAAAGGGAAACTACTCATAGTGGAGGTCATCATGCTTGCTGGTCATGATTATATGATGTTGTTAATTTTCCACCGTGAGTGCCTCGTGCGATCCCATTTCTGTAATCTGTGGCCAAGTGCGCGGCATTTGTCGAGGCACGCGTTGTCAGAAAATTCAAAAATATATATTTATAATTTATCATTGATCACAAAATAGCATAAATTAAAATTCAACAATGCCAAAAGAAGGAGAAGGGTTTCTTTTAATATTTTGTTTTACTTGAGAAAGCACTCAATTGCTCCCCCATCCCTTTTAGAATTTTACTAATTTTTTTCTCTCTTTTCGGAAATCGAATTCCGCTAATTTTATTTATCCTGCAATTATACTGTTCTTTTGTCAATTGCGTTGTGTCGGTGGCGAGCTAAGAGACGGATTTGGTTTTCTTTCTTTTCTGAAAAAGAGTCCTTCTCATTTACTCGGGTAAAGAGTCCTTCCTGCCAGGGCATTCGCCTCCGCCGGAGCTGTTGCTGAAGTTGCGCGCGCAGATCTCGCGAACCCGTCCCCCGAAACGCCACCGCAGTCTCGGTACGCGCGGCTGATCGCTCCCTCCGTCGGGCCGCCGGCGAAGGATCCCATCGATATTTCACATCGAGAGCTCCTTGCCGCAGTCCGGAGCCAGTTCTGA